>JANXHW010000006.1:32984761-34210761 GCA_026170595.1 Plestiodon gilberti rubricaudatus | reverse complement strand
CCTCGCATCATCACATGCTTGTTTTTCTCAGTGAAATAGCAGCTGTGGGGGGGGCAGGGTCAGAATTGGGACCAGGGTGTGTCTGAGGCTTCCATTGGACTGGCATAGCATCTCTGGAAACTCACCTGGACTGGTACAGAATCACTGGACTAGGACTTTCACCCGATTAAAGACATTTTAGTTGACCAAGACTGCAATCCTATACACACTTTGCTTGGCGCAAGCCCCACTGAACACAATGAGACTTACTCCTGAGTAGACAAACCTAGGATTGTTCTGTAATCAAATCTGTGTTTTTAGATCAATTAATTAGTCTATAAATAATATTATAAGAATAATATGCATAGTTTTTTGACATAAGGCAAAAAACAAGAAGTTTGGAGGAAAAGCCTTTTGCTTTTTGATGGTGCTTGTGTATGTTGTAGCATGTGTAATCTTTGAAGAGGCATTGCATTCTTAATTAATATTAAAAATGCATTTCCCATTTCATTGGAGATGCTTGTTGGTCAGTTAAAAAGGGGGGTAGCTCAGCTGATTAATCTAACTCATTAATTAGCTAGAAATTGAAGTCCTACACAGAGGCTCCCAAAGATGAGAGTTTTCTCTTTTAAAGGAAGATCTGGCGTGTGTTCGCTTTTTTCTTTTGGGGGGAGCATCTTGAAATTTAGTTTGTTCAAAGTAGGACTAAATGAACACAGCCTCTGGTTCTGTGACAACTCTGCTTCCATCCTCAACTCCAGGGGTTGCCCCTCATTTTCTTCCAGATACACCCTGGAGTTGTTTCTCTGTCCCTTGTGCTCTAAGCCCAACAGTCCTCTCTGAGACTCCAAAGTTCCTCACAGTCTGTTTTTTTACCCACAGCTCTGTTCCAGTGCATCGTGTTCGCCGGCAGCTCCTGGCTTCACCCCCCATGCGTGGATGTCACCTTGGGACCTGCCAGGTCCAGAATCTTGCCAATCTCATATACCGTTATGGGAGCAACAACCAGAAGGATGAATCCCACAAGAACAACAAGGGCACAACAGATCCCATGGGCTATGGTCGCCGGAAACGTCGGGCAGTTGGGCATGGTGTGTCCACTCCCACCTAAGAGACCCTGTGGTGATGAGAGATGAATGGGCAACAAAAGAACCAGGCTCCAGGCACCCACTAAGACCTGGAGAACAGACTGTGTGACTCACCCATCCCCCAGTGTTGGAGGCTCTTCTTCAAAAACAGCAATGAGAACTTACAGAGTCTTCCTTGGCAAGAATGGACAGTAGGGGGTAGAAGTGGGGAAGCGGGTTTTCTTCCAGCTACAGCATTTAATGCCCCCCATCCTGATTCATTTTTGGGCAATTGGTGTTTGCACAAAGCTGATAGGGATGCAGATGTCAAGTGTGGACATCTGCCAGCAGTCATTAAGATGGGACTGATCACCCTCTGCTCTGCTCTGCTCTGCCCCAGCTATTCTTATACAGTGGAATTGTGTTGACAGAGGTTGAACCAATAGTGTACTGGGCCAGCAACACGTTGCTGGAATGCGGAATGCAGAGCTAAGGAAGCAAATAGAAAAGGAATTGCAGAAGCTCCAGAAAGAACCTGGAACATCTCAGCATTATGGAAAAGCTCCTCTGCAAAGGATAAGTGGACCTTGTACACTCCTGACAGGGCAGACAGGGTAGGTGAGTCTGTAGGGTGGAATCCTAGGGGCTCTCAGGGCATTCCATGGCTTGTGGAATTCTTTCCTTCATGTGTACATATGAATTTGTGAGAAGATTGTAAGTAAAGACATCAATGGATCTCTGGAGTGTTTAATCTGGTGTTGTCTCTGATGAGGTTGTTGCACATGTAGGAGAAAGAAGGAGCTGGGAATGGATGTATTTTGGCCCCTCCCCAACTTTATTTCAAAGCCTCTCCTAGAGAAGCCAGGCTTCTTGGTGCAGCTTTGACTCACCACTACTGACCAATGTTGCTGTCATGGTAAATGTGACCTTAAGTGTTCTGTGTCAAGAGCCAGGCTTGCAAGAGATGAAGTTATATATCTGATTGGCTAGGTGAGTTGCTAATAAGGTGCTTTAATCTCAAGCCTTGGGTGTTCTGATCAAAGATACAATTGAATGAATTCTTGCATACCTTGGGGCTGCCTGCTGGACAGCCAGGATGTTTTGAGCACAAAAGAGGTGTCCTGAACCCACACCACTAACTCTCCTGCTGTTAATATAAAAACAGATGTGCATGAAGACAAATTGGTAAGATTCAAAAGCTTGCAGTGCTATTGCCATAAAAGCTTGTGTAGTAAATCACTAGTTGGCCAGGCCCAGTATCAGATAACCATGAAAGTGTTCTTTACATATCTTTTTGTTGATCAACACAGCTACAAGCAGCATGACTCCTAGATCATCCTTAGCACATCACCAACACCCCTCTCTCCCTTTTACCTCATCTGTTTTAGAGTTCTGGCAGCATCACCTGTGGGCAGGGGATAGTCAGTGTGCAGAGCTCCAGACAAAGTTCAACGATGATTTTGTACATGTATTAATATTAATATTAATATTAATATTAATATTAATAATAATATTAATATTAATATTAATATTAATATTAATATTAATATTAATATTAATATTAATAATAATAATAATAATAATAATAATAATAATAATCTGAAAAGCTTGGAAAAACATCTGTACACCTTAGGTGTAAACAAAATTACTCCACATGAGCTGCAAAAGGCAGCTCTGCTTGGAATTGCACATATTCTATGGAAATACCTCTAGGTGGGTCCTTGGAAAGGACTCCATATTTATAAAACACCAGCCACCGCCAGGTGGGCTGTGATTAACCAGAAGATAATAATAATAGCAACAACAACAACAATAAAGTATAATTATTAAAACATAATAATTATACATAATAAAGTATAATTTAGTTCTTTCTGAGTGTGCAACGTGCTTCATATTATCTTGATGTAACCCTTACAACAATCCTATAAAAGTAAGCATTATTGTTCCCATATTGCAGATGGAGAATACTGAGTCTGAGGCTTGCCTAAGAAAGACCACCTAGTAAGTTCAGGGGGCAGAGGCCACATTTGAACCAGAGAACGTATAGCTCAGTTGCTCAGCCACTATGACAGAAACTGCAGCTCCTGCTCTCAAAGACATTTGCTGGGGGAACCTGATGGAGGAGTGGAACCAATAGAGGCTAAGAAACACTTTCAACTTCAAAATTGCCTATATATATGGGAAAGTGGGGAAAAGCTGCTTGTTCAAGATGAGATTCTGCATGATTGTTCTGTTGAATTACACTGCTGGGAGAGATCCAATGAATCACATCTCCAGCCCTGAAACAAGATTTTTTATGCAGTGGTATGAAAATCTGCAAGCACAGAGGGTCAACAATTTCCTCAGCTATGGTAGTACCTACTGCTGCTGTTTTTCCTAATGAACAGCCCAGTTCTAAGCATGTTTACTTCCAAGTCCTATTTATTTCCATGAGGCTTCCTAGTAAGTATGCCTCAGATTGCAGCCTACGTCAACCTTCCTCTCACATTGCGGTCCTCAGTGGAGTGTGAACCATTGTTCCCAGTTGTTCCTTCCCATATAGTACAGTGGTTAGAATTCCTGGCTTCCACCCAAGTGGACTAGGTTTTTTACTCTTGGTATGAGAAAGTCATTTCTTTGGGTGAGGTTGTAGCTCAGAGGGAGGACCAGCATTTGCTTTGTGTGCAGAAGGTCCCAGATTCAACCCCAGCTAGGGCTGAAGCCTGGTTCACACTAGCCTATTCCCAGCGCGCATGCCCTGCCCTTGCGTCTGTCCGTGCGTCTGAACGTTTGGAACTGGGGCTGACCGCGAGCATTCCTGCAAGCTTAAACGTGAACGCATCAAAAAGATGAGGGGAAACCATCTCTCCTGGCTGCGTCGCAAGCTGCGACGCAAGCATGAAAAACACACGGAAAGACCCAACGCAGATCCACAACGAGCCGGGAAAAGGCTAGTGTGAACCAGGCTTGAGGAAAAGCCCTTTCTGAAACCTTGAAGAGATGTTACCAGTGTTGACAATACTGAGCTAGATGGGCCAATTACAGTACCTGACTCAGTAAAAGGCAGCTCCCTATGCTTCTGTCCGATATCAGGAGAGAGAGAGAGAGAGAGAGAGAGAGAGAGAGAGACCAATGGATCTGTGAGCCAGGTCCCTTGGGTTCTTAGGAATGTGCATTGTCTAGTAAACTGGGATTCAATGGGTGGGAGGCCCCACAGAAGGACTCCTGCTTTCTTGAGGGGGGGGATGAGGACAAGTTTATTGGGGCAAAGAAGCTAGGATGTCAGACCCAGGGCTTCATCTGAGCCAGGATTGAGCCCTGACATGTAGTAATGTACACAAAAGAGTTTCTGAGTATACACAGAGTGTCTTTTTGTCAACAAACCCATGCATGTCCCATAAAGATAAGAGGCATCATTCATTCCCATGCAGGGGTTTGACTGCTAGAGATCGTGTACCAACTCCAGCATCTCATACTAATCAAAATTGTAACAAGGCATCTCCATAAACCAAGAATAAGGTCAATGTTTTACCAGGGACAAGTAACAGAAAACAGGGGCTGCTTAAAGACACAGCAATCTTAGCCAGCCACATTGATCCAGGAGACCCAAAAGCCAAAGTAAGATGACACCATCGTTAGGGGTAAGTATATGATAGCATCTGGTAGTCAGCAAGCTTTTGAGTTCCTCTTCAATGTTAAGCAAAAGATATTTATCTCTGCCCCCCCCCCTTTTTCCCAGCGTAACATTTAGTGAAATGGAGTTTTGGAGAACTCGGAAACATGCTTTATTATGTAATTAGTCCTAATCAAGATATTCCCCTACTTGGCTTTTGGTGTGGTAGATACACTGTCCTATTGGGCGGGCGGGTGGAGGAGTTCCGGGATGCAAGATGCCTCTTGGCTTGAGCGGCGTTTCAAGAATTAAATCCAAGGAGGGCTGAACCACGGAAAGGGAACCCACCTGGCTGGGAGATGCCCAGACGCCACCGCGCTTGCTTTGCTCGGGCTCCGGAAGCCGCGGCCAGCAGCGGTAAGGAAGGTATAAAGTGGCGCGAGGGATTTCGGGAAAATCATTGTACAGCCGGAGCCGGCATGGCGAGCTGGACGGGGAGAGATGCTAAGGGAGAGCGAACGAGAGGGAGGCGAGGAAAGGAGGGATTCCGGATGAACAGGGGGTAGGGGGAAGACCGACCCCGGAGACAGGAAAAGAGGAGGGGATCAAGGGAGAACGAGGAATTGCGGAGAAAGAAAACGCAGAGGATGGAGTGGAGGAGGAAGAGGAATAGGGCGGAGGGATGCTGGTGACCCCCAGCGCGGGCTGAAAGTGTGGGAAGGCCTGCACTGCTTTCCAGCCCTGAAGTTGTGCAGCATGGCCCAGCTCCCGACGTGGGTCAGGAATCGGATGCTCTTGGCTGGGGTTCATCATCCCCGAAGCAGCAAGGTACCTACCTGGGCTGGGGGTGTGCATGGGCCTTGTGGGTTGGTCTAAGGGGGGGCTGAAAGCCAGAACTGTAGCAGGCTCTGTGGTGTGGGGCCCAGTGGGTGAGAGACGGGAGCTGGAGGGTAATCGAGAGAAGGGCGGGGGGGCTGGGAGCCAAGAGTGGTGGGCTTCAGGGAAGGGGCAATAATAAGGTTTAACCGGTTTGTAACTAAGAAGGTGCTTGTCTGGATGTTGGGGACCAGGACTTCAGATTGCTTAAGTGGGGAGTTTAGGAGGAGTTGCTGAATGCTAGGACTGACGCTTAGCTCCTCAGGGCAGGAGTGCCTTCCGAGAGTAAGCTTAAGGCAGGGCTGTTCTTTGACTTTTTCTTTTATTCTCTCCAGAGTTGGCTGCCTCACCCATGCAGAGGGTTCCAATGATCTCTCTTCCAAGGTTTGCTGGTTGAACAGGTATGTGGCAGCTGAGGCATGGCTGAGGGTGTGAAGTGTTTGGGCAGCAGGAGGGTGAGGGGGTCGGCCTCTGTGCAGTTGGCTGCTGCTCCCCAAGGGCATCGCTGCATTTATTTATAGTCAGGGCTGCAAAGCTGATGAGCAGGGTAGGGGGAATCAATGTTCTCTTGGCACAAGGGTGATTGTCTGTCAGAGTGGGGAGAATTAGGAGGAAGGGTTGGGATGGGGCAGGCAATTGGCTTTGTTCAGTAGGTGTCTCTTATTATTTATTTATTTATTTAAAAAATTTATATCCCGCCTTATCCTATGCCGAGGCAAATGCCCAAGGCGGCTTACAACAAAAATTAAAAAACATAGTTTAAAATACAGAAATAAGTTTAAAACAATACATACTTAATTTAAAAACAATAAAATCCACTGGGGGGGCAACAGTATGGAGCACAAAAGCAGCATGGCAGAGCATCTTGAGACACAGGAGGCAGACGACAACCCATCACCCAAATGCTAGACGAAACAAAAACGTTTTGAGCCCTCGCCGAAAAGTCATGAGGGAGGGGGTGGTTCTCAGATCCCCTGGCAGGGAATTCCACAGTTGTGGCACCACAGCAGAGAAGGCTCGCCCACGTGTTGCCACTCCCCTAACTTGCGATAGAGGTGGTACACGCAGGAGAGCCCCCTCAGATGACCTAAGAGAGCGGGCCGAACCGTGAAGGGCTTTAAAGGTCATTACCAGCACCTTGAATTGGGCTCGGAAACGAATGGGCAGCCAGTGCAGCCGCTGAAGCAGAGTCAAAACCACCTAGCTCCAGCGACCACCCGGGCCGCCGCATTCTGCACTAATTGCAGCTTCTGAACCGTCTTCAAGGGCAGCCCCACGTAGAGCGCGTTACAGTAATCCAGTCTTGAAGTCACTAAGGCGTGGACCACCGTGGTCAGGTCTGATAGACTCAAGTATGGCCGCAGCTGGCGCACCAGCCGAAGCTGGGCAAACGCACCCCTGGCCACAGCCGCCACCTGGCTTTCCAGGTTGAGCTGTGAATCCAGAAGTACTCCCAAGCTGCGCACCCGTTCCTGCAGGGGGAGTGCAACCCCATTCAGAACGGGCAGGTGACTCAGTACCTGCATCGAAGCTTTCCTGACCAGTAGGACCTCTGTCTTTTCTGGATTCAATCTCAACCTATTAGCCCTCATCCAGACCCCAACCGCCTCCAGGCAGCGCTCCAGGACTTTCACAGCCTCCCTGGAGCGAGATGGCAAGGAGAGGTAGAGTTGGGTGTCGTCAGCATATTGGTGACACCCAACACCAAATCCCCGGATGATCTCTCCCAACGGTTTCATGTAGATGTTGAAAAGCATGGGAGACAGAATAGAACCCTGTGGCACCCCACACTGTAAAGGGCAGGGCGCCGAACAGGCATCTCCCAGCATCACCATCTGGGACCTGTCAGCCAAGTAGGAACGGAACCAACTTATAGTTGTCTTGTGGTGGCTGGCACCCAGTGCCTGGAAGAGAAATATACAAACTTTCTTACACCATCCACAACTTTCCCCCGAACAGGTCCCCAGCATGTGGAGCTGCATCTTGCAAGTTCAGCCTCTGGACCGAAAGTAGGGACTTTGTGGTATGGATTGGCTATCTGCCCTTTCAGGCTTCTATTGTGTAATGTCAGGGCCCCTTTCACTTCCCTAGAAAGTCCAGGAGAGAGAGAGAGAGAGAGAGAGAGAGAGAGAGAGAGAGAGAGAGAGAGAGAGAGAGCATCTTTATTCCTTTCTCCTCACATTGCTGCAATTTTAGAAAATGCAACCAAAAAGGCAAATAAGAATATTGAAGTGCATTCACAAGATCAGACCCTTACTGGGCAATTCTAGGCATGTCTACTCAGAAGTAAGTCCCATGGTGTTTAATGGGGCTTAATCCCAGCCTTAATTGTTTGTTAATTTGATTTTAACAATCAGAATAATAATAGAAATATAAACATTAATGCATATAAGATTCTTGCAATACATAAGTTAGGGGGAAAAGATACACAAATTCTACTACTGCCATGAAGTCCTGTGTGATCAAATCATTTAGCATTCTTTGATTCCAATATTTGCACATAGGCGTAGTATGCTAACATTTCCATAATAACCATGTCACTGAAGTGGGAAGCTGCTCCAGTCATTGCCATTTAACTATCATTACCTGAAGAATCATAATCAATTTAGATATAAGGGACTGATGAGACCTGGATGAGGATAAGCAGTGAGAGGGCCAAGTTTGCGGATGACGCTAACGGCCCAATCCTATCCTCCCCCGGCTTAGGTGATACAGCATGGGCCGCTGAATCTGGGGAAGGGACAGGCTGGAGGTCTACTCAGGGGTAAGCGGGCATTTGCCAGGATGTTGTGATGGCACCTGGCCTAGATGTCTTTAAAAGGGGATTAGACAGATTTATGGAGGAAAGTCCATCTGGTTACAAGCCATGATGACCACAGTATATGCAAATATTTGCAACCTCTGGGTTTTAAAGGTAGTCTATCCCTGAGTGCCAGATGCAAGGGAGTGGCAACAAAAAACAGGTATCTTGTTGTCTTGTGTGCTCCCTGAGGCATCTGATGCACTGCTGTGCGATACAGGAAGCTGGACTAGATGGGCCCGTGGCCTGATCCAGCAGGGCTCTTCTTATGTTCTTGTGTTATTTCACATGTAGGGGACTTAGATGAAAAATAGGTGGTAAGAATGGTATACAGCAATACCTTCAGTAGCGTGGAAGATATGTTCCCCAAAAGTCAAACACAGCACTGCTGTATTTGAGACATTATCATTCTTATAGGCAGGAAATGAGTGCTGATTGGCCCAGAATGCACTATTCCCATTGGCTTCCAGTCATGCCTAGACAAACAGCACTGTAACAATCAGTGCTAAATAAAGTGGCATTATAGAAGGTATGAATATTATGATGTCATCGGTAGAAACTGCTAGTGTTGTCCAGTACTAGTACTTTATTACCAGGTATATTTAAGAGTTTCAATTGCACGACACCAACATAAATTGTCGTTACCCAGAATTTTTTGGTAGACTGATCAGAATTTATATGATCAGAATGACCACCTATTTGGCATCTTAAAATGATTTTCTCTTGATCCATAGCATAACATCTTATATATGGCGCAATCCTGGGGAATCTTTAGAACGGCGGAGCGCACGTTCCACTGCTCTAAAGTGTCGTGAACTTTAGTTCGCGACTACTTCAGAGTAAGGGAGGCTGGCGCAAGGCCGGCCTCCCTCACTCCGTCGCCGAGCATACCCTTACCCGAATAGACCTCCGGCTCGGCGGCAGAACGGCAGCCGGGGCTCAGGATCTGAAGGGTGGTCCGGGGCTGCCGGCCAGATCCTTACACAGGATTGCGCTGATAGTCAAATATGTTTTTTTGCTATTGTTCATTCATGATAATGAATTTGCAAATCCCCACTCCATCTATTGTTATACATCATATCATCCCATTTTCAAAATGTTCAGGCACTTACACATTCTAAACATATCTACTGTATATAGATAATAATCCTTTACTTTGTTCTTCATTTTTAGTGTCTCAAAATATAGATTTTTTTTTGGTAAAATATTAAATATATAGCTCTGCTGCATGGTACAATTTCGAATTTGTAAATAGTGATAGAGTAGCTGCATTTATACTGATTTTCCATATATGGTAATCTGCCCATCCTTATTAAAGCCAAGAAGCCTATTTATATATTTCCCATAAGTCAAAAGACAATTGTTATCTTGCTGCATAAAAATATGGATGATGTAGTCCTGAAGACATGGGTGATAGAGCTAGTGTTATTCAGTGTTGACATTTATCCAAGCCCCTTTGTTTTATATCAAATGATGCAACCTTGCAAATACGTCCCTAGAAGTTACTAGCCCAAGAGTTTACTAGCTCATCTGCTGATAAATACTTCTGTTGGTGATTTGTGGCACATTGGTGGCCTGAAAGGGGGCATTTGTAGACATTCAGTCTACAAATGTATCCTTGCCTGGTTGCTGAGAGGCAACTTAAAGAACAAGCTAGATGTTGCACAACAAATGTGTGTACTGTAACTCTAAAAGAGTTTTTAAAAAATGAGAGGCTGATCAGAGGAAGAGGCTGATCATCATCTATTCAGATTTTTTTAAATTAAAATAATTCATCTCAACCTATTTGCTCCTCCTAGGGAGGAGCAAATGATCACCCTTATATATTTTCTCACAGATTTTTTCTTCTCCTTTGTTTGTAAATAAATGTGCAAAAACAAAATCCAAAACATAAAATCCATTAAAAAAGACAAAACAAGGAAAAAGGGGGGAAAAAACCTGTGTAATTGGAATACATAACCATTAAGGCAAGCAATCCATACATAAATCTCTAAGAAAGGCTTCCAAATGTCCAAAAATACCGTATTGGTCTAAGACTCACTTTTTCCTCCTAATTTAAGTTTTTAAACTAGGGGTGCGTCTTATAATCAGGCTGTTGCAATAATGCCAGTGACTTAATTAAAAAATTTTAATAGCACCAAACTTTAAGGGTGCGTCTTATAATCAGGTGTGTCTTATACTCGGGACAATATGGTATATCTATCTGTAGTTGCTGTCTTTATGCCATATGTTCAAATGTTGATAAGGTTAAAAGGCCCTCAATCCATTGAGTAATGGTTGGGGGCACTTATCGTTCCAGTATTGTAGTATAAGGGCTCAATCCTATCCAGCGTTCCAGGACTGATGCAGCCGTGCCAATGGGGTGTGCGCTGCATCCTGCGGTGTGTGTGGGGGTGAGTCACGGAAGCCTCCGTAAGGTAAGGGAATGTTTGGTTTGTTCCCTTACCTCGGGGCTGCATTGTGGCTGCATCGGCGTTGGAAAGTTGGATAGGATTGGGCCCTACAGAAGCATTGATGGTGGGTGGTGGGCCCCCGGGCGACAAGCAGGGGGGTGTCAAAGCAGCAGGGACACACACAACTGCACCATCTTCGCAGTGGTAAGAGCAGGTGGTGGAGAAGGCGATGAGGGTTGGCCCTTCCTCCCTCCCTGCGTCTCTGACGGAGTTGCAGCGGCGGTGACGTCACTTCCGGTGGTGACGTGTCAGGGGTCAGCATTTTGACACCTTTTAGCTACAGTAAGGGCATATAGAGCCCTTTTCTGCTGTTTTGCAGTTGACTTACATAGAATAGGCAGATAGTTCAAAAGGACATAAGCAAGTATCAACATGTTTCCTCAGAGATGTAAAAGCAGGTATGTGGGGTGGGGTGGGGGAACAGACGAAGTTGAGCAGTAAAACAGCCATCAGGGAAAGAGTTAAGTGCCCCATCCTGCCCTGTCACTTTGCAGCTTTCTGTGACTGCTTTACATTAAAAGAAGAAGAAGTTGGGCAACTGATCCATGTGTTGGCCTTTTAGCATCTGCTTCGGGCTTTGCTTTCCTCAGCCAAATGGGTATTTATCGGCCTGCATTAACAAACAAGAGATTCATAGTATGGTAGTGAGCCAGCTTCGCTAGAGGAGCTATTTCCAGGAGATCTATTGGCATGCTGCACTAAAGAAATTTTGAAAAATTAACTTCAAAACACGCGCTTCCGGGTACCCTAGCAAGCAGGTGTTCACACTTGAAAGTTATGCACTTGTACATCATCATTATTGCTGCGCTCCTCATTCCCAAAGCATTCAGCATTTCAGAATCTATGCATAATAAATGTATGCTTGCAAGTCAAGTAGGGACTAATGACTTGCAAGCTAAGACTTGTGAGCCAGGTAAGTAGGTATAGCTGGCTCTTATGCCAAGTTAGAAACATAGGAAGCTGTCTTATCCTGAGTCAGATCATTGGTTAGCCTAGCTCAGTATTTTCAGTGCTGGCTGATAGTAACTCTCCAGGGTTTCAGAGACGAAATTTTCTCTGCCCTGCCTGGAGATATCGGGGATTGAACCTGGGACCTTTGCATGCATGATGGGTGCTCTTCCATTGAGCTACAGGCCCTCCCTGTTAAGAACAAGACTCGAGTTCAGAACAGAACAGTAAATACTATATGTAGCATTAGAGTGTGAGTGTGAGTGTGAGTGTGAGTGTGAGTGTGAGTGTGAGTGTGAGTGTGAGTGTGAGTGTGAGTGTGAGTGTGAGTGTGAGTGTGAGTGTGAGTGTGAGTGTGAGTGTGAGTGTGAGTGAGCTGCTCTTAACAGAGAGAGCTGACTCGATATTGTAATTAAAGGCCGAAGCACACCGAGCGCGTCACGCGTGCGTCGCACATGGTGCGACAAACGCGGCAAAACCTGGGAATTGGCCAAGGGAGGCGTCAACGTGTACGTTCCTCCTGGCGGCCCTCGGCGTTCTGGCCGGAAGCAAGTCCCACTGCAAGCCAGGATGGTGTAGTGGTTTGAGAGTCGGACTTAGACCTGGAAGATCCAGGTTCAAATCCCCGCTCAGCCACGAAGCTTCCTGGATGACCTTGGGCACTATCTCTCAGCCCCACCTACCTCACAGGGTTGTTGTGAGGACAAAAAGGAGGGGAGGAAACGTGAGGACAAAAAGGAGGGGAGGAAATATGTACACCACTCTGAGCTCCTTGAAGGAAGGGTGGTATAAAAATGTGAAAAATAAATAAAATAAAATAAAAGAACGCTGGGGCAGCTGACCGCAACCGCCTTCAGATATTCTGGCCTTTGGCCTTCAGATATTCTGATCAATGGGTGTGCTTAGTGATTTTGATTGGAGGAGGTGATAGACTTCTTGTTCAGCGTATGAAAATTGTTTTGTGGATGTGAGGCATGGGATTAGAATTGAGGTCATTTGATCCAAGATCAAACAAGTATAGCTTTGAATTTGGCTAGGATGGGTGTGGGACTCCTTTCTGGTTGCCCAACTAAATTCCCTCTGTTTTTCTGATCCACGTGTTTCTGTCTTGCATATCCCGAGGGCTTCCTCACTCTCCTTTACGTATCCAGGGTGTGTTTTGAGTAGGTATCAGCCAGAAGCATAAGCTCTGCCAAGGGAAACCGGTCCAACTTGTTCGGAGATGGGTGATAGGATGAGGGAAAAGAGTTTGAGAGCACATTCCCTAGAGGAGGCTGTCAGAAACAGGCGAGGGTTTCCATCAGTAGTGAGAAGATTCAACCTCCTTCATAGATAGAAAATGGACTTGAGCTGAAGGACGTCCAGGGAGTGTTGATGGTAATGCTTGTAGCTGTGGAGAATTCTGTGGAATCTGAGGTGAGGCTATGCAGTTCCTTGGAGGGATCACCTGGGAATTAGCTTTTCAGCCAAAGGAACAAAGAGGAGTGTAGGGCGTGGGGGTCAGAGCAAGTGGGGTTGCAATTGGGGTTGCATGCGTCTCTCTGGAAGAGGCATGGGAGTGGTGGAGCCTGAGTTCCATAATTAGTCAAGATACAGAAGGAATCAGTTGGGATCAATTTCAGAAGACTAGGAGCTGAAATTCTAGGGTGGGTTTTGTAAAGAGAGGTGTATGGGTAAAATTTTGGACTCTTGAATTCTGTGGAAAATTAGTGCAATATGATGGATCTATGTTTTTGGTAGAAACAAGGTTGGGGTTTTTTTGGGGATAGAGAGAGGTGGCTTTTTGCAGGCTCTTGAGTTCTCTGGGGAGGAGATGGAGTCTAATAGAGTTGCCACTGCCGCTTTCCACGGTTCTGTATCTTTGGTCCTAGCTCATCTCTTCCCTGCCACTGCCTTGGTTTCCTTCGTGCTTTCTCTTGGGAAGTGTGCCTTCCGTTCATTTGTTTCAGTTCCTTGGCTGGGAAGATGGAAATCATGATATGCAGATGATTAAAAGGAAGTATGCTTCTTGACTTTACAATGAAGTGAAGGGAGGAGGTTTTCAATTCACAGAACCTGTTTACGTACTTCATACCCATCTCACTAGGTGAGTCTCTGAGACCTAGCACCAGCTAGGCTCTGACCCCACCAAAACAACGGAGAAGGCTGGCTTGCTGGGAGCGGAAGTGAACTTGGGGAGTCATCTGCTCTGAGCCAATTTTGTGTTCTAATCCTGAAGCATTTCCCCTTACTCAGATATTAGATTTCTAGTCAAACTTTTCCTTTTTTTAGGTATGATATGTGGAAGGAGAAATGTTTATCTTATGACTGTTGCACAAATGAGGGTTTCTTTTTTTCTCTTCTTACTCCCTGTTGCTCTTCTTTGTGATGATAACTTGGGCCCTGGGGCAGGGCAGCAAGAACTTGTAAAATCTTGCTGCTGTGGTTTGACATTTCACCTACATAGCGTGGCTCCTCATTGCTATGGAGAGTTTGGGAATGTCGGAGCGGATAGGGTGTGTGTCAGTTTTGTGACGAGATGACCCCCTCCTACCATTTTTGTGGCATAAGCTGGCCTGGCTAGCATGCCATCTAAACCACAGATGGCCAACTCCAGATCCTAATGCTGGAACTGCAACATTCTGATCCACCCCAGATCAGGGGTTCTCAACCCCGGCAGCGCGGCGTACCACCTACATGGCGGTCGCTGCGCTGCGTACCACCGGAAGTGCCGATGATGTCATCGGCACTTACTTCCATCTTCCCGCCGCTCTGGAGGCCTCACAAAGGTAAGACAGGAGACCAGGGTGGTTGGGAGGGCCTTTTTCAAGCCCTGGGAATCCGCGGGCTCCGGCATGGGGCGGTATGGACTGTGTTCCATCAATTGGTGATCCGCATACCACTAGCGATATGCGTACCACCGGTTGAGAACCCCTGCTCTAGATAGTCAGGCTCTGTTATAAAGTTGGTATCACCTGGCAGCAATAGCTTCATATGCCCTTGTGCAGTGTGAAGCAATCTATTGGAGGACTTTCTGAAAGATTCCCCTCAAGAGACGGACTGTGCTACAATAAGCTGTTTCATGCCCTCCTCCTTTTGGTTTAGCATTATAAATTTACGAATTTGGCATTGCACAGGTGGTATGGAAGCTCTTACAGGAGAGGAAAGGAGTGAGATAGCTATGTGTTGCGTAGAAATGAGCTGCGCTGCTGGAATTAGGAGAGTGAACGAGGTGCCTGTAACCTGGCTTGAATCCCGTAGCCAGCCCAAGTGCCTTGATCTACATAGTACCGTATTTTACGCTCCATAGGACGCATCGGTCCATAGGACGCATACATCCTATGGAGCATAAAATAGAGGGAAAAAAAGGTTTTTACTTACCTGGGCTTGGGGGCGCTTCGGGGAGGCCTGTGGGGGCTTCAGGGAGGCCTGCGCGAGCCTTTGCAGGCCTCCCCGATGTACAGTTCGGCCGAAAACAGCGATTTTCTGCCATTTCCGGTTTTCGCAAAAACCGGAAATGGCCAAAAATCGCTGTTTTCGGCCGAACTGTACATCGGGGAGGCCTGCAAAGGCTCGCGCAGGCCTCCCTGAAGCCCCCACAGGCCTCCCCGAAGCGCCCCCAAGCCCAGGCTTCGCACCATAGGACGCATGCTTTCCCCCCTATGTTTTTTGGGGGGAAGTGCGTCTTATAGTGCAAAAATACGGTATATTAACAAAGAGGTTGACACCCTCAGTGACTTTGCTGGGAATTTTCACCTCCTCCTGATTCTGCAGCACGTGAAACCCAGGTGAAAGGCCCTCTCAGGGTGCTGAGAGTGGCTTTTAGCTACCCTGGGGGAAGGAGCACCAGACCTGTTTCTCTTCTTGTATGGAGTAGTGCAGCTTATACTTTTTTCCCCCTCTCCACTTGCCAGATTGCACTCAAGGTAATAATACAGTGCAATCGAATAACACAGAATCCATTTAAAGGCAGCCGCTGAGTTTGAGGTCGTCTCATTTTACTGCAACTACCTATTTCAACTTATGGTATTGGCCCATGATGCCTAGGGTGAATCAGCACTAGTTGTCTGTGGACAGCATCCCCTGTAGAATATGCTCTGACTGCGTTCTGCTAACAGGCCAAACCAGTCCAGCTAGGCGGATGAGGCAAAACTAAAAGCAAGTCCTGGCTGGAGACGCAGGGAACCAAATAGCCTAGAAATGAAAGGAAGGTGAATGGATTTATGTTTGTTTTCTTAGAGATTGTGTCTGCAGCAATAACAATGTACCTTAGTTTTGAATATATATGGTTGCAAGCAAAATGTGTGTTTGTGAAAATAAACTACTCTTATATTTCTCATTTGAAAAAAAATGCACCCAATTCTCTCCAAAATGCCAACTATCTCTGATTTTCATACTGTTTAATTATCTGTACCATCCATGGTACTTTCTTTGGCCATCATTGCCATAAGGGGATACATTACTAGTATCCCTTACCAGTCATCACTTTTACAGGTGATTTTTGGAATTGGATTCCCCCCCCCCCCCCATGATGCCTGGAAGTGCTCTTAGTGTTTGTTATTCTGATCTGGGTGCATTCCTGCCTCAAATCTGAGCAAACCCATGGCTTGGCCTAACCCACCAACCATCATTCCTCTTCGTGAAAACCCAGGACTCTTTCCTTCCTTTCCTTCCTGCTCCAGCTCAAGAATCCTGTGCTCTTGTACTATTTAACCCGCTAGAATTTCTCCTTTCAGCAGACTTGATATTCAGCAGACTTGGTAATAGCATCTGGTATTTACTGCACATTTCCTGCTTCACCCTCTCAAAAGCATCTCATCTCTTCTTTTCCCTGCTTTCCCTTGCCACTGAGAAAACAAAGAGTTCGTCCCTCCCCAAAGTTGCACTCATGCCACAGCTCCCAGCTGGGCAGGATTGTTGTTTACCTCTTTGTGGCCCCTTTCTGATCCAGAACTTTCCCTCTGGATCAAGTCGGACTCCTTGGACTTGATTCAGTGGGCAGAAAATGCTAATGTTTTCCCCTTTCGCAGTACTTGCCTGCAGAATCATACACCAGGTGAGGTGCTTCATGGCCCACTTCTGTTGAGCCACTGTGCTGCCGGAACGCACGGGCTAGCAGTGCAGTGTGCTTTATGACAGTCACAAAACACAACTCGCCGTTCTATGCAGCTGGGCCGCCGCAAACAGTGAATGGCGGCGGCCAGGCGACAGCGGTCTCCATGGAGCCCCCGACACTGGTAAGGCGGGGGCAGACTGTGGGCAGGGAAAGAGTGAGAGGACCAGGGACATTTCTGGGTGGAGAGGAGGTGGGAGGGGGTGAATCTGGCGGCAATGGCATACGCTGGATCTTAACCCCTCTTTAAAACCTCCCCACCACTTTAACCTCTCCTTACAGGTTTTCAGTTTTGTTCAGCAACTCCAAAATAGGTGGCGTATGTCCAAGGAGACCCACTGACGACCGGGCAGCCGATCAGAAGGTAACTGCAAAATGTTTTCACTTATCTCCTGCAGGCTGTCTGATCGCCCGCCAATCATAGGATGCAGTGTGTGCCATTTTGGCACCGCTGCATTGGCTCTGGTGGCAGGGAATAGGATTGGGCTATCAGTGTGGCAAGCCCTGCATTTCCATTCCTATGGGAAACCTGAAGCTTCCAAGATCTGAGATGTATGTCTTCTAGATGTAGGTTAGGCATCTCTTTCCATCTTTTGACTCTGCAGCTCAACATCTGAGAATGGCAAAGTTGTGTAAGACCATTGCTGGAAGGGATCCAGGTCAGAAAGTGTCAACTTTTGCCTAGTTGGGATCTGGCCAGGAAACCTGAGCTCACACCCTGTTGTTCAGGGAACAGGCACTAAATAATCATTGTGTTTTCATGGCTGTGCACAGACGTATTTGCTGAGGTGTATCTTTTCAGAAAACCAGCTTGGTCAGACTTTCCCGATACCTTGTAGGGCTTTGAAGCCATTCTTGGTCTTTGCTGAGACTCACAACATGCCATAGGAAGTCACTGCTGTGCTCTATGTGCCTAATTTGGGGCTCTGCAAAACCCTCTGCTATGACCATCCATTCTCTAGAATATAACACAACTCAGTCCATGCTTTGAACCGCTCCCATTTTTTCAGTGGGTTCTGGAGAATTAAAGCTGATGGATTGGCTGCCTAGACTCCAAAGTTTTCTGGAATGAGTCTCGTAGGTTATGGCAGGGAGAGGCAGGATGGTGCTGGTGGGGTGGGAGCCGGGAGCTGAGGCTCCTGGCATTCTATTCCATGTCCTAAATATTGGAATGTTAAAGAGACATTACATTTATTACAGGTGTTCCCAACCCTGCGAGACACTGCCTGTTATCAGCTGCTGTGATCAACAGCTGATAATGGGCAGCTGTTAATGGAGTTTTTTCCCTGGGTTGCGGCATGGGTGGGTCCTCGTGCCACAACCCAGAAAAAAAGCTACAGCCCTACCGATGTCCCCGGTAGCTCCTCCTACCTTTTCTCCTGGGCGCCGCCATCCTGGATCTCGCGAGATTAAAGATGGCGACGCCCAATTCTCACAAGAATTGGGCGGCGCCATCTTGGATCTCGTGAGATTTTGCAGGATACAATATGGCAGCGCCCAGGAGAACAGGTAGGAGGAGCTACCGGGGACATCGACAGAGCTGTATCCTTGTTTTTCCAGGTTATGGCGTGAGCGGGAGGACCCGCCCGTGCCGCAACCCGCAAAAAAACACTTTAACGGGGTACGCGGGGGCAGCCAGTCCGTGGGTATGTGGGGCAACCCGGAGACCCATTTAGGGGGTACTTGGGCCTCCAAAGGTTGGGAACCCCTGATCTATTACGTTTATATCCCTTTTGTCCAAGGAGCTTGGGACAGTGCACATGAGTTCCCCCATCCCATTGTATCCACATTACAACCCTGTGATGTAGGTTAGGCTGAGAGATGGTGACTAGCCCAAAGTCATCCAGTGAGCTTTCTGGCTGAGATGGGATTTTTATCCAGTACTCCCCAGTCCAATTTATTATTTTAACCAGACCCCATGATGCAATCACCTTGCTGAAGTTAAACTGGGCTAGGTTTGGCCAGTGCCTGTTTGGGAGACTGCCTAGAAACCCCAAGTATGCTGTTCTGAGCTTTATGATGAAAGAAAGGTGGGGTAAAAATGTAAGTAAATAACTATTATGCCAGCTATTATGCCATGATGAAATCTGTTTCATCAGATTGATTCCAATCTCTTTGCATGTAGGAAGGTTGAAGATGGCAAGATATGAGAACCTCTGCATGGCCCTGTCTTTGCATTTTTGAGATTTCCTGTCCCCATTCCATCTCTCTGGGTTTCCCTCTGTTGACATCTGTGATGTTAGCTACCCTGGCAAGGAAAGCCCTCCAACCATATTGATATGATTTTTCTCTATCCTCATCTGAGAAGTTTTGCAGCTTTCATGTCCTCTCTTTAGGTAAATAAAAAGAGAAAATTGTTAAAACAAAAACAACCTCTTAGAGACTAGCGTAAAAACTCACAGAAATGTTCAAATGGCCTCAAACGTTCTCTGTATCAGCTCCTTCCTTATATGAATTCTCACCAAAACGCGGAGATCCTGGGAGAGAAGATGCAACAACTAACAGCGCAATCCTAATCAACTTTCCAGCGCTGGTGCAGCCGCAATGCAGCCCCGAGGTAAGGGAAGAAATGTTCCCTCACCTTGAAGAGGCCTCTGTGACTGTCCCTGCACCACAAAATGCAGTGTGCGCCCTGTTGGCATAGCTGCATTGGTGCTGGTAAGTGGGTTAGGATTGGGCTGTTAATACTACAGCCTGCCCTTCCAGACATAATATTGTGACCTCATATTGGCATCGCCAATGAAGTCAGCACAGTCTAACCTTTGTGCTGTGCAAAACTGGAGCTATGACTGGTTGGGAAAGGGGGCAGTCTGCTTACAGCTGGGATATGTCAACAGGTAATTTCCTACACCCATTCATTCACCCCCAGCTTAGCCCTGGAGCTTTTTTGAGGGTAGTATGGATAGCAAGGAGGATTGGGGATCTGGGATTCTTTGGTGCTCTGAAGGGGATGGTGAGGTCCAGTGGTTGGAATCGTCACTGACAGCCATGGTTTCTGGGTCCTTTGATAAGAGAATGGCATCTAATTATTGGGGGGGCAGGGGAAGATCTGCAGGTGAGGAGTGGGTTAAAAGGCTGCTCAAATATTGCACTGTCTTGGTTGCTATGTCAGGTGTTTTTACTCCCTTCTTTGCCAAATCTCCTGTTCTCCCGCTCCCCTTACTTGCTTGGCAACACTGTTGTATGAGATCAGATATGTAGTAAATTTTGTACAGAAGGCCAGTGTCCATCCTTTAGCATTGATTCCCCTCCCATTTTTTTTCTCTTGGCAAAAGGCAACATTTGTTGGGGAATTCCAGATGTTTTTGGACAGAGGGATGCTTAGCTTAAGGTGTGGGGGGGAAGAGCGGGTTACAACTGGTCATAAGTTATCCTGCTAAGTGGGCAAAGATGCACTTAGGCCTGATTCACATATGACTGCGGACGTCCCTGTCCAGCATACGCACTGATCAGGCGTGATCAGGCGCTTGGAGCAGGGGGAGCGTCGCTCTGGTTGTCGTCCCTCCTTCTGTCCCGCCTTCTTAAGAGAGCGCAGCTGTGATTGGTTAAACACAGCCGCGCTCTGATTGGCCGAAGTCTTGTGAACTCTTGTTCTGCTTGCCTTTTCCTCTCGGAAGTTCTTGCCCTTACTTCAACCACAAATTTTATATCATTATCCCAGCATGAACTGGGAACATTTTGAGAGTTTTGCAATGACATTTTGCAATAACGAGGCTTGCTCTCTCCTCGGGGTTTCCCTCTCTGAAGAGCAGTGGACTTGTAACATTCGCGGTGATTGGAGCAACTTGTGATTGGCATGCAACCACTCTCCCCCCCCCTCTCGCGCGATTGGTGGCTGTTGTTGCGCTTTGAACCCGCCCACAAGCTCCACGAGACACGCTTTGCCAAAGTTGAACCGAGCCATCTCCAGCGATTCTAGCATTGGTGCCCCGTAATGGTGTCCTTTTACATTATGAATATGCAAATACAGGGCAGAGCGGGTCGTGAAGCGCACAGCAGGGAAAACGCTGTCATATGTGAATCAGGCTTCATTCAACTGGTGCTCCTCTTATATTTAGCAGGGGGAGAGTAACTGTCCCTCTTTACCTCAGCACAGTATCTTTTCTACTTGCTGTTTGATCTCATTCAGATTCTTTCTTTAGCCGTGATGAACACATGCGGTTTGTCAGCACTAATAGAGACATTTAGGTTGGTTCTCTTTCCTAAATTTATTAACATAAACACAGTGCTGAATCCCAGTGCAGGATGATTTATGGTTCTTCTCTTTCCTTCCAGTGCCAGATGGCAATGTATTGTCTGTAGATGGTTTGCTGCAGCTGTGGGCTTTTCCTCTTAGCAGCAATTCTTCTTGCTGAGGAATCTGAAACGGCAAAGGAAGGGCTTGTGTAGTACCGTGTTTTTCCGAAAATAAGACAGTGTCATATTAATTTTGGCTCCAAAAAATTCAGTAGGTCTTATTTTCCGGGAGGTCTTATTTTCCCAAGTCTTATTTTCCCAACTCGAGTCCTCCACCATGAAGACATGCTAGAGAAACTCTGCAAGGTTGCAGCCTCCTTGCAGGCCTTGCTGGCCTCTCTAGCACGTCGTCTCTATGGTGGAGGACTCAAGTGCAGGCCTTGCAGAGCCTTGCACCCTCAGGAAAGAATGAAGCTTAAATCGGTCAAAGTAAGTGCAGGGTGGGGGGGTCGTGGAGGGTGCCGCGTCCGTCTGGCTGATGATCCTAGCTAGGTCTTATTTTCAGGGGAGGTCTTATATTTATGAGTGCCAGCAAAAATCACGGGAAAAAAAATGACAGTAGGTCTTACTTTCGAGGGAGGTCTTATTTTCGGGGAAACAGGGTAGTAGGCCTTGCATCACACTCTGCTGTGCTCCCTGAGGTAAAACATCTTGTCTCAAGATGAGCTCCATGCTCCCCAGTAACAGTGCTAGAGGCCAGGCCTGCCCTTGGCTCCTGCAGACCTCCACCGATCTGCCCCATGGCTGCCATGGGACTCATGGCAGCCTGTGATTCACTGGAAAATCTGGACTCGCATAGTGTGTGCGATACTGTTTGATACTGTATGTTTTAATTAAAAGTTTATTGTTTTAATGATTATGATAAGTTGTCTTGAAGCTGCTTGTGATGAAAGGCCAGGTATAAATTCTATAAATATTCCATCTATGGCCCTACCAAGGAAAGGTGGTTTTGACTTGGTCATACTGTATATGCATTTTTAGTTGCATCCAGACTGGACTACTGTAATGTGCATTACATGGGGCTATCCTTGAAGATGGTTCATAAATGTCAACTGGTTCAAAACACTACCATCCAAATGAAAGCGTAGCACCTATCTTATACAATTTCAGGCTCTGTTTCTAGGCTCTGTTCAAGGTGTTAGTACTTACCTTTAAAGTGCTATAACCTTTAAAGTGCTATAACAGTCTCGACCTGGATTACCTTAAGAACCTCCTTCACCCACATCAGCCTGTCTCAGTTTTGTGATCAGCTTCACAAATTTTACTCTCTGACTGACCTGCCACTGACATAAGTTCAGTTGACAGCAGTACCAGCATTTGGGATGCTTTTGGGCCAAGTCCTGTTCTGCCCCCCCTGGTGGAGTGATCTTGGCCGGCACCTCTCAATGCTCATGGAGTGCCAAGAGGGAGACACCTTCCTCCAAGACTTGTCTGAGCAGAATGAGTTGGGGAAAGGAAGATGAATGATTGGAGGATGCCTCTTCCTTAGCGCTCCAGTGTCAGCTACCTGGAGGGCTTTAGGGGCCAGCCCATTGGATAACCTTCCTGGCAGCTTTTAATCAGGCAGTAAATACTGTACTCTTTTATTCCAGCAGACTTTGATTGATTTTGTTGCTGATGAGTCTTGTTGTTTTAAGATGTGCTGCTTACTGTTTTAATTGTTTAAAATTCTGTTTTTTATTCTATGGTTTCTATATATAATTCTATGGTTATTCTATGGTGGTTTCATTCTATGCAGTGGCATAGCTAGACTGGGGCGGAGGCAAGTAGTTCTGCACGTCTTCGTTACACTGGAGTAAGTGGCCCCTCCCCCTCGCCATCGGAGCCATTCCGCCTGCGACGGCAATGCACGGGACACTCCCCCATTGCCACTGGAATGGCTCTGACGGCGAGGGGGAGGGGCCGCTGACTCCAGTGTAACGGAGTCTTGCAAAACTAATTGCCGCCGCCCCAGTCTAGCTACGCCACTGATTCTGTGCTACTTTGAGAAATGTTTAACTATATGTTGTTGTTGTTCAGTCGTTAAGTCGTGTCCAACCCTTCGTGATCTCATGAACCATATCCCGCCAGGCCTTCCTGTCCTCCACTATCTTCCTGAGTTCGCTCATTTTCATGTTTGTTGCATCGGTTGTTGCATTAACTATATAGGTGGGATAAAAAATATTTTAAATAAAGAAGTCAGGCTAGAAAAGTAAGATTACTGAAATTGGGATTGGGAATGGATGAAGAGGGAAGTGACTTGAAGCAGGAATGAATTTTGCACACGAGGTAAGAAAAAGTGAGCTGTGGAGGTCTCCCAGATGAGCCTGTGGTAGAATTTGGGACTTTTGAACTAATAGTCAAAGATGGAAGCTTGTGGTTTAGCTGCTTTAATTTTTCAAATGTTTTCCGTTCTGCCTTTCCTATTTCCTGTGTTCCTACTCACCCCACTTGTTCTGACTCTCTAGCCCCAACTCCTCTCTCAGTGAAAGGGAGTTATGTGTGGGCTTACGTGACATGTTTCTGTCTGTCTGTCTTCCCTTAGGCAACAAGATAGCATCCTCCTAAGATGGCAGAAGCTCACCAAGCTGTGGCGTTCCAATTCACTGTCTCTCCAGAAGGCATTGATCTTCAGCTGAGCCATGCAGCTTTAAAGGAGGTGTACCTCTCGGGCCTGCGGTCCTGGAAGAAGAAGCTCAACCAGTTGCGGGTAAGATAGGGGTGGGCAGTGAACGCCAGCTCAAAAACTCAAAATCAAGTGCTACTTGGTAATATTGCTGAAGTCTTGAGAGCCCATGGTGAGGCCTCTGTTTACGCCTGAGAAAACAAGTCTTCCAAAGAATTAAATTATAAGCTAGTAGAGTCTAATGGGTTGAAGAAGAATTAAGCTTGAAGAATCCTCGGCTCCCAGAAAGAAAAAGGGTTTAGTGCAGAGGTTCCCTAACTCCTGGGAAGGCCCTCCGCTGCTCTAAGTAGCAGCGGGGCCTTCCCAGGGGGCACGATCCCGGGCGCGCCGTCGACGTCACCGCGGGTTGCCATGCCCCTTAAGGGCATAGCAACCCTTTGTTCCCGGCTGGGGCGTTGCGACGCCCCACTTAGGGAACCACTGGTTTAGTGGGTTGAGAATGTGATGGGAATGAAAGTTGAATCCTTGGGTTTTTGCTAAGACCAAAGTTAGAGTTGGGGGATTCTGGGATTCAGGACTCTCTGACATTTTATGCTAGAGCTCGTGGAATTCAGTCAGGGGGAAGTGGGAAGCCCCTATAGTGCATAAATGAACTCATCACATGCTTTTTGTTCTTGCATAATTATGCTTCAGGTACTACCAGAACCTGATTCTTTACCAAATGATCAATGAGTTAACTGTGTGGCATTATATAACCCAGCCATGTGCATTTGCGGCCTCATTGTACACGCCACCGCAGTGTGTCCCGCTGGCAGAAAGCCCAATTAGGATTGGGCTGTTAGGCTGTAATCCTATGCAGATTTACCTGGAAGTAAGCCCCATAGAACTCAATGGGAATTACTTCCGAGCAAACATGCAAAGGAATGTGCTGTAAATGCATAGGACAAAAGTTCAATCTTTGAGTCTTCCCCCCCCCCCCCCCCGGAAAGGATTGCATGCCTTCAGAAGCTATAGATGTATCAACTCAAGCAAAGAACCTGTTTAGTTTTCTCAGCCTTCGCATTCACCGTTTTTGTCAACCCCTCCAACAGAACAGTTTTGTGACCGGTGTGTACCCTGCTAGCCCCTCCAGTTGGCTGTTCATGGTTACTGCCATCCTGGTGACCCAGTACTCTCGTCTCGACCCCTCCATGGGCATGATTGGAAAGATCAAAGAACACCTGCCAGTCAGGTATGAAGAAGGAGAGAGGAAAAGCGTGGCGGTTGCTGATGGACCAGTGTGTGGGGGGTTAATGTTGTTGGGATGGGAGACAAAGATGCTCTTTAGAGAAGGTGACTTAAAAATGACACTCATCCAGTTCAGAGACGCTTTGCCTTGTCTCCAGAACCTTCTTGATTGCATCTCTGTGAACGTCTTCCATAAGAATGAACCAGAACTATAGCAACCACCTCCCTGTGCCTCCTGCAGGAGAAGAGGGAGCACAACATTGAAAGCTCAGTGTGACTGTGCAGGCATTACTGCACTTAGAGAGAGAGCTTTACTGAAGACAGTAGGGCTTACTTCTGTGTATAGGATTGCACTGTAAGTGATGCGGACTAAGCTGCCATTTATATCTGAGCGATGTGGAGGCAGCAAACAGAGGTTACGTTCTGTCTCAGAACTTTAAATCTCTGATGGCGCAATCCAGTGTAACAATGCGCCGGGGGAGCGCGCACTTCCCTGGTACAGGGTGTCGTGAAGGTGCTGTAAAAGCACTTTCACGGCACTCGGTGAGTAAGGGCCGCTGACGCAGCGGCCAGCGGCCCTTACCCCGGCTCCTACCCGGCCCTGCACTCACCGAAGCAGGTACGTTCTACACCAGCCGGGGCGGGGGGAGGGCGGACCAGGTGGTGAGGGACAGCAGCCATAGGCCGCGGTGGGCCTGGAGGGGGCAGGGATATCGGCAGCGAGATACACCGATATCCAAAGCCCTCTCCAGGCCCGGTGCAGCCTTACACGGAGGGCTAGAATGTACATGAGCTCCAGAGCTTGCATACATTCGAGTAGGCCCATAGGGCTTCTAGCTGCTTACACCCGGTGAAGAGGAAAATTGTCCCCTTCCCTCAAGATGCAAAGACCTGGATAGGATATGGCGGCCGGGCCCTTTAGGCCGGCCGCCATATCTTACACAGGATTGGGCTGCCTGTCATCCAGTGAATGGACTGGCAGTTGGTTTTGAAATGATAAAGGAAAAACCTTTCCTGCATGAGAAAAGACCTGTTCGATCCGGCCAAAGGCCCATCTTGTCCAGCATTCTGCTTCCCACAGAGACCCACCAGCTGCCTCTGGGAAGCCCACAAGCAGGAGAGGAGGGCAGACTACTCTCCTGCCATTGTTCCCCTGCAGCTGGTATTCAGAAGCATTCTGCCACTGCGCATAGTTATTCTGCGCGTAGCCATCATGACTAGTAGCCATTGGTCGGCCTTCCTCTAACTCCGTCCAATCCCCTTTCAAAGCCATCCAAGCTAGTGGCCGTCACCACATTTTGTGGCAAAAAAATCGCAGACTGTGCGCTATGTATTTATGTACTTCCTTTTGTCTGTCCTAAAACTTTCAGCAACCAGTTTCACTGAATGACTTCTATTAGTAGTACTGTGAGAGAGAACCTCTGTATCCACTCAATTCATACCATGCAAATTTTTATAATCCTATTCCCGGTTATTGCCTTCTTACAAGCTAAAAAGCCCCGAATGCTATAATGTGAGCTATCCACCATGACCCCAAAATCTCTTCCCTGGTTCTTCATCATCAGCTCCGACTTCATCAATGTGCATGTGAATTTGGGATGTTCTGCCCATCACAAAGTTTGGGAAGATCCTATTGGAGCTCTTCACAATTTGCTTTGGTTTTAAGCATGCTGAATAGTATGGTACTATCTGCAAACTTGGCCACCTAGCTGTTTATCCCTAACTCCAGGTCATTTATGAATAAGTTAAAAAAGCACAGGTCCCAATCCAGATCCTTGAGGGACACCACTTCTTCCTTCCCTCCACTGTGAAAATTATCAGTGTATTCCTATTATCGGCTTCCTGTTCTTTAATACCCAATTACCAAACCATAAGGACAGGAAGGCCTGGCGGGATATGGTTCATGGGATCACGAAGGGTCGGACACGACTTAACGACTGAACAACAACAACAACAACAAAAGGGACTGTTCTCTTTATTCCATGGCTTTTAAGTTTACGCAAGAACCTTTGGTGAGAGACTTTGTCAAATGAAGTGCCTCTATCCACATGCCTGTTGAGACTCTCAAAGAATTCAGCAAGGCTCATTTTTCTAGATTTTATAGTTAATTATGCTTTCCATCAGTTTAATGTAGAACAGACATTAAACTGACTGGCCTGTAATTTCCTAGATCCCCCGTGGATCTCATTTACCTTTTCTACTTCATAACGAGCCTATGTACTTCATTGCCACAAGATGCTACTGTCATGACTTTAGAAGAATTTATGCGTAACTTTATCCCCCATGAACCTCCTGGAACCTCCTATGTTCAGAGACAGTTTAATCTGATTCCCAAATTGTGATGAGTAAAGGATGCTTTTGTGCAGCTTGCCCTGTTTATGAGCTTCCCCGGGATATTTGACTTTTGAAACATCAGGATGGATGTTTTTGTTTTAAATTCTTAAAGCTCTGGATTATCAGACACAGAAAAATGAGACTCAGTGCTGCATTTTCTTCTTTAATAAGATGGATTATTTTTTGTGTGTGTGTTTTTCCCTCCTCTTCTCCCCTGCACCATGTTGACCCCAGTGACTACTTGTCGGATCAGGGCCAGAATGTCCTCAGTGCCTTGGCCTTTTCCACAGGCCTGTGGTTGGCTCTCATCCTGACTATGCGCACCATTCTCAAGATGCTGCTGTGCTACCATGGCTGGATGTACGAGGAGCATGGCAAGATGTCCAACACCACCAAGATCTGGCTGGTACGTGTTGCAGGACAGGGTGCTGTTGGGAAGCTGGCAGGTAAATGGAACATGCCGTGGAATGGAACTTGATGGTGGCAGGTGGGGCTGGATGGACCATTGAAAGGCCACACAGATGCTGGCTTGGGTTGCAGCATCAGGAGTCTGCATGGAGCTGAATCAGGCTTAGGCCAAAGGGGAAATAATGCCGGTTTGGAACAGAGAACTCTCTTAAGTTTTCATGTGATTTGGAAAGGTGGGATATAAATTTTCTTAAATAAATCAATAGCTACATTGAGGTAAGTCTGAGCCACAGATGATGGCTGTGCTTACCAATCCTGCAAGGTGTTCCAGAATATGCTAGATAGCACAGGGGTTCTCAACTAGTGGTACTAACTCGTACCACCAGTGGTACTTCAGCCGACTGCTGGTGGTACTCGGCTCGCGGCGCTTTTGGCATCATGTCTTCACTCCCGAGAGGCTCCTGATTTTGGCTGAGCCTCTTGGGAACGCTGAGAAGGGCCCTCCTACCCGCCCAGAGCCTCCTACCTGCGTTTTCTGGCCTCTGAAACCTGAAAACTGGCAATGATGCCATCACTAGTCACTTCCGGTGGTACGCAGCAGGAGAGTGGCGCCGGCGGTGGTACTCAGCTGGAATGGGCTGAGAACTCCATGTGCTAGAAAATATGGGGTGTGTAATATGGGGTAAGCAAGAGTAGGGGTTGCTGGGACTGCAGCACTGGGTCTGCAAAAATTGCTGTTGAATTGCTGAGAAGCCATATAGTGGTGAATGGTGAATAAATGCCACGGAGGAATGAGCCTGAGTTTTGAAACCATTTTGAAACCATGGAAGGGTCAGTTGGGTATGGAGCAGATATAGATCATGAAGTCCTGAGATGGATCTGTTATGCCCATCAAGTGGACATGCAGGGTGATTCAAAATTATTGTAGGGGTTTCCGTGGTCTATTAATCTCAAATTAGAAACGACAGAACGAAACTGCCTACAGAATGTGAAAGAGTAGCTCAATAAGTTTTATTTCGTGGCATGTAAGATGTCCAAGCAATACTCAGTTTATCTCCACGTATTCTCCAGCATTTGCGGTGTAACTGTTTGTATCGCAGCAACAATTCTGGTCACTACAGGGGGGGCGGAGCTGTAAGTTCTTCCGTGATCGGAGCCTCCGTTACACGGAAGAACGAAGCGCCCTGCCCCCGCGCCTTCCGACCCATTCAAAGCAGTGAAAACAATCCCTGCACGTTGTTTTCAGTGCTTTGAATGGGTTGGAAGGCGCGGGGGCGGGGCGCTTCGTTCTTCCGTGTAACGGAGGCTCCGATCACGGAAGAACTTACAGCTCTGCCCCCCCCTGTAGTGATGCTAGTGGAGGGAGGGCACGGGTCTGGTACACAATGTCCTTAACGTGTCCCCTCAGGAAGAAGTCAAGCAGCGTAATATCGGGTGAGCGAGGGGGGGGGGAACGGAATCGGTCCACCACGCCCAACCCAGCGCCCAGGAAAATGCATGTCAAGAGATTCACAGACAATAAGAGCCCAATGTGGGGATGCTTGAGTATCGCTTGGACATCATACGTGCCATGAATGACGCACATGTTGAAGTTGTTTAGCATTCTGTAGTAAGGTAATAACACTTTTTGAGTTACTCTTTCACATTCTGTAAGCAGTTTCGTTCTGTTGTTTCTAGTTTGAGATTTATAGACCACGGAAACTCCTACAATAATTTTGAATCACCCTGTATGAAGGGGTGTCTTAAAGCAGTGGCGTCGCTCTAGGTGGGGCGGAGCTCTAAGTTCCGCTGCGCTCTGACCCACCGTTACATGCCCGTACAAGGTGGCCCCGCCCCCTCGCCTTCGGAGCCTTTCAGGGCAGCGAAGGCAACGTGCGCGCGTTGCCTTCGCTGCCCTGAAAGGCTCCGAAGGTGAGGGGGCAGGGTTACCTCGTGCGGGCGTGTAATGGTGGGTTAGAGCGCAGCGGAACTTAGAGCGACGCCTCACCTAGAGCGACGCCACTGTCTTAAAGCATGCTGCACCTTAGCAGGAAAACCAGATATATGCTGAGGAACCTAAACCCCAGCAATGTGACCTGTGGAAACACACACTGTATCCACAGGGAACTAGTTTGTGCTAAGGTGGTAAACCTGTGCCTGGACTGTACCCTTCAGAATGCAGGTGGTAAAAACAACAACAAATAAATCCCTGCATTTAGAAAAGTAGCATGCAAGGGAAAAGACCGGACTAGACCCTGTCTCTCTGATATCTAGTTTTCTGTATGCTGGCTTGATGTGTGTGATATTGTTTTGTGTTTTTTATTTTGTTTTTTTATTTATATGTTTGAAGGATCATTCAATCAAGTGACACCATGCTTGCTGTTGAAAGTGGTACAGCTCAGACACAGGTTTACCACCTCAGTGAGAATTAGACCAGGGAGGTGGGGAGAAGAATGGCTACTACAGCCAATGATGGAGGGGAGAAAGGAGCACTGTTCTGTTTTGATGCCTGTCTGCATTTTCCCCCCATCGCAGGCTCTGGTGAAAATCTTTGCTGGGAGGAAGCCCATGCTGTATAGCTACCAGGCCTCACTGCCTCGCTTGCCTGTTCCAGCCATTAAGGATACCATGCAGAGAGTGAGCCTGCTTTTGTTCCCTTCCTACCTCTAGATTGCCACCAGAGGGTGGATGCAAAAATAGTATGCAGTGGTGCCACTAGCGTCGCTCCGGTAGGGGCGGGGCTGTAAGTATCGCTGCGGTCATAGTCTCTTTACCGAGCGAGGAGGAGGCAGCCCCGCCCCCTCACTGTCCGAGCCAGTCCCCTACGGAGAAAGCAGCAGGCAGGGTCTCTTCCCTGACGGTTTCTCCGTAGGGGACTGGCTCGGACAGTGAGGGGGCGGGGCTGCCTCCTCCTCGCTCGGTAAAGAGACTATGACCGCAGCGATACTTACAGCCCCGCCCCTACCGGAGAGACGCCTCTGAGTGGTGCTCTTCTTGGAGTGTACTGCTGTGGACTGAAGTGGGAGGACTGCATGTGTAAGTGCTTTACTACATGAAAACAAAATGAAAGTTCGCATACTATGGAGAAGTGTAAGCACAAACCGTTTCTGCCATAATAGTTTTCCCGGGAGGTAGGGGTGTGTGTGTGTGTGTGTGTGTGTTTACATGCAATAACATTTATGGTTCCCTAACTGGAGACAGAGAGCCAGCGGGTGGCGCAGTGGGTTAAACCACTGAACTATGAGCTGTCGATCGAAAGGTCGGCAGTTCGAATCCGTGCGACGTCTCCTGCCAACCTAGCAGTTCGAAAGCAAGAAATTGCAAGTAGATGAATAGGTACCGCGTCAGCGGGACGGTAACAGCGTTCCATGCACCTCGGTGTTGAGTCATGCCGGCCACATGACCATGGAAACGTCTTCGGACAGCGCTGGCTCTTCGGCTTTGAAACAGAGATCAGCACCGCTCCCTAGAGTCGGACATGACTGGACTTAATTGTCAAGGGATACCTTTACCTTTACTTAACTGGAGACTGGTATAGTCCAGGAAGGACTGCGCTACCTCCTATTTCAGCATGTTTGAATTGGCTCACAGTGCGCTCTCTCTCTCTCTTTTGCAAGATGCTCTTTTACTGTATGGATGTATTCGTCCATACTTTTAAGTATCCACACTTGTGCAATCCTAATCCTGGACTACGTGAAGGAGATTTTTCCTCAATATACAGGGTTATTCAAAAAGGATGGTGCAAAAGTAAAGCTAATTCATTCTTAAATGAACTGACATACCACAACCATCATGACATGAAAAGACAGAAAAACTGTCCAGGTTTCACATGCACATTACAAATGTTCGATGTGTGGGCACTTGTGTAGCTACAATGGGGCAAAGGGAGGCAAATGCACCGGGCGAGGAGACCGCAGCTGTTAGTCTCTCCTACCGCTCTGACCCCACACATCTTTCCCCTCTAGTATCTTGAGTCCGTACGACCCCTGATGACAGATGTGGAGTTCGAGCGTATGGCAGCCCTCGCCCGCGACTTTGAACGGACCCTAGGACCACGCTTGCAGTGGTACCTCAAGATTAAATCTTGGTGGGCTACCAACTATGTAAGTCTAAAAAGGGTCAAGAGTAACGTCTAAGCTTACTTACTTATGTGCAGGGTTGTGAAGAACCATGGACATAACAATCAGATTGTACTGAAGTGGGTTGCGTTCAACATGGGTAGGGGCGTTTTGGTTTTGTTGATAACCGCATAAAAACACAAAACACCCCCTTTTCAACCTTTTCAAACTGAATAAAAACACAAAACACCACATTTTCAAACAGAATTGGAAACAAATTACCTACTCTCTACTGGTTGTGGAATGCATCCGGTTGAAACAGTTTGTTTTTCCAGTTAGAAGTAATTGAATAATTTCGATCTAAGGCTGTTATGACCGGCAGTTAAACTTATCGAAGAGGGTAAAATGGGTAACAAGGTCATATTCACGGCTAAAACCGCGATCCAGCTGACTAAAACAATGACGATTTAATCTAGGTTTGACAGCAGCCAGTCCCAGACAAAACAGAGATTATTAAAAGTCAGTACTGATAGAGAAAAGCCCGACGTTTCGTGTCTTAAACCAGACACATCCTCTGGGGCAGTCCAAAGCGAATTGGCAGGTGTTAGAATTCTTCGTGTCCTGCTTCTTCTTTTAACTGTCAAAAAAGCAAACGGAACACTGCTGCTCACTGAGGAACCCAGCTCTATAAGCACTTAGCAAAAATGACACAGTACCTATTTAGAGAGAAGACCTTTTACATAAACCTGGAAAATAGCAACATTATGTCAATTAACGATCGTATGGGTTACATTGTTATCGTCTTGTCTGTATCCTACTTGCTTGCGTATTATAGGGAGCCAAATGCGGTTCGCAAAGCTTAATTCTTGCTGCCTGTTAAGCAGAAAATTGGAAGATTTTCTGCTTATCTCCAAAGCCTCCAAATTTTTTAGGATATTTAACTTGTTTTCTGTTCTTAGGGCACAAGTTTCTTTAAAATGAATAGTAATATAATTATAATTCAAATCACCACCCAGCTCAAAAAGTTTCTGTAATTAATGCATTGTCCTATAAGGCAATCAAAATATGTGATAGGGATTCAATAGATAAGGAAAAGAAAGTGGTCTTTGATACTTTGAGAGCAAATGGGTATCCATATACACAAATTCATAAAGTATGGACTGTACAAAGCAATAAAATTCAGGCAGATAGAGAGGGAAAAAATAGGATTTCTGCAAAGTCCGAGAATATTAACGAAACAACAGGAAACAACAAGACTGAGAAGATTTGGACAGTTTTACCTTTTATTAAAGGAGTAACTGACAAAATTGCTAGAATTCTTAAACAGGGGGACATCAAAACGATTTTTAAGCCTACAAGAAAAATTGAACAGCTGCTCAACAACCCCAAGGACAAGAGACCCCCCCCTTTCCGGTCTAGGCATTTACAGTATCCCTTGTGACACCTGTGGCAAAGAATACATCGGATTGACACAGAGATCTATTAACACCAGACGGAAGGAACACGAGAAATCAGTGAGACTGGAGCATCCGCAATTATCTGCTTTAGCTGAACATGCACTCTCCACGGGACACACTATTCATTTTAAAGAAACTTGTGCCCTAAGAACAGAAAACAAGTTAAATATCCTAAAAAAATTGGAGGCTTTGGAGATAAGCAGAAAATCTTCCAATTTTCTGCTTAACAGGCAGCAAGAATTAAGCTTTGCGAACCGCATTTGGCTCCCTATAATACGCAAGCAAGTAGGATACAGACAAGACGATAACAATGTAACCCATACGATCGTTAATTGACATAATGTTGCTATTTTCCAGGTTTATGTAAAAGGTCTTCTCTCTAAATAGGTACTGTGTCATTTTTGCTAAATGCTTACAGAGCTGGGTTCCTCAGTGAGCAGCAGTGTTCCGTTTGCTTTTTTGACAGTTAAAAGAAGAAGCAGGATGCGAAGAATTCTAACACCTGCCAATTCGCTTTGGACTGCCCCAGAGGATGTGTCTGGTTTAAGACACGAAACGTCGGGCTTTTCTCTATCAGTACTGACTTTTAATAATCTCTGTTTTGTCTGGGACTGGCTGCTGTCAAACCTAGATTAAATCGTCATTGTTTTAGTCGGCTGGATCGCGGTTTTAGCCGTGAATATGACCTTGTTACCCGTTTTACCCTCTTCGATAAATTGAATAATTTGTTGTTTTTTGCATTGAAGACTGCAATATTAGACCTGATATTTATGCTTACGAATGTGCACCTGTGAATAAAAACACAAAACACCACATTTTGCATTTTAATTCAACAAAATTTCAAAAAACCACCATTTTCAAACTACCTCTAAACATGGGTTGAAGTGGGTTTCGTTGTGGATCAATAAATGTAGAGCTGATGCTAGACTGTATTTGTTTATGTTGATTTGATAGTAGGAAGCCAGGAGGAGCACATTGAGGTTTGTTTGTTTGTTTGTTTGTTGGTACATTTGTCACATTTTAATACGATTAACAGCACAATCCTATGCATGTCTACTCAGAATTAAGTCCCACTAAATTCAATGAAACTTGCTTCCAGGGAAGTGTGGATAGGATTGCATTGTAAGGCTTGATTAGGAATTGTGGACTTTGTTTATGATGGCTTTTAATAATGTAAGTTTCATACTTTTTTGTGTATATGGATGATGATAATAATAATTTAATAACCTAAAAGTGATAGAGGGGGTTCTTTGGGGTAAGCAGCTAGAGGATGGCATCGAGTGTAGGCCAGGTGGGGCGCTGGCCAAGGGCCTATGCCTATCAGAGGACCCACCTAGCCAGTCTGACCCCTAAATCCTCAGTACAACGGCAGTGGTAGCATTCAGTGTATGATCAGAGTGTGAGCAAGGGAAGTCGTGGGAGGTACAGGGCATGGATTTGTCCCCGGCTGCTGAGCAACCTGGCACTCTGCTGGTAAGCAGTGCTGCATGTAGGGTTTGTGTGTAGGCCAGTGGTTCCCAAACTGGGAGCCACAGAAACCAGCCAGGGGAGCCGCGGAGTGCCACGGAATCCTCTTGGAAGACAGTGCAATGCCAATTGGCAGGCATCAACATAATGTAATGGGAAGCAAATGGTCGCCAATAGTCAAGGGAGCCGCAGGTTGAAAACATTTGGGAAACACTGGTCTAAGGGCTTGGAGGATGGTGTTATCAAACTCTAAACCAGTGTTTCCCAAACGTTTTTGACCTGTGGCTCCCTTGACCATTGGTGACCATTGGTGACCATTGGCCGTGGCTTCCCATTACATTATGTTGATGCCTGCCAATTGACATTGCACTGTCTTCCAAGAGGATTCCGTGGCACTCCGACTCCCCTGGCTGGTTTCCGTGGCTCCCCTGGGAGTCACGCCTCCCACTTTGGGAACCACTGCCCTAATCCCTAAACAGGATGCCCCTTATGGTGGGTCTTGTCTGTTTGTGTCTTGCTAACTCTCCTTTTCCAACCCTCTCTCTCCCCCCAGGTGAGCGACTGGTGGGAGGAATATGTGTATCTCCGTGGACGAGGTCCCCTGATGGTAAATAGCAACTATTATTGCATGGTGAGTTTCAAAAGGTCAGGCAAGAGAGCTTGGGAAGGGGGGCTTCTTCTCAGTCTCCTCTGACCTCCTCCCTGTTTCCTTTTTTCTGTCCATCCCTTTTGTAGGATTTCCTGTATGTCACCCCCACCCCAAGCCAGGCTGCTCGTGCCGGGAATATTGTCTACGCCATGTTGTTGTACCGACGGAAACTCACCCGGGAGGAGATCAAGCCAGTGAGTGGAAACAAAGTCTAGGATGGGGAGGGTATAGCAGCTAGGCAGGCAGGGCAGTTGCCAGGGCCCAGGCATTCTGGTGACCACTGCTGATGATTGTCCTGGCCCTCTGTGGAGGATTGGATGCTACTGTTGCTGTTGGATGCTACTGTTGTCGTTACTACTAGTACACTTCTCGTCGCTACTAGTACACTGTATACTACGAATGTACACTACTAGTACACAGAGGCAGCAATGAGAAGCCCCCACCTCTGCACACATGTCTATCAACCAGTAGCCAAGTTATCTACCAGTCACCAAGGGAGCTGATGGAGGGCATCTTTTCAAGGGCCCCCTCAAACCTGGTGATAGACTGGTCACTGCCTGGGAAGGCAGTGACTGGAGCAAGATCATTTGGTGACCATCTTTGTGTCTGAGCATGCATTTGAGCCTAGCTCTGCAGTCTTAAGTCCAACATCTGCAGTTATATTGGGACAGCTGTCAACTGCTTGCTGTGCAGACAACGCACAAGTCATGCTGTGCACTGTTGAAGCCCAGGACGTTTGTGGGCACTATGTTTTTTTCTTCTTCTTCAACAATCCCATTTTAGGCAATATTATTATTAACAGTATTTATATACCGCTTTTCAACAAAAAGCTCACAAAGCGGTTTACAGACAAAATCAAATGATGAAATGGCTCCCTGTCCCAAGGGGGGCAGTTACTCTCCCCCTGCTAAATATAAGAGGAGCACCAATTGAAAAAGTGCCTCTTGCCCAGTTAGCCCAGTTAGCAGGGGCTAACAATATGGTTCAATAGGAACCATATGGTTCATTTCACCAAACTCTTTGGCCTAGAATTCCCCCAATTTGGATTACAGTAGGGCCCCCATATCCGCAGGTGATAGGTTCCAGGCCCCCCCCACGGATACGTGAAAACCGCAGATAGGGACGAACGCCCCCTCCGCAGTCTTCTAAGGCCCCCCCCCCAGCACGTGTGTGCACAACCCTCCTCCCCGGCTCTTACTTTTAGCGCAGGAACCTTTGTTTAATCTTTACAGGAACGTAATTAGCAACCTCATACAGCTTATTGCAGGACCCTCCAGTGAGTCTAGAAGTGAATCCACAGATAGTGGATCTGCAGATAGCAGGGGGCCCCTGTATGTCGCTCCTTAGTTATTTAACATGTGTATGTACTGAATTAAAACGTTCCTTAACTGAGCTAGGTTTGTTGACTGTGTTTTTTAAAAAAGCAAAACCCTATTTTGGTATTTTTTCCCCCCACCTCTTCTGGGGTCATTCCCTCCGCAAAACAGAGCATGCTCCCTTCTTCCTGCATCCCACTATGTACAGGCCAGTGGGAACGTCTCTTCAACACCACCCGGTTGCCTGGAGTGGGCCTGGGTAAGTGTAATGGGGGCAGTGTGAAATGACCCCCACCTGCCACTGGCTATGGGGCCTTTTGCAGGGCCAGTCTGCTTTGTGGTGTCTCTTGATGGGCTTTGTGACCTGGGTCAGATCCTACTGGTTTTTCTGAGTTCTGCACTCTGGAATCGTGGGGTAGACCCTCAAGACTCCGCTGTTCAAGATGCAAGTTGCTGCAGTATACATATTTTTCTCTCTAGAGGCTCCTAGCCTTTCTGGATCTCTTGCACCTTTTCCTGCTCTTGCCTGCAGCCTGTGGGTTATGGGCACATGCACAAAGTCAGGACTGTATTCCTTTTGATATTTCACAGATACTCATGAAAATAGGGATGTTTGGACAGCCCTGTTATAACAAGGATCATTCCCTGAGCCCCTGCTACACATTGCTAAAGCTCTGTTCTGTCTGCTACTGTTTTGAGTACTCTGCAATTACCTGTTGTTCCTTTGATGTAAAAGTCTGGAGGGTGAACATAAGAAAAGTCCTGTTGGATCAGGCCAAAGGCCCTAATCCAGCTTCCTGTTTTCCACAGTGGCCCACCAGTTGCCACTGGGAAGCTCACAAGCAGAAGATAGGCATATCCCTCTTGCTCTCCTGCAACTGGTTTTTGGAGGCACACTGCCTACAGAGCAGGAGGTAGCATATAGCCATCATGAGTCATAGACTTGCCCTGAGTTTGTCTGATCCCCTTTAGTAGGCTTACCATATCCCCGCCGGGACGGGAGCGGTCTACCCTTAAGGGCCCCCTCCCACGCCCCGCCCCCTTAAGGGTAGACCACTCTTGTCCCGGCGGAGATATGGTAAACCTACCCTTTAGGTATCTCAGCTGGTAGCATAGCCATCTGTTTTGTTTTTTTGGTTAAAGATATACAACAAAAATTGCACTACAACTGTGAAGTGGCAGGTTGTATTCTGCATAGACCCTTAGTGTTCATGTGCATGCGTTTATCGACATATGCACTAGAGATGTGACTCATCTGTTTCCTACACAGGGACTTCTTGAGATCCTGAAGAGGGAGCTAAACCCTGATAAGTAATAACAAAAGTACCTCTCGCTAGCAAGAGTTTTGTAGGATTTCCTGTTCCGGGAGAAGGGGGGGGGGGTTTCCTAACAACATTTGGGAAACAAGGCATTTCCCAAAGGCAAAAATAGACTCTGAGTTTTCAGGGACAAGGATCAGAAAATAAAGAGCATACGAGTTCAGTTCAATTGAATTTATTACCGTCACTGACCAGCACAAAAGAGTCCACACAGACCTTCGTGAACATCCTGACTCCTATAATCATAAAACCAGACATTTCAACTAATATCCCTTTTTAAAATTCCCATTTGCACATTCCAAACTTGAAATAGCCCGTCTACTTCCATCATTCTAGGATACAATCGAATTATGGCCAGAGCATATGAGAATGACGTCCTGCAGTCTTGGACTTTGCACTCTGAGCTTTGTCTACTGCCTGTCAGCTGACCCAGACTTCACTAGCTTTTTGAGAGAAGTGATCTGGGGTCTGCATTGCGTGGGGCTCTCGATGTTGCTAAGGGTTCCCCCCCCTATAGCAGCTTTGCTGGTGCATCTTCGTGACTGCTTCTCTTTCTGTCTTTTTCTTTCTCTCCTCTTGCTCCCCTGACCCCCAGCTGATGATCCAAGGTTGCCTGCCCATGTGCTCGTCTCAGTATGAACGCATATTTAATACAACCCGTGTCCCAGGACTGAAGGGAGGTAGGATGTTGTTTCATACCTTGTTTCCCTCTCCCAGCATCAGCATTGCCAAAGTACTTCCTCCTTATCTGAGCTGCTGGGGGGATGCTCACCCCTCTTCTGTATCTTTCCCCATAGCCTTAACTATTGAAAGAAGGTGAAGGGAACTTACAGCCCAATCTTACCCAGCTCCTCCACTGGTGCAGCCAGTGCTGGAGGGCAGAACGGGAGGCTTTGGAAGGGAAAGGGAATTTAAATCCCCTTTATACCCACCTTATTTAAATCCCCTTTCCATTCATAAGCCTGCCCTCCAGCACTGGCTGCACCAGTGGAGGAGCTGGGTAGGATTGCGCTGTTAGTTATCTCCCAGAGGAATTGCGGGACATCATCTGTTCAAGATGGGGGAACAGAAATTGGAGCTTCGGGGTGGGGGGGGAAACAACAGTCTATGGTGACACAGACATACACTGTTGGGGTGGTCCAAAGCCTCTTTCAGGGTGCACATGCATTTAAAATCCAGGTTCTCAGTCTGGTTTCATCTGCCCCTTTAAATCAACTTCATATTTAAATCAAATATGCAGTTGAGAACCAGCTTCAGCCCTTCCTTAATTGTTTGGGATATTTCTTTATTAGATCTCTTTTCATTGGTTTAGAAAAGTTCTTCCTTTGACTCCAGATAAGAGTGATGCAAGAGGGTGGGCGGGGCTGTAGCTCAGTTTTAGATCATGTGTCTTTGCACACAGACTGTCCTGGGTTCAATTCCTGGCATCTCCAGGTAGGACTGAGAGAAACCCCTGTCTGAATCCCTGGAGAACCAATCAGTGTGTAGACAAAACTAAATGGCTAGTTTACATTTCTGTCCCACCCTTCCTCCAAGGGGCTCAGGGCAATGTATTAGGTTCTCCCCTGTATTTTGTCCTCACAACGACTCTGTGAGGTAGATTAGGCTGAGACGGTGTGACTGGCCTAAGGTCACATTGTGGACTATGGAGGGATTTGAACCCAGGGCTCCCTGCACCCTGAGGCAGCTTCATATGCTTGTAGAGCGCTGGCCATAGAATGGTGGCATTGCTGCCCTGGATATAAGGAACTGCCCTATTTGGAGGTGGAAGACTGCTCTTTCTACCCTGTACTGAGGCAGGCAGTGATTCTTTAGGGTCTTAGCCCATTTTTGTGCCCTGCTGCCTGCCATCCATTTAACCAGAAATATTCAGGATTGGCCTAGATTGGCCCATGTGCCACCGAACTATGTCTGCCTCCCAGACTCTTCCCCTTTTATTCCCTCCCCTTGCACTCTACAGATAGCATACAGCATCTGCGGGACAGCAAGCACATTGCAGTGTACCACGCCGGGCGCATGTTCCGGGTCTGGCTGTACCACAACGGAAGGCTGCTGCAACCCCGTGAGCTGCAGGCACAGTTCCAGTTCATCTTGAATGACCTCACACCACCTCTGCCCGGTGAGGAGAAACTTCCTGCCATGACTGCTGGTGAAAGGTGAGAGACGGCCCCTGCTCTGAGCCAGTGGCGTACCCAGCCGATTTTGCGGGTGGGGCCCGGTCCTCCCCGCCCCGCCCCAAAACTAATTAGCATAAACTATGCTAATTTTTTGCCGATTTTTTGCCGATTTTTTGGGCCGATTTTCGGCGATTTTCAGGGGTTTTTAAAGGGGTTTTTAAAGTATGTATGCTTTGCGGCACTTAACTTGTATAGGAGCCTCCAGCGAAGCGATCGGCTGACTCTCTCCAGCGACGACGTTCTCTTCCAGGGGCGCAGATCGGCGATCTGAGATCGCTCCTCTGCAGCCCATGACTCGAACTGCTCATCGTAAGCTCTTCCTTTGAGTTCGCGCATGCGCATAGCAAACAGCCATTCACGCACGCGTGAACTCAAAGGATGAGCTTACGATGAGCAGTTCGAGTCATGGGCTGCAGAGGAGCGATCTCAGATCGCCGATCTGCGCCCCTGGAAGAGAACGTCGTCGCTGGAGAGAGTCAGCCGATCGCTTCGCTGGAGGCTCCTATACAAGTTAAGTGCCGCAAAGCATACATACTTTAAAAACCCCTTTAAAAACCCCTTAAAATTGCCGAAAATCAGCCCTAAAAAGCGGGAAAAATTCAAATTTTTCCCGCTCTCCGGAGCCTCCCGCCCCCCCGCACCACCTCCCGCCCTTGCGCCCTGGGGCCCTCCGCACCAGGGCACCACTCAGCGTACGCCCCTGCTCTGAGCCAGCCCTTCGGTGTGCCATTCGTACAGGGCCAGCCCAAAATCCCCATGTTCCTGAGGCAGCGTGCCAAGTAGTAATATTAATAGTATTACTATTAATAATAATATGAATTATTAATTATTAATAACAACCGGTATTTATATACTGCCTTTTCTTTGGTCATCGGATTTCTCCTTTGACTTTAATTCAAAGGCGGTTTACACAGGCAGGCTTTCTAAACCCCAAGGGTTTTTTACAATACAGTATGTTCCATTCTTTCATAGAGCCCTTCATTCTAGATGGTTTCTTTCACAGTCCAGCTTCTCACTGGCGTCCGTCTCATCACGCTTCAACTGACAGGCAACCTTGACTCCCACTCAAGGTGCCAACTGCAGCTTATCAGTGGCGTGCCGGCAGCTCTCAGACAGACTTCCGGCCGTCCCAAACTGCCGTCCTTAAGATCTTTGTTATTCTTGCGTTATTTGATCTAAATTATTTTAATTCTTGATTTTAAATGTATTCATGTATTTTAATATTTTTGTTGTAAGCCGCCTTGGTTGCCCTGGTGGGAGAAAGGCGGGGTAAAAATTCTATAAATAAAATAAATAAATAATAGCTGAACCAGACCTCCTGCCCCCCCCTTACCTGATGATGTCTGACTCTGCCGTTCCCTGGATTGGAAGGGGAAGAGGTGGATGGAACAGAAGAGGAAGTGTGGAGGCCCAAACTTCCTCTTCTGCTCCATCCCCCTCTTCCTTTTCCAGTCCAAGGAGTGTGAATAAATGGGGTGATTGTAGCTCTGTTGCTCAATGGGGCAGGGCAGGTCAAGCCCACCGAGCAGCTCCAATTGCCCCTCCTGCATCTCTTCCTACTTCTCTTGCATCTTTTTCTGCTCCTTGTTAAGAGCCATCATGAGCTACGACTGCACAGGTTGGCTCCAAGGGCAGACATCGGGGGGGGGGGGGGCTCCTCCCTTAATCTGCGGAAAAACTACTCTGGAGTCAGATAATTTCTCACCCACTGCTGCCAGCCCAGCCTGTCCCAAGTCCAGTCCAACAGCCCCACAGCAGCCCCATCTCCCTAACGTTTGTCTTAGAACTACCTGCAGTAACTATTTTTTCAGAGACCCCTGGGCCCAGGCCCGCCAAACCTACTTCCAGTCGGGGAAGAACCTGCAGTCACTGAGTATAGTGGAGAAAGCAGCCTTCTTTGTCACCCTGGACACCAGCGAGCAAGGGCTGCAGGGGCCCAATCCAGGTCTGGCGCTGGACGCCTACGGCAAGTCTCTGTTGCACGGGCGCTGCTGTGACAGGTAGGTTGCCCTCTTGGTCTGCCCTGAATGCACTGAGGACTCTTGGTGGGGAAACCCACCACATCCAACCCATCCCATCTCTGGGAACCCACCCACTGTACCCCTGAAGGGGGTGCGTGTCCTCCCTGTGAAGCTCAAGTCTTCAGATGCACCAGAAAATCCCCACTACATCCACAGTCTCCGCACCAGAAAACCTCACTTCTTCCCTGTTCTTGTTGCTGGCTTGTTCCTTCTTGGTGTAGAATTTTATTCCCAAGTTTAACTTAGCCTTTTCTGTTCCATCATATGAGGCATTCACGTACAGCAAGTCCTCACTTAATGTCAATAGGTTCTTCTTGGAAACTGCGACTTTAAGCGAAACAACTTATAATGAAACCAATTTTACCATAGGCTAACTGATAAACGTAAATGTTCCTATGGCATTTTCCCATCAACTTTAAAATGAAACGACTTTAAGTGAGGACTTAAAGGTAAAGGTGACCCCTGACAATTAAGTCCAGTCGTGTCCGACTCTAGGGTGTGGTGCTCATCCCCATTTCAAAGCCGAAGAGCCAGCATTGTCCGAAGACGCCTCCGTGGTCATGTGGCCGGCATGACTCTCCTTGCCGCAGCGCGTAGCATGCGGCTGGAACACGGAGCGCTGTTTACCTTCCCGCAAGCGGTACCTATTTATCTACTCGCATTAACATGCTTTGGTTGGCAGGAGCTGGCCAAGCAACGAGAGCTCACCCCTTCGCGGATTCGAACTGCCGACCTTTCGATCGACAGCTCATGGTTCAGCGGTTTAACCCACTGCGCCTTAAGTAGGACTTATTGTACTTTAAAACATGGGACAATCCCTCCCACTTGCACCCCTAAGGTGTCTCCCCAAACATTGAGTCCAAGAGAGTGCTCCCAAGTTCCCTTTCCAACCAAGCATATCTGGGGAGTTTCCAGGCATCATCTCATGACCTTCTTTCCCCATCCATCTAATGGGTTTCCATCTAACCCTGTCTTCGCTCTCATCAGCGACCTTTCTGGCAGCAGGCTGCTGGTGGTGGTGTGCATTTCTTTCCAACCTGACCCCACTTTGCTAAGAAGCCCTTTTAGTCGTCCTCTCCCTCGCCTTCCATCCCCACCCTCTTCAGTTTTGCTGATTCCCCTTTAGCTTTGTTTTGTCAAAGAGAAAAAGCAGAAATGAAAAAGGTTCTAAATGTTGTGACTTGGTTTATTTTCTTTCTTTCACATGGGAGCATTAGCGCACTCTACTTTCGTTCTCTGCCTGACCCCCTACCTCATGTGGATCAACCAGGCCCCTATCCTGGTCATATTGAATTAATATTAATATGAATATTGAATTAATATGAATATTGAATTAATGCAGCAGTCCCCAAAGAAGCCGGGGTCATGACCCACCTGTGTAGCCCCTCGAGCCCAGGACAAGCCTCTAGACCAGGGGTTCTCAACCAAGATCCGGGTACCCCCTATCACGGTCCAATTTTCTGAAGTACCCCCTGCTAATTAATTGCTAATAATTGGATTAATCAATCAATTAATTAGCTAATTAATCATTTCAAATAAAGTATTAAAACCATTTTGAATGTGAAAAAATGTCTTATTTAACTCTGTGTGTGCGTGCGTGTGTGCGCGCGCAAAGCAGTTTGAATTAAAAAAAATACTTGGCTCGCCAACACTCAGCTGATCTAGGGAGGTAAGGAGCAGCCTCTCGCATACCCCTGCCAGTGGGGGTGGGGCAATTTTTTTAAAAATAAAATAAACAAACCTCTGGTCCCCAACAATCAGCTGATCTTAGCTGATAAGGAGAAGCCTCTTGCGTACCCCCGCCTGATGATCCGCGTACCCCTAGGGGTACCCGTACCACAAGTTGAGAACCCCTGCTCTAGACGACTCAAAGGCCTCCTGACGCGACCTGAAGTCCCATTGGCGAAACAGGAAGTGACCTCTGGGTCACTTCTGGAGGTCTTCCGAGGCGCGTGAAGGCCTCAGGAGGCCTGTCCCAGGCTGGAACAACATGGGAGCAGCTGCCTAAGATAGGTTGGACCCCAGTATTCGCATCTGGTTGCTTATTTTGAGCCAAACAGAGGCAAGGGCGGGCGGGTCCAACTGGTGACCCGCCTCTGCCTTGGGTCGCGACCCACAGATTGAGAAGCCCTGCTTTAATGAATATCCTTAGTTTCCTTTCCCCATCCGAGACCTGGGAATATTTTGGGATTTGGTGATGAATGGGATCTGTGTGGAACCACAGCGGAGGTATGATAACTCTTTCACGATACCTTGTTCCCAACAGGTGGTTTGATAAGTCTTTCACGCTGATCATTTACCGCAATGGGAAAGCAGGAGTCAATGCGGAACACTCGTGGGCTGATGCACCCATTATTGGACATCTCTGGGAGGTAAAGGTCCAGTTGGTTTATTTACAGTTTGTTTATTTACAGTATTTTTACCCCGCCTTTCTCCCCAAAGGGACCCAAGGCGGCTTACAACAAAAAGAAAATACAGTGCAAAAAGTATAATACAAAAAATAGTTACATTTTCAAACAGTAAAAACCATTAACGAAAATTAATAAAAATAGTATCTAAAAATCAGTTTAAAAGATTACATTAAAACAAGAACATAAAAACAGCAGCAGCAGTTGGTTCCTAAACTGGGGTCTACTGCCAGTACAGGCATAGGTTGTGCTGGGCCCTGTGTCAAGCTCCACCATGGCATGCTGTTGTCCCCCCATTTCTTACCTTGCAGATAGGTTGGCCCATGGCAGCAGCAGCTTCTCTTCATTCCTGCCCTCTGGGGGGTGGGAACAGGAATGCTGTTGCTGCTAGGACTTTGGCAGAGACTCCTTGGTGGTGGCGCTTCTCTTTTTTCCCAAATTCTGAGGGTGGGAACAAAGACGACCTGATGCTGCTGTCACTACCACCTCTGCCAAGGCCGACTCCACCCTGCTCCCATTGACCAGTGAGCTTTATCCCAGGCCTCTGTGTGATGACAGGGCTTTATTTAAGCTCATTGGCTGGTGGGGAGGGTGGGAGGAGAAAGAGCTTCTGTGCAAGTATCTACTTGCAAGGCAGCTTCTTCTCCTGCCCTCTATATTGGCTAATGGGAGCATCTCCTAGGCACCTTGTGATGAGACTGTGGCCTCCGGGGGAATGCTCCCACATGCAGATGAGAGGGATTTAGTGGCAAAACAGTGATGGTGCAAGTCTTGTCGGCTGACCACTGCCATGCAAAGAGATTGACTGGGTTCCAGGAGGGTGGGTATGGGGCCCCTGGATGATTGTGGCCAGGTGTGGGTTGCTGTGCTTGTGTTCAGCTTGAGCCACTTGTGATTCTGTCCTTGTCTGCTGCATTAGAAGTTCTAGATTCCCTGGGGGCAGAATGGGTGTTGGCGTAGACGAGACAACCTACGGCCCGCATGCCGCATGCCGCCCGCCACCTGAAATCATCTGACCTGTCATCCCAAAAAGATACATCCACCTAGCCCGCGGTGGTCTTAAAAAAGAATTCAAGTTTATAATTCTATCTCTGTAAGGCTTACAGCAGTGGTTCCCTAACTGGGGCGTCGTGACGCCACAGCCGGGAACAAAGGGTCGCTATGCCCTTAAGGGGCATGGCAACCCGCGGTGACGTCGACGGCGCGCCCAGGATCGCGCCGCCGCTGCCACCGCCGTGCCCGGGATCGTCCTTGTTACCTTCATTGGTGGGCAGTGGGTGTCCGAAACCGGAAGTGAGTTACGATCGCGCTGCTCCGACGCTTGGGAGGCCTGCGGAGGGGTCCGCAGGCTCCCCACAACCCCCGCCGGACACCCACTGCCCACCAATGAAGGTAACAAGGGCGATCCCGGGCGCGGCGGCGCGATCCCGGGCGCGTCATTGCGACCCCTGGGAAGGCCCCGCTGCTACTTAGAGCAGCAGAGGGCCTTCCCAGGAGTTAGGGAACCTCTGGCTTACAGTGTAAGCAGCCCAAAGGCAGAAGTTTTCTTTGAGCATCGTCCTCTGTCTGGGCATGCCAGAGGTGTCGTGGCACTGGGGGCTGGTTGGGGCGGTGGGTCCCAGGCTGCGCAGCTTCTCCCAGACCCGTTGCCCTGCCGCGACTTTTTTGTAGCCATTCTCGCTGGCCCTCCCAGGTGCTGTTTGGCTCGAAAAAGGAGCCAAAAAGCACCGGGGGAGGGTGTTTCCGCGCTGCGGAGGCGCGCAACAGTGACATCACACACCCCAGGGGTAGGGTGTGTGGTGTCCAGGGGGTTGTTGTCGCGGTAGCCTCCACCCCACAGGGCGTGTACGTTCGCCACTGGGCCATGCGTCTCTTCGTTCCATGTCCATCTATTTTTCCTTAGCTCTATGACCTAATTGAGAGGTTTGTGCATGCGTATTGAATGCGCATATGTTCTTACTATTGACGGACCTGATGTCTGGCTCTCTATGCGAAAGAAGGTTGCCGACCCCTGGCTTAGACCAAGAGGTGCAGGATGGAGGGGCAGGATGATGGAGCTCTCACCTAGATGTGTTTGCTTCACAGTGCACCCTCGCCACCGATGCATTCCAGCTTGGGTATGATAGTGATGGGAATTGCAAAGGCACCCTGGACACCAACATCCCTCCACCCCAAAAACTACAGTGGGAAATCCCACCAGAGGTGAGTTTAGGGTTAAGGTGGGCACAGAGAGGTGTCTGGGCAAGAAAACCTGGGGTGTGTGGGACTGTCTGGAGAAGGACAGCACGGACTTATGTGGGCAGGCCAAGAGTGGGAGGAGCTGGACAGGGGTGGACAAAGCTTTTGAGGTCTGGAAATTGTACTGCGTGCTTCTTGTGACATTTGCCCACATGATGACAGCATGAAACCAAACACACCCCAAAGTAAGCATCACATCCAGATTTTATCCCCCATCGAAGAACTATGCAACAAACTACCTCCCACTTTCTCAGGGGAGAATTGCCACATTCCCCATGGGGAAGGGGTGGTGGGGCACCCCAGTTCGTCCCATAGAGGTTTACACGCAAACGCCATAAAGCAGCATAATACGTTTCCGTCCCCCCCCCCCTCTCTATTGGGCTGCAGATGTCAGAGTCGCCTCTGGCTGCCACCTCCTATTTATCATGTAGCAGCTCTGAGTGGCAGCAGGAGCTGGGTGGGCAAGATGGGAGTGGTCCTCACCCTAGCCCAGAAGTTCTGATGGTTGCTGGCTCCTGAGACAGCCCTGATGTAAGTGGCTCCCAGGAAAAACTGGGCTGCAGGTGATAGTCGCAGTGGGCATGGCTTCTCCTCCTCTGCGTTATAAGACTCTAGCTGCAATGTGGGGATAATGATACTGACAGCCCAATCCTAACTAACACTCCAGCAGAGGCGTCGCTGGAGCGCGGCGGGAAGGGCGGACCGCCTGGGGGCGACGCGCGGTCCGTGCGTGCACCCGCGCGTCACGCGCAGGCAGTCCTCCCCACCGCGCTCCAGCGACGCCTTGGAGGAGGCCTCGGAGCGTCCACCCTCGGCGGAGCTCCAAGGCCTTCTGAGGGAACCCCGATGCGCGACGTCATATTTACAAGGTTTAGCGCATGCGCAGAACGTTTGAGGGCAAATTTGCCCTCAGAAACGTACTGCGCATGCGTGAAAACTTATAAATATGACGTCACGCATCGGGCCTCCCTCAGAAGGCCTTGGAGCTCCGCCGAGGGCGGATGCTCCGAGGCCGCCTCCTGCCCAAGACAGCCGGCCGGCAAGGATGTCTCCGGAGCCGGCAGCAGCGGAGGCTCCGCTGTTGTCGGCTCCGGAGACATCCTTGCCGGCCGGCTGTCGGGCGGCACGGGGGTCATTAGGGTGGCGCGCGCGCCTTCGCACAGGGCGGCGCTGCACTCCAGCACCTATTCAGCTGTGCCAGTGGGCATGCACTGCATCCTGTGATGGGAGGGGGCAGTCATAGAGACCTCCTTAAGGAAAGGGAACATTTGGAAAGTTGGATAGGATCAAACTTTGATTCACTTTGCAAGGTTTTGTAGGGACAACATCAAGATAATACAGTGGGCCCTCTATCCGTGGGTTTCGCACCCGCGGATTTAACCCAAGGCGGCTGCCGATCCGTGCTGGAGGGCCTCACATGACTTCCTGGACGTGACCGGAACTGCCTTTTGGTCATGTCCGGGAGGTGTTTTGAAGCATGGGGTGGCCGTGTGCAGCCTCCCTGGGCCTCAGAAAACTTCCCAGAGGTGTCCTGAAGGCAACCGGAAGTGCCTTCAGGATGCCTCTGGGAGGTCTTCTAAGGCGCGCGGAGGCCATTTGACCGGAAGACACTTCCAGTCGCCTCTGGAGTTCCTCTGAGGGTCCCCACCACAGATTTGACTATCCGTGGATTTCTTCAGCTGCAGGGGTCAATCCTGGAACGGATCCCCCACAGATACCGAGGGCCCACTGTCCACGTGAAGCCCTAGCATGCACTGTACAAACCTTCAGAGCTGTTGATGATAATGTGGGGACAACAATGTCAACCTTATGAGGTTGAGGAAAGAATTTCAGGTGAATTAGGTGAAGCAGTTATACGCTCAAGTGCTATGTAAATGCTCAAAACGATTAGGTTTCTTATGCTGTGATCTCTGCCCTCATTGCCTGCTCTTCCTTCTTGCTCTCAGTGCCAGGAGGTGATCCTACAGTCCCTCAGTGTGGCCAGTGCTCTGGCCAATGACATTGACTTCAGCATCTTCCCCTTCAAGGATTTTGGCAAAGGCCTCATTAAGAAATGCCGCACCAGTCCAGACAGCTTCATCCAACTCGCCATTCAGTTGGCACATTTTCAGGTATGATACATGGCATGAGGAAGGAATTGACAGACAGGCCCCCTGGGCACAGTTAGATGAAAGGCTGTTAAAGCTGCCATGGGGCATTCATGATTTGGGTGGCCCTAGCAGTGTGACGACTGATAGCCAGATGAGTTGAGAGAGGCTCCTCCTATAGGCCAAATTGGCTTGTAACTCTGGTAGGGGTTTTGTGGTAGGAGCCAATTGATGCTGTTTACTCTTTAAGAGCCCAATCCTATCCCCCACCATCGTACGCGGTGCAGCTGCACTGACGGAGTGCACACTGCAAGTAAAGTTGGGGCGACAGGAAGGCCAGTCAAAGGTACTTTTTACTTACCTCTTGGTAGACCTATGGGTCTAGGGAGGGAGGGAGGGAGGGAGAGAGGCAGGTTGGTAAATGTGGGATAGGATCTGGCACAGGGGTGGGCAATTTTCTTAAGGGGCCATATGGGAAACTGGGACTGTTGTGGAGGGCTGGACCAATAGGCTGAACTCCGCGGGCCCCCTCCACAGCGCCCACACAGCGCATGCTGTTGCTTATATTGTCTGTTAAAGGAAGACATGGAGCAGTTAATTAAGGTAAGAGAATGGCCGGAGGGCATGCAGGGAGGGGGCATTATTTTACCTTAATTAGCTGCTCCATGTCTTCCTTTAAATCTCACGCGGGCTGGTCAGTGACAGCCAAAGGGCCGGATGTGGCCCTGGGGCCGTACAATGCCCAGATCTGATCTGGCATATGCTTTTGCCACCTAGATATATCCCCTCCAGCCCGTTCCCTACTCCCTGCCCTCCCCACCCTGAACCTCCCCACCCACAAACCCCTCTCTCTCCGCCAACTTACCTGGGTCGGTGGAGTGTGCGGGTAATTTTGGAGCACACGATTCCACCAGCGGCCCCGTCGCATGTGACAGCGGCATGACGTTTCCACTGTCACTGGGCCGACGCGACAGCAGATCGCAAGATTTGCTGTTTCAAAGGGCCCATAGGGTTGGACTATAAGGCTCTTTCAGCAGGGCTTCTCTTCTCGTCTCTTCTTGTGGTGTGTAAAGGCCTACAATTCTGGGGTGGTTTTGGCTCTGTGATTCTTAGGCCAGTAGTTTTCAAACATTTTAGCACCGGGACCCACTTTTTAAAATGACACTCTATTGGGACCCACCTAGCTTTATGAGACTTAAAAAAATGTGATCTATAAATAAATATTTTTATTTATTTATTTACAAGTAAAGAGCTCAGCTGTTTGTAGGGTAATTAGCAGCTATCTTGCAAACTACAAGAGCTCAGCTCTTTGAAGGGCAATTAGTAGCTATCTGGTTTTTGAATAGCTTTGGGGCTTGTGGCAAATACTTATCTTGATCTTTCCATCACCTGGGACCCACCAGAAATCAGGTTGCAACCCACCAAGTGGGTCCCTACCCACAGTTTGAGAAACACTGTCTTAGACAATTAGATTATCCCCTGTGGTGATGGGGGGGTTGTTGGCTCAGGGTTGATGTTGGCACAGGACACCCTTCGGCAGCTGCTGGGGACCCAGCACCCTGGGACAGGGGACAACCACCACAGATGCCTGCCCTGGCTCCCTGGGAGGATTAGGCTCAGCTGGCTACTGGTGGCCATTGGCTGGATGGGTTTTCCTCCTCCTGCCATGGCAGCAGATGTGGGTTTCTTTCATCTTCTGCATGCCAGCAGCAGCAACATCATTATAGTTGGTAGAGGCTGCCCACCATATCCCCCCCCATACACACACATTATGCCCCATGTAGCATTGCAGCATTATGTGAGACATTGTGGGGGCAGAAACGTGGCAGGTTGCAACTGCCAGCTAGAACATTGCTACTGCTTCTGCCAGACCCCTGAGAATGAAAGAAATCTATGTTGGCTGCCGGAGGAAGAGGGACCTACCCAGGTAGAAGAAGGGCCCCTGGGCAGCACATGGGGGGGGCAACAGCCACGTCGCGGCTGTATTGTAAAGGTTCGAGTGGGTGGGCGGTGGCGGCGAGAAACTGCCGCGGTTTTTGGCCCACCCGGAGCGTTACGTTTGATTTGAGCAGCTGGCAGCGTTTTGTGTGTGTGTGTGTGTGTGTGTGTGTGTGTGTGTGTGTGTGTGTGTCGGTCGCTGTGATCTCTCCCTAACCGGGACTTCTTCCTCCTGCTGTTTCAGGACAAGAAGAAGTTCTGCCTCACCTATGAGGCATCCATGACACGCCTCTTCCGCGAAGGCCGCACAGAAACGGTTCGTTCCTGCAGCATCGAGTCTTGCAACTTTGTCAGGGCCATGATGGATCCTATGCAGACGGTAAGTCCTGGAATGGAAGCGCAGGTTGTTCTTTGAAAAACGGCAGAGAAAATCATTCCTAAAGCTTGGTGGTAGATCAGCCCCAAATTCTGGGATGGATTCAGCAAAGTGATCAGATTTGTGTAAATGAACCATATTTTTTAATACTTTCATAAACCAGGTCCCCCTCCCCTTCCACTGCCCTTTCTTCTTGCAGAATTTTCAAATGTATCCTTTTGGATCAGGAATTGACAGACTGACAGTGCAATCCTATCCAATTTACACCACTGGTGTAACCAACGGTGCAGCGAGAACAGGAGGCCCCAGAATGGAAAAGGGATTCAAATCTCCTTCAAAGGGGATTTAAATCTCCCCTCTCCTCCAAAACCTCCCACCCTGCCTTCGTCCTCTGCTGGTTACACCGGTGGTATAAATTGGATAGGATTGCGCTGTGAATGATGTTGTGGGTTTGTAGACCTTGGAAGCCATCGCATGGGAGACAGACGACTGTGCTGAAAGTCCTCTTTTTTTACACTTTGCCACTTATTATAACTTCTTGAACTACCTTTTGAACTGCTAACAAGTTTTATTTTATGTCCAGGAGGAATAAAAACTTGCTGTTTTGAAGTTGATGTTGTTGAAATGAAAGTTGATATTTTCATCATTGCACCATTACCACCAGATTGTTTTCAATGAGGGATGCATTTTGAATCCTCATAAACTGCATTGAGAATCTCTTTGTAGTCAAAGGGCAGGATACAAGTTTGCACAAAAAAAGGTAGCATACAATAAATCTAAAAAACACCAGCAGGATCAACAACCACTAAATAAAACAACTCAAGATTTTGATTATTTATTTATTTCTGTATTTATATACCTTTCTTATCCTCGGATTGCTCTTCGGATGTTACTCAAGGAGGTTTACATAGGCAGGCTTGTCTAGATCCGATAAGGATAGTTACAATATTGTTCTATATACTGTATATAGAACCCTACAATTTCAGATGATTCTTCCACGGTGTAGTCATCTTTCACTTAGCTACCGAAAACAAACCTCAAGCTCTCCGCAGGTCGCCACAGATCATGCTGAACAGGGAACTTTTTTCCAGTTGTTATCGCTCTGTCACTGACATTCTCCACATTCCAACCTTTACTTACACCACCACACGCAACAGCGACGCCTCTCTGCCACCGAGGGCCATAACAGCTTATCAGTAATATCAGTGAGTTCTGGTCTGTCCCCTTCCAACATGAATGGGCTGCTCCTGCTTAGCTTCCGGCAGTCTTCAGGCAGTTCAACCTCAGGATCACACCTCCTATGATTACAATTTACAATGATTACCCAGCGTGTAATTCATCTGTGGAACTCCTTGCCACAGGATGTGGTGATGGCATCTGGCCTAGATGCCTTTAAAAGGGGTTTGGACAGATTCATGGAGGAAAAGACCATCACAGGTTACAAGCCATAAGCAACCTCCTGGTTTTAGAAGTAGGTTTTCTCTGTGCCAGGTGCAAGGGAGTGTCAACGGGAAACAGGTTATCTTGTTGTCTTGTGCTCCCTGAGGCATCTGGTGGGGCCACTGTGTGACACAGGAAGCTGGACTAGATGGGCTTTTGGCCTGATCCAGCAGGGCTCTTCTTATGTTCTTATGTTCTTAATTCATACTAAACTGAGTGTCATAACTTTCCATTATCAACAAGCCATTCAGGTGCCTAGCTTCCTTCCAATAGATTAGATGTATGTGACATTGATAAAAGAGGATGGGGTTAATTTGGGAGGAGGAAACCTGGGGTTGGGGGATGGGTCCAGAGAATGCAGAGGACACAGCTGCATCTTTTCTATTCATTCTGTCATCATAGAATAGCACAAGGCTACGTCTCTTCCGTGTGGCAGCTGAGAAACATCAGAACCTTTACCGACTAGCCATGACCGGTGCCGGCATTGACAGGCATCTCTTTTGCCTCTATGTGGTCTCCAAATATCTTGGCGTGGACTCCCCCTTTCTGCGTGAGGTATGTGCTGTTGGATCGGTGTGTGTGCGCATGCCCAAAGACAAGTGGTTCTGAAAATGATGCAAGTCTCACCTTGTAGGTCATCTCAGTGATCCCCTCTCTACTTCCAAGGAGTATTTTGAACCCATTGGAAGACAGAGTACCAAACTCTTCCACTTTTTTCCCATCTCGCATGTACCTGTCTGCTCAAAGCAAAGGAGATGGATGTGTTCATCAGACTGTTGATTGGAATCACCTTTTTAAATTATTATTGTTTGTTTATTGTATGTAGCACCTTCTATGGACATAGTGCCTTGCACTGAACAAGAGAACATGTTTTAAAACATGTTGCAGGTTACTGGCACATGTGGCTGCCTTCTTTCACCTTCTGGATTTTGCTGTTCGGGTGGGCTGAATTGTGCATGTCAAGATTATTGTCTTAGTAGGTCATTTTATACCTTGATTGCTTATGATGAAGCAATCGTCACAAGAGATGATGTTATTGAGATGAACAGACATTTGCAGTGTCCTTGTGAATGGGACAGCCAGCAATTTTGGGCACACAGTGATCTGCGTGGATGACTAATTTAAATTTTGTGAATTCACATCCAGTAGAAACTGGAGGCTTCCAGGGGGAGTGGGGAATGGATCGATCCACGGAGCTTGTGTTTGGCCTTCTTAGTTTGCATGACTGTGGAATTGGCTAGAACAGAGGCTCCCAACCTGTGGTACATGTACCACTGGTGGTACGCGCACCACAGGCTGGTGGTACACAGGCTGCCGGTGGCCAAGATGGCAGGCGCCATCTTGGCTCCACGACCGAGCCTGAAAAGTGGTGCTTCAAGCTCTGCTGAGATGGCAGAGCTCGGGCGTCCAAGCTCTGCCGGCTCAGCAGAGCTTGAAGCACCACGTACCACAGGTTGGGAGCCTCTGTTCTAGCTAACCTAGCTAACAATCATGCAAACTAACCGGAAGGCCAAACACAAGCTCCATGGATCAATCCATCCCCACTCCCCCTGGAAGCCTCCAGTTTCTACTGGATGTGATTGATTTATGTTGAGGAGTCACTGACCCACTTTAAATTTCCTCCCAGCCCACATTATGCATTTAACTCCTGTTGCATATATACACCCTTGGGTAGAAATGGTTTAAGTGACCCCAAATGTCATGAGAGGGCTATTTTTGTGGAGAAGAGCATGGGGGAATGGGAGCCAGTGGTGGCCGAATCCCCTCTCACTGTCTCATCTGTGATCTGCTTTTTCTCTTGTTCAGGTGCTGTCTGAGCCATGGCGCCTCTCCACTAGCCAGACCCCCATCCAGCAGATAGAGTTATTTGACCTCAAGAACCACCCTGATTATGTTTCTTGTGGGGGTGGATTTGGACCGGTGAGTAGAGGCAGGGCTCGGGTTCTCTGGGGCAAGCAAGAGTGGAGGCTTTATGACCGAGAACTTGGGGGGGTCTGACAGCTAAAACTCCTGGGTTCTGCTGTCAGGGGTTCTGACTTGAGCTGTTCTCTCCATCCCCGGACAGGTTGATGATAATGGGTATGGAGTTTCATACATAATCCTTGGTGAAGATATTATCAACTTTCATGTGTCCTGCAAATTCTCCAGTCCGGAGACGGTAAGTGAGTTCCAGGACTCCTGGATTTCCCGAGAGAGGACATGGGGGCAGTGGCGTTCCGAGGCGTTCCGGCGCCCGGGGGGGCGGGGGCTGGAGCGCCCCTGTCGCGCCAGAGCCCGGCTGCCGCCCCCCCCCCCCGGAAGCGACGCGTCACTGGCTTCCGGAGAGGCTTTGCTCTGAGGACAGGAAGCCCTCCTCAGAGCGACCGCCCAGTTCGGCGGTCGAGGGCTTTGTGAGAAGGCCAAACGCGTCGACAGTTTTTATTTGGTTTTTCTGCACATGCGCAGAACCTTTCTGAGGGCAAACGGGCAGCTGAGGGCAAACGGGAAACTGAGCTGACAAATTCTGCCTGGATGTTTCAGGGTTTTATCTGGATCCACGGAACAAGAACCTTTTTGAATTTATTTTGTAAAATATAATCTAAGCCAGGCTCCTGGGCTTCAAACTGTTCCACTCAAGTACACTTATAGATGCGTCAAGTTTCTAGATCTCTTTCTCTGCTTTCTTCAACAGGATGCACACCGGTTTGGAGCAAACATCCGGAAAGCTATGTTGGATATCTTGGCCTTGTTCCAGCTGGACAAAAGCTCCTCTTCCACTAGTGGCAAGTGACTGAATAAATGCACCAGCAGGATGTTCAGCCAGCCACCGAGACACACTTTTGAGTGTGTTTTTCTGTTCTCTGATCTGCCAGGGACATCTGGAGGGGAAGGGAGGGGGGGTACAGGCCTGAAGATTTCTACAAGCACAAGCAAGATGACTGTCCCACTCTTGGATTTGGGAGTTTGGACCCTGTATTGGACAACACAGTCCCATAAGCAAATGACACCCTTCCCAAACATCTCCACATTTCTATGGTGGTTGGTATCATGAATGGAACTGATAATAGCCAGATCTTCTGGGTTCCTTTTGGGGCACATTTGTAGATGAGAGGCTGAGCCTGGATTAGAATAGAAGAATTTGGAACTTGAGAAACCTGAATTCTCCTAGGCTTGTGTAGTGAGCTGTCTAGGGCAGGGGCTCTCAACCAGTGGTATTGCTACCACCAGTGGCACTTTGGCCGACTGCTGGTGGTACTCAGACCGCCAGACCATTGGAACCCCGCTCCGATGTGGTGCTTTCAGTGGTGCATTTTCACTCCTGACTCCTGAGAGGCTCCTGCCTTTGGCTGAGCCTCTCGGGAACGCTGAGAAGGACCCTTGCACCCACTCAGAGCCTCCTACCTGCGTTTTCTGGCCTCCAAAAACCTGAAAATCCGAAAGTAACTGGCGGCGATATAATTGCCAGTCACTTCCAGTGGTACGCAGCAGGAGAGTGGCGCCGGAGGTGGTACTCAGTCGGGAAGCGGTTGAGAACCCTTGGTCTACGGTATTTGGAAGGTGTGCTTCCACAGCCTTCTGTATTTAGTTGCTAAGAAAGTCTTCTGGGTCACAACCCAACCACTTCAACCCACAGCAGCTGGCCTGCATCTCATGTTTGAAGGCTTCTGTCCATGTGGTTGCTACTCCCCTTCCCATGATGCCTTGCAGATGGGAGGGTGGGTGATGTTTTGAGGGGGAACTTTCTGCTTCCCCTGCTCTATTTTTGGAGTAACAGAATTATAATCTCAACCATTTTTATGCAGAAGAAAGTAATCTGCAGGGCTTTGTAGAACATGAAATGCCTGGGGGGGGGAAAGTTTGACTTGTTAGGGGAGGGAAGAGAACAGGTTGGTCTTTCTCTGTTTCGGTTTGCAGATGCAAATAAAACCACAGGGTGGGTGATGCACATACAAAAGCAGGCATCCGTGGCCTTTGTCAGCTAGGGACAGAGGGAGGATTTTGTGAGAAAACCTTATGTGTGCTTGTGGACCAGGAGAAGCACATTTATAGGGTTGCCTCAGCCCTGGGAATGTACCACGCTACCCATATTTATACATTCTCTCCTTCGGGGCTCTATATGGCAGAATGTGCCAGCTTTCCCTCCCCACCCCTATACTTGAATGCAGAAATTCTGATAACCACTTCTCTACCCCAATTCTGCAGTTAGAACTGGGCCTTAATTTAAATCAAAAAGCCTATTTCTCAGTACAAGGATTTGACCCTGGAATGTATGACATGTTATAAATGCATTGCATGAATTTTTCTCTGGGGAGCGGTGTCAGGACCTGCAGACTGAAATGGAAGGGTGAGAGGCAATTATGTCATCCGGGTCAGGCCAGAGTCTGACTAAAGGAACCAAAATTCAAGAGGAGTAGTGTCTGACATGAGGCACATGAGTCTGTATAGGTTGCTTAGCCTGAGGAACCAACAATTCTAGGGCTAGCCAAGCTCCTACTGGTTCCCTAGAATTATCACCTGGTCTGGCTAGACTTGAGTTGCAGTACACCTTCTGGCCATTAGCTGGGTGGCGCTGTATAGCAATGACGAGGCAAATAGCTCTCTCTGCCTGAGAGCTATTCTGGTGGTGCAGGGATTAAAGACTCCTTAGTTCTGTTTATGGGTTCCCTAGTTCAGTTCTCCCAGCACCTTTCAAGTCAGTGGAGATGGAGAAAGCAAGAGTATTGCCCCTTAATTATGACCTGTGTGTGATCTTTGGCAGTAGAAGACAAAGAAGAGGCGTGCATGTTCAGGTGACTGGGACTAGGCATGACTTCCATAAGCATTCACGCTCCCAGACTGCCAGTGTGCCGCAGCTATCAGGAGATGGTTCTGTGCTGCAATGTGTGTGCAGATCTTTGAACATGCACAGTATGTTCAAAGATCTGCTCAGCTCAGGCTGTGTTTATAGAAGGGGATTGGGAAACCCAGCCTGGCAAGGGAGTGGAGGCGACTGCTTTTCTTCTGGCTCAATTGCCACCTCCTGGTTTAGTGCTTTCCTAGATGGGGCTGAAGTTGCTAGATACAGAGTAGAGCCTGGTGGAAGCATATAGTGCTTGGTCCAAAGTCCTGCCCTTTTCCCAAACACTGTGCTGGGTGGGGCATGATTCAGTGTAGGCCAAGAAGCAAGTTGCACAGGATGTGTAGAACCAGGGCTGGGCCCATCCATAAGGCCACTGGGAATGTTCCCGTGGAGCGACACCCTTAGAGAGGCTGCGAATGGACAAGCCTCCAGCCTGTCTATCCATCACCCACTCCAGACTGGTGCTCCAATCCTCTTCTGTCTTGCTGAATTGGAAGAGGATTGCAGCAGCCTCCTCCTTCCTCCAGCACTACTGGAGGAAGAAAGAGAAACAAAAAGTTGCTGCGGCTCCAAATGGCTTCACCCTGCCAGCTTGGTGGTGGAGCCCGCCCAACCGCCTGCCTTCCCTGTACATACAAAGATCACTGTGTGCAGCTCCCTGCTACGCCTCTCTTCTGTTTGCAATGAATACGAGCAGGGGGTGCTGGCTTCCCAGCATTCCCTGTGCCTGTCCATTTCAAACAGAAGAGGCGCAGGTGGAGGAGGCTGCAGAGCGTGTACTCTGTAAGTAAAGGGGGGACAGAAGCATGCCTCCTCAGTCGCCTGTCCCCCCCTTTGTGGGAAGGCTGTGTGCGAGTGCAAGCAAGCAATGGACAGTCTGTTCAGGCAGCACAGAGGCACGGAACTGATGCCCCTTCTGGAAGAGGAAAAGACACTGTTGAGGAGGGCAAATCAGCTGTAAAATGGCAGGCACCGGATGCGTCACCTTTTTCCAACTCCAAATTCCCCCCTCTGGGCATTGTTTTAAATGTGTATTCCAGGGGTGGCCAAACTTGCTTAATATAAGAGCCATATATGATAAACTTCAGATGTTTGAGAGTCGCAATATTTAAGAAGCATTAAAAGTTTTAAATATATTTACTCACCATGAACATTAAACTTATGTTTTAATCCAGTGGACTCTCGGTTTATACCTGGCAAATAATTATAAAGCGTGGAAATTTATCTTTTATATCAGTGTTTCTCAAACTGGGTTGGGACCCACTTGCTGGGTCGCAACCCAATTTCTGGTGGGTCCTGCAGAGCCTCCAGTGAAAACACAGGTGATGGAAAGATCAGATAACTAATTGCCTCAAGCCCTGAGGCTATTCAAAAACCAGATAGCTGCTAATTACTTTCAACTTTTGTTAATTACTTTTCAAACCTTTCAAACAGCGCAATCCTATCCAACTTACACCACCTGTGTAAACCAGCGGTGCAGTGAGAATGGGAGGCCCCAGAACGGAAAGGGGATTCAAATCCCCTCCAAGGGGGATTCAAAGGGGATTTAAATCTCCCCTCCCTCCAAAGCCTCCCGCCCTGCCCTGCTTACACCGGTGGTGTAAGTTGGATAGGATTGTGCTGAAAAAGCTGAGCTCCTGCAGTTTGTATGCTTGTGTAAATATAGGGAGATAAATGTCTAAGCACCTTTTTTGTGGGTTTTTCTCCAAGTCTGTCAATGACAGGTAGTGGGGGGCAGGTGAAGGCTGGGTCACATAACTAAGCTTGAGGCTATTCATTAGGGCTGCCTCATTATGAGAAATGGATTGAGTTTTTTGCAAATACATAAAATATTACTTGTAAATAAATACATATATTATTTCTTGTAAATAAATACATATATTATTTCTATCTAGATCACCTTTTTTTTTTAAGTCTCTTAAAGCTAGGTGGGTCCCGCTAGAGTGTCATTTTAAAAGGTGGGTCCTGGTGCAAAAATGTTTGGGAACCACTGTTCTATATTCATTGTGATGCAAAAAGGAGCGCAGCCAACATATTCTCAAGAGCCACACATTATACGTCAAAGAGCCACATGTGGCTCAGGAGCTGCAGTTTGGCCACCCCTGGTATATTTCCCTGCCTTCAAAACCTTGCAGGGGATGAGGTGTTGGGGACATTGATTGAGAGCAGGGAAATGGCAGGTGGAGGAACGGCTTAATACCCCTTCCCCACTTGCTGCTCCTCTGCTCTTGAGCTGTGGTTTTCTTCTTTGAAAGCGGTGTCGGACTCCAGTCACAGGTGTTTGTGTCCAACTTGGACCGAAGCCCTGCTGGTCATTCATTCATCACCCCAGAGAGAGAGAGAGAGAGAGAGAGGAGCCTGCCCAATAAGTTGCATATGTCGTCAGCATGTAACCTCCGTTGCCTCTGCCTGCCAGTGTGAAGCAAACTTGAACAAGGGCTGCTGCTCTGTGCAAGTGGAAGGTCTCCTCCGAGGAGCCACCCTCCAGTTTGTGAAGGAATGGGATGAACAACAGTGCATGACCATCTCTCTGTTTTATTGGGGGTCATGATTTAGCTCGGCAGGGCAAGAGCTCCTCTTGTTGAGGGATACAGCAATAGTAGCCATGGCGGCTGCGGAGGACGGGGGTGCTCCCTCCTGGGAGGCCAGGGACAGCTGCGAATGGAGGGAGCTCAGCTTGCTTTGTAGGTAATCCAGGCCAGAAGCCTTATCCCTGCCAGGGGGAGGAAAGAGAAGCATGTGAGAAGGCTCCTTCGTCTAGTCCCACAGCTTGCCCTGAATCTGAAGCCAGAGCTACATCTACATCGCACGTATTCATGTTCCGTATGCATCTGGTGTCCCGCCCCCAGGTCAAACAACGGGCTCTGATTGGCCGAACGTAGCGCAAAAGCAGCCAAAGTCGAGCTGGGCGTGCGATGTAGCTCCGGCTTCAATTGACATTAAGTAGCCTTACCAATCAATATACCAGCTTTGGGTATTTCTCCCTCAGTCCTCTCCTTCCCCATCATGAGTGCCTGCTCTTCCTATGCTCTGGCACCACCACCTGCAGCCATTTTCTGTAATGCCACCGGAGATTTTTACCTTTCCTACCTTAGCAGTTTGCAGAGGTTGAACGTCTGCTAGGCAGGGCTATCCAGGACTTGTCTCGGTGCTATGGCTCACGTTTTGGCATCTGTGAGGTCATAACTAGAACGTTTCTGTACTTGGCCAGGGAGCTCTGCCCTCATTCCAGAGGCCTCACAGTACACTAGATGTAAATGTGTGTAATGAAAGCGCCACAGCTTGTTTATTTGCTGCCAAGCCGCATGAGGAGAGGCAATTTGGAGTGGAGAAATAGCGGTAGGGAGCGAAAATGCAGTATTTAACTCTTTTCCCTGTGCCAAATTACCTCCCTCTATGCTCCTTTCCAATGAAGGAACGAACCGCCAGGCTCTTATTACACCTGTTTACCTACAGTGTGCACATATGCCTTGAGTAGCTGAAGGTTGTACCCACAGATCTGGGGTCGGAGCAGAGTTTTCATGTTGGAGAATATGATTTCCTGACAGTTTTGGGCTCCCACGCCATCCTTTTCCCAGGGCTGACTTGGTGAAAATGCTTGTGCTGCTCTGGGGTGGGGAAAGAAGCAAGATTTAGTGCTACAAAGAAGGGCAAACGATGGTAATACTAGGAAGATTGGGGGTACCCAAGGGGGTTCAGGGCTCGAGGCGGCGGTGGTGGTGGTGAAGCTAGAAAGGGAAAACTGGTCTGCTGTGATTTCTTTTGATTTTTGAGGGATGCAGTTTCTTTTGAGAGTAACCAAGGAATGCCTAAGGTAGCGGTTAGATACTTAACAGCACAGTCCTATCCAGCTTCCCCACCAGTGCAGCCAGCGGGGGAGGGCAGGGTGGGAGGCTTTGGAGGGGAGGGGGGATTTAAATCCCCTTTGAAGGGGATTTAAATCCCCTTTGAAGGGGATTTGAATCCCCTTTCAGTTCCGGGGCCTCCTGCCCTCTCCTGCTGGCTGCACTGGTAGGGGAGCTGAATAGGATTGCGCTGTGAGGCTGCAATCCTATCCACACTTACCTGGGAGTAAGCCCCATTGACTATAATGGGACATGCATTGGATTGGGCTCTAAGAGAGGCAGCAACAGGATGCCAAAGAAGTACAGATAAATTCCAAGATCTGCTGCTTTGGAGGAATGCCTGTTTAACAAACATTAAAGGGCACCTAAAACCATAAAGCTGAACCTGCTTCTTACCTCCCCCCCCCCCCCTTGGCAATATTAAAATTCTAATGCAAGCCAAAAGATGGGGATTAATTCTGCAGCCATACTATTTTGTTGACTGATCCAGCTTAATCGTGAGACTCCTGTGATCAGCTAAAAGTATTTGAGTTACATCTTTTAATAAGATAAATCAGGGTACAATGTTTAAGCAACAAAAACATAATAAAATAAAAGGGTGCTCCTGGTTAATCAAACCACCATATTAAAAATATTAAACAGATATTTAAAAAATGGCAGCTTGATTAAGGCATTTTTACCCAAAGGGTGTATATATGCAACAGGAGTTAAATGTATACACCAGTGGGCTGGGAGGAAAAAAAAACTGGGGTTTTGATTCATGTTGTAAGTAACTTGCAAAAATTGCAGGTGCTGTCTTAGAAGAAACAGGCGTCCCCCTTTCTCTCACAACACACATATGCTCTTCTGGCAGATGTACAGTAATGCCACATCCACTTCAAAACAGCTTTATTCACATACAGATTTAACCAATTAACTAATGGATTAAAATTCAAAAGATTAATCAACTTGGAATCCTTTAATCTAGTGCCAATCCTATCCTTCTGATTCAGTTTATTATTAGCATTAAGAATATTTTTGTATTTTCAACAAAAAATGGTCACAAAAGTGTTTAACATAGCAAAAGAAATCTCTCAAAAGAGCTCAGCCTAAATAAAGACACAAGGGAGACATCAGCAAACAGCCAATGGGAGGAATGCTGTGCTAGGATGGACGGACAATTGCTCTCCCCCTTCTATGTATAAGAGAAACACCACTTAAAAAGTGCCTCCTTAGCAAGGGAATGTTTAGTTTACTTATAGCATGGAAACAGGGCTTTTGTAGGAATACCTCCTAGGTACGTCTCATCATGGGCCTGCGGACCTTCCTTGTAGGGCAGAGGACAGGTGCTTCCAAGTTTACTCACTCTAGGATCCTTCCCCGCTCCAGATAGTTCTTGGCTCGCAGGGCCTCATCCTGGGTCAGGCGTGCATTCAAACTCTGTGCCTCTGTTCGTGGTGCATGAGTATTCAAGGTTGACTGTTCCAAATCCTGCCTCCCGGTGATCCATTGTGGGGAGGGGGATAAAAAAGAGAGAGAGAGAAACAGTAGAAAGAACTACAGAGCTCATCACCCAGCTGGGGTAGGAACAGTACTGCCAATTTAAGCAGTTTAGGAGAGTCACATTTGCATCATTTACATTGCAACCCCTGCTGTCAGTTGGCAAGTGAAATCCACTTGCACAGCTTTGGCCACTAGGTGATGCCAACACCCCAGCCATCTACTTGTAATATATAGTACAGTTGTACCTTAGCATGCAGTCTGCTGAGCTTTCCTTCCCCCTCAGCAGAGTGCCCCTGCCCATCTCTCTCTCTCTCTCTCTCTCTCCCCCCTGGTGGCTGTGCAGGTGTAGCATCATAAGGAGACAGGGTGGCCAAGTGGGCAGAGTAAAGGCAACTAGGGAGCCTAGCTGGTCCACAGGCCAGAAGATGGCCCAGAGCAGCAAATGAGTGGCAGGGCCTGCATGTTGAGGTAGAGGACACTGTAGCTACCTGCAGTTCCCAGTGTGCAGCCGCTAGTCTGCATGTGCATTTCAGTGGTGTGACTTAACTGCTTGTGTGAAGCATTTTCACTGGTGCCTCTGTGAACCTCACCGTGGGAAAACCATGTGGGTGTGCTTCCCATAAGTGACTAAATGTGGTGCGGAGCATCTGTGCCAGATATGCACCAGGGTAATGGGTGAAGCAGGCCTTGGTCTCTAGTACAGCACAAAAATGCCCTTGCTAAAAAGGAGCCCATGCAGAACATCTTGGTCGTGTGAGCAGGAAAAGCTGTGTGCTTAAAGAGAAAGCTATGGAGTAAAATCTTGGTATGCCCAAAAGGAGGGTTTTAAACCACTCTTTAGAGAGGGAAACAGACAAGACAATGGGCTGGGCTGCTTAGCCGTGACTTAAAAACACACATTGCAGTGATTGTGCTTTAGAAAGCAGAATGCCAAGAGGAAGAGGCATTATTATTATTATCATTAGGAAGCATCTTTGATAAGTAGCTTATGCTCACCGTTGCCATGTGATGATCCCTGGCTGAAAGAAAGAGTGAAGGAGTTGCAAAGTACCACTGGTTGAGCATCTGGGCCAAGGAAGGAATTAAAGCCATGTCTCCCATATATCCAAACCCTGTTGGCTTCTCTTTTCAGTTGGAAATTGCATCTGTGTGACATCTACTGCTGGAGGGAGAGACAAAGGCTTCCCCCATATGACTGCAGAGAGCAGAATTCCCCTTAGCTAGGGAGCTTGCATACACATCCCCTCTTTTTATTCAACTGCCTGAACAGTACTTGAGAGAGAGACATTGAGGCTCTACGGAGAGACAAGAATTCCCACAACATAAGCCATGTTAAAAAGTTAAAGGGCCTTTCATACCGCATGAGTGCTACATATAGACAAATAAGACACAGCAAAATAGACACTCAGCTGTTCAGAAAGTGAGCTCTGTGAGGGAAGGAGGAGAAAACCAGAGGACAGATGTTAATAGTTTGCATTTCTTTAAAAAAAAAAACAAAAAAAACCCTGCTATAAACCGAGGCTCAGATCCCAGATGTTGTCATCCAGAAACCGAACGTTTGCAAATGGAATAATTTCATGTCATGAGGAAGGGAAGGGTAGGGCAGCAGGGGAATATAATCTTGTTTGCAATATCTGTCTGCTGTATTTAGATCTATTGTTTTGGAGGGCGGGGGGCATACCCAGGAGTCACGAATGCCCCCCTTCCTCCTCCCAGGATATTCCCAGGTAAGGAATTCCGGTTATCTCTCCATCCCTGCAATCTTGGAAGATGAAAGGATGGATTTTTAACTTTTCCTCTCTTGTATCTTTTCTCCCTTAAACCATAAACACAACATCCTTCCCATGAGGTAAGGACACTTTGAGAGAGAGAGAGAGAGAGAGAGCCAGCCAGCCAGCCAGGTGAATGCTGATAAGGAGGCGGCCAGTAAGTGACAGCTGAAGTATATGGCAGTGGCAGGAGTGGAGAGCTGGAACATGCGTTTTGCATGCAGAAGGTCCTAAGTTCAGTCTCTGGCACAAAAGGATCTGGGGGACTGGCTGCAAAAACCCTCTTCCAGAGACCCAGGAAGGCAGCTGTTGGTCAGATAACAGGGCTAGTCAATACAGGGCTGGAGCATCCTGTGGTCTGACTCATTATAGTGAAGCTTCATAGGAATGGAAACTGAATCTGAATAGGTGAGAGTGTCAGGGCCAGGTAACTGGCCCACATTGGTTTCTGGGGCCAGAAGACTGCTCCAGCAAGGTAGCACTCTGGAATCTTTTTATTGGGGGTGGGGTGGGGGTGTTTGGGGTTGGCGTACTCTGTGCCTCACGGTACCATTATCTTCTTCTGCAAACGCTGGCAGCTGGGGCATGGTCCTGGGGGTGGAGTCCTCTGTTTCAGCTCTTCCAAGATGGCGGCCACAGCATGATCAACCATCTGGCGCAATGTCTCTGGGTTCACAAAGCTATAGCTGTAGATGGGAATGGGGAGGTGGAGAAGAGATGGGGTTACAGCTTATGCAGGGGCAGGTGTAGGCATTCCCTCTCTCCTGACACTGTCCCCCCCCCCCACACACACACACAATAAAATCTCTGCTAAGAGCTCGTGGTTGTTTATCCTCTCTGCAAGAACAATGGTCCAAATTATGGCCTTAACGAAATTCCCCCATTCTGTGCAGCAAAAAATGCAATCAAAATGAGTGGTACAAATCATGACGTATATGAAAGTGTGCTTATTTTGCATAAACATAAATTTTGCATAGATTTAGTATAAACCCAGTATTTGAGCTTTTGAAGAATGTCCTTTTGGTGAGAGTGGTCTGGACCCTGTCCACAGGCACCCAGTGTCTGCAGGAGGGACGGTGGGGGAACGGGAAGATGCAGTTAGGATGAGTGGAGAAAGCCGACGAGGCCATGAAGGAAGAATAAAGACCTACTTCACATACAGGTGTTTTGTCTCCCTTTCGTTCTTTTAAAACATGTACCTTGACACCGCGAGGACTGGAAACCAGAGTTTTAAAAGCAATGAAAAAAGGTGATTCTCAGGAATCCAAATCCTACACCAGATTCTGTGAAAAGTGTCAAGTCTATGCGGACAATACAAGAGGGGGCAACTGTCACAAGAAATCTGCATGTGATGTACTGTATAGCACCAAAGCAACTTAACCTCCACGTGACATTGCCCCTTCTCTTCTGGGAACTGGGAAATTACAATGCTTTGCTAGTTCACAGAAAAGGAGCTGTGATCTTGTGCGAGTTTACAGCTCTGGCTGGACTGCTCACACAAGGGGACCATTTGTGAAAAATTCAGCACCAGAACGGACGCCGAGAGTATGTGGAATCGGAGAAACCAAACCCTTCCTCCAATAGCCCCATGCCCAGACTTCTTCCCCATGCCCTCAACTATCCCAGGCTTGGCCCATAGCCTTTGGTTCTGACCCATATATGCTGTTGTGTGTCTGAAGTGAGTACCTGGCACACCTGGTGCAGCTGCTGGGGTGTCTATCGGGTGTCTCCGGGGCCTTGAGTGCTAAGAGATGCCGAGACACATCTTCCAGGAGTGTCTTCATTTGCCACAGGCCATCCAGGTCAGTACGAAGTTGTGTGAGGGACACAGACGTCCGCTTCGCCCTGGGACAGGAAGTCAAAGGTAATTAAAAGTAACTATTCACACTTTTGTGCCTCCACGCTTCCCACGTCCAGTGCCCTTTTGTCTATCTAAAACACTGGTTCCCAACCTTTAGGAGACCACGAACCACTGAGGCAAAAATTGGAATGGTCGTGGACAACATCCAACCCTCCTACCCCCTTGCACACAAAAAATGGAATTAAATTTGTAATAATTAGAGAAGATTACCGTAGGTCTCGTACTTACCCTTATATGTATTATTTTGTATTTTGATTTTTAAAAGGAAAATGAAAAATTAAAACTTAATGGGGTACAGTAGGTATCTTATAGCGCAATCCGACTTAACTTTTGTGCCGGTTTAACCAGTGGCGCACCGAGAACGGGAGGCCCCAGAATGGAAAAGGGATTCAAATCCGCTCCAAAAGAGGAATTCAAAGGGGATTTGAGTCCCTTTTCTGTTCAGGGGCCTCCCGTTCTCGCTGCGCCGCTGGTTAAACCGGCACAAAAGTTAAGTCGGATTGCGCTGCTAATGTGATGTTTGCGCTTGCATTTGCTTCACCAGCTAGTTGTGAAATTCTTGGGTTGATATTGCTGCTCAAAGTGTGTGTGTGTGGGGGGGTCAGCACTTATTAAAATTACCGAAGGCCAATCTTTTATTCTTTTTTGTGAGACCTCACGGACCACTTTTTAGGTTCTCGTGGACCCCCTGTGGTCCACGGACCACTGGTTGGGAACCACTGATCTAAAACATGCAATTTTTCCCATATCATTTGGACTGAGCATAAATGGCTCCACTTTAGAATTTCATTCCAAGGAGACTCCGAGGAGGCAGATCTCCCAAGGATACGGTGAGCTTGACCGGCTTATCCCACTTTGCTTGGTTTTTTTATTCAGGGTGCCAGCATAATGCTCCTGATACTAACTCTTTCTGTATCATTATTTATTTTAGGAATTTGTAGCCCGCCTTTCTCCCGAGGGCACTCAAGGCGGCTTACAGCATATTAAAATACATAAACACATTAAAACAATTTAAAAACACATTAAAATAATTAAAACACTTAAGTTATCACAGTGGAAAGCTGAAAGCTTTCCTATCTCCTGCCAGGACTGGGGTAGGGGGTGGCTGTGGAAAAATGCTTTCTCAATTTGCAGAGTCCTGCATCCACTGTGAACATATGGGCAGAATCTTTCCAGGCAGAGGCTTCCAAAGACTGCTTGGCATTTGTTACATCCTCATTACACTTGAAAGGCCTGATCCTATTTCACACACCCCCACAAATCCCATTGGCCAACAGGGAGGGTGGGAAAAGGAGGACACTGGCCAAGTGACATTGACATCGTCCTACCTTCCCCATTCTCCCAATGCACCATTAGGGACTCAGTGGTGGGCTGTGCCCCGGAGTCTCCTGCTGCAAGCTGGCACTAAAGGTGACAGGATGGGCCAGGTAACCATCATGGGATGAAAAAAAAAACCCCACACTTGAATAGCTTTTTGTAGACACTGATGCAACCCTGAAGGCTGCTGCTTTTTACATAAAAGTCAAAATGCTCACCTGTCCAGCTTCTCTGGCACTAAGGGCAAACCTATGCGAGGCAATGGTAGGACTCAAGCCAGGGCCTGCTGATTTCATGGAACTGGGGCATGATGGGGAGGAGGGGGAAGATTTAAAGTGCAGCCTGGATGGGCTTGAGATGAACTTTTCTCCTGACTGCACTTTTCTCCCTCAAACTGCTTACCTTCAGTCGTTGTTCTCCTAGTGGGGGTTACATTTGCTGATGGAGCCCCACTGGGAGAAAAAAAGCTGGGGGGGGGGGCCTTCTGCAGGGGCAAAGTGCGCATGGGGAAAAATTCAGCTCCCCACGTGCCACCCATGCAGGGCCCATGAAAAGGGGGTAAATTGTACCCGGGCCCAGGGTCAAAAAGGAGGCCTAGGAACCAAAGGAAGCCCCCCAGAAATTTCCTGGGATTTCAGCTGACCTCATGGAGAGTGAAAGGCTAACGGAGGCTGGGCTAACCAGGAGACCATGTCTACTGGGCAGGTAGACCTGGGCGCCACGTCGGGAAGCCTGGTAGACCTGGACTCCAGAGACTTTTCTGGCCATTGCTGCCCTCTCCCTTTGAGAAGGGACACAAAAGAAACTTTGTACCCCCGATAAAATTCCTCTCAGGGATCCTGCACTCATGCTGTGCTTTAAGTCAGCGGTTCTCAAACCCTCCCCCGCTGCGACCCACCTGCTTCCCAGTGGAGGGCCCCACGATCCACCTCGACCCCCCTGCGGGCCTCTGCAGGCCTCAGAAAGCAACCAGAGGTAAAGCGGAAGCCACTTTCTAGTTGTTTCTGGAGGCCTTCTGAAGGCCCTCCCAGGCCCAGCGCGATGCAGGAACGGCAGGGCAAGGTGAGTCGCTGCTTCCAGATGCTTCCGTTTGGCTCTAATTAGGAGCCAAAAGAAGGCAAGGGCAGGCAGGTGGACCCAACTCGTGACCCACCTCAGCGTCGGGCTGTGACCCACCAAGTGGGTCGCGACCCACAGTTTGAGAAGCACTGCTTTAAGTCTTTCCCTTCCCAACCATCTATTTTGTAGAGAACAGAAGGACCCCAACGTGTTCTGTAGCCACCATGTCAACTTTGGCCCCTGGTCCACTGGAATCTATGAGCACAGAGGCGGCAAAACAGGCCTGGTCGCTAGAGGCCGAATCCACAGCTTCAAAAAAAGGGGGGGCTTATATTGGTCTGGGGGAGGCACATACATGGCAGAGATCTCGTCCAGTTCTTCACGTAGCATCCTGAGCACCTGGCCATGTTCTATGTGCGTTCTCTCCCACTGGGGAAGCAGCCCCTCCAGGCGCAAACCCAGCTGGGCCAGTAAGCGCAGCACTTCCTTCTGGGTGACTCCATCCCGCTGAGACTGCCCTGATAGCTCTGTCACACATTTCCTGAGGGGAAGGCAGGGAAGACTAGTGAGGGGAGGCTAAGCTATTGCCTGTAACTAGACACAACCTTCCCTGTCCCTGTTCCACTGCAGTACCTGATCTCTTCCAGGAGGGGGACGCAAGCCAAGGTGGAGACTGTGCTTGGCTTGCCATCAGTGCTGGGGGTGCCCCCCTCGTCCCCTGGCCCTCCCCGCAATTGCCCGCTCTCCAGTGCCCCTTGCAGGCTGTTGATGGATGCCAGGATGGTGGCAGTGGACCGCTGCATTTCAGCCTCCTCGGAGCCAGGAGGTCGCGGAGATATTGCCGCTGTGCTGCCCACCAGCTCCAGGAGCTGTTTGGGGACGCAAGTTGCCACCCGCTGTTCCAGCTCTTGCCATTCACGCTCCTGCCGGCTGAGATCTTCTGCGTGAACCTGCCGCTGTAAGAGCCGCAGCTTCTCCTGAAAGGGGGTGGGGAAAGAGAAAGAGTGATGTGAGCTTCCTCCAGTAAGAGGCCTGCATATTCTTCCTTATGTTCCCCCTCAAAAAAAATTACATTGTGCAAACTTCCCCACTCAAAGAATATTACAACACCCTCATTTCTATGATGAGAATAGAGCCATAGCTCAGTGGTAGAGCACCTGTTTTGCATGCAGGTCCCAGGTTCAATCCCTTGCACCAACAGGTAGCATTAGGAAAGACCCTTCTCTGGAAAGCTGCCATCAATCAATGTCCTATATACAACAAAGACGCATAGTCTGACTCTGCATATGTCATATGTTTACAATGTTGCCCCTGCTCCATCCCTGTCTTTCCACTTCCTTCCTTGAATCAAGACAGACTGCCTCTTGCAGAGGCCTGGCTGGCAGTAATCAGATGGCCAGGGGGAAATGGGCAGCAATATTGACTAGGACTGGTCAATTGTGCACCTGTCCTGTACTCCCACGGGGTCAATTTCGCAGAGCGTCTAGTTCCGCAACCCACATGTGGATGTACAGCATTTGATAGCTTCTGGGGGGGGGGGGGTAATGTGATCTGGAGCCCAAATAAGGCTGGGATGGAGAAACTGCAAGCAGCTCTTTCTGCCGTGTGCTGGCATTGACCCTTGTTTTAAGGTGCCCTGCTGGTGGTGGTGGAGGAGAGGGCAGCCTCTAGGTACTGCTTGGAGAGCCACGTTTGCCATGGATGGGTTAGGATTCAGGACTTGGGTGGCTTCTGTATGATACAGGCTGTATCTAGCCCCTCCTCTAATGGGTGGCAAAAGCAAGACTGCCGTGGTTGTTTATTATTATTATTATTATTATTATTATTAATGTCTGCCGTATTTTAGAGTGTCTAAGCAATTCACATACAGTAACTCAATAATCCTCACAACAACCCTGTAAAGTAGGCAAGTAGCATTATCCCCATATTGCAGTTGAGAGAGACTGACGTGCTTCTGGCCACTTAGTGAGTTCATGGCAGAGGGAATATCTGAACCAGGGGCTTCCTAGGCCACAGCTCAGTCTCTTAGCCATTCCACAAGGGCTTCCAGAACAAGGGTATGAGTATGCATGCAATTCTGTTTTTAAAAAAAACACCAAATCCTTTTAGCACAAAACCCCAAACTGCTGCTTGGAGAAGACAGATGTAACATCTACCGAGCCATGGGGTGGGGGTTAGAAGCAGCCTCATGTATTCAGTTCAAAAGCATGCATTCTTCCCTAGGGTCAAAGTCTGAAAGAAATGGCCCTGCAAGTCTGCAGCAGAAACTGGCTGTGGACCAGAATGACTGAGTGGAGCCTGTGATGTCAGACAGACAGACAGACAGGTTTTGCACTTTTACAAAAGAAGTTGGGGCAGGGGGGAGGAAGACTGAAAAGTTAGCCTGTGCTTGATTTGAACACAGGACCACGTGCCTTACACCACGGAGACAGAGCCCTGGTCCAGTCATCTCAGTGCTGCCTACATTGGACTGGCAGTGGGTCTCCAGATCTTTCCCTCCCAACCCTGCTTGGAGAGTCCAGGAAATAAACCTGGGGACTTCTGCAGGCAAAGCAGGTGCTGTGTCGCTAAGCTGTGGTCCCTCCCTTTGGACTGCTGGAAAACAAGTCTGTCATTTCAGTTGAGAAGCTGAGAGGAAGTTGGGCTCACCCCATGACTCAACTCTCTTTTTATATTACACCCATCTTCACACTTTGTGTCTGGAATAAATTGTACCAACTGGGCAAAGTGGCATGAACTTCCCTTACGCAGGTCACAGGGTTTGCTTTTAGACTGGCAGAACCGGAATTTTGTGAAAAGGGGTTTTTGTCCAGAACCGGAACCCACGCCAAATTAAGGGCAATGAAATGGGAATTAGGATCACAGTGAGAGGCTGAGATTTAAAAACGCCCCCTCTCAGCCACAGAAATCCCAACGTCCTTTCCCCACCCCCACCCCCACTTCAGCAGATATTGTCAAAGTATTTCCCATTTTTATTTTGCAACCAGGAGGCCTAGAAACTTGATTTCAAAAAGGAACCTCAGGGTTTCTACCTGCTGCACTACAGAATCCTGCATGGGGGCCGTTTGTTCCGCAATGGATCGCCTGTAATTTCAGATCGACGATATTAGGCGCTACTGTTAACAACATGTCTTTTCAACGCAGTCCCCTTACATTTCCACATGTTTTGGCTCACAGTGTCCCTCCGAGCATGACATGCAGCTACATGTCCTCACCCCCCCCCCCCCATGTTCCTCCGACTCAGCCCCTCCTCTCACCTCCAGGAAGACCGAATTTTTCTTGAGCACATTGGTCTTAACTTCGGCATCCTCTACTGATTTTGTGACTTTCCGGCAACTCTCCTGTAGGGAAATACTGAAGGAATTAGGATCCTGAAAGGCAATGGAGAGAGCAAGCACAGTTTCTTCACTCAGCCACAGATTCTTCATTCATTCTTTCCCACACATTACCCCCAGGAAGAGGCACCTAAAAGCACTGGATTTTTGCTTGCTGCAGGTTTTTTTTTTTAAAAGGCATGTCAGTCTTCTGAAAATAATGGAATTATTTGACTAAAAAAAGGGGGGGATTTTCATTTGCCTTGAGCCTCTGGCAGCTTCCCTGCAGCTATGGAAACAACCTCAGCTGTCCTGTAGCACTCCCACCTGCTTCAGCCCACTCCTTGCCAACTCATTCACATGGATGTTGTTCTAACATCTAATCATTTGCAATCCGTGAATCTTTGCCAACTTCTACAGATCCAAAGGATTCAGCTCTACTCCCAACTGTAATCCCCACTCCATCATCCCCACAGTCTGGAATCAGAGCAGGATGGGTATTTTAATATTTGCATGCATTCATTCAGATCACATTAAAATACACTTTACCGTTCAGATCTCTTTGTAAATTCTTATGCAGTGTAGTAGGCAACTCCTGCCTAACTTGCTGGCAACGAGCTAAGAGCTGCTTGCAACACCCTAGATCTGAGGGAACTGTCTAGCAGCATTCAGCAAATGTCTATTTTAGTTTGCTTGTCAATGAACTGTGATCTTGCAAGGAGTTCTGATTTAACACCTCAGGTTGTGCAAGCTGGGAATTCTGTTATCTTAGGGTCAAACTACACATTCCATTTAATAATGTGTTTGGTCCTGACCCATTTAACTTGTCTTTGCAGCCATGGAGTGGGTGGGATGGAGTGCACTGATTCAGTCGGGACCAGGGCCTCTGAGAGGAATTTTATCAGGGGGTATGAAGTTTCTTTTGGGCCCTTCTCACCGTAAAATGGGCAGGGCAGAATGGGGATAGGGCGGGCGGGGGCAAAACAGGGCAGAGGGAGGACAGCAAGAGCCAGAAAAATCTTCAGATCCCAAGTCTACTGGGCTTCCTGATGCAGAGCCCAGATCTACCTGCCCGGTAGACCTGGCCTACCAGTAGAAGTCTGTCTTCCTTTTCATCCGCAGGTCCAGGTCGAGTCTGGGTGAGATTGGAAAATGTTTTGGGCCCCCTCCTTTTTGGGCCCCCTCCATTTTCGGAAATGGCCGAAAATCGCTCTTTGGGGCCGAAGTAAACATCGGGGGAGACCTGCAGAGGCTCGCGCAGGCCTGCGCGAGCCTCTGCAGGCCTCCCCCCGATGTTTACTTCGCACCATAGGACGCACGCTTTTTTCCCCCTATGTTTGGGGAAACGAACAAACGAACACACACACACACACACACGATAAATAAATGGAGGAAATAAACAAAACAACAAACATTTTTGTCAGCAGCAGATCAAGGGATTAGCACCATCATCTCCATTTTTCCACTGGGAGATTCTAACCTCAGTATAAAAATGCTAAATAGTACTAAATACTTAGTACTAAAAATATCCTTACTGTTTTGCACAGATTTAGTGCAATTGCTTCATAGATTTTGTTTTAAATGTGTTAGCTACCCTGAGCATACTAATAGAAAGCCAGGGTATAACGTTCAAATAAATACCCACTCACCCCCATCTCTGCTGGCTACAACGCCATAACCAGACCAGTGTGTGTGTCCTCTGCACTTTACACATGTGTGCACACACAAACTCTCTCTAAGTTCTGTTCCAGGAACAGCTGGATTCCATGACCCGAATATTCAAGAATTTTTGAACATAAGCTTTGCTAGTGCATAATTTAATCTGCTTCTGCTAGTTGCAGGAACAATGCAGGACACTGAAACAGAGGCGGCGTTAGGGGGGGTGGGGGCCCACCACCCCCAGGCGACAGGGTGCCAGGACGGCAGGGGGGTGCCCAGTGGCGGCATGAAAATGGCGGCGGCAGCAAAAAAAGGTGCATTTTCGGCCTGGCAGTGGGTTGGGGATTGGCCAGCCAGCCTGCCCGGGCCCTTTGCACTGTAAATCGGGCCAAAAAGACCAGAAGCGGCCCGATTGGGCCAAAGGGGCGGGGCTTGGGCAGTCACGTGAGGGTGTCGCATGACCATCCTCCCCCGGGGGGTGTCTGGCTATGCCACTGCACTGAAACTCCAGTCCTGGAATTTCTCATCCAGCTGCTCTCTCACTAAAAACAGGATCTCACCAAAAACAATAAGGGAATCTTACGCAGAAGTGTCGCCTGATAGGGGCGGGGGGGCGGGGGCCCCCAGGGCGGAGGGCTCAGGGGGTGGGGCGGGGCTCCTCCGGTTTCAGTGTTTTTTTATTTTTCTGCGTTTTTTTAAACTATTTTCGTGGATTTTTAAGTCTTACAGATGCCCCGTTATGTATATATATGCTTTCGCGCACTTATCTTGTAAATGTAAGGCTTCCAGCGACGATCTTCTTCCAGCTCCCCGGCGCATCTTCTCCCTGCGCCCGGGCGCGAGCTCCGTAAAGGCACAGAAGGTTGGCTGGAACAGTTTTGTTGTTCTGCGCTTGCGCGAACTGTGAAAGACTTGCGCATGCGCAGAACAACGAAGCTGTTCCAGCCGACCTTCTGCGCCTTTACGGAGCTCGCGCCCAGGCGCAGGGAGAAGATGCGCCCGGGAGCTGGAAGAAGATCATCGCTGGAAGCCTTACATTCACAAGATAAGTGGGCGAAAGCATACATATACATACAGATGCCCCGTTAAGACTTAAAAAACCACAAAAAGTGTAAAAAAAACGCTGAAAAAAAACAAAAAAAAAAGTTTAAAAAAATAAGGGGGCGCCGGGCGGGCGGGGGTGGGGCGGCGACCCCCCGCCCCCTTTCAGGCGACATCTCTGCTCACCCCATCACGGATTCGAACTGCCAACCTTTCGATCGACAGCTCATGGTTCAGCAGTTTAACCCACTGCGCCACCCGCTGGCCTTAACTTGTCCTTAACCTTTACTAAATTACAGTCCTTAGTCTCCAATACTCCCATAAAGGTATCTCATATAGACCATTTCTTCTATGCAAAGCACTGCCATCATATAAATAGACCTCCGCCCCCAAGATGAGGCTTCAGGGCGGATGGACTATGTGGGACACGGGAAATGACTGCAGGCATAGTTGCTGCTGCCCGCTGCCTGCGTCTCCTGCCACCCCACATTCAATCCTCCGTCCCTCCCCACTCTCACCTTGAGCTGCGTGCAGTACTCCTCCAGGTCCTCAGCCTCCTGCCTGCGCTGCTCCAGGTTTTCGCACAGTGCTGCGCACTCGCTCTACACACAGGGAGAGCAGAAAGGGCGTGGCTGAGAAGGCAGTGAGCATCTCCAATGCTCTGCCGTATCACCTTGGTCAAATACCTTTCTTGGTTAGCAACCCCTCCAAATAAACAGCTTGTCTCTCCCTTTCTAGCAGCAGCCTTTGCAACCTCCCCTGAAACAGATGTTCTGATAGGGACATGGCTACAGCAGAGGAGCCTTGTTAACTTGTCACTTCTTCCATCTAATTAACATGATCTCTGAAAAACTGGCAAGTCTCATGGTCACACTGGGTGTTATTTTAAACCTGAGATTAGAACTAATGGGAGTGTTGTGTGTGTTTTTTTTGCCCCAGGTCAGTCACAGAGGCCCCCAATCTAGTTTGGGACCAGAGCAGGTCAGAGTGTTAATCTTCCTCCATGATGTGGTCCCAGCCAGGGGTGGGTGGGTGCTCATCTGATTGCTATTTAATTGAACAGATCCAATCACATGCTTAAAGTCAATTCTAATTTGACCCTAAGGCCGATTTAGATGTCATGCAAAGCCAGAATTAAATGGCTCTGTGTGACATCTCCTAGCCCCAGAATGCCCACTCTCCCCATCTGTGCATGAAACAAGAAATAATTCTACTTTCTATTGTGGCTTGTAAAAAGCCAAGATTGGCTGTGATGTGAAAACCAGCTGATTCTGCTTTGTTCAAGTTTCCTCAACAAGCCATGATTGGAAGCTGAGATGAATTGTGCGCAGAGGGGAGGGGGAAACATGCATTCCTGAGGTTAAGGGGATATTGGGTGAAGTCATGGTTTAATCCTGGCTTTGTGTGCTGCCTGAGCCTGGCCTAAGGGAGACAATGCAGAAATGCATAAAACACAGGAACTCCAACAACTTTCTCCTAGACAAAATTACCAAATTTGAATTCACACAAGTGCCTTTCAGGTTCCTTCCTATAGTAAAGTCCCAGGTTGGGATGTCAAGGAAGGGGTTATGGATTTTACAGAATATCTCCTGGAGATATACACCTATGATAGTGGAATAATGCAGGACACCCACCCACTCTCAACATGCACACTATCACTGGAGGGTCAGTAGGTAACGAGTGTTGAGCCTAAAATGGTTTGAGAAAAGGGTGAAGGTGTGTTGGGATGTATGTATGGCTAATTCAGTGGTTCTTAAACTGTGGTTTGGGTGCACCTTCAGTTCGTCCATGAGGACACTGAAAATAACCAAGGAACACAGTGTTTTTTGAAGTTTCCTCAACAGGCTGAAGAGGCAACTCACAAATATCCTAAAATGAAAAACAGCTTGCCTCTTCAGCAATACAAGCAGCTTCAGTGGAAAGTTCTACAAAAACCCAAGCTATGTGCTCTTCCCCCTGGTTGGACAGCAGCCACATTTGACAAAACGCAGCACCCTGAGACTCAGAACTCAGAACCCTGAGACGCATCTTCCCATGTGGCGGTAGGGAAAAAAATTGGGTGGTCTGTAAAGAACAAACAAACCAGCATAGTAGTCCTCAGCAGAACAAAGCTGAAGAACCAGTGGTCTTCAGATGATGGCTGTAAGAGCCAAATAGGGCAAGCTGGGGGTGGGGTGGGGGGCTGTATTGGAACTGGTGATGGGAAGGGGACAGTCTCCAGACCTGCAGGTTCTGAACATGGCGGTTGACCTTGGACGTCCTCTCCTTGAGGCTGGTGATGGAGTCCTTGGCTCGCAACAGGCCGCTATTGCTCACTTCCTGCTGGGGGAGAGGGCAAGAGGGGGCGGGTCAGGTGAATAGTCCAGTTACTCCTGCCCTCTCCACACCTCCTGGGCACTTCTTTCAACCCATGGATTTTAAGCAGGCAAAGGGGATGAATGAAGCCCTCTAAATGAGGGAGACTTTGGGACAAGAGTCCTTAGAAGTACATTAGTGGTGGCCACTGGCAACCTTGAGGGATACAGATCCCAAAGCAGAAACAATACGCCCATGCATGAACCTCTTTTAGTTACAATAAAAAGGGAGAACGGGAGCAGAGAGTTCAAGTCTGGAGGATTAAGGACGATGGAAGGGGAACAACTTCAAGGTAGAGTTGGGAAGGTTGCATTGGACCCCAGGCAATGGCCTTGTAGGGCGAATGCAAAGGGGGCAGCTACCATAGCCAGAGGGGGAGATTTTCACAAGTTTTACTACTGTATATATATGTTAATGTATTTAGCTTTTAAAGGTGAGACTTTAAAGGTACATTTCAGAGTAAAACGTGTTGGGGTTGGGATCCCTGTTGGGAGATAATACCTCAGCCCCTCTCCAGAAAATGGGCCACAGTTTGAATCTGCTAGCCTGGACTGATCAAACCACTAACCAAGAAAGACCACCCTAGATCCACGTCCTACAGGCACAACCGACACAAGTTTTCTTCCAAATCAGAGTCACCAACCACTCTTCCTAGCTTTGTTCCTGTGCCTTTAAAAATGTCATGCAGAAATTTAGTAGGTGAAGTTCTTCCTGACTTGAAGCTAGAGTGAAGATGAAAACTTCACCTGTTTAATTTCTGTCTGCCAAGCTGCTGCTAAGACACAAGAGCAAGGCTAGTAAGAAAGTTGGTAACCTTATTTCAAAAATATGTTCTACAGTAATAGAAAGAAAATATGGCAACCCAAACAATCCCTCCATTTGAAATAAATATATCTTTATGCCAATAAAGGTTTTTGAATTGAATTGAATTAAATATATCAATTAATAAACATCGACAATATTCATTAAAATACATTGATAGTTGATGTTAGACACGTTGATTTAAAAGTGAAAAGGGTGACCACTTTGCAGAGGACAACCCTGTTTTGATTGGGAAGAAGAGCTTCAGCCCCAGCTTGGGATGCCCATATTTGTCTGGGGCTTCGAAGCCTTACCCAGATCAGATCTTTTGCACTGCTATTTTAGATGCTCTGATATGTCAAAACAGAAACAGAGGTCCAATTGAAATCCACAAGAATGATCAATAATGGGAAGAGATCTTCTGCTATACACAAAGGGTCCCAATCCCAGGGCAATTATTTTTCACATTTGTATACCACCCTTCCTCCAAGCAGACCAAGCAGATACCACCCTTCCTCCGGCAGATCACTGGAGATGCCCACTGGTTCCTCCCCTCCTTTTGTCCTCACAACAACCCTGTCAGGTAGGTGAGGCTGAGAGATAGTGATTGGCCCAAGGTCACCCAGGAAGCTTCATGGTTGAGCGGGGATTTGAACCTGGATCTTCCAGGTCCAACTCCCGAACCACTTCCTGTTTTCCTTTGAATGTGGCCATTTGGATGGTGACCAATAACAGGCAAATAGGGCTTGTCCCAAAGAAAGAGAGAGAGAGAGAGAGAGAGAGAGAGAGAGCGTGATTAATTTCCCCCTACCTACTTCATGGTCCAAAGGGAGGAAGTGAAAGCAGTGCGTTACTGTAGCTTTTAGTTTGCTCTATGGAAACACATACAAGTGCAATTCCTTAGCTTTTTCTCTTAGATCTGCTACATATGCAGCAAAAAATTAAGCACAGTGAGATTTTCAATGTACCGGAATTGAGCATGCACATGACACAAATCTAGGTGTCTCATTCTGCAGCTTTCCCAAAGGGGTTGTTCTATCCAAGTGCACTGCAGGACCAAACTGGATGAGCTGGGCGTGCCCTTATGTATTTTCTCAATGTGTCTGCCCCATTCACATATAATACCATGCATATTTGCACACATGCGGATGCATGCATGCACATCTTCTTCACACAAAAAGGCGTGCAAAGGTGAGAGGAGTAAAACTCTCCCCCGCCTCACCTCAATTGGGCTTGATTGCTTGCAGCATTTTTCTACCAGCCCAGCTCTGATCCTGGGCATACACTGAGCTGGGAAGAAAAGGTTTTGAAGCCATGGAGCACCACAAGGTAAGATAGGGAAGCGATTCACTCTCCTCACCAGCACTTCCTTCCTTTTCTTACAGACAGACAGACAGACAGACAGACAGACAGACAGACAGACAGACAGACAGACAGACAGACAGACAGACAGAAATCCGGTCTAATCCCGGAAGCCCAGGTTTATTATTTACCTGAATAATAAAGTAAAGCAAAGTAAAGATAAATGTGTGACTTGCTTCCAGCTCACGACCTAATACCAGCCCCAAACAGAAAGACTTGAGAGACGTTTTCCTAGAAGTCAGCAGGAAGACAGTGTTGACTCTGGAGCTGAAATGTTCAGCCTCCCTGTAATGTGACCCAAAATGTCCACACCTACACCCACGCGAGGGGAGGTTCTGTAGCCTCAAAGCAAAGATCCACATGCATGGCAGAAGTAAAGCCCTGAGGTTACAAAGGCAACCCAGGATGACCAATTCCACTTTGGCCTGGCATGTATGCTGGACGTTTCTGCCAGGCAGCTTCAACTCTTCGTTGGCCAAATGCTTAGAAGGGATCAGCCTGATCCATTCACACAGGTGTACGGGTTGGGGACAACGACTGCAGGCTACCAGGCCAGGCAAGGGTGAGAGACTCCAACAGACTGATAGCACGCCTGAGAGTTTGCAGTCTTTCCCCTTATTACCTGTTGGCTGGAGGTGTCTTCCTCATCCTCGGACCAAGCCGGCTTGATGGAGAGCAGGGGATCCCTTCTTTCACCGCCTGCACCCCCGGGGGAGCTCCCATCATCAGTAGACTCGTTCTCCGTGGTGGAATCGTCGCGCTCCCCGTCAGTCAGGTTCAGGAGTGAAACATTGGTGCAAGCAGAGGAACGCTTCAAGTTGAGGTTGGGGCTTTCGCTGGTCAAATGGGGCTCAACCCTGCGGCAGGAAAATAGCATATACGGTACATTAGCCCTGCAAACAAAACAACATCACACAGTTCAGAGGGGCAGCCAGGTTAGTCTATTGCAGCAACAACGATTTGGGGCACCAAAGGGCCAACCTACGCGTTAAGAGTCAGAGATAAAAGCAGCAGTGTCTCTTTTTTCACAAAAAGCAGGTGGGTGGCAGCCTCCCCATGTGCATCAGGACTATGGCATTTGTGTGTGTGGGGGTTAATTAACACTTCCCCCCCCCCCCCGATGCTGCACTGTCATTGAAAATTCTCACCCCCTCATGGTGATTTTTGCCCTTGCCTTGCCCTTGAAGCCACTATCAGCAATAAAAAGCTGCTTGGGGAAGGGGGATTTGGCCAGGGTACAGAAGAAAAGCATTAGACCCCTCAATCCTGCGGTCCTGATCTCCATCCCACACTCACCCACCCCACAGTGGCTACTTTTGTGTGTGCGGGGGGGGGGGGGAGAAGAGATAATTCTGCTTTTAAGTCCATCATCTCTTAATGACAGGCTTAATGGGATGTGTAGTTACTTGCTTCCTGACTAGATAGAATTTCCCTGGGCTACAGTCTCCAATTATCAACCCGCCTCCTGCCCCAAAGAGATGCCAGTATTCCAAGGCAGAGAATGGATGGGAGTTAAGAATCCTGGGTTTCAGAAGAAAGGAGCCTGGAGGATTAAATTAAAGTGACAGAGGAGGCAAGTAAGAAGCCAGGAGTTCTGGGTTCTCAGCATCAGCTGCCTTTAGTTTTATGCACATTTACTTGGAAGTAAGCTCAATTCCGTTAGTCATGCAGGCCACATGACCATGGAAGGGTCTTCAGATAGCACTGGCTCTTTGGCCTTAGAAATGGAGATGAGCACTGCACCCTAGAGTCGGACACGACTGGCTTTCGAGCAGGGGATACCTTTACCTTTTTAAAAAAAGGTAAAGGTGACCCCTGACAATTAAGTCCAGTCGTGTCCGACTCTAGGGTGTGGTGCTCATCCCTATTTCAAAGCCGGAGCTCAATTGAACACAGTGGGATTTTTACTCAAGTCAAGCATAGGATTGGGATGCCCTTTTGTCAGTTCTAGTTCTCTCTTTCCCTGTGTTCTCCTTTGCCAGCCAGACCCTGATCAAAGTCTCCCTGCATGCCAAATGCTATCCACCTTACCCGGCCAGCTACCAGCCTCCGCCATTTCTCCTCCCACTCCCTGGGCTAGAAAAGGAAGAGGGAATGTGGTGGAAGAGGAAGTGCAGAGGAGAGCAGTGGGCTAGAGCGTCCCGATGGAGGTTACCGCCTCAGTCAACCTGGTGGATGGGCCAGCTGTGAGCATGGTTGGCATGATCAATCAAAATGGGAGAAAACTCTAGATTTGTCTGGGCAGGAGGCAGAGGCGAGAAGGGGAAGGGCGGCAGGGGATCTAGGACCCAAAGGTTTTGTAAGGAATGAAGGACGTCACCAGAACAAGGGTTGCTGGGAAGGATGCAGGGCAAAGGGGTGAGTGGGCTCTTGAGTTATCTAGGGAGAGATTATTTCCTTGCATTTTCTCAACTACAAAAATAATAAGCCCAACACAAAATCAGAGAGACTGAAAGGAGGGGGGGAGAAGAGAATATTTCCAATTGTGTGCTTTTATGAATTGCTTCATAAAAGCTAGCTTTTGGTGTGATATGCCCACCCGAGCCCAGGATGTTGCCCTCAATGCCCTTCTAGAGTTGTAAACAATAACCCTCCTAAATATATACAGAGTAGTACACTGAACTCCACCTCCACCCCCCGCCTTCCCAGGGGTCCCACCCATGGAAAGAGACAGCTTTCTTCTTTTTAGCGAAGCTCTTGACGCTGCTCGACTTTCCCAGCTGCTCCTTGCTGCCCTGAGCCCGACTCTCAACCCCTGTTGATGTGTCTCCAGCTTCGTTAATTTCCTTGGACTGCCAGATAGTCTTCACCACAATGTTGGCCATTGCTGAACTGGGTATCAATTTCTGGTTGAAGCGCAATTTTTTCTCTCCTGCGCCACACCAGGGAATATCTCCCACCTCCAAGCCAACTGGCTCTCCAAGGAGGGCGGGGATCTCCCAGGTGCTCCCCATGACCTCACAACAGTTGCCATGGTGCCTATGATCACATGAGCTCACTCTTCCATCTTTGGCCTGTGCCGCCAACATTCTATGATGTCAGTACCACTGTACAGTCTTCATGGGACAGAAGGACAGTCCCAGGGAAGGAACTCTATCAGTTGGGGTCAGCAAGCCATTTTCTTCCTCTGCTCTGACCCAGCCTCTTTCAAGGAACTGATGGGTTCAAATTTCCAAATCTTTCCTTTTGGGCTACTAGCTAATAGAACTGAATTTGAACTGACAACTCTCATTTCTTTTGTGCTGTTCAAATATACCGTATTGTCCCGAGTATAAGATGCACCTGATTATAAGACACACCCTTAAAGTTTGGTGCTATTAAATTTCTTTAATTAAATCACTGGCATTAAATTGCAACAGCCTGATTATAAGACGCACCCCTAGTTTAAAAACTTAAATTAGGAGAAAAAAGTGAGTCTTATACTCAGACCAATACAGTATTTATAACTATCATGATGATGATGATGATGATGATTGCTGGCTTTAGTTACGTGACTGTTTTAATTTTGCCTTACCATCACTGTCTTTCAAGGGTGTAAGATCAGAAAGAAACTACCGATAGAGACATGCTTTTGCCTTGTTGCCGATTTTGTTTTCCAACTTTATCTCTGCTTTTTGTCCTGGACCTTGGGCCATGAACTCACACAGAATCACAAGGGGCTTAGGAAGAAGTAAAAACAATAATAATCCAACATCACACCTAGTTGCACTGCCTTGCAGTTCCAATGAATTTGGCAAAAACAATGAGCCACAGTTTTTGCATTTGAAGTGGTGTGGGGTCAAGATCCGTCAACATAAAATGTCATACCTAAGCCAAAGCGAACAGAACATAAGAAAGGTCCTTTTGGATCAGACCAAAGGTCCATGTGGTCCAGCAGCTTGTTTTCCAAAGTGGTCCACCATCAGACGCTTCTGGGAAACCCATGTCACCTAATACCCTTCTCCCGTTATTGCTCCAAGCAACTGGTATTCATAAGCACAAAGCACTCTTTTAGCCATTGACAGACTTGTCCTTTATAAATTATTAACAGTATTGGTATAATCCCCTTTTAAAGTCATCTAAGCTAGTGGCCATCACCGCATCTTGTAGCAGTGAATTCCACAGATTAAATTATGCGCTATATGAAAAAGAATTTCCTTTCGTCTGTCCAGAATCTCCTGCTGATCAGAGTCATTGAATAACCACAGGTCCTAGTGTTATAAGAGAGAAGAAAAACCTCCCTATATCCCAGGGGTGGCCAAACTGCGGCTCCTGAGCCACATGCGGCTCTTTGACCTATAATGTGCGGCTCTCGGAAATATGTTGGCTGAGCTCCTTTTTGCATCACAATTAATATAAAAGGTAAATAAGAAATTTTCAAGCCTTATAACTATTGACCAGGTATAAACTGAGAGTCCACTGGATTAAAACGCAAGTTTAATGTTCATGGTGAGTAAATATATTTAAGAATTTAAATGCTTCTTAAATATTGCAGCTCTCAATCATCTCTCTTGTGGCTCTCAAACACCTGAAGTTTATCATATGTGGCTCTTACATTAAGCAAGTTTGGCCTATATCCTATTTCTCCACGCCATGCATAATTTTCTAAACCCTATCATACCTCCCCCTGCCCAGTCACCTTCTTTCCAAACTTGGAAACCCAAAATGTTGTAACCTTACCTCATAGGGAAGGTACTCTAGATCTGATCATTTAGGTAGTCCCTTTCTGCATCTTTTCTTGCTTTACAATATCTGTGTTGACATGTGAAGACCACAACTGTACACACTGCTTCAACTGTGACCGCACCACACATTTGAATAAAGGCTTTACCATATTCACATGGGCTGGCTCAAGCAGACAAACAAGCTTCAGGTTCTCTCTGAAAGGTCTAGCCATCTGTGAGGCAAGGAAGGAGACACTGGATGGGGGGCTGGGGAAACTACACACATCAGGCTAAGGGAACTCACATTTGGCACGTGGGTGGCTGAAGTGAGTGAAGACAGGATTAGATAAATTCCTGGAGATTAAGTCTTTCAATAATCATTAGCTGGAACTGCAAGAAATGGAATCTGTTCAGAGCCTGATCACCAGATGATGGAGACAAAATGACTTTGGCAACCATCTGTCTCTATGCATTGGCAGCATTCCCCTGAGTGACTTGGATAACAACAGAGTACATTTCTTTCAATGACCAAAGAGAAGCCAAGCCTACATTCTCAGGGCCAGCCACAAGTGTTTTATTTATCCCCACTTCCCTGTACCATTTTTGCCATCATTACCACATCTGTAAAACCTTTAGTGAGTAAAGAATAACTACTACAGCGCTTTGTAGTACATCAACATCTCCTCTCCTCATATTCTTCTTGCTATGTTACATACACCACCTTGTGAACTTTTTTGGATGAAAAATTTTATATAAATATTCTTAAATAATACATGTGAATGGGATAACTCGTGTAGGTGTGCTTATAATGCAACATGGCACACACAGAATGGTCACACAACTTATCCACCCACCATGGGCAGCACTAGTACCACATCTTGTTGTTGTTCAGTCGTTGTGTCTGACCCTTCGTGACCCCATGAACCATATCACGCCAGGCCTTTCTGTCCCGGAGTTTGCTCAAATTCATGTTCATTGCACCAGTGATACTATCTAACCATCTCATCCTCTGCCTTCCCCTTCTCCTTTTGCCTTCAATCTCTCCCAGCATTAGAGTATTTTTCAATGAGTCCTCTCTTCGCATTAGGTGGCCAAAGTATTTGAGCTTCAGCCTCAGTACCTGTCTTTCCAGGGAACAGTCAGCAGAGACGACAGGCGCCCTACCGGTGCCAGGTCGCAAGGGGGCAGGGCCTGCGTCGCGTGACGTCGACGCGTCCTCGCGTCACGTCGACGCGCCCCCCGTCCGTTTTTCGCTCACTTCGGAGCCTAACCGGCTCCAGGAAGGGTGGGAGGGCCCAGGCAACGCGACAATTCAGAATGGTGAGTTTCCCCAGCGCGCCCACCGTGAGTTCCTCCAGCGCGCCCTCCGTCCGTGAGTGCCTGGAGCTCCTGCTCTACACGCTCCACCGTAGTTCTGCCGCTGACAGTCAGGGTTGATTTCTTTTAGGATTGACTGATTTGATCTCCTAGCAGTCCAAGGGACTCTCAGGAGTCTTCTCCAGCACCACAGTTCGAAAGCATCTATTCTTTGGCGCTCAGCCTTCCTTATGGTCTTAACTCTCGCAACCATACATTGCTACTGGGAACACCATCGCTTTTGACTATACAGACTTTTGTTGGCAGGGTGATATCGCTGCTTTTTATTATGCTGTCTAGGTTTGCCATAGCTTTCCTACCAAGGAGTAAGCATCTTTTAATTTCATGGCTGCAGTCTCTGTCCGTGGTGATCTTGGAGCCCCAAAAAGTAAAATCTGTTACTGCTTCCATTTCTGCCCCTTCTATTTGCCAGGAATTGATGGGACCAGATGCCATGACCTTAGTTTTATTAATGTTGAGTTTCAAGTCAGCTTTTGCACTCTCCTCTTTCACCCTCATCAAGAGGCTCTTTAGTTTTTCTTCACTTTCTGCCATTAGGGTGGCATCGTCTACATATCTGAGGTTATTGATATTTCTCTCAGCAATCTTGATTCCGGCTTGCGATTCATCCAGCCCGGCATTTCTCATGATGTACTCTGCATATAAGTTAAATAAGCAGGGTGACAATATACAGCCTTGCCGTACTCCCTTCCCAATTTTGAACCAATCGGTTGTTCTATGACCGGTTCGAACTGTTGCTTCTTGACCCGAGGTTTCTCAAGAGACAGGTAAGGTGGTCTGGTACCCCTATCTCTAAGAATTTGTCAGTTCGTTGTGATCCACACAATCAAAGGCTTTTGTGTAGTCAATGAAGCAGAAGCAGATGTTTTTCTGGAATTCTGGTGCTTTCTCCATGATCCAGAGAGAATGTTGGCAATTTGATCTCTAGTTCCTCTGCCTCTTTGAAACCCAGCTTGTACTTCCAATAGTTCTGGGTTCACGTACTGCTGAAGCCTAGCTCGTAGGATTTTAAGCATAACCTTGCTAGCAGCATGTGAACGGAGTGCAACTGTACGGTAGTTTGAGTACTCTTCGGCATTGCCCTTCTTTGGAATTGGAATGTAAACTGACCTTTTCCAATCCCTTGGCCACTGTTGAGTTTTCCAAATTTGTTGGCATATTGAGTGCAGCACTTTAATGGCATCATCTTTTTGTTGTTCAGTCGTTAAGTCGTATCCGACCCTTCGGGATCCCATGAACCATATCCCGCCAGGCCTTCCTATCATATCTTTTAGCCTTTTGGTACTGTTCATGGGATTTTCTTGGCAAGGTTACTGGAGTGGTTGCCATTTCCTTCTCCAGTAGATCACTTTTAGTCAGAACTCTCTGCTACGACCTGTCCGTCTTTGGTGTCCCTGCACGGCATAGCTCATGGCTTCATTGAGTTACGCAAGCCCCTTCGCCACGACAAGGCAATGATCCATGAAGGGGAATGGCATCATCTACTTTAGCCTGGTGCTGGAGAAGACTCCTGAGAGTCCCTTGGATTGCTAGGAGATCAAATCAGTCAATCCTAAATGAAATCAACCCTGACTGTTCCCTGGAAGGACAGGTACTGAGGCTGAAGCTCAAATATTTTGGCCACCTAATGCGAAGAGAGGACTCTCTGGAGAAGACTCTGATGCTGGGAAAAATTGAAGGCAAAAGGAGAAGGGGAAGGCAAAGGATGAGATGGTTAGACAGCATCACCGATGCAACGAACATGAAAATGAGTGAACTCAGGAAGATAGTGGAGGACAGGAAGGCCTGGCAGGATATGGTTCATGGGATCACGAAGAGTCGGACACGACTTAACGACAACACTTTGGCCTAAAACGTAAGACTAAACTTGCTTGGCATGTGACCGGAAGGCGTCTCTTAGTTCACACTATTATAGTTTGCTCACAGATGCACACCGTCACTAACACATAACATGACTTACTGGGGTTACTAGAGTCTTCCTGAACAAGTCACCTTTGCTTTGCCCTTAATAAACTCACAAGATTGAAAACAAAAGGATCAGCAGGAACAAAAAGCTTCGATTTGGAACTAACGCCCAAGGGATCGGAATTTGAACTCACGACTTCCTATTCTGCCACAATCCATCCACAGCGCCTATTGGCTCAAATATGATGACGACACTCGCGCCTCCTCCCCGGAAATGCAGCCAGTCTCTCAAGTCTCCGCTCCCCACCATTCCTTTTGCCGCCGTTCCACTGTCATTGCAATTAACCAATGAGGTGAGGAATTTCACTTGAAGGACAAGACTTTTTTGTCCAATAAGAGCCTAGAGTACGTGTTGACTGGCCAGCAATGGGGCGGAGCATTTAAAAACTCCCGAGCTTGCTGATTTCAGGACTAAAGAGGGAGGGGAGAGAGGGGAAAGGCGGGCAGTGTTTGAGTGACGCTTCTTAGGAATCACGGAGAAAGAGAGAATATCTAAAGGGGCGGGAGATAGAAATGTATAGGCGGGTTTATTGTACCCTATGCCCAATGGAAAATGCAGACTATCGGGGACTTATTTGACATACGGGCCCACCGGATCCAATAGAGCGGAGTATAGGCGGAACTTAGCCCTGTAGGCCAATCCTTTAGGAGGCTAGTTTGACTTCAGTCAATAGGGAGCGGGATACGTCTGAGTGGCGAACCCGCAGCCCAATAGGATATGAAAGTGTTGTGTGACGGACGGGACGAACAGCCAATCGAATTGGTCCGGGTCGGTTCGGTGCTGCTGGGCCAGGTTCGGGCGCGGAGCGGAACGGAGTATCGCCGGGGTCCCGATCCGCCACCGCCACCATGCCGGCCGTTTCCAAGGGAGACGGGATGCGGGGCCTGGCCGTGTTCATCTCCGACATTCGAAACTGTGAGCGATTGCGGACCATGGTGGAGGAGACTGGAAGAGAGGGGAGGGGCCGTGGAAAGGGGGGGTGTCCTATGGTGGGGGGAGAAGGAGATCGGACTGTGGGGAGAACTCGGGGAGGGGGTCTGAATGGGAGAGACCCTGAGATCGGATCGTGGCCGCTGGGGGGGCGGCTGGCTGAGAGCGAAGGGCTTGAGAGCCACGGGGAGGGGCTCTTCCGGCCCGCTTGGGGTCAGGAGGGAGCAGGGGGCGTCTGGGGAGGCGACCAGGGAGTGAATGTGTGGAAAGCAAGTAGGCTGGCAGGAGGTTACCTGATGGGCTCGGCGAAGGGTGGACGGCAGCCAGCAAGGGAATTCTGCCAATGCCTGCAAGATGAAGCGGGCCCGTGGGGTTCAGAGTGGAAGATGGGCACATCTTTCTGGGTGGATGGGGATGCGAGCAACTGGAAACGACGAGTAGAAGTTACATGAGGGGGTGGGGAGTGCTGGCATGTCTGGAAGCTCCCCAAAATGATTGTGGAGATGATGATGCGTGTGTGTCCTGTGTTTTAGGGTTTTGTCTGGTCCTAGGAGAAAGAGAATAGCAAAAAGTTGTAAAAGAGGAGTGGGAGAAGGGGCACATGTCATGGGGTTAGAAGGAGGAGAAAGAGGAGTACTTGGAGGAGAGCAACGGGGTCTGTCTTTTGCTCTGGTGTGACATCTGGTTCCCCCCTCCTTCCCAAAGCCCCATCACACAAGGGCATCCAAAGCGATTGTTGGTAAATTAGGTACCGATACACAGTGGGTTAAACCGCTGAACCATGAGCTGTCGATCGAAAGGTCGGCAGTTCGAATCCGCGACGGGGTGAGCTCTCGTTGCTTGGTCAGCTCCTGCCAACCTAGCAGTTCCAAAGCATGTTAATGCGAGTAGATAAATAGGTACCGCTTGCGGGAAGGTAAACAGCGCTCTGTGTTCCAGCCGCACGCTACGCGCTGTGGCAAGGAGAGTCATGCCGGCCACATGACCACGGAGGCGTCTTCGGACAACGCTGGCTCTTTGGCTTTGAAATGGGGATGAGCACCACACCCTAGAGTCGGACACGACTGAACTTAATTGTCGGGGGTCACCTTTACCTTATACAGGTACCATCCGATATACTGGATGAGTGACATGGCCAGATGTCCAGACATGCATGTGGATGGGTAGGGTTGGGTTAGGCCTTATGTGAATTGCCCATCTTGGAGACTATAGGTGTGACATCTTGGTGTGACATCTTGGAGACTATAGGTGTGAGTGGATGGTTAAAATCTATCTCCTGAAGCTGGCACTAGGTCCTGTGATGATGCTTTTGCCAACAAAGTGAGGAACGGCATCCTATGTGCAAAAAGAAAACAATATATACCGTATATGTGGATTTTGAGTTGTCAAGCTCTGTGCTTAAATTATGGAAGAGTTTCTGTTTTGCTGTGAGGTAAAAAAATCTTTTTCTATGTATGGATGCAGAGCTAGAGCCTAGATGAGTGACGGTGAGATATTGGATGCTCTTGATAGAGCAGGTTTGGAAAGTACATGGCTGTAGCTACCAGCATGATGTGGTGCTGAAAACAGTGTTTTCAATTTCTACATTCAGTATGAAGTGTTTGAGGCTTGTGAGATTTTTCTAGCATCTGTGTTCTTTGAGCAGGTTCTAGTGGTCAGGGAAACAAGAGAGCTGAATTCAGATTCAAATACTTCTTTCTCAGCCAGGGGCAATGTGGATGTGTTCTTCTGTGGCTGGATTCATTCCACTTCCCCTGGTTGCTTCTCATGAATTTTAGTGTCTCTCTCCCACCCTTTCCTCTCCTTGGCCAAACCAAAAAAAAAAAAAAGTAATGTTGTGCAACCTATCAATTTTGCAAGAATCGTACATGCAAGCGAAACAGTGCTTTCCAATGTGCCTCTCTTCAGATGACAGCTAGCAGGGTTAATTTTATATTTCCATGGTGAACTTGCCAGAGTTTGACTCTCTTCTTCCTCCCTGTCCTCTCTCTCTCACACACACTCTCACACCTCTAGGGGGGTGTCAGAAAAGTATGAATGCAAGATCACAGCCCACCACCATCCTAGAAAACGGTCATAAGTGAGTTGTACCAGACCATGGTGAGTTGTGGTTAGATCATGTGTTGGAGCATTCCTAAGATAACTTCACTGCACAGGAATTTCAGGGGAAGGTCATTCAGTGGTGAGTTCAACATGGCAAAAGACTATGAGAAGCAGCAAGACCAATGTGGGGTGTGATGGAACTGGACTTGCAAGATCAGGGTCCAATTCCAGTTCAGACTTGGGTCTGCTTCCAACCGTGCTTTGTAGGAATGTAAGGTCCACATGCCTGCATATCACTCTTGACTGGCTAGAGCTGCTAATGTTTTGTCAATTTTGCCCTGGAAAAAAAATGAAGTAGGTGCAAGGTCCATGGGGGGGGGGGGGTGAAAAATGGGGTTGCTGCATGCAGAGGACAACTGGGCTCCAGTGCCTTTAATAATGTTGCTTGAGGGGGTTTCAGCAGGTGCAACTTGTTATCCAGGGGAAAGAAAGCTGCAGCTACCAACATTTCTTTGTGAACCTAATAATTAAATGCATAGGAACCCTGCCCTCTTTTGCATCTGGCCATTTTAGTCCCAGAAGAGTTCAGATCTTGACCATATAAAAAGTGACCTCTCAACTTCCATTCTCATCTAGAACATGGTCATAGAATAAGGGTCAGAGTTTAGGAGGAAGAAACAGGGACAAATATTTTGTATTTGCTAATGAGAGAGAGAGAGAGAGAGGTTTCACAAGGCCTTGGGGTTAATATTTTGGGATGGGATGTTGCACACAAGATCTTTGAGTCACAGGTGTCTCTTCCACTGAAAAAAAACAAAAATGTGTGTTGGTGGTTGTGGAGGTGGGGCAAATTGTAGTTAAGTTTCAAAGAGCTTAACAGCTCAGACAGTCAGAGGCTCTCACTTCACATGGCAGTGCTGGAAACAGGCAGCCAAGGAAACACTGGGGAATGTGTGGGAAGTGCTGTGTCTGAGCCGAAAAAGTCAGAGTGGAGGCTGCATCTCGGTGCCAGTGTACACGCTATGTTTTGGAGATGTAGGAGTACGGTAATTCCAATACAGTAGTTGCAGAAATGGGCAAATGTCACGTGTTATGTTAAGGCATGGGGTCTGTTGTCTGTAGACCTGTTCAGATCTAGAATCCCACAGTGGGCTTTGAATTTGCCCAGTAATTGGCCTGGGAACACTAGTGATGAAGAAAAGAAGATATGGCTCTCATCAGTGTCTGCGTGGGAGATGGCTGAGAGTCCCATGGAAACTGCTCTGAGCTTTGTAAAGGAAGCACAGGATGCAATAAATAGACAAGTGTCACAGGCATGTCGCCTAGTCAGTCTTTGCTTGCCTATTAGCTTGTATATGTTGATTTTCTATACATGAGCATGTAGTTAACGAGCAAGCCAGCTCTTTGTTGCGGGTGATAGATCTTCATGTGAACAGTGGCCCCCCTCCCCAACGGTGTCAGCATTTTGGGGTTGGATATTCTCATCGTACTTGCGAGTTCTCAAAGTGTCATTCACACTTCCTAAGCCTTGCAAAGTCCAACTGTTCATCTGGCAATGCTCACACAGGCAATGAACATGATTTTTTTTAGGCTGCTGTCACTGAACTTTGGGGAAGGTGGTGTGTGTGTGCGCGCGCATGCGCGCGTTCACGCTTTTGTTTTGCACCAGTTGTGGCAAGGTAAAGAGGTGAGGATTACCGGTATATTTTGGCCCCTCTTTTTAATCAAAAATACAGGTGGAGAGGTCAGGTCAGGGAACAACTCATATGTCCTTATGATTAAGAACCATCTTGTACTGTGCTAATTTATGCGATATATAAATAATTGCCCCCCACCCCACAGTTAGCTGTCCTCTTACTGTCTATTTTCTTGGGTCCAATAGTGGTGTGGTGTGCGTGTGTGCGTGTGTGGTCTTCCACTTCCCCACAAATATAAATGCCAACTTCTACCCTTGCTAGCTGGGTTTCAATTCCTGCTCAGGAATCTCTGTGTAAACAGCCTCTCCCCTCCCCTGAGTGAAAGGGCAGGCAGTGTGCCCCACATTAAAACAACCCCACACTGGAAGCGGTGGCAAGTGTCCCTGTATAGTTCTTGTCCCATTCCATGGGCAGGTTATTTGTTGGTCTTTGGCCTGGTGGGGTGATCCGTTGTGCAGCTGAAGCAAATCTCTTCTTCTGAGGGTATTACACAGATCTTTGCAGAGGTTCCCCTCACGAAACCCCAGCACTTCTGAAGCCATGGAAGTCAGCGGTTCTTGGAGTAGAGATTTTGGCCCAGACTATTCTGTTCTGAGCCTTTCCTTGTAAGGTGCTGGGTCTTGAGAGGTTCTGCATACCTTTCCATCCCTCCCCCCCCCCACTTCAGCATCGATGATTCTTAGGGGATACATTTCCAATCTTGTCGCTTAAAGGGGGTGTTGGGGGAATTTGATATGGGGTTTCCTTCTCTGCGAGAGCCAGCATCTTCATTCCAGTGCCAATTAGCCGAGGGACCACCTGGAATTGAAATGTTTCCTCTTCGAGTGCCCTTACAGAGAAGACTTTTTGCCTTGTTTGAATCGCTTTGTCTTTGATTCTAGGCAAAAGCAAAGAGGCTGAAATCAAACGAATTAACAAGGAGTTGGCCAATATCCGGTCAAAATTCAAGGGTAAGTTCTTGTGCTTGCTCTCTCCTTTCATCCCGATCTACAGGACATGCTCAGGCCGCTTCACACCATGAAGCCTTCCAACATCTCCTTCGTGACTCAGCCCAGCTTACTCATTCTCTTTCTCTCTCTCTCTCTCATTTTTCTGTCTCTGTCTCCCCCCCCCACCCCCCAACCGTGCTTATCAGTAGTTGCAGCCCAGGCTCATTCAGCTCTTGTCGTCCATCTTTTCTAATACCCTGTCAGTGATCCTCTGTAGAAAGGTGCTGTGCACAGCGTGTCTGCAGGCAGCTGATGAGGGACGACCTGTGCTTAGGGTTGAATTGCTAAACAGCTGGACCATGTTTGGTGCTCTCCAGCTGAGGCATTGAAATGAACTTGAAAGGTCTGATTCCCAGGCCCTCTGCTCCAACCAATCATGTCCTTTCTCCTCCAGTAGGCCCTGAAACCAGATCCCATTAACCTAGTCCCAAACTCTTGGAGCCCATGAGTCATTTCACCCGACACCCGTTCCATTCCCCCACTGAAATTCGCCCCTTCCCTTCCAGATGTTGATTGTGGATCTGTGCAAATGGGAGGACCATGGAGTGTCCTTCTACCTTTCCTGGGAGTTAGTGGGTAATTTGTGCTGAGTTGGAGAAGGCAGTTTTCTCTGCTGTCACTGCCACAAAACAAAACTCCCAAAACACCATTGTCTTTGTCTGTGTCTTCTGGTTCAGAAGCTGTCAGGGTGTTTGTTTGTTTTTGTTTGTTTCCCCCCTCCTTCCTTATTCCCTTAAATCTGATTAGCAGAATTTAACATGCTCCATTCCGCTACTCTCAGTGTGGTTAAGAAATTAAATGCAGGGTGGGGCATCTAAAGTGCTCAGTTGTGCAACTCATGCCAATTTTTTTTTCTTTAAAAAGAAGATGAGTTTTGGGTTAGGAGGATGACAGAAATCAGAAATCCCAGCTGTGCGTCTTTAGGTAGAGCCTGCTTCCCCCAGAATCAGCAACTACATGGAAACATAGGCATGCTGTTAAGGGCCAGGCAATGCCATTATTCCACATTTCTTGATCTGTGGGGAACCAACTGGTTCCAGATAGTAGTGGTACAAACACAGCTCAGATCTCCGCTCTCCTGAGAGACCCAACTCACCTCGCCTTATTCCACTAAATTTGAAACCGCTTCCAGAGAACCTGGAAGTCTTTGTTTCTTGTATCCCCTCCCAGAAAACCCAACCATTTTGGCTTATAGTGCTCTTCCCCACCAGCCCTCAGTCAAACTAGATGTGATGCTAAACACATTGTTTGTGCTTGTGGTTTCTTTTTTCTCAATTAAAATATCTGGGGGAAGAATTGGAATCAGGAATGCCATGACCAGAGTGTGGCATTTATGTTCCTCTTCTGCTGTAATCTTGATTGAACCCCGCCTCCCCCGGAGGGAAGTGTCCATTGATGCCAATGGCATTTTCTTCCCATAGCAAGCTATAGTCTTGTTGTTTGGGCATTTCTATGGCTATTAAGCACCGTGCAACAATTTAGGAATTGCCTATAGAATTCAAAGAATCTGAGCATTTGTTTTCATTAAAAGGAGCATGTTTCTAAACTCTCAGTATTTGTCAGTGCCTAAGGCGTTCCTGGTGAAAGATACCTGGGTTACTCAGCATTGCTTTTTGATCCCGGTGGCTTCTCCTTCCTGTTGAACAGCCCAGATGGACAGCAGATTGACCTTTTATTCCAATAGCAAGTTCTTTGGGATTCTAAATAAAAGGTTTATTGGGTAGAATTGTAATTCCCTGAATCATTGTGGGGCATGTGTGTATCTATTTTTTTCTCCCTGGGCGCTCCAGTGTCCATTGACTTTGAGATTGAGGCAATTGTTTGTCTCGGTTGTTTGAGACAATAAGATTGCCTCAAAAATGTGTTGTGTAGCACTCTTGTAGCATTTCCCCCCCACACCTCTTATACACATGCATGCACATGCGCACACACACGTGCACAGAATGGTGGTTGCATATGTACGAGCAAGTGTGGTTCCTGCTTCATCAGGAAGTGACTGATTGGAGAAACCGCTCTCTTGTCTCCCTTTAGGGGTATCAAGTGCAGCCTAGAAAGGGAGGAAGCCTTATTTCCCTTTCCAGGAATGGGTTGTTTAAGAAAGTCATTGCCAAAGTATGGAGGGCTCTAGGCAGAGCTGGCAGAGCTCACGTGGCAGCTTGCAGGCTCATGTTTGCCACTGAAAAATATCCTTGGACCCAGGGGCCTGCCTAACTCGTAGACACCATGTCCTAGTGAGGTGGATGCGACCAACTTGCCACAGGGGAGTTGCAGAGGCCATGTGGAAACTGGAAGACTGTCCTATGCCTTTCCTGCCTTGAGTCATTTTGAGGTCTGAAGTCATTCTGGGGGCAAAAGATCAGGGAGCTCTTGCAGTGGATTTTCCCCCTTCCCTGCTGCCTTGCAGTTGCCTCTCCTTCTAGCTGTGCCAGTGACCTTCCTGCCCACCCCCCTTCCTGCTTTCTCCCCTCCCAGGAGATAAAGCCTTGGATGGCTACAGCAAGAAGAAATACGTCTGCAAGCTGCTCTTTATTTTCCTGCTGGGCCATGACATCGACTTTGGGCACATGGAGGCAGTCAACCTGCTCAGCTCCAACAAGTACACAGAGAAGCAGATTGTGAGTGGGTGCAAGGGTGCGGGATTGAGGCATTCTTAAATAAAACTAGGTTCTACTTCTCCCTTGGCTTAGCTTCCCATCTGAAAAATGGGCACAAGAGTGGCCTACCTCCCAGAGCCGTTGTAAAAATGTCCCACAAATCTGTAAGTAATTAATTTGTAACAGCTGTAATATTTATTTATTTGTTGCATTTTTATCTTGGCCTTCCTCCAAGGAGCTCAGGGTGGCATTTATAGTTCTTTCTTTCCCCTTGGCTGGGTCCAGATATAGCACAAAACCATGGTTTGTGCTGAGTAACCATAGTTGTTAAACCCATACCATGGCTTGAGCTTCTGGACATACAGTAAACAAACTATGGTTGAGAGCGGTTTATCTGCTTCTGTTTCTCATCTGCTCAAGACTCATCTGCATAAGTTCATTCCTGTCTCCGTGGTGCAGCAGCCCCCTTGAGGTAGAGCAATGGCACTAACTGGGCTTCCTCAGCCATCTGTGAATTCAGATGTAATGGAAAGCCTCAGTTGCCACAAACCATGGCTAGCCATTAAGCTTTTAGCTTGGGCTCAAGATCCTGGTTTGTTGGCTGCAAGCAAGCCACTGTTTGTGGGCAGGCTCCACAAGACATACTACAGAACCATGTTTTAAGTAGCCAGTTGACGAAACTGTGACCCCAGTGTACTCCACGATGAACCCTAATGCATTGGGCTGCCAAGGAATGTGCCAGTTTCTCTTGCTGGAGGGATTGTAGTACACAAATCGAAGGTCCCTTTTGCTGAACTCTTTATTTTCTTTGAGGGTTCCAACCAGCCTTCCTCTGGTCCTTTTCTCTGTGGGACGTGGTGATGACATTGGAAGAGCCCTGGCATGCTGTTTTGCAGAGATGTCCCCTCTGCCTGTGCCTCTTTCTCACTATGGCTTGTCTGCATCTCTTTCTCTGCCTTCCCACTGTTCCAGGGCTACCTGTTCATCTCAGTGCTGGTGAACTCCAACAGCGAGCTGATTCGCCTCATCAACAACGCCATCAAGAATGACCTGGCGAGCCGCAATCCTACCTTCATGTGCCTGGCCCTGCACTGCATTGCCAACGTGGGCAGCCGTGAGATGGCTGAGGCCTTTGCCTCCGAGATCCCCCGCATCCTGGTGGCTGGGTAAGCCAGCGCCATTGAGAGGTGACATAGCGTAGTGGCTAAGAAACAGCTGCAAATTGCGGTTTCCCTGGTTCCAGTCTTGCGTCTGCCACGAGCTTGCTAGCAGTGCAATCCTAGGCATGTCTACTCAAAAGTAACCCCTGTTAGATGTAGTGGGACTTGCTCCCAGGTAAGTGTGTATACAGTTGCAGCCTTGGTGAGCTTAGGCAAACCACTCTTCCTCAGCCTCAGTGTTCGCCATCTGCAATATGGGGATAATAATACTTTTATGGGGTTGTTGTAGGGATTACATCAATCTAATGCATGTGAAGTGCTTTTCCAATGTTAACAATTCAGAAAGCACTATTCAAATGGTTTATCATTATTGGAGAAAGGGATTGCTGGGTGAACCAAGGGGGGATGGATGACAAGCGGGCACCTGACCCAGCTCCTGTCTGCCATTGCACCTCAGTGACACCATGGACAGCGTGAAGCAGAGCGCCGCTCTCTGCCTCCTACGCCTCTACAAGACCTCGCCTGACCTGGTGCCCATGGGCGAGTGGACGTCGCGTGTGGTTCACCTTCTGAACGATCAGCACATGGTGTGTTCCGTCGTTCTCTCCCTCTCAAACTTTGCTTTCAAATGCTTGGCACATGCAACCTTCTGTCATCCCCACAGTCACCTGCATGTGATATATCCCTCCCCCCCCCCCCAATTGTCAATGCATAGTACCTCCCTCTGAACATTCTGAACTTTCTGCCCCCTTCTAGTCCATGTTCGGTTTATTAAAAGTAAGAGTAGCCAAGAACTCCACGTGGACTGGAAGACCAGCCCCTTGTGCCAAGAGCCCTCAAAGAGTGGGGTCTGTGTCTGGTGGCTTAGTGATGCACTTTGCATGTGCTCAAAACCGCTCTTCTCTCACACCAACCTGTGTGTGTTTATTGGGGCTTTGACTACCAGACTGCCCCTGCCTAAATTAAGCATACAGCGTAGTGATGCGCACTGAACAGTCTGCATTTCTTCCCTCTCCATCAAGATGTCTTACACCGCAGCAGACGTAGCGGGAGCCAGGAAGTCCTGCATGTCGCACTTCCTTCGGCACGCGCACAGACACGTTCAGATGGCCTCATCTATTCCACCATCTTTGTCTCTCTCTCTCCTCCCCCCTCCCATATAGGGTGTGGTCACAGCTGCTGTCAGCCTCATTGCCTGCCTCTGCAAGAAGAATCCTGATGACTTCAAGACGTGTGTCTCCCTTGCTGTGTCCAGGCTTAGCAGGGTGAGCCCTAGACTCCTGGAAAGGATAGCTGGTGGCTGATTATTTTGCCTTTCATCGAAGGGGAAAGAGGTGGTTTGCAAAGTTGCTGGAAACCATGGGAGTCCTATGTCTGGGAACCAGGAGTCCTAAGTGACTAGCGATGGGAAATCTGTGAACAGAGCAGTTTGTGAGTCAAACTCTGCAGAGTGTACATTTAATGCACAGTTGCCCAGATCCTTGTTTTGCATAATGAGATTCAGCCATGAGGGGATTGGGGGTGCCTGCCTTGAGACGGGGGGGGGGGGCGCTCAAGGGAAGGAAGGCAGAGAAGGTGAAGGGAATCTGGCTCAGGTGAAACACGGAGGGACTTCTTCTTCTTCTTCTTCTTCTGATGATGATGTGTACTTGGGCCCTCGGAAGCTAGGCCTTATAGGTTTTGTGGTCACAAAATGGGTATGACTGGACTTGCTCTGGCTAATAAAGCTGTAAACTCTTATCAGTGCCCTGTGTGACCATATCTTGCATTTTCTCCCTACAGATTGTATCATCAGCCTCCACAGACCTCCAGGACTACACCTATTATTTCGTGCCAGCCCCTTGGCTCTCGGTCAAGCTCCTGCGGCTGCTGCAGTGCTATCCTCCCCCAGGTAGGAAGCATCCTGGAATTTCGGGGTTGGTGATGGGGAGCGCCAAGACGAGGGAAAGCAGCTCCTCCAGATAAACCCTTATGGGGCTTCTCTGTGCATCTTGGGGCAGTTCTGCTGTCTGCAAACGTCTATGCCAGATGGGTCATGAGCAAGGTGGGGGGTCAAGCAGTTCTGTTGTGCTTGTTTCAGGGGGCCTGCAGGCTCAGTTTACAGGGAGAAATTGAGCAAATTAAATTTATCCCCCCCCCCTCACGCTTTTATACATAAAGTACTACAGTGGTCCCTCTGCATCTGCAGTCCCGGCATTCACGGATTTCACCATCCGCAGATGCCAAACTGGAGGCCTCTTCCATGTTGCGCCAGGCCCGCAACTGCCTCTGTGGGCCTCGGAACGTGTCTCCGACTTCAGAAGTGACTTCCGGTCACTTCGGAGACGTGTTATGAGGCCCGTGGAGGCCTATGGAGGCGATTGTGGGCCTGGCACAATGCAGAAGAGGCCTCCAGAGGCCCCCCTTGCAGGATCGAATAAGTTATTGTGGCCTCAGGTGCTGGGTTTCAGCAACCGCGGATTCACGGTATCCATGGGGGGGGGCGGAACCAACCCCCTGTGGATACTGAGGGGCCACTTATTTTAATGGATGGTGGTTCACCGTGTTGGATTGAATTAGGAGAGCACAGGGAAACTCTGAGGGTTGACTCCAGGATACTGTAAAGTTGGGCATGTGCCAGGGTCCCCCAGAACCACAGCATTGCTGCCATTCTCTTTGCACAGAGCACCCAGGAAAGTCAGAGGGGAGGCTACGCCTGCTAACGTGTCTTTTCCAGGCTAAAGGCCTCCACTGGGGGTGCCTGGCTCCAGGCCCCCTCAACAGGGCTGCCCCAAGGCTTCTTGGCTCCTGAGGTGGCTTGTTAAGTCACCAGGTAATGGGGAGAAGCATTTATCGGCCTCTGTTTCTCCTAATCCCTGGAGAGAGAGGGACAGAGCAGAAGAGGAATTGTGGAGAACAGGGAATGGGTTTGAGTATCGGAGTCACTGCCTCTTCGTTTCCCAGTCCAGGGAACATAAGGAGAAGCAGAGGAGGCAAGTGGATGGATGGAGGTGGGGACCCCCCATCAGTCTGCAGCGACTGCCTCAGTCAGCCTCGTGGATGGGCTGACCCCCCCCTCCATTCCTGGAGCTGACATTGAATCCCCACTGTATAGGCTTACCATAGTCCCAGAATCGAGGCAGCCGTTGGCCTAGAGCAGACCCAAGCCGCTCCCAAGAGTGCACCGCGGCTGCCCAATGCGTATGCGGCTTCTGGTCAACGGCGCGACCGCATTGGTCAGCCACGTTGCACTCTTGGGAGCGACTCGGATCCACTCTAGGCCGACGCCTGCTTCACTTCTGGGACTATGGTAAGCCTGCCACTGTACGTGGCTGGTCTGTTATTTATGGATCAGCCATTTGGACCTGCGGACGATCTGCCAAATCCACAGATCAGCCACCTTTTTATACAACCTGCTGCAAGGTTCTGCTGCATTTGAAAACCAGAGAATCCTGTGAGCCCAGGAAGAACAGACCCATTGTTTATTGCCTGCATACGCAGAAGCAGGTGCAGCTCAAGTGGACTCTCTGCCTTTGAGTTCAGCAGTGCGTGACTGGCTGTTTCCTTATTTGGACGTGACTGGCTGTCTGCCTCCGCTGTGTGTAATGCTGCAGCACACTTTTGGCCTGTGTGAGCATCTCTGGACCAGGGCATGTCTCTATAACGAACATGCCCAGTTTCAAGTATAGCTGAATATAATCATGTGATTTTCATATCTGGACCATTGCTAATACAGTAAATGTCAGTTTCGTGAGAATTGATTGAGGGTGGTTTTTGTTTTTGTTTTTTATTACTCATTCTCGTGCTATCTATTTATATTACACCACAGATTGGAAGAGCTGAAGTTGCACATCCTTTTAGAGGCCTTCAGCACACTTGGCCTGGGTTCAGGCATAATGTGAAACCATGGTTTGAGCTTCCAGGTGTACAACAGGCACACCATGGTTTAAAGTGGCTTGCCCGTTTTTGTTTCCCATTTGCTCAGGACTCTGCTTCATAAACTCACACCTGCCTCTGTGGTGTGGCAGCCCTCCTGAGGGGAAGCAGTTGCCCTAACTGTGGTTTGTCAGTGGTCTGTGTATCAGGGCCTAATGGGAAACTGCAGTTAGGACAACCTCTGATTTGCAAACCAGCTTCAACCTGTGGTTTCAAATTCTGGTTTGTTGCCCCCAACAAACCCACAGTTTGTGACCAGACTCATTTGCAGGTGTAGTGCAATAGCAGGGTTTTGTATTATGTCTGAACCCAGCTTTGGAGAATGACTGGAGTTGAATAGTTGCAAAACTGGATGGGAGGGTTATTGAATGAATACAAAGTAGTAACTGGGTGGGTGCTGGGAGCCAGGACTCTTGGGTTCTGTTCCTGCTAGGACACTTTAATATTATTTATTTAAAATATTTATGCCCCTCCTTTCACCTCCCCCTCGGGAGATGCCTAAGGTCCCCCCCCCACATATTATAGAATACAAAATAAAGGGATGTGTGTGCCTCTCTGACTTCTTCTCATAGGGCAGTTGGTGTTTCTCTGTGAGGGGCACAGGTCAGCTTAGGAAGGCGCTAGCAGGTGGAGGCAGCGATGGTGACTCAATGCGTTGCTGGGTTTTCCTCCTCCTCCTTCCTTAATATGCCTTTGCCTCACTCCTTGCCTTCTCCACAGAAGATGCAGCAGTGAAAGGACGCCTGGTTGAGTGTTTGGAGACTATCCTCAACAAGGCCCAGGAGCCGCCCAAGTCCAAGAAGGTCCAGCATTCCAACGCCAAGAACGCCATCCTTTTTGAAGCAATCAGCCTCATCATCCACTATGACAGGTCAGCTCTGAGCACCACTGTTCCTCCTCGGTGCTAAGGCCCTTCTAAGCAAGACAACCCCCCACCCCCACCCCTGGAAAAATGGCTTGAGGCTTTTGAAGGTGTTTCCTTCTTCATGTGGTGAGCATCACAGAGGTTCTGCCAGCCATTTGATAGGATTGACAGGCGAAGCCAGGCAGAGAGGAGCACGACAGTTCAAATCCAGGACCTTCAAAGCATGACAAGGAGTGATTTTTTTAAAGCAATTGATTCCAGTCTGGGCCATCACGGACAATTGGGGAGACTCGAGAGGTTTTGCGCTCGTTGCTGTGCCCAATCTTGTCTTTCCTAACCTTGGGTTAACCCTGTCTTCTTGGCCAACAGTGAACCCAACCTTTTGGTGCGGGCGTGTAACCAGCTAGGCCAGTTCCTACAGCATCGGGAGACCAACTTGCGATACCTGGCACTGGAGAGCATGTGCACCCTGGCCAGCTCCGAATTCTCCCATGAGGCTGTCAAGACCCACATTGAGACTGTCATCAATGCGCTCAAGGTCAGGATCTGTCTGGGCATGGACGGTGCAAAGGGGCAAGACAGCTTACGTGGGGAGTAGGGAATTATGATGGAGTTCTATCGGAGGCGTAGTTAGCCTTTCCGTTGCCCCCCCAGTGCGGAACGACAGAAGCCTCGCCCCTGCTGGTTGCGTCCCTGCCGCGTTGTGGCGAAAACGCCCCTGGCGTTTTTTCACTGTTTTTGACAGCGTAGGCGGGACGGCCAATCCGTTGCGCAGCACGACCGTTTTTGGGCTGCCTCCGCACTGCAATTAACGTCCCCCCGGCTGCTTTGTTGCCTCCCCTGCGGCCCACCCGGGGGGACTCCACCCCATCGCTTCCTTCGCTACTGAGTTCTATGGAGTTCTAGGGATACAATAACCTGTATTTGTTGTTAGTCCAGTTACAGAACCTCCATGTTCAGAGGCACTATGCCACTGAATGCCAGTTGCTGGGAGGAGAGGTGCAGTTGCCTACTATGGGAAATAGGATGTTGGACTAAGATGGACATTTGATCTGATCCTGAAAATCTTTCCTTATAGTCTTACAAATGTAGAAGGGACAAGAGGTGGAAGGAACAGGGCAGAGTATGTGTGTGTTCTTCAGTCTTGCCGTGCCAATGCAGAAATTGATGTTGCAAGCCCAGTATCCAGCATCGTTGGCTTTCTTTTAAAAAAGTGAAAAAAAAAATTCTAGACCTTACGGATGTGAACTTAAGCATGGATGTATATTTGGTGACATTTCCAAAGCCAGGGTAGGGTCTGAACAAAATTCCCAGTGCTTAGGAAAGGATTCAGTGCTCTTTGCCTCTCTTTATCTCCAGCAGATCCAGAAGAAGTTGCACAAAACCAGCAAATATTAGCAACATGGGATCCATTTGCAAAATGCCTATCTAGAAAGGTGTAGAATTGAGCTTCTCTTGGCATAGTCTTTGGGATATTTTATTTTTTTAGACACACATTGCCCCTATCTTGTGCCTTCTAAAATGTTTTCAATTGTGCATCCTGAAAGACCCCCACATTTTAAGAAGTTTGAGATAATCACACTGGGTGAAATTACAGGAATGTTCTGTTCTGAATTTTACTTTTTAAATTTTATTTTAAGGATTGATAAAGGAATGCTTTTGTTGAATTCTGAAGAGGGCCAACGAAACAGTCATGATGTAGGCCATTTTACTTATTTTGTTTGCAGATAGATCTGTGATAATTTATCCAAAAATATTTTTTCTGTAATGGATCTTTGGAATGGCTGTGTGTGTGTCGCTCTGGCACTGGGAGAAGGATGTTTTAACCCATCCCCTGTCCTCCACTTTTTTCTAGTTGAAATCATCCCCTCCAATGCTGCTATTTACCCTGCTTTTGGGAGAGGGGGGTAGAATAGGTATCTGTACTGTGTGTGTTTTTTCCCCAGCAGGACTAATAGCAGCTGTGGATGGGATTTTAATTCGGGACACAGTGTAGGAAGGAGAAAAGTTATACCTCCTCTCTTCCAGCACCACTGTCAGTCAAAATTGGAATACCCTCTTGACTGTGTGAAAGGAGAGAGAGGGAGAGAGAGAATTTCCTAGTGTATAATACCTCTGTTGGTTTTCAGTGTGTGGGCCCATTTCTCTATAGATACTACACAGATAAACATTAAATTCTGCTCATAAGAATTCATGTTTGAACCGAGTAAAGGTTAGGGAATTGAAGGCAAGGGCAGGGAAACAAGCAAGCTACTACATGTAGAGGGGAGGCACATGGTTTTTGTCCATGGGGGGGGGGGTTTAGAGAGGTGGCCAGTTCTTGTATAGAAGAGGCAGAGACTGAGAGCTATGAGGACTGATAGGCATACGTACTGAGAGAGAAAAATCCCACCCACATTCTCAGTCCTGTTTAGTTGCTAGGCAGCATAGCCATGAGAGCTAAAACTTATTTTTCTGTTTCAAAGGAGGAGGAGCATCCAAGATAAGTGACTCCTTCCATCCACTGGTAGGCAGGAGGGTTAAAAAGATATCTTATTTATTTATTTTAAGAAATTTGTTTTCCTGCTGTCCTAATGCTTGAGGCACCTGACAACAAATAGGCTAACACAACCAATTAAAACCATTACAGTCGTTTTTAGCACCAACTGGAAAGAAACTAGCAGAAACAGCAGCATCTGATATAGTGTTAGCAAGATCAAGCAAACACCACTTTAGCCTCTATTTATTTACAGGGTTTTTTCATTCACAGTTTTTTCTGAAAAGATTTTTTGGCAACTAGGCTCTGCTAGAAGCCCCATTTTGCGCATGGTTGTATAGTCGAAGTCATTGAGATTAAGAGACCCTTGTGTCTGTTTCTAGATTGTGAGCCCTTTGGGGCAGGGACCTGCCCTTTCATTTGTTGTATTGTGCCATACATAAATGATGCTATATAAATAATGATAATCACTGGTGTCGCTGCAGGGGTGCGGAGCTCTAAGTTTCGCTCCGGTCCGACCCTCCGTTACACGGGTGCATGAAGCGGCCCCGCCCCCTCGCCTTCGGAACCATTCAAGGCGGTGAAAGCAACGCGCAGGGAGTCTCCTGCACGTTGCTTTCACCGCCTTGAATGGTTGTGAAGGCGAGGGGGCGGCAGGGCTGCTTTGTGCACCCGTGTAACGGAGGGTTGGACCGCGGTGGAACTTAGAGCTCCGCCCCCCTGCAGCGATGCCAGTGATGATGATAATAGATTCCCTAAGTCTTGGCTGGAGGGAGGCTGGGAGTTCCAGCATGAGGATAATGACTGGCCTTGGGGAGTGATAGGGAAGAAAGAATGAAGCTGCTGGAGAGAACTGGGGCCTGTCTTCAGTCTTGTGCCATGTTTCGTCTCCTCCCCACTCATCTCATCCTGCTGCATTGTTGTACAGGACTGGGGCAGAGGCTGGGTATGTGCTCAACTCTCACTACCTCCTTCCCCTTTCCCAGACGGAGCGAGATGTGAGTGTGCGCCAGCGGGCTGCTGACCTCCTTTACGCCATGTGCGACCGCACAAACGCCAAGCAGATAGTCTCGGAGATGCTTAGCTACTTGGAAACAGCCGATTACTCCATCCGTGAGGAGATTGTGAGTGGGGACTCCCAACATGGGGGGTGGGAATGGGTGAGAGGTTCTAGTAGCCAAGGCCTGTTCCTTTATCTTGGTGGATTTCTGCGGGGCTGATGGGAGCTCCCAGGTCCTCTTAGAGGAATTTGGTATAGGGTGTGGGTCCTATTGGTTTAAAGCCAGATGTGATGGGAACCGGCAGAGAGTACTTCTTCCTCCTTACCTTAGGTGCTGAAGGTGGCTATTCTGGCAGAAAAATATGCTGTGGACTATAGCTGGTACGTGGACACCATCCTCAACTTGATCCGTATTGCCGGGGACTATGTGAGCGAGGAGGTGTGGTACCGTGTCATCCAGATTGTCATCAACCGGGATGATGTGCAAGGCTATGCCGCCAAGACCGTCTTTGAGGTGGGTGAAATTCAGCAGGAACATCGAATGTCTGTCCCTTAACCGCCTGTAGATGTGGAAAGAAGTCTTTCCCTCCGTTCATGGGTGCACATGACACAACAATTCTGCTTGCCTGGCTAGAGGGCTGCTAGTTGTTATGAACATACCTGAGAGGAAATAATTCTATGAAATTTGAGATGAATTATGGTAATTTTGTCGTATTATTAAATGAAAATGTGAAGTGGCTCCATGTATTACAAGTACTGTACAATGGACAACATTTCGGATCTGCTACCTAGGCTGCATACAGATGTACCTGCCTAAAAGAGCATGGGTGGGGTTGTTTTTCTTCTTCTTGCTATGGGATTATGCCCCACCCTCCTCCCATGTCTCAGGCGGGCTGTCCATTTTGGTCTATTTTCAAAGACTCTTGCATGCAGTGGTGTAGCCACGCCCCTGGGGTGGGGCCACGGCACGCCATGCACAGCGTACCCCCCCCCCCACGCTGATGCTGTCCGGAACACTGCAGCTGCCCGGAACGTGAGCCAAAAGGCTCAACCAATGTCCTTGGCGGGCGGGCGGGCCAAAAAAATATGACTTTTTTGCTGCCGCCCACCTGCTCGCTTCTGTGCCGCTCCCGGTAAGCTTCCCCCCCCCCCCGGATGCGGGCCCCACCCCCACCCCAGGCATTCCACCGGTACTGCTTGCATGGTTATTTTAAAGTTCTGCTTTTTAAAAAAAGACTTTTTTACTCTCTGTGTTAGTACTTTGAAATCAGCTCTGAGAAGGGGGGGAGTTGCTTTATGATTGACACAAGGGCCAGCCAATCAAGTGCTGTGCAAATCCAGCTTCTCTTCAAACAGGAAAAAAGGGTCCCCTGAACCCAATCCTGATGAGAAGGCTGAACGTGTGTCACAGCTGCGGTGAGTGCACTACCACAGCAGTTCCATCATTGGCTTTGTGTACATCTGTACGGAGCCATAGTTTCCTGGGCTGGAGACCCAGGAAGAAACGACAAGGGCCTGAGGTACCTAAGCCATTGTTCTTTATGAGGCTTGTCAGACAAAAGAGCTAGATAGTACTCTAGCAAATTGCTGTTTAAAACCATGGCCCACTTATGGCTTGGTCAGCCAAGATGAGACCTTCCTTTTGTGTTGCTTTCTTTGCTTTCTCCCTGTCTACCCATAATGCATTGCCTACTCACATTTTCCATAGGCCCTGCAGGCTCCTGCTTGTCATGAGAACATGGTGAAGGTTGGCGGCTATATCCTGGGGGAGTTTGGGAACCTCATTGCTGGAGATCCTCGCTCCAGGTAGGGCATTGCGGAAGGAAGTGAAGTGGGCAAGAGGGATGGAACCCAAGAAGCCTCTATCCTGCTCTGTTTCAGAAGCTTGGGGTGGGTTATGATACATCCTTGTCGTCTCTTTCTCTCCAAAGTAGCCCAGTGAGGTATGTTAGTGCAGCCTTTCTTGAATTTGGGAGACATGGAGGAGCATTGTCAAGGGGGAGCCCCCCCACACATGACTGTACCATTTCAGATAATCTTCACCAGTTTACCACCTTAGGAAGAATTCGGGATTAGTTGCATGTGGGCGGGCCCTAACTCTGTCTTTCTTGACTTGGAGAAATGTGTTGGGGCAGAGAATGCCATGTTCTAGATCGTATTCTCTCACCCATAAATCTCTAACCTACTCCGAACCCTAGCCAATCGTGCCTCTATATCGCCTCTTCCTCCTCCAGCCCCCTGGTGCAATTCAACCTGCTACACTCCAAGTTCCACCTGTGCAGTGTGTCTACACGGGCCCTGCTCCTCTCCACCTACATCAAGTTCATCAATCTCTTCCCCGAGACCAAGGGCACCATCCAGGAGGTGCTGCGCTCTGACAGCCAGATCCGCAATGCCGATGTGGAGCTGCAGCAGCGTGCCGTTGAATACCTCAAGCTCAGCTCTATCGCTAGCACTGATGTCTTGGTGAGGGAGGGATTGGGAGTGCTGATGGGGGGGGGGGGGCTAGGCCAGTAGTCACCACCTGGGAAAACAGATCTGTTTCCTTTTCCTAGTCAGAAAGAAAATATGTTTTCCTTGTATAACAAGATTATATCATCTTCGGGATTATGGTCATAAAAACAGCAAAAGGTGCTAAAAAATGTTTAAAACATGTACCTGCAGATAAAAACTTTATACGTTTTTAAGTTTAGTTTTAGGCAGATAAAAACTTTATACGTTTTTATCTGCAGATACATGTTTTAAACACTTTTAGCACCTTTTGCTGTTTTTATGACCATAATCCCGAAGATGATACGATCTTGTTACATTATGGCTGGTCGTAACAGTTTCCGATCTATTTTATGTTTTCCTTACTTGGTCCCAGGACATGATCTGAGGCAGGGGTGGGTGCCACATGAGAAACTGGGACTGCTGTGGAGGGCCAGACCAATAGGCTGAACTCTGTGGCCCCCTCCGCAGTGCCTGCATGCCCTCCTGGCCATTCTCTTACCCATTAGCTGCTCCGTGTCTTTGTGGCAACAGACGCTATAAGCAGCAGCATGCTGCTTATAGCATGTGTTAAAGGAAGACACAGAGCAGCTAATTAAGGTCAGAGAATGGCTGGGGTGGCATGCGGGTCCGTATTATTTTACCTTAATTAGCTGCTCCGTGTCTTCAACCTCACACGGGCCGGTCAGGGACAGCTAAAGGGCTGGATGTGGCCCTGGGGCCGTACAATGCCCAGGTCTGACGAGGGCACATGTTATCTTGCCATCTTCCCAAAGCTGTTCACGTCTAAGCCTGGTCAGGGCCTGGATGAGTCACCACCTGAGAACCTCCTATGCATTGCCTTGAGGTCCATGGTAGACAAAGATGGGATATAAATATAATAAATAATACTCTTGACTTGTGAGGCCCTAGTTCAGGGAGCATGACATAGTGGAAGATGGGATGCTTCTCTTCCCCCCCCCCCATGACAATTACTGTATAGCTGGTGCTGTCTGGCAGCATACTTCCTGAAGGGGGCAGTATTTCCAGTTGGGCTTGCCTCAGGCTCCTGAGGACAGCAGTACTAGTGATAGGATTGCCAGAGAACAAGAGAGAAGTTTTCACACTATCCCCCTCCCCCCCCCCCACTCCAGCATCTCCCTTAGCTTGCCACCAACATTGCATTACATTAATCTTTTTGTTAGCTGCTTTGGATATGGTCTCCTAGAAAAGCAGGATGTAAGTACTGTATTTTAAGTAAATAATAGTAGTAACAAGAGACTCGGATGGCCAGACGGGGTCTGATTCCAGTTGTGTGTGATAATCAGATGACCCGTTTTACCACATTCTTACCTCCCAGAGGTTGTTGGGTTCTGGTCTTGTTCCAGAGCCGTGCCTGGTGAGGTACTCAGGGTTTCTGTTCCCCATTCTTGCCCTTTCCTCTTTAGGCGACGGTGCTGGAGGAGATGCCACCGTTCCCTGAACGTGAATCATCCATCCTGGCGAAGCTCAAGAAGAAAAAGGGCCCTGGAGCCGGCAGCGAACTGGACGATGGCAAGAAGGACCCCAACTCGGAGATTAATGGGGGCATGGAGCCCTCTGGCAGTACTGCTGTGAGTGCGAGAAAGGGAGAGGGCTCACACTTGGGGAATCTGGAGCTTCACTGGAAAGAAGACGACCCTCCTTGTGCAGGATAAGGGTTTTCTGACTGTTGGGGAAGGGAGGACACATGACTTTAAGCCAGGAAAGTTGGGAGCCATAGGCCCTGATTAGCAAGTGGGCTTGCAGTGTTATAAAGTCTATGAGCTCACATTGATATGGGAAGGGATTGGGAGGGCTATGATTTCTGTGATGGCCGGCAAAGTCCACACAAACGTCTGCTGTCACCGTGTCTGGCAGCTTATTGCAGAAACAGAATTTGATTGTTCTGGTAGCCAATCAAACCATCTTTAACGGATTGGTGCCCAAGGACTGCCACACGTCCCCATGATATTGCCAGTAGTAGGCACTCCTTTTCCCACCCCTTGCCCTTGCCAAAAGACCAATGCAGGCTCGTGAGGTGTACCGCAAGTGTAGATGGTATGTGGCTCCAAATGTTGTAATTTTAGAATCCTGGTTGCCCTTCCATCCTCTTCTCGTCTCTCAGCATTCAAGCAGAGGTGTTGTCACGGTTGGTGCAGTAGGGGCGGTGGGTCCGTTGTGTCCTCCTCCTCCTCTTCGCAGCCGTTCTCAGCTGCAAGTTTGGCCCTCCCACCCTCCCTGGGGCCTTTTTGCTCCCAAAAGCGCCGGGGGGAGGGTGTTTCCACGCCGTGGCGGCGTGCAACGATGACATCACACGCCCCAGGGGCGGGGCGTGTGGCGTCTGTGGTGTGTGGCGGCCCACACCCCATGGGGCGTGTACGTTCGCCACTGTATTCAAGACAACAAAGTCTTCAAGTTCTTGGGTCCTGATTTAGACTCGATACAGTAAAAAACATGACTGTCTCTCCCATTACTTCGAAATGATGTGGCACATGAAGTTTATGTAAATGTGGCCAATTTGCACAAGTGTATTCTAATTGCAAAATGTAGTGTGTGGTGTTTTTTTTTTTTTTTTTCCTGGACACTGGACTGTGTCACTGGACTTTTTTTTTCTCGTCACTGGCCTGATGCCTTTTCTTCTACCACCAGGGTGCTTGGATTCAGTTTTCAAGACAGGAGCATGGATGAGACTTGACCATGATTTGTTTACTTCCCCCCCCCCCTTCTTTCCTCACAGTCCACGCCATCCCCTTCTGCCGACCTGCTAGGCCTCCGGGCAGCCCCAGCCGCCTCCTCTGGTGCCCCTGCCGGCGCTGGCAATCTTCTGGTGGATGTTTTCTCCGACAGCCCCTCAGCTGCAACTGGCCTCGTGTCTGGTGCTGAAGAGAACTTCCTTAGGTGAGGCAGCCACAGTCGGATCTTGGACACAGCCTTCCTCTTCCTCCGCGGTTCTGGTGGGTGGGGGCAGGCTGGCAGTGCGGTGGCTATTCTGAGAGAATCCATTGAGTAAGTAACAGGAATGCTGTTCCTTTCCAAGGGGCTTTCTAGTCACATCAGTCTTCTGACGAAATTGCTGGGAATGCTTCTTCAACCAAGGGGTGTGAATACCATCCTGGAGAAAAGTGTTTTATGGGGAAGGCTCTTGTAGGGTGGGGTGTAGGGTCTTTTTTCCCTGCCAGAAATACAAACTGATTTGTGGCTGGCTTGGAGGGCATTAGGGAATGGGATTATGGGCAGCATTGCCCAGATGTGATGAGTTAGCAGGCCAGAGGGGCTTCTGGATGCTTGTTTTCAGGAGGTTTGGGAGCTCTTGGGCTCTTTCTCTGACCTTGGGAGAGGGGCATGTGCAAATCCTCATAGCCTGGTCTTGCTGTCTGTTTCTTTGGCGTGTGCGTGCTTGTGTGTGTGTATCTGTCTGTCTGTCTGTCTCTTTTTCTTTCTCTCTCTGCTGCCTCTTGGGAATGGTTCTCTCTCTCTTTCTCTCTCTCTTGGATGAAGCAGTGACTTGGAGCCGCCTCCTGAGAGTCCTGCGTCCCTATTGGTGGAGGCTGGCCTGCCTGCAGAGTAAGGGGCTGAAACTCTCTCTCTCTCTCTCTGCTGATTCCACCCATCCTGCTATTTACCCTCTGCCCCAGTGATGCCCAGACAGGCCTCATTCTTTAGTTCGGATTCTCATCAGCAGGAGGGAGAGGAAGGGATCTGGTGACTTGATGGTGTGTTTGTTCTGGCATCCATAGTTTGATGTTAGCATTCTGTGAGATGATAGAAAGAAACGAAAATTACGGTATATTCTAATCTATAGTATAGTGGGTTAGAAAGAAGGGTGCTAGGAATAAGGATGCTGCCTGTCAGGTGCTATATAAATAACTGATAAAAGGGGCCTTAGTGGCTGCTGCAGAACAGAAGCTTCCTTTTCTGGAATGGGGGTTCTCTGTGTACCTCGAGATTGCAAAGCCCAGAGGTCATTGCAGTTTGAGGATGGGGGGACGGGACAGTACAGCCTTTACACCCTCAAGAATCTCCCATCTTTCATGATTTAGGGGATGGGGGGGGGCTCCACAACCCGATTTCAGAGTTTTCTGGGAAGGTGTGCAGGTTACAGCTGTTGGGTGTCAGGTGTCCTGGGCTCTCGGTGGCAACAGCATAGGAAATTGGGGCAGATGCAGCACTCCTGGGTTTTCTGGGCAGGGCTTTGGCTCGGGATGGGATGTGGAGTTGAGGTACTGCGGTTGAGGGTAGAATGAGCTCTTAAGAAGGTCAGGGGGATCCGAATTGTTTGCAGGCAGGATTTCTGGATGTTGTGCACGCACCCAACACTGTAGCTAAGACCCCAAAGTTGTAGATCTCATTTTGCTCTCGACCCTTTAGAGGCTCCTTACGAATGGTGCCCAGGCTTCACACACCCTCCTCACCTGCTGTGTTGCATGTTGCCTCGTGTGTGTGTGTGTGTATATTTTCGTTTCCTACCTCTTTCTGGTACTAACATGGTGCTGAGCCTTGGTGACTCATCTTTTCTGCTCTTTCTCTCTTCCCCCCCCCCCACCAATTGCTGGACCCCTTTGCTATTCCCCTTGCCACCACCTTCAGCTCAGGGGCTGCCGCTTCTGTCTCTGAGGACCCCGCTTTGCCTATTGCTGAGGCCGATGAACTGCTTAACAAGTAAGATCCTGGGGCGGGGCTGCGGCTCCTAGGTGTTGGGGAGGGGGGAAGTAGAGGCGGAGTGAGAGCAGCTTCCCCTCGACACTGGAGCAGGAAGGCTTCCCCTCGTACACCAGCCCTGATCCCATTTGTGCTGCTAACTTCACCCGGCACCATTCTCTGATAAGTTTTGCAATTCCGCCTCCAGAGAGTACTCTCCACATGTGGCAGTTCTGCCCTTCAGTAGGCGTTTATTTTTCCTGGGTCAGCTGAGCAAAAGACTGAGGGGTCAGCCGCGAAACCATAGTTGGCAGGAGGGGGGACAGGTTGCCTGGCTGCATGTCTAAATGGAGGAGCATTTGCAGAAATGGTGGTGTCGGGAGGCTTTTGGCTTGAAAAATCAACATGGTAGGCATATGCTCAAATGATCTGTGGTTTCTACCTGCCTCTGATGAACCTTCCATGACCCATTGCAGGTTTGTGTGTAAGAATAACGGAGTGCTGTTTGAGAACCAGCTGCTGCAAATTGGGGTGAAATCTGAATTTCGGCAGAACTTGGGTAAGTGCATCTGAACAGGTTTAGTTCAGTTGGGGCCTGTGCAGAATCTGGTCTTCCCATCCCCATGTCCTTTCTCCAGGGGCACTCCCCTATTTTATCCTGCCCACCTTGGGAAGGGTTGAATGCTGTAGATTGGCATGGGACCTGTTTTGAGAAGAAGGCCAGAAGGAACTCTTAATGAAATTATTACTTTAGAGCAGTGGTTCTCAAAGTTCTCTGCACGAGTTGGGGAAGTTGTAAGTCTTTGGGGGGGGGGGGTTGGCCTGGCGGCGGCAGCGCTCCAAGGATTGTGCCACTGGCAGGAAAAAGGGTTTTTAAAAAACTTACTGGGGGTGCGCTGACCCTCCAGAGGGTGCAGGGGGCCCTGTGGCCCCCTCTGCGGGCCTCTCTGCGCTTCAGATCGGCTCCCTGAAGCGATCGAGACCCACTTCCGGTTTTGGACAAAAACTGGAAGTGATCACCGATCTGGAATGCAGGAAGCCCCCCCCCCCCGCACACTCTGGAGGACCAGTGCAACTCCCTGTAAGTTAAAAAAAAACACACCTTTTTTCCTGGCAGTGGGATGTCGCCAACGTCCTCACAAGTTACCACCCCCCTTAAGGAGGTAGCGGCCGCTTCCAGTTTTCCTGGTGGGTTGCGACCCACCAGTTTGAGGACCACTGCTTTAAGAGCAATGCTGAAGTGGTGTTTTTTTTTTTTGGGGGGGGGGTGTACTAGAAGCTTGGCATACAACCTCCATGTTTCCTGTAGTTCTTTTCTCTCAGCACAGTAGCACAACTTCATTAGACTTGTGCTATCAGCAAATCCTTTTGGAGGCCCATCCTTGTCTCCTTTCCAAATGCTGGGGCAGCTGCCCACGTGCTGGGTCAGACCCAGCTCTTGCCGCTCTCTTGCAATATGCCAATGGGAAGGATGAACCCTGTTTCCTTCAGAGTTATAGTTCCATCCCTGAGAACCTCATTGGTTTCAAATGGAATTAAGTAAATAATAATAATTAGTAGTAGTAGTAGTAGTTATATACCGCTTTTCAACAAAAAGTTCACAAAGCGGTTTACATACAAAAGCAAATGATTAAATGGCTCCCTGTCCCAAAAGGGCTCACAATCTAAAAAAGATGCAGAAGAAATGTATCAGAGTTGCTACATTATTTTTTTTTCTGATCTGTGACCCACTAATATTGGAAGTTTCCCTCCTGCATATGACCTTTTATAATCAAAAATAGACAGTGTTGGACAATGGGAAGTTATTAGTGTCCATTGTTTAGACTGAGAGACTTGACCATTTGGGACTTGAGCAGAGATTGCAAGTGGTAGGAGCGTTCGCCAGTGGCCTAGGTGCCTCCATTTCAATTGCACATTGGGGTGATGTTAGTCAGGAGAGACAGAGTAGAGGTGATAGAGCTTGCTAAGTTCAACACCATATGAACGTCTCCTCTGTACTCCTCCAGGCCGAATGTATCTCTTCTATGGGAACAAAACATCTGTCCAGTTCCAGAGCTTCACCCCTACAGTCAGCTACCCAGGAGACCTGCAGAGCCATATCCTTTTGTGAATGTCTACAGGGGGAGTAGAGGGGGTGCATTGGGGTGGATGAGGGGCCCTGTGGCTTTGTTCTTTTGCTCCTCAGCGAGAATAGCACTTTCTTCCTTAGTGCAACTCACAGCTCAACATCCAGACGAAAGCAGTGGAGCCACTGGTGGAGGGGGGCGCACAAGTTCAACAGGTTCTGAATATCGAGTGCCTGAGTGACTTCACGGAGGCCCCCCTCATCAACATAAAATTCCGGTACTGTTTCCAGCATCTCATGCTCTCCTTTAAGTGGAAGGGAAAGAGAGAGGTCTTTGCCATTTGGGTGATCAGGGGGAATCAGAAGTGCAGTGGCGTAGGAATGGGGTGGGTGGGGGGCAGACCACCCCCAGGCGGCACGGGGGGGTGCATAAGCCGGTGGTGGAAAAAAGGTGCTTTTTGGGCGCTGCGGGGAGAAAGGAGTCCCCCTGCCCACCCAGGCCCCTAGTATCCATTTTCCGATGAAAAAACACCAAGGGAGGGGTGTTTTTTCACTGGAAAACTCGCCAGAGGGTTGGGGCTTGTGACATCATCATGAGTGGGGGCAGGACTTGGGACATCACGGGGCAAGGCTAGCTATGCCACTGTAGAAGTGACTACAGCTGGGGCAGCCTGAATCTGTGCCACCAATCACATCTCTGCATTGGAGCAGGGGAATATTAACAGAATCTGGTAAGTGTTGGAAAAGCTTGAGTATTTGAGCTTCCATTTAAACGTAAAAGCTTCTAGGGCTCAGTGTTGTGGAGAAAGTATAGAGGCTATATATGGGGTAAGCCCTATATCTGATATTTTCAGTAGTCACTCATTAATATCAGTCTTTGCTGTAGCATATTTATTTGGCCCTGTTCTCTCTCTCGCCCATTTTCCCGGGAACCTTGACCTTCACCAATGTTTCATAGCAAGAAGCAAGGGGTTCCTGTGATCACTGGGCCAAGTCTTCTCTCTACAGAATTGCTGTAGTCTTTTAAAATGTCTGTTGTCTCCTTCCCTTCTGTCCCTCCCTGCCATTTTTGTCAGGTACGGCGGGACACTGCAGAACCTCACACTCAAATTGCCTATCACCGTTAACAAATTTTTCCAGGCGACAGAGATGCAATCACAGGATTTTTTCCAGCGCTGGAAACAACTCAGCCTGTAAGTGGGGATGTGGGGCCTGTGTTTGGGCAATGCTATCAACAGTTGGAAATGGGGGCCCTTACATGGCAATTGTTGCATTGGGATGTGCGCATACAAGACCTTCCTCAATGACCCTACAGTATCTTCCCCACCTTTCACACCGTCTCTTCCCCTGCCTCATCATCTTCCCAAAATATGCTTAGTTCATCCCAGATGCCTCATTTCACTTGTGTCCTCTTCGCACAATCCTCTTGCACAGTCTTAAAAAGAAGTTTCACCACCTGCCTTGGGACTTGGCTTCACCCACTCTCAGAATATCAGGGCACTTGAGAGACACCCCCCCCCCATTCCTAGCACCTGCATTTCTTCTGGCCCAGCTTTAGGCTTCATCGATACATGCAGTAGAATGAGGTAGTAGAGTGGTCTGTTCTATTCCAGGATGCTGGTAGGAGATACCACTCTATACAATAGTTTCCAGCAAGTAAAATAATATACTGTATATTGCACAGCAGGAAGAAAAACTCTAGTTCAGCCTGACCCTTGATGTGCTGGTTTTGTGTGCGTGCGCGTGTGTGCGCGCGTGCGCACAACTTCTCACCTGCACGTTTAAGTAGCACAGTCCATTCTATCACCTCATTTCCACTGCATGTGTATTCCAGGCCAGAAAAATAGCTGCTCAAGACACCTCTTGTGTGGTGCACTATGATCTCAATGCTGTTGCACCATGACAATCTCTGCCTTCGCTACTGCCATCTCTTGATTGTTCAGAAGAAAGGCCAGCCTAGGAGAAATACCCAGCAGTTATCTGCCAGAACTCTAACAAGGAGTAAACTGTTTTCACTTTAGACTGGAACACTTTTTATCCTGCTCAGAGCAAAGTTCCAGTAACTTCTCCCAGCCTCAGCAGACGTGTGCCCAGTGAATGACTGAGCTGCAGGAAATCTAACCAGGCAATAGGCAGATGGGAAAGAGAAAGGTATGCACTGAATCACTGACTTCTCCATCACTCTGCAGGCCACAGCAAGAAGCCCAGAAAATCTTCAAAGCAAACCATCCCATGGATTCAGAAGTGACTAAGGCCAAGGTGAGCAATTCTCTCTCTCCCTCTCCCTCCACAGATTTGATTGTCTGACTCCGGAAGAGAGTTTCAAGCTTTAATTTAATCCGTTCAACTAGTCAGCTACATTTTAATGGCAGATCAGAATTTGTCAAGCCAAGGCTTTGGAGCTTCTGCAAGCCCAAAGGAAATTGTAAGATGATTTCTCCTTCCAGTTTGTATCCAAAGCTAGCAAGTGAATTCGCTCTGAATGGAAACCTGCTTCCCTTCTAACAGCAAGAACCTCAGGGAAATGCTACCAATATTGCTCGGCTAACACTGGAATCAATACCTCTTTAGAAACCTGGAACTTCGACACTACTTATGAGTGTTGAACTTCTTTATATTTGAAAGCATTTTAACTCTAGTGTCTAATTACAATAGAGATTATTCAGTGTTTTGTATTTTCAGATTCTTCAAGATTTTACCAATAACCCTTCCTTCTAACAAAAGTTTCAATTTCAGCCCAACAATCTTTATAGCAGGGGTGTCAAACATAAGGCCTGCAGGCCAGACGTGGCCCACGGAAGCTCTTTATTTGTCCCATGTGATATTTGGGCTCTCCCAGTGCCGCCATTTCAGCAGCATCGCTTCTGCCGATACTCTGGGAGGGAGAAATGAAAGGATACCTCAGAAGACAAGGAACACTACGGGGAAGGGGCAGGCCAAGAGGGAGATGCTGCCGAGGTACTGGGAAAGCCCAGTTATCATGCTGGCCGCCTTTTCAGCAGTGCCACTTTGGCCGAGGCATCACTTCGCTAAGCACCTCTCAGCTGCTGATCTGCAAAGTGACGCCTTGACAGAAGTGGTGCTGCTGAAAGAGCAGCCCGTGCGATAATTGGGCTCTCCCATATCTTGAAAATATGATCAAGATTTGCATATTCTCACTTCTGTCATTTGAAGCTAATGAGTTCCTATGTGAGAACAAAGTGCTTATTTCTGGCCATTATCTGCGTAATGACATCACATCCTGCTTAATGATGTCACTTATGGGCCTCAGCAGGTGCCAGGAATGCTATTCGGCCCACTGTATGAAATGAGTTTGATACCCCTGCTTTATAGCCTTTGTAACAGCCATTAGTAGCAGACTTGTACATGCTTTCCTGGGAGTAAGCCCCATTGAACACAATGGGACTTACTTCTGAGTAGACATGCCTAGGGTTGCACTGTTTCTGTATTGCATTGTCTCTCATGTAAGAAACTGCCCCCTCCTTTCATGACCTTCATAAAAGCACCTTCACTGAGGATTTAGCAATATGTACAATTCAATCAATACGTAAGATAAGCGTTGAAAAATCAACACATTGATTATAGAATTATTAATCTGTTGACAGTCCTACCAGGGATTACATTTTGTTGCCATATTCTCCTATAAATTGATCCTGACAAAGGCATTGATGTACAACTTTCGTTTATCTTCTTCTTCCTGTGTTCTCATCTTTGAAGGGCTGTATCTACTTGAGTTGTATGGAGAATGTGACGTCTTTACAAAATTGTCTAAATTACATGATCTGACTAGCTGCATAATCCCACCTTCAGGCTTTCAAAGACTTTGGATGTATAGTTTTTTTTTTTGTTTTTTTAAAGAAGAGAATGAAGGAGAGAGATAAAAGGGCATGGAGATTAGGATCAGTAGTTAAGGTAATAGTAGACATGGGAAAAGAGAAAGGGAAGTTGGGGAGACACAAACCATAGGGAAGTTTGGGAGACACAAACCATAGGAAACCTTTAAAGTAAATCTTTATTTTATTGACAGTATTTTAACCCGAATAAACTGAATTGTTTCATAGGAAACCATTCCAACTCCCATTTTATACCTGTTCTCTACAGCCAAGAGTGCTAGCTGTTTGGTACCTTCTCCCCACCCCTCCCATCTCTGAGATAAGATAACCAGGCTTACCCAACAAGAAAGTGGGCATCAGATTCTGCATTGGCATGTCATGTCTGCCAGTGTCCCTGCCAATGAACACATGTCCCTGAGACTGACTGCGCAATCCTATCCAACTTATACCACCGGTGTAACCAGCAGTGCCGCAAGAACGGGAGGCCCCAAAATGGAAAGAGGATTCAAATCCCCTCCAAAGGGGGATTAAAAGGGGATTTAAATCTCTCCTCCCCTCCACAGCCTCCTGCCCTGCCCTCCCCTGCTGGTTACACCGGTGGTGTAAGTTGGATAGGATTGTGCTGTGAATTTGGTCTTGGAGCCAGGGGACATAGCAGTTGTACAGCTGATTGTGATGTTATCCTCTCTATCTGACTTTGCAAAGGTTGTACTCCCCTTCCCTTGTACCTCTTTCCCCTGGCTGGCTGATCTTCTCAGTAATGGTGAAATTGGCAGTGGGATACTCTCTGGCAACAGCACCCACTCAACTAAATCCTAATCTCTTCATCCCACAGCTGTTGGGTTTTGGCAGCGCGCTCTTGGAGAAGGTGGATCCAAACCCTGATAACTACGTAGGAGCTGGAATCATCCAGACAAAGGCACTGCAGGTTGGGTGCTTGCTGCGGCTGGAGCCCAATGCCCAGGCTCAGGTGAGGACTGGAGGCTCCTATAAATCCTAGGTGGGGACTTGGACTCTTGAGCTCTAGGACTAGAGCAAAGGAGAGGGAGGATGCAAGGATGTTAGAGCTGGAAATTGGGGCTATTGTGTCCTCCGGGGAGGTAGCAGGAAACATGAAGTTTCAAGGGAAGGGGACAAGTAAAAGCTCTCTCTCCCTCCCCACCCCAAGAGAAGGTGCTTTTCAACAATAGCAGAAGTCAAAATGAAATTTAAAAGGCTCAGCTGTTACCTACTTTCCTTAATCCTCTCTGCAGATGTACCGGCTGACCCTCCGTACCAGCAAGGAGTCTGTTTCGAAGCACCTTTGTGAACTGCTCTCACAGCAGTTCTGAGGATTGGCTGCACCGGAGGAAGGACGGGGGAAGGCCATTCCTGCACACTGGCTGCTTCTGTCCATCCCCTCCCACCTCCCTCCAAACCAGGGGCCTCCAGAAAGACTGTACTGCTCCTTGCCTGTTGTCGTGATAACCTCTGTGTTCTCATTGCCTAGCCCGGGCCAGCACAAAGGGGGATAACCAAGGGGGAGCAAAAACTGTGGTCCCTGGGATGGACGAAGTAGAACTGGGGAGGGACGATGTGTTGTTGGTGTAGGGCGTTCCTCCAGGAGTAATCTTCCCCTTGCTAGGAGGGAAGAGCCCTTGGAAGAAAGCCAGGATCGCTCCCACTCCATAAGCCTGGTCCATTCTAACTTAGGATGAGGCTGAGATTTGTGGTCTTAATCCCCATCCCCCATCCCATATGATTTAGGCTGGCATTTTGGTTTTGTTTACAATACTTACCCTCCTCATTTCCCATCCTATTCTTCCCCCTTTCTGTTGGGGAAGTGGAGTAAACATGTCGGCTACCCAGCTTCCCCCAGAGCTGGCTGGGGGAAGGAGTGGGGTGGGTGGGGGAAAATGCTTGTAGGGGATTGTTTTGTGTTTCTTTGCCTTGTGTATTTCTCCCCCCCCCCTGGGGTGGGGGTGTGAATTCTCCCTTTCCTTTGTCAATGGACCATTCCAGTGTTACAGTGTGTGTTCGTGGGGAAGTAATCTTACTGGAGAGCAGATCTGCTGCCTTCCCCTTCTCTCTCTCTCTCTGAAGGAAAGTAAGCTGCACAATGGTGGAGAGGGCTGTGAGGGAAGAGTTGTTATCAATTCCTCTCCTGACTCTTCCTCCCCCTCCCCACCCCTCCCAGCAAAGGGTGTTTAACAGGATCCTTAAGCAGCTGCAAGCTTTGGGGAGACTGATTCTGAAGTGCTGCCCCTCCATGCATTTTGGAAAAGGGGGGAGGGTTCAGTTCATGCTAGTTTGGGGGTGTCCCAGCTTCCCATGCTGGCCCGGGCTCCATGTTACTCTGCTGTGTAGGTGTTATCTAGCGCATCTTAGTTTATCTGGTTTTGAATGCCTGTATCTATCTCCATGTGACTCTAATAAAGCCGTGGGGGCGGGGGAGAGCCAGAATCAAGCCAGGCTGGGTCACCCCCACACCGCTGACTGACTTGTTGTGTGCTGCTCTTTGTATGTGGATAAATGGGATGGTGGGGGCGACAGATATCCCATACCTGCAGCTGAAACACAGCCACTCTTAGCCTTCAGGCAGCCATTGGTTCTACAAGTGTCTGTCATATGCAAAGCAGAATCTGTTGTTCACTACATGTTGGCTTCTAGTCATCCCACTAGTTTGGTGACTTTCTGTTCAGTTTGAGTCAGTCTATTCCTAGCAGGGTGGGTTGCCCTGGCACCTCTAGATGGCTGTTTAGCTTGAGCCTTATGGGTTTCTTACTAAGCATGGGTTTCTCAAAGGATGACAATGATAGCAAGAGACAAAGCGTGGATCTTTTTTACAGGTGTGTAAAAGGATACAAAACTGATTTTGCTGAGGCAAGAGTACAGGGATCCTAGCCAGGTGATTTGAAGGCTGATCTTTAAAAGCGGGAGGCAGTTTTCTTCCCCAGGAAGCACAATGCACTTGACAAAAACCTCTGTGGTCTCTCTCCTTCCTGGAGGACCTAAAGCAGTGGCGAAAGGGGATAAGGGGGCTCCTTAAAGGATAGGAGAGAATGTTTGCTTCCCTAGAGCCTAAAATTTCTGGTGGGTGTCAAATTCTGTAACAAGAACCCCCCCCCTTAATTGTGTGGTCTGAATAAATTATGCAGAATATCTGCATAAATGTATTTGATTTGCATGCCTCTTATTTTGATTGCCAAATTTAAGGTCTTTGTGGAAGTTGGGCAAGAGATATGGCCCAGGAAATGTTGGGATTAAAAGAACCCTGGAAGAAAAGTATTTGGGTTTGCACAAACAACTTCTCTGCTGCACCTTCCAACCCCACCATTGCCCCCATGTATGTTGGGTGGAGGGAGTATTGCTTCCCTGTAAGAATTTGTAATAGTATAGGAACTAGGAAAAATACTAATTTTATCTATGCTTACACTGAGTGAAAAGCAAACACAGGCCCTATGTGAAGTGCAGCTTTTTCTAATATGTATCCCTGAGATCTATTTTTCACTCCATAAGACGCACTCCCCCCCCCAAAAGGGGGAAATGTCTGTGCGTCTTGTGGACCGAATGTTGCCCAAAATCTGGTCCTTTTAACAAGTTTTTTGGCCGCTTATCGTGTTGTTTTGCAGCTCCAATCTTCGTCCCGCGTTGCTGGCTGCATTGCAGCCCCGCCGGGACAGCTCTAAGACGCGAGCCTCCCAGGCGCTGGACGCGACCAGGACGCTCTATGCAAACATCGAAGATTGGAGCTGCAAAACAGCCATACGGTAAGCGGCCGGAAAACTTGTTAAAGCAAGACACACACCCCCATTTTTCGCCCCCAAATACACGTGCGTCTCATGGTCCGGTGCGTGTTATGGAGTGAAAAATACGGTAATTGTATTGAATTCCAGCTGCCACTTGGTTTCCCATCAACTGAACTGGATGGAGGGGATTACAGCTGAACATCAGTAACATTATCTGCCTGCCACATAAGCAGTACAAGGGCTACAACTGGATGACTTAAATCCTAGGATAATTTTGTTCACCGCTGGAACAGCTCCAACGTCTCATTGTAGACAAAATGGTGGCAAACAATTCACTCCGTCACCTGATAGGTGCAGATTATCCAGGCTATAGTTGTTGTGCAGGTCCAAGTATTCATGCTAGTTGTCTGCCTCAAACCTCCTGTATTGGGACCTGTGGCAAAGAGGAGGGCTGTTACTGCAGCTGTGACCAGTGACCCAGGACTGCCTGCCTCTTCCTCCATGCAGAAAACGTCTTCTTTCTCCAATCAACTAGCATCTCTGGCATGGTTGCAGTGCCAGAGGGGTGGGGGTTGACTTTGACTTTCAGAAGGACTTTTATTGTACGACAAACTTTCAACTCCTTTTTCTTGACTCTCTGCTTTCTGGCATCCTTTTAACAGCCCACTCCTATTTCTGGTTACTCAGGAATGTCTTGCTGATTTTGATGGCGCTTATTCCCACATAAATGTGCATAGAATTACAGCCTCAATCTAAATTAATTCTAATAGTCCCCCAAGAACTCAGCACTAGAAGGGCAAAGAAAATGCTTCTGGAATTTAACGCTTAATATTTTTAAATTTATTATTTTATTTCAACTCCTTTATCCTGCCTCTTTCCATACAAATGCACTCAAAACTCTGTACAAGAACAGTTAACACTAAAATAATTATAAAACTACAAACAGTAAAACAGCAGTGTGTTCAAGTGCTTCACAGACACTATTTCACTAATCCTCATCCTTGTAAGGCAAGTACTATAGGAAGCTGAAACAGAGTGTGGGCCCAATCCTATCCAACTTTCCAGGGCCAATGCGGCTGCAATTCAGCCCCAAGGTAAGGGAACAAACGTTCACCTACCTTGGGGAGGCCTCCATGATTGCACCTCCCCCCCCACCGCAGGATGCAGCGCATGTCCTGTTGACATCAGTGCTGGAAAGTTGGATAGGATTGGGCCCTGGGTTACCTAAGGCCTCCTGGTTAGTTCATGGCTGAGGCAAGAGCTGAACTGGAATGGAAACTTTCCAGCTCAGTTTTAGCCACTGTACCAGCTCTGTTGTATCCAGACAGCACTAGCTGGCCAGAGCATCAAATGATGTCCCACTGCTAGGAAAGACAGGACAGGAAAGATCCTCAGTAAAAAGGTTGAAACTAGTAAACACAGGGGGTAAGTAGTGTATGTAGAATAAACAGAAGCAATGCAATTATGGAAATTGTTAAAGGAGGAAGCAAAGGGGGTAGGTAGTGATGTGTTGGTGTCACTGTCAGTCACCATCAGACCTCCCATGTCCACAATGCTGTAGACATTGGCAGTGGCGTCACTTCGGTAGGGGCGGGGCTGTAAGTATCGCTCCATCGTAGTCTCTTTACCGAGCGAGCAGGAGGCAGCCCCGCCCCCTCACTGTCGGAGCCATTCCCCTGCGGAGAAAGCAGCAGGCAGGGTCTCTTGCCTGCTGCTTTCTCCGCATAGGAAAGTCTCCGACAGTGAGGGGGCGGGGCTGCCTCCTGCTTGCTCGGTAAAGAGACTACGACGGAGCGATACTTACAGCCCCGCCCCTACCGAAGCGACGCCACTGGACATTGGGAGCTAGTTACTGTCCTGAGTTGGGTGTAGAAAGCTTAATTTCTCAACTTCAATTCTGCCCTCAGCTTTGGTTCAAAATCAGTTCCAGCTGTTTCCTGAAGCAAATACAAACACACTTCATTCTATAGCTACACTATTTTAAGCCACATGCCCTCATTCTGCATATCCGTCTAAATAAGAACAGGAGATGCACAGTTCTTATTGACCACCCTGCTTTTTAAGGGGATGACGGACCAGCAACAAGGCTAGAGCCAACAATAGTTCAGTTGACTCCTGCTAAGAACAATTCTTCAGTCTTTAGCATTCTTCCTGCTTTTGAAGGGTCTTCCACACAGCCAGGCTGCTTCACTGCAGTGGAAACACTGCATGGAATGTTGAAGGGGTCCCATCTCACCACCCTCACATTCATGCGAGAGTCTAGCAGGGAACTCTTCTTCCCCTCAGAAGGCAGAATCCTCAGCTGTGAGGGTCTGCAGTGTGCAAGCTGCCAGTGAGCGTAGAGCAAAGGTAGGCACATCTGGCTTCAGGACCAGGAAGAGCTGATGCTGCTTGGTGTGGATGGCATAGGCCTTGTGTGTGTTGCAGACCACGTAGCAGTGCTGAGGACAATGGGAGAAACCAGCCTGAAATTCTTCCTGCAAAGGGACTGAGGAAAAGACAAGAGGGTTAGGCTCTGGGCTACAGCAGAGGCACAGAGAAGAGTTGTGTATAAATTTGCTATACTGAACACCCCAAGAATCTTTACTTTCAACTGCTTTTGTAAATCAGTTTTTATGGCGCAATCCAGTGTAAACTTCCGCCTGTGGAGTGTGCACGCCACAGGCAGAGGGTGCCGTAAAGCACGTTTTTGGCACGCAGTGAGTAAGGCCCCCCGGTGTGCACGCCGGCAGGCCTCACTCTGCCACAGAACTGAGCTGCAGCCACCGGAGCAAGGTAAGTGGTCCTCTGGTGGGAGAAGGGGTGGGCGGCTGTTGGCCGAGCCGGCCGGGAGGGGGCGGGGATGTTGGCTATGATATCCCCATCCCCATTCCTGGGCTTGGTGGCCCTTACACCACCGCCTCGAATGTCAGACGGCTCGAGAGCCAGCAGACATCCAAGGAGGCCCATTGGGGCCTTTCATCCCTACACCAGGGGACACATGAACATCCCCTTCCCCCGAAGAGACCCCGGGACGTGCTAAAGCGGCCTGGGAAGAGCATAGGATCTTTATACAGGATTGGGCCGTTAGCCTGCAGGATTACAAAAACTTGGAAGAGATCCCAAGCTTGTTCTTCTCACTCAACAAGATAATATGAAAACCTGAATACTTCGGTGCCAATGGAAACTTTTCCTGATGTACACAACACACACTGAGGTGTAGCCAGATTTTAACCATGGTGGGGGCAAAGTGTTAAAGCACCTCTATTCCTACCACAGTTCCGGTATCATTTGTGTGCCTCCATTTGTATTTTTTCCTTTCTTTACAAATAAGAGTCAACACAACATTTAAAGTAACGTAGTTTGACCCTTGATTTTGTAAAACGTTCAATTTATAAATGCTTTGTAATTGCAAATGTTGGACAGTGACTTTTCATGCACTACATCCAAAGCTATGGCAGAATGGGGATACAATCAGGAGCCACTGCTGTCGCTGCTCACCTGTGTTCCCTTCTGGCTTCTCACAGGGAAAGTACAAGGAGATCACTAAGGCATAGAAGGAGCGGAGGGCGCAAAGCCGATTCTTCAGGGGCATCTCGGATCCTGTGAGAGGAGGCAAGGGGTGAGGTGGGATTGGGGACAAGCCTTATGGATAGATGGAACAGAGATATTTTGAGCAGTAGCCCACCCTCTCACAGATGGCGCAGGATAAGGTTAGAATGGCTTATCAGTTGACAAAATTCACCGGATGGATGGGCTTTCTAGTACAGCAGTTCAGATGATCTGGCTGGACAGAAGGAGTAAAAACTGAACGCTGAACCCTGCTGTTGCTGCAAAGCAGACAGAACTGGAAGTAGATGGAGAAAAGGTTATATAGGCCAGTTGCACTGCTAGCAGGGCTGACGACATGTTTTGCATCATCGCCCTGCCCCTGTGCTCCCAGAAGGCTTCATTTGAAGCCTTCCAAGAGCCAGGGTGGGTGGGACGGCCAAAAAACACCAATTTCGGTGCATATCGGCTCTGCAAAAAAGCAGCCGTGGAACCCCAAAAACTTGTTGCGGCTCCTTATGAGGAGACTGCGGTTGTCACCTGGTGGCATAGGCTCCCCCGGCCCTGTTATAGTGACGTCACTGATATAGGCTGCTTCAAATGACATGGCCCTGTCTGTAAAGCAAGTGGGAAGAGTTGTTACCCACATCAGGATACCCTCCCTCATCAAGGGAGAAGAGTTGTGTTCTCTTTGTCCTTCCCCACTCCAAAACACCTGACATACCTTCGGTCCAGGTGCCATGAGGCTGCACTGTAAAAAGGCTCTTCTTCTGCTCTTGGTTGATCAACAACAGTCTGTAATGGAAAAAATGGTGAAGAGTAAAATAACCCTCAAACTGCCTGTTTGCTTTTGCCAAGAAAGAATGGAACCAACACAACCCTAGTCTCCTATAGGAATTTGGATGTAACCAACAGATTAATGCTTCCCTATGCTTTCTCCATACCTGAAGCGTTGGAAGACTTACCCAAGAATCCCTGGGGCCAGACTGATGCTTGGAGGGAGGCATCGAAGAGAGGCTCTGGCACTTGCCTTCAGGAGGTCAAGCAGGGGTTGCCAAAATTGCTTTACTAGCTACCAGCAGGGAAAGAGAAAGCGAGAGAACGCTAGTAATGACCAATCCCAGCTTTCTGGTTAGCTCTCACCATTTACTCTAAAAATTCTGTGCCTATCTCCCACTTTCAGTCTCCCATGTAATCCAGCAGCAGTGGGGTGGTGGAGACAGAATTCTATCAAACCAAAGGACTGGAGAACCCAGGATGAGCGCAGGTTTTAGAGGTCAATAATGTTATGGCACTAAAACACTCTTTCTTGCCTAGAGGGACCTGGCGAGGAAAACAATGACAAGTCACTCCACTCCATGGCTTTGACATCTGTACCCCCTCACCTCATCAGCCAGGTACTGTAAGGAGGGATTAGGCCCACACAGCAGCACTACCTCCAAACCAGGCACAAGCTGAAAGGTCAAGAAGCGGTGGGGAACCTGTTGGGAGTAAGGGACATGGAGAATCGGAGAAAACAGGACGCATCTACACAGCAGCCCCCTTCCCTCTGAATCCATCAACTTGCTTACCGTGGGACTGCCATGAGGAAGATAAACAGGCAGGTCACGGGAAGTATGGGGGGGCAGCGAGCACACCAGCCACACCAGCAGCATGGCCTCCTGGGCCGCAAGCTGCCACCACTGTTCTGTGGCACACAACACCCGATCTCCCACAAGCAGACTGCCAAACCGTGACTCTGCTGCAGAGGCAAAGGCTTCCAGGCATTCCTGAATCAGGAAAGAACAAGAGGTCAGGGAGGCTTGCCCACACACACAAGCTACAGCTCTTTCCAAGAATCAGCAGCCGGCTGAAGATTTAAGCCAGGCTCTGTCATCAAAGAGTTACTGTGTATTAGCAAACCTTTACTACTATGCTTTCATTCTTTCACTCCCCTATCAGTGAAAACGAGGTAACACATACTCTCCTCTCAGAGATCATAACCCCCCCCCCAAGATTTTTGACTCAGTCTCCACACCTTTTCTGAATGCTACCCCAAAACTCAGCAATCGCCTCCTATGGCAAGAGAGACTGCCATCAATTCAAATAATTATGGGAATTTGGGGGAAACCCCAGGTCTTCATTGAACATGGTCATAATGGGAAGAACTACATGTTACACTAGCATTTCCCAAAATAATGCTGCCCAGCTAATGGTAATGTGGTGGGGGAGGGCATTGGCAGGGGAGAATCAGCTAGCAAGGTCAAGGGAGTTACATACTTGTTTACATACAAAAAGTTACAGAAACTTTGTGGATGCAGCAAGTCCTTTAGATATTATTTACAAGAAAGGACACAAAAGGAGTTGGGGGGGGGAACAGGACAAAGGAGACAGTCCTCCCCATTTTCACAGCCCCTATGTGTCCCATTGTCTCCAGGTCTCTCCCCTTGCCCAATCATTTCGCCTCCTTTACCCAATTGTTTACACTCCCATTTACCCACTTCCCCATTGTCTCTTCTCCTTGCCTCCCCCTTCCTTTACTGTACTTCCTTTTTCGTGCTACAGAATATGCACCTACCCAGCAAACACACTAGATGGGGTTCCTGCTGATACAGAAAACCTGGTTAGTGTCTTTGAAAGGCAGGTTCTTTCTTCTCTAAAGTCACCCTGGAGGTGATAAGGGGTATGGCTTGGACCCCTGCCATACTGTGCATTTGGACAAGCCCCAGTTTACACTAAGGAAAGAACAGGGTGGTATGACCTGCCGTGGGAGGGCCTCACCTGAAGGATGGCCCTGGAGGGCAGCAGAGCACATTCCACACATTGGGTCAGGTCAGCGCAACATTTTCCTGGCTCTAAGAAACTGTCAATCAGTTTGTAACATGCCTGGAGGGGGAACATTTCATATTCAATATTCAAGGGATAAAAACCTACTCCTGGAACACTTAGAATAGGCAATACAATAAGTCAATTTGGGAGATAAAATTGTAAAAAGAGAATTAAAAAGAAACCTGCTGCTAAGAACTCGCTGCCCATCCCTTGCCACTAAATAATAGTTGTCTCAGTAGTAACTGTACATTTCCAGAAGGCACTCTAGTTCAATCGTCAGTGGACCTTCTGAAGGCAAGGGGCTGCAAAACAGGTACCAAGAATGCTTACCAATCATTCAGACTTGATAGAAGGGCAGCAACAAGTGTCAAACTCAACTGATAGAAGAGATTGCCAAGGAAGAGAGTGAAAGGAACAGCCTCCCCAAAATATGGCTGTGCCACTTGGTTCTAGTCCTACTGCAAAATCCCCCTGCAGCCCACATGTCCACTTTCTGCCGCCACCACCACTATGACCGACACTCGCTTCCTTTTCCCTCCTCTGCGTCTTTCAGCAATGTTTGGGTCATACTTTACCTTCAGGTCCTTTTTGAATCGTTCAATATTCCGTGCATTTATCAGTTCCTCTAGGCCCAACACCAGCACCTGTAGACATAACCCCATACCTTGACTCAAAGGAGGACACAGCAAAAGTTCTCTCAAACGTTAAGTGGGTTCGCAGCTCTGTGTGTGTGCGTGCGTGCGTGAGAGATCAAGAGAGAGAAAGGATGGGTAAGGCATGCTCTGAGGTTACTAATGCATACAAAGTCAGTTGCTTAGTGGGCAAGGCTTAGCAGCTTGGGCAAGGGAAAGGGCTGGGAACTAAGAGTCCTTGGATCAATGGGGATGGGAACTGGCTTTACGGAAAACAGGAGTGGTGCTAGGAAGGCAGAGATTTCCCACCCTGTGTCTGGATCCAACAGGCTGCAAAGGGCTTCAAGTTCTTTGTCATTCTGTGTCACCAAAGGCATCTCCAAGCACAGTGATTAAGGCACTATGGCTGAAGAGGATCAGTGGTGTGCTTGCGCACATACACACAAACAGAGCCATACCTATATAGAACAATGTTCCACTCAATTGCACCAGCTGTCCCTTTACAACTACACGCACTTGGAATTATTTCACCGCCACCACCCACATCCCAGTGGATTAGACTCATCTCCTAACTTCCTTTTACAGGCCGAGACTAAAATGACATTCTTTTCATCACCTTTGATTGCTTACCATGGCACTGAAGACATTTTCAAGGAGCCTCCCAAGGCTAAAATCGCTAGCACCTTCATCTGAGGATAGGACAATGAGGGTGATGCTGAAAACATAAAATGTAGATAGAGGGATGTGTGTGTGTGTGAGAGAGAGAGACTAGGTATTTGAAGGCCACAGAAGCTCTGCACTGTGCATGCTGGAACTTTCACAGATGCTGCCTGCATATTTTACATACTGCCTGTATGCTGCTGTCTATACAAAGGATATCTGCCACCATTAGGGTACCCATATCCAATAAGGGACAGGGTGGCTATGCCTTTAACTATTGTTTGGTTATGCCCAGGCAGGTGTAGCTTGTTGATGAGCTTCTATGATGAGCTGCACCTGCCCAAATTCCAATGGTTAAAGGTTTAGGCACCCTGTCTCAGAAAGCTACCATGGCAGGCTGAGCTATGCGATGGCAAGTTGAGCAAACATTGCAAACTGAATCATTTTTCTCCTTCCTCCTGCTATATTGAGGTCCCTGCAGTCTGTGGTGAGAGAGCAAGATGCATCGTGCTTAAATATATCCTTAGTATTCCACCATCATTTATGCTCAGTCTATAAATATTTCGAAGCATCTTAATTATAGCAGAAAAAAAATTAGTCCTGTATACACTAGATACAGCTGAAGATTATACGCAACCATCAGTTGCAAGCAACACAGCAGGTTCTTGGGGCACAAACAGGCCTAATTCTCTGCTCACCTGTTGTGAAATATTTTCCACACCACACGTGTGTTCTCTGTACAGGCAGCTGTCAGCAGGACATCCAAGTTGGAGCCAAACATGTGAACCCCATTCAGGGAGCCAATCACAGAGAAGGGAAGCTAAGAGAGAGCAAGCATTCTACCATTAGTTCATGTAGTTCAGTACTATCTATTCTTGCTAGCAGTGGCTCTCCAACATCTTAGGCAGCGGCCTAGTTCTGTACCTGAAATCCTTTTCCTGGAGATGCCAGCGATTTAACACAAGAACTTTCTGCAAGCAAAGCATGCCTGATTGACTTATTTTCCACATTTACCGGTATATATCACCCTTCTTCCAAGGAGCACAGGGCAGTGTACATGGCTCCTCCCCCTTTTATCCTCACAACAACCCTGTGAGGTAGGTTAAACTGAGAGAAAGTGATTGTCCAAGGTCATGCTTCATGGCTGAGCAGGGATTTGAACCCAGATCTTCCTGGTTCAAGTCTGACATTCTTACAGATTGGCAATGTACTCTCCCAGCACTGCCCTATGGGCCCTTGCATATTGCCGACAACGCATTTGGCATACAAAGTGCTTTACAATAATCTGTTTCAGTCTCACAACCACCTGTGATACAGGTTACTTAGGCTGCATTCCTACACACTTACCTGGGAGTAAAACCTGTTTCACTCAATGGGGCTTACTTCTGAGTAAGGACTAGGATAGCACTGCAACACCAATACGAGCAACTCCCAACGCAGCTATGTGGCTGTCATTGTTAGAACAAGAATCTTCATGCTATAACCACTTCTATGCATACTTACTGAGAAGTAAGCCCTACTATTGAACAAAATAAGCATGTGAAGCTGCTTTATAACACGTCTTATTGTTTACTCAGAAGTTGAATTGTGTTCAATCACGCCACTTACTCCCCAGTAATTGTGCATAGGATTGCGCTACAGTGCAATCCTATGAATGTCTACTTAGAAGCAAGTCCCATTTATTTCAGTGGGATTTACTCTGAGCTCAGCATCCATAGAATTGCAGCGCTAGTTTAGCATTCTCTGACCGTAGCTTACCAAGGTAGGACTTAAGTGTGGGGCTCTTTTGCAGTCCTGCTCCCTGAGATATTTACAGCTGCAGATGCCAATAACTGAACCTGGGTGGGACCCTCCAAGCCATGTATTCTACCACTGAGCTACACAAATACTCCTGACAAACACGCAGATCTGCCTTTACGGACTTGGGGATAGTCTCTGCAAGCATCAGGCTGCACGTCATGAAAGAACTCTTCGGGACTCCCTCGATCGAACCGCAGCGGATTTCAAGCAGGGAGGAGCCCCAGCCCTCACCTGCGACTTGGCAGAGCCGCCCCGGCTCCTGCAGAAGAGGGGGACTCCACTGCTAGCCGTGAGACAGAGCAGAGTCAAGGAGCCCCCCGCTTCCTCCCACATCCTTCAGGCTCAAAGTTGCTGTCACTCTCTGGCCACGAGGACGGGAGGTCCTCCGTTGGGTCTCTGCCCCGCTCTTCCTATTCTTCCTGCTGCCCACTACTAATCACTAACAGGCTCCCTCTCCTCAGGGCCGCCATCTTGGACGCCCGCTGCATGCCGGGGTACAAGCGACGCCGTTGTCATGGTAACAGACGCCCTTTCCTGATTGGCTACTTTCTTCTTCCTCCTCCCCCCCTTCCTCCTACGACTGCATTTCGTTCCAGGAAGAAGGAAAGGGAATTCTTGACAAACCGGGAAGGGGGGGGCGCGCGTGCAGGGTGGTGTGTTTGGGTTTACCACGCGCACGCGTGCGTGATCGCCGTGAATCGGACCCAAAGGGGATCACTTCCGGCCGACGGCGAAGTAAGCGAGGCGGAGAAGCCGGATGTCAGCGGCGGGTATGGTGACGGGGAAGGTAGTGAGGGAGGGAAATCAAAGCCTAGGAGCGATACCGGAGGGGAAGCTGTTGGGGGGAGAAGGCCATAGATCGCGCCCCTGCTGTTCCTTTTTGCTTTATAATTCCCTCGTTGTCGTCTCCTTCTTCTGCCCCTCGCCGTCCCAAGACTCTTTTCTTTGTGGAAGCCAAAATGTACGCATGATGCGGAGAAAGCAGACTCCACATCATGCAGAAAGGGAGAAAGCAGAAAGAGAGAGGAAGATGCCAGTCTTCCTCGTAGACTCTCGTGATTATTTTTATTTATTTATTTATTTTGCACAAAGGCCTCAAAACCCACAAGCAAATCACGGATTACATCTGTGTTCACAAATTGCAGCATTAAAAAAAATCAAAGATCCTCCACTTCCTTCCTGAATTTGGGGTTATGACATTGATGGGCACACAATGTCATGTGCCATTATGGAACTCACTGCCACAAGATATGGTGATAAAACATTGGATCAGATAACTTTAAAAGGGGGGTTGGACAAACTTGGGGCCTGTCAGTTACTATACTAATGGAGTTTCCACTTATAGAAGCTGGCTATCTTTGAATACAGGTTGATGGGGGTGGGCACACAGCTGCTGAGGATGTGGCCTTATGTTCTTCAGCTGGGCTTCTTGAAAGTGACTGGTTGACCACTGTGGGATATTGTTGACTTTTTCTTACAATAGCCCTGCCCACTACTCACTTCAAAATCCTTTACTTCTGCCTCTCCCTTTGTGTTTGCTTGTTTGTCTCCCTCCCATGGGAGTTCTCTGTTTTGCTCAACACTTAGCACTCCTTTGATACTTAATAAATATGAAACAGTCTCTGGTTTCGACCGTGCCTCTTTCATTAATTTGTCACCATGTTGTTGTTATATTCTTACTCTACTGGGTAGCTGGAGGAGATGGTGGTGCCAGCGCTGGACATGCCTGCTCAGCCCATGGGGATGGTGGCCGACGTAGTCTTCGTCATTGAGGGCACTGCCAATCTTGGGCCCTACTTCGAGGCCTTGCGCAAGAACTACCTTCTTCCTGCCATTGAGTGAGTTATCACAGGGTCCCAAGGTGCAATGGTACCTCTGTTGGCATTTGGTGAGGAAGGAGAGACTCCTGAAAGATGTTCTTCGGGAAGGTAGTGCTCTGAAAGGGCTCTTTTGGAGGAAGAACTGTGCAGTGATTAACCGTATTGTTACTAAGAGCTAACCTAAGAAAGCATTAGAATATAAAACACGCATTTGTTTCCAGGAATGCCTCTTCTAATGCATGAGGCCTAATGACTGAGATTAACAACTTTGGCTAGCTTGGGAAACTGCAGTTTGGGAACAGATTCAGTGAATAGCTCAGGGCAAAACTCTCTCTCTCTCTCTCTCTGGCTTTGCTGTCTCTGGTAAAATGAAATACATAATGACTTGCTTTGCATTGTGGTTGCATTGTTGACTGACAGCTCAATCCTAACCAACTTTCCAGTGCTGATGCAGCTGTGCCAACAGGGTGTACGCTGCATTCTGTGGTGGGAGAGCAGTCACAGAGACCTCTTCTTACCTTGGGGCTGTGTTGTGGTTGCATCGGCACTGGAATGTTTGGGCTGTGAGAGAAGAACTGAAAGTGATTTGTGTACTAAAGAGGCTGCATAAGTAGATCGTATGTTTTTATTTAAAGCAATGGGCCATTACAAATCATGCAACAGTAACACAATTAATCAAAACAATAATGCTTCTTCTTCAATAAACCTGCATAGGATTGCCAACTGGCTGTGTAATCCTATGTATGTTTCATGGGAATAAGCCTCACTGAGATTTGACTTCTGAGTAATCTTGCAGAGGACCATGATAGTGGACTTCAGTCTTATGTGCATTTACTCAGAAACTATTTTGTTTATCTATCTAAGCATTTTAGCCCTCTGTTCAGCCCTGAAAGGGTTCCCAAGATGGCTTACAGTGATATGTTAGAACCAGTATAAAAACATAAACATAATTACAACAGTAGCAATAAAGCAAAAACAAACTAAGCAGAAAAAATAAATCAATTCAGTAAGGGCAAGTCATGCTAACAAATGCCTAGCAAGATGAAAACCACGTAACTAGATGTCAGAAGCAATTCAAAGAGGGGAGCAGATGGGCCTCCTGGAGCAAGGCATTCCAAAGTGGGAGCTGCAGTCAAGAAGGCCCTGTCACATGAAAAGTGCCCCTTCTGTCCCAACTGCATGTCTGAAGGTGGGGAGACATGCAGCAGGGCCTCTGAAGAGTGTAAGTCTCCTGTGGGGAGAGAAATAAGCCCCTTTGCATTCAGTGAGATTTACTTTTCAAGTAAGAATGCATAGGAATAAGAAATCTGGAAATAAAGTGCATCCCCAAAAGCGTTGTTGGGGTTTTGTTTTACAGCTGAAGATAAGTAGCTGTAAAAATACAAAGCATTACTAATCTTCCACATTCCAAATGACCTGACCTTTAAAGGAATAGAAGGGAAATTTTTAACTAGTACCAATAATCAAGCTGACAGCTGACTTTAACAGTAGTTAAACTATGGGATCTAAATTAGGTGAAAAACACAATATAAAGGTACCTGTGATGGTGGCAGTTTATCCTTGCTCTTGGAAACTGGGAAATGGTAAAATATGGCAAATAACTATAATGGAATAATGATAATAAGTTAATCCTGTGATTTTTCTACCGCTTTCTTAAGTAGGTAGCTAATTGCTACCTTTCATGAACTGTTCTTGGAGTGTCTCATTAAGAGACAGCTCTTTTCCCCCCCCTCCTCCACTGTCATTTTTGCCCATCTGAGAGATTCTTCTCTTTTACTTCTAGGTACTTTAATGGTGGTCCCCCAGCTGAAACAGATTTTGGAGGAGATGTGAGTTTATAAGACGCCTTTTTGTGTTGCTTGTGAATTGAGGGTAGCAAGTGGGCTCTGGAGCATGCCTTCCTGCAGTCATAAATGTTTCATGGATTAGTTTAGATCCAAGGTTCCCAACCTGTGGTACACGTACCATTGGTAGTACGCAGTACCATTGGTAGACTGTGCGGTAGTACCATTGGTAGACTGTGCGGCGCCGTGTCTTCAGCTTCTCTTCCTCACAATCAGGGAAGAGAAGTTGAAGACGCAGCCATTGGCAGACTTCCCCCCCCCCCCCCGGAAGAAAGTGCCGATGATGTCATCGGCTCTTCCGTTGGTACGTAGGTGGTATGCGGGCCTCCAAAGGTTGGGAACCTCTGGTTCAGATTAACCCCAAATTTATGGTTTGCAGAAATGGCGGGGGGATTGGAACAGCCAATGCTTCCATAAGGAAGCTCACCTCATTCTTTAAGAACCATAGAAGTTGCTCTGTACAAATATGCGCTCTATTGCAAGATGGTGTCTGCTTTGCACAGCTTTGTAAGAACTGTAATTCCCGAGGTCCCATTTTGTATGTCCAGAGTCGATCCAAATAGCACTTGTATAAACCTAGAACGTGCTTTCAAAGCCTGCAGCAGGTGCGCACTCGGTCATCGGCCTCCAATTGGGGATGTTGGTTCATTGGAAGGTGCCAAGAGCTGTGATCCCTCCCACTGGCTGCTGGAAAGACTGCACAAGTCTTTAGTCTCGGAAATTTTGGCAAAAAAACCCCAACCACCATTGGCCTTTGCTTACTTTTCTCAACCACCAGAGGAAGCAGTTCCTTCTTATGTAATCTAGGCATCTGACAGATGCTTTCCATTGTGCAGTGAAAGCCAAAGTCCCTGATTAGCAACAGCCGCAGCCAAAACTCTGCTGAAAACACAGTGTTCCTTCTTATAAGAGTGATGGTGCTGGAAAAACCTCTTCAGAAAGCCAGTCTTCATAGCCCGCTTCTACTTCCACCCACCTCTCTCCCCTGCAGTATGGTGGTACCCAGTACAGCCTGGTGGTGTTCAACACCGTGGATTGCGCCCCTGAGTCCTACGTGCAGTGCCATGCACCAACTAGCAGCGCTTACGAATTCGTCACATGGCTGGACAACATTCAGTGAGTCTGGGTGATGGAGGGAGATGTTCTGTATTCATGCTACTTAATTTAGCGTCAGAGGATGTATTTCCGTGTGTAAGTGGTTGGAACAGTGGAAGAAACGGGGGCCTCAGTTGTGACTTGTTGGGATCAGGAAATATTTCTTAGAAGATTAGTATAGCAAATGTTTGGGGGGAAAGCTGAATGAAATGATGTACGTAACCATAAATTGAATTTCGTTCTGTAGCTTTCATGGCCCACAATTATCCGATAATGTTGCAATGTACGCGGCTGCCTGCAAGGAAACCCTCTTACGGTGGTGGAAATAATTAAAATACAAGCTTTTAACCTCATGGCGTCTAAACCCGTATACTTGCAACATTGTCAGATAACCATAAATTGGTTATCGGTGGGGCCTTAAATAGATTCCTGGGGGGGGGGGGGGAAGGTCAATTTATGTTAGATCTTTAACAGAAGGATGAGCTTCTTTGGAACAGCTCTGATTAATGAAAAGGAGCTCGAGGTACATACAGTATAGCTTTGACTACTTGATATTGAGAATAGTATTTGGAAAGTTTTGATGTAGATGTTCAGGAAAGTGAAAGAATGATGTGCATTGTTCTATTTTATGAATGTGAGCCTTTATGAAAACGCTGGCTGTATTTTTGTAGCCATTGTGTCTTTGGGTTGTTGTTGTTTTTAAATGTACAGGTGTCCCCCGCTTAACGATGGGGATACGTTCTGAAATCCCCATCGTGAACTGAAATCATTGTTAAGTGAGTCTTCCCCAGCGCTAAACATCGAAGCCCTTATCTAGCCATTAGCTGTCTAACTTTAGGTAAGGACTTTGATGTTTTGCGCTGGGGCTTTAAGCACAGTGCTAAACTTCAAAGCCCTTATCTAGCGTCAAACAGCTGATGAGCTGGGGATTTAAAAAGACACGTCTTTTTAAATCCTTTGCATTTTTTTTTACTGGGGACTGCCGTCGGATATACGGATCGTCGTTAAGCGATCCTGTCGTTAAGTGGGGGACACCTGTATTTCAAATGCTAAAAGTTATATTTTTAAAAGGAAATATATCTACTACATAAGAATTGGTTTTCTTCCCCTGTTTTTCTCTTTTTCAGGGCATCAGTGTATGTCCTTATTTCTAACCTCTGACATGGCATTCCCTATCTGTGTTTGGCAAGCTCTTGTCTGGACAGTGACGGGTGAAGCTGTAGGATTCATATTGATGTGATCAAATGCATGGAGAAGGCTTCCATGCAGCAATGAGTTGGACTAGGGCTGCGTTTGTTTTTCAGCTAGGAGCACTTGAGAGCTGGGGTTTTTTCTCCTTCTAGTGTGCTCGGGTCACGTTTTTTTTTCTCCTTCCTGCCCACTCACCACACTAGAAGTTCAACTGCGAGCTCGAAGCTAGAAAAGATGGCGACCTCATGCACCAATAGGAAGGCTGATTGGCTGCAAAGGAGCTTGGGAGATGTAGTTCGAGGGATGAGGAAATAAAGATGGCAGCCTCATGGACCAATAGGAAGGCTGCTTGGCTGCAAAGGAGCTTGGGAGATGTAGTGCGAGGGACGAGGAGCAACAGCAGCCATTTTATTTTCGATCATTTTTGTTCTTTTTGGGAGCCCTGGTAGCAGCAATATTCAAGCATGCTAGCAATGGCGTCGCTCCCGTCAAGCGACGGGAGTGGGCCGCCATGGGGTGACGCGCACAAAGGGGTGACGCGCGCACCTCCGCCGCGCGTCGCCCTCCGGACGCTCTGAGGCTGGCCCGGGAGCCGGCCTCGGAGCATCCGGCCCGGCCGGCGCTCCATGGCCTTCTGAAAGAAGGCCCAATGCGTCGCGAACTTTTACTGTTTTTGCACATGCGCAGAGACCGTTTTGAGGGCAAGAGGGCAGGCCCTTGCCCTCAAAACGGTCTCTGCGCATGCGCGAAAACAGTAAAAGTTTGCGACGCATTTTTGGGAGCCCCGGTAGCAGCAATATTCAGCCTGGGCCTGCCTGGGTCGGCCTCGGAGCGTCCGGAGGGCGACGCGAAGGGGCGGGGGGGCACCCGGAGCAGGGTGCAGCTGGCCGCGCCGATAGTTCTAGTGGGGGGCATCACTAGGGTGACGCCCCCCCCGCCTTGGGGTGATGCGCGTCCTAGTGACGCCTCTGCATGCTAGGAACATCACTTCCTGCTATTTCGGAGTTGAAAAACAAACGCAGCCAGAGTCATGATGTTCTTGACCCCCTTAGCACAGACAAAATTCTCTTGGAAGAAACCATGGATGGGCTTTGCTCACATTTGATGGTGCCTGGCTGCTGAGCACCATGGTTAGGAAGGATCAAACCTTCCTTCAGGTCAGCTTGGCCAGAGAAAGTTTTTTTTTTCTTTCTTTCTAGAACATGTGTATTGGGTTATCTTCTTCAGCTATATGCCTGACCCTGCAAGTACCTTTTTCGTCTGCTCGTAGCACACCGTGGCCTGGTTGGTTTATGGGTAGATGGTGTTTGGGGCAGGGGCCTGAACACATGGTGGCCTTTGGGTTTCCAACAGTGTTGGTCTGATGAGGATTTGGAAGACAAGGCCTCTGGGTTTTCTAGGTCTAATGTGGTGGAGGTATATTCTAATTCAACTCTGTTGAGTTGGCTGGGAGCAAGACCTTCCAAGTGTCTCAGAAGATCCATGAGGATTGGATTGGGTGGAAATGCCTGTCATAAAACTTAGAAAATTGTGTAGCTCATTGGTAAAGCACAACGTTTACGTGAATGATACAAGGTCCCAAATATAAAACCAGGCATCTCCAGTTAAAGGAGGTTGGATAGCAAGGCAGGGCAAGACCTCTGCCTACAGTGAATGCCCATTACCAGTTGAGGGAGACAATACTGGGCTAGGTGGATCAGCGGTCTGACTTGGTATACCACAGCTTTGTATTTGCTTGGACTTTGTTTGCGGCTTGAGAATGAGTTCCCAGCATTGGTCCTCTGCGCATTCTTGTCTTCCTGATCTTAGGTTCGTGGGTGGCGGTGGCGAAAGCTGCAGTCTCATCTCAGAAGGGCTCAGCACTGCTCTGCAACTCTTTGATGACTTCAAGAAGATGAGAGAGCAAATGTAAGTGTTGTTTTGGGGAGGGCGAAAAGAAGCCTGCAAGTCAGGATGCAACATGAGTGCACCCATCTGTTTGTAATATCTGCAAGTGATGATGAGTCACATTAAAACTGTGAAACGTTTTTATTTGTTTTGTGGTTTCTAAGGGTTTGGAGTTATTTTGCAGACAGGGTGGAAACCTTGTGAAGCAAAAGCTGAGCTCTGTGTTTTCTCATGGTGTTTTTTTCGGGACCCTTTTGCAATTTTGGTCTGTAATTCGTGAATATCCTAGAGATAACAGGCTCCTAGGGCAGAGTGTGTGTGTCTTTGAACGTTTGTGCCAGCTATGGAAGCCTTTCCTTTTACAGTACTTCCTTGAATTGTAATAATGTTGCACAACCACCTTCCTTCCCCAACCAGTGAGAAGTTCCAGGGATTACAGTAACAGGATTTTGTTTCCTTTGACAGAGCACTGGAGAATTAGGGTGTATTTTTTGTAATACTGCATTTGTTTTATGTATAAATAAAAAAGAAGCAGAGCACAGTGAAGGCAAATATACTTCTATGAACAGACAGTGTGCCCTCATCAGATTTTCAGAGAGCAGTTTATACTGTCCCCCTGCCAACCCTAAATCCAGTTAAACTTTTAGCATGCTTTCTCTCTCCCCCCTCCTTCCATTCAAACTGTTAACCACTGTATCTCCCACACTCTCATCTGTTCTGCAGAGCTTTGATCTAGACACACACACACACACAGGTAGGTAGGTAGGTAGGTGTGTGTGTGTGTGTGTGTGCGTGTGCACGCGCACGTGCTCAGCAACTCTTGTTTGGGGGTCTGAGCATTTTCTAAATGCTCAGACGTTTCTGCAAATTCAGCCATCTGATCAGTGCCATGCCAGTCAGTCTTCATTTCTGGGTGAAGATATAAAACCTGAAGAAAGCGCACAAATCAGTAATGACCATAAGCTGGCTGTCCTCCTTCCGAGAATTGACGAAACCTGGCTGCTGCAAGAAGAAATTTGTACACCCGAATGAAAACTTAGAGGCAGTTTCTTGAATTGGTGTATGAAGCATTGTGGTCTAGATCCCCACTGCTCCCTATCATCTTGACTTGCCTACCTGCCGAGACTCCACCCTCCAGGTAAATTGCCTGTTCAGGAATCCTCTGCAGCCATGAAAAGAACATGAAGGTTCTCTTGTTAAATCCCTGACTCACACCAGGCATCTCTTTATGCAAAGCCATAAGCCCATTCACAGCCATGAAGACAGAGAAAGCTCCTCTGTTGTACTGTACTGAGGTCTAATCCCTAGTCCGGATCAAAGCATCGCATTCCAGGACATATTGTTTCCCAAGGCCTCACCTCTTGTATCTTTCTTTTCATCTTCGCCCCTGAACAGAGGCCCCACACATAAGGTCTGCATCCTTATCTGTAACTCCCCTCCGTACCTGCTTCCAGCTGTGGAGAGTACCACATACTCTGGTTATACAACAGAGAACCTGGTGCAGAAGATTGGCGAGGTGAGTGGAAGGTGCTTGGTGGTGGCAACCTGGATTCCTAGTTTCTCCAAAATGATGAGTAGGGCATGCTGGGGTTTCAGGTTGTTGGTCGCCTCTTCCTAAATGCTTGCTTGGTTAGAGCAGCGGATGGCCTGGAGATAGATAGATGCAGGAATCCTGAAAAGGCACTGGGTCGGCCGAATAGTTTAGAATTGAAGATATCTGTGAGGTTGGAACGTCTTGGGGAATTCAGGTGTGTAGTTGATTGGAGGGGTGGAGCAGCAGTGGCTCAGAGCAGGACTTCAGAGTCCTAAGGAAAAGGAACAAAAGGAAAAAGATTGCTGGCATGTTCCTATGGCAAATTATGGAAGAATGTTGTCTCTCTGTTTGGGATACACCCATCTGTTTCAACATCTGTTCAACAAGGCTATCTCCTCTTTGTGATCTTAAGCCAGCAATGGCTAACCGGACACCCAAGGCCGAGGTGCACCTGCCAAACAAATCTTACTTGGCCCCCGCACTACCGAGATATGGTAAAAACGTGTATTGCAGCTTCACTCCTAAGAAAAATGCAAGTACAGTCGGACCTTTTTAACCATGGGTTTTTAATCCACGGATTTGACTCAACACGGATGGCAAAACTGTGGAAGAGGGAGTCCAACCACACTACATTACCTCTTTTTTTCAGCGTTGTCGGGGGGGGGGGGGGTCTGCCAGCCGCTTCCAACCTCCTGCATGTGTCCAAACCACTGAAAAATGCAGCTGGGAGTCTCTGGCACCATTTACAGGTTGCTTCCAGTAGTGGCTTTTGTTTTTCCAGTCAATTTAAACAAACTCAGGAGGAGGGAAGTGACGAAGATGCTGGGAAAAAGGCAATGTGGCACCGCTCCCACCCCCCCCCCTCGGATTTCATATAACACTGATTGTCTTATCTATTGTGGTTCCAGGAACAGAACCCCAGCGGATAAAAAGATTCGACTGTAGTTACGCTGTGAGAGGGATGGTGACAGTCTTTGCATGAAACCGAGTTCTCCCATGCAACTTGGAGCCTCGCCTGCCCATTGGGGAATTGATCTGGTTAGAGCAAAAGGGAGTAGGAGACTGTGGACACTTGGCATCTCTAGCAAGGGTGGATTCAGCTCGGTGATTTAGAGTGTACAACAAGCAATAAGAGATTTTGTGTGCTTTGAGAAGGGAATTTGCTGAAAGACCAGTTGGAGCAAGAAAGCTTCAGGGACTGGGGGATTTGGGGAAGGGGAGCCTTTGGAGGCCTCTCTTCCCTGTGATTTCAGGGCTAGAGTTGGTGTGATGCCCTCTCTAACTTTTATTTCCCAGCGAGGGATACACTTTTCCATTATCTCCCCGCGGAAGCTGCCTGCCCTGCGCATTCTCTTTGAGAAGGCCGTGACAGGGAGCATGATGGAAAACCAGCTCAAGGACTACAGCCAGGACCCTCGACATATGATCCTCATCCGTGGCATGGTGCTGCCAGGTAAGCACCAGCTGGGGACTGGACAGTTGGTGGAAACGAAGAAGCGGCATGCTTGGTAGCTGCAAGGTGAACAATCTGGCCTGGGAAGAAATAGAAAGAGGAATGTGTGATACTGGCACCCCACAGAAGGGCGCCATTCCCATCCCACCCGTCCACCCCCAAGACAGCCCAGCCTGGTCTCCCATCCCACCTATCCACCCCAGAGCCTTTAAAACGGTTTTTTTTTGGGGGGGGGGGAACCTTTGAATCTTAGAAGTCCTATCCAGCCCTTCTGTCTGCAAAGAGAGTTTTCAAAACGTGTGAGCAAATTACCCAGTGAGATCCTTCCAGAGGAGTTTCTATGTTGGGTCATTGCAGCAAAAATGACAACAGAGTTCTGTGGTGCATAAAGACTGTACATAAGCTTTCATGAATTGTAGCCCACAACAATTTATGCTACAATGTAAGAGACGTCGCCTGAAAGGGGGTGGGGGGTCGCCGCCCCACACCCGCCCGCCCGGCGCCCCCCTATTTTTTAACCTTTTTTTAATTTTTCCACGTTTTTTTAAACTATTTTCGTGGATTTTTAAGTCTTAACGGGGCATCTGTATGTATATGTATGCTTTCGCGCACTTATCTTGTAAATGTAAGGCTTCCAGCGACGATCTTCTTCCAGCTCCCGGGCGCATCTTCTCCCTGCGCCCGGGCGTGAGCTCCGTAAAGGCACAGATGGACGGCTGGAACAGCTTTGTTGTTCTGCGCACGTGCAAGTCTTTCACAGTTCGCGCAAGCGCAGAACAACAAAGCTGTTCCAGCCAACCTTCTGTGCCTTTATGGAGCTTGCGCCCAGGCGCAGGGAGAAGATGCGCCCGGGAGCTGGAAGAAGATCGTCGCTGGAAGCCTTACATTTACAAGATAAGTGCGAGAAAGCATATATATACATAACGGGGCATCTGTAAGACTTAAAAATCCACGAAAATAGTTTAAAAAAACGCAGAAAAATAAAAAAAAACCGAAACCGGAGGAGCCCCGCCCCACCCCCTGAGCCCTCCGCCCTGGGCCCCCCTGCCCCCTATCAGGCGACACTTCTGCGTAAGATTCCCTTATTGTTTTTGGTGAGATCCTGTTTTTAGTGAGAGATTAGCTGGATGAGAAATTCCAGGACTGGAGTTTCAGTGCAGTGGCATAGCCAGACACCCCCCGGGGGAGGATGATCATGCGACACCCTCACGTGACTGCCCAAGCCCCGCCCCTTTGGCCCAATCGGGCCGCTTCTGGTCTTTTTGGCCCGATTTACAGCACAAAGGGCCCGGGCAGGCTGGCTGGCCAATCCCCAACCCACTGCCAGGCCGAAAACGCACCTTTTTTTGCTGCCGCCGCCATTTTCATGCCGCCACTGGGCACCCCCCTGCCGTCCTGGCACCCTGTCGCCTGGGGGTGGTGGGCCCCCACCCCCCCTAACGCCGCCTCTGTTTCAGTGTCCTGCATTGTTCCTGCAACTAGCAGAAGCAGATTAAATTATGCACTAGCAAAGCTTATGTTCAAAAATTCTTGAATATTCGGGTCATGGAATCCAGCTGTTCCTGGAACAGAGAGAGAGTTTGTGTGTGCACACATGTGTAAAGTGCAGAGGACACACACACTGGTCTGGTTATGGCGTTGTAGCCAGCAGAGATGGGGGTGAGTGGGTATTTATTTGAACGTTATACCCTGGCTTTCTATTAGTATGCTCAGGGTAGCTAACACATTTAAAACAAAATCTATGAAGCAATTGCACTAAATCTGTGCAAAACAGTAAGGATATTTTTAGTACTAAGTATTTAGTACTATTTAGCATTTTTATACTGAGGTTAGAATCTCCCAGTGGAAAAATGGAGATGATGGTGCTAATCCCTTGATCTGCTGCTGACAAAAATGTTTGTTGTTTTGTTTATTTCCTCCATTTATTTATCGTGTGTGTGTGTGTACGTGTGTTCGTTCGTTCTGGGAGGGGAGAAGCAAATGGCATTTGGTCCCTGGGACACAGCCGGGTTGGCAACTAGAGCACCACCATTCTGGGTTCCTCTCTTGCTACTCTCCTCTCTTGATGTTGTCCAGTGGCCACAGCCACAATGGCAAGTGGAGGTCAGACGTTGTTCCCTCCAACCACGGCTGGCAGTAGATCTTGTCTGTCCCCACAGCAACAGGGTTGATGTTTGTGAATGTGGAGGAATTTCCTGCTACTGACTAATATCATTCTCCCCCCCCCCCCACTTTTCTATCTGCAGTAGGAGGAGGAGCCGCCTCTAACAGCCTGCCACCCAAACAGGCTGTGCCCCAGCCCCAGCTCCCCACAGTGTCACCACAGCTTCCTGCTGCACCGCCCCAAAACCTTCCGCCAGTTTCCCAACCCTATCAGGTACGTTCTTTGCCCTGAGAGGCGGGGATGGGATCCTGCCTTTTTAAAAGGCATCCCTTGCTCTAACCTCCGGTCTCTGCTTTAGGTTACACCGTCCACCACCCTCACTGCAGCTCAGGCAGCTGCTCAATCGGCTGTGGAGGCTGCTAAGAACCAGAAAGCCGGCTTAGGCACCCGCTGTGAGTCTCTGCCGGCCTGTGTGCCGTGCCTGGGATAGAGAGAAGTCTTGTGGCAGGGGGGAGGTGCTAGAAGTGGGTGAGGGTTAAGGATAGCAGGTTCCATGACGGTCTTGTCTTCTCTCTCCTCTGTAGTCCCCTCCTTGAACTCCATGCAACCTACCTTCAGCCAAGCTCCTGCACAGACCCTCCCAACAGGTTCAGTCCCAGCCCTGCCTCCAAAGCTCCCTACCTCTTCACAGCCCAGCCTGGTCTCCACAGTAACCACAGGCTCTGGCCTGTTGGTCCAGCCACCCGTACAGCCTCCACCACAGCCTGGTGCCTCAGCAATGGTATGTATGATGAGCCCTAACAGTCGGGTACGGTTGGTGTGTGCTGAATGAGGACCTTTCACCTTCGTATAAAACCCTCCCTTCTCTGTGCAGTGTGGCTTGGAGAAGCCAGCAGTTTTTCACCTCCACTGTTCTGATTCCACTGGTGTGTTCTCGCTGAGATGTGGATTGGGACTGCCGACAAGTCTGTCCTTAGCAAGGCAAGCAGGAAATGACCAGTGCTCTGCCATGTTTGGAAGCCACCTTCCCACTGGTCAAGTCCAATCACCTGACCCTGGCCAAGCGGGGGGAGGTTTAAGAGGTGATGGCAGCTTGCCAGGCCCACACCCTGATGCTGCTGAAAAGCCCGGCTGAAAGCCTCCCAGAACTGGAGAGAGAGCACACCTTTGCAAGTTGCAGCCAAAGAGGTGCTGGTCACAGGAGAGAGAGAGAGAGAGAGAGAGAGAGAGAGAGAGAGAGAGAGAGAGGAAGGAAGGAAGAGCCCAGGTTCTTTGCCCACCTTTCCCATTATCAATTAGCCCAGTTGAAGAGTAGAGAGCGAAAGTCAAAGAGGTGCCAGTTAGCAGGGAGGGGAATTTCTGCCCTAGGATTAGAAAAAGAAGAAATGGGGAAAGTGGTAGTTTACCTACTGCAACCTCCAAGAAGCTACACCCCACTGCTCGGGCAAAGCCTTCCCCAGGTGGCACGTTTTTCCCCCTCAGCCATGACGCAGAAACATGTGGTACAAGCCCACTGATGTAGTGTCAGAGAACTCTGTGTTGTGGGATTGTGCTCACGAGGAGCAGGAGACTGGTGACTTGAAAAGCATGCCAGCGAACCAAGTAGAGTTACTACCAGGCAGCATTCTGCCACAGACTATAACTCCCCCCCCCTTAAATAGTGCAGGAAGTACTTGGAGGAGGGGCTTGCCCCACTGTTAGCCGTTAAGTAGAGCTGCTCGACAGTGTCCTTGAGAGTCTGAGACATTTTCCCTGCTCCGGCATTTACTATCTCTGCCTCATCTGCTTTTTTCTTGAAAATGCTGACACCGTTGAAACTGACATGCCAGAAGAGGCTGCAAGTCAAATGCAAAAGTCTAGACTTTTGTTCCTTAGTATCTGAACTAGTTTTGCTGTGGTTTTAATCTGAAGAAAGTTAACTGTGTCTTTCTCACCTTTTGAATGTTCTAATTTGCTTATTATTTGTGTTATTAACGGGGTGACCAAACGGCAAGTGATGTGCCTTGAAAGTGAAGTGGGCTGAGATGAACCCAGGGAAAAACCACCCTTCCTTTTTGTTCCCAATACTTCTGCTTTATTTGTAATGCATGTCGGGTGTAGCTTGTATCTTTGCTGATTAGGACAGTAACCGAATACTCCGTAGAACTGTGTTTATGCTTTGAAAGTTTCTGACCTCTGTTAACCCGTTAACTCTGTTAATGCCAGGTGCAAGGAAGTGGCAACAGGATACAGGTATCTTGTTGTCTTGTGTGCTCCCTGAGGCATCTGGTGGGGCCACTGTGAGATACAGGAAGCTGGACTAGGCGGGCCTTTGGCCTGATCCAGCAGGGCTCTTATGTTCTTAACCTGTGAAATGACTTGCCATGTGTATGCTTTGTCCTATCTTGGCATTTTTGCTTCATGTTCTTGTGCAGTAGGTATATGTGGCCTCTCTTTCCCCCGCATACCTGCCCTGTGGGCTGGACCCCCACAAGGTGCCAGCAGGACCCCTCTGCTCTGGGGGCTGCAATTTTTCTATCTAGAAGCTGCTTGCCCACCTGTAACTGTTGTTCATTTCTGCTCCCTAGCCCAGTGGCGTGCCTCCCAACAGCATGAACGTGACCCAGCCGGCACAGGCACAAATTGGGGCCACCCAGCAGTCTGTCACAAACAAGGTGATGGCGTGGAGTGGTGTGCTGGAGTGGCAAGAGGTGAGGCCTGAATTTTGGAGGGGAGTGGTGTGCTGAGAGCGACGAACCTTTTATCCTGGCATCTTTTCACTGTCTCGTTCCTCTTTTCCCCCAGAAGCCCAAGCCAGCTTCTGTGGATTCCAACACTAAGCTCACTCGTTCCCTGCCCTGCCAAGTGTACGTCAATCAAGGAGAAAATTTGTAAGTGTCTTCTGAGGAAAGGGGGGCACAGTGGTCAAGGGGCATTGTTTAGGAGTGGTCAGGGAGGTTTTCTTAACTGGAATTCTAGTGGGCATTGGTAGTAAGGTGAAGAATTGACGTGGTGGGTGCCTTTTGTTATCGTTATGGAGGAATCCGAGATAGGGGAAAGAACATACCAGCAGTGCAATGAGCAGGGAGTAACAGCTGGCTTCTTGTCCCAGCTTGGCGATGTTCTCTTGGCAAGTCTGGGGGAGCAGGAAAGTTGTAAAAGGCAGAAGGAGGAGGCCTCGTTTTATAAACATCCAAAATAAATTAATACAGCAACCTTCCTAACTTGGGAGTGAGCTAAACTGTTTATTTATAAAAACCATATCCCAGACTTCTCCTGAGACCAAGGAGACTAACAGTGTATAAAATGAAAAACAATATGTTTTTTAAAAAAACCTCATGTAATACTCGTAAACAAAAATGATCAGAGCAGTTTACTTAGCGAAGGAATGATAAGATTGCTTCCTTATCCCAGAGGGACTTACCAGCTGAAAAGAGACACAGGGAAGACAACCGGAGGAGGGAAGGAGAGTATGTGATTGTTTGATGCACAGATACTTGGGATTTGTTACAGTATTGTGCTGATTCTTACCAGGCCAGTGGAGGGGGGGGGGGAAGGGCTCAGCATCCCGCCTCTCCCTCTGCTATATCCTGGTGGCTGAAAAACATGGTTGTTGGAAGGGAGGGAAGAAATGTTGGCTGGTCCTTGCCAGACCAGTGGAGGGGACCTTGATGGCTTGCTTCTCCCTCTGTGCTGGCCAGATGGAAATTTATTTTATTTATTAATTATGGTATTTATATACCGCCTTTTCTTTACAGACTCAAGGCGGTTTACTTACATAGGCAGGCAATTCATAGAACCCTCCATTCCCAGATGTTTCCTTTCAAAGTGCAGCCACGTCCTGGCTGTGCTTCTGCCTTCCAAGCTTTTCGCAGCAGCCGCAGGTCTCCCTCAGTCAGTTCTCAAGGTGTTCTCCATCTTGCAAGCCGACTCCTATGCATTACACACACTGTACACTCACAGTGCCTTCGCAAGACCTGCCAGCGGCAGCGGTCCCCCTTCCAAGTGACAACCAGGGCTGAACCTGCTCTGTTTTCTTCAGACAGGACAACAGCTCAACTTCCAGGCCACACCTCCTGCCCATGGGGTGAGGATATGTGGTTCTGGCCCCAAGTAGGCATGGTCTGGAGACCTGCTGGATTAAGGTCCTTTTCTGAGAAATCAGATGTTTAGTGCTGAGAGCAGAGATTTCTTGGTGAAATGACTTCTTTTCTGGCCAGAGAGAGAGAGAGAGAGAGAGAGAGAGAGAGAGAGAGAGAGAGAGAGGCGCAGCACTAATTCAGATTAAGGAAAGGAGAAAACAGGATGTGTACCCCAAAGGTGCTGAAAGGAAATGGTTTTATTTTAAGCCACAGCAGCTACATGTAGTAATTTGTTGAATTTATCTTGCAGTCATCTCTGAGGACAAGGTATATTTTGTTTAAAATGTATGAGGTGCAATAACAAGATTTCGAGTATTATATAAAAACCCCTATTTTTTTTCAGCACCTTGGTATTCATCTCCCCAAGGAAAGCCACTAGGTCACTGCCTTGGTTGGTTTGCTTGTCCTAGAGACACAGGATACGACCACCTTGCTGAAACTAAGCAGGTCTAGCTGGTCAGTGTGCCTGGATGGGTGACCATCTGGGGTCCCCAGGTATGCCGCCTTGAGCTCCTGAGTGGAAGGAAAGCAGGCTATAAATATGTATTTATTTACATTTTGTACAGTATAAAAAAATGTGAAGACCTTTCCCCCCCCCCCCCTCAAAGTAGTTTAAGTTGAACTTAAACGTATTTGGATGCGTGATTATCTCCATTATTGGGGGTGAGTGGGTATGTGCGTGTTTCTGATTTGTTTCGCCTCTCCTTGTCCCCTTCCAGGAAGGCTGAGCAGTGGCCACAGAAGCTTATCATGCAGTTGATTCCACAGCAACTCCTGGTAAGGGAAGAGGTTGTGGGTGAAGTGTGCCCTAATGCAGTACTGTAACCCCTTTAAGACTCGCAGCACAATCCTACCCAGCTCCTCCACTGGTGCAGCAGTGGTGGAGGGAGAATGGGAGGATGTAGAGGGGATGCAAAGGGGATTTAAATCCCCTTTCCCTTCCAAAGCCTCCTGTTCTGCCCTCCCCCACTGCTGCAACAGTGGAGGAGCTGGGTAGGATTGCACTGTCAGCATGACCCATTGGATAGCAGGTTTGGTCCCTGCATAGGAAACCTGGCTTCAGACTCCTGCTGTCCAGCCTTTGGGGGTGTCACTGTTGTCTTGCTGCTCCCAATGGTAAAATGGGGGGGACTGTAATAGCCCTGCCACGCACAGTTTGTTTTATTTATTAAAATATTTGTACCCCAGCTTTCCATATGTTAAAGCAGCTTACAGTAGTTGGATCTTCAAAAAACAAACAATAAGTTGCATAAAAATTGTGCTAAGGACATAGGCAACAAGGTCGCCATGCACTCAACACTAAAGGATATTGGGGATATTTTGAAACATGTAGTCCTGCTACTGATTTTTAGAAAAAGAATGTGTGTATAATTTCTGTTAGCTTGGTAGATGTTGCTGTGCAGTTGGATGAATGTTTCTTCTGAAAGTCTTTATCTTCAGTGCTAAAAATGTGTGTATAAAAAACACATCAAGTTTTTGGGCATGTGTATAATGTATGTGTTTCTCTTAATTAGATTGAATTATAGCTCTCACAAAAGCATCCAAATACTACTGCAGACAATTACAGAATATCAGAAGGGTACTGTCAAACACGAAACCGTAATGTGAATAAGTGAATGACAAAACAGACTGGCTTTAGAATGCTTTTATTCAGATGTTGTGGCTTTTGCCTTCCTCAGTAACCCACAGTTGTCATTTAAATCATGACTGTGTTATGGGGAAAGATGAACGCCAAAATACCTGACTAAAAGCATTCTAAAGTAAAACTCTGTTCTATCATTTGCTTGTTTATTTTTAGGTAGAGAGAGATAAAATACACGTATCTTCATGCAGGCTGAAGATGTACAGTAGATTCCACACAGATTATAGTATTTGTCAAAACTGAAACTGTTGTTTCATATATTTAAGGACTGTGATGGGTTAAAAATAAAAACAAAAACCCAACTGCTTGTCACAGTTTTTAATCATGTGGAATTATTCTCAGATCCAATATGATGTCCCCAGAAGTTCATACAATGGGTATAATAGCATCACGGCACAATGTTGCACCATTCACAAAATGCATGGTGTCTTAAATACTCAGTGACCACTATTACATAAGGGGACGCATATACATGGAATATTTTTAATAAATAAAACATGCTTTTGGCCACACAGGCTTCATGTCTGAGGAAACATTGAAAAATGCTGAACTGTAGTATAGCAGATGCAGGAATCGTATGTGGGAAAATGCAGTACCAGATAGTGATCAAAGTTGTCTGTCAACATGTCTCGGAACTTTGGTGAAACCAAGAAATATTCACCACGCAATCCTGCCTAAGTTTAGGCCAGTGGAGCGAGTGCTCTGCCGGCCTAAGGTGTCGCAAAAGTGCCATAAGGTCTAGAGTCTAGTGTAAGCAGCGCTGGTGCAGAGGCTGGCGCTGACGCAGAGGTTCCCTTCCCCCAAGGTGAGCCCCGGCTGCACCGGTGCAGCCCGCAACCTGCCTAGGATGCAGCGGCTGGCTGCTTAGGCCGGCTGCCGATGTGCTCTTGCACTCGCTGTATGACCACCCATACAACGTATGCAATGCTATGCAGTCAGCAATTGTGAGTTACAGTTTTTCAACCTTCCTCGCAGTTGTGCTTCGTTAGCTTCAAGAGCTACTTTTGATTTCAGGCAGGTTGATGCACATTACTGGGACAGACGTACCCTTGGATTTAAGAGATGAACCTGTGTTGAACAGGCAAAGAAAATTGTGGATAATTCAGTCATACTAGAGAGACTGAATTAACAACGTCGCAACTCGCTGAGCTCTTTGAGTCTTGGTGTAATAACAAGCCCAAGACAGGAGGAATTTGTTCCACTTGTTGATTCGCTTACACAGGAACAAGCGTAATTCATGTACATGTGAGTGGATATTTGAGTTACAGCATATAGCAAGCAGACAAACCCTTCTCGCTTTGCAAGTGGGGCATCTGCATCAGATGGATCCTCATCCTTTTCCCAAAATTTGCAACAGTTTCCACAGTGTAGCTGATTTCTAACACACATCTTGAGTGGGGCCACAAAGACATAACTCAGCCTGCATGAATTTTCAGGTCATACATTTTTCAGCTTGCTGAAGATAACATTAGTTGCCTGGCTGTGCTCATCTGTCAGAGAGGAGCATCCGTGCCTTGAACAGGACTTTCTTCCCCATGAGAAATTTGTGCGGGGCTGATATTTTTGTACTATTAAGTGCAATGCATGTTATTATGGTGTCTCTGCATTAGGACGACCCTCTTGTTTTTCAGTTTACTTCTAGCAGTGTCATGTTTTCCCACAAATCTGCCTTGATTTGACACCACTCTCTGGAGCCAAGGTAGTATGGTTTGAGCTACACAGCAAGCTCAGGCTCCTGATGGGTAACCTCTGTTGCTTCCCTGCAGACAACTCTGGGCCCCCTCTTCCGCAACTCGCGCATGGTGCAGTTCCACTTCACTAACAAGGACCTGGAATCACTCAAGGGGCTCTACCGCATCATGGGCAATGGATTTGTAAGGCACTGCAGAGCTGCAAACTATGGTAGAACCACAAGTTGGGGGAGGGTTCAGAGTTGGGTATGGGCCCACCTGATTTGGAAGGGGCAGGATCTCCCCAGTGAGGTTTGGTCATAAGGGTCGGACCATCACGGTGGTGGTGGTGGTGGTGGATGGGTTTCTTGCCCGTGGGGTGGAGCCTTGCAATTGCAGTTGGCAAATTAGAGCCATAAGAGTTGGATTTCTCCCCTTCCGGGGTGATGGTGGCACTTCTTAGTTATGGGCCATAGCCTTACAGTGCAATCCTATGCATGTCTACTCAGAAGTAAGTCCCACTGTGTTCAGCGGGGCTTGCTCCCAGGAAAGTGCGTCTAGGATTGCAGCCTTAGTCTTGCCAATCGGACGTCTTGCCCCGGCCTGAGGAAGAAGGGAAGTGTCTTCGTTCTTGTTGGGGCAGATTTTTTAGCAGATGCATCCTTCTGGTTCTATGAGCAGGCGGGCTGCGTGCATTTCCCCCACACGACCCCCTGTGAGGTGCGGGTGCTGATGCTGCTGTATTCCTCCAAGAAGAAGATCTTCATGGGGCTCATTCCCTATGATCAGAGTGGCTTCGTCAATGGCATCCGGCAAGTGATCACAAACCACAAGCAAGTTCAGCAACAAAAGGTAAGTAGTCATCCCCCTGCCCACACTGTGTTCTCTCGCTTCCTCTGTTTGTCCCCCAAAGATGCATGGGGGGGGCTCTTTCCCCAGATACCGTGGCTCTCCACACGTTGAAATCGATAACTCTCTTGAATATCATAACACGCTGCCTTCCACCTTATGTTGAGCTGAATCTGAAAAGGGGCCACAGTGTGTTCCTGCACCACGGGCCTCTCTGTACTTCTAGTGGTTTTGCATATTTGTGCTTGATGCATGAATGAACTTGGCTTTAAGGCACTCTGGACTTCAGCTGTCCCACATGAGCCATATTTTTTTTTTAATAATTGTGCCCTACCTTTCCAGCTGAAAGGGGTCCAAAGTGGCCAACAACATCTGAAATATTCCAATAAAAGCATAAATCCATAGAAAATTGTTAAAATCATCATCATCATCATCAAAAACCTTTATTGGCATAACTTGTTAAAATCGGAAACCACCATACAAACAATAAAAGGGATGACAAATGCAGCACTAAGACACACAAACCCAGCCTCAAAACAAAGTGACTTGTGGGGAACACATGGGAGACTGCGGGTTGTTTTGTAACTTTTCATGTTTGGTGGATGGGAGAGTTTTCTGCATCTGTTAATGAACCGGAGCTCCGCAGTAGTTCAGTTTGCTGTAAGCTTGAGTAACTTCTTGGTGAATTCTACCTTATTTTTCGCTCCTGGCACAGTCTCTTGTGCACCTTTTTTCATTTGGATTTGTGTCTCTCCAAGTTTGCTCTTGCATTTGCCTTTTGTTCTCAGAAAGCCTCCAGTACTGAGAAGGTATATAGCAGGGGTGGCCAAACATGCTTAATGTAAGAGCCACATACGATAAAACTTCAGGTGCTTGAGAGCGCAATCTTTAAGAAGCATTTTACCATGAACTTACCATGAACATTAAACTTATGTTTTAATCCAGTGGGCTCTAGGTTTATACCTGGTAAATAATTATAAAGCTTTGACAATTTCTTATTTACTTTTTATGTTAATTGTTAACATATTTCTGAGAGCCGCACATTATACGTCAAAGAGCTGCATGTGGCTCAGGAGCCGCGGTTTGGCCAGCCCTGGTATAGAGGCTCTTCTGGCTTGAATGACGCCAGCCCACCCCAAGAAGGTCGCTTCTCCTGACCTGGACCTTTTCCCTTTGCTCTCTCCCTTTTGTGCTTATTTCTCCTGTGTCTCCCTCTCTTCACAGCAGTTGGGGGGGTCCCAGCCCCTGGGATCCACCCCCAGCACACAAACCTTCTTGCCAAAGCAGCCTGGCGCTTTGCCAGTGGCACAGGGGGTCCAGCAGCAGGTAAGAAGGTGGGTGAGATGAGCTTCCCTATGCCATGTAGAGGGGAGTAGCCAGATAAGGAAGAGGGCAGCCCTATTGGCCGTCTCTCTGGCCTTGGAACTGCTGGTGCCTCTGTCTCCTTCTCTGTCTCTCACACACTCATCCCTGTATTTTCCTGCAGATGGCGGGGCAGCAGGTGAGCCCTGTGATGCCTCAGGTGGGGCTCATGGAAGAACAGCAACGGCAACAGGGCCTGGTGAGTCTCTCATAGAGGTAGACAACTGCCTCTGTTGCGGGGAGGTGGAGGTGGACTCGTCCTGTCCAGAAAGCTGGGTAGTACCGTAAAAGCTGGGCTATCTGATGCTTAGTTAAGCAGCAAACTCGGTTAGTTAAGCGGCAAACATCTCTGCAGCGGGTGGACATGCCAGTTAGAGGGGTTTGCTTAATCTGGTATCAGTTAAGTATCAGTTAAGCAAGACGCCTGCCCACCTCTAAGCCCCCCGCTTATACAGGGCTTCCTCCACGGTGCCTCGCTGTCCGTCCTTCCTTCCTTCACAAGGGCCTCTAGGAATGGGGATGTTCTACTTCCTTCCACCCGACAATTTCATAGGGAAGGAAGTGGAACGTCTCTCTTCCTAGAGGGCCCTTGTGAAGAGGGAAGGAGGGCAGAGAGGCACTGACAGGGGAAGTCCTGTCAAGTTAAGGAAGGAACAGAGGGTGGAGCACTGGGGTTCGTGAAAGCTTTGTGAACCAGCACATTTGGCTAACTGACCTGTTCCTTCCAGATAACACCATTTTTACTGTATTTTCTCTCTTTTCCCAGTTGCAACTCCGAGTGCAGCAACCGCAAGCAGCCGCCCCACCTACCAGCCAACCTCCCCAAGCACAAGGCCCTCCACAGGCTGGACCACAGGCCGCTCAAGGGGGTGCCATGCTTAGGCCCCAGAACCCTGGAGCCAACCCTCAGCTCCGCAGCCTCCTCCTGAGCCAGCAGACAGTGAGTACTCTCTTCCTTCTCTCTGCTGAGGTCTTAGTTTTTTGTGTGTGCGTCCGTGTTCTCTGTTTTGTTCAGGAACTGTCCTTTATCTGGAGTTATGCAAGGACTGATTTGGTTCTGAACTGGAAAATTCTTCTTCTTAGCCTTGCAAAGCAGCAGATGCCCCATGATCCTCTCCTCCCTGAGAGCCAGCAGACTTCTTTCCTTCAGTGGAGGGAGGGCATCATGGAAAGAGTAACTCCTTCAGTCCATGCAAGAAGCAAAGCTAAGCAGATTGCTTTATCTCTTGGAGGAGTCGATCCATCCCCTCCGTACCAGAGATTCTGCCCCATTTCCGTCAGAAGAGCAGGACAAATTGAATGACGCCATTCAGTTTGAGCTCTGGTATAATCACCAGAGTGTTGTGCAAGTTTATATCCCATCGTTCTCCACAGTGGACTCCTTCCTGCATCAGCTAGAGTAGGGAGGGCAACAAGGATCAAAAGCTGCCAGAGAGCAGAGAGGTACTGCAGCATCAGTCAAGTGGTCCATGTGGGTGGAGGGGATGAAATCGCCATATCCATTCACATTCTGGTGGAAGGATGTGCAGAAACACAGCCATGTTGTGAGTGGGGAATTGGCCGTTTTTCTGCCACCTTGGGCAGGGACTGGCTCCTGGGTGGTAGATGGCATCAGAGATGCCTGGCATCCTCGTCAGTGAGACTTCCTCCCCCCTCCCTCTTGCCTTAATATGCAGACTCAACCTGGAGTTCCGCAGTCCCAGCAGCCTCTCCACCACCTCCAGCAAGGCTCTCCAGGCATGTTACCGCACCAACCTATGGGGCAGGCTTTGGGGCATCAGCCTCCTGGACAACAGCAACTCCAGCTTGCAGGGCAACCCCTCATGCACCAGGCCCCTGGGCAACAGTGGTCAGCACAGATGGCACCACGGGCACCATTGCCAGGTACAGTGTGATCGTGTGTGTGTGTTTAAATCTTTTCCCACCCCTCCCTCCCTCTTCTACCAGTGAAGTTGTTCCGTTCTTTCTCCCCAGGTCAGATGCTGATGAACGCTGGTCCCCGGGGCCCTGTATCCCAACCAGGCTTGCAGCAGGTTCCAGCCCCCAGCATCATGGAGGACGACATTCTCCGAGACCTCATCTGATAGTGGAGGGTCTTGCTTTTGCATCTCTCACCATTGGGATGGTTCCTATACTGGGAAGACTGATCCTCTCTTAGAGAGTGTCCCTTTTTTGTGTGTGTGTAAATTTTTTTCCCCCCACTTGTTAATAAATATCCTTGTCCCTTCATATCTTGGTCTTTATTGAGAGAGGCTGCTGTCCACAACCACCATGCTAAGTATTTTGCCTGCCAGCCCACCCATCTTCACCTCCTTCTCTCCACTGCCCTTGTCAAGAACTACCAGGCTCTGTTGCATTTGCCAGAGTTGGGCAGAGAACCACAGGATTGTGAACCCAGCCCCTGAACTTCCTATTCTTCACAGAACTCAAGGATTGTGGATATCATCATTCATCCTTCCCCTGAATGCCTGTGATTTCTTTTAAAAAAAAAAGTGGGGAAGGTAAGAACTTTTTTTTTGTTAATATTTATTTCACAGAAAAATAAGCTAAGTACTTGATGAGGTCAAATAAGAAGCAAGGCAATTACATTTTCTGAGAGCTGAGGACAGATGGACTGTGACCCACAATTCGTGGGCTGTCAGATACAGAAGTGGGGTTTAGTGAGTTGGGGCTCCCAAGGGGGAGGAACAGATTGGGGGAGGTTAGGTTCTCAGCAGGAAAAGAGGGTGCAGAGGAAGATGTGTAAGCTAGGGTGGTTTCCCTAGAAGCTCAAAATCTGAAAGCTCAAAACCAACCTTCCTTTTTAGGAGTCTCTAAGAAAGACTGTTTTCTCCTTTCCAGTTTTCTGTAACATCTGTTCATATGCTGCCCAGCACACTCCTTGATCTCTACCCTCATTTCATTTCACCATCCCAAAAGTATTGCAGTGTATCTTCAGTGCACTTGGATTTAAGTTTATGCATTTTCTTAGCACAGAATAGATTCCTGCCTAATAGTGGACCTGTTAGGAGGGGAAGCTTAGAACCAGCAATCTTTTAAGAGTTGCATTGGTTCTAGTGGGCTAAAACAGGAGAGGAGAAAGGTAGTGTGTGCTGTGAGGGAGGGGTGGAAAGGAATTGGGGGTTGGGGTGGTAAGAACAGGCAAAAGGGACTGGCGGCTCCTGGTTTCCTCATGTTTGCATTGACTGAAACCAACCCCAGAGAGAGACAGACGGACAGACAGACACCCCTTACTGGTCTTGGAGGCATTTATTGGTCGCTGCTTTCATTTAGCCGAGATGCGTTGGTTGCTGCAGATGTTGGGCCCTGCGCTCTGAACAGTGCAGTCGCTGGAGTCTGTCTTACAGAAATCGCAGTGGCAACTGAGAGCCACGGGATAGGTGAAGGACGGGTCAACGCCTGATGGGCATCCACGCAGGAGCACTGTCTCATAGCGGACCTCATTGTAGGTGCAGACTCTCTGATCAAATGCCGACAACGCAGTCTTTAACACCTTCTCCTGGAAAGGATGGAGGTTTAGAAGTAGGGGGGGGGGGCTATGCATGTTTGGCTTCCCCAGAAATCTTTGGTAAGGCAGAAGCTAAGCAAAAGAGCCTACTGCATTCACACTTTTGCTGTTCACGCCAGCCTCTTATAGGGGCCCATTCTGGAGTGCAGTGTCCGTGCACTCTGCATCTCATGTCGCCGCCCTCCAGACATTCACAGGCTTGCACCACAGGATCAAAATGCCAGCCATCCTTCAGGCACATCAGTGCAAGTAGTAACTGTTCAAAGATGATGTGCTCTTTCCCCATAAGCTGTAGGGTGCCTGAGCCCTTACAGGCAGGTGGCAGTTTTAACAAGAGCCAATTAGGTGGCCTTTTGTACCAGACATTCCTGCTTTTTATAGGATACAGAGGGATTATTATTATTTTTTTGGTACGTTTGAAAAACTGTAACTGCTGAAGTAGCAAACCCGGAAGTTAGGATGCTCCCATCTTTAGTGCACTGTTTGGTTTCCCAAAATGATACTCAGAACTATAAGGAGTGGGTTGGTGAGCTGGGCCTTTCCACTGCCTGCCAGCAAGTTTAACAAGATGGCATTTGATGCAAGACCCCCTCCACTCCATGGCATACAGTCTTAATATCAGTGCACAGATTTTCAGGATCTCCTTTCACCACCACTATCCTACACACCCTGCTCAACTAACACAAGTGCTTACACACACACACACACATACACACACACACACACACACACACACACACACACACACACACACACCCTGGTCTCACAGTAGCCACTGCAGATGGAGGTGGTGATGGTCATGCAGACAGGGCAGTCATCCTTCTCGGCAGCAATGGTGGCATTGATAGGGTGGCAGGCCAGGCTGCTGGCTGGGCTGGTCCTGCGGCCGGCACAGTGGGTGGCAGCCAAGAGTACGAGTGCTGCCAGCAATGGTTTCTTTCCCTGGACCTATGGATGGGAGATAAAACAGCATGGAAGAGAAAGAGAGAGCTAATACAGAGCCAGTTTACACCTGATACAGTTGAGGTGGGGTGGTTTAGTGATTCTCTGAAAGTTCGGACACCTTACAGACAATTAGGCTTACCATATCCGACGGGGGACAGGGTGCATACACTCTTAAAGGCTTAAGCCATTTTTAGAAGAGGGAAGTTGGGCAGATCCGGATGCAACTTGTTACACCCTTCCATGATGAGCTGCGCCTGCCCAACTTCCCTCTTCTCTACAATGGTTTAGCCTTTTAAGGTGTAGGCACCCTGTCCCCCTTCGGATATGGTAAGCCTACAGACAATTGATAAGATCTCAGGTCAGCATTTCCTGGTTTTATGCCATCTGTCGGAGCAATATCAGGATAGGGTGACTAATCGGCGGCAACCCTGAGAATGCTCCGACAGCTGTCTTGACTACAACCTCAGCACTCCTGCCCCTGATAAGCTAGCTGAAAGTCAGATTCTGTTATCTTAGATGCACTGTGGTTGGGACCCAGTTGAGGAGCTGCTGCCTCAATCAGTCCTTTGTCCCTCTACCTCAGGGCTGTAACCGTAGAGAGGATACTGTAGAGAGGATACTGTAGGGACCTGGCCTCCTTGGGGATAGCCTGTTCATTAAAAATAAACGAATAATAAGAAGACTCTAGCCCCCTTTGATTTAGGAATGATGTCTGAAAATTGTACAGGTACTATTCGGCCCAATTGTTTTAGTAAGAAAGAAGTAAGCCCAGTTCTGTTTCCAGTGTTTTAAACTGCTGAACCATGAGCTGTTGATCGAAAGGTCGGCAGCTTGAATCCGCGACAGGGTGAGCTCTCGTTGCTTGGCCAGCTCCTGCCAACCTAGCAGTTCCAAAGCATGTTAATGCGAGTAGATAAATAGGTACCGCTTGCGGGAAGGTAAACAGTGCTCTGTGTTCCAGCCTCATGCTATGCGCTGCAGCAAGGAGAGTCACGCCGGCCACATGACCACGGAGGCGTCTTCGGACAACGCTGGCTCTTCGGCTTTGAAATGGGGATGAGCACCACACCCTAGAGTCGGACATGACTGGACTTAATTGTCAGGGGTCACCTTTACCTTTACCTTTACCTTCTCAACCAGTGGTACTAGTACCACCAGTGGTACTTCTGCCGACTGCTGGTGGTACTCGGACCACCGGAACCCTGCTCCAACGCTTCGCCTCCTGCCTTTGGCTGAGCCTCTCAGGAATGCTGAGAAGGGCCCTCCCACCCACCCAAAGCCTCATACCTGCGTTTTTTGGCCTCCAAAAACCTGAAAACCCAGAAGTTATTGGTGATGATATCATCGCCAGTCACTTCGGTGGTCCGCAGCAGGAGAGTGACACCGGAGGTGGTACTCGGCCGGGAAGGGGTTGAGAACCCCTGTTTTAGCTCATGAGTGCAGCATCACTGGGATGGCTGACAAGCCTGTGGCCGCTTACCTGTTTGGTTAATGTTTAATTTAATTTAAATAGTGAGGGTTCTGCTAAGATCCCGAAGCCCCACAAAAAGGTTTTAAACAGCTGAGCTACTGTCTGCTGTTTATTGGGGCATGAAGCCCCCTGCATGTTTTGAGCTGGTGTGCTTTCCTTTTAGTCGCCACCATCCCATAATCTCTGGCTATGGGCCTGCTTTTTTATCTGATTGTTAAGGGCAGAATAATTGCTGCATGCTAGCCCTGCACTGTGAGTTGTTATGGATAATCCAAGCATAATGGATCTACCTTTCTGAGGCCCCCTTCTAGTTGTGTAGGAGATTCAAGCTGTTTAGATACAGTTATTCGTATTTTCCTGGTATGGCCTGACTGAGACTCTTTTACAGCCTGGTCCTATGCAAGCTCTAGCTCACTGAATTCAACCGAACTTACTCCCAAGTAAATCTGCATAGGGTTGCATCCTCTGTAATATAGTGCCATCCACTTACACATCTTGCATTAAAAAGAAAAAGCCATTTCTGTCAATCTGTAATCACAGTAGCCCGTTCTGTCCCCTAAACAGACCCTTCTGTGATATCCCACGTTCTGCTTGTACAGCTGCCCCTGCTTTGCACAACATACCTGTATCAACTTCATCGTGTCACCTGGGCGGACGGCAGCAGAATATCTCCTCCCCTGTTGTGCATCACCTTTTATATAAGCTGCCCCCTCCCATCCACCTGACCAACAGGAACCCCAAGGTCAAGCGAAGAGGGGGCAGCATGTCTGTCAACCAGGCTGCAATGTCTAAAGATACCTCTCATCCTCTTCCCCCCCCCCAGATAAAAGCCTGTGTTTGTCTCCCTACCCTAACCAATCTCCTCTCTAGCTCTGTGCTGATAATCTCTCCAAACACATCAATAAGCGCAGCGAGATCTGTGATGCTGTTATGGTGATTTCTTTATCACAGTTAGGTTCCATCTTTCCTCGAAAGAGCTCAGCCCATGGCCACCTATGTTTCTCTCCCTGTTTTAATCTCACAACAGTTCCATGGTGAAGGTTAGGCTGAGAGATCGTGATAGTTCCAGCGATCTGCATGACTGAACAGCAAATTGAATGCGGATCTTCCCAAACATAAGTTACAACAAGCTATTTGCTACCAGTGTGGTTCCATCAAGGAAAACTTCTGGGATGAATTTGGGGTTTGGTGCATTCTGAGGATTGTTGCCCCTAAGTTCTCTTTAAGATCTGAAATAAGATTGCAGCGCTGAGGCTGTGGATTCCAGAACTCTTGCATTCTGACAGTGATTGGAGACTGGTTTTATCAGGAGATGATAGGCATCAAGGAGAGGGGATTGTCCTACAGGAGAGAGATTATGATAGACTAGAGCAGGAGTTCTCAACCCCTTCCCAGCCGAGTACCACCTCCAGCGCCACTCTCCTGCTGTGTACTACCAGAAGTGACTGGCGATGACATAATTACCAGTTCTGAGTTTTCAGGGTTTCGGAAGACAGAAAATGCAGGTAGGAGGCTCTGGGCGGGTGGAAGGGTCAGTATTCCCAAGGGGCTCGGCCAAAGGCAGGAGCCTCTTGGGAGCGAAAAGGCACTGCCAAAAGTGCCACGTTGGAGCGGGATCCGGCAGTCCGAGTACCACCAGCAGTTGGCCGAAGTACCACTGGCTGAGAGAACCCCTGGACTAGAGCTTTCCTTACTCCCTTCTTTCCCCCCATCTATTTCCTTAAGGAAAGCCTACGCATAAGGTTCAATAAGAGAGAGGCTTCCCTGAGGCACTTTGAAAGCAGCAGCATTGTAGAAAGGTTGCATGGCCAGGCAGACAGGTCAGTTTCCTGGTTTCATTATCATCATCATCATTCATCTGGGTTCTCCAAGAACAAGAGGTCCTAACCAGCCCACCTACCAGCTGATTGGGCATCTGAGCCCACCTGACCAGGTCAAAAGGCAGGGATGCTGCCCAGGTGGTTATAAATGATTCCAGTAGATGGACCTATGACATCACTGAACCTTGGTTTCTTAAGCCCGAAGGTGCTTGTTTATGTTCTTGCTGAGGTGCCTCAGGGAGGGTCAGTATCTGTGTGCAGCAGCAGTCCGCTTTTCACCCACTTCACAGGGGAGCAGAGAAGTGTAATGAGCCCCTGAAGCTGGTACTGGTGTAAGAACAATGAAGGAATAGTGAGATTTAGGCTGCAATCCTATAACACTTTCCTGGGAGAAAGCCCTGTTGAGCATAATGGGACTTACTTCTGAGTAGACTTGCATAGGGAATTATTTTGCTTTTTATGTTTGCCTCTAATTGCCTGCTTGTCTTGTGTGTGTGTGTGTGTGTGTGTGTGTGTGTGTGTGTGTGTGTGTGTGTGTTTGCTTGCTTGCTTGCTTGCTTGCTTGCTTGCTTGCTAGCTAAGGTCTGCACCTGGGCACTTCCAACGCCTTTGCCATTTTCCAAGCCTGCTTGTTTTATTCTTTCATCGCATTATCCAAATGTCGTCCCCACTTGTGTTTTTAAATGAACCCTCTTTTTACATTTTTTTAACTTTACCTGCCAGTGGTTGGCTGAACTCAGTCAAAGCCTTGCCCTAGTAGTCCTCCTCAACCCTTGGCTACATGCTATTGGATAAGGTTGCACTGCAGAGGATTCTCCACATAACTGGGACTGGGAGGCTTTCGAGGAAAATCTCTCTGCCTAGCTTTGTATTGTGGCGGCAGGGGAATCTATCAATGTTAGCCCTGCCATAGGAACAGATTGGGGGAAAGGAGGGAAGCACTGGAGTTTCCTTCCCCCAATCACCACAAAGAGAGGGGCAGGATGCTGCAAACCAAGATTCCTAACGTAGAGCAGCTGCGGAAAGAGGAGAAAGGACACTGCAACATTTTTGTCAGAACAGCCTCGTTCAAGTCATGTCATTTGCCCTGAAAGGCCTCTGTCCTCATCCAAAATGTTGGAGGGGAGGGGGGACAGACTGTCTGAATGTGATTGCTCTCTCTCCTCAGCAAAAGTACTCTGTGTATGCTCAGGAAACTTGTCTTCATTTTCACTTTAGGTGTTCAAGGACTCAGCAGACTTGAAGCAGGTTCTAGGCCTGAACCTAGATCAAATTACCTGGGTGGGAGCCATGCTCAGGGGGGCTAAAAACCTTCTTCTGGGAGCCAGAAAGAGAGACAGAGCTTCTCCCCCCTCACCCAGAGCTGCCTGGCAGTAGGAAGCAAACAAAATCACTGGAGATTTTCTCTAGACTGTGGGTTTCCATCTGTTATCCAAGGCCACACACACTGCACGACACCAGGTGTGTTGCTAGGCAAGTAATCCCCTGTTGCCCTTGTGGAATCTTTCCCAATTGAGCCTGTCCCTGACGCCAATCCCAGCCCTAGCAAGAAGGGCACTGCTGCCGCTTGCCATGAAAAGCAGGTGGGAGGCTCTGCTCCACCCAGCCCTCCTCTGCTCTTCACAGCAAACAGCAGCAGCAAGTTGCTGCCCCTCTGAGGAAGACTTTCTCCAGAGCTGCTGGGCACTGAAAGTTGATACATCCCACTGAAGATGAGGATCTCCACAACATCAGCTGCTTATTAAGAAATGCATATGGTTCATTTGATTTAATGCACTTACACTCCACCCAGGAAACTCGGGGCAATGCAGTGTCATTGCCCCCCTTTTTTTTACCATGCACCCACCCTGAAAGGTAGGCTGAGCAAATGTGGCTGGTCCAAAGTCACTCAGCCTCATGGTTGAATGGGGAAATGAAGCCAGGTTTTCCACATCCTAGACTGACACCATGTGCTACACTACACCGGCTCTTGGGTTCTTTGTAAGTGTAGTCCTTCAGAACTCAGGGAAATGCACTAAACATTCTTGTGAGCAAGTGGTTTCTTGGAGCAGACCCAATGTTCCTTTGGACCCAATGTTCTCTGGCAATAGAGATTCCCCATTCCCCCCCCCCCCATCCCAAGTCTGGTAATTCAAAGCTGCTGCTACGATCCTGGAGAGGCATAGCTATACAGTATAGGTGAAATCAAAACAAACCAGGCACTCGAAAGGGGCAAGTCAAGAGGTCATTTTCCTCCTGTGTATTTGGCGCAGCTATACTCGTAGTTTGGTTGTGTGAACTGGCTCCTCTAAGATCAGTGTCATAAGAACATAAGAACATAAGAAGAGCCCTGCTGGATCAGGCCAAAAGCCCATCTAATCCAGCTTCCTGTGTCACACAGTGGCCCCACCAGATGCCTCAGGGAGCACACAAGACAACAAGATACCTGTGTCCAGTCGCCACTCCCTTGCACCTGGCACAGAGAAAACCCACTTCTAAAACCAGGAGGTTGCTTATGGCTTGTAATCTGTGATGGTCTTTTCCTCCATGAATCTGTCCAAACCCCTTTTAAAGGCATCTAGGCCAGATGCCATCACCACATCCTGTGGCAAGGAGTTCCACAGATGAATTACACGCTGGGTAAAGAAATATTTTCTTTTGTCTGTTCTAACTCTCCCTCCACTCAATTTTAGTGCACGTCCCCTGGTTCTGGTGTTGTGCGAGAGGGAGAAGAATTTCCCTCTATCCACTCTCTCCATCCCATGCATAATTTTATACGTCTCAATCATGTCCCCCCTCAGGCGCCTTTTTTCTAGGCTGAAAAGCCCCAGACGCTGTAGCCTTTCCTCATAAGGGAGGTGCTCCAGCCCACAAATCAGTGTCACAGGGCCGTTGGAGTGCAGTAATACAGTCACTGGGAGCAGATGCCTAAGCTGGAGCTTCAGCTGCTGTGGGGTGTATGGCATCTGTTTAGTTTCCGCCTGTACTTGGTGGTTTGATACCCTTGCTTGAGTCACCTTGGAGTCAGTCCCCTTTGATGCAGTGTGACTTCTTCACTCCTGCTCTCTGCTTAGAATGACTAGATGGAAATGACGGCAGGATTCTTGTTCTTTTGATCTGTTGGGATTTGGTAGTTCTATCTCTCTGGGGTGTGAAGGTGTGGTGTAGTCCATGGGATAGGGTTTCACTGATTGTGTCACCTTGACTTGAGCCAAATTGTCTCTTATCTTAATCTGCCTCACAGGGTTGTTGTGAAGGGGGGGATGGGAATTCACAAAAACTCCTCCGAGCTCCTTGGGGAAAGGGCAGGATGACTTGCTGCTTCTGTAACTAGGAAAGTTGTATTGGCATCCAGTTCCTCTTCAGTTTGCATCTCTTAAAAAACCTAAATCTTCACATCCAGCAAATTGTCTATGTCTTTTTCATGGGGAAACATGAATCTTACATCATCTGCAGGAGTGCTCTGGTGCTGCCTTTGAAACTTTTTTCAACAGACCCTTATCTGAGAAGCATCAGGTTTAGCAGGAGGCAGAATGAGGAATGTGCTTAAGGGCATATGGTAGTGTCCCTAGGCCATCATCTTTCCTAAGGGCTGCTACAGAGACTGTCTGTATCTCTTGTTGCATTAAGGCTATAATACTCTAGAAATTTTGTTGTTGTTGTTCAGTCGTTAAGTCGTGTCCGACCCTTCGTGATCCCATGAACCATATCCCGCCAGGCCTTCCTGTCCTCCACTCTAGAAATTTACCCCAGAGTAAGTCCTATGGCATACAGTGAGACTTACTTCTGACTAAACAGGCATAGGCTAGCACTCTAATTTACCTTTTATGTTTTTTAATTCTATTTTTCAATGTTTATACATTTGTCTTTAAACTCTTGCAACTCACTCCAAGAGTTTGGGATGAAATAAGCTAGATCTTAAAATGGGACACAGTAAGTTTCAAAGTAGAAATAAGTGGCAGGAGAAGAAAACATTTGAATGAAGAAATCTTTGTTTTGTTGTTGTTGTTGTCCTTAACAGGGTTTGCCTATGTGGGCATGGCTGTGCCATGACGAACTTGTGCACTTTAAAATTTACCGCAAAGAGGTGCTGAAGGTTTTGGGCTAGCCCTGTGTGCAAAAACACAGACACACATAGGCTTCTGAGACAATTTTGAATCTGAAATTGTCTATTGCATGTCCCACTCCAAAAATGTGCCTTTTTTCGAATGGTTTTAAATGTGGCTTACTATGGTCACTTCACACAATGAACACCAGAAGCAAGTTATAGCGAGAGATTTTCTTCGTTCAGGTGGAGAAGGGAGGGGAGCCAAATACATGCGTCATTGCTACACCTGGGCTCTCACACTGGCATGGGTTTCCCGCTCCCATAGCACATGTACTCTGTCTTATACATGAGAGGCACACACATGATCTCTGCTACAGGAACCTTGTAGGAGGCGGTGGGTGACCGTTCCACTGGGCAGAAGCGGTCCCAGGTGCGCTTGAAGTCATGGGGTGGCTGGTATGACTCCTGTTTCAGGGTGAGTAGACCTCGGTATGGCACAGCAGTGGTGTTCGGAGCCAGGCGGGGCACCCGAGTGGCTTTGGAGAACTGGATGGCATCCCGCATTGGCCCGGCCTCACGGATCAGAGGGCGGGAATCCAGTGCGTAGTACGGGAGATCATCCTTCTGGGGGTAGCCTTGAAGCATCTTCCTATAGGCCAATGGAAAGACAGAGAGAGAAATCAGAATCTTTGTTTTCTTAGGAAGGAGCATGAAACCAAGCCAGCTAGAAGAGAAATGTCTGAGGTAGGGGAAAGAGTGGTAGCCTGAGAGACACGGTGACAGAACTATTAGGAATAAAATGATGTGTGGTGCATTAAAGCCAGCGGGTGGCGCAGTGGGTTAAACCACTGAACCATGAGCTGTCGATCAAAAGGTCGGCAGTTTGAATCCGTGTGACGGCTCTTGCCAACCTAGCAGTTCGAAAGCAAGAAATTGCAAGTAGATTAATGGGTACCGCGTCAGCGGGATGGTAACAGCGTTCCATGCGCCGCGGTGTTGAGTCACGCCGGCCACATGACCATGGAAACGTCTTCGGACAGCGCTGGCTCTTCGGCTTTGAAACGGAGATGAGCACCGCTCCCTAGAGTCGGACATGACTGGACTTAATTGTCAAGGGATACCTTTACCTTTACCTAAGAGAGGGGATGGGCTATGAGTTGGTCAGGAAGAGCACTGCTTTGCCTGCAGAAGAAGAGACCCAGGTTCAAGTCTGAGGTTGCAATCCTACGGTATGCGCACTTTCCTGGGAGTAAGCTCCATTGAACACAATAGGACTTCTGAGTAGACCTTCATAGGATTATGCTGTAAAAAGGCAGGTTCTCAGGTTCACTTGAATGTAGGCAGTGGCAGAATGCGTAGGGGGAAGGACAACAGAAGCACCACTTACCCTGTAAAAGGCAGGAAGTCCTGGGCGGTGATGGACACATAGGGTTCATTGAGCCGCAGGACTGCCTTGTCCCGGATGTAGAAAGGTTTGCCTGCTAGCTCTCTGTTCTCTGTGCTGGGCACGATGTCCTGCAGGGAGGAGGGATGAAAAAGGGGCCACTGTTGGTCAGAGGAGGAGGAAGGAGAAGTCTTGGACCATCCAGCCAGGCTTCCTTCTACCACAGAGGCTCACCCCAACTCAGTCGCAGCTCAAACACACACAGACATCCTTGCATGGGAAGACAAAAAGGGACGACAAAAGCCAACGTGGGGTGGGAAAGAGACGGGGAGGAGCAGCACCAGTCCCGGCGCTTCAACAACACTGGTGAGAACTCCTAGCACAAGATGGGTGTCAATGCAGAGAGCAAACACCACCCACATTCTCCACACAAACACGTGGTAGGAATTCAATGAACCCTGAACAATAATTTGTCCAATTTAATTGACGGCCTGCCTTTTGCAGTTTGGCATGTAGGGCCATTATCCTTTATAGGGGGAGGCGGGGACTCTGGCTAACAAGATGAAACCCCACTGGAAGGCTGGCGTAAGGATGATGACATGTGGGATGGCCTCCTCTGCCCCCTGGAATACGATATATACCTTGGATGCACCGTTTGTGTGATGTGCAGCCAAGCCAAAGGGCTGAGGCCCAGCATGAAAGGTGGGGTCGTGCGGCAGATTGGGCCAGCCAGGATAACGGTCCCTCATCTCACTCTTCTGGTTGCCCATAGTCAGCGGCGGCCTCCATGCTCTCAGCTTCAGCTGTGGGGGAGAAGAGCAACTTGGAGAAGTGGGGAAATGATGAGAAGAAGGGGGGGATGATGGTCATACTTGGGCTCAGGTGTGAAATAAAGGGCACTGCCCACTTAAATTCCCATCTCCTTTGCCCCATGATCTACCATTTTGAAAATCCTATGCTCCTCCCGAGAGCAGCTGCCATTGTTCTCTCCCCTTCATTTTACCCTCACAGCAACCCTGTGAGGTAGAACAGGCTAGCGTAATTAGTCCTCGGTAAAATATTCAGCCAGCTTCATGGCTGAGCAAGGATTTGAAGCTAGGGCTCCTTGGCCCTAGTGTGATCACTATATTTATTTTCTGTATTCAATACCGCCTTTCTCATCATCAGATTTCTCATCAGATTTATTCAAGGTGGTTTACATATAGGCTTACCATATCCGAAGGGGGACAGGGTGCCTACACCTTTAACCATTGTAAAAAGAGGGAATTTGGGCAGGTGCAGCTTGTTGCACCCTTCCATTATGAGCTGCACCTGCCCAAATTCCCTCTTTTTACAATGGTTAAAGGTGTAGGCACCCTGTCCCCCTTCGGATATGGTAAGCCTATTTACATAGGCAGGCTATCCTAGACCTGATAAGGGTCTTTACTATGTTGTTCTATTCATATACAGAACCTTCCATACTTGAGATGTTTCCCCAGTGGCGGATCTAGGGCGGAGCCAGTGGAGCACTCGCTCCGGGCGCCATCACCCGAAGGGCGCCCCGCCCACGAGTCCGAGTCGGACTCGAGTCCGAGTCGGACTCGGAGACTCGAGTCCAACTGGCCCCAGAGAGCCGGCTGGGGACGTCTTCCCCGGCCGGCTGCCTGGGGCCTTCTGGAAGGCCCGCACGTGAGAACGGTTTCACTCAGTAATAGTCTGAGCATGCGCAAAAAGAACGGTATAAATACCGTTCTCGCGCGCGGGCCTTCCAGAAGGCCCCGGGCAGCCGGCCGGGGAAGACGTCCTCAGCCGGCTCTCCCGATTGAGGGAGGGGGTCGCCGCCTCCCGGAGTGCGCCGCCTCCTCCTCCCGGAGCGCGACGCCCCCCCCATCATTAGCCCCTTGCTATTAAACTGAATCAAATTGCAATTACTGTATATTTGTTATGCTTAATGCAATTATATGACTTTAAAACATATTTGACTATCTGTATTTATGTTCTGGCTGTTTTGCAAGGATTCCTTCCCCTCCCCCTTAGCCCCCATCATCATGACAACATATCTAGCTCTGGCCTTTCCCCAGTGCTAACTCATGAGATTTGCCTCCGAAGCTCAAGCATTCTGGCTCCCATCCCCCCCCTTGCCCATCAAATCTCCTAGTGGAGACTTGGCATTCATCAATCAAACCCATTAAGACTCTAACCCTTTTGCAACCAACCCCAGACTAGGTCCTCAGGAGGAGTTCCTGTTCCATCCCAACTTCCACCTCCTCTCCAGATGCAAGCCTATTCATATTTACCTAGAAGTAAGTTCTACTGAACCTAGTGCAATTTATTTCTGAGTAAACATCATGCACAGGTTTGCAAAGCAAGCCTCCTGCCCTGTGTTCCTACCCTATTTTCTGTAGGAAGAAACCAACTGCCCCCCCCTTACCTTATCTCTCAAATCTTTATTGTAATAGACTTCCCAGTTTGGAGCAGCAACAGCATAGCGGGGGTGACCCAGAATTCCCCCTTGGGTCTTCAGGCCATGGGCGAGTTGTGTGGTGGTTGCCAGGCGCGGAATAATCTCATCTCGACACACTTTGTCCGAAGCGGGGGGCAAAGGCTCATGAATCGTAGACTAGTGAGGAAGAGCAGGGGAACACAAATGGGAAGAAGGATCGAAAACGTTGACTCACTGGCACAAAAACACAACTGTTTCTCTGACATCCTTCCCCACCCAGTTTACTCCCGATGACCCAGGCGTCCTGGGCTCCAGATAATAACACTAGCTTTTTCTGCTGTGCAATCTCTATTTCGCCCCCTCGTGGAAAACCGAAGTGTCCCGGATCTCAGAACCAGCCACCCCCCCAAACCAAATCGACTCGACTACTATAATCCGAATTGAAGCGGCCAGCCTCCCGCAATTCTTCAAGGTGTTGAAAGAGATGCTTACTCGTGCGTATGGCGGTGGGAAGGGCAAAGGGGGGATATAGTTGAGCCCCACTCCGCTACTGGTCAGCCTCCAGTCTTGCCTATGGCTCTGGGGGGGCACCTGCAACCCGGAGTCCACCTCCCAGCCGAAGGGAAAGGCGGGGAAAGTGCCCGCCATGCTCGCCTCCGCTTTTGGGACATGGTTGCTTGCTGGTAGTGGCTTCTACGGCTGCTGCCGCGGGCGCCTGGCAAGGGGCGGGACGAGTATTGTGTTTGTGACAAACGTTGCTATGGAGATAGAACGCTTAGCTGCTCAGTCCCTGGGATTCAACCTGAGCCGTGGTGCGTCCACTGGGCGAGTGCGTGCAGGGGGCGGGAGCGGCAGCCAGGAGTGGACTCTTGAGTTCGCTGGGACGAGAGGTGTGGAAGAGGCAACCTGATCCGGTGGCTACGGCTCATCACCAGGTATCTCTAAGAACAATGCCTGAACCGCGCTAGCTTCGGTTGTGTGCAGCCTCGAGCCTACCTACGTCTACTCAGAACTAAGTCCCATTGTGTTTAATGAGGCTTACTTCCAGGGAAGTGTGTGCATGGGACTGCATGCTGCCTTAGACAAGCTGCTTGATCATGGATGGATGGTCATCAGTTTGTAGCACTTGTGAGCGTTTACATACACCCTGTCATTTTAGCAGTAATCCCCAGAGCCTCATAATGTAGACCAGCATTATTATCCACATATGGAGCGAGAGAGCTGCTGAGACCTAGAAGCTTGCATATAAGGCCACCATGTAGAGGAATGTCCCTAGAAGGACACCGCCCAATCTCTCCATCCTTATCAAAGGACATGAGCATGTCCATTTATGCAGGGTGTGAATAGCCACTATTGTAGCTTTTTAAAAATACGCAAAAAGTACATCACTACATCCTCTCACATAGCAGTGCCTCATTATTTCAATAAAATCGTGCTTGTGTTGATCTCATAGAACTGATCGTCTCTGTGCAAACCTAACCAGTGCTGTACCCTAAAACTACAATCCCTCTCAGAGAATGTTGTTGTTGTTGTTCAGTCGTTAAGTCATGTCCCATGAACTTCGTGATCCCATGAACCATATCCCGCCAGGCCTTACTGTCCTCCACTATCTTCCTGAGTTCACTCATTTTCATGTTCGTTGCATCGGTGATGCTGTCTAACCATCTCATCCTTTGCCTTCCCCTTCTCCTTTTGCCTTCAACCTTTCCCAGCATCAGAGTCTTCTCCAGAGAGTCCTCTCTTCGCATTAGGTGGCCAAAATATTTGAGCTTCAGCCTCAGTACCTGTCCTTCCAGGGACAGAGAATAAGGATCCCAGAGAATAAGGCCTTGCAATTCCACTTCCAGCCACCCAGTGGCACTCAAGGTCTGAGAATATTTTCCCTTCTTCTGGCGTTCCAGGAGAGAGCTTGTGGGGTTTCCACAGAACAGGTACGAATTTGGAGACTCTCTTTGGAGAGGGGTTCACCTATGTGTGTAAAATGCAACTTGTTGGATTGGAGAAACATTAGGAAAGCTGGTTCCAAGCTACAGTTGCGCTGGATTGCAAGGTTACACAGGATTGTGCTGTAAAGCAGTTACAGTATTTACTGCTTTACAGTTAATTAAATTACAGTCATGACATTAGTTACTGTCTTTACAGGTAGACAAATAGGGTTTTGTATGTTTTTTTTTAGAACATGGCAGATAGTGGAAAATATTTTTTATTGAATTCACACAGATAGGAAAACATCAGAGCACAGACATTTGTGGAAAAGGAATTGAAAGGCTAAAATTAACTTCAAGATACACAGACTTGAATGGTTGTTAGGAGAAGTCATCCGTACAATTGTAACTATGGCCTATATGCGTATAAATTCACATCTTCACATTAGAACATCTAATGGACAGAACATCTCCACAGGCAGGAATTTGAACATAGATGTAAGTATGAGTTCTGATAACTTCCACTGGGCACATTTTTCAAAAGGGATCCCAGGAAAGAAAGTGTGTGTGTGTGTGTGTGGTCCATTTCTGAGGCACTGGCCCAATCAGCTTCTAGAGGCTGAAATCAGTTAAGATGCTGATTTCAGCCCCAGGCAATATTTGCAAGCAGCCTAGGATCAGATGACATGGAAGTACTTGCTTCTTTGAAACTAGCCTCCCCTTGTTCTGCACAAACGTTTCCCCAACCGCTGGGTCTTTATAGGATTAAAAAGAGTCTAGATTTGCAGCCTGAGCTTATTCCTTCAAAGGGACAGACGGGCCATTAAGATATGTTGTTGTTCAGTCCTTAAGTCGTGTCCGACCCTTTGTGATCCCATGAACCATATCCCGCCAGGCCTTCCTGTCCTCCACTATCTTCCTGAGTTTGCTCATTTTCATGTTCATTGCATCGGTGATGCTGTCTAACTTTGTTAAGATATGGGAAAGTGTAAATGTGTTTGTGCCAAGGCTGGTCACTTGACAGTTTACAGTACTAGCATCTCACCTAGTGCGTGGTTTCCATTTCAAGGACGTTGCTGGGTGATGAGTGGGGAATATACATTTAATACAGTTTACAACACTGCCTACATTGTCTATCTTTACATGGGTAGCTTGGCTTTATAGAGACCTTGTAATATCAACTATGAGGTCATGGATCATGGACTTTTCCATCATGTGGTTTGCAAACTGTAAATACTGTACTTTGAAACTCTGGGATTCCTCAGAAGCTTATCAGAAGTTCCTCAATGATGGACAAGCTTCTCTCAGTGATGGAGCTTTCTCTTCAACATGCAGCCAAAATGGAATATTGGGTGCATTCTTGGGGGCCCTCTCAGTTGGTGCAGGAGAACGAGTGAGGCCAAGCAGAGCTTGGTTGGTGGCCCACATGTGCAGAGAATAAACCCTAGAACTTTATATCACATATGAAGAATGTTTGCCAAATACCGTATTGTCCCGAGTATAAGACGCACCTGATTATAAGACACACCCTTAAAGTTTGGTGCTATTAAAAAAAATTAATTAAATCACTGGCATTAAATTGCAACAGCCTGATTATAAGACGCACCCCTAGTTTAAAAACTTAAATTAGGAGAAAAAAGTGAGTCATATACTCAGACCAATACGGTACTTTGAGATGAAAAGGGTTCCCCGAGGGTGAAAAACACTGCTACTGCACAAAGTGGGACTCTGTAGGAGGCGGAGCAGTGGGGTCCATGGCAGGGCTGCAAAGGGGGCCTTTGTGAGTCAAAGCCAAGCCCAAATGACTCTAAAGCAACAGCTCCAAAACACCTGTGCCCTGGTCACATGTGGCAAACTGTGTGTGCCTCTTTGACTATGTAAGATATCTATATTGACTATGTAGAATGTAGTAGGATATCTCAATGCCAGATGCAAGGGATGAGTACATACAGGTATCTTGTTGTGTGCTCCCTGAGGCATCTGGTGGGCCACTGTGAGATACAGGAAGCTGGACTAGATTGGCCTTTGGCCTGATCCAGCAGGACTCTTCTTATGTTCTTATGACTACTAGTGACTCATTAAGATCTTTGTGGCCACCCCTCACCTCTGCCCTCCAGGTCATAAAAGCTGCCTGATCACCTCCCAGCAATGCTCAAAGATTACAGTTCCAACCTGGTGAATGAGGTACTACAGCAGCAGCAGCAGCAGCAGCAGCAGCAGCAGCAGCAGCAGCAGCAGCAGCAGCAGCGGCAACATCTCTCCCAGTCAGCAAATGAACACACTGATTATGTCTGTAGACATGACTACATACTTTGCTGGTATGGAATCCTGGCTTGGTTAGAGTTCCATGTCCACTGTGTGGGGACAAGCATGGCTGTCCCTTGCCTGTCAATCAACAGGGAACAAGCCCCCTTTTTCTGGCGAGTAGGAACACTGCATGTGCCCCCTTCGCTAGTGAGAGACCATGTTGGTCCTAGGGATTGCACCAATGCATAGCTGGAGATGTCCTTTGCTATGGAGCAAGGAGGTAGCCATGTCTTGATCAGTCCAAAATGACAGCATGGACCACCCCTCTTTCATCTCTATATCTGGTCAGTGCGTCTGATGAGGGTACAGACACATGCAGTGTCAATCTGGATCCAGCGCCAGGCCACCACATCAGACTCCACAGTGAGTGCCCTCACATATGTCCTCTTTGTCTTGCATTTGGAGGTCCAGTAGCGTTGGTCCACCCCTCGGCAGCTACGTGCTGTACGACCAGCTGGCTTACACTTGGTCTCAAAGAAGTACTGCCTGAGCACACCTCCAGGTGTCTGGACCACAGAAAGAACTGTCACTTGGCGACCACGTATGTCGACTGCCGAACCCTTATCGGTCACCCAGAGACTTACACTGTCACATATTGTATGCCATGACGGGGCGCTAGAGTCCTCTACTGAGGGCTGAGTGGTAGGTTCCTGTGCAGAGAGGGTGACATATGGAGAGAATTGTTCCCACTCCCCATGCAAAGTCTCAATGCAGATGATCTCAGAGGTGTTGAGGGGGGCAGTGGTGTTGGGAAGGGGGGTGGCATGAGTGATGCAGAGCAATGGCATGACCATGGCATGGACCAGAATAAGCATTACCCTTTGCATGGTGGGGACCTGTATGGGAAAAAATAAATTAGTTTTGGAAAATGCACATAGGTGGATTTTTGCTTGCCTTCTCTGTTCCCAATGTTATATTTCTCCTCTGTCATGCTCTGTCCCTGTGCCTTCAGCCTTGTACATCTAGCCAAAGTTGCCAGTTCTAGGCCCACCTGAGAGCAACTCAGGCTATGATGGACAGGAATACCAAGAAATGGGGGAGGGATCAGGCCTCACTCAGCATCCACACCATACCTGCTCAGTGGCCCATGTGCTCAAACCTTGGGTAGAGAACATTGGTCACTATTGGAGGAACCTCCCCACCATTTGTGGGGAGCTGCTACAACCAGGATTAGACTGTAGTGCAGTGTTTCCCAAACGTTTTTGTCCTGCGGCTCCCTTGACCATTGGCAACCATTGGCCACCACGGTTAACCATTACATTATGTTGATGCCTGCCAATTGGCATTGCACTGTTTTCCGAGAGGATTCTGTGGCACTCCGCGGCTCCCTTGGCTGGGTTCTGCGGCTCCCCTGGAGGAGCCATGCTTCCCAATTTGGGAACCACTGCCGTAGTGAATTAGACAGGGATTACTTTTGGGCCTGACTTCTTCGTAAGGCAGCTCTGGCTATCCCAGTCTCTTAGAAGCTAAAATGCTCGCAGTAATAACTGCCTGAGGGGGAGCAGCCATGTTAGCCATCATAACAACAAGATCTTGTGGCACCTTAAAGACCAACCCATTTATTGTAGCGTAAGTTTTCATGGACTTCGGTCCATGATCAGATGCAGAAACCAGACTATGAAAGCTTGTGCTGCACAGGTTTTATTGAGTTCACAAGGCTCTTTATTGTTAAAAAAATCTCATTATTCTTTGTATCAAAACGAACCAATTGAATTTTTTTAAACAATTTATGGTGCAAATCTGTTTTTAATAAACGTGTTCCATTTTCTTTCTTTCCTTCTTTTATGTTTGAAACGAATTATGTAAGGGGAGGTCTGGTTCAGTGGAAATAGAAACATGGGTGAAAACCATGAAGGAGAGAAAAGGAGCCTCTGGAGGTACAGAAGCTCTGCTTTGCAGAAGCAGCCTGTCAAGTTGTGTCTCCATCATGAGGGCTAGAAACTTTAGCACAATGAAAACCAACATTCTCAGGGATCCCAATGATGTGGCAGATACTAGATTGCCTAGAAACTCTGCATTTGGAAAACCACATTATATAATCCAGACTGTGCACTTCCACCCATTTGCTGTAACAGTCATATTCAACCTTTCCAGACCCAGTGTTAACATTTAACCCCAATCTGCAACATGGGACTCAAAGCCCCCCACCCATATATATTTACCTTGATCTACTGGATCTTCTCTTCTCTCTTTTCTCTCACTCTCCGTCTCTCCCTATTTATGCTCAGATGATGTCCAAGGTTCTGCTGGTGCATTTGGTTTGGTGGCTACTACTTGTACAGCAATGCCTCAAGTGTCATTGAACCCCAGGAACTATGACACTGCAGACTTTGACCACTGGTTTGTTGTCACTGCTGAATTTACCTTTGGCTCCCTGAAAAGCAGTGGCCTGGAATAAATCGGAAGGAGGACAAAGCAAGATTTTGACATGATGGTGGATAGGGATACGTGGGGGTTGGTGGTGATGCAGCAACGGCAAGCAAGCAGTCTGGCCATAATGTTGCATTTGAAGGATTCCATGGCAGCTGAAAATACACATTTATCATTTGGCAATAGGCAGGCTGGGTTTCAGTGGACCTGTGACTAATTCTGCCTATTTGCTCCAGCATTGCTTCTCACATTTAATTTTTAAAGAAAAACTTCTGTGCATGCCACCTGCAGGTCCTGTATCTACCTGCAACATGGCCCCCATCCTCATCATGGTGGACAGTGACAGCATTCAATACAGAATATGGCTGAAGTTGCAACACAGCTGCTGGTGTTTGGCTGGTAAGCATTGGTGGTGACCAGTGGCGCAGTAGTAAAATTTTAAGGGCAGGAGCTCATCATGACCCCCATCCATAGTCTACCCCCCAGAGCCACACCCCACTTTAGCACATTGTGGCAGTAGTCTGTGACTTGGCTAACTTTTGTTTATTCACTATTTGCATTTAAATCCTGCCTTTCATCTTGCATGATCCCAAGGCAGCTCACAACAGAACTAAAAACATAAAGTAATCTGAAACAACATCAGAAATGAAAACATTATAATGGAGATTAGAATTCCAGCTCTGGCTCATCTCCCACTCCTTAAAGCCCAAATGCCTAGTGAAACAATTAAGCTTCTAAAAAGTGGGGGGGGGGGCTCTTGCACCTCCCACAGTAGGGAGTTCTACATCCAGGGGGCCACAACAGAAAAGGCCCTGTCCTGCATACATGTCAACCTGGCCTCACTCAGTTGATGGTGCATGAAGCAAGGCCTCTTTGGAATATCAGAGTTATGGGCAGTTTCACCTGGCAGCAGACGGTTCTTCAGATATTGAGGGGCCAAACGAAATAGGGTATTAAGGGTAAGCATCCACATCTTGAATTGGACCAAAAACCAGTGGCAAGCCAGTGTAAGAAGTATCAGTGTAACAAGATAGAAGTAACATGCTTCCCCTGCATGGTTCCTATCAACAATCTGGTCACGGCATTTTGCACCAGTTGGGGTTTCCTAATCCTCTGAGTGGCAGTCTCACACAGAGTGCATTGCAATCATTCAACCAAGAGGTGATCAAAGCATGGATGACTCTGCTCAGATCTGTTTTCTCCAGGAAGGGCCTTAGCTAGTGCACAAGATGAAGCCATGCAAAAGGACTCCTAGCCATGGTCACACAACCTGCCCCACTAAGAAAAGAAGCAGCACCCCAAGCTGAGCACTGAGGGAGTGCAAACCCATTGAGAACAGCGGACATCCCAATCCAAGGTCAACTCTTCCATTGACCACTATCCCCTCCATCTCCTCTGGATTAAGTTTCTATGTGTTAGTGTCCATCTCCTGCCCATCACTACCTCCAAGCCTCTCTGCAGAATGTCCTCTAACTCCCTGGGATCCAATGACATCGTGAGATGGAGCTGAGTGTCATCTGCATGTTGGTGACAACTTAGCCCAGATTTCCAGGTGACCTCCCCCAGTGTCTTTGTGTAGACTGCATAGGGGACAGGGTGGAATCCTTTGGGACCCCAAAGGCCAGTGGCATTGGGGTGAACAGTACCCCCCCTAACACCATCTCCTCTGCCTCCCTCAAGATAGGACCAGAACTAGCGCAACATGGTGCCTCCCAACCCCAAGGCGTTCCAGAAGGCTACCAAAGTTGATGGTTTCAAACCCTGCTGAGAGATCTAGCATAAACCAACAGGGATGCATTCCCACTATATAGCTCCTGGCACGAGTCGTCCACCTGATAATTTTTGTAAGTTGTCCTCTAGCCACAGTGGGTTAATATAATTCATTCTTCATTGACCAATGATTGAATTTATCCTTCCTTGGTCAGAGTTGTAGATTTATCATTGCCTATTCTCACCCATCCGTTTTTTTTCTGTTTCACCATGCGCTTTTGGTGAAACTGGTCTTTCTTCAATGCTTCAACTTGTACCTGAGAAAAGCCGAAAGAAACCTCAGCATAGCTGCAATATATGGATGCTACTTCTAGTAGGTTGCACTCATAGTCACTGGAGATGGGTAACACACTTTGCACTCTGCCACGCCCCCCGCCCCCCCCCCCCGTCTCGAGACGTTTCAATTGTTTTTAAAAGTATGGTAAAGAATGTCTCCATATCTGCTCTCAACATGCAGTGTTGTTTTAAAAAAGAAATACCGTATTGGTCTGAGTATAAGACTCATTTTTTTCTCCTAATTTAAGTTTTTAAACTAGGGGTGCGTCTTATGATCAGGCTGTTGCAATTTATTGCCAGTGATTTAATTAAATTTTTTTAATAGCACCAAACTTTAAGGGTGCGTCTTATAATCAGGTGCGTCTTATACTTGGGACAATACGGTAGATACTGGTAGTATTCCTAATGTCTCCAGAGGTAATACACCACCGCCCCCCAGTCCTGACCATTCAAATTTTCAATTTTGAAAGCCCCCCCCCCGAAATACAAAGAATAAAAAATTGTCAGGGAAACGGATGTGTATAATTATATCCATTTTATGGAGGACTGTGCCTACGAAGTGGTTGTAGCTCTTTCAAGAAATAGCACAAAGGTATCTGCTCCCACACGGCAACGTCCCATTATTTCGGTGATTATTTCTTTTCTTGCCCTGAAGAACTGATTGTATAAGGCAGCGCCCCTCAATTCCAAACTTACTCAGATAATAAGGTAAAGGTAAAGGTGACCCCTGACAATTAAGTCCAGTCGTGTCTGACTCTAGGGTGTGGTGCTCATCCCCATTTCAAAGCCGAAGAGCCAGCGTTGTCCGAAGACGCCTCCGTGGTCATGTGGCCGGCATGACTCTCCTTGCCGCAGCGCGTAGCATGCGGCTGGAACACGGAGCGCTGTTTACCTTCCCGCAAGCGGTACCTATTTATCTACTCACATTAACATGCTTTGGAACTGCTAGGTTGGCAGGAGCTGGCCAAGCAACGAGAGGTCACCCCGTCGCGGATTCGAACTGCCGACCCTTCGATCGACAGCTCATGGTTCAGCGGTTTAACCCACTGCGCCAGATAATACGGCCATGCAATTCCATTTTCAGTCATCAGGTGGCGCTCAACCTCACTTTCCCTTCTGGAGTTCCAACAAGAGTTGTGGATTTTTTGCACAGAGTAGCTGGGGAGGGCTGCGGGGGTATGTGTGTAAAATGCAACTTCGCATCTGGAGTGGCCTGAGAGGCATTAGGAAGGCTGGAGGGACTGGTCGCAAATCAATTCCTCATTTTCAAGGCCCTTGCTTTTCACCATTCAGAACACTGGAGAACAAGTAATATACACGTCTTTTGCTTTTAATCCACCCTCCCCCACACATTTTCCTAGAAATTACTCCCCACAAAGAGTAATGTACACAAATAAGTTAATAATTAAAATGGCAGGATAGGGTCAGTCACAGAACTGTAGCTGGAGGGAAGGGAGGTAATAAATATGGGGAGCGAGGAGAAAAAATGCAAGCAAGGAAGGAAGGAAGGAAGGAAGGGGGAATTCCAAGTGTAAACTTACACCTAACACAGTGGTTTTCGAACTCTGGTCCTGAGCTTCCTCAGAAGCTTATCAGGGGTTTCTGTTTCCTCCCAGCTCACAGGTGCACGCACGTAACTCCTGTTACGTATATTAAACACCCTTGGGTAGAAATGGTTTAAGAAGACTATCAGTAATGGTGGACAAGTTTCCCGCAGTGACTGAGTTTGCCCTCCAATTGTGGGAACGTTATGGGTAGGGTGCCCATATCCCCAAAAGGACAGGGTGCCTATACCTTTAACCATTGGAATTTGGGCAGGTGCAGCTCATCATGGAAGGGTGCAACAAGCTACACCTGCCCAAATTCCCTCTTCTTACAATGGTTAAAAGCATAGGCACCCTGTCCCTTTTGGGATATGGGCACCCTAGTTATGGGGGCACTCTCACTTTGTTTAGAACAATGGGTGAGAGACCTAGCAAGTGTTGCTAGTGACCCACCTGTAGGGCGTGTACCCTAGAACTTAATTATATCACATATAGGGAATCCTTGGCAGATATATTGAAAAGGAAAGGTGTTCCCTGAGGGTAGTGATGACCACTGCTGGCAGCATGTGGCAACCCAATATGCCCCTTTGCCTTTGACCACTAGTTAGGCTTACCAAATCTCCAACCGGGACAGAGTGCTAGACCTTTAGGAGAAGGAATGTGGGCAGGTGTAGCTTGTTAAACCTTAGAGCACAATCCTAGGCATGTCTACTCAGAAGCGAGCCCCATGTCTAGGATTGTGCTCTAAGGTTTAACAAGCTACACCTGCCCACATTCCTTCTCCTAAAGGTCTAGCACTCTGTCCCGGTTGGAGATCTGGTAAGCCTACCACTAGTGACCCATTAAGACCCTTATGGCCAAGGCCAACCCCTACCCAGAAAGGAGGTTGCTTCCCCCAGTACACAAAGGCTGTCAGGTCATCTCCCAGCAAGTTCACTTTCCCAGTCCTGTGAATGTGTCACAGCAGCAGCAGCAGCAGCAGCATCTCTCCCAGTCAGCAAATGGCCACCACAACCTGCAGTCATGACTGTGTACTCTGTGTGGGTGTTGAACCCTGGCTTGGTTACGACTCCTGCGTTGCCAGGCATGACAGCCCTTTGCCTGTCATTCAGCAGCGACCACACTCCCTTCTTCCTGGTTGGTGGTAACACTACACATGCCCCTCCCCCGGCCTGTGAGAGACCATGTTGGGTTTAGGGACTGCCCCAATCCGTACCTGAAGATGTCCTGTACTGTAGTGCATGGGAGGGAGGTGGCCAAGCCTTGAACAGGACGATTGACAATATAGAATTCTCCCTTTTCCTCCCTACGTCCGGCCAGTGCGTGTGAGGAGGGTGCAGACACAAGAGGTGTCAATCCGGATCCAGCGCCAGGCCACAATCTTGTCAGAATCCATAGTGAGTGCCCTCACATACGACTGTTTAGGCTTGCATTCAGAGATCCAATGGCGTCGGTCCACACCCCGGCAGCCACCCACTGTGCCCCCAGCCAGATTACACTTGGTCTCAAAGAAATACTGCTTAAGTGGGCCTGTAAGGGTCTGGACCTCAGACAGCACCGTCACAGTTTTGCCTCGGATGTCCACAGCCGTGCGCTTGTCCGTCACCCAGACATTCATACTGTCACACACTGACATCTCTCCCCGCCGTATGGTCCCTTCTAGAGACCGCTTGGATCTCAGTGTTCTGTTAGCAGCCTGCCCTGGCTGGGCACTGGACTCCTCTATGAGGAAAAGCAAAGGAGGCTCCACAGGTTCATGGTTGGAAAGAGTGACGCGTGGGGAGAAGAGGTCCCAGTCACCAAGGGGAGGCCCAGCCCAGGGAACATCATCAGCAGTGGAGTTGTGGGGAGCACTGGTGTTGGGAAGAGGGGCGGCACGGATGACACAGAGCAATGGGGTGAGCATGGCATGGAACAAAATGAGCATCACTCCCTGCACAGCGGGGACCTGTGTGGGAAGAAAGGAAACAGTCTGTAAAAATGCTAGGTAAAGGTAAAGGTGTAAAGGTGACCCCTGACAATTAAGTCCAGTCGTGTCCGACTCTAGGGTGTGGTGCTCATCCCCATTTCAAAGCCGAAGAGCCAGCGTTGTCCGAAGACGCCTCCGTGGTCATGTGGCCAGCATGACTCTCCTTGCCGCAGCGCGTAGCATGCGGCTGGAACACGGAGCGCTGTTTACCTTCCCCGCAAGCGGTACCTATTTATCTAATCGCATTAACATGCTTTGGAACTGCTAGGTTGGCAGGAGCTGGCCAAGCAACGAGAGCTCACCCCGTCGCGAATTCGAACTGCCGACCTTTTGATCGACAGCTCATGGTTCAGCAGTTTAACCCACTGCGCCACCCACTAGCCTCATAAAATGCTACGTGCCAGCAAAATGTGACGGAGATAAATCTTTCCGTTGACCCCATTCCCACATTCACATTTTCCCATCTATCTCTTTGGTTCAACCTGAGGCTGTAAGTAGTGCCAGCCAGGGCCTCTGAGAGGGGGTTAAGGGGGTACAATCGTACCCAGGCCCAGGGTCAAAAATGCGTAAAAAAGGGGGCCCCCAGGGGACCCAAATTCAAAAAGGGGAACCAAATTCACATGAAGGGAGGGGCCCCAAAAGAAACTTTGTACCCCCTGATAATATTCCTCTGAGTGGCCCTGGTGCCAGCACCAGGGTGCTAGAGGCCCTGGGGAAAATGTCTGCTCTGGGACCCCCCCCGGCACCCCCCACTTGCACCCTGATAGTGCATTGCCCCCAGTACTGAGTGGTCAGGGGTCAGCCTGATCAGGTGGCCACTGACATGGGCATGGACCTTCAGACGGTGCCCCTCCTGCCCAATCTCTGACACAGCCCCTGGTTGTCAATGTACCAAAAGGCCCACATGGGGCAAAGGAAGCTGAGTAGGGTATGTCCACCTCCAGTTATCTCAGTGAACTAGGCTGGGAAGGATCACAGGGAGCTGCTAGCTAGCTATCCGGACAGGCAGTGCCGACTGAGTTACCCAATTGCACGAAGTGGGATCTTTTCTGACTCAGGATAAAGCAGCTCTGGATATCCCACTCTCTTGCAAACTAAATTTTTCATTATTCTCTGCATTAAAAAAAACAACCCAATCTTTTAACCAAAAAAAAAAAGTTAGGATGGAGAAATATTTTTTTAATTAATATGACCAGTTTGCACAGTTGTCTTTCTTCCTTTCCAAATGTTAGTATGAGATTCCTCAACAGAGAGGTCTGCCATGACCCAGCTTGGCAGCTGTCCCTGGCAGCAGGAGACAATGGCTATTAGTCAGTACAGCAACCAAGAGGTTAAAACACTTAAGTCATAGTACCTGGATACTATGACACTTGGGACTTTGACCGCTTGTTTGCTCTACTGACTAGTATCTAATGACTTTATCTTTCTTTGGGTAGCTGCAAAGCAGCAAGCATACCTCAAAGAAATGGCCTGGAGTAAGTTGGCAAAGCAGAGCAAGGATCTGGCAAGGTTGATAGGTACAAACATGAGGGGTTTTATGGCTTTATTTGGCAGCTAGGCCAAATTGTGCCAAACAACTGAAGCATTCTGGCCATAATAGCTTCAACTCCTCATTTTTGTCCTGCCCATCTTTTTTGTTTGCGTCTTCAATGTATGAGTTAACAGTAGTCTGTGTTTTGACTTGCAGCGCAATCCTATCCAACTTACACCACCGGTGAACGGGAGGCCCCAGAACAGAAAGGGGATTCAAATCCCCTCCAAAGGGGGATTCAAAGGGGATTTAAATCTCCCCTCCAAAGCCTCCCACCCTGCTCTCCCCCGCTGGTTACACCGGTGGTGTAAGTTGGATAGGATTGCGCGGCCACTTTCATAAATTATCTGCTCTTTATGGTATCTCATCTGTGTTTGTTTTGAGTTCTCTGCCATGAATGATGGAATGATTGTCCTTGCAACTAGTCTTAGCCTCTGTGTTCCTAATCTGTAAAGATACAGATTTTTGAGAGTGCTTTCTGCATGTTTCATTCCTCAACCATATATACTGCATATGGGCAGGGGTGGTATCAGGAGTCGGGCAGGTGAGACACTAACCAATGTCCTATGCTCATTGCAGGGCCCACCTGGTCAGCCTGACCCCTCCACCCTCAATACCAGTGGCAGTTCCCAATGCACCATCAGTGGGTGGGTGAGGGGCCCATGGGGGCCCCAGTGCAGAGCTTGGCGCCAGCACGCTTAGAAACCTGGTGCTGAATATGAGTGACTTAACATGTAGCCTGTGGTTTCGCTCACCTTCCTAAATATCTGCTGTGCATGTTTTTGTTGGTTTTCTACCATAGGTTCACTGATTGCCCTTCTCAGCCTCCATGTTGCTCATGTATAAAATGGGCGTTTTCTAGAATGTATTGATGCTTATTTCCTCAACAGTTTGCTGCATGTAAATATGCGTGCTATAAACATGCCGTGAAGTCTGCAGCAGAGCTCAACTGCTTGAGGTATCTGCTGTGCAGGCACTCGTCATTCTTGCTTTCTGCTTGTGGTGCAATTGTAGTCTGGATAGTTTAGGTTGACCTGTGGTGGCCTGGTATCATCTGTGTTTGGTATTGTTTGGTTGCAGGTGACGTAAACACATGCAATATCTGTACACCTAGATGAACAGACTGGTTTTTTGGGGGGCAGGTTGCTGACCTGCTGGGCTCCGTTTTGTGGTCATGGCGCCAGTTGAAGAACCCTAAGGTCCTGTTTCAAAAGTTCACACAAGCCGGAAATCTGTCCATCTCTCCTCTAATGCATTTAGGGAAAGATGACCCATTCCCCTGCGGTAAAGGCTGCAAAGCTTGTGCCTTTTGAAATGATAAGCTACACGAGTTGATTGTCTTCAGCAGAGTATGGGAGACAGAAGAAGAAGCCGAGGCAAAGAATAGAACAGAGGGATATAGATATGTGGGAGACTGGGAAGAGTTACCTGTGGTTTCAACGCTTGTTTCGATTACAATTAAGTAGATTCTGCGATTTATTCATGACCCCCCCGGTCTGGGGCCTTCCTTGGATGCTTCCTGATGCAAGCCAGCCTGGGAAGAGTTCGATCTTTGCAGGCATCCACTCTCTTGGCTGCACAGTTCCTAACAGGTAATGGAACCTGCTTGCAGTTTATGTGCCTGGAAGCCTGAACTCCTCCAGGTCTCTGCTAACGTCATGCTGCATCCTCATTTCTCCATGCTTATGAGCAAGGAGAATGTACCCTTTCCCAGAGGGCAATGCTTCCCACCATTGGCAAAGGATTGTGGGAGGCTCCAGAGGCCGGAAGAAACCAAGAGTTGCAGAGCTGGCTGAAGGCTTGGGATCACTTGCGGGATCTGGCGGAAGAAGACAAAAACAAGATCTCAGTGGATAGAATCTAGGAACCTTGGGTTGCAGTGTTCCCTGATTTAATCTTCTTCTATCTAGACTCATTTCGTTAGCACAGTTTTTGCACACACACCGACCCATGACATAAAATTCCCTTGTGAAAAATCCAAGCCTACCATTAGCCCAGTGTATCAGTTATATACCCCCCTTTCCCCAGAGAGCCAGGGGGTTTCTTCTAGCCCTCTTCTTGGATGCCAAAACATTTGCATAAACCCACTACATCTCTCTCCAGTAACTCTGGAGACCTGCCTTTATGTCCAACCTACTCACCCTCTGGAACTTGTTCAGCTTGCAAAAACAAAACAAAATATAGGAACCTCGTGTCCCTTACTATGCACTGTTCCCTAACCCCCCCCATCTTTAGGCATATTTTATGATCCAAGATAACGATAAGAATTTGAAAGGGTTCTAGATTGTGCCCACAAGATCATGCAGCCAGCCTCTAGAACTTCTCTTTCTAGCATCTATAGACATTGGAGTCATAGCCACACAGTTATGGTACATAAACACAAGAGCTAAACCATCAATTGTTGATGGTTGGAATGGGGACCACAAGGGGTCACCGTCACACTGTGATCTATGGTGGGACCTCACCAGGATTTCAAGGGTTTCTTTTGTCAAGAGAAAGAGAAAAATCAGATGCAAAGGGGGACAAAGCTCTTTTAATTTTAACAGTTATGCAGCAGAAGGAATTGTGTTAGCAGCAGCTTCCTACTGGGGGGGGGGGAGAGAAAAACTGCACTTGCTCCAGATTTCTCCTTCCACGGGAGCCCCAATGTGCTCCTTCGTATCGGGTCACACTATAGAGAAGAAAAAAGTGGCCACCCAGACTTGAAATATTAAAAGTGGGTCCCATGTTACGAGTTGAGGTTGAAAGGTGAATTCCTGAGTCTGAGGAGCTGGAAGCAGAACTAAAGAAGTCAATCCAAAATCATATGTGCACCTCAGAGGTCACATCAAAACCTACCCTTTTTCTTAAATGCGAACGTAACAGCGAGTTGTTTCTGATTTCTCCTACATTCTGACAGCATCTCCTCCGCTTCTTCAAGCCAACATTCTCACACTCCAGAGAGGCTACCTATCCCACCGCACCAGTAAACTGCATGCATTCGTCTCATGGAGGGGAGAATAGGGTGGGGTTTGGGGTCAGGAGGAGCAGTATGGGGAAAAAAATACCTGTCTCCCTCCATTTCATAGTTTGGGAGAAACCGCATAGGAAGGGGGGTGAGTCCAATTTCCAGGTCTTCTTCAAAATGCTCTTCACGCATCAGAGATGTAGACAGAGATCTAGAATTTCATCCTCTAACTAAAGCTCACAGCCCAATGAGGCTGAAATAGCATTATCCCAAACAATCCATTTAGTATTCCAACCTGCATTGGAGATCTAGCATTATCCCAAACAATCCATTTAGTATTCCAACCTGCAGACCACCCCCACAACTCCTCTTCCCCCCTGCTCACATACTTATGAGGTGCACAGAACACCTTCATGGCCAACCACTCCCCACCACCCCACCCCATCCCAGGGGCAGCTGGGAAACATCAGGTAATGTCTACGAATTCTGCAGCTGCTGAAAGGAGCCAGGGGAATGGGATCCAGATGTAGAAACATCTGGGGGAGACTGCCACATGGGGGATGGGGTTGGAAGGGTGGCTAATCTATCCTGCCTTTGAAACTGACACTGATGGAGCTCCAGTCTGCCCTCCCTTTCCACCACTCCCAGCCAATCTAGGCTGAGCGAAAACCATCCTAAACCTATCCCAACCCCCCACAAATACACCACATGCATTCTTATCATGGAGAGGAGAATAGGATGCGGTAGGGTATAAGGACTACATGGACAAAAATATCAGCCCAATCCTACCTAAAATACCCTACGCCGATGCGGCGGTGCCGGCACGGGCTACGCTGCATCCCGCGGGGTGGTGGTGGTTAGCAGGTGGAATGTCTCCTAGGGGTAAGGGGACATTTGTCCCCATGCCCCAGGATAAGCCCAGCCTACGCAATGGGTCAATTCGGAACTGCATCAATAATATCGCTGGCACAAATACGCGTTGATCCGTGTCAGTGGATCAGGCCCAGGAAAGGGGATAGGATACGGCATGCACTGGCGCCGCCAATCCTGCCCACTCCCAGGCTTGACCACCTCCCCCCTGCCCTTACCCTTCCCCCAACCTGTTACACCCCTCCCCACCCTCCCCCTGCCTCTACCTGCTCTGGCGGGCGTAGCTTCGCACCTTTCTGCCAGCGCTTAGGGAAGGTGAACCATCGCAAAGTGCTTTACGGTACTTTTGCAAAGGCTTGAGCACTCTGCCAGTGTGAGGGCTCGTTAGGATTGGGCCATATATGTCTCCTTCCTTTGACAGTTGGGAGAGACCTCACAGAAAGATTGGACACTGATGTCTGGGCAAGGCATGCATGTGAATGCTTGCATGCAAGCATTGATGCTTAATTCATTCAGATATCCTAACCTCACAGATCCAGGCCAATGAGTCCTTCTAGAGAAGAGCGTTACCTAGTTGACAGAATACAAGGAGCCAGAAAGTACAGGTGTGCAATGGGATGGAGAAAAGAGAGGACCAGGAATTAGTTCTTCTGCCTTCCCCAGCAAGTCAGATAGGTTAGCACCAGCAGGAAGAAACAGGTTCAGAGTCCATGAGTCTCTGGGAGCAACAAGGTGGAGTCTTCTTAACAGCCAGACTGTCTGCGTTTCTTGGGGCAAGAAGGACAGAGTGTTGATTTGGTTCCATATGGGCTTTAGCAAGGGCAGGGAAAGGACCCTGGAAACCTGCATTCTCTTACTGGAGGGCAAAGTTTGGACTCTTGGTTCTGGCAGGGGAGTGGTGCCTAGTGGCTAAGCAAACAAATCAGAGAGAGAGAGAGAGAGAGAGAGAGAGAGAGAGAGAGAGAGAGAGAGAGAGAGAGAGAGAGAGAGAGAGAGAGAGTTAAGCCTGACCCTTAGGCTATTTGTATTAGCCATCTTTTCCCCACAATGCTCAGCGCTCATTGTGACCTTGCTCCCTCCCATTCAAAAGAGTGGGAGTTGTGGGTTCTGTTGTGTGTGTGTGTGTGTGTGTGTGTGTGTGTGTGTGTGTGTGTGTGTGTGTGTGTGTGTGTGTGTGTGTGTGTGAAGCTTCAGGCACTCAGTGCATGGAACCAGCCTCTGCTTTGAGGAGGTATGCGTAACTTAGCACCGGGCAAGCTCCGACCTGCTGCCTTCCAGCCTTAATGCTGAAGCAGGAAGTTGTGTGGCTTTGTTGAGGATGCCCACAATTCTGGCCTGCTGCAGCTCCAATACAGAAAACTCTCTCTCTCTCTCTCTCTCTCTCTCTCTCTCTCTCTCTCTCTCTCTCACACACACACACACACACACACACACGCACACACACACACACACACACACACACACACACACACGTAGTGTCCCCCATTCTTCTAGCTGAAAGGGAGGAGAATATGGCCTTTCCAGATGCATTGGCAAACAAATATATCCAACACTGCATGCGTACTGCAATCTTGACAAACAAATAATCCAGTTTCTGCAAGAAGGTAACCCCAAACACTCTGCAAGACAATCCAGATTCTGCAGTCAAATAGAATGACTCGAGTCTCGAGTTCACAGCCTGTGCAGCGATCACTCTTGCTTTGCACACGTTCTTCTCCTTCGGAGACTCAAACCTACAGCACAATCCTATCCAACTTTCACCACCGGTGTAACCAGCGGTGCAGCGAGAACAGGAGGCTCCAGAATGGAAAGGGGATTCATATTCCCTTTCAATTCCCCTTTGGAGGGGATTTAAATCCTCTTTCCATTCTGGGTCCTCCCGTTCTCGCTGCACCGCTGGTTACACTGGTGGTGTACGTTGGATGGGATTGCGCTGCTAACCTCTTTTCAATCGCATTGGGAAGAGGGAAGGGCGTAGAGACTGGGAGGGGGTGTTATGCAGGGTCAGCAAGTAGTGCCCTGTGGGAGGGATGGAGGGAGGGATGCAAAGGGCTGAACCACTGCTCTCTGACCACAACCCCCAGACAGACCCATTCTGCCACCGACCGGAGATTTCTCTTGGGCATTTTGAGCTGAGCCAGAAACGTCTTGTTGTGGTGTTGGCTTTTTCACAAGAACTGAGGTTCCAAGGATGCCAAATATGTGCTTGTGCAATGTCCCATGCATACCTGGGAAATGCCACCAGCCTTGTTTAAAAACAATAAGGTACCTTTTGCTTAAATAAACCCTGCCTCTTTCCCCTGCTTGAACCCAAGACTGAGACCTCCCTTTCCATGGTAACCAGAAGTCCTGATTCCACAACAAGCCTCTTTCCTATGATCACTCAGTCAACCCTGCTGCCCCACACCTCCGAAAATCCTGTAGCCTCTTGCCTGACTACAGCCACGAGCCTGAGAGCCCGAGACCTCCAAATGAGGCAGCACCTGCCTCCATTCCTCACGCCTTCTCTAAAGGAGGGCTCTGGCTTCTCCATCTGCTTTAGCAACTCTCAGATGCCTAACCGTGTCAATCAAGTAGCTTTGAATCTGCTCTGAAGTGAAAGCAGATGCCTTGATGTTATTGCTGCCCCAGGAAACCAAGAGAGGAGGCAGGAAGGTGATGGTAAGCTGGAGTTGTTCAGAACCCAAGAATGATCTTGGGACAAAACCTCACCCCCCCCCCCCAAAAAAAGCCTCAATATTTGGATCCCACAACTTGGATAAAAGACATGCTCTGTTTCCAGAGAGCCCAGGTATGCTCAGAAAGAATCAGGTATCCTCCTTCCTCTATTCCACTAAGTTGATCATCCAGGAATAATTCCCCACCTCCGAGACACACTTACCTGGGAGTAAGACCTATTGAACTTGAAGGGACTTATTTCTGAGTAGGCATGCATATGATTTTACAGTACTGTCAATCCCTTAGTCACTATGCTCCACCACTATTTAATTATGGGCCTCTGTTCTGAGTGTGTGTGTGTGTTTGTGTGTGTGCGCGTGTGCCAAAGGCATTTTTATCTCTTTGCTTGACAAAGTGTGCATGTGACTGGCTGACCTGTATTGATAAGAAATTCTGTTTTGAATCTGCTCCGACTTCTGGAAGTTCCCTGCTAGGCTGTCTTACATGCCACTGATGTGATGAGGTGGAAAACAGTAGCTGCAACTGAATCCACTTAAAATACACAGCTTGAAACTTGAATATATCCAAGACTGGGTCTTCAGTCTTGTGGAGAAGCTTAACTGCTCACTGAAATACTAGTAAGTGCCTCCCTTGCTGAAGTTTGAACTTTTCCCAAGGGCCAGCGAAACAGTAAAAAGTATCCCAGAGATAAGGTGCATCTTTGGTGCGCCCCTTCTCTTATCCGGCTTCTGAATGTCTAACCCCTGTCCTAACTTTGATGCATGACTTGTATGTGTAATTTATCCCTGTCATACAAGATGATAAATTGGCATGCATGCATGGGATCTGTTTTCATTCATGCCACATTTAAGCAGAGGAAACCAAATTTGTTTCTTCTGTTCTTAGAGAAGCTTTTTTTTTTAACGTTAAGAATAACTGAAAATAAGAACATAAGAGGAGCCCTGCCAGATCAGGCCAAAGGCCCATCTAGTCCAGCTTCCTGTATCTCACAGTGGCCCCACCAGATGCCTTAGGGAGCACACAAGACAACAAGATACCTGTATCCTGTTGGCATTCCCTTGCACCTGGCATACAGGGAAAACCTACTTCTAAAACCAGGAGGTTGTTTATGGCTTGTAACTTGTGCCTCCATGAATCTATCCAATCCCCTTTTAAATGCATCAGGTGCCATCTCCGCATCCTGTGGCAAGGTGTTCCACAGATTAATTAAACGTCTACTGAGTGTGTCACACACACACACAGAGCTCAATGTCCTAGATGTTCACTTGGATCACCTGTCTGTAAATCCGCCCCAGCCTGCCCACTCTTTTGGTTTCCCCCAGAGAACAGACCACTGCCCAAGTTCCAGCACTTTTGCTCCCCACAAACCCAAAACCCCCTTGCCCCAGAGTGGTGGCTTCCCAAAGAACACAGGGTGGGACTGACAGAGGTTGCTTCCATCCTCTCTCTCAGTCTGGCCTTTAAGCCCTCTAGAGACTGTCTAGCACACCCAGCAAGCAATCAGAGTGGCTAGTGAGCGCAATGAGATTCTTCAGATGCTTGGAACCTGCGTGGCTGGCTTGGATTTGGAGAATCAGCAGAAGAGAGGCGAGATGTTGCGCTGTCCTGGGTTGGGGGATTCCAGCATCCCTGCATGTGCCCTCCTTCATTCTCGGGAACCCAGGCATCCTGCTTTCCATCACCAGCTGGTAATCCAAACCAGGCAGCCAAAGAGGCAAACAAGGCAGGGATATTTCCGCCTTTCCGTTCTTCTCTCTCCAGCTGGTTTCCATCTAGCCATCCTTGTAGGAACTGGGGGGGGGGGGGAGGTGGTATTTCCCTTGACCATGGCTTGCTTTCTCCCCAGCCTCCCTTTTACCTTACTGGGATGGACGGGCTGGAGTAGGCAAACAATACCACTTAGCGGCTGGTAGCTGGAACGTCTGAAGAGAACAGTCTTGGCTGGGAGGCTGGACTCTTGGGTTCCAGGGGTGGAGAGTAGGGTCCGGAGGTAAGGGAGGGGACCTAAAGGGGTGAGGGATGCTGGAAGCCTGGTTCTCTGGGAGGGGGTTGCTTTGGAGCCGGGACTTTTGGGTTCTGTGAGTAGGAAAAGTGTCTAATGTGCCAGCCTAAGGGAGTCGTTTCTGGAGGTAAGGATACCTGGGTGGGTTCTCTGGGAAGGGAGCTGTCCTGCCACATCTTTCAGCCCTTTGCCACCTACCTTGGAGGGTACCCTCGCTCGCTGTACCCCCAGTCGTCGCTCTTCTGACCTCGGCATGGATGGGAGACCCGCTCCTCTCTTCCTCCTCCTCCTCCTCCAAGCAGACGCGCGCCTGGTCAGGTTTCCGCACGCAAGAAGGGGCGCGCTGGCAGTGGGGATCCCATTCCCCGCCTCGCTGCGCGGAGGTTGCTGCAGTTGGCCGGCGAGGGTGGGTGGGAGACGACTCCCAAAACCGGGGGGGGGGGATATGAAAGAGAGCGCGCGAGAAGAATGGGACGGGAGGGCGCGGGGAGCAGGGGAAGACCCGGGTGGAGAAGGACCGGAGAAACTGGTTTGGAGGTGCCAGAGCAGGAGACGAGGAAGGAAAGAAAGGCTGGAAGGAATGGCTTGGAGGAGAACTGCTGCAGCAGGAGGGGGGCTCCGAGGGAGCGGGCGGGGAGGTGGAAGGTGGACGCTGGAGCCTGCCTCGCTTCCTCGCTCTCTCCTTCGCCTGCTGCTTCCTTCCCAGCGTGCCCGAGCTTGCCCTACCTGAGCCCTTCGAGCCGCCTGCCAGGCGTACGCCTTGCCGCTGTCACTCTCCAAGAGGTCCCGCCAGGCCCCTGCCTGACAGACGCGAACCTGCACCCGAGGCGAGACCCGCCCCTGCTGCAAGGAGGGGAAGGAAGCCGGGATCACTGCGGACTAGTGCCCTGCCTCCGGCAACAGGCGGCGCGTGCCGGTAGCGCCCTCAAATGCCGCCTCCAGGATTGACCCTCAGAGACCCCCTCGGGGACCTGCCGCCGCCCCAATCAAATCGACGGGCTGGGCTGCTCGTCTCTCGTCCGCTCCGCTTTCCAAGGCAGCTCGGGAAACCGGCAGGATCCCAGACAGAAATAAGGGCCACAGCAATGGCCAAGGACGGAGGCAGGCAGGGCGGCCAAGGGCGCGAGCCGCAAGGAGATCCAGATTCCAGCGCATCCCCCCACCCCCGCGAACAACTTTCACGCCGTCGGACATAAAGCAGACCAGACGCGAGTCCTTTTGGGACCCGAACGTGCAGTGTCCATTCATCAGGGTGATACAGGCAGGCACCTAAAGCTGGAAAAGAGCCTTGGGGCACCACCTGGAAGGTAGTAGATTCATTTGGCGCAAAGTGCCGTGGACCAGAGCCTATCTATCAGTAACACCAAGTGCTGTGTTCCTCAATGGGCGCAGGCGCGCACACGCTATAATATAAACAGTGGGGTCAAACGGCCACAGCAATGCAACAGGCGCAGGCAGTCACAGTTCTGTGTAAAACTTCAGTCTGAAAGTCAAACACAGTAATGTACATTTAAGTTTCATCATCATGCAGTCATTTTGCTCTCTCTCTCTCTCTCTCTCTCTCTCTCTCTCTCTCTCACACACACACACACACACACACACACACACACCCTGAGGATATACTTCTTGCATCAGATGACGTCCAAGAGAGCTAATGGCACAATAAGGCTGCAATCCTTACTAAGAGCCCAAATAGAGCGCAATCCGATGACTTAACTTTTGTGCCGGTTTAACCAGCGGCGCAGCGAGAACAGGAGGCCCCAGAATGGAAAAGGAATTCAAATCCCCTTTGAATTCCTCTTTTGGAGGGGATTTGAATCCCTTTTCTGTTCTGGGGCCTCCCGTTCTTGCTGCGCCGCTGGTTAAACCGGCACAAAAGTTAAGTCGGATTGCGCTGTTACGCCTGAGTAAACAGGATTCCATTGAACATCTGTTCACCTTTATCCTGCGAGAAGCCTTGTTTTTATATCTGATGTAACAGACTAACCTTGGCTACCCTTCTTTGGAATCTGACACCTCCTTGGTAATGCAATTGTAAGCCCTGAGCTGGGTACCATGTGCATTTCATTTGAAAGTGGTGACAACAAAGTGATCTTTCAAAATACTTGTCGACCATCCAATAAAGCATGTCACACTTTTAACATTCTCCCCACTGTCCCACTTTGCCTCCAAAGAGTTTTGTCTTCTCCTCTCCTTATCCCCTGCCCTGGTAAAACAAGTGCAGTGTCTAAGGTAGAATACAGAGGACAAATGGAGGGTGGCATTGTAAAAAAATATACATAGTAAGAGCCCATGAATGTTTACTCAGAAGTCCCATTATAGTCAATACTCCTGGAACACAAAATAGAGTCTGTATACTTACCAAGCAATACCATCCTTGTTTCCCACAGAATTCACAGCCACAAGATGTGGTGATGGCTGGCCTCTAGTACAGGTGGCTATCCATGAGTGTCTATCACAGTGTCCATCAACAGCTGTTACGATAGCACAAAACGGCACCTTTGTGTTACACCTCCTGGCCTCACAGCATTGCTGCTTGGAGTCATTCCCTTCTGCTTTGCTTTACAGCTGTTTGGCAGCATTTGAAGATTCAGATCTGCCGTCATCGTATGTCTAGTTTCCTCTGTTAGAAGGGAGGGCTGGTACTGAACTTGTGGCAGAAGCAACATTTAACTAGGGAGTCTTAGTTCACAACTCAGTTTCTTTGCCACCGGACCCCATTGCTTTTTAAAAACAGAGCAGTTGTTCCCCATTCCACCAAAAGTTGTGAGAACAGGCAGGAAAAGTCACGTGAGAAAAGGGAGATTGTGAATTGAACGAAGCATCTCGGGATTTGGGTTATAAAGGGAGATTGTCTTGCCTTCTAATTTCAGTGTCTTAAATTAACCAGCTAATTAACTATGGTGAAAATTCCTATGAGGGATGATCATGTAGGAGAAAAATTTTAACCTTTGTTTTTATATATGATAACTGCGGCAAGAATTTTATATGCACAATATTGGAAGAATTCAGAGATACCTTCGCTGGAAGATTGGTGGTTGAAAGTTTTGGATTATGCTGAAATGGATAAATAAAGTCAGTTAACCTTTTTGTGAATAACTGGAAACCATTTATTGATTTTTAACAGAGGGAGAGAAGAATGATGTGATGATATGCGGATTTAATGAATAGAATGTGGGTGATATTTTGGCTTAGTTGGATATTATATGTAGAAAATAGTGAATAGTATGCTAGTAGGATGTATTGCTTCGCGCTTGCTATAACCTTACAAAATATGTATTGTTTTTATGTTTCAATGTATTAATAAAATATAAATATATGTGAAAAAAAGAAAATTCCTAATTTGCACCTTCCTCTCCATTTTGGACCTTGTTATCCCCTTGTTTACTTGATGTCTCAGCATCCTGAAGGGACTGCTGAGTCATTCAAAAACAATAGCCGTGTTTGCCTTATATTGTGTTGTTTTTTGTTTGTTTGAACAACTTCTTGTTCTCCAGCAGATCCGTAAACAGAGGACCTGGCTTTGAGTCCGCTCATTGGACTGTGAAGCCGCCTAATTCTCAGAAGTGCGAAATTTAGTAGCTTGGTAACCACAAGTATCCAATATCACAGGAAAGGTTAGCACTTTGCTAACACCTAGAGCAGGGGTCGGCAACCTTCTTTCACAAAGGGGCCGCCAGACTACATTGGGTCCGTCAATAGTAAGAATTAATGCGCATTCGACACGCATGCACAAACCACCAGATTAGGCCATAAAGCTAAGAAAAAGAGATGGGCATGGCGTGGAGAGACAGACACATGCCCAGGCAGTGAATGATACTCAAAGGAAGCTTCTGTCCTTGGTCTGCTTACAGAATTAGAGACAGAATTACAAACTTGATTTTTTTTATAGGACCACCGTGGGCAGGGTGGTTATATAGGTATCTTTTTGGGACTATGGGCCGGATGATTTTGGGTGGTAGGTTGGATCTGGCCCATAGGTTGCCTACCCCTGGCTTAGAGGTTCGAAGAAGCGGGGTCATACACACATGCGCACACACACACACACACACACACACACACACACACACACACACACACACACACACACACACACACCTTGCATATTTGACCGTTTCCAATGTTGGGAGCACCTGAAACTTCACCTTCCATCTTGCTAAGAGTGGTTGCCAGGACCAGGAACCTGAAACAGCACAAGTACATAGGTTAGGGAACATATTCAGAGACGTTGTGTCCGAATTTTGTTTTATTTGCAGCTTACATTTTAACATCCTTGCCAAATCTTGTTCTGCTTCCCCCCCCCTTTATTTGGATTATCAATGCCTCGTTTTTTTTTTTTTATCCTAGCATTTTCCTCTCTTGACATTTTGCAGTCTTTGAATGAACTTCTTGTATTTGTATCATTTTACCTGCCTGATCTCAGGTCATTTGGGAGGGGGCAGACAGGTCCCCACACATCTCCCAGACAGCTTACGGGGGTTCTTGGGTCTTCTGGGTGGGAGGTTTTCCCAGGTAGTCTCCTTCTGTCTGGCTTTCCAGTCTGGGGAGATAGCAGTGATCTTCCTTTCCCATTATTTCCGGTGTGTTTAAAAGGTGAAGCATGAGCTGGGTGCCAGTTGGTAGCTGCTCAACTCTGCATCAGCCTGCTCTCTCCATCATACCTTACACAGAGCGCAATCCTATCCAACTACACCACTGATGTAACCAGCGGTGCAGTGAGAATGGAAGGCCCCAGAATGGAAAGGGGATTCAAATCCCTCCCAAAGGGGAATTCAAAGGGGATTTGAATCCAATCCCCTTTCTGTTCTGGGGCCTCCTGTTCTTGCTGCACCGCTGGTTACACCAGTGGTGTAAATCGGATAGGATTGCGCTGACAGTGACGTAGCAGTGGAATGTGCCACCATCCCCACAACTGCTCTGAGCTGAGCTGTGGCAGGTTCATTTGCTTCTTTTTGCTGCTTTTGACGTTTGCATTTTTCATGGTGGGAAGCTGTTTCTCCACAAAGGCACAAAGGATGTGGTTTGGCATTTAGATGCCTGGTATGAAAAACAAGCAGCCTTTTGCTTATTCTCTATCTCTCAGGAAAAATGGAGCAGTTATGGTCGACAGAGAGATAAGGGCAGCAGTAGCAGCACTCTGGGTATGCTCCTGCAAGGCAGTAAAAATTTCCAGAGCTCCCAAAGCACCGAGTCAAAAAAACTTGCAATTAGGGGTCCAAAAGTCATGGAAAGACCCAGGGAGGCAGAGAGTGTCCCCCCCCCCCCAGGAGATTAGGGTTGGCTGTGCCCAGAGACCTGGTTTGCCCTGGCTGAGCTCCAGCAGTGGCAGGGCGAACCTGATAACCTCAAATCAGATCAAATACCAGCTGGGACTGAGAGGCACCTTGAACTGGAGGAAAAGCTGTGAGAAGGAGAGAGGGAAAAGCAGAAGCAAAGGCTAGTGGCCAAAGAGGAGATGGAGGAGTGGGCAACTGCAAAGGAAGAGAAACGCCTTGTGCTGGAAGAAGAGAAAGCCTGCATGGCACATGCTGTGGAGTTGGAGTGCATCTAGCAAGGGCTTGTTCACCCTCCACCTGCCCTGGCCTCTTCCAAGAAGATTCCTGTATTCTGCGTGGAGGTTAATGGTCAGACAGACCTCCGTAGCAAACCTTGCAGGCCTGCTTGGACTGACTGACTGACTGACTGACTGATGACTGACTGACTGACTGACTGACTGACTATCTATCTATCTATCTATCTATCTATCTATCTATCTATCTATCTATCTATCTATCTATCTATCTATCTATCTATCTATCTATCTATCTATCTATCTATCTGACGACCGTCCGTCCGCCCGCCCGCCCGCCAGCCCGCCCGCCCGTCCGTCTGTCCGTATATATTTACAGATATACTATAAATAAAACATTAAAAACATAGAACATTAAAACAGTAAAGTAGAAGCCCCTAATGGATCACCTAAAATTGATTAAAATTGAAATTCATTAAAAACGACCAGCCCATCATGTCAGCCATTGAATGCCATTCTAAATAAAAGGTCTTGAGGCCCTGCCAGAGGGTCTCCAGGGAGGGAGCCGTTCTTAATTCCTGGGGGGAGGGAATTCCATAGTTGGGATGCCACTACCAAGAAGGCCCCATTCCTTGCCGCCACCCACCCACCCCGCCATCAGTGGCGGTATGGTTAAAAGGGCCCCCTCTGATGACCAGAGAGGACGGGTAGGACTGTATGGAAGAAGGCGGAACTTCGTCAGAACAAATTATATGAAGTATAGTACCTGACGCCTTAGCTCAGAAGAGCTCTGGTAGCTGCTGCTGCTGAGTTGGCCCAGAGGGACAGAAATAACTATGAGCTCCTCAAGGAGTGGTCCAGAGCCAGATTGATGCTCACCCTAGCACATGCTCAAGTAAGCACTTCCACAGCATCAGGTGGAAGCCTCACAAGCCATTTCTCCAGCCCAATCAATTGGACCACGCCTGTGAGATGTGGGTGATGGGCACTAGCGTCGCTGCAAGGGGGCGGAGCTCTAAGTTCCGCCAAGGCTCCGACCCTCCGTTACACCGGAGCACGAAGCGGCCCCAACCCCTCGCCTTCGGAACCATTCAAGGCGGTGAAAGTGCTTTCACCGCCTTGAATGGTTCTGAAGGCGAGGGGGAGGGGCCGTTTCGTGCTCCAGCGTAACGGAGGGTCGGAGCCTCAGCGGAACTTAGAGCTCCGCCCCCTTGCAGCGACGCCAGTGGTGATGGGGCAGGAGACAAGACAAGGGTTGAGATTCTGTCCCTCTGAGTAGTTAGTGCAGCTGCTGCCAGAGGAGATTAGGAAGCCCCACTTTGACAAGTGCCTCAAGTCAAGTCCATCTAGAAGGCAGGAGGGTTGGCAGAGGACATCACCATCACTGGCTGGAGAACCAGTGGAGATGCAGTAGAGATGCAGTGTGGAGCTCAGTTCACTGTTGTGATGGAAAAGGCCACCAGTGGGTGAAGAACCCACCACCATATCTCACACACCAACCCCATCGTGATGGGAAATACTGTTACCATGAGGAGAAGCCCCATCCATCGGTGACTCACCCACCCACCCACTTGTTGGGAAATTGGGCAACTTCCATATGCTGGACACTGGAGGGTGTGTGTGTGTTGATTGATCACCTAAGTACCTAGGTAGACCCTCTTGTCTTTGACCCCTCATTGTCTTAAGGAAGGGGCATGGCCCCAAACCCAGTTTCCTTCTTCTTCACCTTTCTCTCACTCTCTTCTGCATCTGACCACTGACCAGGGAAGACGTGGCAAGCTGCCCTCCTGCAGCCCAGCGCCATCTTTCCAGCATGCCTCCACGCAGAGAGCCCTAGCTTTAGGAGGGTTCTGTCCTTTCAAGTTTAGTGTATCCTCTGATGTGAATCAGACGTTGTAGATATGAATGAAAACTGTAAGTAAACTTCTTTTACAACTTCAATCAACTATGCCTAGTGTGTTTTCTCTAGCCAAGTAAAGCTAAGCAAGTCTGCCACGTGGGTGGGGAGTAAGACAGAGTAAAGGAGAGGGGAACGGAGCGACTAATAGCTACCCCCCTAAGGGAATTCCAACACCACTCACACACACACACACACACACACACACACACACACACACACACACACACACACACACACACACACACACACACACACACACACACACACACACACCGTCTTTATCCAACAACCCCCACAAAGCTCAAGAGCAGCTGCCTCACATAAAGGTGCTTTTGCTGCAAAGAGCTGGGACACTTGAAAAGTCAATGTTCCAGGAACAGCCAGGATTATTGCTCCTGGGTAGAAATCCCCCAGCAAACCCAGTGTTGCTTGCATATGATGCCCTACCACTCATATTCATGAACACATTGTATGAGGCCACTGAATTGGTGCTGCAGGAGGCCAAGGGGGAGAGAAGAGAAACTTTTGGGACCCCACCAACTGCCGCTATGGGAGCTTCCACCTGTATTCCTGCAATGCAGTGTCCCATTCCCACCACCAGAGATCCTAATATAAATCAATTTGGCCTTGTGGCAGCGATCATCCTTTTCCAGTTATTCCCAGTTTGTCCCCATTTACAAGCTGAAGCAGAAGCAAGGAGGCGGGTGACAGGCACTAACTAACCATTAGGCACAGCAGTCTGCCCTCTATCTTCCCTTACAACCCCTGATATGGGGAAAAAAGTGTAGCTATGTGACATACAATTGGCATGTGCAAGGAGAATGTACCCCTTCCCAAAGGTAAATGCTTCCCAGTACTGGCAAAAGATTGTGGGAAGCTCAGAAGACAGGGAGATTCCAAAGGATACAGAGCTGGCTGAAGGCTTAGAGTCGCTCACAGGATCTGGCAGAGGAAGCCAAAGACAAGATCTCAGAACCTAGAAGTCCTTACTTAAGGGATCTCTTACTTAAGCCTGTGATACACTGGCCACGCTGTGTTGCGTTGTGTAGAGCAGCATCCGCGTGCGGCTGGAAAATCTCAGTGTGTCTTTGTCTTTTACAAGATCGCACTGCAACGCAGGAGAGCTGCATTACGGTGCGAGCAAAGTTGAACAAATTGAACTTTGGCCAATGAGAGGCCGCATTCGGTGCTGTGAGGGCGGGATGCGGAGCGAAGCGTTGGCCAATCGGAGTTGAGGATTTTTTTTTAGCCAATCCTCTTCAGTACTGCTCCTCCTCCACTGCAAGTGACCAATCATTGGGGATGTTGATGTGCGGAAGCGTTCCGGTGTAGACAGGGTGCTTCACGGTGCGGTGCAACATGGCAGCTACTCTCGCGCCGCAGCGCACTGGGACGTGGGCGGTGCGTCACAGCTCTTCTTCTAGATCTCACTTGGTTAGCAACGTACCTAGGGGTTTTTGCACACACATCGACCCATGTTCTAGAGCCCAGCTCCAGAGGAAAGAATGAACATTACAACGTGTAATGTGGGGACACAAAAAAGGGGTGCTGGTGGTGGGATGGAATTTGTTAGAATGTGGGGGGAGAAAGCAAAGGCATGGGGTGAGCGGTTGACTGAGGTGGGGAAAATTCATTTGGATATTTGAGGAGGGAAAAAAGAATCATCCACCTTAACTCCGATACACATAATAGATTCACACCCTTGCAACTGCCAAGTTCAAAAATTCACCTGAACTCCAATGTATCACTGACCCCATGTGTCTTATCTTCTGGCTGCAGCTCCTCCTCTTCTTCAAGCCAAATGTTTAACGCCCCAGAGAAGCTGGAGAAAGGCTACCAGGGGGCTGAATCCAATCCAACTTTCATGTTTCTTCAAAATATTCATCACACACCAGTGATCTAGAAAGAGATCTAGAATTTCATCCAATTGCCAAACAATTCAGTTCTTATTCCAACCCCCCACGTCTCCTCTTCCTCCTGCTTACATATTTCTTAGGTTTACAGAACACCTCCATGGTCAACCAGTCTCCACCACCCCATCCCATCCCAGAGGCAGCTGGGAAACATCAGGTGATACCTATGAATTCTGCAGCTGCAGAAAGGAGCCTGGGGAATGGGATCCAGATGTAGAAACATCTGGGGAAGACTGCCACATCATGGGGGATCAGGTTGGAAGGGTGGCTAATCCTTCCAGCCTTTGAAAATGACACTGATGGAGCTCCAGTCTGCCCTCCGTTTCCTCCACCTCCAGCCAGTCTAGGCTGAGCTAAACCAGTTTTTTACCTACCGCACCCCCACAAATACACTGCATGCATTGTTATCATGAAGGGGAGAATAGAATGGGGTAGGGGGACAGGGACAATATGGGAAAAAAAGACCTGTTTCTTTCCAAATGAAGAGTTAGTACAGGCGATCTGAAACTCATGGCAGTATATACAAGGATTATCTTTGTATATAGTTAGTACAGGATTGAACTATCTATCACACGTGGACAAGGCATGTGTATGTGTCTGAATGTGTTTGTGTGTGTATGCGCTGGTACATGCATTCATGTGTGCATCACTCAATACATGTGTGATATTTAATTCATGGAGATCTCCTGACTTCCCAGATACAGGCCTCTGAGTCCTTCTAGAGAAGAGTGTTACCTAGTGGACAGAATACAAGGAGCCAGAAAGTACAGGTGTGCAACGGGATGGAGAAAAGAGAGGACCAGGAATTAGTTCTCCTGCCTTCCCCAGCAAGTCAGATAGGTTAGCACCAGCAGGAAGAAACAGGTTCAGAGTCCATGAGTCTCTGGGAGCAACAAGGTGGAGTCTTCTTAACAGCCAGACTGTCTGCGTTTCTTGGGGCAAGAAGGACAGAGTGTTGATTTTGTTCCATATGGGCTTTAGCAAGGGCAGGGAAAAGACCCTGGAAACCTGCATTCTCTTACTGGAGGGCAAGGTTTGGACTCTTGGTTCTGGCAGGGGAGTGGTGCCTAGTGGCTAAGCAAACAAATCAGAGAGAGAGAGAGAGAGAGAGAGAGAGAGAGAGAGAGAGAGAAGCCTGACCCTTAGGCTATTTGTATTAGCCATCTTTTCCCCACAATGCTCAGCGCTCATTGTGACCTTGCTCCCTCCCATTCAAAAGAGTGGGAGTTGTGGGTTCTGTTGTGTGTGTGTGTGTGTGTGTGTGTGTGTGTGTGTGTGTGTGTGTGTGTGTGTGTGTGTGTGTGAAGCTTCAGGCACTCAGTGCATGGAACCAGCCTCTGCTTTGAGGAGGTATGCGTAACTTAGCACCGGGCAAGCTCTGACCTGCTGCCTTCCAGCCTTAATGCTGAAGCAGGAAGTTGTGTGGCTTTGTTGAGGATGCCCACAATTCTGGCCTGCTGCAGCTCCCATACACCGGGTATGCATTCTTCACAAACAAGTAATCCAATTTCTGCAGGAAGGGAACCCCAAAACACTGTGCAAGACAATCCAGATTGATTCTGCAGTCAAATAGAATGAGTCAAGTTCACAGCCTGTGCAGCGATCACTCTTGCTTTGCACACGTTCTTTTCCTTCGGAGACTCAAACCTACAGCACAATCCTATCCAACTTTCACCACCGGTGTAACCAGCGGTGCAGCGAGAACAGGAGGCTCCAGAACGGAAAGGGGATTCATATTCCCTTTCAATTCCCCTTTGGAGGGGATTTAAATCCTCTTTCCATTCTGGGTCCTCCCGTTCTCGCTGCACCGCTGGTTACACTGGTGGTGTACGTTGGATGGGATTGCGCTGCTAACCTCTTTTCAATCGCATTGGGAAGAGGGAAGGGCGTAGAGACTGGGAGGGGGTGTTATGCAGGGTCAGCAAGTAGTGCCCTGTGGGAGGGATGGAGGGAGGGATGCAAAGGGCTGAACCACTGCTCTCTGACCACAACCCCCAGACAGACCCATTCTGCCACCGACCGGAGATTTCTCTTGGGCATTTTGAGCTGAGCCAGAAACGTCTTGTTGTGGTGTTGTCTTTTTCACAAGATCTGAGGTTCCAAGGATGCCAAATATGTGCTTGTGCAATGTCCCATGCATACCTGGGAAATGCCACCAGCCTTGTTTAAAAACAATAAGGTACCTTTTGCTTAAATAAACCCTGCCTCTTTCCCCTGCTTGAACCCAAGACTGAGACCTCCCTTTCCATGGCAACCAGAAGTCCTGATTCCACAACAAGCCTCTTTCCTATGATCACTCAGTCAACCCTGCTGCCCCACACCTCCGAAAATCCTGTAGCCTCTTGCCTGACTACAGCCACGAGCCCGAGACCTCCAAATGAGGCAGCACCTGCCTCCATTCCTCACGCCTACTCTAAAGGAGGGCTCTGGCTTCTCCATCTGCTTTAGCAACTCTCAGATGCCTAACCGTGTCAATCAAGTAGCTTTGACTCTGCTCTGAAGTGAAAGCAGATGCCTTGATGTTATTGCTGCCCCAGGAAACCAAGAGAGGAGGCAGGAAGGTGATGGTAAGCGGGAGTTGTTCAGAACCCAAGAATGATCTTGGGACAAAACCTCACCCCCCCCCCCCCAAAAAAGCCTCAATATTTGGATCCCACAACTTGGATAAAAGACATGCTCTGTTTCCAGAGAACTCAGGTATGCTGAAAAAGAATCAGGAAAAATCTTCCTTCTTTCCTCTATTCCACTAAGTCAATCATCTAGGAATAATTCCCCCCATCCTCCACACACATACCTACACTAGGCCATATTCAGAAAAACCAAGGTCCTTGTGCTTAGTTTCCTCCATGTTGTGATCCACATACAGACAGTAGCGTAGTTAGAGGAGGGGCAGGTGGACACATTTATTTATTTCTGTATTTATATACCGCCTTTCTTATCCTCAGATTGCTCTTCAGATGTTATTCAAGGCCGTTTACACAGGCAGGCTTATCTAGATCTGATAAGGATCTTTACAATATTGTTCTGTATAGAACCCTACAATTCCAGCTGGTTTCCTCCATGATGTAGTCATCTTCACTAGCTGCTGAACACAAGCCTCGAGCTCTCTGCACTACAGGACACCACAGATCTGAACAGGGAAACATTTTTCCAGTTGTTATCGCTCTGTCACTGACATTCTCAGCATTCCAGTCTGTTCTCTCACCGCACCACGCAACAGCGACTCCTCTCTGCCACCGAGGGTCATGACAGCTTATCAGTGACTTCCTGGTCCCCCTTCCAGCATGAAGGGTTCCTACTTAGCTTCGGGCAGTCTTCAGGCAGTTCAACCTAGGGACCACACCTGGACATCATCATCCTGCCCCCGGAATGGCTCATATCAGGGCCAAACCATTTGGCCAAACCGTGGGATGATGGGGCCATCCCATTACCCTGGTCATGGCCCCCCTCTAGCTACACTACTGCTTACAGGGGTTCCATTTAATAATAGTAATACTTAGAATTTTCATAGTTCTTTCTCATTATGCAATATATTTCACAAGTGTTAACCTGATATAATCCTTTACAACAATCTTGCAATGTCATTCATACTTATATTGCAGCTGAGGCTGGGAGGGAGTGGCTTCCCTAAGGGTATCTGGAGAATACATGGCAGAGGTGAGATTCAAACTGAAAGAAATCCTTATTTGCAGTTCAGGCTCTCAGCCACTATGGTATAACTCTATTTCCTCTTTTGTAGAAGCATCTGTATGTTTGGCCCACTCGCTGGCTTTACTTGAAAGCTTTGCTGCTTTGCATCATTTTGGTTGACTATGATAAAAGTACTATCAGACTGTGGCTTTAGGTTCTACAAGTGACTATTGTGATAAACAATTAATAATATTGGCTTTATATCATGCTCTTGGAGTGTGCAAAGTGCTTCATGTCAATGATCTTGCTGCTGCTGTCTTTACCACAGCCCTGTAGGTAAAGGTATCCCTTGACAATTAAGTCCAGTCGTGTCCGACTCTAGGGTGCGGTGCTCATCTCCGTTTCTAAGGTCGAAGAGTCAGCGCTGTCCAAAGGCGCTTCCGTGGTCATGTGACCGGCTTGACTAACGCAACACTATTACCTTCCCGCTGCAGCGGTACCTATTTATCTACTTGCAAGTTCTTGCTTTCGAACTGCTAGGTTGAAAGGAGCTGGGACAGGAGACGGGAGTTCACTCCGTCACGCAGCACTTGGGTCTCGAACTGCTGTCCTACCAACCTTCTGGTCTGCAGTTCAGCGTCTTAACCACTAAGCCACCATGGCCCCACCGTAAGTCACCGAGTGACTGTAAGTCACTCTTATTAATAAACCCTCAATATTACAGCTGAGGCTGAGAGGGAGCGGCTTACCTAAGGCCACCTAGTGTGTTCATGGCAGATGAGAGATTTGAACCAGGGAAATCCTGAGTTGTAGCTTAGTCTCTTAGGCACTATACTACATCATCTCTCAAGTGAGCAGACTTCTAGCCCAGGTGTGTGTGCCAAATGCATATGATCTCTTTGCTTTACAAAGTGTGTATGTGACTGGCAGACCTGTGTTGATAAGAAACTCTGTTTTGCATTTGCTCTGACTTCTGTTCTGCTTCTGGAAGCTCCCAACTAGGCTGTCTTACATGCCACTGTTGTGATGAAGGGGAAACGGTAGCTGCAACTGAATCCACTTAAAATACACACAGCTTGGTTTGGTTGTTTAATCTTTATATCCAAGAGTGGGTGTTCAATCTTGTAGAGAAGCTTAACCGCCCACTGAAACTGAGTGTGCCCTCCTTGCTGAAATCTGCCCATAGGGCCAGCCATTGACTAAATGGTGCCCCAGATAAGGAGTGTTTTTGATGCCCCCCATCTATTTCAGCTTTTGAATTTCTAACCCCTTTCCTGATTTTGATGCACGATTTGTATGTGTGATTTATCCCTGTCCCTGCAAAATGATTTATCCCGGTCCCTGCAAGATGATTAATTGGCAGGCATGAATGGGATCTGTTTTCATTCATGCCATATTTAAGCAAAGAAAACCAAATTGTTTCTTCTATTCTTAGAGAAGCTTTTTTATGTTAAGAATAACTGAAACGCCTGGGGTCGGTCACACACACACACACACACACACACACACACACACACACACACACACACACAGAGAGAGAGAGAGAGAGAGAGAGAGAGAGAGAGAGAGAGAGAGAGAGAGAGAGAGCAATGATGTTCACCTGTCTGTAACCTTTCTTGACCTGCCTGCTCTTTTTGTTTCCCCCACAGAAACAAACCCCTAGAGAAGCATTGCCTGGGTTCCAGCACTTTTGTTGCCCACAAACCCTCTTAAGTTGCCCCAGATTGATGGCTTCCCCCCAGATTGATGGCTTCCCCCCATCCTCCTGTCAATGAGATCCCAAACGGTCATTCCCACCTCTCAGCTGCTTGCAACCTGCATGGTTGGCTTGGATTCCGAGAATCAGCAGAAGAGAGGCGAAATGTTGGGCTCTCCGTCCTGGGTTGGGGGATGCCAGGGTCCCTGCAAGTGCTTGATTGCCCTTCCTTCCAGAGAACCCAGGCATCCTGCTTTCCATCACCAGCTGGTAATCCAAACCAGGCAGCCAAAGGGGCGAACAAGGCAGGGATATTTCCGCCTTTCCGTTCATCTCTCTCCAGCTGGTTCCTATTTAACCCTCCTTGTAGGCAATTCTGTGCCTCTCTCTCTCTCTCTCTCTCTCTCTCTCTCTCTCTCTCTCTCTCTCTCTCTCTCTCTCTCTGTGTGTGTGTGTGTGTGTGTGTGTGTGTGTGTGTGTGTGTGTGTGTGTAAGATGGTATTTCCCATGCTCTCTTTCTCCCCTACCTCCCTTTTACCTGAGTCGGACGGATGAGCAGGACTAGGCACACAATACCATGTTGCACCTGGAACATTTGAAGGGAAGCAGCTTGGGAGGGAGGCTGGACTCCTGGGTTCAGGGCTTGCCAAGACCTCCTTGTGCCTGAGGTGGTATGCCAAATGTTGCCCCCCCCACACCTGGATATGTGCCAGCCACTGCTCTTCCCTTCCCTTCCCACCACCTGGATTGCAAAATGAAGAGGAAGTGTGCAGGAGAGGAGACTGGTGAGCTAGAGTGCAACACTCTAGCCCAGGGGTTCTCAACCAGTGGTACTAGTACCACCATTTGGCCGATTACTGGTGGTACTCGGACTGCCGGACCACCGGAATGCTACTCCAACACGACGCTTTTGGCGGCGTGTTTTCACTCCCGAGAGGTTCCTGCCTTTGGCTGAGCCTCTCGGGAACGCTGAGAAGGGCCCTCGCTCTCACCCACCCAGAGCCTCCTACCTACATTTTCTGGCCTCCAAAAACCTGAAAACCCAGAAGTAACTCCTGGCGATGTCATCACCAGTCTCTTCCGGTGGTACACAGCAGGAGAGTGGCGCTGGAGGTGGTACTTGAGAACCCCTGCTCTAGCCGACCACTCTCCTCCACACTTCCTCTCCTGTTCCATCCACCTATGCAGGGAGTGAGATGAGAAAGAGTGGAGGAGGCAGTGGACAGAGGGTCCCTCACCAAGATGCTGCCTGAGGTCACTGATAATGATCCAGTCCATCTCATGGATGGGATGGACCTGCCTGGGTTCCAGGGGTGAAGTAGGGTCTGAGGTTATGATGAAGGGTACTTCAAGCAAGGATTGGGAGAATCTAGTGGAACTCAAGATTCCTGGTTCTCTGGGGGGTGGGCTTGCTTGGCAATGGCAGCCCAGATTCTTGGATTTGGACTCTTGGGAAATAAGGTCTAGCGTGCAGGGGAGCGGTTGCTGGAGGACTCCCGGTTTCATTGGAAGGGCAGTATGGTAGTGCATTGGCAGAACTGGTTGTTGAAACTGGAAAGGGAGCTGTGGCAGCAGGCGCATCTTTCGGCCCGGCTGTTTGCCGGCCGTTTACCTTGGAGGTGGCAGGTGTCCTCGCTGTAGCCCCAGCCGTCGCTCGCTCTCCTGACCTCGGCAAGGATGGGAGACCCGCTCCTCTCCTTCTCCAAGCAGGCGCGCGGAGGGACGCGCTGGCAGTGGGGATCCCATTCCCCGCCTCGCTGCGCGGAGGTTGCTGCAGTTGGCCGGCGAGGGTGGGTGGGAGACGACTCCCAAAACCGGGGGGGGGGGGATGTGAAAGAGAGCGCGCGAGAAGAATGGGACGGGAGGGCGCGGGGAGCAGGGGAAGACCCGGGTGGAGAAGGACCGGAGAAACTGGTTTGGAGGTGCCAGAGCAGGAGACGAGGAAGGAAAGAAAGGCTGGAAGGAATGGCTTGGAGGAGAACTGCTGCAGCAGGAGGGGGGCTCCGAGGGAGCGGGCGGGGAGGTGGAAGGTGGACGCTGGAGCCTGCCTCGCTTCCTCGCTCTCTCCTTCGCCTGCTGCTTCCTTCCCAGCGTGCCCGAGCTTGCCCTACCTGAGCCCTTCGAGCCGCCTGCCAGGCGTACGCCTTGCCGCTGTCACTCTCCAAGAGGTCCCGCCAGGCCCCTGCCTGACAGACGCGAACCTGCACCCGAGGCGAGACCCGCCCCTGCTGCAAGGAGGGGAAGGAAGCCGGGATCACTGCGGACTAGTGCCCTGCCTCCGGCAACAGGCGGCGCGTGCCGGTAGCGCCCTCAAATGCCGCCTCCGGGATTGACTATTAAATAAGAGACCCCCTTGGGGAGTCGTCGGCGCCGCCGCGAGTCAAACGGCCACGCAATGCAACAGGCACAGGTAGGCAGTGGCACAGTACCGCTGCAATTCTTACTAAGGGTCCAAAGAGACTCCGAATAAACAGGATTCGTAGAACATGACTTGACCTTTATCATGTCACAAGATTTGTTTTTATCATACCTGATGTAACAGACTAACCTTGGCCAGCCTACACTTCTTTGGAATCTGACACCTATATCAACCTCTGTAATGCAATTGTAAGCCCTGAGCTGGTTACCATGTGCATTTCATTTGAAAGTGGTAACTACAAAGCATATCACACTTTTAACGGTCTCCCCTGTGTCCCACTTTGCCTCCAAAAAGTTTGTCTTCTTGTCTCCTTATCCCCTGCCCTGGTAAAACAAGTGCAGGGGTTGGAATTCCAGCTTCAAATGGAGGACAGTTTTGTAAATGTACATTCTCACCTCCCAAGCCTGCACAAAAAACAGCCTTCCGAGCGCATGCTCCACAGGTGCTGGGTGTCGTAAACACACCATAATAAAGAGCATTTTCAACACCTGGAGAGTAAGGGCTGCCGGCGTGGAGGCCAGCTGCCCTTACTCCGCCACCACCACCACCGAACCCGGCATCCACCACCCACCACCACTTACCCACCACCATGTAAGTCCTGCACCGGTCGGTGCAGGGGTGGGGGGAGGGCGGGTCAGGTGGCGAGGGCGGCCGCTGGCCGGCCTGGGCCGGGAGGCAGCGGGGATATCGGCGGTGAACTCTGCCGATATCCCACGCCCATTCCTGGCCTGGGCTGCCCTTACTCTACTGCCCTGGATGTACGTCGGCTCCAGAGTCAATGTACATTCAAGGAGGCCCATTGGGGCCAGGAAGCCGTACACCCGGGGAAAGGGACAAACATCCCCTTCTCCCAGGGTGTTCCCGTGCGTATTGTTACGCAGGATCGGGCTGCCCATGTCATTGTGATACCTGAATTCTGCTCAGGGTAGATATCATAACAGTGTGGTTTTAAACCTTTCGTGATGTGCATGAAAATGGATGCAGGGATTAGGGTGATTTGAACTGTACAATGGTGTCCTGAATATGCACACCAACTTTCAATGGACAAAAGGGGAAGGTGTGGGACATACATCTTTTAACAAACAAATAAATACATTCCGATATCTCAGTCTTCATGGAAGATTCTGCACTACAATATATTTTGCACTTCCCCTTTGGGGATGGATACAGACAGGGTTTGAGATGGAATTCAAACTTGAACTGTACAATTGTGCCCTGAACATACCGTAGGTATCACATTTCATTCCAGAGTGTCAGTGTTCAAACTAACAAATGGGCTAGTTAAACTAAGGGCGTCAGTAGCTGCAGAGGCTATTGTGGGCCGCTGGAGATGCAGGCTGGAGTGTTTGCTGGGTAGCCAATTGTCCTATGCTCTGACTGTCTCCACACCCCCAGGCTGCCCATTGGCTCTCCCTGACCTGGGAAGGGCTGTAAAAGGCTTAGGGTCAGGTTGGATAGCCTGTAACAGATAGGGTTAGGGTTAAGGTTATGTTAATTGGTTTCTTGCTCTCTATGTCCCAGCCCTGACAAAAGACTTAACTTTATTCAGCCACTTCTAGCACCATGAACTTGTACAGTTCAAAAATAACAAGTCAGGCTGGGCAATGGGTCCATTCAATACAGAGCGGGGGGAGATTACATTGACCTTGGATTTTGTGTAAGATTAAAAATTGGAAAGTGTGGAAGGACTGGAAGGAAAGCATTTTTATGAAATATTTTCTTTTTTTTTGTAGTTTTTTTCCAATATATATTTATTTTTTATTACTAAACTACTAAACAAAACAAAACAATAAAACAAAACAATACAACATTTAATGACTAGTATATTAGAGATATAGGCTTAGTTAGATATTATAAGTAGAAAATATATAATAGTATACAAGTAGGATCTACTGCTTCGCGCTTGCTGTAATCTTTCGTAGTATGTTGTATTGTTTTGTTTTATTGTTTTGTTTTGTTTAGTAGTTTAGTAATAAGAAATATTTTCTACGATGATGAACCTAAAAAAATGTGTGTGGTGGAGAGTATTGAAATAATGAAAGAACACTATTTTTGGTGATGAAAAACACCAAGCTAATTTTTTCCAGCATGGTTAATTCTGGGAGAAATATTTCATAACACCACCTTGTTTTCATCTCCCATGTTTCCTAATTCCTTTTTTCCACCCATCACAGGAAATGTTGCTACTCTGCTCATCAAAACACATTCTATGGGATGAACCTTCTGTGGGTAGTATTTCCTATAACACACCTTAACAGTTGGGAAAAGAGCAGTTTGCTAATTCCCTCGAGTGCTGCTAGCTTGGAGACTGATGCAACTCTAAAACATTTCTCTGGTAAGCCCATGTTGCTTGGATGGAAGATTGAGAAAATACTCCTGGAACACAAAATAGAGCCTGTATACAAAAAAACACCATTCTTGTTTCCCACAGAATTCACAGCCACAGGATGTGACGATAGCTGGCCTCTAGTACAGGTAGCTAGCCATTAATGTCTATCACGGTGTCCAGTAACAGCTATCTGTTAGGTAAAGGTAAAGGTATCCCCTGCTCAAAAGCCAGTCGTGTCCGACTCTAGGGTGCCATGCTCATCTCCATTTCTAAGGCCAAAGAGCCAGCGCTGTCCGAAGACGCTTCCGTGGTCATGTGGCCAGCATGACTAACGCAACACTGTTACCTTCCCGCTGCAGCGGTACCTATTTATCTACTTGCAATTTCTTGCTTTTGAATTGCTAGGTTGGCAAGAGCTGGGACAGGAGATGGGAGCTCATTCTGTCACGCAGCACTCGGGTCTCGAACTGCTGTCCTGCCTACCTTCTGGTATGTAGTTCAGCATCTTAACCACTAAGCCACTGCGCCCCCTCTCTTATAACAGCTATCTGTTATGATACCACAAAATGGCACCTTTGTGTACACCTCCCTCCTGCCCACACAGCATTGCTGCTTAGAGTCACTCTCTTCTGCTTTGCTTTACAGTTGTATGGCAGAGACCAGCATTTGAAGATTCAGGTGTGCCATCATCATATGTCTTGTTGTCTCTGTCCTATGGACTGGTACTGAACTACTGTAATTCTATGTATGTCTGCTGTTTCACCCAGATTTACAATGCTTTCTACCCTACCCAAGTATACTCTCCGGCCCCCATTCATTGCCACAATATTTCTGGCTTTGAACCTGCATTCCAGAGAACCCAGGAGTTATTTATTTATTTTTATTTTATTTACGGTATTTTTACCCCGCCTTTCTCCCCAAAGGGACCCAAGGCGGCTTATTAGCTCCCAGTTATTAGCTCCCAGCCCCAATCCTTGTAGCCCACCTGCTCCTCAGTGTCCTGCCAGAAACCCCCAGTCCTGCCTTGCACCACATACCACCTACACCAACACACTCTGTACATCTTCTCTTCATGGTTAGAGTAACTTCCTATGTGGGGCAGATCCAAGCCCCCTTACAGGACAGTTCGTGCTGAGCTCTCCACCTCCTCACATCATGAACTTATGCACTACCTATAAGATGTGGGGATAGGCATCAGCTGTGTTCTAGCAGGATACATGTAGTGGACTGAGGCAGGATTTGAGGTCACATGTAGGAAGTGCCATTTTTGAATGTTCTTCATTATAAAAAAAATCTCCCTGCAGGTAAAAATTTCTATCAGGAAGAGAGAGGTTCTATCCCAGCCATTTGCCATCTCTCTCTCTCTCTCTCTCTCCCTCTCTCTCTCCCTCTCTCTCTCTGTGTGTGTGTGTGTGTGTGTGTGTGTGTGTGTGTGTTTAGGCTTACCATCGCCCTGGAATTGATGCTGGCTTCGGCCTAGAACAGACCCGAGCCGCTCCCAAGAGTGCACTGCGGCTGCCCAATGGGCTTCTGGCTTCCGGAACGTCTGGTCAACGACGCAGCAGAAGTAGGAACCCTGTTGGGCAGCCGCAGTGCACCCTTGGGAGCGGCTCAGGTCCGCTCTAGGCCGAAGCCAGCATTGATTCTGGGACGATGGTAAGCCTATCTGTGTTGTGTGTGTGTGTTTTGTATGTTCTTGAAGCACAATTGCTGTCAGGAAGAGCCTTACAACATTGTTGGTTTGGGGATGCTTTTGCCTCTACCCGACACCAGGGTCCAATCTTTTCTCACCTTTTTGAAACTGGATTTTCCCCAGCATCCCTCATCTGGGCTGGGTCCTGGCACTGTGGCAGGACTCGCTTCACGACAACAAAGCCAGCTGCCTCTTTTCAGCACCTCACATCAAACGGTGGGCCCTGACAGCATAAGTCCCAGACCTGTCTCTCCCTGGCTTTTGTTCCCATGAATAGGCGGCCTTGTCTGCCTCAAAGAGGGACAGAGACATAAGCAATTAACAAAGATGGCCTTCTCCAATTACCCAGGAAAATATCCAAGAGAGAAAGACATATTCCTTGCCTCCCCGTCATTTCTCCGAAAATGCACTCATTCCAGGTGGAAACAAAACCTGCTGGAATGAGCGCTGAAAGCCTTCAGAGAGAGGGGTATACTTGGCACTTTCTTTTGAAGCCGCTATATACTATGTATGAGACATTTCACACAAAGAAGGTTGTGAAAAGAACTTTCAAATAGCCAGGGGCAAGGCAGGCAAGGGGCCGTGCTTCTATCCAGGATGACTCTTTGTTTACAGTGCATAGATCATGGAGACGGAAAAGCCCCAAAGACAATCTAGTCCAACCCCACCCAAGGACAAATTCATCCATCCAACACAGGGGTGCACAACTTGGAAGTAGGTAGGGGCCAAAATGAATAGACTAAACTTCTTTGGGGCCGCATGGGGGCGTGGGGGCGTCCTCAGGAAGTGACATCACAGGGGTGTGTGTCCATGAGCTGGAAAATATCCAGAAATGCAACATATTAATAAATAAATAAAGATATTTACAGAATTAAAAATTAGGATTTGCATTCCCGCCACGAATCCGAGCCTCCTCCTCACACAGAACAGCGACAGCGCCAACGGGACAAGCCCCAAAACCTCCGCGCCCGTTGGCACACAAGAGGAGACGCGGCTCTTCCGGCTCCTGGCCGAATGCCAGGAGACTCCAGCTGATCGGTGGCGATCAAACGCCGCCTTCAGCAACGGCCTCAAAGCCTCCAGGCCAATGGGCTCGCAAGGCTCAGTGACTTCGTCCTTCTCGCTCGGCGACCCGAGCGAGAAGGCTGCACAGCTGGAGCAAAGACATCGGAGATCCCTCGGCGCTCTCTTCGTAAGCAACGCGCACCAAGGGATCCCTGATTTCTTCGGGGGCCACTGGAAATCCTTCAGAGCCCGGGGGCCACATGTTGTGCACCCCTGATCCACCAGTTCCCCTCACCCCAATCAGCTTACACAATCCAGACAACAATTGTCCAGCAGTTATAGCATGCTGGGGTGTGTGTATGTCTTCAACTGGGGCTCCCCACAGTCAGGGTCTAACACCACCACCGTCTCCTGCACCATCAGCATTGGGTCCAAAAGGAAGCCTAACAAACGGAGCTCTGTGATTCGAGGGAGTCACCTAGGCTGCAATATCTGCCTGCCTGAGTATGCAGTCAGCTGACCCCACAGGCCAATCCCTGCACACCAGACTCTATAAATACCAAGCCTCAGAGCCAGTTCCTCACTCTCAGCAGCTTGTCTCTAGTGCGAGGTGGCTGTCTACATGCTTGTGCCCCTGGTCCTTGGCCCTGACTGGTTTTGACTGCGCACCTGACTCTGGCCCTCTCTGATCCTTGCTTGCTACTCTGAAACATGACCCTTATGTGGTTTGCTTCTTCATACACCTGCTTTTGGCCCACTTGAAAGTTGGACTGCCAACCAGTTCCCTGGGGTCCCAGGCCGTGATCAAAATGGGTGCTTGACATTTGATAAGGTCTGACACAAGCAGAGAATAGATGCACTACAGAGCCAATAGGGCCCCACTGATTCTTGCAAGCAAGCCGAGCCAAACCAAACCAAACTAAACCATGCACTGCAGGCAAGGCAGGGCAACAAATATGAGTAATTTTTGGCAGGAAAAAGGGCACCTGAGGAAAGAGTTAACTCCTCCATCCCCACATGCTGAGGTCCTGAATGGATCCCATATAGCTGTTTTTTCTCTCTCTCAAAGAAGAGGCACATCCAGATATAAATTTGCCTCTTTTAAAATGCATTTCCACAAACATTTCCAGTTTGACCCTTAGAAAACACTGATTTCTGCACTGAGATACTGCACGCTTGAATGGTTCCCTCCATACATCATACTCCTACAACTTCCAAATACTATAATTTTCAGTGTTTCAAAACTCTAGGTCAGGGGTTCTCAACCAGTGGTACTAGTACCACCAGTGGTACTTCTGCCGACTGCTGGTGGTACTCGGACCACCAAACCACCGGAACCCTGCTCCAATGCAGTGCTTTCAGCAGTGTGCTTTCGCTCCCGAGAGGTTCCTGGCTTTGGCCAAGCCTCTCAGGAATGTTGAGAAGGGCCCTCCCACCCACTCAGAGCCTCCTACCTGTGTTTTCTGGCCTTCAAAACCCTGAAAACCCGGAAGTAACTGGTGATGATGTCATCGCCAGTCACTTCCGGTGGTACACAGCAGGAGAGTGGTGCCAGAGGTGGTACTTGGCCAGGAAGGGGTGGTACTTGGCCAGGAAGGTGGTACTTGGCCAGGAAGGGGTTGAGAACCCCTGCTCTAGGTGACTCCCTCGAATCACAGAGCTCATGGCAGAATAGTTTCAAGGTAGCCTGCCCCCAAACCCTGCATTTAAACTCACGTATACTTCCCTGCCTAGAAATAAAGGAGTCCTGGTATAGCAGTTGGAATAGTTGTGGGGATATCTAGGTTCAAATCCCCATTTAGCAAGGAAGCTAACTGGATGATATTGGGCCAGTCATATTTCTCAACATAACATTACCTCACAAGGCTGTTGCGAGGATATAATGGGGGAGATAACTTTGTATACCACCCTGAGTTCCTTGGAGGAAGGGCAGGATATCAATGTATCTAACTAAACTCAAGAGTACAGACTCCCTCTCTCTGCATTCTAAGCCACAAAAACTCTAGTGCAGGTGTTCTCAACCAGTGGAACTAGTACCACCAGTGGTACTTCGGCCAACTGCTGGTGGTACTCAGACTGTTGGACCACTGGAATCCTGCTCCAATGAAGCGCTTTTGGCGGTGTGTTTTCACTCCTGAGAGGCTCCTGCCTTTGGCCGAGCCTCTCAGGAAGGCTGAGAAGGGTCTTCCCACCTGCCCAGAGCCTCCTACCTGCGTTTTCTGGCCGCCGAAAACCTGAAAACCCAGAAGTAACTAGCAATGATATCATCGCCAGTCACTTCCGGTGCTACACAGCAGGAAAGTGACGTCGGAGGTGGTACTCAGCCGGGAAGTAGTTGAGAACCCCTGCTCTAGTGCTTCTTGGAAAATCCAGTAGACGTGGCCCTGGATGCTTGTGCTCTAACTGCTAGGCAGTACTCTCCTGTCAAAGAACTCAGGAGTACAGTACTGACTTCCAGATCCACCCTACTACGTTCGTAATTCTCTCCCCCATTTTGCCCTAAGAACAAACAGAAAACCATCATTTGGACAGAGAGTGGGGTCAAATCATATGTCTTTAAAGGGCTTGTTGGGGGAGGGGATGATGGATGAATGAGCCAATCAAGTGCCCTGCTGAGGTGGGAGGGATAGGAAATTGTGGGGGTTTGTCCCACATTTGGTAAATATTAGTGCTCTAATCCGCTAGTGTACAGCCATGCAAGCTATTCTTTTATTGTTCATTTTGCCCTTTTAAAAAGCATTTTCCAAATTAATAAAAGGGATGCGGGGAATGAATGTGCTTGACGGGAGATGTTTGCAAGTGCTTTGAAGTCTTTCCTCTACCCTCTTAGCTGGATGGATGGACAGATGGGGAAAGGAGGACGGAACAGAGGGGGCGATTAAATTAAAAATAACTGATGGCCTGGTTGTAACATCTGCTGAACAAGAGAGAGTGAAACCTGATCAGCGCTGGGTCCTCTTGAAGTTGACAGGATCTGGAAAAGAAAAAAAGTCTAAAACCTAAGAAATGTCAAGAAAACAGGACAAAAAAAAAGTACTATAACAGCAATGAAGACTTATTGCACTGTTTGTACCTAACAATAAATTAATCAGGAATTGATTGATGGCCTTGGATTTGAGAGGGAGCGATGGACAGATCTGGGAAATGGATCACCGTATGGAAGGATGGATTGAAATTTTGGGGGAAAGAAATGGATGTGAGTTAGAAAGGGAAATTGCACATACACAATAATACTACTTAGCATTTGTATAGTGTTTTAGAGTATTCAAAATACTTTCCATTAATTAACTTGCTGTAATCCTTACAACCACCCTGTAAATCAAAATAGTTATCCCCATATTACAGTTGAGGGTGCCTTGCCTAGGGCAACTTAATGAGTTCATGACATAGAGGAGATTCAAACCAGGAACGCTGTGATTCATAAAAGTCACTTCATTTCTGAGGGCACTTCCGGGCGGGCTCTTTGTAGTACAAACAAGTTGTTCTTTTTCTGCTTGCGGTCAAATGTTCCTTCCACACAGCAGTATTATTATTTTATTTTTATTTATTTAAAGAATTTATACCCCGCCTTTCTCCCAGCAAGGGCACTCAAGGCGGCTTACAATAAAAACATTAAAATACATATATACATTAAAATAATTAAAAACAAATAGTTCAAACAATTAAAACAAACAACCCCAGTGGGTCACCTATATTTACATTTGTTAAAAGTCATTTGTTAAAAAGCCAGCCCACCATGTCAGACATCGAATGCTAACCTAAATAAAAACGTCTTAAGGCCCCGCCGAAAGGTCTCTAAAGAGGGAGCCGTTCTTAATTCCAGGGGGAGGGAATTCCATAATTGGGGCGCCACTGCCGAGAAGGCCCTATTCCGTGCCGCCATTCCCCTCACCTCCGTCAATGGCGGCGCGGTTAACAGGGCCCCCCTGATGACCTCAGAGTATGGGTCTGATTATAAGGAAGGAGGCGGTCCCTCAAATACACTGGACCCAAGCCGTATAGGGCTTTAAAAGTCAAAACTAGCACTTTGAATTGTGCCCGGAAACGAACCGGCAGCCAGTGTAGCCGCCGAAGCAACAGTAGAGATGGCGTGGCTTTGGGACACAGTAGGCTGATTTCCCCCCCCCCCCTCTTTACCTTTCCTGTTCCTCTTGTGGTCTATTGAATCTGGGCATGGATGGACTGCTCCAAAAAGACAGAACAGTAGCACTAACAATTTTCACACCTGTGGTTATTATGCTGCTGCTGTACCACTTTTTTCATTATCAGTGGATTTTCCCTGTTGATAAATGTGACAACTGAACCTTGTGGAAAATACAGGGTAGATCATGGATGGATGGCCACATAGTGTGAACAACCCATAAATAGTATGTGATGAGTACATACAATGTGTGACGAGCATGCTTAGCCACTATGCCAGCTCTCTGGGTGATTATAGGGAGAGGAGGAAGAGGCCTATATCGGTACAGAAGGACAGATAGATTGATGAATCTGTGTGTGTGGGGGGCTCCTTAAAGGTAAAGGTGACCCCTGACAATTAAGTCCAGTCGTGTCCGACTCTAGGGTGTGGTGCTCATCCCCATTTCAAAGCCGAAGAGCCAGCGTTGTCCGAAGATGCCTCCGTAGTCATGTGGCCGGCATGACTCTCCTTGCCGCAGCGCGTAGTATGCGGCTGGAACACGGAGCGCTGTTTACCTTCCCGCAAGCGGTACCTATTTATCTACTCACATTAACATGCTTTGGAACTGCTAGGTTGGCAGGAGCTGGCCAAGCAACGAGAGCTCACCCCATCGCGGATTCGAACTGCCGACCTTTCGATCGACAGCTCATGGTTCAGCGGTTTAACCCACTGCGCCACCTGCTGGCCACCCGCTGGGGGCTCCTTAGGGCTGCTCAATCAAAATGAGAAATAGCAGGGCCACACATCCAGCATATTATGGGATAAGAGACATCTGTTACCTTCTATGGGAAAAGAAGTCTGTTTCCTCAAAAGAAGGGAAGCCTGTTAAAATCATTGTACTATTTCTCTCATGTAGGAGAGAAAGCATGAACAGTAGAAGGAACATACTAAAAAAGACTTGCATATCTGGGAGCAGAATTCAAACTCATCCCAGTGTCCATTTGGAAGCACACATGTCAGAATGACTTTATTCTGTGGTCTTCAGGTCAGAGAGTGCAGAATATTAACCCATCCCAATGCATTTCAGTGGCCATTGGAAAGGGCAACTCAGTAATATCTCCTATATAACGCTGTGGATATGATGTAACAGGATTGGAGGATCATCTTCCGCGGGATTATGGTCATGGAAGATGATCCAATCCTGTTACATCATAGCTGGTCATAACAGTTTTTTTTGCTCTATTCTTCTGCTGTGGATATGTTTCTGGAAAACAGAGTAAGTACAGCAAGTCCTCACTTAAAGTCGTTTCGTTATAAGAAGTTGTGTCATTTTAAAGTTGTTGAGAAAAAAAATTGATTCCTGGCTGGGGTCACTGTCTGTGTGGAGTTTGAACGTTCTCCCCATGTCTGTGTGGGTTTTCTCTGGCCCAGAAAGCTCACATTTATTTCAATGTTTGATATTAGAAGTGTTTTGGGTCTTTATTTAGAAGTTTGGTAATGTTTTTCTGACCAGAAATATGCTGTAAAATCTTGTTTATGTTTAGTTGTTGATAGGTTCTTGTTTATGTATATCAATTAGCCTACGGTAAAATTGGTTTCGTTATAAGTCGTTTCGCTTTAAGTTTCAGTTTCCAAGAACCTATCAACAACTTTAAGTGAGGAATTGCTGTACTATGTACTATGTGTTGTCGGAGACATAACTCTACTTGTTGTCTGCTTGGCTATTTGCATACAGTGCCTAAAAATCATTGAGGAAAGGAAGACCCTCACCCTTGCTTTGAATACATTCCAATGGCCCTTCAGAAGGATCTCATGCATCCTAATGGCTATTCTGTGTCATTCATTTTATTTATTTTTTAAAAGTTATCCCATGCTTTCCCTTTCCATTTAGGAGGCGCTCAGGGTGGCTAACAGAAAAATTAAAAACAGCAATAAAGTCACAGAAGCCGGTCTGCCTCCCCCTCAGTGGCATAGCTAGACTGGAGCGGAGGCAAGTAGTTCTGCAAGACTCTGTTACACCGGAGTCAATGGCCCCTCCCCCTTGCTGTTGGAGCCATTCTGGCGGCAATGGCAACACGCAGGACACTCCTCTGTTACTGCCGGAATGGCTCCAACAGAAAAGGGGAGGGGCCGCTGACTCCGGTGTAACGGAGTCTTGCAGAACTACTTGCCTCCACTCCAGTCTAGTTTCACCTCTGCTCCCCCTTTCTCTGTTTCTTCTCCCTCACAGGACAGCTGAGGGGAGGAGGAGGAGGGCAGGCGGGCCTCTCCTGTCTTCATGGATCTGCCTTCTCTTTCTTTGCTTCTTTTCCCTCACAGGACGAGTTGGTTATTTTAGTAACCTTGGGCTCTGTGGATCAGGAAAATGCAGTACAGGTGGGCCCCCATATCCACTGATTCGCTATCCACGGTTTCAGTTATCCACGGATCGTGGGGACCCCCCCAGGCTTTTACTTTTTTCCCAGTAAGCTCGTTTCTTTCTTAAAGAAACAGGAGAAGCAGCCTCTGGCTGCTTATTATAGGCAAGTAGAATGAGACTAAGTACTAGAGAGGCTCTGCAAGGTTAACAGAAACCTTGCAGAGCCTCTCTAGGACTTAGTCTCGTTCTACTTGCCTGCAATGGAGGCTGCTTCTCTGTTTGTTTTAAGGAAGAAACAAAGCTTGCTGAAAGAAAAATAAGAGCTGGGGGGGGGGCAAGCATGCCTGCCTGCAGGGGAGGCAGGGTGGGGGGAGGGCTCAGGAAACCATGGAAAGGGTGTTCGCTCTTATCCACGGTTTCAAGTATCCACAGAGGGGCCTGGAACATATCCCCAGCGGATATGGGGGCTCACCTGTACCTGCACTGCAAGCAATGTGAGATGGGCAGGAATATGAACCTGAACGAATTGTGTCCCATCACTGCTACAACCATTTCATGCATTTACTTTTTGCCCTAGTCTCAGGGCTATCTAAGGAAGATAGATGCTTTTGAACTGTGGTGTTGGAGGAAAATTCTGTGAGTGACTTGGACTGCAAAAAGATCAAACCAGTCCATACTCCAGGAAATCAAGCCAGACTGCTCACTTGAGGAAATGATATTAAAGGCAAAATTGAAGTACTTCAGCCACATAATGAGAAGACGGGATACCCTGGAGAAGATGCTGATGCTAGGGAAAGTGGAAGGCAAAAGGAAGAGGGACCGACCAAGGGCAAGATGGATGGATGATATTTTGGAGGTGACGGACTCGACTTGGGGGAGCTGGGGGTGGCGACGATCGACAGGAAGCTCTGGCGTGGGCTGGTCCATGAAGTCATGAAGAGTCGGAAGAGACTGAATGAATAAACAACAACAGGGCTAATGGCCTCTTTCTTTCTCCTTCATAAATATAGCAGCATTGAAATGCACATGTGCTTTACAGGAATAACATGAATAGACAGATCCTTGTCCCTCAGCTGAATTAATATAAATCCCATTAGACACAGCATCCTAGTACTGTCTCTTGCTCCAACATAATGCTATTACCACACAAACACACAAATCTGTTTGTCATGCTATATCCTATTTTTCTCTCTCATTGTATGAAACTCCAGGTTCTGTGTTGTTCTTTGATGTGTCTCAGCACTGAGCTTCTTAATTGCGCTCAGTTCACTAATGCGCAATCCACAGAGTGCTGCCTTCATGGCATCTCTGACAATTCCTGAGCATCCTTAAGTCCAGGTGAACATTCTCAGAGCAGGGCGATCCCTAGGTAGCACTTCCGAGCCTTGAAAGCTCTACATAAGAACATAAGAAGAGCCCTGCTGGATCAGGCCAAAGGCCCATCTAGTCCAGCTTCCTGTATCTCACAGTGGCCCCACCAGATGCCTCTCACTGTGGTGGGGCCACAAGACAACAAGAAACCTGTATCCTGTCGTCACTCCCATGCACCTGGCACAGAGAGAACCTACTCCTCCAATCAGAAGGTTGCTTATCCCCATCATGGCTTGTAAGCTGTAATGGACTTTTCCTCCATAAATCTGTCCAATCCACTTTTAAAGGCATCTAGGCCAGGTGCCATCACCACATCACCACATCCTGTGGCAAGGAGTTCCACAGATTAATTACATGCTGGGTGAAGAAATATTTTATTTTGTCTGTTCTAGCTCTCCCTCCACTCAGTTTTAGTGCATGTTCCCTGGTTCTGGTGTTGTGCGAGAGGGAAAAGGAACTTCCCTCTATCCACTCTCTCCATCCCATGCATAATTTTATACGTCTCAATCATGTCCCCCCTCAGGCGCCTTTGCCCCAAACGCTGTAACCTTTCCTCGTCATAAGGGAGGTGCCCCAGTCCACTAACCATTTTGGTTGCCCTTCTCAGCACCTTTTCCAAATGTATTGGAAAAATACATTTGGAAAATGTATCTCCACATGTATTGTCTTGCAATCCTTACCACAACCCCGTAAAGTACCGTAAGTATTATTATAGCCATATTGCAGGGACGGGACTGAAGCTGAACCTTGCTTAAGGTCATCTAGTTCATGAGTTCATGGCAGAGGTGGGATTTGAACCAGGGAGGCCCTGACTCATAGCTCAGTCACTAGCTCTCACGCTGTGTTACCAAACATAATTCTCCTTACGAGAAGACAGTGAGGAATAGTATGCAAAATGTACGTGAACTTTTTGGAATTATGATGCATTTTTTTACAGAAGGATCTAGGGTTGTTAGTTCACGCAAACCTAGGCACCTCGTCGCCTGTTTTCCCTTCCTCCTGTGCCACTAATTCCATGACATTCTAAGGGGCAATGGGCAATACTGCAGTTCCTTGTCTCCTAGTTACTTCCTTTGTCCGTAGCTTTAGTAAGGAAGGAAAGACGAAATCTCAGAGGTGAAAATAGGCAGGCTCAAGGACCATGGGGCTCTGAACCAAGTGAGCCTTGTGGCTTGCAGGTTCTGAAAAAGCAAGGAAGGGCAGCTCAGCAGAGAAGAGGAAGGGGCAATGGCTGATCTAATAGGTAGTAATGCAAACCATCTTCTCCCAAGAGCCCCCAGGGCACGGCTGGGCTGGCAAAGGGGGCAGGAAGACGGGAGGGAGTGGAACAGGAAATAAGGTTGATGCTCCTGCATCCTGACTCCCGGCTATCCTCCTACCCTTACATTTGCCCGGTCACAGATTTATTTGTTTATTTATTTCATTGCGCCTTCATGTGTGGAAGGAATCAGTGATGTAGACTTGAGTCTATTGGCTCGGACTCGAGTTGGGCTCAAGCGTCAATGACTCAACTCGGACTTGACTCAGCGATTGTAAAAGACTTGACTTGAGACTTGGAGCCTTTTACGACAAGTTGAATTTTATTCAGATTTAAATCCGTTTTCCCCATTAAATAGATAGGGACTCACAACTCACAACCAAAGGACTCGGGACTTGGGGACAAAGACTAGGGACTTGACTCGAGACTTGGAGTCAGAGATTTGATCCACATCCCTGGAAGGAATGCTGCTGCAGAAAGGGTGGAGCACATCCTCTAACAAAGTAAGGAGGAAATGACAGCGAGTGACTGAGATTCTTTGCCTGAAAAAAGAAAGAAAAGAGAGGTGACAGTCAGACATGTAGGAGTTAGCTAGTTGCTCCACTTCAGACCAAATCCACACCTGGCTGGCTTTGTTAAGACTCTGTAGGTGCCTTGATCCAATTTGCTTGTCAACTCTTATGTGGGGAAGGGGTGGGGTGGGGTCTCAAGGAACGCCTGCTCCCCTTTCAAGCTGTCTGCCCTGAGGCAGGTGTGGATTTCAGACTGACCTGGTTTTACCTGCCACTGCCGAATTATTTAATACCACCTGACATATGATCAGAACCAAACAGGAGAGTGAGGGAGGGGAGGCATAGAATCCAGATGGTGTGGGGGGGATGCAGGAGGATTTATAAGGGGCCATTGGGCCACATGAGTTAAGGTCATAGGGGCCCAGGTGCCTAGGAAACAGTTTCCTCTGCTGCAAAGATTTTGATGTCTTCAAGAAAACCCACTGAAAACATCAACTCAATGTGCTGCAGCCATAGAAAAGTCCAGCAATTTTAGGAGATGCCTACCTTACAGGGCTATTAGAAGGACTGTCAAGTAATTGTATGTGCAGCACATCAAACACTTGAAATGGAAACAGTTTCATATATATATATATGATTGAAAATAAAAAACACCCAATATCAAAATGCAGGTATTGATTACCATGATTTGCCCTGTACTATACAGTAATTAGATCACGCATTGTGGGTGGCCTTGCCATGATGAAGCAACATAAATCAACCAGGGATGGCCCTAAATCTCCCAGGACCTCCAGCAGTGCAGCAAATACTGCTGCATCCTGTGTGGTCCTTGCTGTGCCAAATGTCACCCCCCCCCACACACACACACCTGGCAGCGCACCAGCCACTGCCTCCACCACTCCTGCTCCCCAGATTATAAAATAAAGAGGCAGAGGTGTACTCAAGGACTTCACCTACAGCAACAATGATGATGTCATCAGCAGGAGTGCTCAGGTTCTACGTTTCAAATCTTTTTCAAAAGGACTTTAACCAAGAAGAAACATCTGGCTCAGTAGAAGGCAAAATGAGAAATTTGCCTGGGGGCACAAATTACTGTCTAGGCAGGGCTCTATTGTCTTTCCTAAGGACCGGCTGAGACATTATGTGCGGTTCATGTTACATTAAGGCTACAATCCTATGCAAATTTACAGGGATGTGGATCAAGTCTCTGACTCCAAGTCTCAAGTCATGTCCCAAGTCTCTGTGTCCAAGTCTCAAGTCAAGCCCCAAGTCTTTGCCCCCAAGCCCCAAGTCTTTGGTTGCAAGTTGCGAGTCCCTATCTATTTAATGGGGAAAACAGGTTTAAACCTGAATAAAATTCAACTTGTAAAAAGCTCCAAGTCTCGAGTTTTTTGAGTCTTGTACAATCGCTAAGTGAAGTCCGAGTAAAGTCATTGACGTGACTTGAGTCCAACTCAAGTCTGAGTCAATAGACTCAAGTCTAAAAAGGTAAAGGTATCCCCTGACAATTAAGTCCAGTCGTGTCCGACTCTAGGGTGTGGTGCTCATCTCCATTTCAAAGCCGAAGAGCCAGCGTTGTCCGAAGACGCCTCCATGGTCATGTGGCCGGCATGACTCTCCTTGCCGCAGCGCATAGCATGCAGCTGGAACACGAAGCGCTGTTTACCTTCCCGCAAACGGTACCTATTTATCTACTCGCATTGACATGCTTTGGAACTGCTAGGTTGGCAGGAGCTGGCCAAGCAACGAGCGCTCACCCCGTCGCGGGAATCGAACTGCCGACCTTTCGATCGACAGCTTATGGTTCAGCGGTTTAACCCGCTGCGCCACCCGCTGGCCTCAAGTCTACATCACTGCAAATTTACCTGGGAGTAAGACCTACTGATGGAGTGGGAATAAACTTGTGAATAAACATACATAGGCTTGCACTCTAATATACCTTTTATATTTATTTGGAATACTTTTTAATCTCATTTTCAATTTTTATATTTTTGATCTGAAATTGTTGCAGCCTACTACAAGAGTTAGGGGTGATATGAGCTGGTTTTAAATTAAGCATAATAAAGTTCAGACATAAGAGAAAGAAGAAAACACTCAAGAGAAGAAATATAAAGCTTCTTCGACTTCTGATGAAGCCTTACAAAGTATAAGGCGAAACATCAAGTGATAGACTTTGCCCATTTTGTGCATTACACAACAAAAAAAGCAGGGTTACCACAGAGTTTACATTCACTAGCAAAATACATATTTCTATGCTGTTTTTCAACCACTCCAGAAACTTGTGCACAATTTTGTTTACATTGCATAAATAAATAATGTTTCAACTGAAGAACGTTACAATTTAAGTACAGACCTCCAGAACCGTCCTAACCTGCACTTAAATAGGGGTCTATCTCCTGTATTTAATATGATGAAATGTCTCTCTTCTCTCATTTTTAAGAGATTTTGGAGACCCAATAGAGTATAAGATGCTATATCCTCATTCTTTAGGGTTATAGTATTGTAAAACAGTCATCTATTTCAAAGTAGATTGAAAACTTTTATGGCCCGATATAATATATAACGAAATCGGATATATGGGTTCTATCGCCATGTAAAGGATAAAAGCTTCAAATATATATTTAAAAACACATCCAAAACTAAGTTAAGAACAAGTTTAAAAACATAAAAAGCAGGTAAAATCACAAACCTTTGTAAATCTAATATCAACCTTTGTGATTTTACCATTTTTATATTTTTCGTTATATAGTCATCTATTTGCAAGAGTCATCTATTTGCATTATTAAAGAATTTTTTTAGAGGTGATTTAAGGAATAATACAGTATTCTGAAACTGCAGTTTTACTTTCCCATGTTCCTTAATCCATCCAATAACACAAGTACCATAGTAATCTCACTGTAGAAATATCTACTTTGCTGTTTTCAATTTCTTTTTATTTTTGTGTTATACATCAAACTACTTGAACACACCAGTGCTGGCTGAAGGACAGTGGGAAAGTGCAGAGCTGGAAGCACATTTTAAAAAAGAAATCAAGAAGGTTCCTAGAATGGCTGGAGAGGGGGGGGAAACACTGTGGAATGAGGCTAAGCCTGGCTGATTTTTTTTCCTCTGTAAATCTAATATCAACGTGTTGTAACAACACAGTGGGGAAACCCACCTCATAGCCCCTGAGGAAAAAAGAAAGAAACACAGAAAGTAAGCTGCCAAATTAAAGTTTAAAAAACCAGTGTGCCTATTGAATAGGCAAATACGCTGCTTGTCATTAGTGACGGAACAGACACGATCCAATAGGTGCCTGTTATGGTGTTACAACATTATGCATAAAATTCACAACAGCAATGGTCACAAAAGCTTGGCGAGGGCAGGGGGTTGTTATTTCAATAACAAAATATTCTGGTTTGAGTGCTGGAATAGTGCAGCTTTCCTGGAATAATGCTAATTGGGGGGAAATTGTCTAGATCTTCTACAATAACTAGGTTACAAGTCTGCTTTTATTCCATGGAAAACCAATTGTCTGTATACAGTACTATTGTATTCTCAGTGACAGCATCAGGGGCCCCTGGGATAAAGCCCTGCACTGAACCACCCCCACAGCACCCCTTGTCTAACCCCCAATAGCACATTATTTGTTTGTTTGTTTACAGTACTGTATTTATATATACCACCTTTTTCTTTCCAGACTCAAGGCAGTTTACATAGACAGGCTATCCTAAACTCCATTTTTTTCCAAATGGGTTTTTATGGTTCTCCGAGAACATAGAACCCTCAATTCCCAGATGTTTCCTTTCAAAATGCACTGCAGTCACGTCCTGGCTGTGCTTCTGCCTTCTAAGCTTTTCACAGCAACCACAGTCGATTCTCAAGGTGCTGCCATTGGTACAGAGGGGTTATCAATCAGCCCAGCAAGGTAGGGTTTCTGACAGGTGTGGACCATAGGCAGCACCTGAACTGGCTGACCCCAATGCCACCCTGTCTGTCCTGAAAAATGGGGAGGTTACGCATTGAAATAAATGGAACAGTGTGTGAGGCTATGTCCTGCAGAGGGCAGCAAAGAGAAAGGAAAAGTGTGAGCACATATAGATGCTGTTTAGCTTTGTTGCACTTCATTTTTTGCCAAATCCTTCCAACTCATCATACGGACATACTGCCTCCTCCCCTCTATGAGGTGGTATACAAGGAGTGAACAGATGTATTGCTACTCAGAGGAGGGAATCTCTTCTGCCTGCCCCCTTCCCTACCTTCAGCCAGGCACATCCTTGTTTTGTTGCCCAGCTATCCTTCATTCTCGGTTTCTCCAGATGCTGGGCAGATGGTTTCAGAGGGGGGGAAAAAACACCATGCTTCCGACTCACAGCTAATCCCAATTAAAAGGATCAAATGTAAATCAGAGAGCTAGATCTGGAAGATAACATTCTTGGGTACTCTAGAACTAGAGTGGGTTCTGGATCATTGAGTTTCTGGAAACCAGGACAACTGGCTTCTCTTCCTCTATGAAACTAATGTGGTTGAATTCTGTTCCTTCCACAAGCTTTTTCTTAAAAAGCAGGGCTTGTAAAATTGTGATGTTTCAAAATCATTTAAAGTGCTTTAACTTAAAACAAATTAGATGCAGTCTCAAATGCTCCAGAGTATGCTTTATATTAGAACAACTGAGTCAAACTAGGACTGCCAACTTCTGGATTGCACAAAACTGTCCTGTTGCCTGCCTGAAGAAGAGTTCTGCATAATTCAAAAGCTTGCTCTCCTAACTGGCCTGCACTGCTTTGAAACTTAGCTTTCCCATCTGTGGGACCATTACAGTTCTCAGACTGAATTCGAAGCACTCTTGAGGTAGTGACCACACTGTGGAGGGAGCTGGACAGAGCAAACGCCTTTCACAAGTTTTTATGGCTTTTGAGAAGTAGAGCTGCCAGTTTTTGATCCAGAGAGCTTGCCCATCTCTTATTTATTTATTTATTTGTTTGTTTGTTTGTTTTTCACATTTTTATACCGCCCTTCCTCCAAGGAGCTCAGAGTGGTGTACATATTTCCTCCCCTCCTTTTTGTCCTCACAACAACCCTGTGAGGTAGGTGGGGCTGAGAGATAGTGACTGGCCCAAGGTCACCCAGGAAGCTTCGTGGCTGAGCGGGGATTTGAACCTGGATCTTCCAGGTCTAAGTCCGACTCCCAAACCACTACACCATCCTGGCTCCTTGATACTCCATAGGACAGCATGACAACATGGTACTTTTTGCCATTTTCACTATCCCCTTGTGGACTCTTGTCTCCCTGTGGCCTCACCTTCTAGCTGCTATGTTTATAAAATGTGAGCTTCTAAAATGCCACCACCATGCAGAAGCCCACTGCATCCTCCTTTAGCCTTCAGCTACGGTTATCCGATTCCACTCTTCCCTATCTACATGAACATCGGACAGGAGATCTCTCTCCAAGTGAAGCCCTTCTGTGGGCCCCTCTTTTCTGCATGGAGGTGTCAATCGTCTGCCTAACTAGAAGGGTTTGAAGTAGCTGCTGGAATAGTAGGGTTGTTGTTTTTATGAGCGGAAATTGCATTCTGGCCAGTAAAAACCAGATGCAGCAGATGTGGGGAAATGAAGCTCATATAGTGGGGGGGTGATTGTAAAGAACATTTTTTTAATGGGCATGGTTGGTTGCTGCTGAAAGATCTTTGCCCAGAAGAGGCTTAGTTAGCAGATATCTTCCCATAGCAAGATGTGCAAAAATAAGGCAAGCTCTCACCAAATATAGAACCTAAGAACAGCAAAAGAAAGGTGAGATCAAAGAGACCTCTTTGTAGTCTGTATATCTAGAGAGATGAAATTATGGCTTATGATAAGGTTTCTGGGCTCCAGAATCTTTCATGAGCCTGTTGAACTCTCTCAGTTATGTGTTAACTGGGATTGTTGTTTCTCTATATACCTGCAGTATGCCTCTGAGCATATGCAGAGTCTTTTCTTTTCCAAACTGAATAACAGAGGCCAATTTCCATGCATGTGGAATTAAGAGACAGGGTTTACGCGTCAAGAGGATTGGCTTTCAGAGTGGCCAGAAACTGAGGAAACTCACATAGATGTAATACATATGGAAATATTGACACTCTCAGCCTTACCTGGAGAAGTCTCCTGAGAGTCCCTTGGACTGCTAGGAGATGAAATCAGTCAATCCTAAATGAAATCAACCCTGACTGTTCCCTGGAAGGACAGGTACTGAGGCTGAAGCTCAAATATTTTGGCCACCTAATGCGAAGAGAGGACTCTCTGGAGAAGACTCTGATGCTGGGAAAGATTGAAGGCAAAAGGAGAAGGGGAAGGCAAAGGATGAGATGGTTAGACAGCATCACCGATGCAACAAACATGAAAATGAGCGAACTCAGGAAGATAGTGGAGGACAGGAAGGCCTGGCGGGATATGGTTCATGGGATCACGAAGGGTCGGACACGACTTAGCGACTGAACAACAACAATATATTATAGTTAATTATTGCTGTTTACATTTGAATCCCACTGTTCTTCCAAAGAACTTACGGTGATGTAATGGGGGGGGGGAGTCCTCATTTTATCCCCAGAACAATGAGGCTATCTAGGCTTAGAGATAGTGATTGGCACAAGGTAATTGGCCAGATTCATGAGGATTTGAACTCAGGTCTCCCCAGTGCAGGTCCAACACTGTCCGTGGCACCCTGCTGCCTCTGCCTATCCAACATTACACTATTTATGGATCAGAAAGTGCTTGCTCTACACGTGACATGACAAGTGTCATCCCATTTAACACCAGTTTATGGTTCATATAAACTGCAATGGTTCATGAGAAACTGTGGAAATCATAGTTTTTTGAAGATGCCTGTTAACATGGAGTCTTCTCAGAACCACAGTTCCCACGATGCCTGGCTTATGGCAAAACTATGGCCATTAGTTATACAAAAATATAACTAGATTATAACTAGAATTATAACTAGAACAGGGGTTCTCAACCCCTTCCCGGCCGAGTACCACCTCTGGTGCCACTCTCCTGCTGCGTACCACTGGAAGTGACTGGTGATGACATCACCGCCAGTTACTTCCGGGTTTTTAGGTTTTTGGAGGCCAGAATATGCAGGTAGGAGGCTCTGGGCAGGTGGGAGGGCCCTTCTCAGCTTTCCCGAGAGGCTTGGCCAAAGGCAGGAGCCTCTTGGGAGCAAAAACATGCCACTGAAAGCGCTGCGTCGAAGCGGGGTTCCGGCGGTCCGAGTACCACCAGCAGTCAGCCGAAGTACCACTGGTGGTAGTAGTACAACAGGTTGAGAACCTCTGAACTAGAATATCAACCAAGATTCCTGGTAGTACCTGAAGGACACTTCAGGACACTAGGGGGCAGTGTATTGTCCAAGAGGAGATGATTCAGAGGCTACCTGTTTCAGATTTGTTTATTGTGCTTTGAACTTTTGTAGGCAAGATACTCCTGCTTCATCAGGCACACAATGTGGACAGTGACACTTGTGCTACAACAAATGTGTTTTGTGGTGGTATCACAGGCCACTCTGTGGTGTGTGGCAGAACAGATTAACCTGGCTGCTCTTCTAAGAATAGTTCCAAGGCTGACTGAGGTGTTGCTTCAGATAGTGGACTGGTGGGGAGGTGCCTTCCTTCATCTGCCTGTCTCCTGCTGTGTTGGAAAGTAGATAGAATGCCACCTGCAGGACACTAGGGGGCAGTGTGTTGTCCAAGAGGCAGGTGACTCAGTGGCTACCTGTCTCTACTCTTGTTCTCTTTGACCTGTGGAGGTGTGTCCCTACTTACACACCTCCACAGTAGCTTCCTTCCTCCTCTAGCATTTGGCATGCTGCCTCAGACATTGGAAGTCTTGGGCTTGGCTCTAGAAGTCTTCCTGTACCTTTAACACCTGCATAGAACATGTGATGCCGTCTGTCTTATAACATGTCAGGCCATAGGTACATCTTGGCAAGTATTGTCAACTTTAACTGGCCAGGACTCTCCAGCATCACAGGCAAAAATTGGTCCCATCACCTAGTTTAGCTGGATATATTGGGGGACCGAACTGGGATCTTCCAGCAAAGCATGTGCTCTAATGCCAAGCTATGGCCTGAGTCACAATAACAACAACAAAAGTTGCACCTGGCAGACCTTTCTTTTCTGTGCATCTTTTTAAAGGTACAGCCACCCTTTCAAGGAAGGAAAATAGCAACCCTATTCTGTCATGATGACAGAATCCCTGTATCAACATACTTTCTCTCTCCCACCTGGGAGGGGTGCATCTGAGGTTGACTGACAATGCTGGGATTAGCAACACAAAGGAACTGGTGAAATGATCTTGCAGTTGGCCTCATCCACTCCTGCTTTGGGCCCCAAAGGGATTTGGGAAGCTGGCAGTACCTCTCCCAGGACATGATGAATACAGTATGTCCTGGAGAAAAGGATTAATAGAACTAAGTATAAAATATATTTTTAGTGGGGGAGATGCTGTTCCAAAGCCAGACTTCCTAGGTAAGATCAAAGTGGGGATGACGGACTACTACAAGGCAGGTTGCTGGGTTCTCTGGGAGACTAAAAGTCTGGATATTCTGGAACAGAAGTTTGGTCTCAGAAGGTTCCATTCAAGGAGGAGGAGACTAAAAGGAGGAGGAGAAGTTCCATTCAAGGAGGAGGAGACTAAAAAGTAAGATTTGGGAATAATGTTGCACTAGGTAAAGGTAAAGGTTCCCCTCGCTCAAGAGCTAGTTGTTACCGACTCTAGGCTCATCTCTGTTTCAAAGCTGAAGAGCCAGCGCTGTCTGAAGACACTTCCATGGTGGTCATGTGGCCAGCATGACTCAATGTCAAGGCACACGGAACGCTGTTACCTTCCTGCCGAGGCAGTACCTATTAATCTACTTGCAATTTCTTGCTTTCAAACTGCTAGGTCGGCAGGAGCTAGGGCCGAAGACGGTAGCTCACACCGTCATGCGGCACTCGGGTCTTGAACTGCTGTCCTGCCTATCTTCCGGTCTGCAGTTCAGCATCTTAACCACTAAACCACCGTGGCTGGTTGCACTACATACGTACATATCCATATACTGTACATATACACACATGGCAAAATGTATTCTGTACATTTATGAGCTATGACAGTCAAAATATCAACAGTGTACTTTTCTAGGCATGAAGTCCATTATAGGGAAAGCTCACCTTGTTGAATTTCTGACACTGTTAGGCACAGAAAACCAGACAGAAAAAAAGAGGGGAGGAGCATAAGAACCTTGTTTGTGAATGAATGAAGGAGAGTCACAATGGTTGGTTTCTTGGGTTCATGAACCCTAATGTATTTTAGGATGGGAGGCAGGAACTGGGAACAGCTGTAGGGAACTGTAATATATTCGGGGTGGGGGCTTCTTTGGCACATGTTTGCATGTGCATATGTATTTGTTTGCATGAATATGGATTGTTGCCAGTGTGCCTCAAAGTCACAGATGTTGTAAGGTTTACTAATTCTCAGTCTCTTTGGAGGCACTGCCCCCCCCGTGTAGAAAAAGGGAAACCCAAGGTTAGATTCTTAGAGATTCCACCTCCCCTTCCAGTATTCTCTGAACTAAGGAAGACCCTCTATTCCTTTATAAAGTGGGGCAGCAGGAAGACCACTTGGCAGAATATCCCGCCCTGTCAAAAGCCACCCTCTTTGACTCAGCCTCAAAGTGGTAAAGAAACACTTCTTCTTGGATGAGAAGGTGGCTAAGTTCCTTGGGTTATTAGCAGTCGCTCCCCCCCTCTCCTAGTGAGCTGGTGTTCCTTTCCACTCTGGGCTTTTCCCACTTGGAGGCCAAGGAGTAGGTAAACCCCATTTCTCCCCCCCCCCCCAGCTGGTCTCTCATCATGTTCCAGGACAGCTATTTTTAGGTGCCGAGGGAGGGTTGCAGCCTGTTTATGCTGGAGGCACAAGTTTGGCCTCAGGTGACAGGGGCCACGTGTGATTCCACAAACTCAAAGTTAGCACAAGGCCTGGGGAGGGGTGTGAGACATCCCTGAACTGCCCCCACCGCCTACGGTGACCCTGCTCTCATAGGCCCCCTACCCACCTCCATGCTAGATGTCTATATCTCCTTAAACAGCGAGATGTCTGTGGCCACAATCCTATGCACACTTACCTGGGAGTAAGTCTCATTCACCTAAAAGGGGCTTACTTCTGAGTAGACATGTCTAGGATTGTACTATCAATCTCCATACACAGGGCCATCCTTGGTTTAAATCCAATGCACACTAGACAAAACTTTCCAGACCCAGAAAAGCCCACCTAGGACCCAGGACTGTCCCATCCCATCTGTGAGGTCAATGGAGGCCACTGCCTCAAGGAGGAGATTAGCAGGCAACACCAGCTGCCTCTCTCCTCCTCCCACTCCCTGGATCCCAAAAGGAAGATGAGAATGGAGCAGAAGAGGAAGCATGAAGGGGTGGGCCGGCGGGCTGGAGTGGTGGAAGCTGACAAGCTGCTAAGGGGGCAGCATTTGGCACAGCATGGCACCACATGAAGGGGGCAGTACCATTTGGTGTGCTGCCTTAGGTGCAGGAAGGGTTAACCTCGACCTTTGGCTTTAAGCCCAACATTCAACCTGAGATGTGCTTTTAATGTTTTATCTTTCCCTCCCTCTCTCTCTCTCTCTCTCTCTCTCTTTGATTTTTTGCTGCTTCCTTCCACATGCCTTCCACATGCTTCCTTCCACATGCAGCCTCACCAGGGCTCTTACAGTGACTGCTGCGGTCCAAGAGTCTAGCGACAATCATTTTAGATTGCATTGTGGTTCACCTTCACTCAGGCCATGACACAGTTGTGGGTCAAGACCCAGCAGCTAAAGATCAGTGACATATGCAATAATAGGACCCATCTTAGGCTACAAATGAAATAATACAATGTTCTGGGTTTGTCTGTACTCATAACCACAGCTGCAGATTACAATCTCACTCTCGCGTACCACACTAGTATGAAAAGAAAGGGTATGGCTGGGTAGCAGAAGTGTGAAGTTCACTGGAGCAACTAATCTGAATTAAGTGACTTGAATCTGCGTCCCAGAACAGCACTTTGCAAGAAGCAGCATTTTTGCTGCTGCACCTAGACTTGGGTCTTTAACTTCTGTGTGAGACATTCAAATTTAGCCAATGAAACTTTTCCTAAAAATACATGATTATAGAAGATGCAATTTTTGCATATTGTGAAACACATGGGAGCCCTGTCAGAAAAAAAAGTTGGCAATCTTGGAGAAGGAAATGATCTAGCATGGGGGGGGGGGAAGGCTTCAGTAGGCACTTCCAAAGGTCGGGTGTGTCAAACTTGTTTCATAGTAGGCTGAATAGCATTCATGGCACCTGCTGAGGGTGAGAAGTGACATCATTAAACAGGGTTGTCATTAAGCAGATGATGGCCAGAAATAAGCACTTTGTTCTCACACAGAAAGCAGCAAATAACAGAAGAGAAAATGTGCAGATCTTGATCATATTTTCAAGATATGAGATCCCAATTATCACACTGGGAGAGCCCAATTATCACATGGGCTGCCCTTTCAGCAGTGCCGCTTCTGCCGCAGTGTCACTTTGCAGCTCGGCAGCGGAGAGGTGGTCTATGAAGTGATGCCTCGGCAGAAGTGGCACTACTGAAAGGGCAGTCCGCGTGATAATTGGGCTCTCCTAGCACCTCAGCAGCGTCTCCCTCCCTCCCCCCTCTTGGGCTCTGTGCACCCCTTCCCTCATAGCGTTCCTTGCCTTCTGAGGCCTCTATCCGTCTCTCCCTCCCAGAGCCTCAGCAGAAGCAGCACTGCTGAAAGGGTGACTCTGGGAGAGCCCAATTATCATGGGGGCTGGATAAAAAGCTTCCAGGGGTGCATCTGGCCCATGGGCCTTATGTTTGACACCCCTGAACTACATGATAGTGTGTCTGTGTCTGTTCTGCAGGTTTACATTTTCTGGGCATGAAGCTGGGGACTTTTATCATACAGAATTCCAAACCTGTTGACAATATCTTTCTATGTGCTGGCCAAGCCTCTCTGAATTTAGCCAAATGCAGTCTTCCCTTCGCTCTCAGCCCATTCCAGGAATTAATCCAGGACAATCTCTTGCCAATATTGCATCCTGGTAACTGGATTCCACGTGGGGGCACCCTCACTTTCAGTTCTCTCCAAATGCCATCCCATGTCTATGCCTTTAAAAAAAGCATCCCACTGCCCTAAGGTCTTGCTTGTCCAGCCAATTTTTTTGTTGCTTGCGCCTAGCTGGAATCCAGGCTTATTCTGACAGCCTATATTTAAACCTTGCCATCTCAGCAGGCAGAGGGATGACTGGGCCTCCAAGACAGGGATGCCACAGACCTTATGCCTTCTGAAAAGGCAAGGGAAATGATGGGTGGAGGGGTGGGGAGGTCACTCTGGGTAGCTCCTGAGCTAATCAAATGCCATTTCACCTCATCCACCCTTCAAGGTTCTGTTGACAGAATATAGTCTGAATGAATCCCAGGTATGGAAAGAAACAGAAAACTCCATCTTCACCCTCTAGTTCCTTCTCAATAAATAACAAGAATCTTATACTTTATTGTAGATAAGTTGATAGACACTGAGACACCTTTCTCTTCACAATGCTTTGCAAGATGGCGGCAGTTATAGAGAATAAGAGAAAGAGAGGTTGCTGCTCACTATCATAAAGAACAGCAAGGACAAGTGTTCTGTAAACAAACCATCTTTGGCAAGGTTGACATCCAGAATCTGACAATCCTTTCCCACTCGATCAGGAGCCTCAGTTTCAGAGGAAGGAATTCAGAGAGGGGCTCCCAGTGTTAATCAAGGGGGATCAAACAGAAACAGGGCAAGTGTCCCCCTCTCCCCTGACTGGCCAGGGTGACGACGCAGTGCTTTTAAGATGGTGGTGCATTTTTGGGCTTGGTTCTGGGAAGCCCTGTGCAAAAGTCCCATCTGCACTGGTCTCTGGGAGGGAGGGGTATTTATTTCCATCCTGATTTCGGTTCTAAAGGGAAGAAGTAATGGAACCGCATGTGAATAAAAACAACAACACCCCCAAGCTGATTCAGCTATCTTCTGTGAAAGCAACCAGCAATGACTTCAGGAGGAAAAATGGTAGCCATACATACTGAGAAATGGCAAGAGTTTTTCAAAACACACTGAGCAAGGCAAACCAGCAATATCTCAAAATGTCAAGACTCAGAAGGCCCCTTTTGTACAAAAATATTGTATCCAGAGACAAGGGGCTCTCCCACCAGGCTTTGCTCGTGAAGATGGGACGTGATTTCCTCATGAAACACCTGGAGAAACTGAGGTCCAAGCTAATTCCTGCTGGAAGCAGACAGAGCTTCTGGTGAACAGCTGGGAAATAAATAGCATCAACACCTGAAGTCCACTTGTTTGGCAATCATCCTTGGAAGAGGTGGCTCCACGTGGAGGCAAAAAGCATTTCCACATCCCCCATATGGGGCAGGGTCCACTGTCCCTGAAATGTGTGATGGTGTCTGCAGTGGTAAAAAGGAGAATCGACTTGAACCCCTGAAAGGTTCCAAGATGTGGAAGAGAAGACACATGGAGAACATCTGGAGGCTCGTTGCCAAAAGGAGGTGCTGTAAGGTCCTGTTTGAAAATATTGTTGGCCGACTAGATGCCATAAAATGGAGCCATTGCACTGTAGTTATTGTAGTTATTGTTATCTAGTTTTCCCTGAAATCACTACACAATAATTCTTATTCATAGATGGTCTATGTTGTTGCCAGTTCACAGTACTATAGTTATAGTCACCACATTTCTAAGCACAATCGGGATGCAATATACAGTCGACTTACGTAGTCTGGAGCACTGCCATTAGGTTTACAACCTGATCCTATCCATGTTTACTGGGTTTAGTGGAGCTTACTCCCAGAAAAGTGGACAAAGGGTTTTTCGTTTGTTTTGTTTTGCAGGGCAAATAGCATAAGTGGGGAGGGTCCAATCCAGTTGGGGACTATGGCAAGGGATAGGGTTAAAGCCCCCTATCCCCTTCCATGGTCCTGATTTGGATTGGGCCCCCACATGTGATATTCATAGGGAAAAAAGCAGGGCCAATGACGCGATTAAAATCACGTTCAGTTTGACCCTGATATGGAGTAAATAGGTTTCAGATCAGAGCCACCTGCTCTACAGTTACTATGGTTGTGTAAATCTAGTAACTAATTACACTTGTAACTTACACTGCAGTTGCTACACAGTCATACACAAAAGTTATACAATAATTTCAAATGATTTATGGCAGATTTATTCTTAGCTGCCAGCGTCATTTTCGTGGCAGGGTTCCTGCGCCTTTAATAGCTCCAGCTTCTGCTTCAACTCTGTGCTGGGAAAAGCTTTACCTGTTGCAGTTCTACCTGTCATGCAGCTGTTAAAGTCACAGAACCTCTACAGGAAAAAAGCATTTGTAACACGATTTGCTGCAACGATTGCACACGGTAGCATGGCATTGACAGGTCGATGACCCAGGAGTCCTGCACACTACAGTTGCAATCTACACTGGCTGCAGGTACAATGTTGTTAACAACGTTGTTAACACTGTCAATAAAGAGCGATAGCTTTCATGGCCAGCAACAATTTTGTAAGAAATAGGGAACACGGGTTTAGATGCCATGTAAGAAAATGTATTTAACAGAACACAAAGCACACAACGTTTCGTCCACTTCTGTGGACGTCTTCTGGCTGTACACCAGAAGACGTCCACAGAAGTTGGATTAACCCACACAGAAACGTTGTGTGCTTTGCGTTCTGTTAAATACATTTTCTTACATGGCATCTAAACCCATGTTCCCTATTTCTTACAAAATTGTTAACACTGTGTTGTTGACACATCCTGCAGCAGTTACCTTGTAATTAAAATTCTCATAGAAGAAGGTAAAATAATAGCTACCCTCTAATCTTTATTTGCAGTTTGCACTGCATCATTTAATAAATTAATTGGTTAGATTAATTGACTCAAAACTTTTGACTCAAAAACGTCCCCCAAATAATCAGACAGCAGAGTTCTGAAGAAAAAAAAAGAAATTAATAAACTGTGGATGGCAAGCACCATCTTAGAAGAGGCTTTTCCACTTTTCCCTTCACACAAGAGATACCTCTTCTTAAGTAGATACCTGCCATGACACATCCACACATCATCTAAAAACAAAACAAAAAAAGTATGCTTTCTGCTTCAGATCTGTTGGGTTGTGTCCAAAAAATGTGAATCCTTATCAAGCACCACTAAAATCAATGACAGCCCAATCCTGTGCATGTCTAATCAGAAGTAAATCTCATTGAATTCAGTGACACTTACTCCCATGTAAGTGTGCATAGGATTGCAACCTGAGTCAAGCTAGTTTTGACTCTTGATTTAAAAGTCCCATTAATTTCAGTGGTGCTTAGTCAGGGTTCACGTTCTTTGAGTACAATCCATTTTTACCCATATGCAAATGTAATTGACAGATTAATCAACTAAAATTCAGATCCAATAAATCAACTAATTTTTCTTTAATCACATGATAGCCTGGCTTGCAATTTACCACGATCACCATTTTCTCATGTAATTGTGCTGCTCTGCTTTTTCTGCAGCCTCCTCAGACACAGAATCATTTCAACAGCAATTGCCAGTCACTCACACATGTTACTAATTCTGATCTACTTATGCACATCTTGGACTTTGCAGCTTATAACAAGGGGACTTGGTGGCCCTTTGCAGTGGAAGAAATTTAGTGTAGCACAAGTTTTTGAGGACTACAATCCTCTTGCTTCTGATGAAGAGGCTCATAGACCCCAAAAGCTAGGTTAACCATCGTCCCAGAATTGAGCCTGGCTTCGGCCTGGAGCGGAGCCGAGCTGCTCCCAAGGGTGCACTGCGTCTGTCCAACGGGGTTCCAGCTTCTGTTGCGTCGTTGACCGGAAGTCGGAACCCCATTGGACAGACGCAGTGTCGGCTCGGCTCCGCTCTAGGGCGAAGCCAGGCTCGATTCCGGGACGATGGTACGCCTACCAAAAGCATATACTACGATAAATGTGTTAGCCTTGGTATCACAAGATTCTTTGTTGGTTTTGTTGCTACAGACCCACACAGCTATGCCTTTGGAATTTGCAAATGATGTAAGCAGTGATGAATTTGTTCTTCATTTGTGTACTGTGTTTGCTCTAGATTCTCCATGCAGTAGTACACATACTAGGCAGGGGTGTCACTAGGGTTGGTGACTCCTGGGGCAAGATCTCATGGTGTCACCTCCATGGACCTCCTCCCATACCAGACCACATGATGTGGAGGCATCCTGGGAAATGCAATTTCCGTGTGAGTCACGGCAGATATCGGGACTCCACCATCTCGATATCCATCCAGACTCTAGATATCAGGCGGCACCACCAGTAACGTTAGCATATAGAAAGTCATTTTGGTGTCACCCTTCCCTGGGGTGTCACCCAGTGCAGTCCACCCCCTAGTGACGGCCCTGATACTAGGTTAGCTGAAAGAAAGTGCTACCATTGACTGAGTATAAACTTCCCTATATGAGTCTTGCTCTACCCATCACTTAAGACCAATGGAACTGAAAATGATATTTACATATATTAAGACAAGTAATATGGCTGGGAGAGTATTGTTCAAGGAGGGAGGCCTTTCTCTCCCCTGTTTCCCCAACATATCTCTGGATTGAAGGATATGTCTTGGGTTAAGACTTTGAGAACCACTTCACTTTCCAGCTTGATCAAAGGAAAGCACTTCAGAAGAGACTGACTTTTTCTGACCCTCCCGTATGAGGAGGTGAAGGATGCCGCTAGCACCGGGCTGAACTGAGGAAATCTTTGGAGCGATTTTGTAGTCAGCTGGATTGTGTTGGAAGGAAGCTGTGCTCTGTTTGCAATTGTGGATGTGACAATGGATTTTGAAAATGGCTGAGTTGAATTGGAAGGCGATTTTGTTTGTACAGGGATGAAAGAGACTGAGAAGAATCATGTGCATGTGATCTGATCTGAATTATGAGGAGATTCTATTATGGAATATTTTGGTGCCAGAAACAGAAAAGCCAAACAGCTCTCCCTCCAACCGTGGCGGTAAATCGTTTGTAGAATAATAAATGAAGGCTGCAGCCCTGTGCACACTTATCTGGGAATAAGCCCTATTGCACATAATAGGACTTACTTCTGAGTAAACATGCATAGGATTGCACTGGACATAATTTATAAATTGCTGCCCGTAGGCAGTATTTCTAAAGCTGCCACTTGGGTATGGCTGCTTTACCCCACCTAATGGTAGGACTGGCCTTGAGGATGGAACATGAGATCTGGTTGAGCAGCACTGAATTGCCCTCTTGGAAAGAAGCATAAGGTAGAAGAAGGTGGATTCTCAACATTCACTGCTTTACGAGGGACTAACAGCACAACCTTATGCATGTTTACTCAGAAATAAGTCCCACTGATTTCTATGGGACTTACTCCCAGGTGTGTGTGTGTGTGTGTGCGCGCGCATGCACGCGTGCACATGCACATGCAGGATTGCAGCCTTATTGGGGTGGTTTTGCATTAAATTGATTGGGGGAGGAAAGGAGGCAGTCTGTCAAAAAGCAAACGTTACATTACGCACCACCGGTCCGTTGTGGCCTAAGAAGCAAGCACATCCCCAGTTCACCCCTTTCAATGTGGGTTCCTAGCAATGTGAGAACTATCTGTGGGTCCTAAGGGGCAGGGGTCCTCTTAAATGGGGCAGAAAGAGGCTGATGTCTCTTTTACAGCTGTCAGCATCATCCTAGAAACGTATTTACAGGTTCCCTTCTTCAGTGCGATGACAGCGTTCACTGTGATGACCTGCTGCAGATGTAGTTGGCTGAGTCCATTCCCTTCTTTATCCTGCTATTTGGGGCCTAGTAGCCCTCCGAGTATGTTCCATTGCACTCTCCAGCAGATGTAACCCAATAACACATTGCTGTGATTTCATGAAGGCGTCTTCATGCCAAGGCCTCTTTTGAGTCACAGAAGGGTGAGGCTAACCAGGCAGAGAGGAAAATGAAAGGAGCAGGGTAAAGGCCCTCCTTCTGGACTGACCATGCCCTAAAAGCAACCAAGGAAAGGAGCAGAATGACAGTGTGTGTGTGTGTGTGTGTGTGTGTGTGTGTGTGTGTGTGTGTGTGTGTGTGTGGCACTGTCTCCTTGTAACATAGTCCCTTTGATTCCTTTTTCTCTGCCTTGGGCCTGCTCCACAGTGGCAACCCATTGTGACTTGGCCCATCCAAAATTTAGACCCAGCTGCCTCTCCAGTCCCCTCTCCTCCAAAACTGAGGTTCAGGTCTCTCTGAACCTTTGATTGCCTCTGGATTTCTAGGCCCGACAGGAGACCAGTCTCTTGGCTAATCTATTGTCTCATTAGGCAAAGCCTTCCGATTAAGACATTGAGATGATGCAGGGAAAGTCAGTTTGGGATATGGGTGTCGGGTCGGATGACTGGGTGGTCACACCTGGGTCACAAGGCGTTTATTGGGCACTTCAGAATTGCCCATGGGCACCATGCCATCTAGGAGTTCTGAATTGGGCACAGTCAGTGTGATGTCACCATCGTGGTGTTTCTCCCTGAGGTGAGCCTTTTCCCGGATGGCGGCAGGGGAGGGCGGTGGGGTGTATGGACAAGTAGTGATGTGGGTATAATTGCTTTCGTCCTCACACTCAGTCTCGCGGTGATAGAAGTAGCTGAAGTTGGAGACAATGACAGGCACGGGCAGGGAGATGGTGAGTACTCCCGCAATGGCGCACAGGGAACCCACTATTTTGCCACCTACAGTCTCAGGGTACATGTCACCGTATCCCACAGTTGTCATGCTGACCACAGCCCACCAGAAGGCTGCAGGGATGCTGGTGAAGGTTGTTTCTTTGTGATCCGCTTCAGCAAAGTACACCGCGCTCGAGAAGAGGATGACTCCAATGAAGAGGAAGAAGATAAGCAAGCCAAGCTCCCTCATGCTGGCCTTGAGCGTTTGCCCGAGGATCTGCAAGCCTTTGGAGTGCCTGGAGAGCTTGAAGATTCGGAAGACCCTCACCAGCCGAATGACCCTGAGAATGGCTAAGGACATAGCAGGCTGGCCCACACCACGCTGGCGAGCAAATTCAGTGCCCAGGGCGACAAAATAAGGGATGATAGCCACAAAGTCGATCATGTTCATGATGTTCTTGAAGAAGGCTGGCTTACTGGGACAGGCCAGAAAGCGCACTAAGAGCTCAAAAGAGAACCAGCAGATGCAAATTGTCTCTACGACGAAGAAAGGATCGTCAAAATGGTTCTTTGATGGTGGGACATGTGGTATGCTGCTATTTGAGCGGTGATGAACCATCTGTGGGGAGGGGGGAGAGAGAGAGAGAGAGATGACTGCATTAATGTGACTGAAAGCCTGAAAGAGTTCAAAGCTGGGTCATATCATGCAAAACACTAAAATCAGCTGGGAAATGTGGACCCTGCCTCCTAAGGTGCCGCTGTCTGCCACCTCCAGTATAGTTGTGTCATCCTCTCAGTCACCTCCCCAGGACAACTACATTGTCCTCTTAAACAATGAGAGTAGCATAGACACCCCATCTTCTCTGTGATTCCATCATAGCCACATCCTAGACCCTTCAGTCCACTTCATAGCTGTAGCACTCATCCTAGTTCCATCTTGGGGTCATGACTGGCTATCTCTTTGGGCAGGTATCTGTCCAGGGTACCAAAGGATGCTGATTGGCCAGCTGTCAGATGCTGCTATCTTCCCCCCTACCAGTCGCAAGAGGAAAGCAAGAGAACTGCTCTGTCCAGGAGACCTACAGTAAAGGCAGCAGCATCGGCATGTTCATAGAGCCAGCCAGTTTTCCCCACTGTGCTACAAATGCTGTACTTCAGCCTACTTAACCATCTTGCTTGTGTGTGTGTGTGTGTGTGTGTGTGTGTGTGTGTGTGTGTGTGTGTGTGTGTGAGTGTGTGTGTGTGTGTGTGTGTGTGAGAGAGAGAGAGAGAGAGAGAGAGAGAGGTGTTCTCTTGCTGCTTGGACCACCAACAAATGCTTCCTTCTGCAGAAGCATGAAAGCAGCAGACCACAGGTGACCATTGGTGGTGGGAACAAAAATAAGCAAGAAAAGGGGGGGGGGACCAGGCATGGGGAGAAGGAAAAGGAACTGGCTTAAACTTTGATCAGCTCTGTTCAACTGCATCACTGTCCCCATTCTGTCTTCCACCCCACAGCTCAGTAACTATATCCCTTCAAACTCTTCATGATCACACACATACATCAGCAGAGCTACGACTGACAAACTCCTCCAACTCTTGCTCTTTCCACACCCTTCCACAGCTCTTCCTCTCTCCCTGCCACTTGAAGATTCCATATCTCCCCAGCCTTCCCCATGTAGTTCCTATTATACACATGATAGCATGATTACACAATGTTTGCACCAGAGTCAGGAGTCAGCTTTCACAATACCCCAATGACCCAAGTACAGTCAGTTCTCGTTATCCGCTAGGGTTAGGTTCCTGGAAAACCTAGTGGATACCGAATCAGCAGATACTGAATCATTGAACATATGGGGGAAATGGGGTTAGGTTCCAAGGGACCCTCTTCACCATACACTATATCAGTGGTTCTCAAACGTTTTAGCACCAGGACCCACTTTTTAAAATAACACTCTATTGGGACTCACCTAGCTTTACGAGACTTTTAAAAAAGGTGATCTAGAAAGAAGTAATATTTTTATTTATTTACAGGTAACATTTTATTTATTTATTTGCAAAAAACTCAATCCATTTCTAATAATGAGGCAGCCCTAATGAATAGCCTCAAGGCTTGAGGGGCTTAGTTATGTGACCCAGCCTTCACCTGCCCCCAATACCTGTCATTGACGGACTTGGAAAAACACACACCATAAAAAAAGACACTCAAACATTTATCTCCCTGTGTTTATACAAGCTTGCAAACTGCAGGAGCTCAGCTGTTTGCAGGGCAATTAGCAGCTATCTGATTTTTGAATAGCCTCAGGGCTTGAGGCAAATCCTTATCTGATCTTTCCATCACCTGAGACCCACCAGAAATCAGGTCGCGTTCCACCAAGTGGGTCCCGACCCACAGTTTGAGAAACACTGCACTATATGAACTTTGTGAACGTGAATCTTACCTTGTAGTCTATTGCCTGGGTGATAGCGGGAGCCACATCCAGTATACCACATTGGCTCTTTGTCGTGGAACAATTCCTAACTCTAGCAAATTAGTTATCATTCCTTCCTAACAACATTATGCAAATATAAAAGGTATTGTACAGTATCCTGGAAGCCCAGAGAGAGCTCAAACAGTTCCCATTGTATTGTAAATGGCATTCAACAGAAAACACACACAAAGAGGAACTCCAGAAGAAACAGATTACCTTTTATAGTAAATGCAGCAAGGAAAATTTGCTCCCAGAGTAATGTGGAGACCCACAAAAAAAAGCTAAGTACACACCTGTGAGAACAATGGCCCCAATGGGATCGCAGATAGCGAGAGTAGACCGCAGATGTGAAGAGGTAGGTGGCAATTCTGCCCCTCGCAGATAAGCGAAATTATACAGAGAACTGACAGTACACATATATTTTTCTTAATTGTTCAGAGATCCAGCTCAGGCAATGAGGTGATAGCAGAGTAAGAGAGTTGGGCATGTGGCAGGCACGATGGAGATGATCATGGATTACAGACTTTGGTTCCTGACCATCACTGCATGGGCCTCATAGTTGGAGACGTCAAGTGGTATTCATCACAAATGTTTCTGTTGAGTTTGTGGGCAGCATAATTGAACTCCGTTGAATGGATCATATTATGTTTTTAATGTTGTGCCTTGCTTTGTAAATTAGGCAGTTGAAAAGTGGTATAAAAACATAGCAAATGAGTGAAATTAAGATGTGCTTTACTGGCATAGAACCAGGGGTGGGGAACCTATTTGTTGTCAAGGGTCATTTTAATTATTTGAATTTTGTTTGCGGACCGGCCATTAGGCCGGCTGCAATTTTTGCACATTCCCCCCCACAATTTTGCAAAAAAACCCCACCTCTTTTGCACCCCTGTCAGTCTTCTGAGGCTCCGCGCTCACCTCCGAGGCCACCGCCGGCTCCGCACGTCACCTCGGTGCCTCCTCCTTGGCCGGTGGCTCGGCCCCTTCTGAAAGCAGCCTTTTCGCACATGCGCACAATGCCGCTGAGGGCAAGTGGGCAGCCTTTTGCCCTCAGCGGCGTTGTGCGCGTGTGCGGAAACGCCGCCGAGGGCCTCGTCAGAAGGGGCCGAGCCTCCGGCCAAGGAGGAGGCGCCGAGGTGACGCGCGGAGCCGGCAGCGGCCTCGGAGGTGAGCGCGGAGCCTCCGGAGACCGACGGGTCTCGGCGGGCCAGAACAGATGGCCTTGGGGGCCTTAAACGGCCCGCGGGCCGGAGGTTACCCACACCTGGCATAGACAAAGGAGACATCAAACCCGTACACTTTGGGGGTGGGGTGGAAGAACCAGTAGCAGTACGTAACTCGGGTCTACAATTCTGTTTTTACTGGAATGGCGTTCTATGGCATGACTGGTATATTTACTGGAAATAAGCACATTTGGGAGAATCAAATCTTTGACAGAAAAGGCACTGTTAATGTTTTCAATGAGATCAGGCCTGTGGCCTAGGAAGGGGGGAGAACACACACACACACACACACACACACACACACACACACACACACACACACACACACACACACACACACATTTGTGAAACTTTTTCCAAGAAAGTTTTTCAGCTCTTTGAAGGCTTAACATAACTTTCCTTGTGCGTGAATGTGTGTGTGAATATATACAAGAGACAAAAATACCTAGCTTGATGTAATTAGTGTGACCTGGAGGGCAGAAAAGGAAAAAGCTGCAGTACTAAAGCTACAGTAGGTAGACCACTGTTGTCATTTGAAGCACAGAAGGGTAGAGAACGATGGATAATATAAAGATCTACATTTTGCAGCTTTATTGCATGACAGTGGCTGCACGGAGCCAAGCTGTGGGCGGTCTGGTGGCAGGGGGAAATACCAGGTTGGCCCAGATATTCCCAGGAGGAATCAAAGCTACTTCTAAAACCTGGAGAAAAGCCGAATGTCAAGGTCAAATGTCCCTCCCAGCTCTGTCCTCTGGTCAGCTCTAATTTCGTGGCTCGCTAATTTTGACTCCTGTTCACTGTGTAAGCAGGGCTTGTTTGCTTTGCAAGTGAAGTACATGGTAGGTTAGCGGGAATTCTCTGTATCAGACCTCTTCAAACTCAGAATAGCACCTGGACTGGATCAGTCTGTCAGTCTGATGCCTGTCTGTAGAAAACTTTAAGGGTCCCCCCTCCCATCTCAACCTGGTGGATCTGGGGTTGGGATACAAAGATAGGTCTTCTTTATATTTGTGGCAGAGATCTTCATCATTGCTACCTTCCAAGAAATCTTGCATTATTCATATACAGCTTGTGTTGTTCCCTTAATACCCCACCTATCCTCTAAGGCAGTGTTTCCCAAACTTTTTCGACTTGCGGCTCCCTTTACCATTGGCAACCATTGGCCGTGGCTCCCCATTACAGTATTTTGATGCCTGCTAATTGGCATTGCACTGTTTCTCGAGACACTCCGCGGCTCCCCAGGCTGGTTTCCGCGGCTCCCCTGGGAGCCGTGCCTCCCAGTTCGGGAACCTCTGCTCCACTGCTCCACATGCAGCTTGTTTGCGCATGCCCACACCACTGGGCATGCGCAAAACTGCGGAAACAAGCCGCATAGCATAGGGCCTCACAGAAGCGGCCCGACCGCCGGTCGGGTCGGACGCCCCCGAGGCCTTCTCCTGGCCAACGCTGGGAGAAGGCCTCGGAGCGTCCGACAACCCGGGCCGGGTGACGCGCGGAGCCAGCGGCAGCGCGGCTGGGTCGGACGCTCCCGAGGCCTTCTCCCGGCCGAGGCTGGGAGAAGGCCTCGGAGAATCCAACGACCCGGGCCAGCGGTCTGGCCGTTGTGAGGTCCATCATGGGGGTGACGCGCACTCATCTCACCACAGGGTGACGCGCGCCCTAGTGACATTACTGCACTGCTCTAAGGAGTTCAGAATCCACTGAGTTCCCAAGCATTCTCCCATCCAAACCCCGGATTTGCTTAACTCTAGAGGTAGAACAACATCAAATGCCTTCAGTCAATTCTCTATAAATAATCCAGAGGCACGTATATTCATGTCTTCCACATCCTAGTTCAAAGCCCACACAGACCTTGAGGCTTGTATGCTATATGGTTTCATCATGCAGTGGTGAAACCATAGACTTCTGCCACATCCAAACATCCCCTGGGTGTGGCTGTATATCCCATGGATTGCAGAATAATTATGAAAGTGCTATGGAATTGTTTATTTATTAATTATTTTCTTTATTATATTTTAATCCTGCTTTTCTCCAAGGAGCTCAGGCTGATGTATCTAGTCTTCCCTTCTTCACAACAACCCTATGAGGTAGGCTAGGCTGAGAGACAGGGCAAGCTGCTTGTTACGTTGGATTGGAGCTCTGTGATTGGAAACTCCTAATGCCATTTTCTTTTTGTAAGAGCAGCTTTGTGGAATTGTTTGGATTGGGGCCACAACCCTTTTCATGTGTGCAGGTTCTACTACTTAAATTGCTCCCTCTTGAGGTTCTATTAGGCTGCAATCCTATACACACAGAACTGTCTTTAGAAGGGTGCGGACGGGCAGAGGGCAGCCACCCCAGGGCAGCCACCCCAGTTGCCCTACCTAAGAGATGGCTCTGTATACACACGTTCCTTAGAGTAAGCCCCACCACCACGAAACACAATAGGACTTACTTCTGAGTAGACTTGCCTAGGATTGTGCTCTTGAACATGGAAGAGGGTTCCCCCCCCCCTTCTGTGGCTAATGGCTGCTTTGGGGAGGAAAGTTGGATTAGGGTTGCAGTTTGGGGGGAAGGTTGATCCTGCCTCCCCCACACTGCAGTCCCAATCCAAATTGGAGCCCCTCCCAGCTGCTTTTTCAAGAAGAAAATGACATGGAGAGTTCCAATCACAGAGCTCCAATATAATGCACAGTTCCATATGGCTAGACCGTTTTAACTTAGTGATAATTTATGAGCACACTTGCATAAACCATGAATGCAAAGATCTCTCTCTCTCTCTCTCTCTCTCTCTCTCTCTCTCTCTCTCTCTCTCTCTCTCTCTCTGTGTGTGTGTGTGTGTGTGTGTGTGTGTGTGTGTGTGTGTGTGTGTGTGTGTGTGTGTGTGTTGTTAAAAAATCCCTGATTTTCTTTATTTTGGACCTTTCTAGCCCAGAGTTTTGGTGTGTATCAGCATTCTGAGGAGGATTACTGAGTCATCCAATTGCAAATCACCATTATACTTTGTTTAGCACCATCTTTTTCACACAAGAGCATCTTTCCCTTGAGTGGTACCCAGGGAAACCTGACCCCCGAGCCAGTTCATTGAACCCTGAACCTCACCTGATATATCCAAGAGCGGGGAATTCAAAGACCCCAGGTAACCTCAAGTGACCAAATCCCTCAGGTGAAACAGGATTAATGGCCACTGGTCATAAAACTGGCCGTGTGCAGTTGCCCAGATTCAGCATTAAGAATATCAGATGCTCACTGTGAGTAGCGCCTGCTCCCTTGGATGTCATGGGGGTGAACGGACTGGATGCCCGGACAGCGTGAGTAAACTGAGATGGGACAGTATTTAGTTCAGTCGTGTCAGTTTCATTTATTTCTTTTTAGCCTGTTTTGTAACCTTTGTGTAGGCTTACCAGATCTCCAACCGGGACAGAGTGCTAGACCTTTAGGAAAAGGAATGTGGGCAGGTGCAGCTTATTAAACCTTAGAGCACAATCCCTACTAGGCATGTCTACTCAGAAGCAAGCCCCACTGAACACAATGGGGCTTGCTTCTGAGTAGACATGCCTAGGATTGTGCTCTAAGGTTTAACAAGCTACACCTGCCCACATTCCTTCTCCTAAAGGTCTAGCACTCTGTCCCGGTTGGAGATCTGGTAAGCCTACCTTTGTGCCAACCTTTGCATTGCCTCCCCATCTTCTTCACTTTAGTTCTTGTCCTCCTTTTAAGAACTGTTTTGTATTTTTACTGTTTTACTGGCCTGGTATTTGCTCACAAGGAGGAGTGGTTTGTGCTACATCTCCTAAATTGCTTAATCAGAATCTCTGCTATGGTTTGGATTTGAGGAGACCTTTGGGGTTTTAGGGGCTCCCTGTCACCCTGGGAGAGAGGCTTTTCTAAGGCAGCTCTCTTCTAACTGGGGCTGGGCTCCCTAGCTTGGGTGGTGACAGTCAGGAAATCTGGTTCCTCCCAGTTTGCCCAGGAAAGGGAGCTAACTGGAGAGTAGGGGCTGAGTGTTAGACACTAACTGCTAGGCACTACACCCCAGTCAGACTTCCAGTCTTCCCTTATAGGGGGAAACCACTTTTTCAGCCCAATCCTAACTCCCCATGCGGCAATGCAGCGGCGCCAACAGTGGCGTCACTAGAACACGCGTCACCCCAAGGCGGGGGTGCGCGCATCACCCCCTGGCGCGCGTCACCCCCTGGCGGCCCGCCCCCCCGCCACTCTCCAGCGACGTCCATGGGTGCCAACATGGCTACTGCTATATTCCACAGGGGAGTTTTGGCCTCTGGAGGCCTCCTAGGGATAAGGGAACATTTGTTCTCTTGCCCTGGGGTAAGCCCCAGCAACCGCCATCACTATCCTGTTCCGCCCACCCCCACCCCATTCCGCCTCCCCTGCCAGCCTACATTACACGGCGGATCTTTGGCTGCTCCAGCCTGTCCGCCGGTGGCCCAGTAGCGCATGCCATCAGCAGCTGCTTTATGACAGCCGCAAAGTAGTCGCTGCGGGAGCAACGCAATTCCGTCAGTGGCCAGGCACCATAGGATTGGGCTGTTTCAGTATTTGATTGTGTGATTGTGAGGGGGTGTTAAGGTGTGTGAAGGGTTACCCAAGGCTGTGTCTGCACCTTGGTCTCCTGCATCCATACAGAACCCTGCACCTCATTTTGCACTGTCAGCGGGGTGGGGTGCAGTGGAAGCAGGTGGAAGTGGGGTGCAGTGGAAGCAGGTGGAAGTGGGGTGCAGTGGAAGCAGGCAGACTTGGTTCTAGCCTAATGCGGTCTCAACTCACATAATCTCTGGTATAATAGGAATTGAATTCTCAGCTCTCTAGCACGACACCCATATCCACCCTGGGGGAAAAATCCTGCCAAGCAGGATCAAAGTCTCTTGCATAGCATAGGTGATCCTGAAAGTGTGCCTCAGAGCTTTAGCTGAGGATGGTGGTGGTCAGAATTTGTCTTTCAAATTGGATTCTAATCAGAATTTTAACGGAGTATATGTCTTCTCTCCCCCCCCCCCCCCCCGTTTTGTTCCTCACCCTGAATATTTGAGAAGGCACAGGCTAGAAGTTTAAACAAAATACATAATCTATGTTAGGCTGCACGTTCAGGACCAAATCCCACTGGCATTATGAAGCTGTGTAAACCCACTGATCCTAGTGATTACCAGTGATATGAATTACCCACAAGTGGATTACTACATCAGGGAAATAATACCATTGTGCTTAACTCCTCTTTGATGGCAAAGCACATATCTCTATGCTAATCAGAGTGCAAAGATCCTCATTGCTGTGCTGTGGCTAGCTCTGCTCTGCCATGTCTGCAACTTTTTCCTCCCCTGAAGTCACACTGCCAATATTTGAATCTCATCACACCCGGGTCTTCAAAAGAGACTCTCTTCTACAAGTCACCACTATCCTAGATGTGACTAGTGGGTATGCAGAGGACAGGGCCTTTGTGGTGATGGCACCCAGGCTATGGAATTTCCTGCCTCAGGAGATCCAAATGGTGCCCTTCTGATAACAATGTACTAATACATTACATAATTGACAAATTGCTTCCTTTTAAATGCTACCCCCCAAATCTGCTGCCTAAGACAGGCTGCCTCACCCTTCCTAATGACAGGGCCAGTCCTATCCAGTTTTGCAGCTTGCTTTATGCATGCACACACTGGCATGTTGCACACTACTTAAGCTACCACTCTTTCTCCCTCTACTCTAGGCAGGCTGTCTGCCTATTAAAACATATTTTAAAGAGGCATGTTGACTCTTCACCTTAAAAATCCAGTTGGCAAAAACACCTGAAAACTGCTTTGTAGAATTGGGGGGGAGGGGGAGATGCCGCTGATATCATTGATGCTAGACAATAGGCACCCTGCAGAATGGATTTTTCAGAGGTTTTGTGAAATAGAAAGAAGTACATTGTATTTTAGCTAAGAGGCACTCTCAACTCAGCCTCCGAGCTCTTAAGATGTTACATCTTCTTTTCATAACTCACATCTGTAACTACAGGTAGGGTAATTCACAAAACTCCTTCCAAGTCTGTAGAAAGGATACCATGCAGCTAGGGTAACAGGGAAGGAAAGCTGGAGAGAAAAACAGTTTCTGAACCTGAGACTAAAATACAAGGAAGTCATTACAATTTCAGAGATCAACATGACTTCCGAGGAAAGTGAAGAGTGACTAATCAGGGGAGAATATGAGCAACAGAAAGGCACAAGATCAGACATGGATGCTGATGAAGAAAACGGTCACAAGGTATTTGGCTTGGAATTGAAATGGTGATGATGACAGAAGATAAATCCAGATTGGCTAAACCTTCCAAATTCAAATGTTCAACATTTGATTTTCAAGGACATTTTACATAATAATACAGTACTTAGCATCTGTAGAATGCTTTTGAGTATGCAAAGTGCCACACATGTATTATCTTGATGTAATCCTTACAATAACCCTGTAAGATAAATATTATCTCCATATTGCAGTTGGGGAACCAAGGTTAAGAGGGAATGGCTTGCCTAAGGCCACCTAATAGTTCAAATCTCGTCTCAGAGATTTGAGATTTGAACCAGGGAAGTCCTAAATTGCAGCTTAGCCACAATAGTACAGTAGCTCTCAGTAATGATAATGTGAAATATGACCTTGCTAAATTCATTATTTTATTGAATAAGCCCAAAGTGACTCTATTGCTGCTGTTCAGGTGTACCATAATAGCAAAAGACATTAAGATATACATGTAGATTTTCATGGCTTGTTACTATGTACACAGAAGTAATATTTATGGGATTTCCAGCCATGTGATATCAGCTCTTGAAGAAATAAAGAATATTCTTACAACTTTGTCTGTTGAGATTCCTGTCCTCTGATCCTACCGGTAAGCAGAAGCGGGCGACCAGAGCGGATTATCCAAGTCAGACGCAGCAATAAAAAGTCTTGAATCTTCCTTGCTTAACGTTTCATCCCCAAACACTCGGGATTTTTTCAAAAGCAGAAAATGGAGAACTCAGCCACAGGCTGAACGATGTTATATACATCGTTATATTCTCTCTCTCTCTCTCTCTCTCTCTCTCTCTCTCTCTCTCTCTCTCTCTCTCTCTCTCTCTCTCTCTCTCTCTCTCTGTAGTGTAGTGTAGTGTAGTGTAGTGTAGTGTAGTGGTGGGGGAAGACCACACAGCCAAGAGTAGAGAGAAGTAGTATAAAGGAGCAAGAATCATCCCTCAGATTAACCACACAGAGTGTGACCAGGTTATTACATAAAACAGCTTGGTTGAAGATAGTTCACAGTAATTAGCCTTTGGTGTTGATGGCTTTCTAGGCAGCCGCAGTGATCAAAATAAGCAACAAACTCCATAGCGATATCAACTTCTCAGTTTCTGAGTGCATGGGAGTGGGTGGGCGAAGCTTGCAACACTGAAAGTCATATCATGCAACCTGAGTATGGGTTAACTGAGTCTTGTGGGGAAAATGAGCTACACACAGGCTGTTCCCCACTTGAACCCGCTCAGAGGAAGGAGTTCCACTGTATTTCCATTTAGGGCTCTAAATGGAAATACGGAACACTGAACTGAGAGGGAACAGTGACCATAGTGCTATCTGGTTTCCCATATATGTAACTGGAAAATTTCCAAGGAAGTCCAACACAGCTACCTTTGATTTCAAAAGAGGGGACTACTGAAAAGAAAGCTGAAAGGGAACGTCAAGATGGTCAAATCTCTCCAGAGTGCTTGGAGGTTATTTAAAAACATAATAACAGAAACAATACCAGAATGTACAGGTTTTGTATTGCATGGTGTATTATGGTTTGTTTTGTGTGATGTATTATGTTTGTGGCCGTGGGGCGGCGCAGTGGGTTAAACCACTTGAACCATGAGCTGTCGATCGAAAGGTCGGCAGTTCGAATCTGCGCAACGGGGTGAGCTCTCACCGCTAGGCCCAGCTCCTGCCAACCTAGCAGTTCGAAAGCATGTTAATGCGTGAAGATAAATAGGTACTGCTTGCGGGAAGGTAACAGCATTCTGTGTCCAGCCGCACGCTACGCGCTGCGGCAAGGAGAGTCACGCCGGCCACATAACCACGGAAGCTTCTTTGGCCAGTGCTGGCTCTTCCGCTTCATAACGGGGGTGAGCACCACACCCTAGAGTCGGACTTGACTGGACTTAAATGTCAAGGGATACCTTTAAGGTAAAGGTGACCCCTGACAATTAAGTCCAGTCGTGTCCGACTCTAGGGTGTGGTGCTCATCCTCATTTCAAAGCCAAAGAGCCAGTGTTGTCCGAAGACGCCTCTGTGGTCATGTGGCCGGCAGCGTGTATAACTCTCCTTGCCGCAGCGTGTAGCATGCGGCTGGAACACGGAGCGCTGTTTACCTTCCCGCAAGCGGTACCTATTTATCTACTCACATTTACATGCTTTGGAACTGCTAGGTTGGCGGGAGCTGGCCAAGCAACGAGAGTTCACCCCGTCGCGGATTCGAACTGCCGACCTTTCGATCGACAGCTCATGGTTCAGCGGTTTAACCCACTGCGCCACCTTTACCTTTACTATTATGTTTGTATGTTATGCCAATAAAGGTTTACGAACGAACGACTAGAATGTAAGTAGGAAAGGCACCCTCAGGACCAGGATTGTACCACCACAGCTCATGAGTGGAGCCAAGGCAAAGAAAGCTTCCTTCAGAAAATGGAAATCTTGTCCAAATGAGAAGAACAAAAAGAAACACAAACTCTGGTAAAAGAAATATAAGCTGGCAATAAGAGATGGGGGGGGGGGGGAGATAATATATGGAGAGCATGGCCCAAACATCAAGGCAAACAATAAAAACTTCTTTGAATACATCAAAAGCAGGAAATTATCTGCGAAAGATGTGGTTGGACCATAAGATAATGATGGAATAAAAGGGAAGACTGAAGAGGATATGGAGATTGCAGAGAAGCTGAATGAATTCATGCATCTGTGTTTACTACAGAAGCACGGATACCTATGCATTATTATTCTCAGAGATGGAGTCTGAAGAACTGAATCAAATAGAAGTGACAAGGGATGAGGTTCTAGAGGACAGAACAAATTAAACACTAACAAAATCACTGGGTCCAGGTGGCATCCACCCAAGAGGCCCTAAGTGTGGAATTTGTTTTGTGTGATGTATTATGTTTGTGGCCGCGGGGTGGCCACAGGTATGAAATTGCAGGTCTTCTCACAAAAATATGTAACTTGCACTTTAAACTAGCCTCTGTGCCAGAAGACTGGAAGGTAGCCAATGTAACACCAATATTTAAAAAGGGATCCAGGAAATTACAGACCAGTCAGCTACACATTTGTTCCAGGTACACTGGTGGAAAGCATAATGAAAGATGAAATTATTAAATATGCAGAAGAACCTTTTAAAATGGTGCCCTCTTATCTTTAGCAGGGGGAGAGCAACTATCCCTCTTCACTCCAATAATGAATTGAGCAAGTCTTTTCCAGTGGCTGTTGCTGGAGTCCCTTCTGTATTTTTTTTTTTTTTAAGATTACAAGCCCTTTGGGGGCTGGGAACCATGTATTGATTTATTTTACTATGTAAACCGCTTTGTGAACTACTCTTGTTGAAAAGTGGTATATAAGCGGTATATAAACACCAGGGCGATGGTGTTCCCAGTAGCAATGTATGGTTGCGAGAGTTGGACCATAAGGAAGACTGAGCGCCGAAGAATAGATGCTTTCGAACTGTGGTGCTGGAGAAGACTCCTGAGAGTCCCTTGGACTGCTAGGAGATCAAATCAGTCAATCCTAAATGAAATCAACCCTGACTGTTCCCTGGAAGGACAGGTACTGAGGCTGAAACTCAAATATTTTGGCCACCTAAATGCGAAGAGAGGACTCTCTGGAGAAGACTCTGATGCTGGGAAAGATTGAAGACAAAAGGAGAAGGGGAAGGCAAAGGATGAGATGGTTAGACAGCATCACCGATGCAACAAACATGAAAATGGGTGAACTCAGGAAGATAGTGGAGGACAGGAAGGCCTGGCAAGATATGGTTCATGGGATCGCGAAGGGTCGGACACGACTTAACGACTGAACAACAACAAAAAGTATTCATAATAAATAATAACAAGCCTTGCTGAAGGAGAATCAGCATGATTTCTGCAAAGGAAAGTCCTGCCACACTAATCTTACAACATAACCTCTCCATTACACACACACACTCACACACTCACACACACTCACACTCACACTCCTGCTGTTCCTTCCCAACAGCCTCCATGCAAGCCCTGCATCTTTGCTCCCATCTCGGCACACAAATCCAGATGCCTCTCTTATCTTTATCTTCATCCTCCACTTTATGCTGTTGCCACCCTCAACTCCCCCTCCAAGGGACTCTCCAAGGTCTTTCCCAGCCCTGTCACCTGAGAGGCTAACTGGAGGTGCCAAGAATTAAACCTGGGACCTTCTGTATCATGCATGCAAAGCATATGCTCTGTCGCTGAATTCTGGTCCCTCCCAGCCTGGGGAGCTCAAATAGCAAGTCCCGCTGTGTTACAAACAAGCATAGATGCACATGAAAGGAATCTTTCAACGAGATTTCTGTTCACTTCTTTGAAATACAGGCATTTAGGCTGTCAGAGATCGGCATGCGATTCCAAAGCTTCAGATTGTTTTCATATGTGATGCTTAAGTTGGTTTTTGTGTTTTCCACACATTGTACTGCGAATACAATACCTGCATTTTCTATCTAGACTGAGAATATTCACTGAAAATGTCTTACACCTTCTATTCGACATTAACACCTTTCACATATGCACACTAACAGCATGGGAAGTTCAGAGGTACTTTTAGTGCCACAGATGAATCCTAATTCTTTCTACTCTGCCTGTGAAGGTATCTGCACAACCCAAACACTTCCATATCCAGGAACAGGGATCCAACAAACCACCCGGTTTTGTAGCTTTAAACCACTGAACCCATGAGCTGTCGATCGAAAGGTCGGCAGTTCGAATCCGTGCGACGGCTCCTGCCAACCTAGCAGTTCGAAAGCAAGAAATTGCAAGTAGATTAATAGGTACCGCGTCAGCGGGACGGTAATAGCGTTCCATGCGCCTTGGTGTTGAGTCATGCCGGCCACATGACCATGGAAACATCTTCGGACAGTGCTGGCTCTTCGGCTTTGAAACGGAGATGAGCACCGCTCCCTAGAGTCGGACACGACTGGACTTAATTGTCAAGGGATACCTTTACCTAGTTCACCCAGCACTAAATTCTAGTTGCAAATGGAAATTGCACTGCTGTGAAATGTATTGACGAAACTGCATTGCGGTTCAGCCTCTGGCAAACTGGTCATGAGATTGCTCACTATGCAACAAATTATCTCACATTTAAAAGTGTCACATCACTGTGGGTCATTTGAAAGAGGTTAGCCGGGGCATGCTAAATGTATGATAACCTGTAATATAGGTGCATTCCTACTATTGTTTCATCATAGATTGGCCTGCATTGTGCATTGTTGAGTCAAATCACATATAATTATCTGAAAAGGATTGTTATTAGGACTGAAAGTAGCAACTGAGGGATGTGATCAGGGACTCAAGGATTCTTTTTTATCATTTCAGATTCTATAATTGGGAAACCATTAATCTCCATTTTGCATATAATTGCTTCCCCCATATTGCTGTATTTGGAAGTTTGCTTTTTAGAAAAAGAAAAAGCACGTACAAAAAGGAGCTGGGAATGAAGGAAAATGTCAGTGGAAGAAAACAAGACCATTAATAAGAAGTGTTGACACTTGCAGTAAAACAAAGAACTCCTTCTCCCTAACCGCTGGAATCGCCATCTATATGTTCTTTGTTTTCTTATTCATGAGGACTAGAAACATACATCTAAAAATGAACGTAGAGAGGTTCAGGATTTTGCAAAATGTGCTAGATTTTAACCAGAGCTGTTCTCTTTGAAAAAGTGTTAATCAAAACATTCTCAATGCATCCCTTCAAGACACAGAAAACATTCCTCTAAGTCAGGGCTTCTCAACCAGTGGTACTAGTACTACCAAGTGGTACTTCGGCAGCTGTACTTCAGCTGGTGTTTCTTAGACTTCCGGAACCCCGCTCCGACACGGCGCTTTTTCGCTCCTGAGAGGCTCCTGCCTTTGGCCGAGCCTCTTGGGAACGCTGAGAAAGGCTCAGCCACCCATCCAGAGCCTCCTACCCACGTTTTCTGGCCTCCGAAAACCTGGAAGTAACTGGCAGTGATGTCATCGCCAGTCACTTCCAGAGGTACGCAGCAGGAGAGTGGCACCAGAGGCGGTACTCGGCTGGAAAGGGGTTGAGAACCCCTACTCTAAGTTATTAACTGAAAGTCTTACCTAGGAGAGTAACTTCATACAACACCTAGACTCTAGAGAATGAAAGGGATGTTACAGGCAGGCAGTATTGCTGATGATGGGATGCTCTTTGGAGGTAAGAATATTGGGGGGGGGGAGAAAATCAAGGGGCAGGGGGGGAAAGGAGGTCTGTTAGCAGGGCCAGCCCATCTATGATGAGGCCAACTGAAGCAGTCGCCTCAGGCAGAAGATTGATGGGGGATGATGATGCTCATCATCTCTGTCTGCCTACTTGCCTCCACTGCTCCTCCTCCTCCTTCCACTCTCTGGATTGGAAAAAGAAGAGAGAGGATAGAGAGGAAGAAAAAATATGGAGGGGAGGAGAGTGCTGAGCTAAAACATTAGAATGGGAGGAGCAGAGGCTGGCATATCTTTGGGTAAGAGGAGGTAGCATTTGGCATGCCACCTCAGGTGACCGGAGGTCTTGGGCCGGCCCTGTCCGATAGTGACCTATAATCTATAACATTCTTCCTGTCACCTTTGGTAATTCATTACAAGTAGGGGAGAAATAGCAAGTTAATTTGAAAAATTCCAGGATCTGATTCTGAGAATTATGGGTTCTGTAGCCATGCAAGCAATATATGAGAAATAAAATAAAATCCTTTACCGCAGTTGTCGTTTGGAGAGTTCTTTTAAAATGCACGTACAGTAACACATAAAAGGTTCCACCAACAGCTGACAAGGGATCATTTCTCAGGCTGACGTTTCACTCCTCGCGTGGAGCTTTCTCAAGGCGAAAACGCAGTCAAATAACTGCTAGATGAAAAAGTCATTCGAGGAGACTTCTGCATGGCGAGGTGCCCCACAGGGTTTCCCTCTTGGCCTGAGAAGTCATCTTTCTGGCCTTTCAAGCCAGGAACATTATATCAGTTATACCTTCTCCCCCACCCCACTGCTGTTAGAAAGTCATATTCCCTGGGTGGTGGACCCAGCAGCAATGGTGTTAATCCAGCCCAACTGCTCATAGCCCAGGCCCACGGCTGCAAAGCTAACAGCAGGTTAGTGCCAGCCACCAGCAACTCATTAAGAAAGCAGGAGCCAGAGATGTCTTTGCTGGACACTTCGTCCCTACAGTCAGCTTCTACAGTCATCACAGATCGCCTTGGGTGATCTGCGAGAGGACTGAGGTGATCTGCAAGTTCTGATAAGAATGGCTTCTTGTGCAAGAGAGAAGAGAGAGCTGGGACCCAGGATTCCAGATTCTTGTAGAAACGTTGTCCAAAGAAGTAGACTAAGGGCGCAATCCTATCCAATTTATGCCACCGTTGTAACCAGTGGCACAGCGAGGAGGAGGCCCCAGAACAGAAAGGGGATTCAAATCCCCTTTGAATTCCCCTTTTGGAGGGGATTTGAATCCCCTTTCCGTTCTGGGGCCTCCCCTCCCGTTCTCGCTGCACCACTGGTTACAACGGTGGCATACAGTAGGTTGGATAGGATTGCGCTGTAATTGTGTGGCAAATTATACATTACACCCAAAAGGGTGTCCACAAGGCCCCCAGTCCAGGACCAGTTGTTGGAAAACAAAGCTGCTGTGGAAGGTGGATGAAAACGTGGCAGGGAGAGGAGGTGCTTAAGCCTTTCCCTGCTTGCCATTTTTTCCACTGTCACTCTTTCTCTGTGAAACTGCGATTCCTCCCCAGTTTGCAAGAGTTTGAGAGTTGGAGTTGATTTTAGAGTTTCTAGAAAGAGCGTGAGGGACTTGATGGGTGGAGGGGCTGGAAACTAGGACTCCTGGGTTCTATCCCCTTGTTGTCTAACAAACATTCACAGGACAGAACTCCATGTTTCCTTATCAGCAGTAATGTGGGAGCCGGAGCATTTGCAGGAAAACAGTAGCAGGCAGGAGGCACATGTTGAGTCTCCCACACAACCCCAGGTCTTTCTCCCTGCAGACTTATTTCTAGCACCAGCGCCTGTTGCGGGGGGGGACGGGACGGACGGGGCGGGGAAATTTAGGGACAGACAGCTATGGAGACATATTGTGAGGGATAACTGGCAGACAAAGAAAGGGTTAAGTATCTACATCCTGCCCACCACTTCTGCCCTGCAAATATCTCTAATGCGGGGACATACGGTAAGAGATAAATATCACGGTAAGAGACAAATATTGAGTTCTGGGAACTGGTTTTGGAATGTATAGTTGAGACAGACAGACAGGCAGACAGACAGACAGACTGTGTGTGTGTGTGTGTGTGTGTGTGTGTGTGTGTGTGTGTGTGTGTGTGTGTGTGTGGAGTGTGACAGACAGGCAGACAGGCCTATAGAATAGATAGTTCAACAACGGCAGAAACAGACTGCTACTCCTTGGGACCAGTTTCTTCTGCCTTCTGAACATAGTCGGCAATGACTGAACTCAGTGGTTAATATCTAACATGGTATGTACTGATGCCTCTCAAATTTGCTTGGAAGGCGTATTTTGTAAACTGGTAGATTCGTGCCTTAAATAACCCCTGGATGTGTGGGATTAAATGATGGGGAAAATGTATTCAGCATGTGTTTAGCTGTACTCGCTTCTAATACTCACACGTTCTAACATGTGAGGTAGCTCTACCTTACGTTATTAGCGCCTTAGCTCAATGGGGTTCTTGCCACTGTTACCAGGAAGATAGGCTTTCCCCACGCCTCATCATGAACCAACCAAAGCACACCGACCGCACCATGACCTTGCTGCTGCCCATCGTTGTGGGATCACTCATTCTGACCAGCAGCCCTATAGAATCGATCATCCCAGTCCTTCCTAGTCTTAGTAGCCTGCGAGGATCATGGTGAAGGTGGTGGGGAAGACTGAACAACTCCCCTAAGAGTCACTGCACCTCATCAAAACAGATCCTATTGCCCTGGCCAGCTTCACCATGTTCACACTGGAAGAAACATTCCCATGCTCTTGGTCTCTACGTCTCGTCTACCAGTGTTTGGGGAGCTACAAGCAAGACAATTGCTTTGCTTTGCTGGTGTTCATCCCTCCAAGCTCAGAACAGGCCCATTGGCCACAGGAGATAGAAGAGACAGAAGTCAGGTAGGGAGAGAAAAAGCTGTGCCCACTCCACAGCATAAGCAATCCCGCCTACCGTTAAAATGGCGGAGTGAGTGCTCCGCTGTTCATAGCTGTCGCGCACATGCCGTAAAGCGGCAACTTTAGAGTCCCCGCGGCCACTGTCCCTGTGGCCACCGGATACAGTCCAGCACCGGCGGGGGCGGTCCGGTGTGTGAGGATGAGGGGGGCCATTGGCCGAGCTGGCCCGGGGGGGGGGTGGAGATGGCGGCTGCCATAGCCCCGTCCTGTTGCCGGGCCGGCGCAACCATTACACGGCCTCCTCAGACATGCGCCAGCTAAATAGCTGGTGGAAATCTGAGGAGGCCCATTGGGGCCTCCCCGCGTTACACCGGGGGAAGGGGACGAACGCCCCCTTCCCCTGAGTAGACCTCCGGGCTGCTCCCAGAACGGGGATAGGATCTGGTGATACTTGGGCAGGACTGCGCTGTCAATGGGATAGCAGGATAGTATCTGAGGGCTTGGGCACATCACACAAAAGATTGAGGCACTGAAAATGGCATCTTGATTTGAATTGTTCCTCCCACCCCCGTGTGATTTTTCCCAGCCAATTCACAGTAGAAAAACAGGTGCAGTTAGATCGTGAGAAGGGCCAAATGGTCAGGTTTTTAGGCCCACCAACAAGAATCCCAATGCACAATGGAGTCAGGCCTTTCCCACATGTAAACCTCATTTCCACATGTATTCCTGCTGACATGGTGACAGCAAAAGTCAAATTAATCCACCTTTATTTCCCTTTTGAAGTGGGTTCAGGGTGCTGTTGAAAGAGAAAAGCTAAGAATGTAGAATCATAGCATATAGCAGTACCAAATGACTTTTATTGCTGAGGAATTATTCCAGATTCCAGAATATTGTAGCTCACAAAAAATAAGTATGGATCCAAATCATAAGAGTTTCAGATCACCGTTGTTTCTACAATGTTCATCTTGACCATAGCTCTAACTGTACTAATAGATGGCTATGGGTCTCCTACCCATAGGAAATGGATTGAAGGAAATGGAGACAGAAATGCTGACATTTTCCAAATGATGTGACTCATAAGAGCCAGGATGGTGTAGTGGTTTGGGAGTCGGACTTAGACCTGGAAGATCCAGGTTCAAATCCCTGCTCAGCCATGAAGCTTCCTGGGTGACCTTGGGCCAGTCACTATCTCTCAGCCCCACCTACCTCACAGGGTTGTTGTGAGGACAAAAGAAGGGGAGGAAATATGTACACCACTCTGAGCTCCTTGGAGGAAGGGCGGTATAAAAATGTGAAAAATAAAATAAAAATAAATAAAAAATAAATAGTGTTTTGAATTGTCATTTGTTGTTCCAATGCATGACTCCGCAATGGAATTATCTGAATCCCATCTTTTTCCCTCCAGCATTCACTGGTGGTCACCTGAAGACTCTCCCACAAGGTTCTTGCAATGACTAGTGAGGTCCAGTCCAATTTGGGAATGTAAAGTTTGGGAGCAAAGATAGAGCCTTACAGAATACTGTCAGACCGAAGTTCATGACCTGAGGACTTGCCCATATCCCTATTACTCTTTAGAAAGGAGATCTCCTGCCTTCCAGGTAGAGGGAATGAAATGAATGGGAAGCAAATAAAAATAAGGATTGAAAGAACATTTGAAATCTAAAATTCCCATTAGATATCTTGCACAGATCAAATTCAAGATCTGGAATAATTTGACTTTTCCAAGACTTGAATTTTCAGGTTCAATCTAGTTTTTGGCAGTGATCATGGCAGATGATTAATTCCTAGTAGTAAAAAGTTGGCACTACAACTTAAATTATGTGGTCAAGATACGGGTTCTGGACTAAGATTGCAATTTTTATTATGTCTGGAAACTTTTTAAAACAGTTGAATTGTAAATAAGACTGAGATTTTCATGGCCAGCAATGATTAATGAGGAGTGGATGTTAAATGGAATGGCTGGATGAATGGATCATTTATTTATTTATTTATTTATTTATTTTTATTTACAATATTTCTATCCCGCCTTTCTCCCCAAAGGGACCCAAGGCGGCTTACACAAAAATAAAATACAAAAATACAAAAAATACAAATAGATAATTACTTTTTAAACAGCAAAAAAAGTTAATAAAAACATCTAAAAATTGATTTAAAAATTACATTTAAAACAAGATCATAAAAACAGCAGCACCCCACCTGTACCAGCAAGTATTTTTATTTATTTACAATATTTCTATCATGGCTTTTGAACCCGTAACTGACATCCATTCCTCGTTAATAGTTGAATTGTAATTTTTGACCATTTTGGGAAGAGGAAGCAAAGGAAGTTATTGTCATCATCTCTAGGAGAAGAGAGTGGAGAGAAGGACAGATTGGGAGCTAGCACAGGGAAAAGCCATTCACATGATACTTGCTACTCACCGGCAATGAGATGTCTGCCTCATCCCGAAAATCAGGCAGGGTCTCTAGGCAGAAGATGACAATGGAGATGAGGATGACCATCACTGAGATGATCGCGATGATACGGGCAGCCTGAGAGCTCTCTGGATGCTCAAAGAGGAGCCACACTTGTTTGAAGAACTCCCTCTCAGGCATGGGCTGCTCTTCCTCTTTTGCAAAGCCTTCATCATCACGGAATTTATTGAGGGTGTCCTCCCCCAGCTGGTAAAACTTGAGTTCCTCCAGGAAAACATCAAGGGGGACATTGGCTGGTCGCCGAAGCCGCCCCCCAGATTGGTAATAGTACAGGATGGAGTCAAAGCAGGGCCGGTTGCGGTCAAAAAAGTACTCGTTGCGCAGTGGGTCGTAGTAGCGCACACGGCGTCGCGGGTCACCCAGTAAGGTGTCTGGGAACTGGCGCAAAGTCTTCACTTGGGTCTCAAAGCGTAGACCTGAAATATTGATCACCACCCGCTCACAGCAGTCCTTACGGGGATGCTCCCCACAATGGACAATGGGTTCATTATGATCCCCTGCCGGCAATGGTAGTTTCTCCATGGCAGGGCTGGCAGCTACCAAGATCCTGAAATGAGGTAGGAAGGCATAATTGAAACTTCACCTCACCCCCAAGGCCTTCTCCCTCTCCTGAGAATAGCTTGGCTTCTGAGTTGTCTGTCCAGCTCTCCTGTGTTGTACACTGTCCAATATCAGTTCAGTCACACCATTATCTCTCTTTCCACTGACTCCTTCGTTGCCTTCCTTTCCTGCCACCTTAGCTTGCCTTCCTCTGTCTTCACTGATTCACTCCCTACTTCAAACATACCTGATCTAGTTTCTGGCTTAATTCCCTCTCCTCCTTCTTTGCTTCTTATTCCTTCCCTTTCTCATGCCATCTCCTTTCTTTCTTGGCATGAACTTGTTCTCTTAAAGTCATTCTCCTGCCACTGACACCCACGTGCTGTCTCTTCTACTCTGTCCCCCTTGCTCCACGGCATGCAAGTTTGTTTGAATTCTTCTAAAGGGGTTAGACCCCTAACTCTGGATCCCCCCCACACTGCCCTTCTCTATGTCCCCTTTCTGAGAACCCCCCTGCCTTCCAATGCCAGCGTCCAAGGTTTCTGCCTGTAAACACTTTCCCCAGACCCAGAGGTATCAAGTTGCCCAGGACGGTACAGACTCTTGGCCCCCTTGCCAAAATCCCAGCACCGCCCCCATCCCCATGCCTAAAAGCAATCCCAGCAGTACTCTGATCAGGGGAGGGGGAGATAAAAATAACTGGACTGGTGGTGACATAGGGGCAGGCAGAGTGCCGGGGCAGAGAAGGGGGTGGGCAGGGCACCTTCAGGATGGTAAAGTCTAAGAGGACTGCGAACCAGAACTCCTGTGCTCTCTAGAAAGGAGTGATGCTGTAGCCAGGACACCTGAGTTTTCTGAGAAGAGACGAGAGAGACTGCGGACTCATGAGCTACAGCAGAAGAGGAGCCGGCCAAGAGTCAATGGTTCTGAGCTTTGGATTAGAGGGCAGAGTTCCTAGGCTAAACCATATTTAGGGTCCAGATGTCCCTGACACCTAAGCTAAGCAGCCTTCTCAGCTGCCAATATTCACGCTCAAAAATGGACACAGAAAATGCAGACACGCATACAGGCAAGCAGCTTCCCTCCTGTAGTCAATTTAATGTCTTCTAACCTTCAGTCTCTTCTGCTTGATCTTCAGTACTCTTGGGACCTTCATTCCATTAAATACTAATCTTCTTACTAAACTTTCATTCCCTTGTGCTATTTTTTGCCCCTTCTGTATGGAACTCTCTCACTCTTTCGACATTCAACTGGCTTCTTTTTGTCACATTTTAAAAACTGATTAAAAACTCATCCCATCTCCTTCTGTTTTCGTTTCTGTTTGATTTCTTTGATCACTTCTTTCCTGTTGTCAGGTTCCTTATTACTCGACTTTAACTCTTCGTACTTCCTTTTCATCATTTCACCCAGCGAGTGCAAAGTTATCCTTTTTCCCTGTTAAGTTCTCACATTTCTTTCGCTTGTGAGACAAACCTCTTCATTTTATTCATGGACAATACCTAGAAAATTGAATTGTGACTGGGCAGCCATATCTTTGTCAAGGAGATTCCTGGCAGTGGTCCAGAGTCCAGAGACTGTCTGTGCTCATGTTCCATAACGGTCAGTCAATGTCTCCAAAATGGGAGTTAATTGTTGGGATATATGAGGAGGTGACTTGGGAACGTCTGGAATGTAGAAAAGCCACCAGACCCTGGAAGAGGTGTCCCCCTGTTGAAATAAGGTGTGTGGTTGTTCTGGGACAGAGATAGAGACTGAAAAAGAGACAGAGAAGGGGCAAGGCCACATCTCTCTTGGGGAACTTGATGCAGGCTAGCAGAGTGACTGCTTTGTAGTTGCACACTTTGCCTTTACCTGATCTCAACACAAACAAACTGTTACAAAGACAAACTAAATGTTACATGACAAGCCTCTCCTGATCTCTCCTTCAAAGAAACCAAACCCTGGTAGCACTGCCCCCCCCCCACGGAACTTTTCACCACTTGCAGAAGTGGGGAGCATGTAACATTTGTAAAGGCACATTTGTCAACAATACAGGATGGTGGTGTACACTTCAGTCCTTCTGCTCCTCATACTAGCCTCGTTAGGTAAAGGTATCCCTTGACATTTAAGTCCAGTCGTGTCTGACTCTAGGGTGTGGTATTCATCCCTGTTACAAGCCGAAGAGCCAGCATTGTCGCATCGTAGCATGCAACTGGAACACGGAGTGCTGTTTACCTTCCCGCAAGCGGTACCTATTTATCTACTCGCATTAACATGCTTTGGAACTGCTAGGTTGGCAGGAGCTGGCCAAGCAATGAGAGCTCACCCCGTCGTGGATTCGAACTGCCGACCTTTCGATCTCTAATTTTTTTTTCTAGTTGGGTACAGTCTTGCTACTTTTCCTGTTGTGATAAGGGCATGGTCCTAACTTGCAGGGAGCATTAAAGGAACAAAAACTCCCAGTCCAGTGGTTTTCAAGCTTTCTACTTCCAGGGAATTTGTTCCATTTCAGCTTACTGGCTGAGGAATCCCTGTGCATATGTACCTCAGAACCCCTGGCCCAGCAGAGGATTCTGGGACATGTTCTTGGATGCACAGCTAACTCAGACAGAGTGCTAATCTGGTGTGTGGGCATCAGCACTACCTTGAACATTTAAAAATTATAATGAAATAACATATAATTGTAATACTTTTTAAAAAAGAAAATGGCAAGTCCTTCTCAAGCATCCCATCTGGTTGTGTCCAAAGAAAATGAATTCTGATTAAGCACTACTGAAACCAATGGGAGAAACTAGTCTTGCAAATTTAAATGACAATGGGACAAACCTTTTAATATAGTTTAACCATGGACTCCACCACCCGCGGTTTCATGTTATCCGTGGGGGGGTTGGAATGGATCCCTGCGGATAACAAGGGTCTACTGTATATATCAACTGAAACCTCCCAGAAGTAGCCTGGAACAGGGCCACTCAGAGGAATTTTATCAGGGGGTACAAAGTTTCTTTTGGGCCCCTTCCATTCATGTAAATTTGGCTCCTGGGCTCCCCTTTTTTTCCTCCTGGGCCCCCTTTTTAACCCATTTTTGGCCCTGGGCCCCGGGTACAATTTACTCCCTTAAAGCCTTAACACCCCCCTTCAGAGGCCCTGGCCTGGAATATTGGGGGGGGGGAGGGAAGGATGGGACCAGCCCTACCAATGGCTTTAGTCCTGCATAAGAAATACTCTGTTTTATAACACCAGGGCATTGCAGATTTCTCATAAATGGCTCTGTCTTAATCCTTCCTGGTTCATAAAACTGCAGGGCCATGAACTGGATCACAAAAACCTCAAAAGTGAATGCTAGGTAAGACCCATTCTGCCTCTGCATAGACCAGCATTTTGTCTCTGTCAGACTCTGGGGACAAACAGCGGATGGCTGTCTCTCTCATGTCCTGCTTGTGAGCTTCCCGGAGGCATCTCACTGCAGACTGCCAGGTGCCCCTGCAATGCTCATAAGTACAGTAGAGCAGGGGTACTCAACCTGTGGTACGGGTACCCCTAGGGGCACGCGGACCTCTTGCCGGGGGTACGCCAAGCCCTGCCCTTTATCTGCCCCATCAGCAGCTAATTAAGTGTTAATTAACATGGATTTTAAATTGTTATTATTTGCGGAGCCCTTCTGTCTTTTTGGTTTTGGGCTTATTTTTGTACTTTGGAAAATGTACTTTGGTGGGGTGGGGGAGGGAGGAGCTGGTTTTGGGAAGTGTGACTTGGAGAAAAAAAGATCCTTGCATGTGTGTCTCTCTTTCACACACACACACACACACACACACACACACACACACACACACACACACACACACACACACAGAGAGAGAGAGAGAGAGAGAGAGAGAGAGAGAGAGAGAGAGTTGAATAAGACATTTTTTCACCCCCGCTCAGCCACGAAGCTTCCTGGATGACCTTGGGCCAGTCACTATCTCTCAGCCCCACCTACCTCACAGGGTTGTTGTGAGGACAAAAAAAAGGAGGGGAGGAAATATGTACACCACTCTGAGCTCCTTGGAGGAAGGGCGGTATAAAAAAAATGTGAAATTTAAAATTGTTTTAGTACTTTTTATTTAACGATTAATTACCTAATTAATTAATTGATTAATCCAGTTAATTAGCAGTTATTTAGCAGGGGGTACTTCAGAAAATCGGACCGTGATAGGAGGTGCCCGGGCCTCCAAGGGTTGAGAACCCCTGCATTAGAGCATGAAGGAAATAGACAACCCTAGCATCTTTGTTGTCCCTAGCATCTGATATTATAGATACACTGCTTCTGAACACGGAGCTTCTCTTCTTGGCTATCCCATCAAAATACGAAGCACCTGCAATAGAGCAGCCAGTATCTTCCATTCTCTGAACATCACTCTGCTGGTTAGAAAAGACTGCCGATATTAATCTGTGTTGAAGTAAGGATAGTTGAATTGAATATTTGCACATAATGAATCACCATTTCCTCTCTTTTAATTTTTCTTTTTAGCAGGCTTTACCTGACAGGTTCATAGGAGGTAAGTATCTTGTGCTCAGAACCACCACATCTAACTGTAATCTAGATTAATTAAATTCAGTGCTGCAGGGTACATGCCATAAGGTGCTGCTGATGAAGCACGGAACAGCACATTCACTTCAAAAGCACCACTACTCCCATATCTGTCTCCTTCAAGAGACTCCTTGTGTAATGTTATGATTTATTTGCTCATTGACAGGAATGAGGAAAGGAATTCAGAAGCCCTGCCTCCAAAACTCCCCCCCACCCCAGTCGCCCAGGGCACATACTCAGTATGAATCACTTTTAATGTTATGCCTTAACCCTTAATATTCTTGAACCATCCTTTGACTATCCTGTTATACTCACATTCATCAAGGTTGTAAAAGAGTGGCTTCTCCCCCACTGCATGCAAAATCAAGATTCTAATCCATGACTAAAGAGTAAAGGAGGTGATGAATATTGACTAATTAACTAACTTGGAGACAAGGGTACAATTTTACTAGATAGCTTGATGCTAAAGAACTCAAAGGCCAGGGCTTACAGTCCCAGCCTTTCCCACACTTTAACCATTCCTCTTCCAAAAGCCTTCAAAGCTTTTAGGTCCCAGCCTCATCCCTTTAAATGCAATCTTTTTCTGGCAAGACTACAGAGGGAGGGAAGCTTCGAACAGGGCAAGCCTATGCATTTCTACTCAGAAGTAAGTCCCATTTTGTTCAATGGAAACTTTGTTCAATGGAAACTCCCAGGAAAGTGTGTATAGGACTGCTGCAGCCTAAAATTCTCATTTGAATTTCTCCCTGGAATTTTGAATTACCTGGTCTTGTATCCCAAGTGGAACCAAATGTATTAGGAATTCTCTGTAATTCATTTTTTTAAAATGTTTGGATTTTGTGCACACTTTGTTTCAACTTTTAGTCCCTTCAGTGTATTTCTGTCTTTTGTCCCCCACAATGTCATCAAAGCACCCGCATGCATTGAGAAAACAATGCCAAAAAAAAAAAAATCTTGTGATTATATATGCAATTACATTACAATTCTTTTGGTTTGATGTTTCACCAGCATTCAGGAGTGCATGCATGCAACAGTACAATACCACTCAAAAAGATCCTGATGTGATGGGCAATCATGTGTACAAGCATATTAACACTCAGAGCCAACCCAAGACCTCCTCCAAGAGGGGGATGGAGTGAAAGTGTGGAAGAGAGAAGGGTGGTGGGCTAGTGTGTCATTGCTCTAGCCTTTCACACTTCCACTCTCCCCCTCTTCCTTTTCCAATCCAGGAAGCAGGATGAGGAGGAGCTGTGGTGACGGGTGAGCAGACAGAGATAGGTGCCCCCTGCTAATCTGCTCTATGAAGTGAATTCCTCAGTTGGCCTCATGGATAGGCCGGCCCTGTGAGGAATGTTTTTATCAATGTGTATGTATGGATCGAAAGGTCAGCAGTTCGAATTCGCGACAGGGTGAGCTCTTGTTGCTTGGCCAGCTCCTGCCAACCTAGCAGTTCCAAAGCATGTTAATGTGAGTAGATAAATAGGTTCCGCTTGCGGGAAGGTAAACAGCCCTCCGTGTTCCAGCCGCATGGTATGCGCTGCAGCAAGGAAAGTCATGCCAGCCACATGACCACGGAGGTGTCTTCGGACAACGCTGGCTCTTCGGCTTTGAAATGGGGATGAGCACCACACCCTAGAGTCGGACACGACTGGACTTAATTGTCAGGGGTCACCTTTACCTTTATGTATGGACACACAAAGGGATTAAAGTCACAAATGAGCTAAAGCAAATGAAACCTTTAGGCCTTTAACCTGATCCAGCAGGATTTTGGTGTTTTGTTTTTGTTTTTTTGAAAATATAAATCCATGGCACACACCACATGCTCCAATTCCGATATTAACTGTAGAAATTCTCCTTTTTAAATCAAAATTCAGGAGAAGCAGAACAGAAGGGCAGAACACTTATAGTTAGGCTTACCAGATCTCCAACCGGGACAGAGTGCTAGACCTTTAGGAGAAGGAATGTGGGCAGGTATAGCTTGTTAAACTTTAGAGCACAATCCTAGGCATGTCTACTCAGAAGCAAGCCCCACTGAACACAATGGGGCTTGCTTCTGAGTAGACATGCCTAGTAGGGTTTGTGCTCTAAGGTTTAACAAGCTACACCTGCCCACATTCCTTCTCCTAAAGGTCTAGCACTCTGTCCCGGTTGGAGATCTGGTAAGCCTACTTATAGTGGAACAATAAAGGAATGAAATGGAGGAGATCTGCCCATCCCTAGATGACTGTGGCTTTCACAACCACTCAAGGGAGAAGTCCAACTTTTCCAAGAGGATTTAGGAGTTCTGGCTCAGTTGGTAGAGCAACTGTCACATATGCCTGAAGATCTCAAGGACGGTAGTTCGGGATGGCCAGAAGTGTCTGTCGGAGAGCTATCGGCTGATGAGCTGCAGAGTCTCTGTGAGGGAGAGAAGCTGCAGCTGCACTTGAGTGGGAGTCAAGGTTGCCTGCCAGTTGAAGCAGACACCAGAGAGAGGCTGGACTGTGAAAGAAACCATCTAGAATGAAGGGTTCTATGAAAGATTAGAACATATGATTGTATTGTAAAAACCCCTTGAGATTTAGAAAGCCTGCCTGTGTCAACCGTCTCTGAATTAAAGTCAGAGGAGAAATCCAATGACCAAAGAAAAAGGTGGTATATAAATACTGGTTGTTGTTGTTATTTAGTAATGGGGAAATCTTCACCTGCTGAAAGGCAATTTGGAGCCTCAGGAATGGGAACAGCTTCTGGACAGGTGACTATCAGTTATGATACTCTGCACTGGGCATTGTAGCTGAAGGAGCTTGGACATATACATACAGTAACTGGCCATAGCCACAATGTCCTGTGTGGCATGCAGGAGCAAAGATTTAGTGTCCCCTGCACCAGCTTCAAGGTTGTTGCATTGTGTGTCTTTTTACCATAGCCCTGGCCTAGATTTGTGACTGCCTCAAATACTTGCAAATGTGCTGACATTCCCTTCCTGTTTGCTCCCTAGAAGGTAGTTACCTTGCTTCAGGGCCAATAACCCATCATCCACAGCCAGGATGGTAGGACCAATTGTTGGCTCTGGCTTGGGCCACTCACTTAGTGCTCAGCAGCGTAAGAAACAAGAAAGAGGTGAACCTACAGTTGATGCTACAAGTGATTTTTTTTTTATGCTAGGAGCTCTACAATCAGTAAAAATCCCAATGTCTCTATGGATTGACTCATCCAGATCATCCTCTTTGGAAGTAATGTTCTGTGCTTCCCTTTGCTGGTGAGCAAGACCTGTGGTTGCTTCTCTGACTTCACACCTGTTTGGAAGTCAAAGTGTGAAAACACTACAGCTTCCCTGGCTGCTGGTCACCACAAGTCCCAAGTGAGTGCCCTACCTGTGCTGTGCCCATCTGCTTTTTTTTCTTCACCATGGTGCTGCTGCCTTTGCTTCTTGCCATTACCTGTGGGCTGAATGGGAGTAGTTAACTTGTAGTGGTTGGGAGCACAATGCTTAGCTCCAGGTTCCTTTGTACTGTACCTTTGCATCCTTGTTCCACATACGTGGAGTCTTCGTCTCTCATGAGATGAATCCAAACCATGGCTCTTATGAGCACATTGGAAGCTGTCGTACTGAGTCAGACCATTGTCCCTCCCATGTAGCTCAGTTCTGTCGACCCTGGTGGGCAGCAGCTGTCCATGGTTTCAGTTTTTCTCTCCTCTACCTGGAGATGCCAGGGATTGAATTTGAGATGTTCTGCAACGTTCTGCCTCTGAGTTATTAGGATGACCCCCAGCAAGTGCTGTCAGCCCTTGACACCCAGCTATTTGGCTGGGTGGTATTTTGGGACCACAGAGGGGTATATTTTGATTTGGTCCTTGTGGTTTGTTTCTCTGTCTTGCTTGTGGCCCCACACTTACTTGCGTGGATGACTTCCAAAGAGGCCAAAGCTTGATTCCAAATTGGCTCTAAGATCTGAGCTGAACATATATCCATTATGCAAAGAGGGCAGAAGATTCATCATAATGTCTGGGGTCTTAAAAATTACTGCTCTCATCAGTACTATTTTTGGCTCTTGCGAGCAGATCTTCTGAAGACTGTTTCTGAAACATTTACTATCTAACAGTGCCACCTGCTGCCAGTCAGTTCATACTATTTCCCCCCCCCCAGCCTTTTTTTTTTTTTTTTACCTACAGGCTGTCATGTGGTGATGGAGGCTGCTATAAGCAGGAAAAAAGTTTGTGTTTTGCCTTCCATCCTATGTTCTGGATACTTGCCTAGGACCTGCTCTCCTGCCCCAGTGGGATCTCGTCTATCCTATTCCCTGTTCCTTTGGGAACCTGTCTTCTTGTCCTAACCTGTGTTCATGTACAGTATATTTATTTATTTATTTACAGTATGTCTTGTGTAGGCTTATGAGGTGGTTGCCCACTATTAATGTATGTGTATGGACATGGAGTCTTTCGTCCAGCAGGGTTATGCACCAATCTGCTAATATATTTTAAGGTGGCTCTCAAGTTTTCTGTGTATAGCATTACATAGGAGCAAGTCAGGTTCCTTCTTTTGGCATCATTACTAGAATGGCAATAGGCTGCCGTGTCACCTTATGATGAAAGATACTGGTGTGAAGACCCTTATGGAGTTGACTCAACAAACATCACAGCCTCCTTATTACCTTATCTTACCCTTTTACCTTATTACCACAATTATTACCTTATCTAACACAGGTGTACCTTCTCTCCACCAGTTCAGTGTGTGTTTGCTTGCAGGCACATTTCCTGACAAAGTTCCATACAATTGGAACAAAACGTTGGAAATGAATTTTATTTCTTCTAGACCAGGGGTGGCCAAACTGTGACTCGTGAGCCTCATGCTGCCCTTTGATATATAATGTGCAGCTCTTGGAAATATACTAAGGTCCTAAGGTCCTAAATATACGTACCAAGGTTGACTAAGGTCCTTTTTGCATCACAATTAATATAAAAGGTAAATAAGAAATGTTCAAGCTTTATAATTATTAAACAGGCAAAACTAAGAGTTCACTGGCTTAAAACGTAACTTTAATATTCATGGTGAGAAAATATATTTAAGAATTTAAATGCTTCTTAAATATTGTGGCTCTTAAACATCTGAAATGCATTGTACGTGGATCTTTCGTTTGGCCACTCCTGTTCTAGACCATGGTTCCTTTGTGGCCCTGTTCGTTTGGCCACCCCTGTTCTAGACCATGATCTTTGACCCCTGAAATTGTGAGTTTATCACAGCCTCCGCGTGGACCTTGGAACATGAGGAAGGGGTATGTGATGGCAATGCCCCTCTCCAGCAATCGCAAAGTAATTCTAAACTTGTTCAGAACTGGAGTGTTAACAGTACTCCCTGAAGTTTCACAACAATGAAAAAAAAAACAGTATTAGGGTTTGAGCTTCAACCAATGAACAGCCCAATCTTGTGCATGTTTTCTTAGGAGCAAATCCCTGATGTTCAGTGGAGCTTCTCCCCAAGCAAGCGTGTACAAGATTGAAACCTCAAGTTTTAATCATAGCTCCCCTCCCACTTTAATTGGTGGGGTTGAGAATGAAGGTTATTTTGTCATGCAGTTCCTCCAGCTCCTTCTTCCTTGCACTCAATCTGATGGAAAATAATTTTAAGGATTGGCTTTCCTTGTCCTCAGTATTCCAAGCACTCAGCTATTTAGGTTGAAACCACTATGGCTTTCCTTCTAGTCACACAGCCCAATCCTTTGCATGTCTACGCAGAAATAAGAGTCTCAGGGCGCAATCCAAACCTACTTAGGCTGCCGTTGTAACCAGCGGCCCAGCGAAAACGGGAGGCTCCAGAACGGAAAGGGGATTCAAATCCCCTTTGAATTCCCCTTTTGGAGGGGACTTGAATCCCCTTTCCGTTCTGGGGCCTCCTGTTTTCGCTGGGCCGCTGGTTACAACGGTGGCCTAAGTAGGTTTGGATTGCGCCCACAGTGACAGGAGTCCCATGGGACTTACTCCTAGGTAAGCATACATAGGATTGCATCCACAGGCAACTAACTGTGCTGCTCTGCCAGACACTATAGACTAGGGGTGGACAAACTTTGTAAGAGCCACATGCAATAAACTTCAGATGTGTGAGAGATGCAATATTTAAGAAGCATTTAAATTCTTAACAGTGTAATCCGTCTTAACAGTGTAATCCGACTTAACTTTTGTGCCAGTTTAACCAGCGGTGCAGCAAGAACGGGAGGCCCCAGAACGGAAAAGGGATTCAAAGCCCCTTTGAATTCCTCTTTCGGAGGGGATTTGAATCCCTTTTTTGTTCTGGGGCCTCCCGTTTTCACTGCGCCACTGGTTAAACCGGCACAAAAGTTAAGTCGGATTGCGCTGTAAATATATTTACTACTCACCATGAACATTAAACTTATGTTTTAGTCCAGTGGACTCTCAGTTTATACCTGGTAAATAATTATAAGCTTGAAAATTTCTTATTTACCTTTTATATTAATTGTGATGCAAAAAGGAGCTTAGCCAATATATTTCCGAGAGCCACACATTATACATCAAAGAGCCGCATGTTCGGCTAGATATAGGTGACCCCTGACAATCAAGTCCAGTCGTGTCCGACTCTAGGGTGTGGTGCTCATCCCCATTTCAAAGCCGAAGAGCCAGCGCTGTCCAAAGATGCCTCCGTGGTCATGTGGCCGGCATGACTCTCCTTGCCGCAGCGCGTAGCATGCGGCTGGAACATGGAGCGCTGTTTACCTTCCCGCAAGCGGTACCTATTTATCTACTCACATTAACATGTTTTGGAACTGCTAGGTTGGCAGGAGCTGGCTAAGCAACGAGAGCTCACCCCGTCGCAGATTCGAACTGCCAACATTTTGATTGACAGCTCATGATTCAGCGGTTTAACCCACTGCGCCACCCACTGGCCAGTGCTATAGACTAGGTCAGTGGTTCCCAAACTGGGAGGTGTGGCTCCCAGGGGAGCCGCAGAAACCAGCCCGGGGAGCCGCAGAGTGCCACGGAATCCTCTTGGAAAACAGTGCAGTGCCAATTGGCAAGCATCAACATAATGTAATGGGGAGCCGCAGACAATGGTTGCCAATGGTCAAGGGAGCCGCAGGTCAAAAAGGTTTGGGAAACACTGGACTAGGTAAAGGTAAAGGTATCCCTTGACAATTAAGTCCAGTCGTGTCCGACTCTAGGGTGTGGTGTTCATCTCCGTTTCAAAGCCAAAGAGCCAGCGCTGTCCGAAGACATTTCCATGGTCATGTGGCCGGCATGACTCAATACCGAGGCGTATGGAACGCTGTTACCGTCCCGCTGACATGGTACCTATTAATCTACTTGCAATTTCTTGCTTTTGAACTGCTAGGTTGGCAGGAGCCGTCGCACGGATTCGAACTGCCGACCTTTCGATCGACAGCTCATGTTTCAGTGGTTTAGCACACTGCGCTAACCTGCAATTCAAGTAGGGTTGGTGTCTTCCAGGATTGGCCTGGAGTCTCCAGGAATCAGCATCAATCTTCAGGTGGCTTGTGAAAGCAATCTTAATAGGGACTCCTTGGCTTAGGGTGCAATCCTATACACGTTTACCTGCGAGAACGTCCCCCCAAATTCAGTGGAACTCCTGAGTAGATATACTGTACAGATTTGTGCTGTGAATGAATGATGATCCCATGTTGAAAAAAGAAAAAAAAAACCATCCAAGAATAGCTTCAATAGGAATTAGCAACCTTAAGCCCAAGTCAGACTGTCAATTTATACAAATGGACAGAATGAACTGGTGGAGCAGTTTTGAGACATGACATCCTGGAGAGCATCCCGTTTCCAGAGTGTGCCACTTTTTAGGCCACAAATGAGGGGGTTAATTTGCATGTCTGCAAGTGCCTGCACATAAGAAAGCCTCCTTGCACACTGAAAACTAGCATGTCAGAGAAGGATTCAAGTTCAGCGTTTGAAACGTCCAGGGGGTGTGTGTGTTGTTGGGAGTCCTGCGAACATGCAACCTGCCTCTTGCAGCCTAAATTGGCACAGCCCAGAGAAGCCTCTACACTGCACTGGCCTTTGTTCCCTGCAGTTCCACACAAAGTGGCCCCAAGCAGCTTATTTCCCCTTGTGGTTAATAATCAGAAATAAGTGCTTTAGTCTCAACATTTATATTTATAAGCTCTCCCTTACTGCCAATGTTGACTCAAAATTTTCAGGGACGCGCACACATAAATCAGTTCTTTGCCCATTTTAACCAAGAAGGTAATTATCCTCCTCAGGCCAAAAGACTTGATATTGCTTTTCCCTTCCCTCCCCCGCCTCGCCTCACCCTGGTTTTCCAGGGACTACATTTCCATCTCCTCCCCCCTCCTTCCCATCATCTCCCAACGGAAACGCTTGTGCGGACGGATCGAGTCGCATAAACTGAAAGAAGACCCAGAGCGTTAGGATCTAGGATCGGTGAGAAGGTTGAGGGCCGAGCATGCGCAGAGAGAACGCGGAGTAGGCCCAGCCTGAGGCGGCGGGAGGCGCCGAGCAGCGGAAGGAGGGAGCGCACGAGCGCCGTAGATTGCGGGAGAGACCGAGAGTGTGTGTGAGGGAGGGAGGGCGCGCCCTCGTGCGCACACTGGAGAAGGGGGGGTCGGGCACACGCGCGCTCAGTCTCGTGGGGGGGGGGCGTGAGAGGAAGAAAAAGAGAGGCTCGCGGGCGCGCGTGTAGTGGGGGAGGGGCTTGGTGGTGGTTCTGCTGGTGCGAGTAGTGGGAGGTTTGGGTCGGAGAGGGTCGAAGGTCGGCTACGGCGAGGTGGGAGAGAGAGGTAAGCTGGAGATTCTGGCTGAAGGGGGGGGGGGCTGCAGCCTGCAGCACTCTTCCAGCGCTTCTGAGCACCGAACACTCAAGCGCCTGTGTCTTGTTTTGTTAACCTCCCAACAGCCCTGCAAGGTAGTACCGTCCCCATGTTGCAGCTGGGGGAGCAGACACCGAGAAAGCGCGGCTCGCCTAAGCCTACCCGTTGAGGCCTGGCCTAACTGATACAGCAGAGTGAAGCTGTCATGAGGTGGTAGAACGGACTGTACCACTTTAGGCTGCAGGCGGAGGGCTTTGTTTTTGAGTGTTTTCTTGTACAGCGGACGCACGCTGCCTTGTATGTACAAGCTTAGCACAGTAGGGAGTGGGAGTAATCTGGCTAAGGTCACGCTCCCTTGTTTTTTGGGGGTGGGGGTTCTTTTTTGGGGGTTTCTATTGCAGGTAGTTTTGAACATAGGAGTATTGAACAATGGCACCTGCCATCTGAAGTGGTACAGTCCACTCTGCGACCTAAAGGTTTTACCATTTAATTCTGGCCTCAGTTCAAGGCAGAGGCTAAGGTTCACACTAGAGACTTCCTGATTTGTAGCTTAGGCTCACTGTGCTTCGTCAGCTCCTAGAGTGGTGTGACTTCCCATGCAGCCTTTTACTTACAAGGGGGAAGAGATACCTTAAGGAAAGTAGGGGATTGTTGATGTTATATGTGCAGATTGTGGGTCTGTGTGCAGTGTGTGTCTGTGGGCAGTGTAACAGTGCCAACAGTGAAGAGAAAGTGGAGGGCCTGAGGTGTGTGCAGTAGTTTAGTGCCTGGATAATGCCGAAATAACGTGTGAAGCAGGATAAGAAGTTCTGGTAGAGAAGTGAACTTTGTGAAATTGGATGTGGTAATATAATAGGGGGTATAAAAGGAGCTGTAGGAATGCAAGGTTGAGGCACAGTTTGGCTAGGATGGTGTAAACAATGAGAGGGTGGAGGTTGCCCAGAAACATTGGGATGGTTACATGCTTGGAAGTAGCAAAGAGTCTCAGAGTGGTGACCACATTTTGGGCAAGTGGTAGAAGCTAGTGACAAAGCATTTTCATTAGCAAAGAGATACAGGGCTTTCATTGAGTTGACGTAACGGCCTTCTTGGTGGTCTTTTGGTTCTTTTACTCTTGCCCTGTTCTCGGTTGTCTGATCTTTTTCTTTTCTTCCATGATAGATTTTCCAAGATGACGCAATTCCTGCCCCCAAATTTGTTGGCGCTATTTGCTCCCCGTGATCCTATACCCTACCTGCCTCCTTTGGAAAAACTACCCCATGAGAAGCACCATAATCAGCCCTACAGTGGCATTGCTCCCTACATCCGAGAGTTTGAGGTGCGTACTTCAATATCAGCCAAGCTATTTCAGGCAAGCAGTAACTTGCAGAGGTATTGGCTAGAGAGCCTGTGGAATCAGGACGGCTGTCTTGGCAACTGCTTTTCTCAGTGTCGTAGATGCTGCTTTGTTCTGTCAAATTTATTAAAAATTGAGCTTTTCTTCCAGGACCCACGTGATGCTCCCCCACCCACTCGTGCAGAGACGCGGGAGGAACGGATGGAACGGAAGGTAGGCATAGTATCAGTATCGGAAACCTTTATTGGCATTAAAGAAAACAACAATCAATACACATTACATAAAACATAACAAAACAAACAAACAACCAGACATCGGACTGCAGTCTAGGGGCTAACACATCATATGTCTGATACACAGGATGAAACAATTGTACAAACAAAGGCTGCAACCCTTTCCATTGTATCACCCTCCTCCTTTGATGATGTTTCGCAATATCTCCTGATCTGCTCTACTATACCACGTAGCTTGGCTATTACTGGGACTAGATGTTCTGTACAGGATGCATTGTGGAGTAGGCATAGTGCTTGTGGGTTAGAGCAGCAGTAGTGCAAAACCAGTATACCAAAGCTCTTTAATAGAATACCACAGATTCTCTCCATCGCAGAGGCGTCACTGGACGCACGTCACCCTAGGGCAGGTGGCGCGCGTCACCCCCCCGCCCCCCCATGCCAGCTGCCCCCCGTGCACCCACCAAAAAATTTGCAACGCCGCCTTTGGCGGCGCGGAAGTCTCACCCCCGCTGCTGCCAGCTCTGTTCGTCCTCCCTGGCTGGCAGTCCGGGGCCTTCTGACCAGGCCTGATGCATCAATATGTGATTTTTTTTAGCTTTTTTCGTGCATGCGCATGACGTTTCTGAGGGCAAGGGGCTGCCCTCTTGCCCTGTTGTGCGCATGCGTGAAAAAGCTAAAAAATCACGTATTGACGCATTGGGCCTGGTCAGAAGGCCCTGGACCGCCGGCCGAGGAGGACGCTCCGAGGCCTTCTCCTGGCCTCGGAGAGTGACACGCGGAGCCCCCCCCCCCCCCGCCATGCTCCAGTGACGCTACCGTGTCTGTGGCCTTTTCTAACTGCACAATTCTACCCAGCTCCTCCACTGGTGCAGCAGTGGTGGAAGGAGAACAGGAGGTTTTGGGAGGGAAAGGGGATTTAAATCCCCTTTCCCTCCCAAAGCCTCCTGTTCTCCTTCCACCACTGCTGCACCAGTGAAGGAGCTGGGTAGAATTGCTCTGTAAGAAACTGAGGTGGATGATCCCTGCAGAGTTCATAAGGACTTAATGTTTCTCCCGGTAGTTAGTCTGAAAAGGAAGGAGGAATTTTCTCTGTCCTTTTATGGATTCTCTCCATGTCCCCTTTCCTTGCAGAGGCGAGAAAAGATTGAACGTCGGCAGCAAGAGGTTGAGAGTGAGCTGAAAATGTGTAAGTTGGGGAGACTGGAGGAGTCCACTTGGCATTTTGTTTGGAACTTTGTGAAAATTATTTTTTTCCAATAAAAATAAATTATTATTATTATACTGCTTTTCAACAAAAACATTCAAAAACCATTGTACGTATGTGTGAATGAAAAAAATGCCACTGCTTATAAAGGCTTTAATATTCTGTATGGTGACTCTAAAGCTGATAAGTGTCACTTTAATTTGTGGCAGGACCTAATGTTTGCTTATTTGAGAAAACAAATAGGAAAGTGGAGGAGGGAGTTGCTTTATTTTCCTTTTCTTCGCTTCTCATTCAGTATCCTGTTCTTCTTCCAATCAGGGGACCCTCACAATGATCCCAATGCTCAAGGAGATGCCTTCAAGACACTCTTTGTGGCCAGAGTTGTAAGTGACCTTTTCTCTTTCCCTACCAATGCCTGGCTTAAAATATGTTGCTGTTGGCTGAGTTCTTTTTTTTAAAGAGATGTTAGGTTACAAAGTGACAAACATTTTCTTCAATAGCTCCAGGAGGGTGTACGTCTTCAGTGTTCCACGACTATGATTTCTGTGCTTGCTTCTGATTGGGCTTTCCATTTACTTTCCAGAATTATGATACAACAGAATCCAAACTGAGGCGAGAGTTTGAAGTTTATGGCCCTATCAAAAGAGTAAGTGGGGTCTTGTATTTGACACAAACAAACCAACACCACTCACATGATAGCTGCTAGTTCATTCTGTCTTCTTGCACATCCATGGGTGCATTGAACATATTCAGACAATTACCATAACATCCCATGGCAATGAGTATCGCAGACCAGTATATTGTGCTTGTGGGGAAGGGAATTTTTTTTTGTTTCCTTAACCCTGTTTTGTTTCTCCTATGCCCTCATCACAAGCCTGTTTAGCCCTTTTGTTTCTGAGAAGAGGAATCCTAATATTTCTCTTCCAGTGTAGTTTTTTTTTCACATCAAGGATCATTTTGTTTCATAATAAGTACTTGATATATTAGAAATTCTGCAAACTGAGGAGGCAATGCCTGTGCAAGTAAGATTTTAGTAGGCTGGGGGTTGTGGAGGTAGTATTCCTTTCTGAAAAAATGACTTCACTTCCAAATTCTCATATATAAATGTTCTTATTTCCTAAGAGCTAGCACATGTGAGACATAGTTTGTCTTCTTAACTCCTACTTTTTGTTCCCTTTTCTCCCTCGCTCCTTTGTTTCTCTAATGATGCCCCTGTCCTACTGACCCATAAAAAGGGACCAGTGGGAATTTTCAGGCTTCCTTGTAAAGCGGACCTTGGAATCTTAAGTCCTAACGTGGGCTCAGATGTTTTTCCATATTGTTGAGGTATCCTTTTGTAGCAAAGTATATATTAGTGAGCAGAAGCCAGCCAAGGAACTGGGAGGTGAGAGGGTGGATAATGGTCATTTTCTTTTTATTGTCCAGATCATCTTTAGAAGTGGTCATTGTGTTAAACTTCATTGCATCTCAAAAAAATATTTGTCAGTGTAAGAGTGTGGATTGGGAAGTTCTATCTCATTAAACCTTTCCATCATTGTCAATTCCTTTTCAGATCTACATGGTGTACAATAAGCGCTCCAGCAAGCCACGTGGCTACGCTTTCATTGAGTATGAACATGAGCGTGACATGCATTGTAAGTACATCTTTTTCTGGGATACTTTTGTGTCTTGTGTGTTTTAAAAATATGTTTCTATTATGAGCACGTGTTGTTTATAAGTTCCTTAACTTTTCAAAGCCCTTGAGCTATTTGAGGGCTTGGCTCCCCCCAGCAGGTAAGTAAACAGTGGGGGAGCCTGGCTTGGTTTGGCGAGCACCCAAGTTCCGTTAATAGATTTTCAAGGGGATCCTTCCATTCTTATTAACAGAATCCGAAAGGGAGGAGGTTCTGCCACGTCCTCTCTGCAGATGTAGTAATTTAATGTAAACTTTGATGTTGGGCATCTCAGTTTACTAGGTAGACTATCCCTCTTGTTTGGGAGTTTTGCTTCAGTTTCTTTGCCTTCTGTGCAAAGGTGGAAATTAACGTAACTGGGGTGCCGCAGATTGAATGTGTGTGCTAAAGTAACAGGCAACAGTTCAATAGCTCCTCTTTACCCATTGTGACTCCCTTGTGTTGGGGAAGGGAAACCCTAAAGGCTGAGGGTGGGCAACTCATCATGCCAGCATCTCTTTTGGGCAAGCTAGAGTTACTGCTTGCATTATGGGATCCAGTGGGGTTGTAAGGGCTCCCCCCTCACTCTGAACTGTTGCCCATCTCCTTTCTATTAAGTTTTTTTAAAGAGGGAGAATGAATGCAGTGAAGAAGCTCTAAAGCAAGTGTAACCTTGACCTGAAGCTGTGTTTTTGAAAAGATGCTGTTGTCGAGAGGCGTGTTGTGAGCGGGGTGTATTAATTCTGTGTTCTTATTGTCACTGCAGCCACCTTTCTGATGGCTATTGCCACTGCTGGCTTGCAGCTGATCCTTATGCTTCCCCTTTACAACATCTCATTGTATGGTTGGTATAAGGGTTTGTATAATTGGTAAGAAACCGCAGTACCCAACACACTTCTATACACAAGCCAGGTCAAAGGCAGGAGCTAGGTAACACAGCTCAGTTGGGGGGGTTGGAGGGAAGAGAGGAGGGAATCTGTTTCTCTTCTGGCTTCTGCGCTGCTCTCTTGCTGTGTAGAGGGAGAAGGAGAAATGGGTTCCTCATGCGCTACTTTTGGCCCTATATTCTATAGCCTGAATATAATGGGGGAGGGAGGGAAGAATAGGTTAACCCTCCCCAGTAGGGCTCAAATATCCTGAGTGAAACCTCCCTCTCCAAGCCACACATGTGCCATTTTATAGTCTCCCCTGTTAGTGGTGCTGGTTGGCAGCTGTCAAGCATGAGAGGCAGAAATGGTTTGCAGTCAGGAGAGAAGTTGTTTAGGGATCCCCACCCCAGATGAACGTGGTGGTGGTGCTCCTTTTCAGATTGGCTAGATCCACACGAATGCTTCCTTTTGATTCTGCCCTTGTCAATTTACATACAATCTGTCACTTCATGTTTGAGATCACCTGCTTGAGATCTCTTCATGAGAATGTTAATCTTTAATGCATCCGAACACTTTTAAGTGGTGTAGGCAAACTCATTGCTTGGGCCCTATGCAAACTTGAAACTTCCAGAATATCCTCACAGATATGCTTTAGAATTGCTGCTGGACTGTTTTGTTGCTCTGTGGGGAAAAAAGGGGGGGGGGACACAACCCTAGACTCTATACCATTTGACCACCCCAGTTTTATATAAAAACAGTGATGCGTGAAGCATATGGTGGTAGTCTTGTAACTTAGCATGTGCCTGGTTATCTGTGGCCAGTAGCAGCTGCCTCAGGATGTGTCTCCAGTGCTGCAGGGCCAGAGCCAATCACATGGTTGCCATAGTGCTCTTGTGTGTGTTGGTCTGCACTATGCCCCCTACATGCACAGCACTCTTTTCCTCACTTCTAGCTGCAAAGATCTGCTGATTTCTTAGTTATAAGGAAAAAAAATGAGAGAGCCATGCCTGTAGCCTCCATAGCCTCTGTCTTCTTGGAACAAAGTAGCACTTTGCATGCTGTGTACCTGGCTCTCTTCTTAGAGAGGCATCTGGACTAGTTGCACAGGTGAGGGTGGGGAATGACTGGCTGAGACAATAGCTTGAGTGTGAAGAGAAGTCTAGGTGAGCTTAGGAAGAAGTGAGCAGCCATCTATTCAGGGCAGTTGTTTGCAAGGCAGTGTGAAGGACTACCTAGCCTTCATCGCAAACTCTCCCTGAGCCTGTAATTCCAGTCTTTGAATTTAAGAGTTAACACATTTGTATTGGGCTGATGAGTGTCTTTCCCCGTTATCAGGCCACTTCACTCACGTTGAGGCATCTGAGGGCTTGCACGCAAATTTTATTCCTTGGCTTCTGTACCAGGATTTTTTATCTAGGTACCGAAATACATTGACTGAAAAAAGTAACTTACCAGCTGCAGCAAACCTCTGGTAAATACCCCCAAAGTATGCTCTATGCATAAGCTCTTGAGTGGCTGATGTGTGTTTCTTAGGAGGGAGCAAATATTTTTGCCTGTGCTCTTGGATTTTCAATTGATAGCAAGCAGGACTGAGGATATTTGAGCTCTGCTTTTAGTTAGCAAGTTATTGGACAGGTGGGTAGTTAGCCAGATTTTGGGCACAAAACTTGGTAGATGGATTCCTCTGGCTACCCCTGGTGTGGCTTTCCAAGGCCACAGTGGACCTGCAAGTGGGACACAGTTGGAATGTCTGCCTCAACAGAGGTTTCAAATTGTTGATCCCCTGAAGTGGGTTTTAACATGCAAGCAGGCAACTGTACCACTGTTGCTGGGTTCCTGATGGCTTCTAGAGAGGGAAGTTCAGATACATCACACATTCCTTGCTGTTTTCTTGTTATCTGCTTTTCTGTCTGGCTCCTGTTAGTTTAGTTCTTCCAGCCTTGTAGTATTTGGAGCCTTCATCCCTGCCTAAGGCAGACCGTAGCTAGGAATGCCAAGAAGGAGGGTTGCTAAAATTTGGGACTTTTGCCTGAAATGGGCTCCCTGTCACCTCCCTGAATTTGTTGTGTCTGATGTTCTGTCAGAGGCCTTATAGCCCTGCTTTGGGTTTTTAAACTCATTAAGTTTCAGAGGGGACCAATATGAAAGATTTGACTCTGCAATAGCAGACAAGCAAGGTCTTGGTTAGAATGTCAAAAGTAGCAGCAGAAGACTAAAGGGCTGACAAGTTATCTTCTCTACTTCTTTTTGGAACACTAATAGCTGGGTTGGCAAGATAATTAAAAAGGAAAAACTTTGTCCTTGAAGTTTAACTGCTGACCTTTGAATCCAAGGGAAGAAATAAGTGTTGTCCTTGGATCCTTTGTTAGTGAAAAAGGGAAAGCGCCTGGCAGCTCAATTTTGGTAAACTGCCTGTAGTGATAGATAACAAGTTTTCACTACCCGCTCCTTGTGGAACTTGGATAGCTTGACTTGATAAACATTAAAACTCCTTCCCAAGCTCCAGTCCTGTGACTTTTGTAACCCATAGTGGTAGATACAGTACATTCTGTTAAACATATGTGTGTGACTTAAAGTCATGTGTTCATTTTTTATTTAGCAGTTTGGCCACAAGTTGATAGATCCCAATACATTCTTGCATATTGATTTGGTTTTTTTTAGTGCCCCATCCTGCAGTAAAAATGCAGAAGGGGTACAATCATGAAACACACGTTTTCTCATAGCTGTGCTCCTTGTCACCATGTGTTATATCAGTAAAATGAAAAGTTACAGGAATTGGAATTTCTCACCATGTGATGAAATTCCTGTATTAAAAATGAATGCAATCAGCTCATCCTTTGTAGTAACTTGGGTGGGTGACTGATCTGTCCTAGAGAGGAGGAGTGGTTAAGAGTTTCTTGAACCAGAAAAGCTTTGAATTGGGAGCACTGAGTCATCAGAGAGAGAGAGAGAGAGAGAGGGAGGGAGGAAAGGGCTTGGGGTAACTTGTGAGTCCCGATTATAATATGACATCAGAGTTGTTCTAGGTGAGGTTTTCCCATCCTATCAGATGGTGTTGTTCACATCCCCTAGGAGCCCTTGAAGAACCTGAGAAAAATTAGGTGGTTCTTACGCTAGGGCCATTGTGTTTAATTGTAAAATGTCCCAGAAAGGTAAGGTACAATACAGAGGGTGGTTTCAGGTAAGCCATCCTGGGACTCTCCCAAACATGGACTGACCTCTTCACTGGAAAAGGCCCAGCTTCATCGCCTCCTTACGATAAAAGGGCAGAATCCCTGCCCTCTGCATCTTGCTGATTTTGGTCCAGTGATTGCTCTGTCTGGAGATGAGCCATGAGACTAAGTTGGAGGCTCTTTGTTTGTAAGGGATGGTGATTTGTCATCATGCCCCAACATCCAAATTGACTGGCTGCTTGTTCTCAGCATGATGGGTGGCTTCAAGGCCCAAGATGACATCTTTTGGTCATTGGACAGAGTTTGACTTGGTGATGATGATGATCTTGTCAAGCCCCATCTTCCAAAACTACCTTTTAGTAGCTGAAAAATCTCCACGGTATAAAAGGCAGACAGGGTGGATGGCAGACTGCTGGAAACCATTTTCCTCCTCCTCCTCCAAAGAAGCTGGTTTCTGGACTTCCTGTTTTTTGTCTTTTACCAAAGCTTTCCTGTGTTTTGCTTCTGCATCAGCATCTGAAGTGTAGAGTAAACCAGAACTGGTTGGAAACATTAGAGCCAGCAGTATTTTCATGAAACTTGCTTGAAATGGATAGCTTCTACACACTTTTTCCTGGAAATAGTAATCTCTTCCCATTTAATGGGTGTACGATGGAAGATGTTCATCATTTACTCCTATGAGAAGGAACATTTTTTTTGCCACTTTTCTCCTTGTGGGAACTTATTGACTTTTTTTTCCTAGCTTGGAAAAACCATCCCCTCAAGTGTACATATATGGGTGAAGGGAAGGAATATTCCTGCAGCATTATTTTTTTTTATCTGCACGCACATTGGTGCGGATAGATATTCTCCCCCCCCATCTCTCTGCACGAGAACATTTCTGCCTTTATCTTTAATAAAGTTACTCGTGCACTTTAATACTCTTTGTTTGTAAGCACTCGTGTATGTGCTTGACTTTGTGAACCTTGCCGGTTGTTAAAATGAAAGCACCATTCCATAAACCTAAATATTTCCCCAGCATTTTACTCTTGTATTTTTCAGGAAAAATGTACACATTCTCTTCTCCCTTTTTCCAACCTGACACATTTTAATAAATATAGTTTAACGTTAATTCCTGAAAGTTTCCACAGCTGTGCCTCCCTTCCTACGAAAGAGGGAGAATTGTTTGGACACTTCAGACAGCAACATTTTGATGATTATCGATACACAGTAGGAATGTTTGGCTGCAGGAATTTGGCAATGGATGTGGTTTTTAAAAGGGGATACAAGATCATCTAGTAGGATTTAGTGGTGCTTGACTGACCATGGGACCTCCTGCTTCACCTATATTATCTGCCACAAAAGGTGACTTTAGAAGACTTGGGGGGGGGGTGGGGGCCATGAGGCATGTAAGGACCCCTACAGGCATAAACTGTAAGTTCCTGAGAATTTGACCTAGTTTGGGGCATGGGGTGAGGATGGGGGGCTGGGGTGGGGCTGGCAGGGGTTGGGGGTCTGAGTGTCCGACTTCTGCTGCTGAGACAGGTAAGGCAGGGAAGGTCGGCTCAGCAGCTAAAATGCCAAACCCAAAATGCCCCAGCCGGGGGCACCCGGGCAGGGGGGAGCTGCGCCTCAGGCCCCAGCGCTAGCAGCCCGATGCAGTGAGTTTGAGGCGTTAAAAGTTGCAATGGTTTTGTAAGTAGTTTCTCCAGGTAAACGCTTTTATTTCCTTTTTACTTGTTAGCTGTGCTCGCCCCATCCCCTCCCTTAGCAAGTGACTTGAGAACATTCCCTTTCCTCCAAAACCATCCTAGAGATTTGTAAACGGGGATAACAAAACAAGGGTGGGCTAGAGGGTTAAAATGGGCTGGGGGGAGGGTGCCAGCCAGTTCCCTGAGTGTTGTTCTTTTTGTGTGTGTGTACTACCCTTACTCTCTTCCTGCCAAACCCCTGTAATGCAAAGAATATTTCTCTCCCTTTCCCTTCTTAAATTATTTGTTTAAAGACAGGAGCTCTTGCTTTGGGTGGGGGGTTGACATGGCCAATCTTGGGACTGGCTGGTTGGGGGGGTGTTGCTGAAGGAACAGCAGAGCCTGGCCCACTCTGAAGAGAACTGGGGTGGAGGGCTTGCTTGTTGGTACCCAGCCTTTTCCCTCTGGGCAAGTGGTGTATGTAGTGTGACTGTCTTGAGTGCTCAATAACATTTCTTTTTTTTTGCAGCAGAGGCTGGGGGACTGTATTGCAGGGTGGAGCTGGGATTGCTCCACAACTTAAGGGATTTGTAGCCAGCGTGGTGGGACTCTGAGGCAGCTATGTTTGGGCAGCCTATGAGGTGTGCTTGCTGATCCCCCCCCCCCATTTTCACACTCGTGTGGGTTTTGTCCTAGCTGCTTAAATTAAGACAAGCACCATGTTGTTGGAAGAATATAAAGCAACTCTCCCTAGGCAGTTGTGGAGCAATTCCTCACCCATGGGGTGGTGGGGCCATAGGAGCCTCCCCCCAAAAAATCCTTTGTATGTGGTATGCGTCTTTGGGGGAGGGTGGGCTTGTTCATGTGCACTCTGGATAACGGCAGTTCCCTTTGCCCTCCCCTTTCCCCTGGATACCCCTCCTAATCTGTTGCAGCGGCATACAAGCACGCCGATGGGAAAAAAATTGATGGCAGACGAGTGCTGGTGGATGTGGAAAGAGGCCGGACGGTAAAGGGTTGGCGCCCACGTAGACTTGGTAAGTGTGTGCAGAAGCTTTGCATCATACATGCTGCCAGTTTTCCCCCTACCACCAGCCAAGGCTGAAATTGATGCATTAGCAAGTGCATTTTCCCTCAAGACCCTGGAAATAACCTTGCTGGTGAACTACTGTACAGTATTATGTTCTGATCACCATCGTTAGAAGGATTTTTGACAGTCAGAACATATAATAAAAAAATGTAAGAGAGGCTTACTGCGCCCAAATCTGTTCACCCTAGGGAAGGAAATGAAAGGGTGTGGGTAGGAGTAATTATTTTTTTCTAAATGTGCAAGGAGGGAGATGACTGTTGACCATCTCTACCAAGGGCAGGTCAAGAATCAGCAAGTTTTAATTAGAGGAAAGTAGACTAGCCTGAGGCCAGTGGGTGGCGCAGTGGGTTAAACTGCTGAACCATGAGCAGTCGATCGAAAGGTCGGCAGTTCAAATCCGCGACGGGGTGAGCTCTCGTTGCTTGGCCAGCTCTTGCCAACCTAGCAGTTCCAAAGCATGTTAATGCGAGTAGATAAATACTTGCGCTTGCGGGAAGGTAAACAGCGCTCCGTGTTCCAGCTGTATGCTACACGCTGCGGCAAGGAGAGTCATGCCGGCCACATGACCACAGAGGCGTCTTCGGACAACGCTGGATCTTCGGCTTTGAAATGGGGATGAACACCACACCCTAGAGTCGGACACGACTGGACTTAATTGTCAGGGGTCACCTTTACCTTAGACCAGCCTGAGTTATTTTTTAAAGCTCTATTTAACTGCAAAAGCTGGCAATGGAGTAATCTAGCAAGAACATAAAAGAACTCTTGCTGGATCAGGCTAAAGGTCCAGCTAAGCCAGCACCCCGCCTTCCACAGTGGTCCACTTGCTGCTCCTGAAAAACTCACATGCAGGAAAGCCAATGCATGCTGTCTTCCCACATTGCTCCCCTGCAACTGAGAGAAGAATCTCCTTCATTGGTGGTTTTCAAGGGAATATTGGATAAGCAACTGTTGCTTCTTGTTGTATGGGCTGTTTGTCTTACGTTGCAGTATTGCCAGAGTGAGGTGGAGTAATCATTTGAAGTTATGATGATTCTGTAAAGAAGAAATCTTTACAGCCAGATGGGTGGGGCTGGTTGGAGCCTGATCCCTCTTAAGTAGGATCTGCTCTCCTCCCCTTTTCTGCCAGTCTTTCTGCAGTAGTTCCCTCTGCATATCTGACTCAGACCCCTAGAGAGGGGTGGACTTTAAGCTTCTGTTATCTCTTCTTGACCTCAAATGAGTTCTGTCTTATTATAACACACCTTGCTTAAATTGAATGGCATGTAGTGAACAAGTCACAAGTGTAACTGTTTGACAGAGGTTATTTTGTCTGCAATCCTACCTGGCTGGTCCCAGTACCAGACCAGAAAGAGCTAACCCATTGTCTCTTCCTTTTGCAGGTGGTGGTCTTGGTGGCACCCGCCGGGGTGGTGCTGACGTCAACATCAGACACTCTGGCCGGGATGACACCTCCCGATATGACGAAAGGTGGGCTGTGCTGTGTGGGGAATCGGAGGGGGGGGGGGGAGTGATGGAAATACCACCTTGCTCTAATATTAGACTGTGACAGCAACTGTATTCCTGACATTGGGAGCAACAAAAGAATTATTGATGGCTTCTCCCGTTCAAAGTTTTATGTGGCTCCAACTGTATGTGTACAAAGAACAGAGGCTTAACAAGTTCAACTAAGTATCCTTGATATCTAAAATGTCAGGTTTCTCAGTATAGCACAGCCCCATATCTCTTTTAAAATTGGCACAATATGAATTGTGCAAACCAGGTGGTGTTTACCTTGATGTTTGTTTTTTAAAATGTGCTTTTACAGGCGAGAAGAAAAATGGGAGATTGGGTTTGCTTGAAGATTCAGACCTTTCTGCATTTCCTGTCTTTTTTTTATTTGAAACCCCTTGATTATAAGGGAAGCATTTTCCCCCTCTACTAGGAAACTGGATTCTGTGTCTGATGGCAGCTGCTCAGATTTGCGAACTTTTTATTCTATTTGTCTTAAGTTGGTTTATGTGTGCTTCCATGGAATAGATTCAGACCACAACCCTGCTGAAAACTTGATCTGAACTAGTTTAACCACAGAAAACCCTGGAAGTTATAACTTTGTAAGTGTCAGGGATGGAGAAAGATTTTAATCCTTCAAAGAATTAAAATTGTTACAATTACCTGAGATAAGCCATGACAAGTAAATCAGTTTATTATGCAGATGTGTTCCTGTGCCTGTATAAGATGCTGTATCTGTTGACTTGCTCTTGAGCTAAGCTGCAGCAAAATTGTGGTAAATAAGATAATTCTGCTTGTTGACAAAGCTTGTTTTGACTTTTCTTCTCCTGGCTGGCAGGGATCGGGACCGTGAACGGGAGCGTGATCGCCGAGACCGCAGCCGAGACCGGGACAAAGAGCGGGAACGCCGTCGCAGCCGATCTCGGGAGCGCCGGAGGCGAACACGTAGCCGAGAGAAGGATGAACGGAAACGCAGCCGAGAACGCAGCAAGGATAAAGACCGGGAGCGCAAGCGGCGTAGCCGTTCCAGGGACCGCAAGCGGGATCGGGACCGGGACAGGGACAAGAAGGAGGAGATGCCAGAAGTGGCCGATGCCCAGCCTGATGAGGCTGCTCTTGGCGAGATGGGTGTAGATGGGCTGGAGGTGAAACCCGAAGGGGAAGAGAAGGGTAGAGAGAGGGATCGGGAGAGGGACAGGGATAGAGAGAGGGATCGGCGGCGCAGTCATCGTGATAAAGACAGAGACAGGGATCGTGACAGAGAGCGTCGCCGTGATAGGGACCGAGATAGGGACCGTGGTGACCGTGAGCACAAGCGTGACAGGGGAGAGCGGGGTGGGGGGGATAAACGGGAGGACAGGGGGCAGGACAATGGCATGGGAGAAGCCCTGGAGGAAACCAGCCAGGATATGTTCCTGGACCAAGAATCCATGCAGTCAGCTGATGGCTACTTGTCCACTGAGAATGGATACATGATGGAGCCCCCACTGGAGTGATGATTAGAGACTCTGCTTTGCCCCACACTCTGGCTGGGTGAGGCTCTGTCTCCCAAGTTGCCTAACTGATGAGGTCCCATCAGCCAGTTGAGAGAACTGATTTTAACTGGTTTTGTTTAGAAGGGTAAGTTTGTTTCAGTTCTGCCTGCTCTTACCCCATCTCCTTCTAACTGTGTAACCTTCCACCAATCCTTTGTGTACTTGGATATTTTTCTTTAAACCAAGAATAAAGTGGTGTTAATGTTTTCTCCTCCCTGTGAACTGTGTATCTGGGACTGATGTTTGAAGATACTCTGCTGGATTTTAGGCTGCTGGTGTGAGATGAAGATCAACAAAGAAGGCCATAGTTAAATGTCAAATAAATTAGTATTTTTCCAACCTTTTCTGGAAACCGAATGGATCATTTTCTGGAATGGTGATTCCACCTTTTTACTCTTGGTGAAATTGAGGACAGGGTGGACAGTTAGCCAATGAAACCTCTATTTTTGTACTATAGTTATAGTGGGATTCTTAAGAGAAGGGACTTGAGGTAATGCTCAAAGGAAATTACGAACATGTACTCACTTCAAAGGGGAGTCGCTATCTGGGGACAGGAAGCAAAGTTGAGCTGGGGTTGGTCTGTTGATGGCATTAGTGTCATGGGCATAGTACTGTAAAGGTAAAGGTGACCCCTGACAATTAAGTCCAGTTGTGTCCGACTCTAGGGTGTGGTGCTCATCCCCATTTCAAAGCCGAAGAGACAACGTTGTCCGAAGACGCCTCTGTGGTCATGTGGCCGGCATGACTCTCCTTGCCGCAGCGCATAGCATGCAGCTGGAACACAAAGTGCTGTTTACCTTCCCGCAAGCGGTACCTATTTATCTACTCGCATTAACATGCTTTGGAACTGCTAGGTTGGCAGGAGCTGGCCAAGCAACAAGAGCTCACCCCGTCGCGGATTCGAACTGCCGACCTTTTGATCGACAGCTCATGGTTCAGCGGTTTAACACTGCGCCACCCGTACTGTACTGGGATAATTTTGAGGTGGAGTTGCAGGGAGCCAATTGTACAAAAAGGAAACAGCTAAGATAAAGGTATTTTAATTTTAAGTCCTGCAATAGAAAAAGGCTGTATATTGTGTGCTAAAAAATTATGTCCAGGCCAAGCCCTATACCAAACAAATGTTGAATTCTGCAAGTTAAACAAATTTGATTAACTTCTCTTATTTTGCTTAGTTCAGTTTTTTAGACTACAGTATTTTGCATGATTTATTCTGGTTGCTTTTGTCAAAGGGAGGGGGGCATTGAGTTATGCATTGCGCTAAAGGTTGATCCTCAACTTCTGAACATATTCAGCCACCTTTCTGGCTTTTGAGATTTTAGCAGGCATTGGCCATACTTTTCAAGCTTATCTTTGACATCATAGTAAGGGCTAGAAACTTCAAGCAAAGGGTAAGCGGAATGCTGCACCCAGTACCATGCCCCGTGAAATCAGAGTACTGTACATACAGCTCTACTAGCATAGGTATCTCGCAGCAGGAGAAGTCTCACAGTACTGTAAATTGAGACTGAAGGGCTGCAGAAGTGATTAGAAGCAAAGCCCGCTGTGCCTTTATCACCTCACCTTGAAGACAGGAGATCTAATAGAGAATGGTTGGGCTATCATGGAAGCTGTGGGAGCACCTTGCATTGTGTTGTTACTTTCAGGTTCTTAATCTTCACCCTACCACACTAAACAGCATATTCTCATGGCTCATCATAGGATATGGTGTATTCTATGCTTCCAATATGGTTTAACTTGGTAGTAGGACATGCTGTTACAAGCCCTGATGCAAAATTGCTCAAGGCCTAAATCTGGGATTGAAACAAAATAGGGTGAGGGTTCTTGGAAGGGGTGGAGTATGTGCTAGAACTGTTTGTGTAGAAGTCCTACCAAGCAATAGCATGCCTTAATAGCTATAGGTTTTTATTCAGCTAGTGCATGCCTGTTGTGTTTAAAAGTTAGATGTGCCTGTCTCAGTAGGATTTTTTTTAAATACAGTTTTGCTAACTTATAGATGCGATGAGTGTGGGCATACAGAGAGTCAGGAATAGGTTGCTACCCTCACTAGTTACCATAGTTTCTACCTGTATTGGGGAGAGTTCAGTGTGAGCTTCCAGAAGCAAGGTTTAGATACAAATTCAACTAGTCTCTTTCAAGGTCTTAGAAACCTGTCTTTCTCCTCTCATTCTCCCCCCCCCCCTTTAAATGAGCCTGATTCTTCCACAAGTTCCAAGTTCAAATGGTGGAGCCCCTGCCCTGGGAAGATGAAGGCTGAACTCTTAAAAGGAATAAAATTCCTTGTGAAACCGCCCTGGTTGGTCTTTGCTTGGGGGGGGGGGGGGATGTGGCTACTGCCCTGAAGTTTGGGGGGACTGTGTCCATCATGAGTGGCTTTCTGTCGTCGCTGGCTTGAAAGACGAGTAACCGTTTTGCACGGTTTAGGGCAAATACTGATGTTTTATAGCCCGGATGGATGGGAGGGCAAGCGGGGTCGCTGGTTAGGACGACCCATTGGTCCCTTCCCAACGTCGGGATTCCGCGGCTTGGCTTCCCGTGGGACCCGTGCAACTACCTGCGGCTCAACGGAGTCTCCCAGGTCGTGCGCGGGGAGGTAGTGCGTCTTGCGCACGTGCCCGGCCAGACACGCGCACCAGCAGCCCGGGGGTTGGGCTCCGTGTCAAGTTGCAAATCCAGGACGTTCGCTTTCCTCCCTCCCCTTTTCCACGCTTGACGTGAGACGGCGGCGGGGCTGGAGAGCGAAGATGGCAGCGCTGGCGGAACCTCTAGGGCTGGAAAGGGGTAAGCGCCGGGGAGGTGAGTTGTATCGTCTCCGAGGGCAGGTTGTGCTCAAAACGCACTCAGTGGGAGAAGCTGCTGCATCAGGATTCCCGTAAATGGAGGGAGGAGGAGGAGAAAAAGGCGGAGAATCAGGGTTGATGATGATGATCACCACCACCACCACCTCCCCCCCCCCGCGCATTATCCATCTCCGACGCAGCGATGGCTACTGAGAGTGGGTAGCACAGCGACTCTTCCCCCTGACCCCCATCTAGATGGCCAAGGGAGGCGGGCGGGGGGAGGAAATTGAAGGAAAAGAGAAAACAGATACGAGTGTCTGGACGCAGAAGGGGGTGGGAAAGGATGGGGGCTGCGCTGCTCCCACCCTGCTGGAGCAGCAGCCCGCTGGAAGATGGAGATGACGACTGGTATAGCTGCTGAGAAGAAGATCTGAGCTACTCCCCGGGAAGGCCGGCGGGAGGCTCGCTAGGATCTTCTTCCTCCCTGTTCGCTATTTCTGTTAGGGAGGGCTCAGGAATGAAGATGCTGGAGGCTGTAATAAATTGGTTCACCTAAATTTCCCCTCCTTTTGCTTCACGGACCAAAATGTTCTTTGCTCCCTCTTGCAGATGTCGCCCGAGCAGTTGAGTTACTGGAGCGGCTGCAGCGCAGTGGGGAGGTGCCACCCCAGAAACTGCAAGCCCTTCAGAGGGTGCTACAGAGTAAATTCTGCTCTGCCATTCGTGAGGTGAGACTTGCCTGTTCCCCCTTCCCCAAATCCTTTGCAAAGAACTTCATGTCCTCTTTTTTTCTTTATCACCTTCTTCGCTTCCTGATCGCTTCATAACACTGACAATCCTACCATCCTGTATCCTTTTCTAGTTTCCCAGATCCCGTTTTCCCCTTCAGCCCCATATACTTCATCACACTCTCCCTTCCTGCAGTCCGTTATTCCTGAGCATTGATACCAATTTGCAGCCCCCTCTCCCCCCACACACGTTTCCTTTCCTGTGGTCCAAATCTTCTCTCAACGCTATGAATCTCTTTCAATTCCTAGCAGCCAGTATTTCTGCATCTCTGTCCCTTCTATTCCCCTTTGTTTCCTGTTGCCCCCCCCCAACTCAAAGTGGACTGTCCTGCGGTAGTTTCCTTGTCCCGTGTTGGGTCACCAGAATCCAAACCTGGAGGCTCCACAGACAATCCCTTCTTATGTCTCTCTTGGGCAGGTCTACGAGCAGCTGTATGACACCTTGGATATCACGGGGAGTCCTGAAATTCGAGCACATGCCACTGCAAAGGTATTAGAAGAACCTGCCACTACACTTCCAATGGCTCCCCCAATCGCCCTAGCATGTTTCAGGGAATGATGTCACACTTGCTGGATGTAACTGGGGTTATTATATCCAGTATATAGACATGGTTGGCAGCGCAATCCTACCCAGCTCCTCCACTGGTGCAGCAATGGTGTAGGGCAGAATGGGAGGCTTTGGAAGGGAAAGGGGATTTAAATCCCCTTTACATCCCCCTTTACATCCTCCCATTCTCCCTCCACCACTGCTGCACCAGTGGAGGAGCTAGGTAGGATTTCGCTGTGAGTGTCTGCTGTGATGGTGTTGGAAACACAGAAAAAGTGTAGAATATAGTACAGTATATCTTTCTGGGAATCTCAGCTTTAATTTCTTGGTTTATTAAATATTTTGCATGTCTACTTAGAAGTAAGACTCATTGTATGGAGTAGGAGGGCTTATTCTCAGGAAAGCGTATAGGATTGCATCCCAAGTGTCTTGTCCTTATAGTTGCAAATATATGCTTGAAAATGTGTGGTTAAATAAGATTTCCATTAGGTGGAGGTGATTCAGACCTTGCATAGTGCCCTTCCCTGTAACTAAGAAAACCAGAGTTAATTATGCAAAATGAGAAATATTATGCAAATTGAACAAATTTGCATAATTTAGTATCGGGCTTTTCTTGGCATAGAATTTGGCTTGCTGGGACACAGAATTTAATTTTGTTTTCAGTGTGATGCACAGTGCTATCTAATGCATAGGCATATAGGGATTAATTTGATGATCTCTGATGTGAAGCTATGAAAGTTAGGGCACAACCTCAGAAAACACACCTTCCTATATTTTGTGTGTTTGCTGGGCCTGTTTCTTTCCATGTGTTTAATCTGAGTTGAGAACAGTGGTGTCACTAGGGGGGTGCGGACCGTACTGGGTGACACCCTGTGTGTGTGTGTGTGTGTGTGTGTGTGTGTGTGTGTGTGTGTGTGTGTGTGTGTTGGCCAAAATTGTGGAAACGTTTTGGAAAATTTGTATTTATGAATAATGCCATAAAGTTATATATCATTGGAAAGGTAATGTAATGCAGAATGTGATGAAACAAACCGTGTTGATCTGTATTCTATCAAACGTTATGGCCAAATAACCGGAAAAAGAAAACATAACTCCCTTATGTAACAAAAAGTGGATTTCCTTAACTCAAAACCGACCAATGAGACTGATTATTCCGAGAACCAATGAGGTGTTACTATGACACAGCATGGAACCAATAAGGCATTAGTATGAGTCAACTCTCATTTCTATGTATCAGAGCGAATACTAGAACTCTTATTCAGTTGTGTGAGTGTCATCATGTTGGTCACTGTTTTTTTGTTGGTTACTGATTTGTTGGGTGACTTGTACTGTGATATATTAAAATAAATAAAGTGAATGGGGGTGACACCACGAGTTACCGCACAGGGTGACACCAACCTTAGTGATGCCTCTGATTGAGAAGACCTATGGCCTTTGTTCTTGAACACACACACACACACACACACACACACACACACACACACACACACACACAGAGTGGCTGCCCACTCCATCTGCTGCAGCTGCGTTCTCCCCCCTTCCCCCATTGCCTGGTAAGCCACAAAGAGATGCTTACCAGGTGATGTTGAAAAGGAACAGCAGCAACCGTAGAATGTCCCCTTCCTTTCATGATGCTTATTTCAAATGGAGCTGACTGGGAAAGGAAAGAAGGATACCACACTGCTGCTGTAACCCCTCAGCCTTGTCCAGTAAACATGTTTCTGTGGCGTTGCAGATGATGCTGGGAGTGAAGAGGGAAACGGAGGCAGCAGCGAAGCATCTTTTTCTCCTTGCCTAGCCAGTGTCACTTTAAAATTCCTGGATGTTCTTCCCTCAAAATGCTGCCGTTGCCCCTGTCCTGGTTATGCCACATCCTCCTTGCTGTATCTCTGATCCTTCTTTATTCGTGCGTGTACTGCAAAGCACAACACAGAAACAAAAGAGGCACAAATGATGAGAGATGACAAGGGACAAGTCAAAAAGTGCCATATAAGCCTTCTCAGGTTTTGAGATAAGGCACAAAGGGTCAGTTCACCCTCTGACCCTCTGTTAACAGATCTGATTGGTGAATAGCATTTTTAGTGTCAGCACCACAATTGCATAATTCTCTTCCCAGACAGTTCAGGCAGGTTTCCTCCCTCTGTGTCTTTAGGTAAGCACTGAAAACCTTGTTTCAAAAGGCATTTTAGTTTTGCTGTTTAAAAGGATGTTTACGTCTGAATCTTGTGTTTTAATTTGGAAAAATCTTGATGCATATTTTTGTTATTTGTATTGATTGTTTTATTGTGTTTTTGTATACTTTTGTGAGCCCCTTTGGTATATTTCAGATTAAAAGTAGGATAGAAATGAAATGAAATTGTGTGGGTACCGATGTGAGCATCATCTTTTTAAAAAGGAGTTGGCATCCAAAACCCGTTTGGGTAGCATAATTTATGTTTTAAATGCTGACTTGAAATCTCCTCCTCCTTCCAGGCAACGGTGGCTGCCTTTGCAGCGAGTGAGGGCCACGCACACCCACGGGTTGTGGAACTGCCCAAGACGGATGAAGGCCTTGGCTTCAACATTATGGGGGGCAAGGAGCAGAACTCTCCCATCTACATTTCCCGTATCATCCCAGGGGGTGTGGCTGACCGCCATGGAGGGCTCAAGCGTGGAGATCAGCTGCTGTCGGTCAATGGCGTGGTGTGTATTGGGTGGTGGGGAGACTTTGTGGGTTGTATATATAAGGGCTGCGGTGGCTTCGTGGTTAAGATGCTGAACTGCAAACCGGAAGGTAGGCAGGACAGCAGTTCGATACCCAAGTGCCGCATGATGGAGTGAGCGACTGTCTTCGGCCCCATCTCCTACCAACCTAGCAGTTTGAAAGCAAGAAATTGCAAGTAGATAAATAGGTACCGCCTCAGCAGTTCCATGTTCCTCAGTAACAGTGTTCTGTGTGCCTCGGTTGAGTCATGCCGGCCACATGACCACGGAAGCGTCTTCGGACAGCGCTGGCTCTTCGGCTTAGAAACGGAGATGAGCACCGCACCCTGGAGTCGGGCATGACTGGCTTTCGAGCAAGGGGAACCTTTACCTTTTTATATAAGGGAATGAAGACTTTTTTTACTTGTTTCCAGCTCTCTGTTTAGGTGGAGAACTGGGCAGTCCATCTTTGGACAGAATCGTGGTCTGCACCTGGGAGAATCCTGGGGTCTCTTCCAGATTTGTTCAGTCCTGTACTCTCTGGGTGGCCTTGGGCAAGCCTGTCACTGTTTTTTAACCACATTCCTCAGACATGCATTTAGCATGTATGAGCCCAGTGAATGGTTTGGGAACAATTGTTGAAGCTAAACATCTATTTTAGATCTAGTCTGTGTGTTAGATGGGAGACCACTGGGAACTCTATGTAAGAATTGGTATGATAAATTCTTAAAAAATAGATAATATATTTTAAAATCTAGCAAACAGAATTTAAATTATCATTGGATTATAGTATTTGCAGTAGATGGGCTAGGCTAGGGTTTTTGGCTCCCTATTGTTTAATAACAGCAACAACAGAAAGGGTCCGTCCCCCTACAAAGAAATCAGATGGTTAGATTCTCCGATCTGTTTTAACTGGTGTAGATTTGAGGTTATCCCAGCATGTGACTCATGCAGTTGTAGGTGACTCCTCCCCTGAGACACCTTTTTTTTGGGTCTGGCTCCACACCCTCAGCAATCATTTTGCACCTGGCTTCAGTTGGCAGACCTCAGGGTTCTCATAAAAACACTGTTGAACTTGCATGCCTGAATTCTGCCTTGCTCTGTTCTAGAGCAGTGATTAATAAGATGGATGTGTTTGTATGCAGAGACGACCTAAGACCTCACAGCGCCTGGGGAAGTGTACCAAATGCTCCCTCCCCCCAGTAGCACAACCACCACCACTGCTTCTTCTCTCACTCCATGGATAGGAAAAGGGAAATGGGGTGGAAAAGGAACTGTGGAGGAGAGAAGAGTGTTAGGCTACACTTGTTTCCCAAACGTTTTTGACCTGCAGCTCCTTTTACCATTGGCGACCATTGAAATTTGTTGAAAAGCGGTATATAAATACTGTTAATAATAATAATAATAATTGACCGTGGCTCCCCATTACATTATGTTGATGCCCACCAATTGGCATTACGCTATTTCCGAGAGGATTCCGTAGCACTCCGCGGCTCCCCTGGCTGTTTTCCTTTGGAAGCCACTGTGCTACAATGTTGGAAACCCTCCCCTCCACACTTCCTTTTCTGTTCTGTTCCTTTTTGAATTCAGGGAGCCAGAGGAAAAGGAATGGTGGAGGTGGTCAGGCACGGCACTCCTTACCAATCTGCCACACAAGGTGACCACTTCAGTCAACCTCATAGATGAGCCAGCTCTGTTTGCATAGCAAGGGGACATCAATTTCCTTCTTCACAATAGGAAGTGAAAATGCCTTGCGTGGAAGGTGGGAGAGAGCAGTCCAAATATTACATGGAATGTGAGCAGAAATGGTCCCTTATTGGACGGTGCCAGGGTAGATGATAGTCCTGGGGGAACAGAAGCATGGTTTTTCAAAGTAGCAAGGTGACCACCAGTCACTGGTGCTAGTGGTGATGATGGGGGATGCAGTGTGAGTGGGAGTCAGACTTAGACCTGGAAGGTCCAGGTTCAAATCCCTGCTCAGCCACGAAGCTTCCTGGGTGACCTTGGGCCAGTCACTATCTCTCAGCCCCACCTACCTCACAGGGTTGTTGTGAGGACAAAAGGAGGGGAGGAAATATGTACACCACTCTGAGCTCCTTGGAGGAAGGGCGGTATAAAAATGTGAAAAATAAATAAATATGAGTATAAGGAGAGAGGCTGGTAGTAGGACGGGTACTTCTGCCTCGATCGCACCTGCCCCTCTTCTTACCACATGGCACTTTCTGCCCTTCTTCTGCAGAGCGTGGAGGGTGAGCAGCATGAACGGGCGGTGGAGCTCCTGAAAGCAGCCCAGGGCACCGTGAAGCTGGTAGTGCGCTACACGCCCAAAGTGCTTGAAGAGATGGAGGCGCGCTTTGAGAAGATGCGGACAGCCCGGCGCCGGCAGCAGCACAACAGCTACTCGTAAGAATGAACTGAGGCTTTCTGGACAGTGGCTTCCTAAAGGGAACCATAATACCCCTTCGGGGGGGGGGGTGTTAAGAAGAAACTGCTGGTTATGAGGATGTTCCTAATTCCCACTATTGGCTCAGGTGTATTGTGGTATCCTTTGGGGAGCTGCTGCTCGTCAGAGACTATATACTGGGGATATGTGGCAGGATGGCCATCATATATGACGCTGCCTTCTACTGAGTCAGACCATTGGTCTAGCTAGTTCAATATTAACTACACTGACTGGCAGCAGCTGTCCAAGGTTTCAGGCAGAAGGCTTTTCCTAGGTCTGCCTGGAGATGTCAAGGATTGATCCTGAACCCCTCTGCATACAAAGCCGTGCTCTACCACTGAGTCACAACCCCATCTCCTGCTTGTAAGTTCTCAGAGCTTAAAGTGTTCCCACCCAGCAAGGCAGGTTACAAAAGCAAATAAAAATACATTCACCCAATAACAAACAAAAACAGAATTCAAGAGTCAATAATAATAATAATAATAATAATGGACAATGAAGAAGTCAGTAAAATCGCAACATAGGGAACCGAGGTGCAGGGGAGACAAACATTCTAATCAAAAACACAGCAAAACAAAAAGTGTACCAAAATTTGTTTGTTTATATACTGCCTTTCTTGTCATCAGATTTATTCAAGGCGGTTTACATAAGCAGGCTTTCCTAGACCCGATAAGGGTCTTTACAATATTGTTCTGTTCGTATATAGAACGTTCCATACTTGAGATGTTTTCCCTTCCAAGTCCAATGAAGAAACTTCATCCGTGGGGCGACCCAGTGAGCCTCACAAGGTAGGGCATTCCAGCAACACAAGATCTGAATTGATTGATTGATTTAAGATATTTTTATCCTGCCTTTCCCATTCATAATGGGGCACCCAAGGCAGCTTACAAAAGACAAATAAATAGAAAGCAGCACTCACAAAAGACTATTGATAAAAACTGGAGGCATAAAATAACAACACATTAAAAACCTTTAAAAAGTAGCAACAGGAACAGAAAACACAGACCATATCCAAAAAGAAAAAAAAACCTTAATCAAACCTCAGATTGAGTCACGTTTACAGGATAAAAAAAAGCCATGGCAAAAGCGAAATGAAAGTATTGTCAAACTTGAAACTGAAAAACTTTGTTAAAACCCATAAAAACATGTTGTAAAAATTGCAAACACGGTTCAATTGCAAACATGGTTCAATTGCAAACACGGTTTAATTCACGGACCATTGGGTTGGTCATGGTTTAATTCATGGACCCTAAAACATCTCCATGGTTGCTCCCTGCCCCAACATCAAATCTGAAATTCAGATTTTGGAATCTTCTTGCTGTCAGACAGCCACGTGCAAATCTGAATCATGAGTTGACAGGGTTTTTTTTATTGATGCCTTATTGATGCCTTTCAGCTCTGTGGTCTTAAGGACCCTTGAAGCTAACATTGATACTGTACCTCCCAGAGAGGGTCTTGAAATTGTCACAGGGCCAAACTAGATATTAGTGGGAATTGTTAAAAGGCATGCTTTCACCCAAAAACTCCTCTTCTCTCCCCCCCCCCAAATAAAAATTACATGCTTCTTCCTGCCCAATCTTGATCAGGATTGTGGTGTGTGGGGAGGAATGGGTTAACATTTTCCCCTGGACCCTTTCTACCTACTAAAAATCTCCTTTTCCTAAGTCTTGTTTTCCCTTGGCTATTTGCTGCAAATACGTGCTTTAGGGGCCGGTAGCCTGGGTCATGCTTATTGGTTAGAAAATGGCATGCGGGAGGAACAAATTCTCCCCATATAGATTGTGATCCTAAGCTAGGGTGCCCATATCCAAAAAGGGACAGGGTGCCTGTGCATTTAACCATTGTAAGAAGAGGGAATTTGGGCAGGTATAGTATAGCTTGTTGCACCCTTCCATGATGAGCTGCACCTGCCCAAATTCCAATGGTTAAAGGTATAGGTACCCTGTCCCTTTTGGGATATGGGCACCCTATCCCAAGCATTGCTGGACCCCCGCCATTGGTTTTTGTGGGGGGGGGGGGGGAGAAGGCACTTCTGGCTGGAAGCATGCCTATTTTTCTGCAAGTGTCTATTTTGGCTCACGGTCAAGGAAGGGGGCAGAGGGAAAAGAACAGGGAAAAAACTGCATGGAGTCCATCAGTTTATCAACTCCCGACACCCAATGGAAGCTTTCGTATTGGTTCTTACTTGGGGTTATTATGTTGCATCCCTGACTGCTCTCATGTTGAAATTTGCTCTCTCTTTTTTCATTCCACAGATCCTTGGAGTCACGAGGATAATTTGCATCCTTCTCATGTTCTTGAGGCCTGCCTGTGACTCTCCCTGCCCCACCCTCCACGATGGTTTTATCTGTATAGCAGGAGACATATTTATCTACCTTCCTCCCCTTTGTTGGGAGGGAGGCTTCTATGTACAGTATTTATTCACAATCCTCTTATTTAAAGATGTTCTGTGTGAGTGATTGTGTGTCTGTGCAAGTCCATCCTACCAACCTTTTGTGAACTGGGGAAGGTACTCCCAAAACGGTCAAGAGACTTGTGCGTGGCAGAGGGACATCAAAGAGGAAAAGGGGAAGTTCCTCCATTGAAATGCTGCCTCTTCCACAGAGGAGGGTGTGGGAGCCCTGTCTAACCAGCTTCCTTCCCTACTTTGGAGGTCGTATAGCTTTTTTTTTTTTTACCCTTGGGAAGGGCCTTGTGGTGTAGTTGGACCAAGGAGACCTGGGTGCATATTCCCGCTCAGCCCTGAAATGTGCTGGGTGGCCTTGTCAGTATCTCTCAGCCTCACCTACCTCGCAGGGTTCTTGTGAGGATAAAATGGAGAAAACCCATGTGTGCTGCCTTGAGTCCCTTGGAGGAAGGGCGGGATACAATGCAGTTAACAACAAAAGAGGAGGGCAGTGGAAGGGGATTGTTCTGAGATGCTTATGCCTCTCCAAAGCAATTCTTCCTTAGCTCTGCATATTAGAATGTGATAAGAATGTTGGTTTGGAATGTGGAGAAACCCCAATTCGGACTGCAACGCTCACTTAGGGTTGCCAACCCTGCAGGATTAGCTTGGTCTCTCCAGGAAGAAGCGGCATCAATCTGGAGGTGACTACTACTGACTCGAGATTTTAACAGGACCTCCAGCAATTTCCAGCATGACACCATGTTGGAGGGGGAAAAAAAATATCCAGGAACGGCTGCAGTCAGAGTTGGCAACCCTAAACTCACTGGATATCATTATGGAAGTCCTGTGTTCTCAGCATCAGTGTTTAAAATGGAAGCCAGAATGATTGGCCTTACGTAGGCTTACCAGCTCTCCAACCGGGACAGAGTGCTAGACCTTTAGGAGAAGGAATGTGGGCAGGTGTAGCTTGTTAAGTCCTAGAGCACAATCCTAGGCACGTCTACTCAGAAGCAAGCCCCATTGTGTTCAGTGGGGCTTGCTTCTGAGTAGACATGCCCAGGATTGTGCTCTAAGGTTTAACAAGCTACACCTGCCCACATTCCTTCTCGTAAAGGTCTAGCACTCTGTCCCGGTTGGAGAGCTGGTAAGCCTAGCCACTGGCGTCACTGTAGCGTGGCGGGCGGGGCGGGCCGCCGGGGGGTGATGCGCGCCAAAGGGTGACGCGCGTCACCCTCCGGAGGCCGGACGCTCCGAGGCCGGGGAGCGTCCGGCCCGGCCGGCGCTCCAGGGCCTTCTGAAAAGAAGAGGCCCTGGAGCGCTTGCGTTAAAACGCGAATTTTGCCAATTTTCGCGCATGCGCAAACCCTTTTCTGAGGGCAAGGGCCTGCCCTCTTGCCCTCAGAAGGGTCTGCGCATGCGCGAAAATCGGCAAAATTCGCGTTTTAACGCAAGCGCATTGGGCCTCTTCTTTTCAGAAGGCCCAATGCGCTTGCGTTAAAATGCGAATGTTGCCGATTTTCGCGCATGCGCAGACCCTCCTGAGGGCAAGAGGGGCAGGCCCTTGCCCTCAGAAAAGGGTTTGCGCATGCGCGAAAATCGGCAAAATTCGCGTTTTAACGCAAGCGCTCCAGGGCCTCTTCTTTTCAGAAGGCCCTGGAGCGCCGGCCGGGCTGGTGACGAGCGCCGGAAAAGGTAAGTTTCTGTAGGTTGGGGGGGGGGTGATTCGGGGGGGTGTCGGGGGGTGAGTGGGGGGGTGACGCGCGTCTCCCTTTCCTTTCGGCTCCAAAGGTAGATCTCTCAAAGTGAGGCAGCGTGAGGACAAGAAAAAAAAAAGAGGGAATTCTATGATGCATTTTGTCTTTCAGCAGGCAGATGGCGCTCTTACTGCTCTATGCAAGAAACTAGGGAAGGATTCCTGGAAAAGTGACTTACCGGTATATAGGCACTTGGGGATGAAGTTGGGAGTCCAGCAATGAGCCTTGTATGCATCTAGTCTTGTAACCCCTTCAGTATATGACCGTTGTGGTTTCTAGCCAGTCCATGCTGATTTGCTAAGGCCAAGCACTGCAGTGGATGCCAGAGCTACATGCGGATCTTTACAGGGGTCAACTTGTCACTTGACACTGTAGTACTTAAAAAAAGACCCTGCACTGGCATGCGGACAGCCACGCCCCAGAGAGTTCTGTATTTGCACTGCCATGCCCAAAACCACCTGGGTGCTCAGGACTTACAGCTGAAGTCTACATGGATTGGCTGAAAATCTGTAGCTTTTGTGTGCTGGGAGGCACTAGCGTCGCTGCGGGTGGGGGGCAGAGCTCTAAGTTCCGCCGAGGATCCGACCCTCCGTTACACCGGAGCACGAAGCGGCCCCTCGCCTTCGGAACCATTCAAGGCGGTGAAAGCAGCGCAGAGCCTCGGTGGAACTTAGAGCTCCGCCCCCCCTGCAGCGACGCTAGTGCCGGGAGGGCATGACTGAGAATTAAACAAATGTTCAAATCTAATCTTTCATTGAATGTTCAGATGTCTGCTCTATGCTAATTATAGATCCAAATGGCTTTGCGTTGAAGTAACTCCGTATTCAAATCAATTCAGTTGTATTTATGATGGGAAAATGTGTTCAATAGCAAAAATAATAAATCTTGTTCTGAATGTTGGAATTCAATAAAATGTTGTACCAAAAGAGTGTCGATATTCTTATTCCTCACAAGAACTGGATTGATTTGAATATGGTGTACTTCCATGTGCAGCCTTTTGGATCCATACTTTGCATCAGAAGACACACACACACACCCCGGGTTTAAGTGAAAGATGAGATTTTAACTCGGTGGTGGCCAACCTTCCACCATTAGGGCCTCTGTGTTCTTAAGAGTTGTGTAGAAGACAGAACCTTGGCAGCTGCAAGTGCTGATGGTGCTGCTAAAGCAGCTGCACCTGCTGAAATGCCCTCACTTACACAACCATTAAAGGGCCAGGAGCATTCATGTTGAAAGGTTGGCCACCCCTGTTTTAACTCTTGTCACTGGGGAAAAAAATCATTTTAAGTTGTGCTATTTTGTGACAGAATTGGGACTTAGTCCTATGTACTGAGGGGGTGGTAATGAGAATACTGTACTCATTTATTTAGCTGTTAAAAAAACAACCAACAGGATCAAGTCACGGTTTATGTTCCAAGATCACTGCAGACGGAGACAGCAGCCATGAAATTAAAAGACGCTTACTCCTTGGAAGGAAAGCTATGGCAAATTTAGATGGCATGGTGATATCTCTGCTTTTTATTATGCTAACAAAAGTTCGTATAGTCAGGGCGATGGTGTTCCCAGTAGCAATGTATGGTTACGAGAGTTGGACCATAAGGAAGGCTGAGCGCCGAAGAATAGATGCTTTTGAACTGTGGTGCTGAAGAAGACTCCTGAGAGTCCCTTGGACTGCAAGGAGATCAAATCATTCAATCCTAAATGAAATCAACCCTGACTGTTCCCTGGAAGGACGGGTACTAAGGCTGAAACTCAAATATTTTGGCCACCTAATGCGAAGAGAAGACTCTCTGGAGAAGACTCTGATGCTGGGAAAGATTGAAGGCAAAAGGAGAAGGGGAAGGCAAAGGATGAGATGGTTAGACAGCATCACCGATGCAACGAACATGAAAATGAGCGAACTCAGGAAGATAGTGAAGGACAGGAAGGCCTGGTGGGATATGGTTCATGGGATCACGAAGGGTCGGACACGACTTAACGACTGAACAACAACAAGTTTCATGGGACTTACTCCCAAGTAAGTGTGTATAGGATCACAGCCTTAGGATCCCTTATGGTTTGGCTTACGAGATCCCCGCTGGGATGGGAGCGGTCTACCCTTAAGGGGGCGGGGCGTGGGGGGCCAGAACGCAACGTGTTCTGGCCCCCCCACGCCACGCCCCCTTAAGGGTAGACCACTCCCGTCCCGGCGGGGATCTCGTAAGCCAACTTATGGTGGTTAGAGTGTTGGACAGAGAGTTGGGTTCAAATCCCTGTAAAATTCAGTGGATGACTTTGGACCAGTTACTATTTCACAAGACAGGCTTTGTGTGTGTGTGTGTGTGTGTGTGTGTGTGTGTGTGTGTGTGTGTGTGTGTGCATGCACTACCCTGCGTTCCTTGGAGGAAGGCCAGGGTAATAATCGGATAGGCAGAGGAAGAAATTTGAAAAGAAAAAGGCCTGTTTGCAAAGAACTAATTTAGGTACCCTCAAGAAGAGTTTGGACAGGACCAGCAGGATTTTTTTTTACTCCCGTCCCCTTTTTAACAGCAGGCTCCTAATCTGTGTTGCAAAATGCTCTTAATACCCCCCACAGTTTCAAAAGCTGTTAGCTGTAGGAGGCTGACATGCAAGAAACCCACATCCAAGGCCTTTTGGCTGTGTGGCTCTTTGAATCCAAGCCAAGAAAGGTGCTTGGATGCTGTGCCATGATTTAGAGGGCCTGAATAAATAGGTGCTTACCCCTTGGCCTGACTATCAGCCAGGGATGTGGATCAAGTCTCTGACTCCCAAGTCTCAACCAAGTCCCAAGTCTTTGCCCCCAAGTCCCGAGTCTTTGGTTGCGAGTCCCTATCCATTTAATGGGGGAAACGGGTTTAAACCTGAATAAAATTCGACTTGTTGTGAAAGGCTCCAAGTCTCGAGTCGAGTCTTTTACAATCACCGAGTCATGTCCGAGTCAATAGACTCAAGTCTACATCACTGCTACCAGCAATATGTGTATCTAAAAAAAGTTACGTCCTGACTATCCAGTTGAAATGAGTGGAATCTGAGTGAGTCGCGTGAGTAACTTTCCTCAGTTTATTTCAATGGTGCTAAGTCAGAATTCAATTAACTTTCCAACGTGAGCTATATGTAGTTCATACAACTGCTCTCTGACTAGGATGGGGTCAGAAATTCCCTTTTCTGGCTCGCTTAAGAGAGACAAATACCTTGGTGGGGGAGATATTTGGACAGAGTACTGTATTGTGCTCCCTTAACCGCTGTTCAAGGCTCTCCAGGGAGATCTGCCTTCCCCTTTCAGAACCCATAGTTTAGCAGAGTCTCTGCCAGTCACCTGGCCCTATGGATGTCACTTGCCTTGCAGGTCTCAGCCTCGTCTGTGCCAGAAGACTACTTGGGAACTCTCTGTAAGCTCGTCTGAGCTTCTTGAAGGGCAAGCGTGATATAAGTGTAATACATAAATAAACTAGTAAAGCATAGTGTTTAAGAGGCCTTGCTTCTGATACTGCACTACAATATATTTTGCACCTGTCCTTTCTTCAAGTGGGTGCAGGGGTTGCTGGTAAAACGTCAAAGGGAGAATTATGTTGTGAGTGGACCTACCAATTTTCATCCTGATCTCTCAAGGTGGTCGCTAAATCAAGGAGGACCATGCTTCCCCTCCCCCCTCCCCCAGGCACTAAAATGAGCTACGTGCTCATTTAATACATAAATATGCTTTTTGTTTCCCATTTGACTAATTTGGGCAGATTCGTTTCCAAAGCTGGCTGGATGGTCAGACTTGGTTCCAAATGGCATTCTGTCCCAAGTTGCCTCTTGTATAAAGAACTGGAAAGCCAGTGGACAGGGCTTTAGAGTTAATGGCACACTTGCTAGTGGAGTCCCAGATATACAGCGCAATCCTATCCAACTTACACCACTGGTGTAACCAGCAGTGCAGCGAGAACGGGAGGCCCCAGAACGGAAAGGGGACTCAAATTCCCTTCAAAGGGGATTTAAATCTCCCCTCCAAAGCCTCCTGCCCTGCCCTCCTCCGCTGGTTACACCGGTGGTGTAAGTTGGATAGGATTGCGCCGATAGTTGCATTCTCTTTAGTGCCTTGCTACTTCTGTTTGTGGTGGATCTTTTTGTGTGTGTGCCTGGAGGGACCATAGCCCAATGCTTTGCATGCAGAGGGTCCCAGATTCACAGCGCAATCCTATCCAACTTATGCCACCGGTATAACCAGCAGTGCAGCGAGAACGGGAGGCCCCAGAACGGAAAGGGGATTCAAATCCCCTCCAAAAGGGGAATTCAAAGGGGATTTGAATCCCTTTTCTGTTATGTGGCCTCCCGCTTGAATCCCCTTTCTGTTCTGTGGCCTCCCGTTCTTGCTGCACCGCTGGTTATACTGGTGGCATAAATTGGATAGGATTGAGCAAAGCTCAGCTGGTGGCATAAATTGGATAGGATTGCACTGTTAATCTCCAGGTGAAAGTATCGGGTAGCAAGTGATGGGAAAGACTTGTGCCTAAGAGCTGCTACCAGCCAGAGAAGGCACTACCGATCTAGATGGACGAACAATCTGACTCCTGTATAAGGAAACTTCATATGTTCATGGTGTGTCTGCACACTGGGGTACAATGTTGCTTTAACCAAGATAGGTGCAGAGTCTGTATTTCACCAACAGGAAGGGCTGTTTGTAAAGTTTTGTTCCACCAGTTCTGCCAGCCTGCTTGTGCCTATCCTAGACGGTAACTGATATTCAGGTTTAGCATGCTTAAAAGAAAGGGGGAAAAAATTACAACATTTGTATTTTTAAAATGAATTCTTCTGTCCTACCATTCAGCCTTCAAAAAAGCCCACACAATAATTTATCCTATCAGAACAAAAAGTATAATAAATTAATAAAACAATACTAAAATCAGAAAATCATGGCACCTTATTGGAACTCATGTAGCATAAGGAACACTTAGTAAGCTGCTGTTGTTTTCAGTTGTATTAAAGAGCAATCTCAAAAAGTCCTTCTGGAATAAGGAAGAATTCATTTCCTAACTGTCTGAAAGGAGGATTGTCTGGCATTCTTAGGAACTGGGGTTCTTGGGAAGGGAGTGTCAAAGGGGAGGTGCCACCCATGATGAGAAGGCATTGCTTCTGATCCATGTCCATCAATCTGTGATGGTATTTGTGTGTGTTCCTTGTTTCTCTGAGGGGTTAGCAGTTCTGGGGTCAGTGCTACTGGGTTCATTTTCCTTTGGATGAGAGTACATTGGAGGTTTAAGGTGTCTTCATAATATTTATTTATTTTGGGCAACTAGACCAGCAGAGTATAAGTGGAGGCAAACAAATACCTGCACTCTTATATGGTGGAAGAAAACCCTCTCTTGGGGGGCAACCTTCCCCAAGGCCCTCCCCCCCAGTTTTGGCAAATCTCAGGTTACAACTCTCAGCCCTCTCTCTCTCTCTCTCTCTCTCTCTCTCTCTCTGCTTCTCCAGCCAGATCCAGGGGTATTGCCTTTTCCAAACTCTGGCAGCTTATTCAAAAATACAGATTTGCAACTGCTAGGAGATCATCTCATCTCAGATAGATCTCGTGGATGAAATGCAAATTCACCATCCTGGCCTGTTAATCAACAAGATGCCTAACAAAGAAATGGTCAGCCAGTAGCCACTGCAGCACGTTTAGAATTAAACAATGGTAAGCCAAGGTTGCTAGATCAGGCTTGGTCTACAAATGCAGAAGGGTGAGGTGGGAGAATGGGTTGCACCACTTCATGCTGCAAGTGGGGGGATGCCATTTTTTTTCTCTCCTCCCTGCAAATAGAAAACCAACATATGGGGCAAAAGGCTGGGTTATATTCCCCTCTGTTCTAGTTATTTACTTGCAGGATTTTTTATTTTTTTTTTTACTGTGGGAGGTGTTTAGAAGTAGTATCTCCCCCTTGCAGTCTAAGTGGCACAGTCTGGTAGAATTCTACCACCTAGTTCTACTGCAAGTGTAGACCCAGCCTAACTTTGCTAAACCGAAGCCAACTATAAACTTGCAAAGTGGCAAATGAGCTGAGCTGCATCCAGAGTGCTTTGATCTCGCAAGCTCAGCTGTTGGAACATTTCATTTCAAATATTTCCAATAATATTACTTAGGAGGATACCTCAATTAATGTAGTGAAATGGACTGGAACAAAGCAAAGGGGGAAGATCAGACTTCAAACTGGGGAAGGGGGTGTATTTCAGATTTCAGTCGGGTTGGTTATGGCAGTGGCAGCAGCAAGCATCTCAGTAAGAATTAAAGGCCTGCTATGCTTATATTCAATAATATTATTTCATTTATGATATTAGCAGTACTTATAATATTATTATTATTTATTTTATATAAAGATTAAATTGAAAGAAGCACCTTATTTTAAGAGTACCTGTTATATTAGGTACTATATTAGGCAAGATTATCAACCCAGATCAGTTGCACCCTTTTTTCAGCAAATTGGCAGGTGTTTTTTTCCCCCCCAGCCTTTGGCATACATACTTATTACATAGATCCATTGAATAATTTACCCTAATTCTTTATGAGAGTCGAGATGTAGAACCAGTTGAGCTGGCTGGTTAACATATGCTCCTGGGGACCTATCGCACAGAGTAGTGGGGGGGGGGGACACAGCCCTAAACATTTTCTCCCTTTGAATTGGAGATCAGTTCAAAAGTGGAACAGCTGGAAACAGGACTGTCGAATCCATGAGGCTGCCGGACTTAGATGGTGGTGATTTGACCACTGATACTGCCTCCACCTACCTTCCCCTGCTCTCTGGATCTAAAAAGGAAAACAGGAATGGAGCAAAAAGTGGAAGTGTAGAGAATGGTGCTGGAGCGTCCCTAGCTCACCACTCTCTTCCACACTTCCTCTTCCGCTCAGTTTTCCTTTTTTGAATCCAGAGGAGGAGCAGTGAAGGCAACCGGTGTGCCGCTAGGGTTTGGTAGATTGTCTCCGCTACAACCAGAAGGTTGTGGGCCAACCCTGGTTGAAAGGTCCCTTGTCAGGGAATCCAGACTTCTAGCATCTCTTACTAGACCTCCAGCTCATCTCTAAAGGTTTTCATGTTCTACTTTCTTGTATGAAGACACAAGTACTTCATAATGTGGGAACAGCTGCCCCACTAATCAAACCGGGACAGAGTGCTAGACCTTTAGGAGAAGGAATGTGGGCAGGTGTAGCTTGTTAAACCTTAGAGCACAATCCTAGACATGGGGCTTGCTTCTGAGTAGACATGCCTAGGATTGTGCTCTGAGGTTTAACATGCTACACCTGTCCACATTCCTTCTCCTAAAAGTCTAGCACTCTGTCCCGGTTGGAGATCTGGTAAGCCTACTAATACACATGACAGAACATGGACACACGGGTTGGCAACTGGGCACACCCCATGAAAAAGACTATATATTGTGGCATGTTCCTTTCTTGTGTCCTCATATACACACTTGTGGATTTGGCCCTCAGAAAACCAGGTGCCCAGCTCCAATTCAACCACCCCTCCTTATCCCACAGCTGTCTGGGGAAGGAGGAGGAGATGGGTAGCCTATGGGCCCAGAAGTCTTCAGGTTCCAAATAGGTCTTTAGTGGCAGGTTCCCAGGGCATCCTGCCCTCTCTGCTCTCCACACTGGAGAAAGGTCACGAAAGGTAGGCAGGCCTGAGCTTGCTTTTGACGAAACCTGTGCCATTTCGAAAGCGCTATAAGAGAACCCAGGGATCCAGGCGCCCAGCACCCCACCCCTTGCTCTCGCACGGTAGGCCTCGCTCCCTTCCCGTACCAAAAAGGGTGGTGAGGAAAGTAATGCTTCTGTTTGCCCTAATGAAGTTTCATTTCTGTTCCAGAAAAAAATGCTGCTCCCTGCCCAACGGGTACATGAGTCACCCCACTACCCTTCCCAGGTCGGTTTTACAGGTTGGGTTGCCGACTTGAATATCAGATGGGGAGAAGGGAGGGGGCAAGCCAGCTTGCCTGATTCTCCAGTTGGGGAGAGGAATGTACAGTAGCAGAAAGAGCTGAGGAAATCAGGACTCCTGGATGCTTGAAAAGGCAGCACAGGAATCAGCAGCAAAGCTGAAATGGAAATCAGGTAAAGGAGCTTTTGGAGGACAGGAAAAACTTTAAAGAAACTAGGGTTACCAGGGGCAGGCTTAGCCTCTATGCTAGCAGAGTCCCGGAATACCTCAATTTCTTTCATCCCTGATGATGTAGCATGACACCCACTGGTAGGGATCTGTGTAGTGACCCCTGAAAGGTCGTTTCCCCCCCCCCCGATTTGATTAAACATTTGTATGTTGCCTTTCCAGAACCCAGTTGAGCTCAAGAGTCTCACAAAAATAACAAGGCACCCCCAATATAAATTATATTTAGTTAATAATATAACAGTCTGCATACCAACAGAACACAAGAAATGCAATAGCTTATCGATAACCAATTCAAATACAAAAACGTGATTGCATAAGGACCTTGCCTCTACCTTACACCACACACACAAACAACTCTGTCAGTCATGATTTCCTTAGGCTCTTTAGCAGTACAATATACGGCAATATGCCACTTCCTTCTCTTGGTCTTCCAGAATGCAAGCACTAGTCAAGACCAGAGTTCCAGGCTTCAGGAGGCTCTCAGCAAACTGTCTTCCATGAAACCTTCCAATATAGGCGGGCCCCAAGTAAGGGTGGTTACACACAGATGGGGCCTGGTGGGGCATTTGCTGGAGGCCCAAGGCCACACAAGAGCCTACACCTGCGATCAGCCATCCCCTGAAGCAGCGATGGTCCATTGCTGCTCCCCGCCACCACCCAGAAAGCCAGGCCCATAGGGATGCTTCCCAGGTGATGCGGGGGGGGGGGGGAAGCAGCGGCAGCAGCAGATCATCTTCCCCCACTGCCATTTTACAATTCCAGGATGTTCTATCCCTAGGCTTACCAGATCTCCAACAGGGACAGAGTGCTAGACCTTTAGGAGAAGGAATGTGGGCAGGTGTAGCTTGTTAAACCTTAGAGCACAATCCTAGGCATGTCTACTCAGAAGCAAGCCCCATTGTGTTCAGTGGGGCTTGCTTCTGAGTAGACATGCCTAGTAGGGATTGTGCTCTAAGGTTTAATAAGCTGCACCTGCCCACATTCCTTCTCCTAAAGGTCTAGCACTCTATCCCAGTTGGAGATCTGGTAAGCCTATCTATCCCTGACACTGTCAGGGCTGCAGCATCTGGAAATTATTAATAAGAACCAGAGAGAAAGGATGATCTACTGCTCTTGCCTACTCTCCCCCCCCCCCCATCATCCAGTAGCACCCACACTGGGCTCTGGCCCCTTGCTGGCTCACTAATAAGCAGTGGTGGAGCAGCAGCAGCAGCAGGCCATTCTGGTGTTATCCTGCTACCACTGCTCCCCACCATCACCTGGTAAGCCAGCCAGAGGTTCAGGGTCCAAGGGGAAGGCTTACCAGGAGGCAGTGGGGAGCAGGTGGCAGCAGCCTGCAGCAGCAGACGTAAATCCTCCTTTGTGCTGCCGCCCGTTACTATAGCAACAGCAGTGAAGGAAGCCTGTTGCCCGTTCACTGCCCAGTTCCAGGGCACCATGGGGAGATTGGTGCCATGGGCATGCGCTTTTTCCACAGCACAGAGTGCACCGTTGGGGGATCCCTCACAGGGCTTTTGTCCCAGGTCCCTCAAAAAGCCAGAGACCTAATGAAGAGCTGCTCTGCCGCCACCACACAGAGACTATAGGCACAGACGTGGTCTCAGCAGCAGGTTCTTCTGAGGGCCCTTGGGATCTGCCCAGCTATTCCGACCCTTGATATCAGCCCTGCTCAAGATGGAAGAACTGAAATGTCTCCGCTGCCATGTTCCTGCCTTGAGTGGCCCACGGCCTCATCACCCATTGGCCACACCGCAATACTTTCCACCTCCCTCAGTTGCACCTCAACCTTCAGCTCTTGGAACAAAGACACAGCCGCGAAATCTACAGTGAGGCTTGCTGGTGCTCAGTCTCTCTCTCTCTCTCTTTTTTTCCAAGGCAGTTCCTGGCTAACTAACTCCAGCCGTGGGCATTTTGACAGTAGGGAGAGCGAGTGTGTGCATGTGTACATTTGAGTTGACTCGGCATCATCTTTGTTTAACCTCTATTCATCTAGATGTCATTTCATACTTCACTCTCTGTACGCACATCTCTCTCTCTCTCTCCCTCCCCCCCCCTTTCCGGGCCATCATTTGATAACAGCTTTGACTCACTTTTAGCTTCCTTGGGTTTTAATTTTTTACACAATTAATGAACCAATCGGAATAAATTCAACAGAATTTGTCAGTACATTTGTTATCCTTGAAGTTTGCATTCCCCCATGGCCTCTCTCTGGAACTCTCTGTATGGGAATATGCTTGACGACCCATTGCAGTGGGATCTTCAGTCAAGTCTGCACAGGCAGCAGGATGTGGTCCAATCCTGACCCAGGAATCCTGTCATTTAATGACATTTGTGAGAGGGATCCCAGCAACCTACTCCAAAGAGCTGACAATCTCAATAAGCTGTACTGTGGAACGTTGATCCAGTTAATACGGAACATGTAAGACTAACTAGACACATTTTCTCGTGTCCGATACTGGCAATACCAAATATAAAACAAACGGGAGCTGGGAAGCAACCTGGGCTAGGTTATATGTTATCTCCCCAAGCTGGAGGGAAGATTCTATACCCCATTCCCATACAGTAGAAGCAGAGGCCTGAAAAGGTGCTAGCTAGAGGAGAGATGATGTCATTCCCTCTCATTATAAGCGTTTAATTAGCAGTGATGGGGACTCGAGTCAAATGAATTGACTCGCAAGTGCGACTGAGTCACTTTTTCCCCTGACTCGTGCTTGTACTCGTGACCCACTGGCTTGCACTCGCACTCGTGACCCACAGGACTCGCACTCGACTCGCACTCGTGGGGGTAACGATTTGCCATTTCCAAGGGGAGGGAAAGGGCATAGGGGAAGCCAAGTGGTTGCTTTAAAAGCTTCAGAGGTCCCCACATACACCCCACACAGACACCCACCCACCCCATTTTCAGGGGGAAAAGCCATTTTCCCCAAAGTGACTCGACTCGTGACTTGTGACTCGTGGTTTTTGGCCTTACACGTACTCAACTAGCACTCGTGCAAAAATGACTCGCACTTGACTCGTACTTGCCCAAAATTTTTGGCACTGACTCGTACTCGTACTCACACTTGGGCAAAAATGACTCGTACTTGTACTCGCACTCGCACTCGCACTCGCACTCATGACCTAGTTACTTAGATACATCCCTGTTAATTAGTCCTAATAGAGGCATTATTTTTCTGCTTCTGATTTTTTTTCCCTAACAGATCAACATGGCTACTTAATTTACATCAAGGAAGGGGTACATTTATAGTATATCGCAATCACATTATTTCTATGCATCCTGAAACTGGTCTCCAGCACTGAGAATAGCTTTGGCCATTGTCCGACCTCAAATTAAGACCCAAACGAACAGGACCATCTTTCTGGTCCCTCTGCCCTTGCTGTCGCTTCAGAACAGGCTGATAGGTCCCCAAAGTCACATGGACCAATGATCCGGGAGATCTTCACATTAAGGAATTCTTAGTGAGCATTGTCTAAAATTAACCTATTGCTGCTATGGAGATAGGGTGTGGAATGAAAGGGACATTTTTAAAATAAACCAGACACAAAAGGAAAGAAAGCTAAAGAAGCAGAGATTGGAAGAAGGATGAGACGGCTTGATGCAGGAGTGATTAAGATATTGAATACCTACCCTATTTACCAAAAGGAGCACTCTTTCAGATTTTGGGAGCTGCAGGGGGTGGGAGAGAGAGAAAACTATCCCAGGAAAAGGAATATTCACAGCAAGGGTCAAAGGCCTACTGAAGAATATATTAACAATTAAACTGTAAAACAATCCATGTTATTTTGCAAACATTTGTTATTTTCTTTTTTAAAAAATGCCTCACTACTGTAGCATTGTTATCTACAGAGGTCTCCCATCATCACCCTCTCACTTCTGTGAAGCAAGGAGTTTGTGCTTTTGGCATGCTTACGCTGCCCACAGACCCATTCTATTATTTATTATAATGATAGTCATACTCATCATTAGGGTGTATATCAACATCACAAGACCTTATTGGTTTTATGCCAGTGTAACTGCCATGGCTTCCCCCAAAGAATCCTGGGAATTGTAGTTTGTAAAGGTGTGGTAGAGAATATTAAATCTTCTCTCAAACTAGAGTCCCAAGGATTCCCTGTTTATGCCCCACAATGTACTGTACAACTGATCCTTTGGCCAGAGATATCGGTCTTCCTAAAGATTCATCACATATGATCTGAAACATGAAGGGTGGGGAGAAGAAACCATCTCCCCTCGACCCTAAATAGCATCCCTGTCTACCAATACTGAAAATCAAAGAAAGATAGCTTTGGATCCCTGTACCACCCCCTTACTAGACAGCTTATTGTTCTTCTATCAGGTATCCATGATCTGGGATTATGTCTCCCTTTATATAGTTATTTATTATTATTAATATATCACTGTCCAGCAAAAAAAAATCATCAACATAGCAAAAGAAATGAAGAGAGAGTTCTCTATTCCAGAGGGACTCACAATCTAAAAACTGTGAATTAAAACGTTATCTTCTTTCTTTTAACAGACTTTTTTTTTCTTTAAACCAACCGTGCCAGCACCAGAACTGAGGGCAGAAAGAAAAGCCTTTAAGTTTTTCTAACTGAGTCAACTGATGATAAATGTCAGAAATTTGTACCAATGGCTGGGGAGAAGAATTACTTATAGCATCTCCTTCCCCCTAAGGAACAGATCAGCTACAATTGTTTAATTCTTGTAACCTTCCCTGCAGCGGGTTAAACCGCTGAACCATAAGCTGTCGATCGAAAGGTCGGCAGTTCGATTCCCGCGACGGAGTGAGCACTCGTTGCTTGGCCAGCTCCTGCCAACCTAGCAGTTCCAAAGCATGTCAATCCGAGTAGATAAATAGGTACCGCTTGCGGGAAGGTAAACAGCGCTCCGTGTTCCAGCTGCATGCTACGTGCTGCGGCAAGGAGAGTCATGCCAGCCACATGACCACGGAGGCGTCTTCGGACAACGCTGGCTCTTCGGCTTTGAAATGGAGGTGAGCACCACACCCTAGAGTCGGACACGACTGGACTTAATTGTCAGGGGATACCTTTACCTTTTAGTGATGCCGGACCAGGTCTTTTCAGTGGCAGCTGCGGAATTCACTCCCCAGGGAAGATCACCTGGCCCCTTCTTTATCAGTCTTCAGGTGTTGGTTGAAGAGTTTTATTTCAGAGGAAGTTGGGGATCTATTGAGGTGTGTTTTCTGTTTACTGTGGGTCCCACTGATTTTTGTCTGGCTTTCAACAGTTTTCTGATCTTTATTATTGTAGAGGGCCACTTTGTGGACCTGCGTAGGTCCAAAAGTGGAACAGAAAAGATATATGAGATTGTTAAGGTCTCATTATGCTCCCCCAGTCTCAAAGAGTTTCACTTGAATCAATACAAGTTCAGATTTAGGTCTGATTCTGGTTAAACTCACAGGATTCTCCGATGTGGATGTCTTCTACTACCTATTGGCTGGTGGTGATGAATTACGCACGAGTCAAATAGCAAACTATCTGGATTTATTAATAAAAACATCAAATTGATTTCTCCTTCATATGACGTAGTAGATTAATTTGGCTATAGATGGCGGATGGAATCCTTATTTTATTATCTATTCTAGATGGTCCTTTGCAGTTGTTATGTGCTGGTGGTATCCACCTATTAAGATTGCCTTGGATACTGCTCTATGTGTATGGATTAGTCTGTGCTTTATGATCTTGTTTGCTTGCTTGTTATTTATATTTTATGTATGTTTGTCTTTATGCCAGTAATGGCTTCATTCATACATACATACAAGTTCAGAGCTTGCAGCCTATCACTAACACAGGGTATGGGGATGGAGAATGGGTATGCTGTATAAACACCGACTAGTTAAATGAACTTCCACATACAGATATACTTCGAAGAGAGCTATCAAGTTTACATCCTGCTTGGGAGCTTCTTAGAAGCATTTGGAAGGCTGCTGCCAGAAACCATGGTGAACTACATGGACCTTTGATCTGATTCAACAAGGCAGTTCAATTCTTTTGGGTTGGTGCATTTCTTTTTTCTCCAAGGTGCCTTTTTGTGATCAAGTGCATACTTTTCAGCAGTATGTGTCACTGTGAGATTTCAATCTATGAAATCTTTCAGGTTGTTGTCAGCTGTCTCCTCCTGTGCAACAAAGCTGGGGAGGGGCAGGAAGAACAGGACAGACATGTCTTGGATAGGAACATGCAGCTTAATCTCTGCCCTAATGGTTTCTTTTTGGTTGGCTGCATCATGAATGGGTACTCCAGCCAGCTGTGTAGCTTACCTGAATGTGTACATTTCCTTGACTGTAGTTCTATGCACAGTTCCAACTTCTTATGTTACTTCATCTTTGCATTGTGGCCACATTCGGTAAGTGGCAGAACAAGGCATTGTCTTGGTTGGTTTTTGACATTTCTCTCCCATGTATAATCTGACACATCTTTCTTCTTTTAACTTTCTGTGCTAGATTGGTTTTTGGGACTGTGTGGTTTAATGCATTTGATTGAATGTTACTCCTGACTGAAGTTCACATACACACTCTCTCTGTTGTGATCGAGATATTGCCTTTGCTTGCATGCACTGGTGCATCTTCATGTTATTACAGACTTGCGGCCCGATCCTGTGTACTGCTGCCCCGGGGCAGGGTGTTGCGCAACTGCTGTAAAGCACTTGTGCGACACCCGGAAAGCAAGCAGCGCCGGCGCTGCAGCCTGCACTGCATGCTCCACTGTGTCCCCAGCCCTGCGGCCACCGGACCAAGTAAGTCCTATGCCGGTCGGGGCAGGGGCAGACCGGGCGGTGAGGGAGGGCGGCCATTGGCCACCCAGGGCCTGGAGGGGGCAGGGATACCGGGGGCAGGGATCCCCGGTATCCTGAGCTCCCTTCAGGCCCCAGGTTCGCCGGCATGGACAGCGCGAATGTATGCGAGCTCTGGAGCTCATGTACATTCGAGTAGGCCCATTGGGCTTACAGTCGCTTACACGGGGGAAGGGGACAATTGATAGGATGTGGCGGTCAGCCCTTTAGGCCAGCCGCCACAGCCTACACAGGATTGGGCTGCCCGGCTGCAATCCTACACACTTACCTGGAAGTAAGCCCCATGAAACTCAATGGGGCTTACTTCTGAGCAGACATGCACAGGTTTGCGCTGTTGGTATATTTCTTAGGATCTTTCCAGACAGTATTTTTAAATGTGATAAGTTGTTAACCAGATGTTGTCTTCTTTAAACCATAGCATCTCCCTCAAGGGAAATTGCATTTTGCCATCACAAACATAAACAAATAAATAAATTGTAACTGGGAAAGTATTTTCCTTGCTCTTTAACTCAGCCCACCTTTGCAATCATTTGTTCCATTTAGACGATAGCTGCACAAGTATTGCAGGCACCTATTAGTCAGTGCCTGTGTGCATCATGACCATTTTGTGACTTTTAAAATATAAACTTTTTGTTTAAGAAGTGGAGTGCTTCACAGTTGCATTACAGACACATGGGAGAGCTCATTGAGCTTTTTAAAAACAAAAGGAAAAGTGACAAACCCCAGGAAACCTATCCCTCCTGCAACAATGCTCTGTCATTTCACGAACATTTTACCATTTATTTTCCTACCTAAAGTTTTTGTTTCTTTTTAATTTGTGTTCTTTGCAGCCTCCTTTCCCCTCCAGCAAGGAAGCACACACCTGTACCATTTTTTTTTTAAAAAGCATCGGAAAGGCTTACCCCTCTGTTCCTCCAATGCATTTGGGAAGAGAATATCAGTCCACTCATGCTGATTCAGAGCTAGCTATATTGCACCAAGAATAAAATGTGTTATTTTTTTCCCCTTGCCATCTGGAAAGGCCCTTAATGATGCATGGTTTGCTGCTCCCCACTGAATTGTCTTCTGCCGTTGCATTGATTTGCAGTTCTTTGGCTTCATGCATTGATTTTTGCACCTTGCCATACTGCATGTCTTGATATATTTCCATGTCTTTACTGGATTCTCTAAGCTAGCAGCACATTTCATTTACAGTGCCAACAATTAATACCTTACCTTGTGGGGCATTGTTTGATGTTTTCCCCTTGCACAAACGAATTTTTATCGGTTGTTGCACAAACCTTTCCTCGGGATGATGGATGCATTTCTCTAGGCTATGTTGACTGCCACATTTTTATGGATCGATGCATTTTTATACTGACTTGCATGAATTGGTGCATTTCTCAATAGCACGTGGTTTGGTGTGTCACCCTACCCCCTACCCCTTCCAGGTTCCCCGGAGGTGCATGTTTTGCTCCTTCCCCTGAGTAAAACGGAGTGGTGTATCTCCTTGTAGTGGGTGGCTTGATGAATTTCTCTCTCTGTCGCATGGACTGGTGCATGTCCCTAGATTGCTTCCCTTCTCTGTAGCCCGCGCTCTGATCCTTTCTGCACGGAGTTGTGCATCTTCTTGGGGGGATGGGTTGTGCCTTGTAGTCTTTCCGTCGGACTGCTGCATTTTCTCAGGTGTAGGTGTATTTCCAGGTGATACATGCATATAGATTCGCTTCGTCTCTTTGAGCGATATGATGAATCACTGCATTTCTCAATTTCTCTCTCCCTCTCTTGGCACGCATTTGGTGCATTTTCCCCCTGTGGTGCAACATCTCATTCTTTTCACCGGACTGTTGAGTCCCTTCGATATTTTAACATGAACTGAATCGTTTCCTTGGGTCATTGCATTGATTTCGTGCATTTTTGTTACTCTCCCTTCCCTCCTCCCTCCTTTTTACCTGCGATACATCTGCTTTTTCTCCTCCTCTTCCTCCCCCCTCCTTTTTCCTAAAGAACCACCGGATGACATCATCCTAAAATTCAGCCACGCCCACCGGCTTCCCCAATTGGCTTCCCCTGCCCCCCGCCCACCAGTCCGTCCACCCATTGGCTATGCCACCTTGCCACTCGGAGCCCTGCTTCCCCTCCCTTCTCCACGCGTGGGCGGTGCCTAGGGGGCTGTCCCAGGCCATGCCGGGCACTCGTTGGGCTGAAAGCTTGTCACTCAGGAATCTCTTAAAGGGGCAGGCGCGCCCAGGTTTGCGCTGAGCGGAGGGGCGGGATTTTCTCCTCCTTTTGCTCTCTGGATCTGCCTGGGCGGGCTGGAGGGGGGCGCCAGGCGGTGGCCGACCGGCCGGCCGGGAGGGAGGGATGCCGGGGCTGGGGAGTGGGGTCTCCCTTGGGGACGGGAATCACCCCTGAAGGCTGGGGAGGGAACCAAGCCCTGGGGAGCATCAGCATCCAGGGTCCTTCCTGCATCAGCACCACCGGCAGCAGCAGCGGCAGCGGCAGCAGCACCAGCGGCGCCGCCTCCCCCGCCTGCTGCAAAGGCAGGTAAGGACCGAGCTCGGGAGCCCCCATCGCCGCTCCCCTTTGCAGGCATTTATCCCTGTCCCTCTCCAGTGCGGCTCCGCTCCCCAAGGCGTCCCTTCAGAGCCTTTGCTCCGTCTTCTCTCGCCCCAGCGCTGTATGAAATCGTCCAGCAGTTTTCTCCTTGCTCTGCATCCTCTCCTCCCTCTCTCTCTTTTCTCTCCTTGCGGGCCTGTCCCCAATTGCACCCCCGGCTCCCGCGTACCCAGGGCTACCGCTCCCAAAGGCGCCCATGGCACTGCCACCACCTACCCTTTGAGCCTTCACCCCTCTTCGCTCTGCACCCGGAGTACCCACACCTTCCCCACGCACTCAGCACCCGTCCCCACCATGCCCCCCCCTGCTAGATCACCACCACGGCATCCAGCCGCTTCTCTCACCCCCCCCCCCCCAAACATCCTGATTCCCCCACATACTCGCCGCAACTTAACTCCTCCACCTAATTCAACATCCCAATGCCCCGTCTGCCTTCCTTTGCAGCACCCCAGCCCCTTCCCACGAGATCTTGTCTGTTCTCTTATCTCTTCCACTCAAACCACGCAGCCTACCACCCTTCCCCGAGTCTCCCTAAAGCCCGCAACCTGCTCCAGCTTCCTTCCTCCTGGAACCTTCCAAGCCTTTTCCACCCAACTCAGATCCACCTTCCGGCCCCTCCATCTCTCTCCCCCTCCCCACCCAGACCCTATAGTCTCCAGATGGATGCTGAGCTGCCCTGTTTCTGATGCCTGGCACCCGTCATTTGCAGACTGCCCCACGTCACCAATGGGGGCTTCTGTCCCCACTGGCTAGCAGCCTTTGGTACCCCAGTCTCAGTTGTCTTGCATCACACGCATCTCTGTCTCATGTCATTAACTCGCTACTATCCCTGCCTTTTAGCTTTACTCAGAGGCCTCTCTGCTCCCACCAGCATCTCCTTCCTAGTTCTATCCAAACCTGCCCCTCTTTTGGTTCCATTTATCCTAACCCCCAAGTACAAATGTCTTTTCAAATAGCCTCCACCCTGCACGCCAACCCAAGCCAATGTATTCATTTCCTTTTCTCTCCAGGTCTCCTGACCAGCCTGTTAGTGCTCTGCTCAGCTGTCCCCAGTTACCCTCTGAGCCCTGTATGCCCCCACTGTCAGCAAACTTCATGACAATCCACCCCCATCCATTTCCTATTTACATTTCGTACTGAATTCTTCCCCATTTGTACTCCCAGTTATAAGCTGTACCCCAAGTTATATGCTGTAACTTACAGCATATACACCGCTTTCTGGATTCATCCCATCAGTGTCCCCAAAGTCTCCCAAGCTCTGCTATCCTTATGTGACTCACCCCATCACTGCACCTCCCACTCCGTCCAGCGTCTCCCCCCACCTTTAGTCTCTGGTTGGCTCCAGCAACCTTTACTACATCTCTGGAAATCTCACTGCTCTTTGCCATAGGGGTCTGAACCCTAGTCCACCTCTACACCCACCAGGAACCATGCATCACCCCCACCCAATTGTACCCAACTGTTTCATTGGCCAGATGTGAACCCATAATCCACTCCAGTTCCTCATGTCTGACCCAAATCCAGTTTCATTCCTCTTGTTGTCTATTCCACAGACGTCACCCCAGTTGTATCTTTTACCCTTATTTCTGTGCCCCCCACATTCAAGACCTGTGGACCCAAATCGCTATTATAACTAACCTGCAAATTGATACTCTATTTCCAAACAATATTTTCTTCCACCTTTGCATGCCTGGTCTTGCACCTTCCCTGATGGCTCCCCATTACCCTCTACCAGGCAGTTCCGGTCATCTGTGCTTCCCCTTCCTTCTAGACACCTCCATTTTTGTCGAACAACATTTTGGATCATTTTCCTAGTTGGGATGTATTTCCATCTCCCAAACACCTGTACTGGATTTCCTTTTTAAGTCTGCCTAGAAACCCTCTCCCTCTACTGCCAAACCTACATCTGCTTTCCCAATCACCTTCTTTCTTGGTTCATCTGCTTCTGCCAAGACCCCCTCTGCAAAATATTAGACCATAATTTCAATGGATAATGGGATGTCGAAAAGACAACACATGGGCTCCTTTCCGGACTTGGTAGCACATAGTCACTTGTTTTGGGGGGGTTGAATGTCAGAGTCCCCAAAGGATGTACCACGTTATCACCTCTGGAGAGTTCTTTATCTGTAGACTAGAAATCGGGGGGTCCTCTGTCATGGATTTCCAAGACATGCGCATCCTACTCTCGTGCAGCTGTAACATTGCAATTGAAGTGAGGCTGCCTCCTGGATGCGTTGGTGATGGTCTGTGCTTCCTACTACCTTCCCACGTTCATTGATCAGCCATAGTATTCTATACAGCTGTATCTAGAACTCAGGTGTAGGTGTGCAAAACAAGATCAGGCAGCTGACTGTAGCTCAGTGGACACTAATTCAGTGGGACTGTAGTTTAGTGGTTGAGCACGTTCTTTGTATTGAGAAGATCCCAGGTTCAGTCCCATGGCATTTCCAGGTAGGGCTGGGAAAGTCCCTTAGATTGACTCCTGCCAGTCAGTGTAGACAATACTGAACTAAATGAACCAAGGGGTCTGACTCGGATAAAGCAGCTTCCTAAGCTTTAGCCTCATGTAGGCAGTCTCCCAAGTCTACTTGTGCACCATCAGTTTTTCATAGGTGTGCTCATACAAGCTGTTGATGTGATTCACATAAGTGACTGGCAGCCCAATCCTGTGTAACTCTTGCACCGGTGTAACAGTAGATCCCCCTGTGTAAGAGCACTTATGCTAATGTAACTTGCTATACGCTGATGGACGCAGGACAGACACTGGCATAATCCCCCTTGGACGCCTCACATGCGCAGTTTGGATGCGGAACAGACACCGCCGCAACTCCGCCGGCGCATGGGGCATCCTGGGGGCATTCAGACACCCCCAGAATGCCCCCTGTGTCAGCGGAGTTGCGCCAGCATCCGTTCCACGTCCGAACTGCACATGTGAGGTGTCTGAGGGTGATTGCACTGGTGTCCGTCATGCGTCCGTTGGTGTACGGCAAGTTACACTGGCATAAGTGCTCTTACAATGGGGGATCTACTGTTACATCGGTGCAAGAGTTACACAGGATTGCACCCTGAAAGTGCTGCACTTGTGAGATGGCACATGTTTGTTGACACGGATTTATGCTTAGACAATCTGCGTGTGCATTATGCTACAAAGAGGCAGTCCCAACACACAGGAGCATACGTGTGTGTGCCCATGAATGCGATCATGGGTCTTAGTCCTTCATGCACATGATAACAGAGTGAAATGCATACAACCCCTTGCAAACACTTCTGAGTTGACATGCTAGTATAGAGAATTGTATCAACATGGTTCATTGCGTCTGCGTAAATGTTAGAAGATGGCAATATGAAATTCATAGCATTATTAGAATGAGTGTATCAGTACTGGAAGCTCTTCTTGTATAAAGCTGTACTGGAGCATGCACATGTGTGTTTCAGATCTGTGGTGCAAGTACTGTACCACCTTTTGGTGTGGGGTTTTATGTAAACAGTATGTCAAGCTGAATGCAGCTCAGTTGTTATGTGATTCTGAATAGACTGGTGTAAGCATAGTGACCTGAAAGTATTTTTTTTTATCCAACTTTTTATCTAACCTGTTTACATACTTGTGTGATGTGGTAGTTGCAACACATGTACACATTTTGCTTCTAGGATCTGCAGATATGTACAGATGTGGTTCAACATATGCCAACATGTATTCATAGTCATGTTTGTTTGCACACCTCAGTACAAGTGTGATGTCTTATATATCCTGTATACCTGTATTTGCACATATAAAGAATTCTGGGACAATAGTGATGATGCTCATGATGCGCATGTACAATGATGCCACCTTCTGCTTATATGGAGACCTGTGCTAGTTGTAGCCACACAAATGAATTTGACCCATGGATTTGACAGGGCTGCTGTCAGTGTGGCTTTTGTCCAATGGTGTGACTACAGTGTGAATCCAAATCTAAGCTATAACATGCAAAAATGGCCATGTGCATGCAAGCAGAAGTCAGCTCCATTGCATGTGTGCATCATGCATATCATCACTGGTGTCCCAAACTTAGCAAACTGTGATGCCGTTTGTGGGCCTGAGTGGGAACGTATACTAACTGTGTGAGATATTGGTGAAATTCTATACAGTATTCTCTTCTGAAAGGATGCAAATTCTTCAATGAACTTAAATAAATACATTCATATAACTTAGCTAATTTTACTTTTTTCTCCCACAATTCTGCTTTCGAGGAGTGGAGCTCTTGTCAAATAACCTGGAATGTTTGGTGGCAAAGATTGAATGACAAGCAGAAAGGGAGGGTATAGATAGTGATGCCAGGTGGCACAACTAGTAGCCAATTCCTTACCTCCTCTAGCTTCTGAGCTTCCGCTAGGCTCTGCAACCATGCGGGCTGGGAATTTACTGAATTTTTTAAAAAAGAAACAAACCTGGAATATCATTAGAATGTCCACTTTTGTACCTGAACCTGGATTCTGAGCTTGTTTGGTGCATGTATATAGGATACATAGAATGTTTGGTATTGTGTATGGTTTTGGTGCTAAGGCCTTCCTACCCAGCTCTATTGCTTGCTGTGTCAAGTGAGTGAAAGGATATGAATGTTCAGGCCTTGTCATCTCTTTCACATGATCAGCCTCAGTATCCATAGCTCTTGTGCATGAATACCTTAGAATTTCTCTTCTTCTCATGTGTAAATTTAATGCACCGGAGTTAGCATCTGCTGATCTGTGGTGTGCCGAGAGCAGGAGAGGAATCTAGTATTTGTGCTTGATGCTCCCCCTGCCCAAGTTTGACCACTTTCATCATGTATACCTCTCTGCCTGCATTTTAGACCTTAGCACGTCTCCCTGAACTAGCTGCATCACTGGTTCTTGATGTCTTTTGAAGGCATATGAGTACTGTCCATGTGTGGGGTTTGGAATCTGTATCTATCGGTGATTGTGCAAGCATCTGAGATCCCCAGTGTTTGCCACCCCTTTTGATGAGCTTTCTGTTTCCATTTGTGTCTCTTCATAAAGGAATAGTGGGGAAGGGCACAAGGCATTGCGAATTGCATACACAATCTCTCTGCTGTGCATATTGACTTTCATGGCTTTATATTTCTGTATATGCAGGACTTAATTTGAACCAGGCCTCCTCAGAGTTCAGACTAAGTATTTGTTAGCAACGGCAGAGTTGGCCCCTTGGATTGGCAAGAGGTTTTTTGCTTGTTTTTTTGTTAATCTTTTCAAAAGCATTTCTGTTTTTCCTAGGCACTCCTGCAGGAATATAGAACAGGGTCTGTCTATCTTGTTCTTTCAGGGAAACTGGACTTCTAACTAACTGGGCTTTTACGGGGCCAAGTAACATAAGCAAGCAGGCCAAAGGAAGGAGTATTTTCAGTGCTGAGCCTGCAGATTATGGGCTCTGGAAGTAATTTCAGCAGCCATCTGAATGGTCAGCCAAATTCGGTGCATTTCTTGGAATGAAAATCTCATTCTGAATCTGCAGGCTGGCTGGAGGGGAGATGAGCCTCTAGTCATGTACAGAGCTTCTTACCAATGAGGAATCTCTATACATCTGAGGTTTGTAAGAATGACTTTTGAGGCAAGGGGTGCAGCTTCCAGGTATGCAGCACTCCTCTTTAAAAAATTCAGTCTTATCTCTCTGTCTGCCTCTGTCAGCCATGCTTTTGAGAAGATGAGCAGGCAGCCTTCCCTACTACTGCAAGAATGTTGATCTTTGTTTGTAATACAGTGTGTGTGTGTGTGTGTGTGTTTAAAAATCTAAATTACTGTGAGTGGAAGGATGGTGAATTGGAATTTATGGATTTGGGGTATGGCTTCACACTCCAGGGAAGTAGAGTTTGGTTAAACATTAGGAATTGCTTTCCTAATGTTGAGGGGAGTTCAGAAATGTAATCGGGTGTTTATGAAGGCTACAGATCTCCCTTCTTCGGAGGAGTTCTTAAGAAGATACCATAAACGCCTCTTAGGAGTAATGTAAGTATAGGGTAGCCTAGATTAGAACAGATGCTATCTAGTGGGTCTCTGCGTCTGTGAACGCCTGTATGGATCTCTTGGTATCTATGACTCTATATATCTACAATGTCTTGATATCTTGCTGCCAAAATATGTGGTGATGGTCACTAGCTTAGATGACTGTCAGCGCAATCCTGTGTAAGAATCCGGCCAGCGGCCCAGGGTCGCCCACCGGATCCTGAGCCCAGGCTGCCTGGCATGCGCCGGGCCAGAGGTCTACTCGGGGAAGGGTACGTTCATCCCCTTCCCTGGGTGTAAACCGGGGCCAGCCGGATAGGCCTCCTCGGATTTCTGGAGGAAGTAGAGGAGACCATGTAACGGCGTAGCCAGCCCAACGGGGACAGGGATATGGCTGTCGCCATCCCCTGCTCCCTCCCGGGCCGGCAAGGCCAATGGCCCCCCTCCTGGGCCGGACCACCCATGTGGCTGGTGGCAGAGGACTCGCCTTCTGCTACAGGCCACATGCTCGTCCCGGCACTGGAGTGAGGGAGTGAGGCTCCCTTACTCCAGAGTTGTCACGAATGTGCTTTACGGCACGTTTGCGATGGCTTCCAGTGACGGAATGCTCGTTCCGCCGCCGGCCACTTTTCCAGGATTGCGCTGTAATAAGATTAGACAACTTCATAGAGGGAAGGTCTTTGTCAAGTTGGCAAATTGAGGGAACATAGAAGGCAGCTTCCTACTGAACGAGGCCATTGATCTCTACGTCAGAATTGTCGGCACTTGTCACTCGGGGTTTCTTCAGTCCCGCTTGGAGACATCTAAGATTTGAACCAGTGGGACTTCTGCATTTAAGGCAGATACTCTATCATTGTGCCATAGCTCCATTCTCTTATCTGCAAGACCCTGCCCTTCTCCAGAGGTGAAACCACATGTACAAAATCACAGGGGGGGACCACACCACTAAACCCCGCCCTGCATTGATGTGTTCATGGTCCCACATCTCATGTGCCTGGTTTTGTGCCTGGTTTTGTCATATGCTGAATGTGTGTGGGGGATTTTCTGCCTGTGACATTCCAGGGTGGGCGGCTCATGGGCAGAAACTCTCCCCATGATCAGCATTTATCACCACTGGCGTCACTGCAGGGGGGCGGAGTTCTAAGTTCCGCCGAGGCTCCGACCCTCTGTTACACCGGAGCACGAAGCGGCCCTGCCCCCTCGCCTTCGGAACCATTCAAGGCGGTGAAAGAGGGTCGGAGCCTCGGCGGAACTTAGAACTCTGCCTCCCCTGCAGCGACGCTAGTGTTTATCACTAAAGACAAATACTGAATGTGTGGCAGGGGACCAAGGCTTAATGATTGCAGTGGTGCAGTCTACCAGTACACTCCCCCCCCCACTGTGCAGTTTTTGTATATGTGGTTTCATGTCTGAGGAGGGTTCCTCTGTTACCTCCTGCCAACCTAGCAGTTCCAAAGCATGTTAATGCGAGTAGATAAATAGGTACCGCTTGCGGAAAGGTAAAACAGCGCTCCGTGTTCCAGCCGCATGCTACGCGCTGCGGCAAGGAGAGTCATGCCGGCCACATGACCACGGAGGCGTCTTCGGACAACGCTGGCTCTTCGGCTTTGAAATGGAGATGAGCACCACACCCTAGAGTCGGACACGACTGGACTTAATTGTCAGGGGATACTTTTACCTTATAATATGTTACAGAATGGGCTTTCAAGCAAGGAGCCCAGCTGAAAGCCAGTTGCCTGGCGCTCAGACGAAGCTTGAACTGAATGTGTGCTGTGGAAATGAGCGCTGAATTCTGAGTCCAGGGCATGGTCCAAAGGTATGATGCAGCAGCCTTGCTTAGCATCAACAGGTCTGGGCTGGTCAGTGTCTTAGAGGGGAGTCTGTCTGGGAATGCATATATGAAATTGTATTCTGTGGAGTTAGATGCTTGGACCATCTAGCTCAGGGTTTCACCACCAGTGGTACTTCAGCCGAATGCTGGTGGTACTCGGACCACCAGACCACTGGAACCTGACGTGGCACTGTCAGCGCCACGTTTTCGCTCCCAAGAGGCTCCTGCGAGTGGCCCACCCGCCCAGAGCCTCCTACCTGCATTTTCTGGCTTCTGAAAACCCGGAAGTAACTGGCGATTATGTCATTGCCAGTCACCTCCGGTGGAACTCAGCAATCAAGTGGCACCGGAGGTGGTACTCAGCTGGGAAGAGAACCCCTGATCTAGCTCAATGTTGTTTGTACCAACCAGGAGGGTTTCAGCCAGGAGTCCTTCCTGATCATACTCCTCTGGAAATGTCAGGGATTGAATCTGGGACCTTCTGCATGCAAAACTCCTGTACTGAGCTACAGCCCTACCTTGAGCTCCCTGAAGAACGGTGGGATATACCGGTATGTGGAATAATCCACAAAAGGGTGCGTGTGTAGACCTTCCTCAAGCAGACACTTAGTTCTTTTTCTCCCTGATACACTTTGCATTGTGGTTGAAGGGTCAGAGAGGCCAAAGATTAAGCTTGGGATCAGCTGCCGTGTCTGTCTGTGCATCTCTGTGTGTGCATCACACAGGCACACAGACACATCTGCTTCTGAAAGAGCACTGTATAAAGCTACCCCTTATATTGGTGTTGTTTCTGTGTCACACGGGGGCCCTGCCTGTTCTGCAGACAATCAGAAAGGGTTGACTAACATTGCCTAGTGACAGCATGGATGGGTTGAGACTTGGACCAGGGAATTCTCAGCAGGGGTTCAGAGGAGAGATACCATAGAAATGGTGACTCTCTGGTGGACAAAGAAAGGACGTGCCATGCAGAAGGAAGAGGGTTTGGAAGGAGGCCTTGCACCACCATGATGGGCAGAGGCTGCAGGTCTGGGTGTGAGCTCCACTGAATGAAATTGGACTTACTTCCAAGTAAACATGTCTAGGATTGTGCTTCAAATCTTATTTGCCCTTCTAGACTGAAAGGAAGATCACTAATATTACCGCAAAAACCTGTGTGAAGGGCTTGGGATGCTTTAAAAAGAGGTTCTACAGATGCCAAGTATTACACTGATTTTACAGATTGGGGCAATGTGTCTGGGAGGTCCATTGCCCAAGACAGTCTGATAAGTCTGTTGTGGCTGAGTTGGGATTTGTTTCCTCAATATCTCAGGACAGGATGTTGCGTCGGGTGTGTGTGTGTGTGTGTGTGTGTGTGTGTGTGTGTGTGTGTGTGTGTGTGTGTGTGTGTGTGTTTGCTTGCAGCAGCAGAGGGCATGGATAGCATTGCCTGTCTCTTCTTCAGCCATGTTTGTGGGGTGGGCCAGGTGCAGGGGTTGTTTCAACCCCATTTGCACCCCAGAAGCCAGGCTGAATGGGACATTGGCCCTACTTGAGGAAGCGGGTATGCTGTTGCTCTAGGGAGCTCGTGGCCCCGAAGAGGGGAGAGGAGTAAAAGGTAGGGTGGGGCTGGGTTTGGTTTTGGCAGCTCCAGTTCTCTAACCAGCTGAACCTCATGCCTGCCCCATGACCATGCTTGCTCTCCTGGTCCGCCCACATGCTTAATCTCAGTGTCTTGTCTTCTTCCCCCTCACCACTCTGGTGCTGTTCCAGAACTAGAACTTTTGCTTGGGAGGTGGTGGTGCAAGAACCTCATGTTTGCTACAGAAACATCTGTGATCCCCTTATCTCCATTTCTAATCAGTTAGCCGAGGGCACGTACGCGAACGCATGTGTGTGTCTTTGCGTATTAGCTTGGAGCCTCTCTCCCCTCCCAAGGCAGCGTGTATGTGGTAGACAACGCAACATTCCCAGTTCATTGTATCTCTTGCCACATCTGTCTGCATGAAACTCTGGCATGACCAACACAGTCTCAGCCCTCTGCCTCTAGATCAGTGGTTCATGACCCACCACCTTGAGAAACAGCAGGTCGCTAGTGCTACCCCCTTAAGGGGAGTGGCGACTTGCGATGGCGGCAGCAGTGATCCCGGGATCGCGCCACTGCTGGGGACACAAAAGTTTTTTTTCCAGGGGATCGCGCTTGCCAGGGATCGTGCTGCCCTCCGGAGGGTGCGGGGGGCCTGGGGACCAGTCTGGTTTCCAAAGTGCTCCCAACGAGTAGGGGAGAACTTTGAGTACTTGGGTGGGCAGGGCATTGGCAGAGGCAGCGATCCTGGGATCGCGCCACCGCCAGGGACAAAATGATTCGTTAGACACTTACCAGGGGTCGCGCTGCCCTCCGAAGGGTGTGAGGGGCCTGCCGATCCCTCTGCAGGCCTCCCCGCACTTCTGAATGGCCCCCTGAAGCAATTGAGGCCCACTTCTGGTTTTCCGGCAAAAACCGGAAGTGGGCCTCAATCGCCACAGAGGGCCATTTGGAAGCACGGGGAGGCCTGCAGAGGGATCGGCAGGCCCCTCGCACCCTTCGGAGGGCAGCGCGACCCCTGGTAAGTGTCTAACGAATCATTTTGTCCCTGGCGGTGGCGCGATCCCAGGATCGCTGCCTCTGCCAATGCCCTGCCCACCCAAGTACTCAAAGTTCTCCCCTACTCGTTGGGAGCACTTTGGAAACCACTGCTCTAGATGATTCTCCTTTTCCAAAAACCCAAACTCTGGAATTCTGCTTATGGAATCCTGCATAAGGAACATTGTGTCTCTGTCTTTTTGCATCCACCCACAATTTTTTGCACCCAAAATGTTCTGGTTCCCACTCACCTCAGTCCAGTGACTGATTCCTTTCCACAATTCTAGCAATCTCTATATCCTGCCAGTATTTGTCCAGTCTCCTCATAGAGAAGTCATGGCAGCCTCAATTTTCTCTGGTGAACATACTGTATCTTCTTTCTCTCTGCAGGAACTGGGGCTGAACATCCCTCACAGCTGTTTGTTCCTTCCTGAGGAGCCCCCTCTGGGCGCCCCTCCCCACCCCACTTGGCATGATGATGTGTGAAGTGATGCCGACCATCAACGAGGACAACCGCCGTGGCTCGGCCTATGGGGCTGATGACGCCAACTTTGAGCAGCTCATGGTCAACATGCTGAATGAGCGCGAACGGCTGCTGGAGACACTGCGCGACACACAGGAAAGCCTGGCCACCTCACAGCTCCGCCTGCGCGAACTGGGTCATGAGAAGGAATCCCTCCAGCGCCAACTCAACATTGCCCTCCCACAGGTTAGGACTGGAGGGGGTGGGGTTGCAAAGGGTTGGCTAGGAGGACAAGGCAGATGGGCTGCAGGTTGGAATGTTGAAGAGCTGACAGCTGCAGAAGCCTAGAATGAAGATGGGTCTTGCTGAGAGCATGGTTTCAAAGCATTGCTCTTCTGCTGTAATTATTAGTGCTGCTCCAGAAGCAAGAGTACCCCATTTCCACATTGCTCCTTCTTCAGTGGTGTTGATTGCTTTGACCACAGTGCAGATAGGCATGGACCAGTCCAAGCCAAAACACCAGCAACTAGCAAGCTTGGAAGTGTTGCAGGGCAGAAAGAATATATCAGATTTCTGCACCCTGCAATTGCCACCAGTTTGTGTTCATGCTCTAGCCCAGTGGTTCCCAAACTGGGGTGTCGCAACGCCACAGTTGGGAAGAATTGGTTGCTATCCCCTTAAGGGGAGTGGCAACCAGTGATGATGACGACAGCGCTTCTGGGATCCTGCCACCGCCAAGAAAAATAAGGGGGTTCCTTTCTCCTGGGGGTTTTGCCAGGCCTCCAGAGGGTGCGGGGAGACCGCGCCCCCCCTCTGCAGGCCTCCCTACACCTCGAAATGGTTCCCTGGAGCGATTGCAACCCACTGGTTTTTGTCTGAAAACCGGAAGTGGGTTGCGATTGCTCCATTTTGAGGTGCGGGGAGGCCCGCAGAGGGGCCACAGGGTCCGCACAACCTCTGGAGGTCCTCCTCGACCCCCAGGTGAGCAGGGACCCCCTTATTTTTTGATGTGGTGGCACAATCCCAGAAGCACTGTCACCGCCATTCCCCCCCCCCCGCACACACTTATGATGGGGGGGGGGAGTTTGGGAATCCCTGCTATAGCCAATTGATGTGTGTGTTTTGGAAGGAGTGTCCACTGCCTCTTGCTCAGATTGGCCAGTCTGGAGTGTCCTTCCTTTACTATGTGTGGCATGAATGGCCTTTCTTGCATCACTGGTGAGCCATTTGCTCTGCAGGCCTTCCTGGTGTGACCCACCTGGGTTGCTCATGCTGTCTGTCTCTGATGCACTCTAGTTTGGGATTACTTTGTTTTCTTGTGTGGAGGGCAGTTCCTGCTTTGGGGTAAAGCTGGGGTCAGCGTTCCGTCTAAAGGGTCCACGCCACTGCAGTTGGATTGTGCAAATTCTTGAATGGTCTTTACATGCCGGAATGCCATCTTAAAGGTAACTCCTTACACTTTTCAGAGTACCAAGGGAAACTTCTGGAAAGGAGCATGGGGAAACAACATTTTGTCCATTTAGTGGGCAGGTGACATAGTGCAGTTGGGAATTGCAGTGGCTAAACGGTAGTGAACCCTTTGGTTGTACAAGTAGTACATCTGAGATACGGAAGTACTCTCAAGGTCTTCCTATCATTTGCAATATGCACTGTTTTTTTAAAAAGTATATTTATATTTTATTGATATAATAACATAAAAACAATACATAATTCATAAAATTATAGCAAGCACAAAGCGTCACATCCTACTAGCATACTATTCACTATTTTCTATATATAATTTCCAACTTAGCCAAAATAACACCCACAATCTATTCATTAAATCCACATATATCACATCGTTCCTCTCTCTCTCTCTTAAAAAATCTATAAATGGTTTCCAATTATTCACGAAAAGGTTAATATGCACTGTTTTTGTATTGCACTTCTGTAGCTTGCAACCCAGCTTTTTTGTAGCACATCAAGAAGTACCCTCCTCAGGGTACTTTTCATTCCTTTACCTTGGGGTAAGCCTCCACTTCCCAATGAGTCTCCTCGAATCTACACCAGCTATTTTTCTGGTATAAAACTGAGGAGAATAAGGGAAAGGGAACAGGGATAGGATCCCGGCAAAAGGCGCTGCTGCTGGAATCCAGTCCCTTCCTCCCCTGTTCTGCCTCCTGCCCTTCCCATCCCAACCCAGAAATTCCCCCGTTCCTCCCCCTCTCCACCCTGTTCTTCCCACTGCCCACCCCCTGTGCCAGCTTACCTGTGCTTCTGCGGATAGCCAGTAGCAGCAGCGGACTGCCGACATCGCCACAGTTTGCAGCGGTTTTCCAAAATGGCCACCAGTGGCACGCTGCGCATGCCACCATCGCCATATAGCAATTTACGACAGCAGAACTTCTGTTTTTGGAATACTTCTGTTCTGCTGTTGTAGAACTGAGCTATTTTGAGGAGGTGGTGTTATTGTATCAAAGAGATACCTGTTTGTTTTTGAAGCTAGCATGTTACTGTAATAGTGAAACAGGAAAAATGTGAAGAAGATGGGTTTTCCCTATAACAAAGAGCAGTAGCTTGTGTTCATTTTCAAGTTAGTAATCTCATATTTCTTTCCATAGCTCCAAAAGACGTATGTACTGAGGTTTTGGTAATGCATAGCATTGCTTCACCTCTAATCAATTAATCAGTTAAGATGCAGGTGATTAATCAGCTATAAATTATAAGCAGTTGGCAGCCTTAGTACTTTTATCTATTAACTTGGTGGATGGAGAGTGCTTGTCTGCTTTACCACATGAGTGTCCATGTATTCTCTAATAGGTGCACATTTTCTTTGAGAGGCAAAGAGGCTTTTTCTCCCCGCTCCCGAGCTATCCCCATTGCTGCAAGGCTCTTCCTGGTTGTTCAGTGATCTCACTCTGTATGATTGTAGCACTAAGATGGATGTTGCTTCCATTGTCTCAAGAAATTACTCCTTTGTAGTAATTTCACATACACCGTGTGGAAACCAAATGTTTTAGTTTTGAAGTTGTGCTGTGGATAGGAATACAAATGGTTGTTCCATTGACTTTTTTTTTAAGAGGTTAGGTCAGTGGTGAAAGAAGGGTGGAGCGAAGGCAAGTAGTTCTGCAAGACTCCGTTACACTGGAGTCAGCGGCCCCTCCCCCTTGCTGTTGGAGCCATTCCAGCAGCAACAGGGGAGTGTCCTGCGTGTTGCCTTTGCTGCCAGAATGGCTCCAACAGCAAGGGGGAGGGGCCGCTGACTCCAGTGTAACGGAGTCCTGCAGAACTACTTGCCTTCGCTCCACCCTTGTTACGCCTCTGGGTTAGGTTCTTAGGCAGATGAGAAGACTGGGGGGGGGGGGTCAAAGGAGGCATGACATGGGAGAGCTGTGAATAGAGTCTCCCACTGTTTTTGAAAGAGTTAATTATAGCAACGGGGTGCAGTTTGGTTTGGGACAATGGCATCGAGAGAGGGTGGTTTTTAGTGTTTTCTCTCTGTTCATCCCCTGTGCATCCTTGAGATCAACTGAAATGGTTGCTTCAGGTGGCGGATTGATGGGGAGTGCCTGCCTCTACTACTAATACTACTCCTCTCCCACCCGCTTCTTTAATTTGAAAAAGAAGAGGGAACGGAGCGGAAGACATAATGTGGAGAGTGATAGGCTAGAACTCTGATATTCTAGCCCAGTGTTTCCCAAACTTTTTCGACCTGCAGCTCCCTTGACCATTGGCCCCGGTTCCCCATTACATTATGTTGATGCCTGCCAATTGGCATTGCACTGTTTTCCGAGAGGATTCCATGGCACTCAACGGCTTCCCTGGCTGGTTTCCGCAGCGCCTCCCAGTTTGGCAACCACCGTAGCCCAACATTCTCCTCTTCTCCACACTTCCTCTTCTGCTCCATTCTCCTCTTTTCTGCCGTTCCCTGGCTGCTAATTATCTCATGGCACAATCCTATGGGGTCTTTTATGCCGCCAAAACAAGTGTTCTGGCGGCATAAACCCCTTTACGGCTGTTGCAAACGTGACGGCGCCAGTGCACATGGCCTGGCCACTGCTGCAAGCAGTGAGTGGCTGGGTCCACAAGATAGTGGATGCCCACTGGAGCAGGTAATCCGCACTGGGGTCGGGAGTAGAACGGGGCAGGGAATGGGCAGGGAGGAGGGTGGATTGGGACTGGGAAGGGGACGGGTTCAGTGGCAGTGGCACTTGCCAAATCCTAACCCCCTTCCTGGTCCACCTTCACGGGTCAACCTGGATTTCCACCAACTATAGAGCTGGCGCAGGTCTGAGTTGACTCATGGCGGCTGCTGGGGTTTACCCCGGGGCAAGGGAGGCCTCAACATGCTGAAACGTCCCCGCGGGATACAGTGGAAGCCATGTTGGTGCTGCTGCATCACTACGTGGGGAGTTACATAGGATTGGGCTGCCTTTTAGGGAAACACACAGGTACCAGTTACCTGTATGTTTCCTCCCCACTTGTAGGACAAATAGCTACTTGTGGGAGGGGAGGATTTTCCTCATCAAGCGGGAGGGAAATTTTAAGCCACCCTTCTTTAGTGCTTTTGTCTGGAGCCACACAGCACCCCTGAAGATGCTATTAACCCTTTAACATTGATTGTGTGTTGTTGATGATGATGATGATGATGATGTATTAAATTAGAATATTAGCCACCACGTGTATTCTGGGGATGGGAAGACAAGGTATAAATAAAGTCACAAGTGGATTGGGTGAGTATGGAACCATTGCAATTCAGTTTGTTACTCTAATACCAGGACCAGAGGCAAAGATAGCCAACAGTAAAATAATGAGAGAAATACATTGTGACAGAATGAGCATCTGCTGGTCATCCGCTTTGAATCGTAGAATATTTCCCAAACCTTAAAGATTAAACAGGGAACAAGATACCTACAGTAGTTAATAGTAGGGGCCCTGGAAATCTGCATAGCTGCAATTGTGTCCTAGACCATTGCATCCAGTGTGGAATTCAGTGGCTTGATTAGAATTCTGAGCATGCCTGTGTATGCTCCCCCCCCCCCCCCCCCGCTTCAGAGTAAGCTCTAAGCCTTGAGGATGCAGAGAAGATCCTGATAATGTGTTGGCAGCTTCTTTGCTATAAATAAGCTAGGAAAAATCTGGATGGCGGGGCCGACAGGACTTGAACACAAGTTTGTGGGCTCTGATGAAATTGGTGCAATATTTTAAAAAGCATGCAATAATTTAAGCACATCAAATAAGTTAGGCTTCCACATTTTACAGTACATTTATGTGTGTATGCTTAAACATAGCTCTGCAAATAAGTCCAGGTGTTTCACATTAATTCTCTCCATCTGTTGCTCTGATCCCATGTGGAGAGTGTGTGGGATTCTATAGCACAAACATAGATAGTTGGATACTCGAGCGCTACTGCTGGCCAATGTATTTTGAGGACTGGTGGAGGAGTGTTTTGTGGGAAGAAGAGTTGTGACTAGACCTGAAATTAATAAATAACATTAAGCTTAGGGCTGCAGCTTTTAGTAGACTGATCATTAGATTAAGAAGTTATCCCTGATTAATCAGTCAGCAGATTTCACATTATTATTATTATTATTATTATTATTATTATTATTATTAAAATAAAAGTACTGTACTTATAAAACTGCAGATGGCAAACATCACCTTAAGAAGCATTCCTTCCTGCGTGAGAGGGAAAGGAAGAGGATTCTTTCCTGTGTCAGAAGAGGCATTCTGAGTCATCTAAAAACAAAGAACTGTTTTATGAATTATTTTCTTATATGCACATGTATGCAGATTTGTCTACTTCTGCCTCCACCCCCCTGTCTTCCCTCTGCTATTTCTCTTGTTTTAATATCTAGATGGTGATCCCCTCAGGGTAGGGACTTATGTGTTTTCACTGTATATAAAGCATCATGTGTACATAGAAAATGCTATGTGAATAATAATAATAATATTTTGTTTAATCAAGTGACAGATCTAATTAGGATGCTAATCTTGTGCTGTGTATTTCTGAGAATTAGCTCCCTGCCCGATGTGGTGTGCCTGATACCAACACCAGACCTGAATAGGGAAAGCAGGCCAAAAAATGCAAAATGAGCTTCATGAACTTGAGAGCTGAGTTGGCAGCCACAACATGAAATTCAGCCATAACTAACGTGAAGTGTTACAGGCAGGAAATAACCAAATATACAAATAGAATACAAGGGATAGGTGGCTAGGCAATGACAGAAGGAATTTGAGGTTATAATAGTCAGCTATATTAACCAATCTAACAGCCCAATCCTAACCAGCTTTCCAGCGCTGATGCAGCTGCAATGCAACTCCGAGGTAAAGGAATAAAGGTTCCCTTACCATGTGGAGGGTTCCATGAATGCCACCCCACTGCAGAGTGCAGCGCACACCCCATTGGCAAGGCTGCATGCATCAGTGCTGGAAAGTTGGTTAGGATTGGCCTGTAAGTCATTGCAGAGGTACAATAGGATTTAATAATGGAGCATTGATTCCAGGAAGTAGTTAGGAAATCAGGGGGACAGCTGAAGTATAACAATGGAGGACTCCCAGCTACCCTCCATCCAATTGGATAAAATAAATTCACAACAGGACACCAAGGGATTTCTAGATGCAATAAGTTGTGCCTTGGAACACTTCCTCATGAAACTGACAAAAGGAGGGGCTGCATTCAACTTGGCCTTAAGTGGTGTCCAATCTAGTGCAAGATGGAAGTGTTATTGAATTGCTTGGAAGCATTGACCACAGTGCCATCGAATTAAACATATGAGAATGGAAGATTGCCCAAAGAGTCCAACAGTCACTTAATTTCAAAAGGAGACATTTGTCAGGAGAAAGGATTGGTTAAAAAAGAAGCTGGAAGTACAATTAGGAGGCTCGTAACCTCCGAGCTTCCCGAAGGGTTCTTTACAATCACCGTAACAGAGTCTTCAGAATATGTGTGGAGATTAAAAAAGGTACAGACAAGCCCAGAAGGATGCCAAAGTAGTTAAACAGCAAAGTCAAAAAGGCTAGAAAAAGCAAGAGGGATGGAGCTCAGGAAAAACTGGTTCTGCATCTCTGCAGTGTACAGTGCTGATTGACTGGCACCGGTAACATCATAAACCTCCCTCACCCAGGCAGTTTGTCAGCCTTTTAAACGTGATTTGTAAAAAGGCAATGGGCAAATCTGAATAAATGTTCAAGTTATGCCTTTATATAATAGATAGATAGATAGATAGATAGATAGATAGATAGATAGATAGATAGATAGATAGATAGATAGATAGATAGATAGATAGATATTTAAAAAGACACCTGAAGTAAGTGGGGAGGAGGTGCAAGACAGATGACTAAATCAGCATATGAATCGCTGGTAAATACATCTGTCCAATGCTCTGCAAAGGAGGTGGGGGGGGGCTTGACTCACCCTGAAGAAATAAAAATATGGAGCCCTGTTTTAGAGGTACATTTATACATGCTCCAAGATCTTCAGCAGTAAAGCATCTGCCTAGGAAGATTAAAAAAACCCAAGATAGCGATTCAACAAGAAAAAATTGAGCAGGTGCCTGCAAAGCATATTGGGGGGGGGGGCTACAGTTGTGGCTACAGGCCACCTAATGCGAAGAGAGGACTCTCTGGAGAAGACTCTGATGCTGGGAAAGATTGAAGGCAAAAGGAGAAGGGGAAGGCAAAGGATGAGATGGTTAGACAGCATCACCGATGCAACGAACATGAAAATGAGCGAACTCAGGAAGATAGTGGAGGATAGGAAGGCCTGGCGGGATATGGTTCATGGGATCACGAAGGGTCGGACACGACTTAATGACTGAACAACAACAACAACAGTTGTGGTGTTCTATGTTAGGGCAGTGGCTTGGATTAGGCAAGCTAACGAGTCCAGCTCTGATTTTATGAAGGCAACAGTCTGATAAGAGAAAATAGCTGAACTTTGAACTTTCTTAAGCAGCCAGATCATGTGTTTTGGGGCTGGGCGGACCAGCGCTCTGGTCCAGCATGTCTGCCCGTATTTATTTAATGGATGTATATCCCACCATTTAGGTCTTTAAGGTTGCAATCCTGTCCCCTCTGAATGCCTCCCGCCCCACAATGGGTCTCCTTGGACCTGCGCCAGCTCTTTAGCTTGCGCAAGTCCGAGGAGAGAAACGGGGTGGGGAGGCTGCTGCCGAAGAGGATAGGATCCAGCGCATGCCATCGATGTCAAAATCACCCCCTCCTGCTGCCTCCCTGCCCCTGTTCTGCCCTCCCACAACTGTCTCCCATGCTGACTTACCTGATCTGGCGGGTGGCCAGCGCTCTGATGATGCGTGGCCTTCCCGCCAGCAGCATGCGCTGCCGGAGTGCACTTTATGGCTGCTTTTTGGCAGCCAGCGCTGGCAGAACACTAGTTCTACCAGCGGGGCAGCCCAATAGGATTGGGATGTAAGGTAGCTTATGAACATATTTGTACCACAGCGTTCAGAAGGGTTTGTAGCAAACATAACAGGAGTCTTGTAGCATCTTCAAAGACTAATCAGTTTATTGTAATGCATGTTTTCGTGGGCTGTAGTCCACTTTATCAGATGCATGCTGGATCGGATTCTTCCCCAACTGTTTACATTTTTTTCTCTCCTTCTGCCCCATATTCCTGTGTGTGTACATCCAGGGGTATGGTCGGGGGAAGAATTTCTCCAGGACTTCTCTTACAGCAGGAGCAATGATGTGATCAGCAGGAGCGCTCAGGTGCTGCCTTTGAAGCTTTTTTTCAAAGGACAGCCGCGACGAACAATCAGGCTTGTTGTTGTTGTTCAGTCGTTAAGTCGTGTCAGACCCTTCGTGATCCCATGAACCATATCCCGCCAGGCCTTCCTGTCCTCCACTATCTTCCTGAGTTCGCTCATTTTCATGTTCGTTGCATCGGTGATGCTGTCTAACCATCTCATCCTTTGCCTTCCCCTTCTCCTTTTGCCTTCAATCTTTCCCAGCATCAGAGTCTTCTCCAGAGAGTCCTCTCTTCGCATTAGGTGGCCAAAATATTTGAGCTTCAGCCTCAGTACATGTCCTTCCAGGGAACAGTCAGGGTTGATTTCATTTAGGATTGACTGAGAAATTTGTGTTGGGGCATATGCTATTGTCTAGACCAGGAGTGAGGAACCTGTGGCCTTTTGGGGTACCAGTTGCGGTTTTTTGCGTATTTGTCCACAAATACTAATTCTGCCTTTTATTTCATGACACAACGCCAAATTCAGGATATTTTTTGGTAACTTTTATTTATTCTTTCCTGTCAGTGGCCAACTCAGTAATTGGCGAACTGGGAACCACCCAGTGACTCGCATCATAGGCATGAGAGCTTCTTAGGGAAAGAACTGTAATGTGTTAAATAAAAATGTATGCCTTTTCTAGTTAAGTAAAATAAATTTAAAAAGTGTGACCTTCCAGTATGAAAAGGTTCCCCGTCCTGCTCTAGACCATCATCTTTCCCAAGGACTCCCAGAGAGACAATAGGTAGCTCATGTTACATTAAAGTTACCCTCCTGTGCAGAGTTACCTGGGAGTAAGTCCCAATGAACACAGTGGAATGTTCTAAGTAAACCTGTATAGGCTAGCACTCTAGTATACCTTTTTATATTTATCTAAGACATTTTAAAAATTGATTCTGATGCTTTTGCTTTAAAACTATTGCAACCCAACCCAAGAGTTTGGGATGAAATTACCTAGATCTTTAAGAAGTATAACAACTTCCAAAGTAGAAATAAGTGGGAGGAAAAGAAAAAGTTCCAATGGAGACGTTTTAAGTTGACGTTTTGTTGTTGTATAGTCTTAGTGAGGTGGGGCTATGGGGTGTGTATGTCATAACAAATCTTGCACTTCAAAATTTACCATGACACCGCTGTATATGCCTGCCAATTTTGGACAATACTTCATGCATCTGATGAAGCGGACTGTAGTCCACAAAAGTTTATGCTACCATCAACTTATTAGTCTTTATGGTGCCACAAGACTTAAAATTTATTTTGAAAGATTTCTATCCTGCCTCATTCCCATAGAGACTCAAGATAGCTAACACTCAGCATATTTTAAAATACAATTAAGCATTAAAAACAAACACACAAAACGTCATTAAAACAACACAACAGAGGAACAAGAGCAAAACCAGAAACTAAACATAATTTGGAAAAGCCTGAGCAAATAAGTACGTTTTTAGAGAGCGACGAAACAAAAAAGAGAGAGAGGGACAACAGCAAACCTCCTGGGAGCGCAAGTTCCATGGAGGGGGGTCATTACCCAGTGGCGTCGTCAGTGGTGGGGGCAGCAGGCGGGCGGGGGTTGCAATGGCGGACGGCGGCAGCACGGATTGTCCCGTTCGCCGGGGCGAGCGAGAGAGCCGTCTTAGTGTATGGCCCACCCGCCCACCCTGCGCCTCTTGAGTGAGCGATAACAGCTACTGCCATTACGTCACTTCCAGCACGGTACTGTCATTACCGAGAAAGCCCTCCTATGACTCCCCTTCGATTATATGAATGAAGTTGATTTTAGGCACAGCAGGGTTGGGCTTCCACATGTTGGTCTTTGACGTTAGGACAATCTACAAATTCTTACAACCTAGACTTGATGTCCAGAGCAGACAGCAGGCAATACTTGTTTTTGTTGAGCAGGGCAAAGGACAAACCCTCCCTGGAAGAAGCTCCTTGACCACCACCAATCTTTTGTTGCACTGATGCTACAGAGAGAAGCACTGCTCTAGGGCCATTGATTTTTCAATTTATTTATTTATTTTATTAGAATTTTTTTATCCCGCTTTCTCCCCCTGTAGGGGGGACCTCAAAGTGGCTTACAACAATATAAAACTCTTAAAACATTAGTAAAATCTAAAACCACAATACAGAATATAAAAGCAGGAGTAAAAAAGTAAAAAAAAAAAACAGGAGTAAAAGGGGCTGGACCACTAAAATAGTTAGGCTGGGTGGCTAACTCAAAGGGCTTGTTTAAAAAGGAATGTCTTTAGGCCTCGCCAGAATACCTCCAAGGAGGGAGCAGTTCGTAGATGGTTGCACGAGCAGCAGTACAATCCGCTTTTGGAGAGGGAATGAGAAATGGAGCTCACTCAGTGTCACTCTTTTACTCTTCCTAATCCAAGGGCTAAAACAGTGACAGGGGAGATCCACAAACAATCCCTTGACTAGGAATCCCCCCCCCCATTTTGATCAAGGCAGTAGCAGTGGGGGGAAGGATGTTTAACTCATTTTTCCAGTCAAAATTACTCCTTCCCTAGCAATTTTGGTTTCTCTGGGAGGAAAAAATATTGGCCCAATATAGGTACTATATCAATTTCATTTTTTTTCTGCTGCAAAGCTAATAGTGGCTTTGTGGGGGGGGGGGTCGTCTCTATTGAGGAAATAGTGTAGGGGGGAAGGGTTAAACATCTCCGCTCCCTAGCGCTGCTGCCTCGACCTGATTTGTCCTATTCTTGCCTTCTACCCACTCCCAAGTGCTTTGCAGGAGATCTGGTAACAGATCTGTGTCATGTGTGTGTTGGCCCAGATCAAAGACCATTAGAAGGAGGTTGGGGTTAAAAGTGGATTGCTGGTTCCAGGTTGGGGTTAAAAGCGGGCCCTCCTGGAAAAGGTGAAGAAGACCACTGTTTTAGGCACAGCAGCCCTTCCCAAGCCAGGCATGAACCTTCCATAGGAAGCCACAAGCTTGATCCATTCCTAGTGACCAACTCCATCTAGTGGTTGTGTTATATAAAAATCAGCATTCAACATTCCAACGCTTAAGTTTACCTCAGCAAAAAGAGCCAAGGGGGTTACCACACGGAAAAAGGGTTAAAAGACGGGAAAACCCATTACACTACAGGACCTGAAGGAGAACTGTCACTCCCAGGGGCAGCTCAGTTAGAGAACTACTTGACCAAATATGGACAACAATCTAGAAAATTCTCTCCACAGGCTGTATAAGCAGAGGCTTATGAGGGTTGTGGGGATTCCTCTTGGTACTTGGTGGATTGTAGATTGTGGTTGTAGGTAATGATCATAAGAGCAACATCTGAGCAGCTACAGAAAAGCAAGAGATTAGAGGCACAGCGCAGGAAAGCTGACTTTACCATGCTGGTGATCTGAGGACCAGGTGGCTTAAATCTGTTATACTCACCTGTTACCTACCTGCTATTATCAGCTACAACTGTTAGTATGGTATATGCTAGTCTTTAGTTGGTTTTTGGATAATAAGCAAGCTAACTGTTCGCCTGATGTTTGCCTTTGCTTCAATATACCGCTTCCTTGAATATCCCTTTCACATTCCAGTGGTAGCAGGGTCCTTAGGAGTTTTGCTAACAGTTGGGCAATATATTGTCCCAAGTGGAAATTCCTCTGGAGCCAAAGTTAGGTTCACAGGATGCTTGTTAAAATAACAACTATATTCTGCTTCTTATCATTTTGAAGACACAGAACTCAGCATTTTATGAAATGGAGGCCCAAAATGAGCCACTGTTATTATAGCTTAGGGATGTACAACTTCAGTCCATAGTCAGGACTGGTTTTTACTATGGGCCCCTGGTACAAACATCACGCTTGTGTGCTCCCTTCCCCTCCCCCCTTTCATGTGCTCTGATTCCCACCCTCACGCACTTCCTTATTTGTGGTACGTTATGTACAGTTTGCCATTGCATCCAAATTCGGCAAACTTTGACTACCACGAGTCGTTGTTTGCCTCCGAACCAGAATTAGAAACTGTGGTAAGCCCCCTTTTGGGGGAGTGAACCCCCTATTCCCTAGGTAGGTTTAACTTGAAAGGGGCTCAGTAGAGTCCTTGAAGGACTGTCCTTCTGAGCCCTCTGCCGTTACAGCTGACTGCATGATCCGTCTTTTTCAGCTATTTTGTTTATTATTGCTCATCTTCTACATCCGGCTGCAAAGAAACAAAAGGCCCTAGCCAGCCCATCTGCTGACATGTGGCAGTTCACTGAGCACTCCAGCTCACCTGACCAGGTTGGAGGTCAGAAAAGGAGGCTCAGGTGGTCTTGACCCCTCTCTCCAGAAAAGCAGATGAGCACCCCTAATCAATGTTACTTAAGGCAAAGTACCAACTGTTCTGGGCTGTTGGTTCTGACATTCAACAGGTCAGCCTGTGTATTGCAGGATACAGCCCTTCTCCCAGACTGGTGGAGATGCTGAAGTTACTACAATGAAGTACTAATCCAGGCAGAAGGACCGCATCTAGTTAGTCACACCAAGATGTTATTGTTTTTCATTTTGTCGCTAAGACTGAAACCTCTTTTTGCTAGCTAACTACAAGGTCTGCCTTTTGCCTATAAGACTTTTTTTAATCCAATTGCAAGTGCCTGTTTTTGTTCATTTGCACCATTCCCCCTTTCCCTTTTTTTTTAGTAAATTCTTGCTATTTGTACTGTTTATTAATGTTATCAATAATATTTATATACCGCTTTTAAACAAAAAGTAGTTCACAAAGCGGTTTACATAGCTAAACAAACAAATTATTCCCTGTCCCCCAAAAGCTCACAAACTAAAGAGGACTCAAAAGAGACACCAGCAGCAGCCATTGGAAAAGACACCATGCTGGGGTGAAGAGGGACAGTTGCTCTCACCCTGCTAAATATAAGAGGACACCACTTTAAAAGGTGCCTCTACCTGGTACACTGTTAAAGCCATGCATTAGTGAAATGGCTAGTTCCAACTCCCTAGTGCAGTGGTGGCCAACCTTTCAACATGAATGCTGGCCCTTGAAATGGTTGCATAGGTGAGGGCATTTCAGCAGGTGCAGCTGCTTTAGCAGCACCATCAGCAATTGCAGCTGCCAAGATTCTGTCTTCTACACAACTCTTAAGAACACAGTAGTCCTAATGGTGGAAGGTTGGCCACCCCTGCCCTAGTGCCTCCCCTGGCTTTGGCCGTGGAGATCCAGGTTTTCATTGGAACCCTCCATTGTCAAAAGCAATTCATTTCCAGCTCCACAAGCCAGCTACTTTCTTTCCCATGCAAGCAGCTAACTTGTGCCTTTTGGAATGCCCTTGCTGGCTCGGGTGTGGTCAGAGGGTTAAAGAGGCATCCAGCAATCTGACCACGTAGGACTGATGTGACTTTCCTGCCAATTACGGTGCCAGCAACTTACAGAGGGAGTGTGGTACACAATAAAGAGTGTCAATGCAGGGAGAGAAGGATCCTTAATTCCTCTCCATTATCTCTCCACATCACAACCATCTGTCTTCTCCACCAGGAATTCGCAGCGCTTACTAAGGAGTTGAACTTGTGCCGGGAACAACTGTCGGAGCGTGAGGAGGAGATCTCAGAGCTGAAGGCAGAGCGTAACAACACACGGGTGAGCAGGGGAAGGGATGGGATGAAGGCTCCAGCCTTGTTTTGAAATCCACAACATACCGGATATTAGCCTTTTTAAGTTTTAAACGTTACAGGATTTATGCCCATGTACATATATAAATATTTTTTATTTATTTATCTTGCCATGTCAACTGCTTTCTGAACTTTTTGTTGTTGTAAACTGATATACAGTAGAACCCCCATATCCACGGATTCAGTTTTCACGGTTTCAGTTATCCGCGGTTTACCGCGGGCTGAATGGAAAATTCCAGAAATAAACGATTGCATGCTATTCTGAGTAACATGGTGAACAGTTCCCACCCCATCGTGCTCAGTACATTATTCATCTTTGTCCCCTGTACCCACGCTGGCCCTCTTTACTCGCATCTGGTTAGCCTCTAGCTTTATCATAAGTATGTATGTAAACAAAAAACAACTTATATTTAGGGTTCGCTACTATCCACGGTTTCAGGCTTCCGTGGTAGGTCTTGGAACATATTACCCGCAGATACAGGGGGGACGGACTACTATATTTATTTATTTATTTATTTATTTAAGAATTTAAATCCTGCCTTTCTCCCAGCGAGGGCACTCAAGGTGGCTTACAAAACATTAAAATACATATACATTAAAAATAAATTAAAAACAAGTAATTAAAAACAATTAAAACAGCAACTAAAAACAAACAACCCCAGTGGGTCAACCTATATTTACTTTGTTAAAAGCCATTTGTTAAGAAGCCATTTGTTAAAAAGCCAGCCCACCATGTCAGACATCGAATGCTACCCTAAATAAAAATGTCTTAAGGCCCCGCCGAAAGGTCTCTAAAGAGGGAGCCGTTCTTAATTCCAGGGGGAGGGAATTCCATAATTGGGGCGCCACTGCCGAGAAGGCCCTATTCCGCGCCGCCATCCCCCTCACTTCCGTCAATGGCGGCATGGTTACCAGGGCCCCCCCTGATGACCTCAGAGTACAGGTCGGATTATAAGGAAGGAGGCGGTCTCTCAAATACCCTGGACCCGAGCCGTTAAGGGCTATATTCTTAATACTTACATCCTGTGAGGTTTTGAGATGTGGATGGGTGAAGAAAGCCCTGTTTACTGATTTCCCTGTTCATAGGGAAGCAGGACTAGCCCTCTGGCCACACAGCACCATTGTGGAAAGCACAAGTGGACAAGGGGCCCTATGCACCTATATGGGGCATATTTTTCACACTTGTGGTAACCGCGTCAACATCAGGGGTGTGTCGTCACCTGTCGTGTCAGAGGGATATGACCAGAAGGTGCAGCCCCACCTTCCTCTCATGTATTCACTGAATATTCACTGAAACAGTGAACAGGACTAGAGATCTGAGACCTTGAGGCTTTGGCTCCCATTTGACAGCCACTTTGGACCAATGTCAAGTTTTATACATTACAGCTGTATAATTCTCCTATCAGATACTTGGTTCTTTTTCAGAATGGAATCACAATAGCAATATATTTGGGAAAAAAGTAACCTTTTCCGTGCTGTGTATGCATTAATGCCACACAGAGGCGTCACTAGGACGCGCGTCACCCCAAGGCGGGGGGGGGCGCGTCACCCTAGTGATGCCCCCGACTATGCCCCCCCAATATAGGCCGTGCTGCGATTTTTTTAGGGGGGCGACTCAGCTGCACCCTGCCCCGGGTGCCCCCTCCCGCCCCTTCGCGTCGCCCTCCGAACACTCCGAGGCCGGCCCGGGAGCCGGCCTCAGAGTGTCCGGCCCGGCCGGCGCTCCAGGGCCCTAGAAGGCCCAATGCGTCAATACGGGTAGTTTTACTTGTTTCACACATGCGCAGACTAGTTTGGTCTCTGCGCATGTGCGAAACAAGTAAAACTACCCGTATTGACGCATTGGGCCTTCTTTCAGAAGGCCCTGGAGCGCCGGCCGGGCCAGACGCTCCGAGGCCGGCTCCCGGGCCGGCCTTGGAGCATCCGGAGGGCCCGAGGGTGATGCGCGTCACGGAGGTGACACGCGCGGGGGTGCGCCCGTCACTCCTTTGCGCGCGTCACCCCGTGGCGGACTGCTCCCGTTGCTTGCCGGGAGCGACGCCATTGATGCCACACTTCATGTTTTCTGCAGCTGAGCCATAGATTTGAAAACAAATGTGGGTTTGGTCCACATTAAACCATTGTCCAGTGGCTAGATTGTTCAACTTCAACCTGGAAATTCAGGTTCAGATTGTAGCCCAGCTATAAATTTGAATATATCACTATCTCTTGGCTTCAGATCCATTATTGGAACATCTGTCACCTTCCTCACAACAGAGAGGGCTGTGATAATGAATGAGAATCATTTTTAATTCATTCTGCACAAGAGAAGCGTGCAGAAAGTATTAAGGATCTCAGATGGACTACAGGGCTGCACTTGTTAGCATACTAGTAAGCATGTCGTAATGCCCAGAACTGAATTTCTGAATAAATATGTTTAGGATCAGACTGCAAGTGCTAGAAGTTCATGCATTCTAGTTCTTAGGCTGGGTAGCCTCAGTTTCAACCCCGGAAGACTTCTTAAGGTCTGAGGGCAGAAGATAGACCCACCATGCTGAAGCTAAGCCTGTGTAGCTGTAGTCAGTGCCAAGATGCGTGACTGCTTGGGAACATTATGTGCACTGCCTGGAGTTCCATGAGGGAAGAAAGACAGGAAATAAATGAAATAAACAGACATGTAATGGCCAAGCTGTAGTTTGACCATTGTGACCATGCCTCAGGCATGCGCGGTATCTTCTCTTCTAGAGCATTCTGGTTCCCTTCCTCACTTCCTAGTTAACAGCTGTTTGCTGTCATGTCCAAATCGAGCAAACTGTGAGTACCACAAACCAGAATTGGAAACCCAGTTCATATTGTAGTTCCCAATTCTAGTTTGGAGGCAAACTCTGGTTTGTGGAAACCATCGTTTGACCATTTCAGACATCATGGCGAACTATGGTTTGCCTGAACCAAGAAATGAGGGTGGCACTTAGAGGATGTGGGGGCAAGAAGAAGTGTACAAGCCCAAGGCATGGCACCAACTGACAAAACATGGTTTGGCCATTACATATTATTACATAACATGTGAGTTAAACTGCAGTGTCTTGGGACTCCACATCTTGTCTGAAAAAACCACACGACCAAAACTCTGGTGCCTTAGTGTGCTTCATGTGAATGTCCCTCAGTGTCTTCTTGGAGTTCTTCTGAATGTCTGAAAGATTTACTTTGTCTCTCGATAAAGCCCCTTAATGAACAGTAAAAATAATGAATAACTATTGAAACGTAATACACAAATGACAACTGAATAATAGAGATATGTAAATACATGGTTAAATTCAATAAACAATGACAGAAGTGAACATATGCCTCATCTATGGTACAACAATGACCTCTTCTATCGTTGTTTATTGAATTTTACCATGTGCTTATAATATGCATCTCTATTATTCACTTTTCCTTTGTGTGTTATATTTCATTAGTTATTCATTATTTTAATGTTTATTAGGCGATGCTGCTCTTGTTTTGTTTTTTCCTTTTAGAACAGGAGCAAGCACGTTTTCCTCCTTCTGTTGTTTTCCCTGGTAGAATCCGCCATTATTGTACTTTGGATAACCTAGCTGTCTTTCTGCCATGCCTGCTTATGGACACCCCCAGGGTTATCTGCTTGGTGTAGGTGACCATTTGAAAGAGGGGGAGAGGCCTTCTTAGCACAGAAGTGTCTGCATGGTGTTCAGGAGCTGTGGAGGTTAGGTGTTTAAACTCCCTCTCCAGCTGTTCGCTTCATATTGTGTCTCCATTAGCCACTAAGCTACCTTGTCTTTCTTTCCCAGCTGCTTTTGGAACACCTGGAATGCCTAGTATCGCGACATGAACGCTCCCTCCGCATGACGGTGGTGAAGCGCCAGGCTCAGTCACCGGCCGGTGTTTCCAGTGAGGTGGAGGTGCTGAAGGCCCTCAAGTCTCTCTTTGAACACCACAAGGCCCTGGATGAGAAGGTGAAAAAAGAGTTGGAAGTACTGTATATGGACAAGATGGGATGAGGGGAGGAATTTGTCCCAGATGCCATCAAGGGCAGTGTTTCTCAAACTGTGGGTCTGGGTCGCGACCCGATTTCTGGTAGGTCCCAGGTGATGGAAAGATCAGATAAGTAGCCCTGAGGCTGTTGAAAAATCAGATAGCTACTAATTGCCCTTCAAAGAGCTGAGCTCCTGCAGTTTGCAAGATAACTGCTAATTACCCTGCAAACAGCTTGAGGCTATTCATTAGGGCTGCCTCATTATGAGAAATGGATTGAGTTTTTTGCAAGTAAATAAATAAAATATTACTTGTAAATAAATAAATATATTATTTCTTTCTAGATCACCTTTTTTAAGTCTTGTAAAGCTAGGTGGGTCCCAATAGAGTGTCATTTTAAAAAGTGGGTCCCGGTGCTAAAAAGTTTGAGAACCACTGCTCTAGGGGAAGCCTCAATTGTATACTGAAGTCCCAAGCATACCTACTTCACCACCAGCCAGTAGTTTTGCTGGCCAGAGAAAAATACAGGAGTTACTTTTAGGTCATGTATGTGGAGGTGCGAAGTGGTGCAGGATGTAAATTGAGTGAAAATCTGGGCTGTTGCTTAAGGAACCCCAATGCCATGTGTGGAGGATTAGCAGAGCCTGTGAGGAAACGGAGTGTGTGTCAGGAGCCCCCTGCTCATTGCTGAGGTGGTTGAGAGGAGAATACTGGGTTATCTTAAGGAAGTGGTGAAGCTGGCCACGGGGTGTTGGGAAAAATGCATTTCCCCTTCCCATATAGGAGGAGGCAGAGATTGTAGGCCTAAGGGAGTAGAATGAATGTGTCTGTATTGCCCAATTGATGCTAACTTCACATCCTCTCTCGGTATGTGGCAGGTTCGAGAACGGCTGAGAGTAGCATTGGAACGGGTTGCAGTTTTGGAGGAGGAGCTGGAATTGTCCAATCAGGAGGTATGAAGGAGGTTTCTCCTCTGTTTGCAATACCATATTTCTTCGAGTCTAAGGCGCCATCGATTCTAAGGCGCACCTTTACTTTCAGTACCACCAGCAGGGAAAAAAAAATCCATCGATTGTAAGACTCACCTCCCTTCATTGAATCTACCTGCTCAGCACCAACTCTCCCCAGCATGTCTCCTGCAGCTGAGGATGACTGAGTGCACTGCCAGAAAGTGCCATTTCCTTCATTACCTGGGCTTGGGGGAGCTTCAGGGAGGCCTGTGCAACCCTTTGCAGGCCTCCCTGATCTTCAGTTCGGCAAAAAACAGCGATTTTTGGCCATTTCTGGTTTTCGCGAAAACCGGAAATGGCTGAAAACCACCATTTTTTGCTGAACTGAAGATCGGGGAGGCCTGCAGAGGGTCACACAGGTCTCCCTGAAGCTCCCCCAAGCCCCAGTAAGTAAGAAGATAGCATTTTGGGGTGCTTTTTGGAGACCTTCAATTCTAAGACGCACCCCATTTTTTGAAATGCTTAATTGGGAAAAAACATGCGTCTTAGAATTGAAGAAATACAGTAGTAGTGTATGTGTCTGAGATTTGTATGGATACGTGTTGTACCACGCACATGAACTCTGGGCAAAAATTGAACAGTGGTTTTCAGTTGGTAGTGGATTGGAACAAGCAAGGGGATCACGGGACCATTGTGGGAGGATTTGAGTATGTGCTATGGACAAAGAGGACCCCAGGATTAATTTAAGTGGGGTCTTAAGTGGATGTGATTTGCAGGCTGATGTCTGGGATTGGTGATGTTATTCATCGGTTGCCTTGCTACCTATTGGGGACTGGGGCTCCCAGGGTAACAAGAGTCAATCATGTGAAGTATTTTTGTGGGATAAAGTCCGAAACACACCGGGTGTGTCTTGCGTGCATCGCGTACGACGCGACAAACGCGGCAAAACCTGGGCATTGGCCAAGGGAGGTGTCAATGCACACGTGCCTCCCGGCGAAGGCAAGTCCCACTGCAAGAATGCGGGCGCCGCCATCCGCCACATGCGCGATGCACACGGGATGTGCCCGGTGTGTTTCGGCCTTAAGAATGTGGTATGCCAAATCTAGCACCCCCAATTCCTCCAATACCAGTTATTGATTGCCTTACCCTTCCAGCTCTGTGTGGTGCACCAGCTACAGGTGGGTGCGGGTGAATGAGAGTCTGTACTTTTAACCCCAGCCTTGCCTCCTCAAGAGCCCGTTCAAAGTTATTGGATCGTGTCTATAGTCCTGCATCTTCCCAGTAGTCAGCTAAAAGCTAATCAAGTTGCCTGGGGATGGAGCTTATAAGTTATGGGAGTCTCTTGCTGAACCACAGAATGGAGTGGCAACACATGATGTTATGAATATAACATACTTTGGTTTAGCATGGTGGCTGATATTTAGTATTGGCAATATATTCCCCAAACTGAAAAAAAGTTCCCTGGTACTGCCAGAAAGACTCAAATCAATTGCCTCCTGCGTCTTGTTCCTCAATTCAAATTTAATTTTACTCCTTTGTGCATGTTCTTTTCCTTCCTCACCCACTTCCTATCTGCAGTCTCTCTCCCTTCGAGAGCAGCTTGCCCGACGCCGATCCGGTCTTGATGACCCCAGCAAAGAAGGGGATGCCCAGATTTGTGTAAGTGCTATAGAAAAGGAAACACAAGGGGGATGGGAACACCCAGAAGCATGCGCGTGCACTCTGAGTGTCCCCATGCAGAACCAGGGAACAAACTTCAGTTCAGATATGTTGGGATGTGGGAACTTTCTTCTAGGACAAATGTTCTGTTGTTTTGTCTTCTGCTCCTTCACGTTTTTGTTCTCCAACTTGTATCCCTGCCTTTTTCCTTCACAGTCTGCTGCTTTCTTGTTGTTCTCCCCAAAGTTTGCCCAGCTGGTCTCCATACCCATTTGTTGCAAATCCCAGTTTTTGTGCTCCTCCCTCCCTCTGAACTGACTTCTTAAACTCTTCTCCCTTTGTCTTGGTCACCTCTTGTTTCCCCACAGGCTTACAGAGCTTTGTGCTGGTGCTGCAAAATGCCACTTCCGCCCATTAACTATGATCCAGGAAGCCCCCTCCCAGCCCATCAAGTTCATACGTTAGAATGGTGTCAGTTGGTTTCCCCTTCCCGCTGTTTTCAAACCTGAACAATCCAGGAGGCTTTGAGTAGCCCTGCAGAAACAGTGGCTGAAGGGGGGCGGTGGGCACCTGGGCGGCACGCAGGGAGCTCCGGGCGGCACGCAGGGGGTGAGAAAGTGGACGGCGGGGGCACCAATCGCGCTGTTTCATCGGCAGGAGGAGCGGGCGGCGGCAGCAGAGTGGGCTATTGGTTTGGCCCACCCTCCTGCCCTACGCCTCTGAATGCATGTTGAGTGGCGGCACCGGCAACAACCAGCGGTGATGGCACCGTGGGGCCGCTTAGCTACACCTCTCTAGCCCTGGGAGCTTCGTGTTATTTTTTTCTCTCAAAAAATTAAATAATTGGGAAATAAGGTTAGAAAGGACTTCTTTCCCCCTCCCTTTAGAACTAGGGACAGTGCAGCAGATACCCAACTAACTACAGGGGCTGTAGCTTAATGGTAGATTACATGCTTTGGATGCAGAAGGTCTCAGGCTGGGAAATGTGGAAAGGCCTGTCTGAAACCCTGCAGAACTACAGCAAGCCAGTGAAGGCAGTGGCCTGTCTCAGCATTTCATATGTTCAAAGGACATTGTTGTTCACTTGTGCAAAGTGGGAGGAAGCTAGGAAGATACTGAGTCAACCTCCCTGGTCCACATAGCCTGGCATTGTCTACTCTGGCTGGCAGCAGCTCTCTACAGTTTCAGACAAGGGTCTTTCCCAGCCCTGTTACATGAGACCCTTGGACTGGAGATACCAGGAATTCAGCCTAGGACCTTCTGCATGCAAGCCAGATGCTCTTGCTACTGATTTATGGGCCTTCCTATTTGGGGGTGGGGGGGTAGTTGATGGTGTTAGTTGCATGTGTGTTCAGAAGGGATGTTTCCCAGCTGGAGGAAAGGTGATATAATAATACCCTTTGCACTCCCTCCCCTTTACTCTTCAGGCCAATGGATCAGGCTCCCTTGACTTAGGACGTGGTGGTCGAGAATCGGAGCTAGAAGAAGTCCTAGAGCGCCAGCGAGGGGAGCTGTCCCAGCTGAAGGAACGGCTGACCTTGCTCTGCCGGCAGATGGCCGAGCTTGAGGAAGAATTGGCGACGGCCCAGCGGGACCTCATCAAGTCCGAAGAGATCAATGCCAAGCTACAACGGGACCTCAAGGAGGTAGCAGCAGTGCCTATCTGCCCTCTCCCCATTCCACAATTCTGCCTGAGCTTGTGTGGGGAACCGCTGACTCACAGATGGCCCCAACAATGCCATTGTGCCTCCTTACTACTCATGAGAGGGTTGGTTTGTGCAACAGAATACAATCTCAGACTCCTGTTTTTAGAATACTGTGACCCCTGAGAACACAAAAAATTAATGTCCCTGCCTTAAGAAATCAGAGCTTTTTAGTCTGGAAAAACAGAAAACTAAGGCAGGGCATGACAGAAGTCTGTAAAATTATGAACTGTGTGGAGAGAGTGCACAGCGAATAATTATTCTGTCTCAAAACTCTAGAATCACAGTTTCATTGGAGCCATCGAATGAAACTGACAGGCAATAGATTTAGAGAAAGCAAAATATTTAAGCAGCAACTGTATTTCCTTGAAACAGAGTAGCATCCACAACCACACACAGAATTCTACATACAGTACTTTTATTTTTCAGTTTGCATTTACATTATCTTTTGTTTTATTTCTGCCATTTGTACCCCACCTTTCTGTAATATAATCAAGATGACTAGCAATATTTATTTTATTTTTATTTCATTTTTTAAAAATCACTTTCTGCTTTATGTTAGACCAGGGGTTCTCAAAGTGGTGGGTCGCGACCCACCATGCCAGGAGGGAGCTGGCACTGCCCCCTTAAGGGGTGTTGTGATTACTGATGGCAGCCTGCCGCCGAGAACAAAAAGGGTATTTTTAGACTAACCAGGGGTCGCGCCACCCTCCGGAGGGTGCGGGGGACAAAAAAAAAACCTAGTGAGCCTCTGCAAGCCTCCAAATCACGGGGGGGGGGGGGGTTAAGTGTTAACGGGGCATGTGTTCGTGTATGTATGCTTTCCCCCACTTATCTTGAATATGGAAGGCTTCCAGCGACGATCTTCTTCCTGCGCCGGGCACATCTTCTCCCTGCGCCCGGCGCGAACTCCGTAAAACGCCCAGCAGCGCTTTCCAGAGTTTGTGCAGGCGCAGAATGTCAACTGGAAACTTCGTCGTTCTGCGCATGCACAAGTCTTCCACAGTTCGCGCAAGCGCAGAATGATGAAGTTTCCAGTCGACGTTCTGCGCCTGCACAAACTCTGGAAAGCGCTGCAGGGAGCTTTACGGAGTTCGTGCCCGGGCGCAGGGATAAGATCATCGCTGGAAGCGTCCCATATTCAAGATAAGTGGGGGGAAGCACACATACACTAACACATGCCCCGTTAACACTTAAAAAACCCCAAAACAGTGAAAAAAAACGTAAAAATACGAAAAAAACCCGAAACCTAAGGAGCCCTGCCCCACCCCCAGAGCCCTGCGCCCTACGCCCTGGGGCCCACCGCGCCCCCCCCCGCACCATATCAGGCGACGTTTTTGCTCCAAATGACTCCTGGAGGCGATTAAAGCCCACTTCCGGTTTATTTCTTGGTTTTCCCAAAATAGCCCTCCAGAGGGCGACACAACTCCTGGTAAGTTAGTCTCTTCTACCCACTGCTATACATTTAACAACAGAGGGCCTCAGAGCAGGATTGCAGTGGTGAGCAGAAGTGGATTGCAGTGCTCAGGCAGGTGTGTACAAGTCACAGGGAACTGTCCTGTCTCCCACAGTCTGCACCTGAAGTGTCTGTGCTGGGATTCTATGTGTTTCACGGTAATGGGAGGGAGGGCGGGCGGTGGCTGTGTGACCGACCCTGTGACACTTCTCTATTGTTCCCTTCTCTTGCGTGTGGTGGGGGTGATAGGCACTCGCCCAGCGGGAGGACATGGAGGAGCGGATTACCACGCTGGAGAAACGCTACCTGAGTGCTCAGAGGGAGGCAACCTCTCTTCATGATGTCAACGACAAACTGGAGAATGAATTGGCCAGTAAGGAATCCCTGTACAGACAAGTGAGTCCCCATTCCCTGCTTGTCTTTCATCTTCTGATGTTCAGTTTTGTAGAGACCGATCATCTTGGCTGTTCCCAGCACCTCCCTGCTAGCGTCTGCCTGTCCCTAGCACTCTCCCACAACTTTCCCTATACATACAGATAGTTGTAAAGTTGTCTTAGCTTGCTACAATACTCACAGTGCTAGTACATAGCTACAGATGACTAAATGGCTGAGATTCGCCATTGGCTATCTCCTAGCATCTCTCAGTCACTTGCTAGCTTTTCTCATATCTCTCATCCTTACTCATATGGCCTTGGAAGGTCCCACTTCCTGAATGTTCCAGCACCTTCTAGCACTACAGACAGTTGAGGTTGACTTGTTTTCCCTTATCACCAACCCAAGCTTTCTGTGTTTTCTTCTTAAGTTCCTACAGTCACCTGTTCAATACATCACTGTTGGTTTGGGACAATTGCTTGGGGTTTAGTTCCTTGATGAGGCCCTTGAATTTAATATTGTCCACTGTGCAGAGTGAAGAAAAGAACAGACAGCTACAAGACTGGCTGGAAGATGCCAAGCAGAAACTTCAACAGACTCTTCAAAAGGCCGAGACCTTGCCTGAGATTGAGGCCCAGCTGGCCCAGCGAGTAGCTGCCCTCAACAAGGTACTACACACAGGGGAGGGGTAATTCAGTGTGTGGTGCAGAGGAGTAGAGAAAGTGGCCAGTGGGAGGGATGAAACTGGAGGCATGGGAAGTGGGTCAGAGTGGATTCAAGAGGGTGGGCCATCGGGAAAAGGAAGGCATGGCGTAACTTGATCTTTCATTCGGCTCTCTAGGCAGAAGAACGCCATGGGAATTTCGAGGAGCGCTTGCGTCAACTTGAGGCCCAGCTGGAAGAGAAAAACCAAGAGCTCCAACGGGTGAGGGCAAGATGGAAAATGAGGGCAGAATTTGGTGGGCAGCTAGTGCTGCAGGAGCTGGAAGAACTTGTGACTGACATCCCAATCCTATGACCCTTTTATGACTGCGTATCTCCCAATATGCTGTCATAAAAACCCCAGAGACGGTGCAAACATCACACCACTGTCGGGCCATTCTGGTGGTGCACCACCATTCTGGTCGCCCCCCCACGCTCCGTCAGTATGACTGCATTGTCAATGGGGAGGGATAGGGTTGGGCTGCTAGAGGAGATGGCTCTCTCCAATTGGGCCACTTACTTAGCTTTATGAGAGTGACTTGGAAGGGGAGACACTTCTTCTGGGGATGGGCGAAGGAGTACAGTAAACATGAGAGATTACTGGCTTAATCTATTGGGAAGCAGGTAGGTCTTTGGAAGAGAGGGCTGACATATTTAGCTATAGATTCAGTGGGACAACCTTGGGAGTGTGGGCCACAGGTTTCTCTCCGCAGTGGTTCCCATATCTGTAACATAGCAGCCTATTTTGCCTGGTTTTTGTGAGGACAAAGAGTATAAAAGCACTATAATGTATTGTGAGGACAAAGCAGTATAAAAATAAGCAGGAAAGAGGGATCACTAGGTGCAAGCAGGAGGAGACGGAGGGAGCAGGCAGCATTGGTGAAGGTTTCTGGGAGCTAAGTGGGAAAAAAGGGCAGGAGCTTGTTGACAACAGCTGACAAGCTGAAGAGCGCCATGTAGCCCCTCTCAAATTCTGCTTCTTCCTTTGGAAAACAGGCCCGCCAGAGGGAGAAAATGAACGATGAACACAACAAGCGCCTCTCAGAGACGGTAGACAAACTGCTGTCTGAATCCAACGAGCGCCTCCAGTTGCACCTCAAGGAACGAATGGGGGCCCTTGAGGAGAAGGTAGGTGTCCGGGGTGTGTCCGTGATGAAGCAGTAATGAGTTTGGGTTTGCAGAGAAGCATTCCTCAGAGCAACTGTGTCTGTTACACCTATGCCTCTGAGCTGGGAAGGAGTCAGAAGAAGGAGTGGAAGATGACATCTGAAATTCTAACCATTTGGCTGGACAAAAAGGGGTGTTGTGAAGGCCTTTGAATGGCTGTCAACTTGTGATTCCAGGGTGGCTTTGGCTGCAGGGGGGTTGTTTGTGACAACACAGGCAACTGTGAAGGAGGACATCAAGCAGAACACAGGAGTTGGGATGACGCAGCAGAGTCCTTCCAGCCAACTCTTCATGACTGTGTCGATCACCTTGTGGGGAAGGCCTCAGATCCAGTTTGAGTGCACTTTCCTGTTTGCTAGGGTGGGTGGGGAAGATATGGGGTCTGCAGAGAAGGGTTGCAGAACATCCTGACAGGAGGCTTGTCTTGGCGTTCTGGCTCCTTGCCACAGGATGTGGTGATGGCACCTGGCCTAGATGCCTTTAAAAGGGGTTTGGGCAGATTCATGGAGAAAAAGACCATCACACGTTACAAGCCATAAGCAACCTCCTGGTTTTAGAAGTGGGTTTTCTCTGTGCCAGGTGCAAGGGAGTGTCAATGGGAAACAGGTTTTCTCTGTGCCAGGTGCAAGGGAGTGGCGACAGGATACAAGTATCTTGCTGTCTTGTGTTCCCTGAGGCATCTGGTGGGGCCACTGTGTGATACAGGAAGCTGGACTAGATGGGCCTTTGGCCTGATCCAGCAGGGCTCTTCTTATGTTCTTATGCTCTTGTTGAACTCTTCTTTCTGCTTCTTCCCTTCCACTCCCACCCCCTCCTCTTCAAGAACACGCTGAGTGAAGAAATTGCCAACATGAAGAAGGTTCAGGATGAGCTGCTAGCAAACAAGGTGAGATTGACTAAGCATTGGCAAGTGAGGGAACTCAGAAGTAGAGAGGGTTGTCTGAATTTGGGGCTGAGGAGGCAGAGGCAGGGCAGGGGGTTGCGAGCTAGAGACAGGGGAAGAGTGAGGGAAATATGATGGAGGCGGTTGGCGGCAGCTCTGAGTTCAACTAGTTCAATGTCTTCCTGTGCACATGCCCTACAGGAGCAACTCCTAGCTGAGATTGAGAGAATGCAAATGGAAATAGACCAACTACGCGGGCGTCCAGTCTCCACCTACTCCCGGTAAGAGGGCTCCCTTCTGTATGGGATGGGCTGTAGCCCAGTGGTAGAGCATTTATTTTACATGCAGAAGGTTCCAGGTTCAAGCCCTGGCAGCATCTCCAGGTAGGGTTGAGAAAGACTCTTGACCAAAACCCTGGAGAGCCACTGCCAGTCAGTGCAGATGAACCAAGGGTCCAGCTCGAAAATAGCTTCAGATGTGTGCTCCCTCCTTAATAATAATAGTAATAAATTTAGTGCCCCCTATTGATTTGGGGGGAAAGGCACCTGTTGGGATTCAGTTCCCTTCCTGGCACACCCCTGCCATGAAGTCACCCTAGTGCCTTGCGTCTCTTTGATACCTCTCCCACCAGGTTTCAATGGTAATAAAGATGAGTCAGGATTCCAAGGAATTCTGTTTTATTGCCCCAACATTAAGTGCCCAGAAGGGCTGTACTGGGAGAAGAATGTGGCTGTTGGACTGAGGAGGTTTGGTGGGAATGGGCCTGTTGACTTATATGGTGGGATCTTTCCCCTCCTGATCATTCTTGCTCACGGTCTTGTTTTTCCTGCTCCACGGAGGTCTCTGCCGGGCAGCGCGTTGGAACTGCGTTACTCCCAGGCGCCCACGCTGCCCGTGGGGGCCCACGTGGACCATTACAGCAGTGCTGGCGTGGCAAGACGTTCAAAGAAGGGCCGCTGGACCGTCAAGGATGAAGCCACCAAGGTATGAGATTCCTGGGTTGGACCATCCGAAAACGAAGAGTCTAGCACTGACAAGGAAGGAGTCAGTGGGGAGTGTGGGGTGGTAGTGGCAAGATTTAGGGTTTGCATCGTTTGATTAGAAGGGAATCTCAGTCCAGAACTGGACATCCAGAACTTGTCATGACTGCCAGCAATAGCAGTAGGCCTGCGTCTTGTTATCCGTGATAACAAGTCTTGTTCTCCAGGATAGTACAAAACATGAGACTTGACATCATTGGACTCCAGTTTCCCTTCCCCCACAAGTGGCTGTCACTGAAGTGGAGTAGGTGTGATGATGTCACATCCTGAGTTTTGTACACTAGACATTACCATGGAGAACAAAATGTGGGACTGCTGTTTTTGGCAGCAGTCAAGCACCCTCCACACTATCTGATTCTGGCGTAACGGGGGATTGAAAACATCACAGGTCAGAGGCAGCATGGAAATGACTTATGGAAGGGAGGGATGTACAGCCACAAAGAGTTTATGAGGCCTGTAAGCTGTTTCTCTGGAAGTCTCTGTTGCCACCACCGCCAGTTGTAGCTCCTAATGCAGAATTTTGTAACTCCCCACAGAATGCTACAAATAACAGTTTCTAGACCACCTGATCATGGGGAACCTGGTGCTTAGAACTTGTCAGCAGAGGGTAGTACTATCTTTGCAGCCACTGACTTCCCATTGGCCTCTGCCAGTTCACTCTTCACGACCCTGAAGTGTAGGGGTGCTTCCATATTAGCCTTTTCCCCCAGTCACCAGTCACTCACTAATTTGCTGCAGAGTATCCAGGCATTTCTCCAAGAATCATTTCCATGGCTGACATTCCCAGGTTAGTTTGCTTTTTCAGGTGTCTGTCCATGTTTTTCAGTCCCTCGTTGTCCTTATTTGTCAGAGCTTCCATCTCATCTGTAGTGCTGTCATTTGAGATGTAGGTAGATGTGGAACTATTGCAGCACTTTGTTTGTGAATGTGACTTGTGACATGATAGTTGATGGTGGATCTCTGCCTCTCCCAGTTCCCTGCCTCTTCTCCATTACCTGTTCGAAAACATTATCCCTTGCTGATGCGACCATTTTATTGTGTGTGTTTTAAAAACCACTCTGTCTGTGGACTCGGGTGCATTGGCATTCCTGTCTGTTTGGGTTGCATATCTTGTTACACTGACTGTTATGGTTTGTAATAGTAGCAGCAGCAAAACCAGAACCTGGAGAGTTTGGATATTTGGACCTTTGGGGAAAACTGGAGGAAAAAAATCCTAAAAATCCATTGCCAATGATAGTAATCCTTCCCATAATGCCACTTCTTTTAGTGGCGTTTTGCCCCAGCACTGTTCATTTCTCAACATGCCATATGTAGCCAATGGGAGCAGTGCATTCTGGGTAGCGCAAGGCCAATCAGCGCCAGTTTCCTGCCTCATCCGCAACCGTTTGTTGTATATAACACAGTTTCATGCAGCACTCGACTTTTGGGGAACATATCCCTTGCGCTATTGGAGGCATTTGCTGTAATGATTTCTACAGCAGGCTTGCTGCAGACATTCACATGATCGATCATGTGCATGTCTTGCAAGGCTTCAAAAGGAAGTGTTGGCCAGAGTGTACTGCCCATTTTTAGTTTTTCAGTAGAAATTGTGGGGAACAGAAGTTGCAGGAGGTTAAGGGAGCAAGGCACAAAAACAAGTGCAAAGGTCATAGGAAAATGCCACATGATTAATGCCAAAGGACTGTAGCATGGCATTGTCCCAGGATTCTCCATGCTCCTTCCATAGAGCATGACAAAAGAGTGGAACAATCATTTAAACCTCTCCCCCAAATAGCGTGATCAAAATGAACTAAGCATAGGCATCCAAGCAAATATGCATAATTCTAGAAAAAATAGTTTATATTTTTACCTCAGCATTTCAGACCCACTGAGTTTATAGGGTCAGGTAAGCAATGCTTGGTTATGAAGTGTGGTCCAAGGTGAATATTGGCAGGAGAGTGCTATATTGTTGGTTGAAGGAAAGCGCATACAGGTGGGCCCCCATATCCACTGATCCGCTATCCACGGTTTCAGTTATCCACGGATTACGGGGACACCCCCCCTCCAGGCTTTTACTTTTCACCCAGTAAACTTCGTTTCTTCCTTAAACAAACAGGAGAAGCAGCCTCTGGCTGCTTATTGCAGGCAAGTAGAACAAGACTAAGTCCTAGAGAGGCTCCACAAGGTTAACAGAAACCTTGCAGAGTCTCTCTAGGACTTAGTCTCGTTCTACTTGCCTACAATGGAGGCTGCTTCTCTGTTTGTTTTAAGGAAGAAACAAAGCTTGCTGAAAGAAAAATAAGAGCTGGGGGATGTACACGCCTGCCCGCAGGGGAGGCAGGGCGGGGGGGCCCTCAGGAAACCATGGAGGGGGTGTTCGCTCCTGTCCACGGTTTCAAGTATCCACGGAGGGGCCTGGAACATATCCCCAGCGGATATGGGGGGAGTACTGTAATTATTTTGCGTTTCGAAAGACAGCGGGGGTTGAAAGGGAATGGTGAGGTGGGTTTGAGGGCAGCGGTTTGAGGGAGAGGGAGCACCGCTGGTGGGGAGCATGCCACCCAGAGAGCTGTACGTTGTGAGTTGGCAGTGTATGTGGTGGTGATAGTGGTGGGGAGACACAGTTGAAAAAGACTCCTGAAGGTAGTTAATGGGAAACGAAGGAAGCACAGAACAATAAAAAAGAGAAGGGAAAGGCTCAGGCTGAGGTTGTTCAGTGGCTTGGGAGTTGCCAGTGACATTTAGGTGTAGCAACAGACTGAAGAGGAAATTTGGTTACCCTTGGAGAGTGGACTAAAGACCAGGAGGCTTACTTAATCATAGCTGAGATATGGGGGCTGGAGGGGCTGGACTGAGGTGAATAGAACCTAGCAGGGATTCTGTCCCTTTCCTTTCTGTTCCTCATAACTGTATTTTCTCTCTTTTTTCCCCAACTCAATTTCCACTGGACACCACCTGGTGAGTGTCCCTCTTGATGTCACTTTTGGGGACTGGGTTGCCCTCACAGTAGAGCAGTACCAGGGGTCAGAGATGGGGGCAAGGGAGAGTCATGTTTCCTGAAGTGGGCCTTATGCATAGGCTTACCAGCGTCCCGGAGTCGACTCTGGCTTCAGCCTAGAGCAGATCCGAGCCGCTCTCAAGGGTGTACCGCGGCTGCCCAATGGGGTTCTGGCTTCTGTCGCATCGTTGACCGGAAGTTCTGGAAGCCCTTTGGGCAGCCGCGGTGCACCCTTGGGAGCGGCTCGGATCTGCTCTAGGCTGAAGCCAGCGTCAATTCCGGGATGCTCGTAAGCCTACTTATGCAGGGTAACCAGATACAATGGAGGACAAAGTGCCTATACCTTTAACCATTGTATAGAAGAGGGAACTTTGGCAGGTGCAGCTTTTTACACCGTTCCATGATGAGCTGCACCTGCCAAAGTTCCCTCTTCTATACAATGGTTAAAGGTATAGGCACTTTGTCCTCCATTGTATCTGGTCACCCTGGCCTTATGTGATGTACTTCCCTCTGTCCCTAGGATAACTTGCACCCTCTTCATGCAAGCTGGGTGACACCTTGTCATTTCTCTTCTTCCTTTCCCCACAGGTGGTACCCTCTCAGGAGTGGGAGCGGGCCCAGCAGGCAGCTGGAGGCCCTTTCGAGGGCGGGTTGGACGGCTCGGATGAAGACGAGCGAGATCCCATGTTCAGCTCAGCCGACCTACTCTCCCCCAGTGGGCAGGCGGATGTGCAAACCCTAGCCATTATGCTACAGGAGCAGCTGGAAGCCATCAACAAAGAAATCAAGTGAGTTGTCCTGGCCAGCAACTTCTTTGCAATAGGCAAATGCAAGTGCTTTTCCCAGGAGGCACCTCATCCTGCTCCTGTCAACCTGCCGCTCTCCCTCAGGCCTCTCCTTGCCTCTTCCCTAGACCGCACACATGAATTCTGTCATCCTGTGGAAACCCCCAGCCAGTGGCTTCGTCAGCGGTGGGGGTCTTGGGATGGTGGGCCCCTGGGCGGCAGGATTAGGCCCCAGGCGGCAGGCAGGCGGGTGCAATGGCAGCCGGCGGTGGGGATGGATTGTCCCATTTGCCAGGGTGAGCGAGGAGCACTAGCGGTGTGTTCGGCCCGCCTGCCCTGCGCCTCTGAGTGCTCAAGTGCTCCTGGGGGGGCAGTCCCAAAGGTCTCCTCATTCGTTCTTTTACCCAGGGGTAAGCCTCCGTGGCACGGAGAGGTCTACTCAAACCTGTGCCAGCGAAATTGCTGGCGTACGTCTTTGTTGCTGGCGTACGTCCACAGGATCAGGTCCAGAAATGGGGTTAGGATTTGGCAGCCACTGCTGGCACCAAAACCATCCCCTTCCTGGCCCCGATCTGCCCCTATCACTTCCCTGTTCTGCCCTCCCCTGCTGGCCTACCTTGATCAATGGATCTCCAACACCCCGCCGACAAACACAGGGCCTCTCCGGCGGCAGACCAGAAGCATGCAGCTTCACATGCTGCTGGAAGCCCTTTAGTGACTGCCATAAGGTAGTCACTGCTGGCGGAACACTTGTTCCACCAGCGTTCCAGCCCAATCGAATTGGACTGTTAATTGACTGACAAGAGTTTCTTGGCCAAAGAGTTCAGAACAAGAAGATCATATAAAACATGTGGCCTCGATCATCCCTAAACTGCTCACACTTATTTTTTTGTTTTCTCTGCAAGACTTATCCAGGAGGAAAAGGAGTCCACAGAGCAGCGAGCAGAGGAAATCGAGAGCAGGGTGACCAGCGCCAGCTTGGATGGTTCCTTGGGCCGTTACCGCTCAGGCACTTCTATTCCTCCTTCGGTCACTAGCTCCACTCTGGCTAGTCCCTCTCCCCCCAGCAGCGGCCATTCCACTCCCCGCCTGGCACCCCACAGTCCTGCTCGTGATGGAGAAAAAATGGTGCGTAGTGAACGGGGATGGGCAGGAAACATGGACTTTGTGTGCTTCCCTGTAATACTGTCATTCGTCCTGAAGAGATGCCTCACAGAGTGTCACGAAAGGTGTCCCACCACTGTCTCTCCCCCAGAAATCCTAGTGTTTGGGTTCTTCTAACCTATATGAAGTTGCCTAATAGTGAGTCAGACCATCAGTCCATCTGATCCAGTATTGTCTGACAGAGCAATCCTGCGTAAGGATCCGTCCGGAGGCCCAGGCCTCCCACCAGATCCTGTTCTCCGCCGCGTCCAGGCTGCCACTTGGCTGGAGGTATACTCAGAGAAGGGGATGCTCGTCCCCTTCCCCGGGTGTAAATGGCGCCCGGGCCAATCGGCCTCCTCGGATTTCCGTCAGCGAAATCACTGGCGAAAGTAGGAGGAGGCTGTGTAACGGCCCAGCCGCCCAGCGGGGTCATACGGCCGAGGCCATCCCCCTCCCCCTCCCTGGCCGGCTGGGTCTATGGGCACCCTCCCTCCCCCGCCGATCCGCCCCCAGGCCCGCTGGATCCTTACCTGGGTCCGGCGGCAGCCAGGCGAGGGATCCGGCAGCGCCGGCAGAGCAGGGGAGGTCGGCCTTGCGGCGGCCTTCCCTGCTCTCGAGTTGTTGCGAATGTGCCTTATAAGCACGTTCGCGACAGCTTCGGGCGGCGGAACGCTCGTTCCGTCGCCTGACTGTTCTTCAGGAATGCGCCGTGATTAATAGTGACCCTTCAAGGCATAAAGCAATAGTTGTTCCCAGCCTTGCTTTCTAAGATATTTTAACTGAAGGTGCCAAGGACTGAATCTGGGATCCTGTGGCCCATTCACTAGGATATCAGAAACCATTGTTGCTAAAGATGAGTTGTTGGCTGGGGTACTTATATGCCATGTCAAAGAAAACCTTTTTCCATGAAAACCTGGTGGATCATTTGGCATTCATTCCCAGAAGGTTGCAGATTGGCGACCAACCCCAGCAAAGGGCAGGAGCAGGGACGGCCCCTCCATGAGGCCAACTGAAGCGGTCATCCCAGACAACAGCTTGTTGGGGTGGGAGCCCATCTCTGTCTGCCTACTTGCCTCCGTTGTTCCTGCTTCTCCTTCCACTCCCTGGATTGGAAAAGCAAGAGGGGGCAGAGAGGAAGAGGAAATGTGGAGGGGATTGCTGAGCTAGAACATTAGAGAGGGGGAGGAGCAGAGACTGACACATCATTGGGTAAGGGAGGGCAGCATTTGGCATGCCGCCTCAGGTGTCAGGAGGTCAGGGCCAGCCCTGAGTGGAAGCAAAGAACTAAAGTTATCTGGGGGCTGAAGCAACTTCCCTACAAGGAAAGGCTAAAGTGTCTGGGATGTTTTAGGTGTTTTTTTTTTGTGTGTGTGTGTGTGTTTTGGGGGGGGGACCAGACAACTAAGGACAACATGATAGAGCAGGGGTGGCCAACCTTTCAACATGAATGCTCCAGGCCCTTTAAATGGTTGTAAAGCTGAGGGCATTTCAGCAGGTGCAGCTGCTTTAGCAGCACCATCAGCACTTGCAGCTGACAAGATTCTGTCTTCTACACAACTCTTAAGAACGCAGAGGCCCTCATGGTGGAAGGTTGGCCACCCCCTGTGATAGAGGTTTGAAAATGTTATTACGGAGAGAATGGATAGAGAGAGAATGTTTTTGTTTCTCGTGATGCTAGAACTCGGGCTCACCCAATCAAATTGATTGACAGATAGTTCAAAACTGGCAAGGGGAAGTGCCGTTTCACAAAATCCACAGTTAACGTGACCTTCACTGCTACAATAGCCACTAGCTTTAAAACAAGGGTCAGGCAAATTTGTGGAGGGTAAGTTTTTTTATAATTGGCTATTAGTTGTGATGGCCACACAGAGCCGCCATGTTCAGAAACGGCAGGGCAATAGAGAGCAGTTGCGGGGGGAGGGTGGGGTTCCACAAAAGGGAAACCTTATTACCTGGTGATGGCTGAGCTGCTGATTAAGACTTCCCTGGTTCAAGCCTTATCTCTGCCATGAACTTGCTAGGTAGGCTCAGGCAAACTGCTCCCAAGCTGCAATACAGGAATAATACTTGCCTACAAGTATTATTATACAGGAATAATAATACTTGCCTTGCAGGATCGTGGTAAGGACGCCATCATGATCATGCATGTGTAGTGCTTTGCCACTAGGAAAGCTATGCAAATACAATCTGTTATTAATGGAGACATCTGGTTGGCTGCTGCTGGAAACAGGATCCTGAACTAGATGGATCCTCTTTCTTTGCTTAGACCCAGCAGGTTGCCTTGTGTTGGTTCTCTTATATTCTTGTGTGTGGTGCCTTTCCCATCGGATGTGGCTTGGCCTGCTTGTTCCGGCCAAACTGCTTCTTGAATTGTTCAGGTACTTCTGCTGCGAGGCCCCTTATTCACACCGATCTTGTTGTGATAAACGCCAGGATATCGAACCATCTATTGATATGTGGGGTGTCATCAGGATTTGGTCAGGTCATGGGCCCTAACTGAGGGCCGAAAGGGGTCCACCCCTGAACCTTCAGTAATGGTGGTAGCAACAGTGCCCAGGGCTGGCAGGGAGTTGGGGGGCTGCTGTGGGGGCTTCAGTGCAAGGCTTTGCCCCAGGGCACTCAACAACCTGTTGCCATACCTGCGCAGGAAATAATATATAGATCCTTGAACTAGATCAGGGGTTCTCAACCATTGGTACTAGTAGCACCAGTAGTACTTTGACCGATTGCTGGTGGTACTCGGACTGCCGGACCACCCGAACCCTGCTCCAACGCGGTGCTTTTGGCGGCATGTTTTCACTCCCGAGAGGCTCCTGCCTTTGGCTGAGCCTCTCGGGAACGCTGAGAAGGGCCCTCGCTCCCACCAACCCAGAGCCTTCTACCTGCGTTTTCTGGCTTCCAAAAACCTGAAAACCCAGAAGTAACTCCTGGCGATGATGTCATCACCAGTCACTTCTGGTGGTACACAGCAGGAGAGTGGTGCTGGAGGTGGTACTCGGCCGGGAAGGGGTTGAGAACCCCTGAACTAGATGATCTTTAGGTGTAATTTAACTCTGTGATGAAATGCCTTTTGGAGAGCAGATTTCCCCACAGCAACACTTCCAAAGCTGTCAGTTTTCACACTTCTAGCGCACCCAGCTTGAAGGACTCCCAGAGTTGCGAGTATTGCCTCTACCCCACCCCCACGGTGCCGTTTAAATCTCTTTCCGTTTTGTTGTGTTCTCCTCCCCTCCCCCCCCCCAGCAGAACCATGTTGCTAAGGAAGAAGGGCGAGTATCTGAGGAGAAGGCCCTGGCATTGTGTGAGCCCCCAGCTCCCTCCACGCCCCGTACAATGCGTCTAGAGCGCATGACCCAAGCCTTAGCTCTGCAAGCTGGACCCATGGAAGATGGGAGGGACCTGAGGACAAGGTAGGTGACACAGGTGGATGGGACATAGATCTAGGTAAAAGTTTGAAGGCTAAGGTAGAGTCTGATTATTATTATTATTATTAATTATTATTATTATTATTATTATTATTATTAATGGAAGCCTGTAAAACTGCCAGGTTTTTTTAATTTCAAAAATTCTGGCAAGCAGCGCAAAGTGCCTATAAGTACCAGTATGTCTTTCCCCTGAGGGTAATGGATCTTTAAAAAAAAAAAAACAGTTCAAGAGTATAATGATTCTGAGCATGTGCAGAGTGCCATTGTGAATGGAACCAGCTCCTGTTTTAGTTCTTTCTTTTTTTCTGAAGGAAAAAAGGTTCACCCAGGGAATAGGTAGTAGAGGATTTTAAAAGGTAGGGGAAGGCAACATATGCACCTCTGTGCTCAAGGATGTGTAACGTGTCCTTCGGTGCAGCCACCTTCTGAAAGTGCAGGATCTCTATTGTGTAGGAGTTGCATGAAAGGGAGAATGTTTGCCTTGTGCAGCTTCTCACAAGGCTTGTACTGCTTCTGGAGCTAATGTGGGGAAGGCAGGCAAGGTGGGGAGGGAAGCAAGAACCCTGCAGGAGGCTTGAATTCAAAAATGGAGGTTTGAGTCAGGGCATCCATCTTGTAATACAGTTTAAAAAAAAACTAGCTGGCCGTGAACTCCACCCAGGCTGGTTGCAGGGAGAATTCTTATTTATGAAGATAGTGGTACTAACTAGGGCAATATGCAGCAGGCCAGGAGGGAAGGAGAAGCAGGCAATGCCATGAGCCAATGTCCAGATGTGTTTTCTGGTGATTTAACCCAGAGTGCCAAAAGCCAGGGGACACGTAATACTGATGTGGGCATGTTCAAAGATTACACAAAGATACCCGCCTGCCAAAAAGGAACGTTATAGCTCCACAAATGCAGGAGATACGAAGGGTTCTATAATTGACCCCTGAATCGTGATTTGCCCCTTTCCGGGTCGATTAGGGCAAAATCCTGAAATTGGGTTTTCAGCATTTGGACAGGTAACTTTTGTAAGCCGAAACCAAGCCAATATCTCGTCAGGCCTGAGAGATATCGAGGAATCCCTGAAAATGCATTGTATCCCTTTTTGCCCCCTTTGGGGCAGAATTTCTTAAAAAAATCCCTTCTTAGTGGGTGCTTATGTCACGGACGGAACGTGCTCCCTGAATTTCACATGTCTAGGCCCAGGGGTTTGGGCGGGGCGGTGATGAGTTAGTGAGTCAGTCAGGACTTGTTCTTTTATACAGTATATAGAGATTACATCATCAGTATGCATGGCGCCTTACAAAGTATAAGGGGAAAAGTCCCTGCCCTGTGGAGCTTGCAGTCCAAAATTTGCCATGGGAGAGACAACTAAGGAAAGAGGCTGCAGGGGAGGGAATAGAGCAGGGGTGGCCAAACTGCGGCTCCTGAGCCACATGCAGTTCTTTGACATATAATGTGCGGCTCTCGGAAATATGTTGGCTGAGCTCCTTCTTGCATCACACTTAATATAAAAGGCAAATAAGAAATGTTCAGGCTTCATAATTATTTACCAGGTATAAACTGAGAGTCCACTGGATTAAAACATAAGTTTTAATGTTCATGGTGTGTAATTATATTTAAGAATTTAAATGCTTCTTAAATATTGCAACTCTCAAACATCTGAAGTTTATCGTATCTGGCTCTTACATTAAACATGTTTGGCCACCTCTGGAATAGAGGCATGGGTAAACAGGGGAAGAATATGCATTTATTTCAGTTACATGTACTACTCACGGCTTAGTGGGGCATGGGGACTAAAAGGTTATGCCAAAGTGTTCACAGAAAAGGTGGGTTTTGAAGACGGAGATGGATACTCATCCCGAATATGGAGAATTTGGGCATAGGGTGATAACTGGGCATGGCTGGGGCAGTGAATCTCGTAAGTTGAGGTGATAACTGGGTATGAGCTGGAGCGGTGAATCTGATTGACAAGGATGACATGAGCAAAGGCAAGAAAAATGTCCTTTTAGGGTAGGTGGTCTTTCTGCCAAAGAGAAGCTGATTTTAAAACCCTTACTTTTCTTACCCCACCCTTTCTTCCACCTCCATTTTCTTCCATGGGCACAGCATGGGGGCAGAGGGCACCAACAGCAGCCAGGATTCCTTGCACAAATCCACCAAGAAGAAAAGCATCAAATCCTCCATTGGGCGCCTCTTTGGCAAGAAGGAGAAAGGGAGGCTGGGGCAACTGGGCCGTGACTCCCCTTCGCTTGGTATGCTTCCCTTACTGAGACTCTGTGTTGTTTATTCTTCTGTCCTGCCACTCTTCTCCCTTTTAAAATATAATCTGCTTCTCTTTGTAGAACCCATCATTCTGCCTCCCAGCAAACTCTGTCTATAATACATTAGTGAACAGACCTCCCAAGGCTCCCAGAAATCCTGCACTGCCACATATATTCAACTGTACAGTCTTCATAATCTCATTGGAATCTCTAGTGCCCCCCCCCAATACACACATCCTCTGAATGTTGCAGAGAACACTCATTGCAGCGGGAGGTTATTATTTTGTACAGGGCCTTTGGGAAGGGTAGAGCAGCTATAGCAAAATAGTGCATGCTGCTTTCTGTCTTTCCAGGCAGCTGGCACAAAGTTGTGGGTTGTGCTCTCCCTCAGAGCCTCTGTGCTGCACAGGAATTCTTGGGGAGCACAAGGGTGGAGGGAGGGCTATGTGGGTGCCTTCTCAGCGTGTGCCCCTCTCTGTTCCTCACTGGTTAAGGGGGCCCATTGATGCATCTTTTGCCTGAGGACCGACCCCCAAATCAGGAGATGGTGGCAAAAATGTCCACTGTGGTTCTCTGTGCCATAGTAGCACCCTGTCTCTTGCCTTTTGATTCTTCTGATGTGCCACTATTTCTGAGTTTTCTATGTTGATAACTAAGAAGATTAACAGAGCTGATGGTATATTTTTCTATGTACCTCTCTCTGTCTATCTCTCTCTCTCTCTGTAACTTGTCCATTTTTCTCTATAGCTGGCACGCCGTCAGATGAGATGTCACCGGCAGACCCCCTGGGTCTTTCTAAGTTGTCAGGACCTGTGGACAAGGATCGCAGGAACAAAAAGAAGTGAGAAGGGTCACTGGGTGTGGGGGAGGGAGAGAGAATGGGAATGCAGGGTTACTGGCCAAGGATGGGGACGCGAGTTTGATGTGGAATGCTTGCAGGTCAGAGAGCTTCCTTAGACTTGCAAGACCTGGGTTCAAATCCCTGCTCAACTCATAAAGTCATTGGGGCACATGGGCAAAGTTTACACACACATCCACACCCCTGCCAGCCTCTGTCTTCCCACCTATAAAACAGGAATTAGAGTGACCTGGCTCTCAGGGTTGTTATGTGCAGATGAACAAGGTGAAAAAGACTATAGTGGTGAACAGGAAGACTTGGCGCAGTCAGAGAAGTCTGCTTTCATGGCCAGGGTGAAAGGGCGTATTTAATCCAGTGAAGACACGACACCCCCTGACTTTGAGGCCTCTCTCTCTCTCTCTCTCTCTCTCTCTCTCTCTATCTATCTATCTATCTATCTATCTATCTGTTTCTGTGTGTTTCTTTTCCAGGCATGAGCTGCTAGAGGAAGCTTGCCGGCAAGGCCTGCCTTTTGCTGCCTGGGATGGCCCCACCGTTGTGTCATGGTTGGAGGTAATGAGAGTGGAGGAAAACTCATATCTCTATGGGGGGGGAGTTACTGTTAAAATGATGAGCTATGAGCAGGGTCAGACAAGGAAGATGCCTGCCTGTGGGACAAGGGAAGAGCATGGCATCTGTTGTGCCTGAGAAGAGCCTTGTGGGCAGCAAGCAGCACAGCATGACTGAAGACCATTTCAGATGTTAGGTGGCAGCAAACCCAGCTCTGCCTCCCAGTGTAGACATCACAAGAAACCACAGCCAGTCCCGGCCTCCTGACAAGCTTGTCTGCATGCCATGTGTGGGTTTTTTTGCAATCACTTAAGAAATCTAAAACGTATGCCTGAAAATGAAATTTGCGAAGTGGCTCTCAGTCCAGCAGCAGTTTAGATAAACGTACGTGGAGACAAAATGTAAAAAGAGAGTTGAAAGCACTGTGAGCCTATGAGTGTATAACATACCAGTGAATCAAACACAGCTATAACAGCTTGCTCCTCAGCCATGGGCTGGCTGGCCATTCGGGTCTCTGTCACCTTACTTCCAAGACAGTATGTTGTTCTCGACTCAGGCACTTGGCCGTGGGGCAGATCCTTTCCCAGAAGGAGGAGGAGGAGGAGGCAGCATCACTAGTAAGGTGGGGAGGTGAATGAATGGGGAAAGAAAGCTTCCACAGCTGAGTTCCTGAGAGGGAAGTGGGGCATCTTCCCCCTGTCTCTTCAGACAACCAAGTGTGGGATGGTTTGTTCCCCAGCAGGAGGAAGGGAAAAGGTGGCAGCGACCAGGCCAGTTGGGATGATGACAATGATTTACATAACACCATCCATGTACATATTGCCTTACAAAGAATGAGAAGAAGCCAGTCTGGATATTGACACAAGGGAAACAATAGAGGAGGGGAGGGGCTTGGAGCCAGGACTGGAGGGGAAGCAAACTACTGTTTGCTAGTATGGTACAAACAAACACGCATACCAAAAGAGGCTCAGAGTACAGTGAACACACTTTAAACTCTGCCTTTTTATATTTCGTGTGTATGCAGCCTAAATGTATGCAAAGGTGTAGCCATCTTTGCAGTCCTGCAGCTTACATCTTTGTGGTGCAGTGTGGGACATCCCTATGTTTGCTCACCACCAGGACATGGAACCAGATGTCCTGAGAAAAGCAAAGAAACGGCCCATTTGAGGGTTCCATCATGGAATCTATTCTAGACACACTGGCACAGTTGATACACAGCTCCTAAGTTTTTTTTGGGGGGGGGGGAGGGTGAATAAGTTGAGAGAGGGGTGGCAGTTTAGAACCACTAGGAAATGGCAGCATCCTGGAGGAAATGGGAACCCAGGCATCCTGGAGGTACGAATGCTTACATAATCTCAAGGGAGCAGCCACAAAGAGTGAATGCAGATGCAATCTAAAAAGAGAACTCCCAGCACATCCATCAGCTGCTGGGTGAGCCCAGCTTTGCTGCTCAAACGACAGATGTTAAGACCAGCAAATAAACACTGGCTCAGCCATTGGCCTTGCCCCCTATGCTTCAGGCAGTCTTTCTGCTTTTTGCATGAATGTTCATGCATTTATCCACTCATTCGTCCCTTTTTAAAAAGCTTCCTTTTTTAAAATGCATAATTGCTGCAGGGATTTTGGACGGGAGTTGGTATGGGGGGGGGGAGTCGGTGCCAGGCTAACGGCCAACTTCAGTTTCAAACTTGCAGAGGTGGCTTTTGCAAAGTTCCATCCTAGAGAGGAATAAGTATGATGGGACTAAAAAAAAATTACATGCATCTTCACCGAGTGGAACATTTTTAAATAGAACCTTAGGGACCTTAGGGAACCTGCTTCAGTCTGTGTCTTGATATGAAAACAGCTATAGCAAAAGCTACCAAACCTTTAATGGTGATTTACGTGACCCTGGGGTTAATTATTTTCTCTTTTAAGTGGTATGTAAAAGAAACATTTTCTAGAATGGGAGGCAGATGATCACACTAGAGGCGTTCTAGTGGGGCAGAACAAGAGAGAATGGTGTGGGGCCTCCATTTTCCCCCAGACCTACACAAACACAGTATCTGCATAACCTTAGAGTTGTTGCTTTTTTTTCCCCATTCACTCTGGTAGCTGTGGGTTGGCATGCCAGCCTGGTACGTGGCTGCCTGCCGCGCCAACGTCAAGAGTGGTGCCATTATGGCCAACCTGTCGGACACAGAAATCCAGCGGGAAATTGGCATCAGCAACCCCTTGCACCGGCTCAAGCTGCGCCTTGCTATTCAGGAGATGGTGTCGCTTACCAGTCCCTCAGCCCCCTCCACATCCCGCACGGTAAGCAAAGACCTGCTTCTTACACCTTCCCCTATGGGGCTTGGAGGAGCTGGAATGGCTTCCTCCACTCTGAAGACTGACAGCCATTTATTTATTTTTCTTGCCAGTCTACCGGCAACGTGTGGATGACGCACGAAGAGATGGAGTCTCTTACGGCCACAACAAAGCCAGTAAGCGGTGCTGTTGCGTGTATTGTTTGTGTGTGCATGTGCGCTCATCGGGAGGTCAGAAGGTGACCTTGCCTGTTTCTCTGGAGGCTTGTTAGATCCTTCACCACACAAGTGGGTGCTTTTTATCAGGTCATTTTGCAGGGGGGGGGGGAGGAATCTGTACTTCCTTAGAGTGAATAAGGGCATACTGGGAGCATTTGATGAAGGCACTCTAACTTACTATTTCTGTCCAGGAGTACCAAAGTTGCTCATACTATTTGGCAGATGTACAGTCTTCATCTGTGACAGGCCAGCGGGTGGCGCAGTGGGTTAAACCGCTGAACCATGAGCTGTCGATCGAAAGGTCGGCAGTTCGAATCCGTGACGGGGTGAGCTCTCGTTGCTTGGCCAGCTCCTGCCAACCTAGCAGTTCCAAAGCATGTTAATGCGAGTAGATAAATAGGTACCGCTTGCGGGAAGGTAAACAGCGCTCCGTGTTCCAGCTGCAGCTGCGGCAAGGAGAGTCATGCCGGCCACATGACCACGGAGGTGTCTTCGGACAACGCTAGCTCTTCGGCTTTGAAATGGGGATGAGCACCACACCCTAGAGTCGGACACGACTGGACTTAATTGTCAAGGGTCACCTTTACCTTTTTACAGGCTTACCAGATCGTCGCTGGGACGGTAGCGGTCTACCCTTAAGGGGGCGGGGCGTGGGGGGCCAGAACGCGACAGCCTGCCTTTTTAGCCCCTTGTAGCCTTCTAAAAACAGTTGTGAAGAGGGCCACCACGAAAGGTAGGGGGTCCAGGCCCTCTCTGCCTCCCCCCCCCCCCAATAATTGAAGCGCTGCTACAGGATTGCCAGATCAAAATTCCATAATTAGGGTGGTGCTCTCTGGAATCTGAATTAAGGGTTAGTCATTGTTTTCTGTGGGGCTCTGCTGTTCTGGAAATAAAGACAATAGGAGCCCAAACCTATGTGTGTCTACTCAGAAGTAAGTCCCATTATAGTCAATGGATCTTACTCCCAGATAAGTGTGGATAGAATTGCAACCTAGTTTAAGTAATTTAATTCCCTTCAATTTCAAATCCCTTTTAAACTCTTTTTAATCTTGGGACAGTCCTCACTGAAGAATTGGCAGCAATCTGCTTTAAAACCAGACTAGTACTTCTGGGGAAGTGTAAACTCATTATAGTGAGAGAGGGCCTTGTCTTTTACTCCTGGAACTACCGGCAGTTGCATGTGAACAGACTGTGTCTAATCCTGCCTTAACAATTCCTTTCTGCTTTCCTTCCTGCTTCACATTTAACCTCTATCCAGGAGACAAAGGAAATCAGCTGGGAGCAGGTATGGGAGGGGAGGCATTTTGGCTTTCTGTGTGTGTGTGTGTGTGTGTGTGTGTGTGTGTGTGTGTGTGTGTGTGTGTGTGCGTGTGCGTGTGCGCGCGTGCATGTATGAATTATTATTGCAGTGGGACTGAGGCTGAGAAATATTGGCTTGCTTAAGATCTATTCATGTGTGAGGCATGATTTGAATTGGGAGCCTCCTGACACGCCACTGCACTATAACAGCTCTTTCTAAACAGGCCTTTATGCCATGCTTCTTGATGTGAGGGGCATTCTCAAAGCAGATTTGGATTTATCTTGTGACTGTAATGATGTCTAATTAACATACAGAATTCACTGCCACAGGATGTCCCCTGGTGTGATGACTTTAGAAGAGGATTATTAGACATAGTCGTAGAGAGGAGAGGTTTGCCAATCAATCAGAGGCGGAACCACGGTGGAGCGCGTGGAGATGGAGCTCTAGGCGCTCGATCACAGGCGGGGAACTTACCGTCTCTCGAAGTGTGCGCCCGCCCTCCCTCCCTGGAGCCGGTTTGGCTCCGAAATGCGAGCATACTGGGCGGGGGGGGGCGCCTACGTGGGCGGGGGGGCGCCTACGTGACGTGAGGGCACATCGACGTGACGCGACGCTGGCCTCGCGCCCGGGCACCCTCCCAGCGCCTGTCGCCTCTGCAATCAATGACTGTTAACCATGATAGCCTAAATCAGGGGTGGCCAACCTTCCACCATTAGAACCTCTGTGTTCTTAAGAGTTGTGTAGAAGACAGAATCTTGGCAGCTACAAGTGTTGATGGTGCTGCTAAAGCAGCTGCACCTGCTGAAATGCCCTCACCTATGCAACCATTACAGGCCCAGGAGCATTCATGTTGAAAGGTTGGCCACCATTGGCCTAAATAGTACCAACAGGTTTAGAGACCATATACCACTGAATACCAGTGAGGATGCTGAACTTGAAGGCCCTTCTTCTTTATGTTCTTAGGGTTGAGTTTTGTGTGTACTCACATTAGTTCCATGTTCAGGTTGGTACGAGGTTGCTTTACACACTCAGCCAAGTTTAAGGCTACTTTGACCAGTCACTGGCCTGGGTATTCTCTTCTCTCAGGGCCTGCCCATCCATGAGGCTGACTGAGGCAGTCTTCTCAAGCAGATTAGCAGAGGTTGCCTCTTTTGCCCCTGTTCCTCCTTGAAAAGGGAGAACAGAATGGGAGACACTCTAGCTCAGGGTTTTTCAACCAGTGGTACTAGTACCACCAGTGGTACTTCGTCCGACTGCCGGACCACCAGAACCCCGATCCGATGTGGCGCTTTTGGCAGTACATTTTTGCTCCTGAGAGGCTCCTGCCTTTGGTCGAGCCTCTCCCACTAGCCCAGAACCTCCTCCCTGCGTTTTCTGGCCTCTGAAAACATGGAAGTAACTGGTGATAATGTCATTGCCAGTCACTTCCGGTAGTACACAGCAGGAGAGTGGTGCTGGAGATGGTATTCGGCCAGGAAGGGGTTGAGAACCCCTGCTCTAGCCCATCACTCTCCTCCACACTTCCTCTTTGAGGGGAATTGGTAGAGGTAGCTGTTGGTGCTCTGTAAGGGGGGCAGCATTTGGTGAGCCGCCCATGCACCAGAAGATCTTGGGCCAACCTTGTCTTCCCCAACCCCAAGAGTGGGCAGATTGTTTAGGTCGTTATCCCACTTTGCTCAGTCAGCCTGGTGTGAGTACACTAAGTCCCCACCTTATGTCCTGGCATGATTTGAATGTCCTGGTTCCATTTCGGAGGTTTGTCCGGAAGTCAGAATGGGTGTAAGTTGGAACAGCACTATCGTTCCTGTGCAAAAGCACACGAACAGACGGACTGCAACTGTGCAAAATGTGGCCGTCTGTAACTCGGGACAACTATGACTTGGACATCTATAACTCGGGGACCCAGTGTATGTCCAACATAGGTTTTCAGCAGTCTTCTATGAATATATGCAGTTGCCTTGTATGGAGTCAGGACGTTGGTCCATCTAGCTCAGCGATTTTCAACCACTGTGCCGCAAGCACATTGGTGTGCCTTGCATGGTCTGCCGGTGTGCTGTGGGAGTTTGGGGGAGGGTCATATATTAGTAGGGCCATGGGGGGATGTGAGCCCCAGGCCGGCAGTGTGGTGCGCCTTGTCAATTGTCGAAAAACTGATGGTGTGCCTTGAGAATTTTAGCGCCTTCTCAGTGTGCCGTGAGATGAAAAAAGGTTGAAAATCGCTGATCTAGCTCCATGTTGTCATACAGGGATCTTTCCCAGCCCTATCTGGAGATGCTGAGGATTGAACCCGGGACCTTCTTGCATGCAAAGCAGGGGCTCTGCCACTGAGCCATGGCCCCTTTCTCCCCACACTCAGCAACATGGTCCCATTCCCCCTATTGAATCAGGCAGTGTCAATAACATTCTTTGGCACCTCTAACAACGGCGTGATTCAGGGTGGGCAAAACTCTGAAGTGCTCTTCCCTTCAAGACTTTAGTAGGGCATAGGTAGGTCAGCAAAGTAATGGGGCACTGCCAGTGGCGTCACTGTGACGCGCGTCACCCCAGAGCAGGGGACGCGCGTCACACACACCCCCTGACTCACCCCCCCCCCTACAGAAACTTACCTTTTCCGGCGCTCGTCACCCTCCGGGAGCCGGCCGGGAAGCGCTCCAGGGCCTTCTGAAAAGAAGAGGCCCTGGAGCGCTTGCGTTAAAACGCGAACTTTGAAGATTTTCGCGCATGCGCAAACCCTTTTCTGAGGGCAAGGGCCTGCCCTCTTGCCCTCAGGAGGGTCTGCGCATGCGCAAAAATCTTCAAAGTTCGCGTTTTAACGCAAGCGCTCCAGGGCCTCTTCTTTTCAGAAGGCCCTGGAGCGCCGGCCGGGCCGGACGCTCCCCGGCCTCGGAGCGTCCGGCCTCCAGAGGATGACGCGCGCCGTCGCGGAGGTGACGCGCGTCACCCCCCGGCGGCCCACCCCGCCCACCACACTACAGTGACGCCAGTGGGCACTGCAGCATTGTAAAATGCATGTGTGGCAAGGTAGGGTGTTTTGCAGGAAGTAAACTCTATGCAGCCCCCTTCTGGTGACCGGAACCTAAGCAAGCTGGTTTCTTGACCCTGCATCAAGGTCTCTGGTCAGGCCGCGCTGCTGAGGTCTGTGTGCCTTCCCATCTCATAATATTCACTCTTGATGAGAGACTGCCATGCCACCGAATGAATGGGAAGTTTTCTTTCCATTGTGTTGATTCTGCTGTTTGGTCTGTGGTGGAACGAACAAGTCAATTGATATCAATGGGCGTCCCCCCATAATGTGAAAGACCTGACCTATTGTCTCTAGCTTGTTTGAGGAAATTCTCTGTGTTGCTTTGTTTGAACAAGATTATTAGCACAGGTGCATTTGGTGGGCCTTGTCATGCATCCGAGGCAGCAGTGTTGGGGCAGAAAAAGAAGCCTACAGATCTATTTTACAATCTGGTTGTTCCCTCTCTTTCGTTTGTTCTTTTCCTTGTATTAGAACAGACAGATACCCACAATACCCTTGTACTGTATTGTGGGTATCTGTCTGTTCTTTCTACGCCTTCTGCGTTTATGGGAGGCCATCTGTGACTGGATGAGGTGAGATGTATCTGAGAGCTGTCTTGCACGTTACCCAGAAGAGGAGGAAAGTGGATGCATAAGGAAGAAGATGTGCTTTGCTTTTTTGTGCTTACAGTGATGAGTGAAGAGGGAACTTGCGCAATGTCTCTGTGGTGAGGCTCACAAGTTCCAAATGCACATGGAATTCGCACATCTCACCAGAAGAGAGATGTGCCCACTTTCCTCTCCAGACGTTACACTGGAGTTGGGAAAAGTGGATGTGCAAGTCATTCAAGCATCTGCTTTCTCCAGTGCTCTGAAACATCCAGAGACACTGTGACGTAACTACAAGGAGTAACAGGGCATGAAGACAAGACCAGAGTTTGGTTCTGGAGAGCAAGAGGCAGAATTCTGAGGGAGAAGGGCTTGGTGGGCTTGATATTATTAACATTATTTATATACCGCTTTTCAACAAAACTCCCTGTCCCAAAAGGGCTCACAATCTAAAAAAGATGCAGAACACCCACCAGCAAACCGCCACCAGAAAAGACACTGTGCTGGGATGAAAGGGGGGGGGCAGTTACTCTCCCCCTGCTAAATATAAGAGGAGCACCAATTGAAAAAGTGCCTCTTGCCCAGTTAGCAGGAGTTAATGAGGTCAATTTCCTAGGTTAATGGGTTAGGGTTAATCAAAGGTTATGTGCTGCAGGGTAAGATGGAGTGTTGAGACCACAGGTAGGTTGTGGCAAGTAGTGAAGGCCCAGAAGTTACAGGGCCAGGGAATTGGAGAGGGAATGACCCAGTGTGGGTCCTCTGCGTGCATGTGTGTGTTTGTCACTTTCTCTCACACAGTGTCTTCTCTGTTTTTTGCAGATCCTGGCATATGGCGATATGAACCATGAGTGGGTGGGAAATGATTGGTTGCCGAGCTTGGGTTTGCCCCAGTATCGCAGCTATTTCATGGAGTCGCTAGTTGATGCTCGGATGCTGGACCACCTCAACAAGAAGGAACTGCGGGGCCAGCTCAAGATGGTGGACAGCTTCCACAGGTGAGGGGAGACTTAGAGGGAGGTGAGCTTAGAGTCACCCCTAGCTTGGGGTATATATTACTTTGCAAATGTAGCTGAGTTGTATATTCCTGGGATGGCTCTACCCCCTTACAGGGGATTCTGGGAACTATAGTTTTTGTGAGAATGCTTAAGAGATTTTAGAGATTCACCTAGCCCCTTCACCTTTAGAGGGAGAGACATACCTGTCCATCCCATTCCCTCTCCCCCCCCCCACCTCCACCTCAAAGTCTGGTGAAATATCTGTCATCACAACCAGATTGTGGGGAGAGGAGAGAAGCAGGAGGAGGTCCAAGTACTGTATATAGCAAGGGTCTCTGTGGATTGCAGTGCATCTTAAGTAATTTTCTTGAAAGAGAAATATCAGTATATTGCACATTAATGCTCCCGACTTAAACATAAGCGGAAGCGAACCCATGGGGAAATGCTCTTTTTATATAAAGATCGATTGATTGATTGATGATAACAAAGAAAAGTACTTAGAGTATGTGAAAAGTGCATTTCTATCAAGTAACCACAGAGATCCAGCAATGAAGAGCGAGCTACGTGTCTGGGGGCTGCTTGCCCCCGACCCACTCTCTGACACTGCCTATGCTTTTATATATATATATGTGTGTGTGTGTGTGTGTGTGGATATGCTTCTCTCTGGTGTGCTGTTGCTGTATATGTAGGGCTAGTTTTTTGCAGAGGGGAGGGGTGTAGTTGAAGTGTAATAAGGCTATCCCACCCCCTGCAGTTCCGGGCCATTTGACAAAGCCTTACTTGTGTTTATTTTTAAATTCCTTTCTGGCTGTTGTAAGGATAATGGCTTAGATATATTCATCCTTGGAAATACCCAACCTAAAGGTGTGTTGTGTTCTGCTAGGTCCGGTGGCTGGAGGACTCCTCTGTCTTATCCCTTCCAACAAGTGGGTAATAATAGGGAGCTGCAGTAATATTAATTCATAGCGTTAGTATAATAGTAATGTGCCATCGTTTTCAAACCGAATGGGATTGAAAACAGATGGGGCACATTCCTTTTCATTTGGTTTTGAAATGAAAGTGAAATCGACAACAAATAAAAACAAGTGGGGCATATTCCCATTTTTTTAAAAAAAAACGAGCGTGCCTCCTTCGATCCTATCTCAATTTGGCTTCACCCCTCTTCAGAATTGGGTTTAAAGGGAAATTAGGTCTCTTCCAATGAAAGCAATGTAAAGTTTGTGCTAGGTGCGTGCCCTTTTTTGATTGCTTATAAACTGAGAAACTTTTGCCCTGCGTATCTGATTTTTTTTCAGATATGGTGCCTTAAGGCAGAGCTAGAATTCCTGAACATTTCATACCAAATGGATGGAAAACAAAGCAGTCTGAAACAGCAGAGTTGCTGCTGGATTTCTGTCACTGAATTCAACACAAATCTTAAACGAACATGCGCCTTCTTAAAATTACCTATAAAACTGTGTCCTTATATCCACTTCCTGTAAACATTTTCAGGAGTGATGTCTTGGGCTGCAAGCCTATGCACGCTTTCCTGAGTGTAAGCTCTATTGAACACAGTGGGACGTCTGAGTAAACGTTTATAGGCGTGCACTGTTAATTGCGTAGTGCAGAGGTTCTCAACCTGTGGTCTGAGTACCCCTAGGGGTACGCAGACCAATGGCAAGGGGTACGCCAGAGCCTGCCCCTTATCAGCATCAATCAGTAGTTAATTACTTGTTAATTAGAACTTAAATGCAATCCTCTCTCTCACTCACTCACTCACTCACACACACACACACACACGCACAGAGTGATGGGGACTCGAGTCAAATGACTCGACTCGCAAGTGTGACTTAGCCACTTTTTCCCTGACTCATACTTGTACTTGCACTCGTGACCCACTGACTCGCACTCGGACTCGTGACCCACGGGACTTGTACTTGACTTGCACTCGTGGGGGTAACGACTTGCCATTTCTGAGTCATTTTCCTTTAATGGCTGGCATCAACACAGGCAGGCAGGCGCAGTGGAGACCTCGGAGGAGGAGGGCAGCAGAGAGGGAGGGTTTTTAAGGGGGTGGGAAAACAAACCTGGCTCGGAGTTTTTCCCTTTTTTTGCCGTCTGTTCGCCATTGGCCACAACTCCGAGCGCGAGGGGTGTGGAGGAGTGAGGGAAGGTGAAGCTGCCGCAGCGGTTCCTCCTCCTTGGCCAAAACTCCAAGCCCAAGGGATGCTCAGCTCAGCAAGGGGAGGGGGCAAGGAGGGAATAATAAATGGTTTGAATGTAGACACACTTGTTTTTCCCAAACCAGATGGGTGGTGACAAGACTGAGAGGTGAAGGGAAGGGCATAGGGGAAGCCAAGTGGGTGCTTTAAAAGCCCCAGAGGCACACAGACACACACCCCACACAGACACACACACACCCAATTTTCAGGGGGGAAAAAGCCATTCGCCCCAAAGTGACTCGACTTGTGACTCGTGGTTTTTGGCCTTACTTGCACTCGATTCGTACTCGGGGAAAAATGATGCGCACTTGACTCGTACTCGTGCACAAAACGATCTATACTTGACTTGTACTCGCCCAAAATTTTTGGCATTGACTCGTACTTGGACTCGTACTCGTGCAAAAATGATCGTACTCGCACTCGCACTCGCGACCTAGTTACCTAGATACATCCCTACACACACACACACACACACACACACAAACACACACAAGTTAAGTAAGACATTTTTTCACATTTAGAAACACGACACGACTGGACTTAATTGTCAGGGGTCACCTTTACCTTTTTTTAAAACTTTTTATTTAACAAATTAGCTAATTAATTAATTGATTAATCCAATTAATTAGCAATTAATTAGCAGGGGGTACTTCAGAAAATTGGACCATGATAGGGGGTACCCGGGCCTCCAAAGGTTGAGAACCCCTGGCGTAGTGCAATCCCAGAAAATGTCATGTAGTTTGGACAGAAAAGCATCAAAAGGTGAGGCAGGTCTCCACTGAACTCAACGTAAAATGAAAATGAATGGAAATCTTACATTTTATAAATTGCTTCTAAGATGGGTTCCTTGCATTCCATCTCTGAAATGTTGCACACTCTAAGTCTAAGGGCTTAGCGCAAACCTTGAACATCTCACGTAATTTGGCTGGAAAATGCCAAGGTTAGAAGCATCAGAAGATGGGGTGGGTTTCCCCTAAAATCAATGTAAAATGAAAACAGATAAAAACAATGACAAATAAATCAAATAGTAAACAAAGCGAATGAAATGCAAAGAAATTGTCATTTTGCCTTTGCCTATAACCTAGAGCGTTGGAGTGTTCAAAAATTGTGTCCCATATATTAATTTAGTGATCCTTGGTACAGGCCAGTAAGCTAGGTCAGTATTTCCTTCCCCTTACTGAAGGTGAGAGAGAGTCATTTGCCTGAGGCCACCTGGTGAGTTCATGGCAGAGGTGAGATTTGAACCCAGAACACCCACAGTTGACAACTCTGTCTCTTAGCCTTTATTGCTACATTGCTTCTCGAGTGTAATTTCTGCTTGTATCTGCCCCAGGGTGAGCCTCCATTATGGGATTATGTGCCTGAAGCGTCTTAACTACGACCGGAAGGAACTGGAGAGAAGACGGGAAGAGAGTCAGAACCAAATCAAAGGTATGTGTGGAGTTGAGGCAAAGCATCCACAACATTGGACCGAGGAGCAGGAAGTAAACAGGGACACAGCAGGGAACTGGACTTGGTGGTAAACCTGTCTCCTCTTTCTCTCCTTCTCCCTTTCCAGATGTGATGGTCTGGTCCAACGAGCGTGTGATGTGTTGGGTGCAAATGATAGGGCTGAAAGAGTTTGCCAACAATCTGATTGAGAGTGGGGTGCATGGGGCCCTCCTTGCCCTGGATGACACCTTTGATTGCACCGATTTGGCCCTGCTGCTTCAAATCCCTACCCAGAACACACAGGTGAGTATGGGATGGCTAGGTGGCAAAGGAGTGGGGAGGAAAGATCCCAGGAGTCTGCAGGGGAACCCTAAGGGGAGGGAGGGAGGGAGAGTCTCTTGGCCATGCCTGGCGGCCCTCACTGAAGTTCACAAGCCCACCCATTTCTCTTTGTATGTGTGTATATCGCACACATACGAAGTGGAAGAGTCCTGTGACTACCGTGACCTCTTTTCTCCCCTTAATACTTAGTAAGAGGAGATGGGGGGGGTAGAAAGGGGAATGTACCTTGGGGAGTGACTGAGGAGTCAAAGGCTGCAAAATCAGAAAGGGCGGGAAGGGGAGCCCCCACCCACCCCAAAAAACACCCGTGTCTTTTTTTTTCTATTTAGGCTCGACAGATGTTGGAAAAAGAATTTGGGAACCTCGTCACCATGGGAACAGACCGGCGGCTGGATGAGGTGTGTCTCTTCTCCTTCCAGAAGCTCTGGCTTTCGAAGGTTATCTGACCTTCCATGCATGCCCAACACTCTTTGTATCCCTCCTCTCAGGACAGTGCCAAGACGTTCAGTCGTTCCCCCTCCTGGCGGAAGATGTTCCGGGAGAAGGACCTCCGCGGTGTCAGCCCCGACTCGGCCGAGATGCTGCCAGCCAATTTCCGCACAGCCTCCGTGGCCTCCATTACCTCACCCGGGGTGCAGCTTCGTAAGATGCAGCCAGAGGGTATGCAAAAGTGTTGTAATGGGGAAGCTCCCACCTCGCTTGGGCTGGAGTGCAGAGGCAGGGCACAAAATGGAGGAACCAGTTTCTGTGGTTAATTCTCACTAGGACTGTGGACTTGTTGGTGTCAGGTGGAATGTGGTTCTTTTGTTTTCCTCTCTGAATTTGGCAGGAGAGAAGAGTGTTTCTGAGCATGTGCAAAATACCGTTTTTAAACCACTGAACAGTTATGCCTCTTAATTCTTATCACATGGGGCTAACTTGCAGGCAGGCCTGTGTCTTAGTGCCTTATAAAAATACCTGTTACAGAACACAGTTATCCAGAGAGAGAAGGCTGTAGGGAAACCACCAAGGACACTGCTGACTTGTGGATGGGAGAACCGTTGTGTGTGTCAGCATGGAATGCAGGTGGGAGGAGCAAAGAAGCAGCAGGGAACTGTTCTCTGTGCTCGGACCTCCTGATGTGACCAATTCCGACTGTCCACTTTGCTAGTTAGTGTATCATCTTTCAAAGCTGTGAAGGGCAAGGGGGGGGGTACATTGTATGATCTCTCTCTTTCTCTCTTCTTTTCTCAGGGAACTCATTAGGTAGCCAACGGGCAGACAGTATGTCAGTGCGAACGTACTCCTGTTAATGCCAAGCCAACGGAGGTCAGTACGTGCTAACACGGTTTGCATTGATTAAGCACCCACATTACATGGGGCGCTGTGCAGAAACACAGAAGGGACGTGGCCCCTTGCCCCGATGAATTCTTGTCTGTTTGCCAAACTAGATGTAATTGGGGAAAATATGGGATTTCCAACCCTGTGCCTCCTTCATAATGCTAATGCAAGGGCTGGGTGGGTGGAATCTACTGGGAAAAATCCACAAGCAGGAGTTGTGCATCTCCCCCCTGTTTGCCAGTTGTCTTCTGCAAATCCACTCCAGTAGTCCACCCCGTGGTAATTTTCTAAAGGCTTACACAAAGTTATGTTGTAAAGGGGCTTGTGGGGGGAGCCACATTTTCAGGAGCAAGTCGGCAGCCGCAAATGGGGTTAAGAACCCTTCCCACCTGCCCGGCGACCCTTCCCTGTAAATGACCTCCTGCTCCCACATTCCTTGTCATCTCAGCAAACATGGGATGTTGAGGCCAAATGATGTCTAGTTTGGTTTCAAGGTGGACAAGGTGGGTGGAAAACAAGGAAAGGAGTGATGAGGGTATGATGAGATGAGAGGGGGAGAGGAGACCACATAGGTTGCCCTGATCTCCTTAGAGAAAGAGTGGGATAAAAGCAAATACAATGGTGATGATAATCAACGGCCCTGTAGACACTTTAGAAAACGTCTCAGTATTGGTGAGTCTTTACTTACAGACATCTCTAATCTGGAGCAAATGATATGTATCTTTTTTAATGTGTTACATGTTTATCCCACTCTTCCTCCAAGGAGCTCAGGGCAGCATACAAAATTCTTTCCCCCTCCCATTGCCTCCTCACAACAACCTTGCGAGGTAGGTTCATCTGAAAGAGAGTAACTGACCCAAGGTTGCATAGTGAGCTTTCGTGGTTAATGCAGATTGTGAATCATTAACTTCTCTGTCCTATGGCCCAATCCTATCCCCACCAGTCCAAAGCATGCAGCCTCGCCAGTGGAGCGTGTGTGGCATGCTGTGTGTGGGGCAACCAGACGGCCATTGAGAGGTAAGTAAAACATTTTTATACTTACCTCCCAGTAGGCCACCTGGTCACCTATGGGTCACCTCGGACTCACACCAGCTATTCTGCTGCCGTAAGTCCAAGGAGAGGAAGGGGGTGCCTCGAGGTGCAAAAAACGGGGATAGTATCCCAGCACACGCTGCTGCTTCTGGGATCCACCCATTCCAGCCCCTGCCCTCTCTGAACCTCCCCCAAACTGCCCACAGCCCGCTGCCACCTTACCTGCTCTGGCACGGGCCAGGTCCACCAATGGCCCTGACGCCAAAAACAGCCAGCAGCTCCAACGCACAGCAGCGGTGCATGCCATTTACGGCAGCACCATGCAGGTTGGGCCACTAGACTAACCGCTACGCCACACTGCTATCTCATACTTCTCCTCTCCCTTTCTGCCTGTCCACTTTTCCATACAGATGCTGTCCTGGGTGTGCCTGGTCACCCTGCCTTGGACAGGAAGACTCCCTGCTGCTGCTGCCGCCGCCGCCACTGCTGCCGCCACCGCCCCTCCTTCCTCATCATGTGCTCCAATCCAGACTGTGAGGCGCTGCCGCCGCCGCCGCCGCTGTGGTAGTGGAGGAGACCGAACCTGGGAGCACATGGGGATGCTGGAGAGAGAGAGACACACGGAGAGAAAGAGCTCCTCCCCACCCCTCCGCCTAGCAGCAATGGCTTGTGGTCGCTGATGAACTCAAGGGACTAAAGCTAAGGAGGGGGGCCTCCCCCCCCAGCTGTGCAGGGGAACTGGGGCTTCAACTCCGGTGTCTATTTATTGTTGTTGTTGTTCCGGGCAGGGGCATAAGAATGTGAATGAAAATATACTACGCCCCACCCCACCCCATTCCACTGATATTTCCATCCCTCTTCCCTATCCCCTATGGGTCTGGGCAGGGAGGGGTGTCGTCTCACCTTGCCTTCCTGTTGCCACGGATTGGACCAACCAGCCTGGGTAACCTCTCTCCTTTTCCCATCATCCTAAGGTGCTAAATGGTCTGTTGGCACTTCTTTTTTTTTTTTGCATTGCTGCTACAAACTGTGCCCTGTTTCACCTCATGATTGCCAGAATGGGGCTGCTGCTCAAAAGCCCATTTCTCTCTCTTCCAACCCCTTTCCCATGCCTCTTCCTAACAAGGAGGGCAGGGAGGGGGGGGAGTGCAGGTAAGAGAGGACTTGTTTTCATTTCTCTGCTACAAACTCCCAATTCATGATGGGGAGTGAAAGGAAAAGTGCTGAATGATGAAGAGCCATGCCCATCCCCTGCAGCAACGTGCCCCTCAGGGCCGAATCACAGAGCTCTGACTGGGGCATACCCGTATGTCTACACAGCTGTTACCGCCTCTGTCCAGAAGCAGCTGCATCTTGGCACAAATAAGGATTCCCTTTCAAATCAGCCTCACCCTTTTCTCCCACCCACCACATGTGGGATTTTCTAATTCCATCCCCCCTCACCCTCTGGTGCAGTTCCCTTTCCCACTTCAGAGAAGGGCCTTGGATTTATGAAGTGCAAAAGTACTAAAAGAGTCTGGGGGGGGGGGGGAAGGGAGCTTGCGAGGGTCCCCCAAATCTCACTGTGGGTGGGGTGAAGCTATCCAGGATGGATACATCATAGATCTGGCTTAGTTATGGGGGGGGGGGGGGAAACTGTATCTTGGGGGGAGTGTTTGGAGCCTTTTCTTCCTCTTTCTAAAGGGAGCAGGGAGTGGGGATTTCAGGTTTGGGGTACTCAAACTGGAAGGGGGAGTTCTCGGCCTGAGCAATAGAGCTCTGGACTTCTAAGATATGGCACACAGACCCCCCTCCCTCCAAGACTATTGTAATATAAGAGTTGTATTTTCTGTGTATATCTGTGCTGTGGAATCTCGTGTAAATTGAATTTCTTTTTTTGACCGCCGTTACAAGTTCTCTGTTAATTTATAATGTGTCCTTTTCCCCCCACCCCCCGCCCCTCTCCCCTGCACGCCCATATATATTTTTTTAATTTGATGTTTATATTTTCTGCCTTCTGGGCTTATTTTGTTTTTTTATTATTTTATTTTTATTTTTCTGGGGAGGGTGTGCGGGGGTGAGGGGCAAACCAAAGGGGGTTGTTTTGCATGAAAGTGGGGAGGGGGGGAAAGAAAAAAAAATACAATCTTGACAAAAAAATAATTCTATCAGGCAGATTGTGAGGGGCAGGCAGGAGGCTGAGGGGCAGGAGGAGACATCATCTGGCCTGCTCAGCTCAGCTCCAGTTTGCCTCAAGGTGAAGGGGAGAGGGAGGGGCAGGAGCGGAGTGAGTGATAGGAAATGTTTAAAAAAAAAAAAGAAAAAAGTTTGAAAACGTTTTCTAGGATCTGCAGATTTTTGTTTAGTTCAACAGCATGTGAGCTCTCTGACCAATGGCGCTCTGTGGCAGAGGTTAGCCACCATGCAATCATGACTGATCATCTTCCTCTCGTTCTGTCATCCTTTTCACAGCCCAGGATTCTCTTGCATTCCTGCATTGCTCTTGCATTCCTGCATTGCACTAAGAAACAGAAGCCATGAGGTTTTGCTGCTGATTCTGTCCTCTCAGTAGCTCCTATTGAATTCTATGGGATATAGTAAACAGTCTCTCCTCCGGGACACAGCTGAGAGAGGGCAACACGCTTGATACTTGTTCTTGGCATTTGGCTCTGACAGGGCCAGTTCAAACGCCCCCCCCCCCCAGTGGTGGTCTTGAATGCACCCGTTTTCTCCCCATTCATGAACAGAGCCAGCGTGAGCGGTTGGGTGATTGCTGAGGCCCCAGGTGGCCCACTGCTGCTAGGCCCAAAGTCTAAAGGCTGTGACATGGGGCAGCGTGCCGTGGACCAGCATCAGCCTGCAGCGTGAAGATCTCAGTCTGTCTTGTGTTTTCGAAGATCGCATGGCAATGCAGGAGAGCTGCGTTGCCCTGCTTGCAAAGTTGGACAAATTGAATTTCAGCCAATGAGCGGCCGCATTCAGTGCAGTGGGGGCGGGACCTGCGGAGGCACTCTGTAACCTCCCCCACCCAGGCTCTCTGCAATACACAGGCCTCCTCCCACCGAAATGAGGACAGGCAATTTAGCTGGCTCTGCTATAAGAAGAAGCTACTAAGAAGACTGTATTTGCTCAGTTCACAGTGAGTTTCTCCAGTCCATAAGGCAAGACATCATCTGCAGGAGAATAGGGTGTCAGCACAATGCACCACAACTGCAGAGAGGCCAGATTTTTCTCATAGGCTTCGTTTTGGTCAACACTAGCCCCAGTTGTCTTCAGAAATGGATGCTACTCACAATATATCCGGAGGGCTTCCCCCCCCCTCACCCAAATCCAAGAACATGTGCATTGGGGGGGGGGACTGTGATGGAAGCTATTCCTGGAGCTTTCTTTTTCCAGCATGACATCATGTCATTGAGGCAAGGAGACCCTGTGAAAATCTCCAGGATTGCTTTCAGGAATCACCTGATGCTGATTCCAGGAGCATTGACACCCCTCGTGTGCCGATCAGTTTGGACAGGGGGAAGGGAAGGGGGAACAATTGCCTTTTAAAGAGAGGAGCTTGCAGCTAAAGCCAAACCAGTTGGTCTGGAGTTGCTCCAGCTGCCTTTTGTCCTGTGCAAACATCTCTGGTTATGAACCAGTACAACCAGCTTGTGTGGACTGACAGGGCCATAAAAGGGGACCTGGGTCCACCCATTTTGTAAACAAGTCAGGGGGCCAAACTCAAGAGTGACACGAAAGATGTGCACACTGGTGTTTTGTTTCTTAAACTAAGCAACAGCCCCACATGGCTGCTCTGGAGGTCAGGGAAGTGGCACTAGGGGAGGGGGGTGTTTAACCCACAGATACCTGAATGTTCCCACCTCCTCTCTGCAGAGCTAAGAACACCTTGCAGGGAAAGATAGGATTTAACATGCCCTCACTCAGGTCCCCAGTGCCATTTCCCCAGTCTTCAAATCAGCCTGTCTGGCAGCAATTTGCTTTAAAACCTGGAGGTTCTGATCACAGAGTCCCCCATGTTGCATCCTGTCCTCAGCTAAAACACTTGCATTTTCAAACAGCAGCAGTTTCCTCTGAAGCCATTGCATTGTCAGCAGTAAAGTACATCGTGTCTACACACCATTTGCAGTGCTTCCATGCAGAGGGAATAATCTACTGCTGTTCCTTTTATCCCCAGTCCATAGGAAAGAGAAACAGTGACTACCTCCTATTCCTTGGCTTTGCTTGAGGAAAAGGATCATGGATGATGCTTCCTAGTCAACTATTTTTATGCTTCCTAGTCTATGCTTCCTAGTGGAAGCTTTCTATGCTTCCTAGTCAACTATTTTTCTCTGGTACTCTGTTCTTGAATCGTTGCACAGTTTCTTTCCAAGAGCAGCACAATTGCCGCCAAATCTTCTGGCAGTAATTATTTAATGTCAAAATATACTGGTAAACTGCAGTTGCAGCGCATCCAGCAATAGACCCATCAGGAACATGCAGTGGGAAAGGCATCTCAGCTGTAGAAGGTGACCATTTTTATCATATTTTGGTGAGAGATTGAGGGGGGTCAGCAAGACCAACCCAAGATCTCTCAGTGCCTGAGGTGGCACACCAGATGCTACTAATCATTTTCTAGTGGCACATCATCAGCCTGCGTCACTGCTCTTTCACCCCTTGCTCCCTGGATTTGAAAAGGAAGTATGGAGGAGTGGAGAGTGGAGTGGTGGGCTAGAGTGACCGAGCTGGCCTCAGAGATATAGAAAGCTGCTTTAAACTGAGTCAGACCATTGGTCTCCCTAGCTCAGTGTTGTGGACACTGCTTGGTAGCAGCCTTTCAGACTGGCCTCAATGTTCTTAGCCCTACCTGGAGATGCCAGGGATTGAAGCTGGGACCTTCTGCAGGTAAAACAGGTACAGGTAGTGCCCAGCTTATATCCTGGTTCCATTCTGGACGTTTGTCCAGAAGTCGGAACCGACGTCAGTTGGAACAGTGTTATCATGCCTGTGCAAAAGCAAAAGACCACCTGCAGCCACACCTGCGAGAAGGTGCCAATGTGGCTGTCAGGTCAGCTCTTGCCTGCTCAGTGCTTCATGTTGTCTGGAAAGCACAAGGCCAGACAGACTTTGCTTACGTAGCTGTCCTTTTGGTGGAGCATCTATAAGTCAGGGACTACCCATACTCAGCCACTGAGCTACAATTCAGGGAGCAGGAAAAGTAGAATAAGATATTTCTTAAGAATATTGGTATGTGTAGAAAAGAAGCAAGCAGATGGGGGGGGGGATGGCCAACTGCACTGGCTTAATTACTTCTCAAATGCCTGTGCCAATGCCCCCCTCCACTTTGCCCTACCCTTCTCCTGTCTCCTGGGTAACTTTGCCAAAGCAAAGAGAAAGCTGTAGCCATATTATGTGTGTGTCAGAAGCAAAAAATTTATTATCCACAAAAACAAGACAAAGCTATGGCTATAAATTATTAAGAATAAAAAAGGCAGATGGAACTGGAGGAGCATCTATCACAGAGGTAAGGAGATGGGATTTGTATCGGAGCAAAAAAAAAAAAAAAAAGGAGAGCGCTGAAATCTGGGGGTCAGGAGAAACTCCAGAGGCTTGAGTTTAAGTCTTTGGCCTCCTAAAACGGGATTGACACTGGGGGTTGCCTCTTGAAGCAAGAGAAGGTCTACTTACTACTACTGCCAACTTTCCCTGGGCAGATTACTTGCATAGCAACCTCATTTGCAGAGCAGTGGTAAACGGGCTTCTTTGAGTTTCTCCACATTGTTTAATCTGTACATTGGCAATCTGGTAGAAACCTTTGTCACCTCATGAAACGACAGTTCCCAGGAGGATTAATTGGGAGATGCGAAGCTAATAAAGGAGAAGAAAGCTCCTGCATCTTTAATCATGAGGAGGAACCAGGATGAGAAGAAAGTAGAGGAGAGTGGAGTGGTGGGCTAGAGTGACAAATTAGATCTCTGGAGGACCTGCAGCCGAGCAGTAAAGGTTTCTCATTCTCTGTGGTTTAACACAGCAACAACAAAAAGGCCGCCGTCTTATTTCACACAGTCTGAAATGCTGGATCCATGATGAGCAAGCTGTATGTCTCTGAGCCTCTGTATTCCCCATTTGTGAAATGGGTCTTTAGGTTTAAGAGTGTTGAGGTAGCTTGCTGTTCCTTAAAACACAAGTTTGCTTATTTTTAAATTATCTGCCACGGATGGCTCTGTGTTATTTCTTTATCGCTCACCTTTAGTGTTTGTCACCTGGAAAGAATATTAATAATAAGGTCCCCTTTTTGACCAGGTCTTAACATAACTCTGCTGGTCATTGACCATTGCTGGTCAAAGGGAAAGCTTTCGTTTTCAGATCCCTGCTCTGTAGAAATTCAGGTGTAGATTTGTACTTGAATATGAAGATGTATTTATGTTTGTTATTTACTATCCCAGAGTATGGGTCAAAGGGTGCACAATGTAATGGGCAGCACCCTTCCCTGAGTCAACATTTTATATCTAGCGCCACTGCACTGAGCCACTAGTTTGCACCTGGCTCTGATCAGGTGGCCTGTGTGGATCTAGTACATTTTTTTTTTTGAGAACTCTAGAAAGTAGATCCCACAAGTCTACAGTCTGCCCATTCCTACTGCAGAAAGGGGAATTCCCACAGGTGCAGCTTGTCAGGCAAGGGTAAGAAAAACACAAGCTCATCCATAGCCCTGTTAACATTTTTCCACCATTATTAAAAGTACAGGCGTCTGCCCTGTGTGCCAGCTAAGCTATTATGAAACTAGGACCGAGATTTGTAGCCTGAGGCAATGACTGCAGTACAAATTGGCTAACTGATAGCTTTATCAGAAAAGGGCTGTGGTGATTGTTCTGTGAAGCCTTGGAGGATCTCTTGACAGACATCTTCTGTCAAGATTTGGGGGGGAGGGGGGAGCCATGACAGTCAAGTTGGGTTACAGCAGCTTCTGTTTGTAGTGTGGATCAAAAGCCGGTTCATACAGACGTGTTTATCCCTTGATGACTATAGCTATCAAAGGATGAACTGCATATTGTCCATACATACAGAAGAATGAGGTAGAGCGATTGTATGCTAGAGTGATTCTACCCCTTCAGGCTGCAGGTGAGAAGAATGCCATTTTTTTCCTGCTCCCCAGCATAAAAATATCACATAAGTTTATAAAAACAAAACCAATGCACTGGAGGGAAAGGTTGTAGCCCTCCCTGTTGTGCTACGTTTCTACTTGCAGGAAATAGAGATGGCATCAGGGATCAGCCTGGTCGATCCCTGACCCCCCCCCCCCCCCCGTAACCAATGCCAGTGGTAGCACAGTAGCTGAGAGATTCACACAATATGCTCCTGGCACCCTATCTCATCTGCAACTGGGAGCACACACACCCCAGATCGTTGTGTCATTGCAGGGTCTCTAGGGAGTACTCCCATTGGCTAATAGGGAAGGTGGGAGAAGGAGGATCTGCCATGCAAATCTCTCAGCCAAGCTCCTCCTTCTCCCACCCTATCCATCGGCCAATGAGCTTTCTATCCAAAGCAGCTGATGACGAAGATTCCATTTTGCCGATGGGGAGGGTGGGAGGAGCCACTAATGGTAAGCTTGAGAGTGCACAGGGGCCCAACATACCATGGGATGAGCAGAGCTTTGCCCTACAGCTCCCAGCAGCTATTGGCAAGGAGTTTTTCTCGTAGGGGAACATTCAAAATAGCATTGCCCATCTGCATTCCGGAATGGAACAGGCCATGCTCCTACCTCAAAGCAGTATCACTTCATTCTGCTGCATGCGTAGACCAGGCTATGAATGGACCACCACTGTTCAAGATTTCCTGTCTCCTCATCACAGTGTTTTTCAATGAAGTCCACTCTCAGATTGAGTGGCAGGTCGCCAAGAGGTGCAGAATCACATGATAACACATATATGTGTGATCTGTCCTAGCCTCTTCAACTAAGCGCAAGTGGTAGACCTGATGCTCAGAAACTAACCACAGGCGTGACCAAGCTCTAAACCAGAGATTCTTAACCGGGGGTATCCATACTCCGTGGGGATATGGCAGTGTTTTCCAAACTTTTTCAACCTGCGGCTCCCTTGACCATTGGTGACCATTGGCCAAGACTCCCCTTTAAATTTATGTTGATGCCTGCCAATTGGCATTGCACTCTTTTCCAAGAGGATTCCATGGGACTCCGCGGCTCCCCTGGCTGGTTTCCACGGCTCCCCTGGGAGCCACGCCTCCCAGTTTGGGAACCACTGGGATATGGGAACCAAATGATGGGGGTATGGTATGGGACTCGATCTCTGAACAATTTTTTTTAAATGTTGTTAGATTAGATTTTTAACTATCTCTGACCATTATCAATATGGATTGAGGAGTTCCTAGCTATCCATATGCAAAGTAAGACCAAGCTATTGACATATTTTGAGGTCATACTGGTACCCAATAGGACTGGTGGTGGTGGTGGTGGTGGTGGTGGTGGTGGTGATGATGATTTCAACAGTCTGGCGAAAGGGTTATGGCAGTGGTTCCCAAACTGAGCCGTGGCTATCTGGGGAGCCACGGGAACCAGCCAGGGGAGCCGCGGAATCCTCACAAAACCGCCACCCTATACAATGTATAGGATTGTAACCCTGATGGGGAGCCGCAACCAGTGGCCCAGTAGGTCAAGGGAGCCACCAGTCAAGACGTTTGGGAACCACACTGGGTTATGGGGACATATTGGACACTCCATTGGGGGGTCTGAAATGGTAAAAAGGTTAAAAAAAACACCCTGCTCTAAACAGTTCAAAGTTTGAGGAAAACAAGGAGCACCACGCATGAATTATCCCTTGCCCCAATATGGATTAGTTCAGCAAATATGCATCTCCTTCTCTTGCCCAACAGGGATGGCCTCCTTGCTAACTATCAGGGTCAAACTCTACGCAATAGGCAGCTCTGGGATTCTTCCTCCCCCCCCTTTAAAAAAAAATGAAATGTAGGTGTGGGACGCTGAAAGGAGTCGAGGACTAATTTAGGGTGGGTGGGCAGGCTAGTTAAATAACAACCTTTCCCTTCCTGCCATTTGTCCACTCAAAATTGATTTCCCCTTATCCTAAAACTGCATCCTCAACTATGGGTGAAAAGATATGTGGACCTCATATCTTTTCTCACACAGAGAGAAAAGCAACTGGGGATGTGTGTCACCCACACACTGTGTGCGGTTTAGGACAAGGAAAAGGGAAACAAAATCACACTGGGAGAATTCTGGAATTGCCTATATCATACATAGCTTGGCCCTAAAGGTCAAGGCTCACAAGTTCCCCACTCCCTCCTTATTTTGGCATCTCCACCAGGAGGCGCTTCAATGCTCCCGCTGCTCAAAGATAGTGGCGAATGTCCTGAAAGAGAAAGATAGAAAAGGAAGAATTAAATACTTGTTCTCTTTCTATCCTGAGTATAGTTTGCTTACTTATGAACCACATGGCTATTCTGCACTTTCTTCAAGGGGGGGGGGCTCAGGGTAGCACCCCAAGTTCTTCAAGTGAGCCTCGTGGCTGAGTGGGAATTTGAGCCTCATTCCCAATCTAATGCTCTGACCACTGCACTAACTCCCACATTTGCTTTTTATTTATTTATTCATTTTCTATCCTGTTCTCCTTCCAAGCTCAGGGCAGGATACATGATCCTCCCAACAACCTTGTGAGGTAGGTTAGACTGAGAGACAGTGACTGGCCCAAGCTCACTCAGGAAGCTGTTGGGCTGACTGGAACCCAGATCTCCCTAATCTAAGCCCGACGCTACGGCTCTCCACCCAGGCTTTCTTACGCTATTTTATTTATGTATTGTTACATTTTAGCAGCCATGAAATTAAAAGACGCTTACTCCTTGGAAGGAAAGCTATGGCAAATTTAGATAGCATAATAAAAAGCAGAGATATCACCATACCAACAAAAGTTCGTATAGTCAGGGCGATGGTGTTCCCAGTAGCAATGTATGGTTGCGAGAGCTGGACCATAACGAAGGCTGAGCGCCGAAGAATAGATGCTTTTGAACTGTGGTGCTGGAGAAGACTCCTGAGAGTCCCTTGGACTGCTAGGAGATCAAATCAGTCAATCCTAAATGAAATCAAGCCTGACTGTTCCCTGGAAGGACAGGTACTAAGGCTGAAACTCAAATATTTTGGCCACCTAATGCGAAGAGAGGAGTCTCTGGAGAAGACTCTGATGCTGGGAAAGACTGAAGGCAAAAGGAGAAGGGGAAGGCCAAGGATGAGATGGTTAGACAGCATCACCGATGCAACGAACATGAAAATGAGCGAACTCAGGAAGATAGTGGAGGATAGGAAGGCCTGGCGGGATATGGTTCATGGGATCACGAAGGGTCGGACACGACTTAACGACTGAACAACAACAATTGTTACATTTGTCTCTTGTCCTTCCTACAGTAGCATAGGACTTTGGACTTGGACTTGGACTACAGTAGCATAGGACATGGACTTGCCAGCTGGTCTCCATTCAGACATGTACCAGGGAGGCCCAGATCTGCATATGATGAGAGATCTTGTATTATTCCCATTTCACAGACTGGGTAAACTAAGGGCTAGGAGACAATAGTTTATCCAACATTGTCTAGCTGGTCTATTGCTGAGAGAAGATTTGAACTGAGGCTGCAAACCTAAGCACACTTACTAGGGAGTAAGCTGCACTGAAAACAGTGGGACTTACTTCTGAACAAATGTGCATAGGACCGTGCTGTGTCTCCAACATTTTAGATGTACAATTTCTACTGGCACTTGGCTGTCCTCCCTTCAACAGCAAGGGATGCAACCTCAAAATTGAGGGGAAAGGATTTGCGGTTGAAGTTCTACGTCTCCTCAAGATTAATCAAGGTGGTGTGAGGTGATGTGACTTACTGGAATAAGGCTCCTGATAATTCGTCTACAATGCTCCCTGCAGAACATAAAAGAAAACAAATCAGATTGTCATTGTTTCTATGATATTTTTTTGTTTATTTTAAATATTCATTATAATCTTGCCGTTCTCAAGGAGCTCAGGAGCAACATGATTCTCCCCTCTGCCTCCCCTTTTATCCTCAGAACAACCCTGTGAGGCAGGATAGATTGAGACTCTAACCACTACACCACGGTGGCTTTCATCTGTGCCTGGATCTTTTCATCTGAGCAAGTTTTATGAAATCACCATGCTTATTTGTCCTGCATTTCTTTCTTTGAGCTCAGGTTGGCTTACATGGAGGAGGAGTGTTGCATATATTTTTTGCAACACCCCTGGACAGATCAGGCAGAGAGAGTGACTTGCCCAAGGCCACTCAGTGAGCCTCATGGCTAAACAGGGATTTGAACTCAGCTCCCATCCACTGCCACCCCGATCCAAGCCTGGCACTCTATCCGCTGTTGTGCCAAAAAGGTAGAACCAACTCACCTGGCGTACAGGCTGTCTCACACACAGGGCAAACATAACAGTAATGGCAGTACTGCAAGAAGAGAAATAGGGGAGGGGGGAGTGTTACTGATAGTGATAGGGCATTTCTATAATACAGTTTCTAGAACCAGAGTGGCAAGCGTGTTTGCAGGCAAAAAGAACAAGTGTTATGGGAAGAGCTTGAAACACCAACCTGACAGCTTGCGCAGTGTTCGCTGCTGTCTCCTTCTTTGCAGGGACACTTATCGCAGTCTTCGCAATGCTAGCATGGAGAAAAACATGAAAAGACAGGTTATGTGGGGGCAGGCTGTGAGAGAGAGTTTCTCCCACACACTTGAGCACGTCTGGCCAGCATGTTTGCCTGGCAGCCCCAACAAAGGCACCCTACACAACACAGGTCCAAGCTGGTGTCTCAAAAATATACAGTGTATAGTTCTTCTCCCGCCTCAGCAGCACACCCACCACCACCACCACCACCACCATCTCCCTGAGAACGCAAGTGTACACCATTTTGCCCTGGATGCCAGACAATAACCCAGACAGCCTGCCTGCCCCTTTAAAATTCCGGGTTACTTGATCACAGTCCAGAAATTCCTGTGTACCTTTCAACTGACTGCTGAATCAAGACTCTGACAGAAGGCGGCTGTTGTCTTCTTGCTGCTCATTTCTACCCCCATTTTGTCCTCTGCTTATTGAGCAAGTAAGACTTCAAGTGTGCTACTCAGCAGGCAAGAGACGGGCCACAGGTCTCTCTCTCTCCCCCCCCCCCCCCGAAACAGCAAATTTAAAGGGACAAGAGGAATTTCCAGGTTGCAACTTGGCATCCATTCCAGCAGGAGAGGATGTAGCTGCTACCTCATTCAAGGTGGACACACATGCCTGCAGAGGAAACAGGGGGGAGGCAGAAAGGCCTACAGCCCTTCCTTAAAGAGGCAGCAGGAACTATCTACAGGCCATGATCTAGCAATTCTTCTATACCTAGGCTTACCAGATCTCCAACCGGGACAGAGTGCTAGACCTTTAGGAGAAGGAATGTGGGCAGGTGTAGCTTGTTAAACCTTAGAGCACAATCCCAGTGAGTAGACATGCCTAGGATTGTGCTCTAAGGTTTAACAAGGTACACCTGCCCACATTCCTTCTCCTAAAGGGCTAGCACTCTGTCCCGGTTGGAGATCTGGTAAGCCTATCTATACTCCCTTTTCCAACTGTACAGTCCTCCAAGTAAGGCTGCCAGCTTCTTTTCTGACAGTATCCCTGTGCTGTTAACAGCCGAGCCATGTAACAAAAGCAAAAAGCATGGCAGCTTTCCTCCCATCACTATATGTGCAGGCTGAGAAAGCATTTAAGTGCTGCATTTCTTCGTATCTTACAGTTATTAAAGGCACAGAACTCCTGACAGTGAAAAAGTTGGCAACCAGTGCCACCACAGTTTTGTGTACAGTTCCCCCCACCATCTTATGTTCATTCCCCCCCCCCCGGTGTACTCTGCTTCACCACTAAATTATTGCTTCTACTGTATCTGAAAAAAACCCTCTATAGGGTGTCCAAGAAGCATTGGCACTGTCCCATTAACAAAGGTTCCCTACTGCTGGATCATAAGCTGAATTTAATACCAAACTACCACTGGAATAGTGCAAACCTTCCTGCAATGGAATAGAGAGTATTTTTCTTAGAATGAAGTGGGGTTGCCAATGCTTTCATTGGATCTGCTTGTGTGTTCGTAGCTGCAGCCCAGCAGTCACAGGAGCAAGCCCAGTAAAAAAGCTGGTGACCCTACTGTGAAGTGTGACAACAGAAATCAATGCAAATGGGGGAATAATTAAGTCAGTTATGCTATGCTGCAAATGGAAGCAATGCTAACCGCCAAAGTAGAATCAGATATATACAGTACTTAACTCCAGAAAAACTAAAAATTAAGTGTGAATGGAAATCCAATTTTCGCACTGACTACCAGGGATGGCCCATTCATGAGGCTGACTAACAGCGCAATCGTGCACAATGTAGGGCTGGAGGAGCAAGCACTTTGCCGGCCTAGGGTGTTGCAAAAGTGCCATAAAGCACTTTCGCAGCACCCTGGGAATGAGCGGCACCAGCACCAAGGTCAGCGTCGCTCACTCGTCAACAGACCTGGTCCACGCTGCCAGACACAGGTAAGTCCTGAGCCAGGCGGTGGGAGGGCATGGGGAGGGTGGGCCGGGGTGGCAGGGGAGGGGGACAGGCCCGGGAGGGGGGCGGGGATATTGGCAGCGCATTCTGTCATCCTAACCCCCTTCCGAGGCCTGGCCAGCCTTACACAGCCTCCCTGGATGTGCGCCAGCAAAATAGCTGGCGCACATCCGAGGAGGCCCATTGGGGCCGCTGGGGCTGACACCAGGGGAAAGGAACAAATGTCCCTTTCCCTCGAGGTGTGTGCCCTGGCTCTGCTGGCGTGGACCACATCCTGCATATAGAATGCAGCAGCCAGCTGTTTAGGCCGGCCTGTGCATCCTACGTAGAATTGGGCTGCCCGACAGTTGTCTCAAGCAATGAATTGGGAGAGGGATTCCTTCTTCCATCCACCTCCAGTGTACTTCCTTCCAATTCCTGGATTTGAAATGAAAGAGGGGAATAGAGTGGAAGAGGAAGTGTGGAGGGGAGGAGAGGGGAGGCAAGGGGTGGGCTAGAATGTTGGAGGTCCTTGAGAAGTAGGCATACCAGATCTCCAACCGGGACAGAGTGCTAGCCCTTTAGGAGAAGGAATGTGGGCAAGGTGTATCTTGTTAAACCTTAGAGCACAATCCTAGGCATGTCTACTCACTGGGATTGTGCTCTAAGGTTTAACAAGCTACACCTGCCCACATTCTTTCTCCTAAAGGGCTAGCACTCTGTCCCGGTTGGAGATCTTGTAAGCCTATTGAGAAGACTCTGCAGAGCAACAGAAAGGACTGTTTCTGTATGCTTAGGCTTACCAGATCTCCAACTGGGACAGAGTGCTAGACCTTTAGGAGAAGGAATGTGGGCAGGTGTAGCTTGTTAAACCTTAGAGCACAATCCTAGACATGGGGCTTGCTTCTGAGTAGACATGCCTAGGATTGTGCTGTAGGACATAACAAGCTACACCTGCCCACATTCCTTCTCCTAAAGGTCTAGCACTCTGTCCCGGTTGGAGATCTGGTAAGCCTATGTATGCTGGAATCTTCAACAGCAGCCAGCCCCTGAATCCAACTGTGGGTCCATCTGCCCCCCCTCCCAAGGCTCTCATAAACACCCCTACCTAGTATTATTGTAATTTTTGTTGATTATTTACATTGTAAGCCGCTTTGGGAGCCTGTCCTGGCTGAAAAGCAGGGTATACATTTAAAACTAAATAAATACATGTGCTCTCCACCCCTATTCTTCACACCACAGCTGTAGCTCCTCCTCTCCTTTCATCTTGAAAGTAGCTGAGTGAACATCTGCCCCTTGATGGCACCTTAGGAGCTACGATTGTCACCAGTACTGAGATTTCAGGAATCAGCCCAGCCACTTGGGCCATCTAACGGTAATGGTGGCTCCTCAGACCATGGTCCAACCTGGCTGATATACCTGCACACAAGGACGAAATGAATTAAGTACTCCAGTAGGGGTTACCCACACTGATGGTTGGACAAAGAGGAGTAGCTTTCCTTTAAAAAAGGAATGAATTTCCTTTAAAAAAGGAAATGTCTCTTTAAAAAGGAGTTTATACTCCCAGTTCTTTTACTTTGTTTCTGCATAATGTGTGAACACAGAGGCAGGATTAAGACAAACTCTGGCTTAAGGCCAAACTATTTGCAACACAGAAATCCAGGATTAGATCTTCCAGCATTTTGATTTTCACTTAAATGCAGCTGTGGCTGTCCCCTGACTTGGATTGATATCTGAATGTTTTCTCCGGTGAGGAAAATGGCAGCTTTGGGGAGGGGTACTTCCGGGACAGAGTGCTAGACAGAGTGCAGGGGTACTTCCTGGTACTTCCGGGACAGAGTGCTAGACCTTTAGGAGAAGGTATGTGGGCAGGTGTAGCTTGTTAAACCTTAACAAGGATTACAAAAATGGCATCAGGGGAAGCTACGCAGCTCCTTCCTCAGCACCGCTACTACTCTGATCCAAGTGAAAAAAATCAAAACATTAGGAACTCAGTCATGCATCTCCTGCATGATGTGTAATTTGGCCTTAACAGTATTTGTATCAACATAAGCTAGGGAGAGAGATAGGGTGGCATGGACAGAGCAGGGGAGGACACAGGGAAAATTCAGCTCAGAGCCAGAACGCTTGGAATGAGCATGCTTGCATTGCAGTAAGATGTGCAAAATAAAACAGACTCTCACCAAAGGCATAACCATAGAAGAAAGAAAAAAGCAGGAGAAGACATAAGCTAAACTAAGCCCACATTGTTTTAGAGGGGCACTGGGGAGACAGAGATAGAAGTCCCCTTTCTGCTTCAAGGAGCCAAATCAAAGGAAGTACTTGAAAGAGGTACCATCAAATGCTCAGGTCAGTTACAGTACTAGTGTCTCAGCAAAAGGGGTTAGGAAGAAGCCCTGTGTGCCTTGGAAAAGGCAGAGAAAGACTGCTGTGGAGTTAACTGCCAGGGGAATCGGACATGAATGGACAAAAGTGTGAGGCATGCATCTAGCCCAGGAAGAGACACTGACATTGGACAATCCATTCTTCTGCCAATCAAAACCCATTAAACCAAGTTGAACATGTCAACGTGCATGTGAAGGTTTCCCTTCATTACCTTGCAGAAGGCACAGTAGTGGCAAAGAGAGCCTGTCTCGTAGTCCTCATCATCATCCTCTTCATCCTCTTCTGTAGTAGAAGAGAGATACATTGATACAGCTGTCCCTCCTGGGTATTCTTGGAATGGAAGGGCGGAGGCCTAGAGGGTCTGGAGAGTAAAGAGAAGCAAGGCGGGCATTGGGCCTTGCGGGCTGGGGCTGGAGAGAAGGGAGTTGGGTTTCTGAGTTCACCAAAGAAGGGAGTCAAGTGCATTGGGTTTGGAGTACAGCAGGGAGTTTCTCTGTTCTCTACAGAGCGGGTGGATGAAAAGTGCAAGAGAAGAGTTTCAGAGCCTGCATTCTTTGAGAGAGGAAGAGGAAGCAGCGGTAGCCACAATTTGTGAGTCCTCTGGGACACTAGTGAAATTCAATGAGTCAAGGCAAGGGAGTTGGGAGCCAGGATTAATGGCATTTTCTGGCACCTCAGTTTCACCTAAAAGCACCAAACACTGTCCCATCACACTCCACCCAATCCTTCCCCCACCCCCCAGCAATCATTGGGTTTTACCTTCTTCCCCTTCGTGGTGTTTCTTGGCCTTTTCTCGGCCTTCATGTTTGCGGTGCTTTTGCTTGTGTCCTTCCTCCTCATCTTCCTCCTCTTTTTTATCACCATGATGATGGTGATGATGACGGTGCTCTTTGTCATCATCTTTCTTATGGTGATGATGGCCACCATGATGATGGTGCCCATGGGCATCGTCCTCCTCGTCATCGTCATCATCCTTTTGGTGATGGTGCTGACTGTACTGTTTATGATGGTGATGTTCATCTTCATCATCATCGTCGTCGTCATCATCGTCATCATCGTCATCATCGTCATCATGGTGGTGGTGACCATGATGTTCATGATGGTGGTGATGTTCATGTTTGTCATCATCGTCGTCATCATCATCATCATCATCATCATCATCATCATCATCATGGTGGTGGTGGTGACCATGATGTTCATGATGGTGGTGATGTTTGTCGTCGTCGTCATCGTCATCATCGTTGTCATCATCATGGTGGTGGTGGTGACCATGATGTTCATGATGGTGGTGATGTTCATGTTTGTCGTCATCGTCGTCATCATCGTCATCGTCATGATGGTGGTGACCATGATGTTCATGGTGGTAGTGGTGATGTTTGTCATCATCATCGTCATCGTCGTCATCGTCGTCATCGTCGTCATCGTGGTGGTGGTGACCATGATGATCATGATGGTGGTGATGTTCATGTTTGTCATCGTCATCGTCGTCATCATCATCATCATGGTGGTGGTGGTGATGATGGTCACTGTGATGTTCATGATGATGGTGGTGAAGTTTGTCATCATCGTTGTCGTCATTGTCGTGGTGGTGACCATGATGATCATGGTGGTGATGGTCACCATGATGTTCATGATGGTGGTGATGTTCATGTTTGTCATCATCGTCGTCATCATCATCATCATCATCATCATCATCATGGTGGTGGTGGTGACCATGATGATCATGGTGGTGATGGTCACCGTGATGTTCATGATGGTGGTGATGTTTGTCATCGTCATCATGGTCATCATCGTCGTCATCATCATGGTGGTGGTGGTGGTGGTGACCATGATGTTCATGATGGTGGTGATGATGTTTGTCGTCATCATCGTCGTCGTCATCATCATCATCATCATGGTGGTGATGACTGCTATGGTGTTCCTCATGGTGGTGTTGGTGGTGGTGATGCTTATCATGGTCATCTTCATCGTCATCATCATGGTGAGGATGGTGGCCTTCTTGGTGATGTCCTGCTTCGTGATGATGTGTGGCATGGTGATGGTGGTTGTCGTCATCGTCATCACCACCACCACCACCACCATCATCATCATCATCATCGTGCGGATGGTGATGCCCATGATGATGGTGCTCCTTTGGATGATGGTGTTCATCCTCATGGTGGTGGCCATGGTGCTCTACATCTCCATGGTGATGGTGGTGCTGCTGCTCCTCCTCTCCGTGTGCTCTGGGAAGCTGGAATGAGCAGAGCAGAACCAGAAGAAGGCCCAGTGTCCAGGCCTTCCAGGAAGCCATGGCAGAAGGGAGCTATACAGTTTGCACCCAGAAGTCTCCGTAGCAGTCCCAGAGGCAGGAAACAAGAAAAGGCAGGCAGCACAGAAGGAGAACTAGGGGGTAGAACCACACAGTTTCCAGCCCGGTGTTTGTGTGAGCGACGTCTACAGCTGGCCTAGATTAGCCCCTCAACCCCAGCCAATGGCTGCCCAGCTCAGCCTCCAAGATAGAAGAGAAAGCTGAGCCATGGGCCCTGCCATGCCCTTATATGAGGTGGCTGGGCTAGAGGGGGTGGGGAGGAAAGGAGAGGCAGCTAAACTGCTTGCCCTAGTGCCAGGCTATTATTAGCTGTGTCAGGAGCAACTGCACCTCACTCCCTCCAAGTGACAAGGAAGCCGGCAGGGTTTCAGAGCAAGGAGAAATTGGAGCCTGAGGGACGCCGAGGCTCTCTGAGGAAAGGGATGCAGTCTCATGTATTAGGGAGATTGGAAACTCAGAATCTTGGGTTCTCTGGTGCCTAAGGGTCAGAGTAAGAGGCCTTATCTTGCAGTCCTGCACTTACTAGAAGAAGTGGAAAACCAAGTGGGGTTTAGGGTTTATATCTGGCTATTTCTAAGTCAAGCTGACCAGAAGCTGGGGAGGGAGTCATTTTCTTCTTCTTAATTTGACTGATTATTTTGTGGTTTTAATTGCTACTCTGGTTCGTTCTGTTGTTTTGAGTTCGACCTAAATGCCAGGAAGTGAGTTTCCTTAACCACCGTGCGTACCTTGAGATAAATCAACACAGGCAATTTATCCATATCTAATTTTTTTTTCTGTTGTGGGAGAAAGCGTAAAACTGCTGGTTAAATTGAGAAGTGGGAGGGGTGAAAGATGCAGTCCCTGGGGTTTAGGAAAGGTGTCAGAGCTGCAGGGTGGGTGAAGGGGGGCCTGGGGTTGCATGTTTTTGGAGAGGGAAGCACTGATTGAGTGCATCAGTAGGAATGCAGATTCCTGGGTTCTGTGAGAGGAATGAAAGGGTCAGGAGTTAGGGGGTGATGCTTCAGAGTATTTCGTCAAGAGGCAGAGTGAACTGTCAGGGGCACACATTCTCAACAGTGTCAGGAATGTGCTGATGGGTCCCAACGGCTGAAACCGAATCCACAGAGCTGGCTGAGGTCTATAAATACTTAGACACAGCACTGCAATGGCCTGAGAGGTTAGTGGTGTCCGGTTCTCTAGATGACAGTGCAGGAACTATCTGTGACAGGCCACCATCCAGCCAATCAGGCTGTTTCCGTCTGGACCCCAGAAGATACCTGAAACAAAGCATGTTGTTAGCTGTCCAGGTGTGGATGTAACAGCCGCACACCACACCATAATCACACAACATTAACACCCAAACAGAGCTAGCTACTTTATTTAAGCAGTGGCATTAACTGTATGGGGAGAGGGATGTTCGTGCTAAGGAACTGGGGGCTGGCATCACTTGTCTCCTGGCACCCTCCTGATTCTCCTCCTCACGCCAAGAAGTCATTTGGAGCTGCTGCTGCTGAGAGAGAGAGAGAGAGAGAGAGAGAGAGAGAGAGAGAGAGAGAGAGAGAGAGAGAGAGAGAGAGAGAAGATTAAAATGTGTCTTCCCACTTCAGTAGTGGGGGTGCCAGAAACTGGCCTCCTGTAGTTACTTCTTCCCCACAGAGTCTCACCTGTTTTGCAGGTGAGGTCATTAGCAGAAGGTTTTTTTTTTGCTAGCTAGGACTGTGATGGCGAACCTATGACACGCGTGTCACTGGTGACACGCGGGGTCATTTTGGGTGACACGCCAGTGTTTCCCCCAGGGCCCGGACACATGCATTTACGCAAACGTTTTACAGGCTTGTCTTGAACGTTTAGGGCAGAGATTTTGGCAGACCTCTTTCAAATTATTATCTAGTAAAACTCAGCAACAAAAAAGTCACTAATTGATGTTAAATAAAATGCAATGTGTTCTATAGTTGTTTTCAGTTCAGTTCAATTCAAAATTACTATTAAAAGTAGCAATAGTCAAAGTACTATTAAAAGGGTTTTTTTTGGGGGGGGGGACACCAGCAGAGTCAAGTTAGGCATTTTCAAAAAATTTGACACACCAAGCCCAAATGGTTCGCCATCACTGAGCTAGGATGAGGAGGATCCTGTTCCCTATCAGAGCGGAGAGCCCTGGCTCAGGATCCCTGAGCTCTTTGCAGATATTATGCACCCAACCCCATTGGAAAATGCAGTGTTTTCAACCTGACGGTAGGGTCGGCTCACTTATGAGGCCAACTGAGGTGGTTGTGTCAGGCAGCAGATTGCTGGTGGCACCGCCAGCACTTGCATTTGCCTCTCCTCCTTCTAAGGTGTCCTGGATTCAAAACGTAAGAGAGGAACAGAACTGAAGAGGAAGTGTGGAGGAGAGAAGAGTGGCCAGCTAGAGTGTCTCTGATGCTAGCCCACCATGTATCAGCAGTTCACGATATGGTTCGCTGGATTCTGGAATGTTTTCCCCCAGAATCATTTATTGTATTCATATACAGGTTTAATAGAGTAATTTAACTGACTACACAGCTCGTTTGATGAATTGGATGTGGGAGTAAGGTTGCCAACTTCTGACTGAAGCTATTCCTGGAGATTTTTTTTCCCCTCAACATAATGTACAGCCAGATCCATACTAACTTTCTGGCACCAGAGTGAGCGCTCCGGCTCCAGAAGCTGTTGCAAACATGCCGTAAGGCATATTTGCGATGACTTGTGAGTAAGGGAGGCCGGCGCAAGGCCAGCCGCCCTCACTCCAGCACTGGGCCGTCCATATGGCTGGCGGCGGAAGGTAGGTCTCCGTCGGCAGCCGCATGGGCGGTCCAGGCAGCGAGGGAGGGAGGCCATTGGCTGAGCCGACCCGGGAGGGGGCAGGGATGGCATCCACCATATCCCCGTCCCCGCCGGGCCAGTTCGACCATTACACGGCCTACTTCCATCAGCTATTTAGCTGGTGGAAATCCAAGGAGGCCGACTGGGCCTGCCCCGGTTTACACCCAGGGAAGGGGGACGAACGTCCCCTTCCCCGGTTAGACCTCCAGGCTGCAGCAGCCTTTGCATGTACTCATGCAAAGAAATATTGGGTTCAGATTCATAAGCTGATTCAGTCAATTTTAAAGATTAATGTGCAAATGAAACCGGAAGTTTTTTTGTTGGGTATGAGAGATGATTATGTAGAGGAAAAAAATGAAATTGTGTTTTTATATATGGTAAGTGCTGCAAGAATTTTATATGTACAATATTGGAATAATTCAGAAATACCTTCACTGGAAGATTGGTGGATAAAACGTTTGGATTATGCTGAAATGGACAAACGCAGAATTTTAATTAAGGAAAAGTCAATTAAACTTTTTTTGAATAATTGGAAACCACTTATTGATTTTTTTAAAAGAGAGAGAGAGAGACAAATGATGTGATGATATGCGGTTTTGATGAATAGAATGTTGGATCGGCCTCCTCGGATTTCCACCAGCTAAATAGCTGACGGAAGTAGGCCGTGTAACGGCCAAGCTGGCCCGGCGGGGACAGGGATATGGTGGATGCCATCAACGCCCCATCCCGGGTGAGCTCAGCCAGCCCCCCCTCCCTCGCTGCCTGGACCGCCCATGCGGCTGCCGACGGAGACCTACCTTCCGCCGCCACACCTGGATAATGTTTCTGGATTAAAGAAACGAAACGTCGGATCTATATCTAGTAAGCTTTGGATTTTAAAATGAATTTCTGTCTGCTTGGCTAACTCTAAGCATTTGGAAGACGCTAGCAGAAACGGACTTTGTTTTTTTATTCTCGCCGGACTTTTTATTTGATATGGCTTCTTTACCCGTATTCCCTAAATCTTTGACAGTAATTGCTGGCCATAAAAGTTTTCGATCTAGAAAGAATGTTGGAGATATTTTGGCTTAGTTGGATATTACAGGTAGAGAATAGTGTGCTAGTAGGATTTACTGCTTTGTGCTTGCTGTAATCTTTCGAAATATGATGTATTGTTTTGTTTTAATATTATATCAATAAAATATAAAGATATATATAAAAAGAGAATAACAGCATTATCTGCCCCAGATCTATTCCAGAACCCTTTGAGATGCATCAGAAGAACAAGACGAGCACTACAACATCTGTAAGAGGCAGAACCTCCCAAAGTTGACCCTGGGGTGGTATCAGGGGTTGGTTGGGTTGGGCAATAGCTGAGGGTTGAAACTCATCATAGTCCACCTGTCTGAGCTGACTCTTAAATCTTCAGTATCATTGGCAGTGGAAGTACCCACTGTGACAGCAGGGGGCGCCATAGAGGTCCCAGTAGAGCAGCGCTGTTGCTAGGGGGCAGACCGCCCCCAGGTGCACAGCTGGGGGGGGTGTCAAAGCTCCCACACCGGCGGCAAAATGGGGGTGGCGAGAAATGTTGTCCCCCCGCCCAACCTCCAGGAACGTTTTTGCACCGCGTGACATCACTCAGGGGGCGAGGTGAGTGACATCATGGGGGGTGTCACAGGGGGTAGCTATGCCTCTGCATTAGAGGATTTGGTCCTGGACCCCCAACAACCTGGCACTGGTTCATCTATTTACTTTCATTCCCCATTTATTAACAACACACAACTCCCCCTATCCAATTATAGCAAATTACAGGAGAGGCGGTTTGTTGGAAGACCGGAAAAATGAGACATCAGCATGAATTATGAATGTACTTCTAGCCTATATCTGATCCCTAGGCTCCAGACACTATTTCACACAAGCATATTTATCACTTGATTTCTGGATAAAAACAAACATTGGGAAACTCGTATCCCACCCCGGCCTGTTCCTTGAACATTTTTTAACAGCCCTGACAGTGTATGGACAAAAGAGAACCCCAATAATTTGGAGGGGTGACAAAACCACATTAAGTCACCTTGTGGAAATGCTCCCATGGGCAGGGCAAAAGATACGTTCCCTTACATTTTGCAACTATCCCTTAGCTATTGTTTTTAGAAAGCTATGGGAGGAGAGAGATTTGGCTAAAACTGGGAGGAGTCAGAGGGGGGCTTGTGGAGCTCATGGTGGGCACCCCTATCTTTACACACACATGCAAACACACTCTCTCTCTCACTCTCTCTCTCTCTCTCTCTCTCTCTCTCTCTCTCTCTCTCTCACACACACACACACACACACACACACACACACACACACACCAGGGCCAGCCCATCCTGTGTTGTCCCTAGTATGGGCAGGCAGTGGTTCAATACCCAGTGTAGTTCTCAGGCAATTACGACACTGAGGTGGAAAGCAGAAGTTTCTTCACTGAGCGCTCAAAAGGCTCTCCGGAGACCACATCTCAGGTCAGATGAGAGCAACAAGCAATCAGATTACATGGCATTATATAGTGGTTACAAAAAAAGGAAGCATCAACTTTGGTACTTTTCCACTCATACACCCCCTCCTCCCCCTTATGCATGCCCCTAGTCATGGATTATGCTCATGATCATGTCAAAGTTTCTTAGCAAAACCCCAAAACCACAAGATGTTCCTGTTTCACAGCTCAATCCTACCCAGCTCCTCCACTGGTGTAGCAGTGGTGGAGGACAGAACTGGAGAGGCTTTGAAAAGGAAAGAGGATTTAAATCCCCTTTTTTACATTCCCCTTTAATAACACCTTTCTTCGCCCTCGCTTTGTAATTTTGCATCTAGTTGTCTCAGTACATTTCCACTTTTCCCTTTTCTACTGCACCTGAGATGCCACTGCAATAAAACCTTTTTGGCATTCATGGACTAACGTGGTCAAGTTCCTGGTGCAGCCAACAACTGAGACAGTCGCTTCAGGGAGCAGATTGGCAGGGGTTGTTGTTTTTTTGCCCATTTCCATCCACAGCTCCTCCTCCTCTAAATCCCTGGATTAGAAAAGGAAGAAGAATCTTGCCCTCTGCATATGACTTGCTCTTCTACTCCGTCCCTCTCTTCCATTTCCAATTCAGGGAGTGGGAAGAACAGGGACTGCCTGCCTACCTGCCTGCCTGCCTGCCTGCCTGCCGCGCCACCAGGTAAGCATTTGACCCACTGCCTCAGGCACCGGAAGGTCTCCTAGTGTGCCAGGAGGTACTATGATCAAAATCTGATGCCAGGTGAACTCCATACTCTCAGAGGTGTTTATCCAGTCAAGCAAGTTCCTGAGCTGGGTGTGGTGCTGCTGTCAGGGGGTTGGATCTTGAAGCCGGCTCTCCTCTCGCACGATTGCTCACTCACTCACTCTCAGTTTGTAGGTGAGACACTGGAGAAAGTGCCTGGAGACTGCTAGTCCCTCCTGGTGCTGGCCGGGTCCAATTGCTGAGCTCTATGGCCAGTTCCAACCAGAAGGACCAGGTACTGGGTCTGACCAGTCAGACTAGGATAGTTTTGTGAGGAAACAAGGTGCAGATTAAAGGCCTGGACGGGGAACGTTGGGACAGGTTCTGCAAAGTTTCCCTCTAACTCCTGGTTTCTTCCCCAGGCATGGATCCCCAAACTCTTCAAGAAGAAAATTTGCACAACTTTTATTGAGCAACCTAATGAAGCAGGGTGAGTGACGCCTGCTTTTTCCCTCCGTTTCTCACAATCCACATAGATAGGCAAGGATGTGGAACCCCCTCTGCCAGTTTTGGGAGGGGGGTCCACATCACTTTGCTGCCACCTTGTTTCTTGTCTTCTGTGGTATTGTTGCCGTCTGTCTCCTTTTAGGCTGCAATCCTAAGGATTAATTTGCCATGCCATGTTCCACCAGCACCACTGAACGCTCTGATGCTCCAATGATGAGTGCTCAGATTAGTGCTCAGATTAGTGCTCAGATTAGTGCTCTGACTCTCATGCTCCAAAGATTAGTGGGCTGGAGCACCTCTCTTATGAGGAAAGACTACAGCGTTTTGGGGCTCTTCAGTCTAGAAAAAAGGCGCCTGAGGGAGGGGGGACATGATTGAAACATACAAAATTATGCATGGGATGGAGAGAGTGGAAAGAGGGAAGTTCTTTTCCCTCTCGAACAACACCAGAACCAGGGGACATCCACTAAAATCGAGTGGCGGGAGAGTTAGAACAGACAAAAAAAAATATTTCTTTACCCAGTGTGTAATTCATCTGTGGAACTCCTTGCCACAGGATGTGGTGATGGCACCTGGCCTAGATGCCTTTAAAGGGGGATTGGATAGATTCATGGAGGGAAAAGTCCATCACAAGTTACAAGTCATAACCTCCTGGTTTTAGAAGTAGGTTTTCTCTGTATGCCAGGTGCAAGGGAGTGGCGACAGGATACAGGTATCTTGTTTTCTATCTTGTGTGTTCCCTGAGTGGCATCTGGTGGGGCCACTGTGAGATACAGGAAGCTGGACTAGATGGGCCTTTGGCCTGATCCAGCAGGGCTCTTATGTTCTTAATACCTTTGGTGAAAATCCCTGATTTTCCCTTTGGGTGGGTGGGGGGTATTTTTCACCTATTATGGATCTTCCGATCTATATCACCCCAGAGGCTTCTGTGATGCCTCAGCATCCTGAAGGGGCTGCTGAGCCATTCAAAGAGAGTAGTCATGTGTGTGCCCCCATTCTGCAGGCACAAAGGGTAGACATTGACACAGAAGTGGCCAGAGTTAAAAGCAAGCAATCTTTTATTTATTTGCTGCCTCTTGCAAGGACAGAAAGGGTAGATAGAGAGATCAGAGCAGCCCAGCCCCAGAGCTCAGGGCTCCCACAGCCATGGAAAGGTCCATTAATACAGAGAATCCCCAGGTGGCTGAGGCTGGTCATTGCCAGGGACTCCCCGTACTGAGGTTGGACTCCAATAGTGGTGGGGAAGGGCTGGTGACTGCATCTTTCATCCCCCAAACAAAACACGGGGAGCTTCGTGGCATCTGCAGGGCGTGGGTTGGATGTAGGCAGAGAGTGGGAACCCGCCCTTGCCGGATGCACTCCATCTCCACAGCATGTGCCATTCATTCTGACTTTCTCTTCCTCCAGTGCTAGCCACTTTTCCTCCTTCTTTTCAGGTGCTTATGTTCAGATTCGTCGTCAAGGGGGGCGGGGGGCCCAGGGCCCCCGGGCGGAGGGCGCAGAGGCTCCTGGGGGGGCGGGGCCTACTTAGGTTTCGGTTTGTTTTTCTGGTTTTTTTACGTTTTTTTCGGGGGGTTACGGGCTTTTTTACTGTAATCTACATGTGTGTATGCTTTGTCCCACTTAGCTTGTGTATCCCGGAGCCATGACCTGCCTGCCTTTCGTTCTGCCTGCACATTGGAATTTTTGTCGTTCTGCGCCTGCGCAAACTGTGAAGACATGCGCAAGCGCAGAACGACGGAGCGCCCTGCTGGGCGCTTTTCCGGAGTTCTGCCGCCCAGTCGCAGGCAGAACGAAAGGCAGGCAGGTCGCGGCTCCGGGATACACAAGCTAAGTGGGACAAAGCATACACACATGTAGATTGCAGTAAAAAAAGCCCGTAAAGCCCCGAAAACCCCGGGGGGGGGTCGATTTTTTTTTAAAAAAAATTCATTTTTATTGGGGGGCGGCGAAATCTGGGGGCCCCCGGGAGGCACAGGATCGTCTCTGTCCCTCTCATTTCTAGTCAGAATTTCATTTCATTATGTTATATTGAAATTGAAACCAGGGACCCTCATGTTTGTATATGTGTAACATTCCTGTACTCCCACCAAGGATAACAGCGCAATCCCGTGTAACTCTTGCATCGGTGTAACAGTAGATCCACCGGTGTAAGTGCACTTATGCCTGTGTAACTTGCCGTATGCCGATGGACGCAGGACGGACACCAGCGTAACCCCCCTCAGACGCCGCACATGCGCAGTTCAGATGTAGAACAGACACCAGCACAACTCCACCGGTGCAGGGAGCATTCCGGGGGCATTCAGACACCCCCGGAATGCCCCTTGCACTGGCGGAGTTGCGCTGGCATCCGTCCTGCATCAGAACTGCGCATGCGCAGCGTCCGAGGGGGGTTACATTGGTGTACGTCCTGCATTTGTCAGCGTAGTTACACTGGCATAGGTGCACTTACACAGGTGGATCTACTGTTACACCAGTGCAAAGCGTTACACAGGATTACGCTGTAAATCTCTGAGCTGCACATGACATGTCTCAACCTTTGATTACTAACTTCTGAAAACTCTTCTCTGCCAGCATTATCCCATGTTCTGCAACAATCTATCCTGCCCTGGCTTCTATGTTGCAGTTTCCTTTTTCTCGTAAACTTAAGAATGTTTAATCTTTCGTTGGATCTGTTCATACTCAGTACTGTACAGTAATACCTCTAATAATGTGGGGAATCTGTTCCGGAAAGTCAAGCGGTACAGGAGACAAAGTTAAGGCAGGAAACTGGAGCTGATTGGCCCTGCACTTCGCGGAATGTGTTGTCCCATTGGCTAGAATAGTTGTCAATCACACTAGGCCAAAGGGCGCTGTAACAAATCAGCGCTAAAGGAAGCAGTGTTATGGGAGTTTATATGGTATATCGGACAAAGATGATTGTTGTTCCATTTAACAGTTCAGAATGAACCTGACTAGCTGCAACATGTGAAATGGCAGCTGCGTGTGTGCTGCATGGTGTCCAACAGCACAATCCTATACTGTACATGTTTAATTAGAAGTAAATCCCACTGCAGTCAGTGGGGCTCACTCTCAGATAAGTGTGCATAGGATTGCAGCCCTAGTGTTCATGCACATGCATTTGTATACATTCGCATTAGAGGCAAGATGCATCAGTTTGTCACTTGGAGATTTAACTTTGTAGAGAATGGGTGGAGGGGGGGGGGGCTGAAACGTCAAGAATAGTAATTTTAGTAGGAATAGTATTGATTCAGCACCATCAGGGCACATGGCACCTTACAGAGCATGCACTAAATGAATGAATGAATGAATGAATGAATGAATGAATTTTGTTGTTGTTCAGTCCGTTGCATCGGTGATGCTGTCTAATCATCTCATCCTTTGCCTTCCCCTTCTCCTTTTGCCTTCAATCTTTCCCAGCATCAGAGTCTTCTCCAGAGAGTCCTCTCTTCGCATTAGGTGGCCAAAATATTTGAGTTTCAGCCTCAGTACCTGTTCTTCCAGGGAACAGTCAGGGTTGATTTCATTTAGGATTGACTGATTTGATCTCCTAGCAGTCCAAGGGACTCTCAGGAGTCTTCTCCAGCACCACAGTTCGAAAGCATCTATTCTTCTGCGCTCCGCCTTCCTTATGGTCCAACTCTCGCAACCATACATTGTTACTGGGAACACCATCTCCCTGACTATGCAAACATTTGTTGGCATGGTGATATCTCTGCTTTTTATTATGCTATCTAAATTTGCCATAGCTTTCCTTCCAAGGAGTAAGCGTCTTTTAATTTCATGGCTGCTGTCTAAAATGAATGGAATCCCCTAAAATCTCTTCCAAAGGCAAAAATAGGAGCTGGAGGGTGGAGAACGCTGTTTTTGACCTTTTTTTTTTTTTTTAGCATTTTTAAAGTGATCCGTGTTGAGACAAATCCATGGATGCTGGATCTGCAGATACCGAGGATCCACTGTATGTCAAATAATTATAACAACCAATTTCACAAGGGTGTGTTGTGACTGTATTAGATAAAAATTATAAAATCACTTGTCAAAAGAAAAAAAGCAAAGGCAAAAATAGGGACAAATTAGGAACAATGTTTACCAGGGACAGATACCAGAAAATAGGAACCTCTATGGCAGTGTTTCCCAAACTTTTTTGACCCGCGGCTCCCTTGATCATTGGCAACCCTTGGCAACCCTTGGCCACCACTCCCCATTACATTATGCTGATGCCTGCCAATTGGCATAGCACTGTATTCCGAGAGGATTCCGTGGCACTCCGCGGCTCCCCTGGCTGGTATCCGTGGCTCTCCTGGGAGCCACACCTCCCAGTTTAGGAACCACTGCTCTATGGCTGTGTCACTTGTGTCCTCCACCCATATATTTTCTCCAGCGCTAGGGGCTGGTCGTGACCCAAGCATCGACAGATGGCATGGACCCAGAGGGAGAAACAGGAAGAAGCTCCTGTCCCTGGGGCTGTGTGCTTAGGGCTACAGCTTTCTTGAGATCTCTTCTCTTGCTTCCACATTCTATAGCGGCCCTTGCCTGTGCCAATGTGGGAGCCCTCGCAGCAATCACGTCTCCGTAGCCACAGAAGATGCATTTGGAGCAGCCATCGTCAGCAAATGGGAGTCAGCCCAGCACACAACAGAGAGACCCACTGACGCCTATGGGGAGGTGGAGTTTCTGGGTGCTGGACGCAGGCCCAGCAAGGTGAGGTTGCTGTGGGGCACAAGCTAAGCTAAACATGGGGATGGAAGGGGATGGTTGAGTTGGTCTGGTATACCCTCTAACATTTCACAGATGAAAATAGGGACGTGTGTGTGCTTGTAACCCCCCTATCCTCATATGGTCCAAGCCGAGTTCTGCTGCCCCATTACACATTACTCCATGGGCTCTGTGCTGTATTGATTTGCTCTGCAGGAGCCAGTCTTCCACCGCTCTAATAACCAAGGAGGTTGTTTGTTCATGAGATCATAGATATGCCAGAAAAAAAAACATAATTGTCCTACAATCTGTTATCAGCAGCTCAAACTGAGCCTCACCAGCGTGTGAAATGACAGACTGTGAGCTCAAAGCTGGCGCCAGAAGAAAAACAAGTACATTACAGAGAGGGCACAAAAGGGGCAAAGTGCATTGGCATGCGGGGTGTGCGGGTGTGAAATTTCCCCCAAGTGTTAGTTTTTTAAAAAGAGAAATAACAGTATATTTCACATTAAGGCTACCATTTGAAACGTATTTTCTCTGTTCAGTTCTTTATTATTACGGTCTCATATTTTCCCTGAAGTCCTCTTGATTTTGATGGACTTAGCTATCAAGTCAGCATGTTTAGGATTGCAGGCTTAGGCAATCCTATACACACTTGCCTGGGAGTAAGTCCCATTGAGCCCATTAGAACTACTACCAGTACTTCTGAGTACAGTACACATGTCTAGGTATGAGATTTTAGTTAATGATACTTAACTAAAGGGGGGGGGCTATTTGTCTTTCAGGCACTTGCCCCGGCATGCCCCAGCATGACCTTGCCCCAGCATGACCAGCCCCATACATATACTCATGGCACCATCATGTTCATATGTGTGCATTTCCATACGCATTTATGCATTAGAAATTAGGGTTGCCAGGTGGGAGACATCCCCAAACGTGCGATTTAGGAGTCAGCGTCTGTGCCGGCACAAGGTGGGGCCTGGAGATGTCACATTGTTGCATACTATTGAGTGACCCAAAAAATGTGGTGCTAGGATGGAGCCCCATAGGAAAAGGGACGGGAAAAGAGTGGTGGTAGGGGGAAATTAGGTGGAAAAGCCTAACTTTTTTGAGAGGAATTTCCCTGGTTTTTCCAAGGGAAAAATTGCAGCATGTTCTTTTTCTGATGAGTTTAACACTTTTTAAAGCAGTGTTTTAAAATAATAAATAATGTTACGGCCAGTTGCACTGCTGCAATGCTCCCGCTGCCACTCCACTTCTTTTTCTTCTTAATGAGAGGAAGGAGAGCGGTGCGCCCGCAATGCACATGACATTTTGTATGGAAAGGAGCAGGAGGCAATGGCCCTCCAACTCTGAAGTCTTGCGCTGAAAATCTAAGATATGAGCTGGAGAGGCTGAGATGAACATAAGAACATAAGAAGAGCCCTTGCTGGATCAGGCCAAAGGCCCATCTAGTCCAGCTTCCTGTATCTCATAGTGGCCCCACCAGATGCCTCAGGGAGCACACAAGACAACAAGATAACCTGTTTCCTGTTGTCACTCCCTTGCACCTGGCACAGAGAAAGCCTACTTCTAAAACCAGGAGGTTGCTTATGGCTTGTAACTTGTGATGGTCTTTTCCTCCATGAATCTATACAAACCCCTTTTAAAGGAATCTAGGCCAGGTGCCATCACCACATCCTGTGGCAAGGAGTTCCACAGATGAATTACAAAGATGGAACTCCAAAACCTTAGGTTGAAAACCTGAGAGCTGACAAACCTGTGTGTGTGTGTGTGTGTGTGTGTGTGTGTGTGTGTGTGTGTGTGTGTGTGTGTGTGTGAGAGAGAGAGAGAGAGAGAGAGAGAGAGAGAGAGAGAGAGAGAGAGAGAGAGAGAGAGATCTTACCCCCAGGATTTAACTTCTAGAAACCTTGAGGGTGTAGCAGACCCTGAAGAATGACAACTTCTCAAGCACCTCACATTGACAAAACATTGACAAAGTATCCCGAAACAGTGAGCACACATAGGAACACAGGTTTACCAGGAACAGATTCCAGGAAACAGGAACTATCCCTGATAAATAGGGACAGTTGGCATATAGGACCCAGAGATGGCATCCTGGAAAGGTGGAGGTGTGGGTCAACATCTGAGGGCCACTTCTTAACCCTTCTCTCTCTGCTCTCCTCACATCAGTTCATTCGTCTGTCAGACACGTCGGATCCTGCAACTGCCTATGGCCTGGTAACGCATAATTGGAAAATCCCCCACCCTAACCTGGTGGTGTCAGTGGTGGGGGGTGAAGGCGAGGTGCGCGTGAGAGCCTGGCTGAAGGATGTGCTGCGGAAAGGGCTGGTCAAAGCAGCGCAGAGCACAGGTAAGGCAAAGGGGTCTTCCTTTTCTTCCTGGTTGTCTGTATTCCAGTCCTTGTCGCTTGCAGCAATGGTGTTACAGAATTAATTCTCAGGAGGTCACAGCATTGCAGTGTGATCCTGCCGATTTGGGCACCATGGCTTGCAACCTTCAACCAGCACAATGGCCTTTACACTTGATCCTACCCCACTTTCATCTCTCCGCACAGCAGACTGCAAGATCGTGGTGTTATGGCTGGCCAACCATTTCCTTTTGTTAAGTGGGTTACTGGTTTTTAGTTCATGTTTCCTCAGTGGGAGCTAATGGTTGTGAGTGTTGGAACAACAGTGTGTAAGCTAGATCTGCACAATGTCAGTTGGTATATGTATCCATCCATCCATCCCCCCCACTGGCGTCACTGCAGGGGGGGCGGAGCTCTAAGTTCCTCCGTGATCCGAGCCTCCGTTACACGGAGGAACGAAGCGCCCCGCCCCCCACGCCTTCTGAACCAGTCAAAGCAGTGAAAACAACGCGCAGGAGACTCCCTGCGCGTTGTTTTCACCGCTTTGAATGGTTCGGAAGGCGCGGGGGCGGGGCGCTTCGTTCCTCCGTGTAACGGAGGCTCGGATCACGGAGGAACTTAGAGCTCTGCCCCCCTGCAGTGACGCCAGTGCATCCCCCACCAGTAGGCGAAGAAGTTACCTGTTGAATTCGTAGTTTAAAGGCTTGTGGGTTGCTCTCTCCAGCTTTGACTAGACCTTTCATTAGCTTCATTTCCTGTCCTGTTGCTTTCTGCCTGTGTTACATTGGCTGCAGTTCTTTGTTGTAGCAAAGTTCTTATCAAAAATCAGCTTTGCTGTGTGTGGGACTGATTGATTCCCTTCCAGGGGCAAAAGAGGGGTGTGTGTGTGGATGAACAACATCTGTGAGAAAAGGAATAATTTGATAATAGGCTGGTGTGTGGGGCGGAAACTGGAATCTTAGCCTGGTATGCCCACTTCCTTTACAAAGCAGCTCTCCAACAAAACAAGTTGCTGACCAGGGCATTAAGACCACCCTACAGTCAGGCTCCATGGTTTTATTTAAAGTGTATTGGAGTTAACTGCAATACGAACATGAAGTGAAGCGCATTGCCTGAAGACAGCACTGGGCTTTGGTGTTTCTTTACTCAATCCGTGGTTTACAAGCACTCGGGTTAAAATAACAGCAATCCCCTTGAGGAAACAACATTAAACAAACGAGGAAATAGGGTGGTGGTTGTCCTTTGTTATATGATTCATTCAACCCTGCATACACCCATTAGGGTTTAGTTCATTAATTTTGTTCAGAGGTTCTTTCTTAGTTCACTAGAGTTTAGTGTCCAGTTATGAAGACTTTCAGGGTGGAAGAAGAAGCAGAAATAAGGGAGGCAACGAGAAGGGAGAATTGTTAGGCCAATTGCTCAGTCATTGTGTTTGTAATGCATGTAAGAGCCAGTATGGTGTAGTGGTTTGGGAGTCGGACTTAGACCTGGAAGATCCAGGTTCAAATCCCCGCTCAGCCACGAAGCTTCCTGGGTGACCTTGGGCCAGTCACTATCTCTCAGCCCCACCTACCTCACAGGGTTGTTGTGAGGACAAAAAAAAAAGGAGGGGAGGAGATATGTATACCACTCTGAGCTCCTTGGAGGAAGGGTGTTATAAAAATGTAAGAAATAAATAAATAAAAATAAATGTAAGCGCATCCAGCCTGTTCTTAGATACGGAGAACATTTAAAACCACTGTTTGGTACTTGGAGACACTGTGTTTATGCATCTGTGCATGCACAAGTGGTGCCAGGCAGGCTGTGGTTTTGTGGTATATTTTCACAAGTCACAAGACAGGTGTATATTCTTGGAAAGTGCGATTACTGCAAATGAAAATTGCATGCACGATTGAAGCTACAGATGCTGTGTGTGTACCTAAAAGGTGTGTGTGTTTTTTCCCTTGCTCTGTGTATGTGTGAGAGAGAATGAGTGCTATTTATGGATCTGCTTTAGAGAGGGTGTGGACACACAGAGGGACATGACTGGGCTGGGCCCGCTGTGTTGAGATAATAAGTTTATGTGAAGACAGGAATGCTCTTTGTCCAGTAGGTGTGTCCTCAAGTGAAATTATTATCCTCATTCTTGTATAGCCATTTGTTAACCATGAACTAGCTACAATATGATGGGCCCTGTTCGGAGACAGAAATAGCGGCCATAAGTTCAGGGAACGAACTGAAAATAGCATTTTAAAAATGGGGGTGGGTGGGGATTTTTGTTTTACTTTAACACAAAATAAAATGTATGTACATTTTAAAATTTGGTCAAGTGCACCCCCTTTCCACAATCTCTAGAGGCGTATTAACTCATGGGTTTTCAGGTATTTCGGGGGCCCCTCCAGCACTTCAATCTTTCACCAAAGATAAGGGGATTAACCGGATCGACTGTATCACAGTGAGTTCCTCTCACTCTATAGAGTGTAACAGGCAGAAGTTAGTGCAGCGTCGCTGACTGTGATCCATAACTGGGACATTGACGGGCGACTCAGGCCCCTGTCCCTGCAGGGGCAGGGCCCCTAGGCTGAAGCCTAGTCAGCCTTATGGATAATACACCCCTCAATCTCTTCTGCCTTTCCTCTTCTCCACAGGTGCCTGGATTATGACGGGTGGTCTCCAGGCTGGCGTAGGCCGACATGTGGGAGAAGCAGTCAGGGACCACACCACAGCCAGTACTAACCCAAGCACCCGTGTGGTGGCTATGGGCATCGCTCCATGGGGCATTGTGCAGCAGAACCGTTGTCTTGTGAACCCCAAGGTATTGGGGGGGGGGAAGCAGGAGAAACCGCTAGCTGGCACAAAGGGGGCATATAGAGCATGGGGTGGGCAAAGAAGGGTCTGTTGGATGAGACAGACGAGGGGGATTCCAGGCCTTCCTTCATTCTCTCCCTATTTCCTTTCTCCTGAAGGGTTCGTTCCCAGCACGTTACCCCCGGACAGTCCCAGACAGCCCGTTCTGCCCTCTAGATGCCAACCACTCTGCCTTCTTCTTGGTGGATAATGGGACATGTGGCAGAGCAGGTGGAGAGGCATCCTTCCGTGCACGCCTGGAACGCTACATTGCCCACCAGAAAGTGAGAGCTGGCGGTGAGAGACTTCTCCTACACAGTGTTGATATTTCCAGTGCTTACCATGGTTACTCCAACTCACTCCCTAGTAACATTATTCTCTGTGTTACACCTTCCCATGGTTCCTTCTCTGTCCAGAGTTGATGATAAATACCGTATTGTCCCGAGTATAAGACGCACCTGATTATAAGACGCACACTTAAAGTTTGGTGCTATTAAAAAAAATTAATTAAATCACTGGCATTAAATTGCAACAGCCTGATTATAAGACGCACCCCTAGTTTAAAAACTTAAATTAGGAGGAAAAAGTGAGTCTTATACTCAGACCAATACGGGTAACTCTTGCTTCCCACTCCTGAATTTCCTATGGGTCCCGTCACTCCTCAGCCTCATACTGTGGCTCCCAAACCAATTACCTGCAGTGAAATAAAAGCAGCACCTTTCCTTGTTTTACTGGCTCTTGCCATGCAGCAAAATGCTAGGTGTGTTTACTCAGAAGTAAGTCCCTCTAATGTTAATGGAACTTACAGCGCAATCCTATCCAACTTGCACCACCAGTGTAACCAGCGATGCAGCGAGAACGGGAGGTCTCAGAATGGAAAGGGGATTCAAATCCCCTCCAAAGGGGGATTTAAAGGGAATTTGAATCCCCTTTCCGTTCTGGGGCTTCCCGTTCTCACGGCACCGCTGGTTATACTGATGGTGTAAGTTGGATAGGATTGCGGTGTTACTGTCTTGTAAGTATGGTTAGGCAAGAGTGACATCAGCGGGGTCAGCTAGGTTGGGCATTGTTGGCCATGCCATGAGAGGGCCCACCCAACTGGGCCAACACCTGAACCTTTAGTCCTGGTGCAGTCATGGCGGGTAGTGAGGATGGGCAGGGGGAACCATGGGAGGGACAGTGCAGCAGGGCTTTGCTTCAGGGCCCTTGAGAACCTGGCACCAGCACTGCGTTTAGGGTCACAGCTTCCACTACTCACCGTTTAAAAATCTAGCCTCCTTTCTGCTCATCATAGTTCCTGCTTCTTCACTTTCCCTTGCTTGCGAACGGCAGCAGTTCTATTTCATGCTACTACCAGCACTGAGCTGAGATGGTGTTCTCACACTGCAGATTCACAAATGTTCATAGAATCACAAAACTGGCATATGTTAAACGAGCCAGATTATGCTAGGCTTGTGGTGAGGGAGCTTGGTCTGGGGCCTTCTAAAGAAAAGGGCTTGCTCCACCAGTTCATAAGGAGGCCTGGTTCTCACTGAAGTGGTAAATCTGGGGGCTGTACCGCTTGCAGGCTGGGGCTCATGTGATAAAATGGGTGTGCGTGTGTACGCACTGCATTGTGCAGTGCGTGCATGTGTGCACATGTGCACGCATGTGCATGCATGTGCCTAGACACAGATTTACCACCCTAGTGAGAGCAGAGTTTGCTGCCTTTTTAGTTAATATTCATTTACCTACCCAAAACTTCATTGGTTTTCTGATGCTATGCTTTTATGCCCCTGATCAACATTCCTCCCAGATTATTTCCTTTCTAGTTCCAGAAATGGTCATCATCCCTTTTTGCCTCATATTATGCTTCTAGTACTTGTTCCTGCTAGGATCTTTGGGGATGGGGCCATAGCTCAGTGCTAGAGCACTTGCTTTGAATGGAGAAGATTCCAGGTTCAATCCGTACCATCTCCAGGTAAAGCAAAGAAAGATTCCCGTCTGAAATTCTGGCGAGCTGTTGCCAGGCAGTGTTGACTCCACTGAGGTAGATGGATCGAGGTTCTGACTTAGGCTCAGCTTCCAATGTCTCTGCTCTCTTGTCTAATGCCCCCCTTGCAGGTACTGGGAGTATTGAGATCCCTGTGTTGGTGCTACTCATCAGTGGGGACTCAGCCATGTTCAAGGTAATTTAGGGTGATGTTCTTGAGAAGGGTTCAAGCAAAGGAGGGCTTGAGCGGGCACAGCCATAGAGCGAGGAATGGTGGGGATGAACAGATACAGAGGGAGGGATTGTTGCGGATATGGAAAAAGGACAATGGGGCACCATGTGTAAAAGGTGATCACACACAGAGGTGCTAGAAGGAAAACAGGGGCCATCAGGGAATGGAGAAGAGAAAAGCATCTGTACAGGAGAGGGTGAAGGTAGAGATGGGGCTCATGCAGCACAAAGGGGGTACATGGGGTGGAGGAATTCCAAAATTTTGAATCTGTGGGGGATAGGGTAAAATTTGAGTGGGTAGATTTTGAATAAGGAATAAGGAGGGATGGGAAGAGGGGTGTGATTGTGGAGGAGGGGCTTATCAGGACAGACAAGGAGGCTACAAGAGGACAAATGTACAATATAGAGCAGTGGTTCCCAAACATTTTAGCACTGGAACCCACTTTTTAAATAACAGTCTATATTGGGACCCACCTAGCTTTACGAGGCTTTAAAAAGGGGTGATCTAGAAAGAAGTATTTTATTTATTTATTTGCAAAAAAACCCTCAATCCATTTCTCGTAATGAGGCCGCCCTAATGAATAGCCTCGAGGCTTGGGGGGCTTAGTTGTGTGACCCAGCCCTCACCTGCTCCCACTACCTGTCGTTGACAGACTTGGAAAAAAAACACCAGAAAAAAGACGCTCAAACATTTATCTCCATATTTTTACACAAGCTTGCAAATTGCAGGAGCTCAGCTCCTTGAAGGGCAGCTGTCTGATTTTTAAATAGCCTCAGGGCTTGAGGCAATTACTTATTATCTGATCTTTCCATCACTGGTGTTTTCATTGGAGGCTCTGTGGTACCGACCAGAAAGCGGGTCGCGACCCACCAAATGGGTCCCAACTCACAGTTTGAGAAACACTGGTACAGAGAAACCATTGGCAGAGGCAGAGATGGATATGCATCTAATGGGAGCAGTCCAAGAGGATAAAAAAAATTGGGGGATTTGAGAGGAAAGGATACCGAAAGGAGGCCCTTATGAATGGTACCTGTAGATGAATATAGAAAGGCAGAGCTGCTGGGAAGGAGCTGTTGGTGCGTTCCGGGTGGAGAAGTAGCCAGGGCCAAATGTGAGGAAGGGTCCTTAGGAGGGAGGGGACAGCTTACTAGGTTCCTCAGGGACTCATCTTCTCACCCTAACTTGTTCATGTCCCCAGCGTGTAGCTGAGGCTGTAGAAGCCTCCATCCCCTGCCTGCTCTTGGCAGGATCTGGGGGGGCAGCTGACTGCTTGGCTGAGCTGCTGGAAGAAACACAAGCTGAAGAGCCCCTGAAGGCACTGGCGATGAAGAAGATGCAGGGGAAATTCCCCGACAACGAACTGGAGGAATTGGCAAAGGAGGTGGGGCTGCAGAATTATCCCCATCATTTCCCTCTCTTCCTCTCTGGGTTCCCCAGAGATCTCTAAGAATGAACTCAGATCCCTCCTACGCTGCATGGGATCCTGAGAGGTTCCTTCCACTTCCCCAGAGGGTAGATGGTTTACCCTTGGAAATCTCTGCCTGGGGAGAGAGAACAATCTAATCTTTTTCTGAGGTCTCTCAATGTTTCTTCTCACCAGGTGGAGCGTATTGGCGCTTTACGGGAACTTGTAACTGTCTATTCAGATCAGGAGGGCCTGGAGGAATTTGAAACTGTCCTACTCAAAGCTCTGGTGAAAGGTAGGTGTCCTAACACAGAGATGAACTTCATTGATCCCTGATTTCATTGCACCTGCAACCTGTTGCAAACTGTTGGTGAACTGCTTCAGATATAGATATAGAAAGGAGGTTTCTCATTTCTCCCCTCCCTCAAATTTGTATTTCAAATTCCAATATTTTAGGGTTAGATTTTATTAGCTAACCCAGGGCGCAATCCAATCCCACTTATGCCGCCGTTGTAACCAGCGGTGCAGCGAAAATGGGAGGCCCCAGAATGGAAAGGGGATTCAAATCCACTGGTTACAACGGCGGCGTAAGTAGGATTGGATTGCGCCCCCAGGCATGTAACTCTGACTCTTGATTTTGAAAGTAAGGGCCAAACTAGACATGTTATTAGAGATGTGTGAACGTGTTCCTAAAGGCAGCTGGGGTGCCTAATTTGGATCAAACCCATAGTGTTGAATCCTTCCTTTCTGCCAACACCATGGCCCCCATCCAGTTGTTCCCCTCCCCCAGTTGCTCCGAGCTGCAGGGGGAAACATACAATATTTATGCAGCTCTGGTGGAATGATGGTTTGTATATGGGATGTGGTGCAGGAGCAGAGGGTTAAAAACAACCCTGCATGCTGAAAGGACTTAGAAGATGCATTCACACATCTCTGACATCACATCTATTTTGGCTCCAACTCTTATCCCATTTCCGGGAACTCTGCCCCTTTCCTCCTTGGTGGGGTCATCCTCCCCTCCCTTGTAAGTATTAACCTCTCCTTGCACCTATCGCCCTCCCTCCACTTAGAATGAAGTGCTGCAGAGGAGGGAGGTGAAGCCAAAGCTGGCCAGAGCCAACAGGGTCTCTTTTTCTTCCCACCTTGCAGCTTGTCGGCGGTCAAATGAGGCCACCTCCTACTTGGATGAGCTGCGCCTGGCCGTGGCCTGGAACCGCGTGGACATTGCCAGCACCGAGCTGTTTCGTGGGGACATTCTCTGGGAGGTGGGTCTGCAGCAGGGTGGAAGTGGGGAAAGGGGGACTTCAGATGGCAAGGGAGCAGGAGAATAAAGGAAACCCAGTGGGGAACGGATAGGGGAGAAGTGATAGAAGGAACCTTTGCTGAACTAGCAAGGAGGCTGCATGAAAGACTTAGGGGGATGGACTGGGTTCAGGGGGCTGATAGACACCTGGAGGATGCCAAGAGGAGATGTGAGGAACCCCAAACAAAAAGGGAGCAGTTGCTTGGAACCTCTTGGAACTCAAACTGTTGTTTATTCTTTCATGTGCTGCTTCCATAACTTCCATTGACCTTAAGCAAGCTTGTAACAACTTTGCATCCTCTCCTAGAAGCCTCACGCGAGAGGGGAGGGTTGGGGTGGGGGAGTCAGGGAAGCCCAGCTGTTGCTGAAGAGGAGCTCTTCCTTGGACACTTTGCCCCAACCTGTGGAGTAGCAAGCTGCAGGGCAGTGTGCCTGAGGCATGCATGGGCATCAGGCACCCATGTGGTGGCAATGCCAAAGGGCCATGCGCACACAAATGTCCTTTGAAATTACCCTTTGGTGGAGACAGAGGTAGGGACAGGGTGATTAATGCTTTAAAAAAAAGTTACCGGTAGTTCCTTTCAGGGCTGGCCTCAGGAGTTGCAGAGCCCAATTGGAAACTTTCTTTTTTTTTTTTTGCAGGGCTCCAGGTTCACAGCAAAGGCCTGTGGAATCATAGAGATATAAATAAAATTTATCATAGACTTTATATCCCGATAGTAGAATGGAAAGCAATCAAAATGTGCGCTTAAAAAGTGCATGTGAGTTAATGGACCAAATGGATCTAAGCACATTTTTAAAATGGCAAACGTGTAAGCCTACAAGTGAACAAACAAATCGTGTTGATTACCTTTGAAATGTAAATCGATTACCCTAGGGTGGGGGGCCCGTAGGCACAAGGCTCAGTTGGGAGCAGCCCTGGTTCCTTTTATGCTTTTGGTTGGTGGACAGTTTTAAGTAGCAGAGAAGGTGAAGAAGATAAGTAAGATCTGGTGCAGAATAGCCCATGAACTGTTAGTGGCACAGGGAAACGGGGATGGGACTTGGGACTTCTTTACTTGAGAGGCAAGGGATTGTTAGTAAGGAGGGACCATTGCTTGCATTAGCTCATGGTCTAGAGCAGTGGTTCTCAATCTTTTTAGCACCGGGACCCACTTTTTAAAATGACACTCTATCCTGACCCACCTAGCTTTACGAGACGCTCAAACATTTATCTCCCTATATTTACAAAAGCTTGCAAACTGCAGGAGCTCAGCTCTTTGAAGGGCAATTAGCAGCTACATGATTTTTTGAATAGCCTCAGGTCTTGTGGCAATTACTTATATGATCTTTCCATCACCTGGGACCCACCAGAAATCAGGTCGCGACCCACCAAGTGGGTCCCGACCCACAGTTTGAGAAACACTGGTCTAGAGTAGCCAGATTTGCTGGTGGCTTCTCTCTCAGAGGCCTCATGGGCTTGCAGAATGGCAGGTATTTATTTATAGTATTTATGCCCCACTTCTCAGCTAGGACAGGCTCCCAACGGACCTTACAGTTTAAGTACCGTAATAATATTACAAAAAGTAAAAAAATATAGTAGTTGGAGGTGATGTTTATGGTTGACATTCAAGCTGCCAGCTTACAGAAGCAGTGTTGTTCTGCACAGTCTTGTGGTCCCTAGCAATTGGTGATGTAGCCCAGGCTAAGCAGGGAGACCAGACAGCTTAGCTCCCATCAGCTATTCTTTTGGGGTGTACAACAGACTCTTTCTCTCCATATCCTCTGACCATTCTCTCTGCTCCGCCATTTTCTGCAGCCTAGCCTGCTGGAGGAGCCGATGCGCGACGCCTTGCTGGGGGACCGCCCTGCACTAGTGCGCCTCTTTGTGGAGAATGGCTTGGACTTTGGATGGTTCCTGACCTGGGGACACTTGGAGAAGCTCTATGCAGGAGCCCCTGAGGCCTCCCTGCTGCATCAACTACTGGAGCGACGCCTGGCTGTGGGCTATGAGCAACCCTTACCCTCAGAGTGCCCTCTGTTGGAGAGATCTCTACCAGACTGTTACCTACCCCATGTGGCCCACATCCTGCACGAGCTGCTGGGGGATGTCTGTGCTCCCTTTTATGCTGGCCTGAGCCCTAGCCATAAAGGGACAGGGGTAGGTTATGGTGGCATTCATATCTCTTGTCTTTGTATGCGTGTGTGCGCTGGGAGCAACATGTGGATCAGTTTGGGAAGGCTGGAGACCACTGGTGTCGCTCGAGGTGGGGCAGAACGGTAAGTTCCACACTGTGCTAACCTCCGTTTACTCCCCGGCATGAGGCGGCCCCGCCCCCTCGCCGTTCGAGCCATTCAGTGTGGCGAAGGCAACGCACAGTAGACCCTGCGCGTTGCCTTCACTGCACTGAATAATGGCTCCGACGGTGAGGGAGCGGGGCCGCCTCGTGCTGGGGAGTAAACGGAGGTTAGCACCTTGCAGCACAGGCATCGGCTGATGTGGGGCGGGGGGGCGGCGGGCCCCCAGGCGCAGGGCCCCAGGGGCATGGCGGGGCTCCCTAACTTTCGGTTCTGTTTTTCCGTTTTTTCGCCTTTTTTTTACTGGTTCCCGGGGGTTTTTAGTGTTAACGGGGCATCTGTGTGTGTGTGTGTGCTTTTTCCCCACTTAGCTTGTATATAGGGAGCTTTCAGCGAAGTTCTTCTGCCTGCGCCGGGCACATCTTCTGCCTGCGCCGGGGCGAACTCCGTAAAGTGCCCAACAGCGCTTTTCACAGTTCGCGCAGGCGCAGAACATCGATTGGAAACCCGTTCTGCGCTTGCGCAAGTCTTCCACAGTTCGCGCATGCGCAGAATGACGAAGTTTCCAATCGACGTTCTGCGCCTGTGCGAACTGTGAAAAGCGCTGCTGGGCGCTTTACGGAGTTCGCGCCAGGCGCAGGCAGAAGATGTGCCTGGCGCAGGCAGAAGATCGTCACTGGAAGCTTCCTATATACAAGCTAAGTGGGGGGAAAGCACACACACACACACACACACACACACACACACAGATGCCCCGTTAATACTAACCCCCCCCCCCGGAAACCAGTAAAAAAAAAAGCGAAAAAACGGAAAAACGAAACCGAAACCTAAAATTTTTGACAGGTTTATTGCGGGGCATGGGGGGGGCGCACCAACCCGCGGGGGGGGCGTGACGACGCCACTGCGCAGAACTTACCGTTCCACCCCACCTCGAGCGATGCCACTGCTGGAGACAATAAGGACAGTGCCAGGTTTTGAGGGTAGCTATCTATTTCTTTACTTGAATTTCCTCTTAGAGAGAGAGAGAGTTGGTTACAGTGTTTGGTATAACATAAAAGTGTACTGCAGAAAACCACATGACATTTAGGTAAAATAGAACATTTGAATAAAGGCTGTTGATGGGATTAATGAATTAGAAGCACTGGATCGCCACACTTTTGGTAAAACATTGGAATTTAATTCCCCTAGAGTTTGGACAGCTTCTTAGACAACTGTGTGTCTTCTGCACATATTTTCTGTTCCATGCTGATAATGCTTCTTCTTTACTCTCTCTGAAGAGTAAGGGATCATTACCCAATGGAGATCCTATGTACCGCACTGAGCTCTCCCCAAATCCTTGGACTGACCTGTTTATATGGGCTGTGTTGCTGAACCGTAGAGAGATGGCCATGTATTTCTGGGAAATGGTGAGTATTATTCATATCACACCATCCATGGCATTGCGCTTTACAGAGTAACATACAGGAAGATAATAGAGAAAGTCTCTCTGCCCAAGGAACTTGCAACTTATAATTGCAGGATGCTCCTAAGCATGTTTACCCAGTCCTTCTGAATTCAATGGAACTTACTTTTGAATAACTATGCTTATGGTTGGTGCCAATGGGAACTTCTTTCTATGTCAAATAGCAGTGTGGGGGGGGGGGGTTTGATGGTGAGCTGAATTGGGATGTAGCAGCCAGATCCCAGTCTCCCTGCCTTGTCTCAGCCTGACTTCCCCCCCCCCACACACACACACAGTTTTTGAAAGAAAACATTAGTCTTGAAAGACTGAATGATGGACTAAGTGTAACAGGTAGTTTGGCCCTCAGTGCTGGACCTTTTAGCTCTCATTAAGACCTGGCCTACATATGAACTCTCCAGAAGGGAGATTTCCCGACTCTGAATGAAAACAGGCCAGAACTTCCACATGAACACAAAATGGAAATTTTTCCTGTTTCCAGACTTGACGAGAGTCCGATTGGATGGCAGGCATTTCCAGTGATGTAGACTTGAGTCTATTGCAGTGTTTCCCAAACTTTTTCAACCCGCGGCTCCCTTGACCATTAGCAACCATTGGCCGTGGCTCCCCATTACATTATGTTGATGTCTGCCAATTGGCACTGCACTGTTTTCCAAGAGGATTCCGTTGCACTCCGCGGCTCCCCTGGCTGGTATCCGCGGCTCCCCTGGGAGCCACGCCTCCCAGTTTGGGAACCACTGTTTGATTCGGACTTGGGACTTGACTCGAGACTTGGAGTCAGAGACTTGATCCGCATCCCTGGGCATTTGCCCTCTCCTAGTTCTCAGGGGGCTGTAGGTTTCTTGTCTCTGTCCTCCTCACTTATGGTTTCCCCTCTTCCTCCCTCATAGGCACCTGATGCAGTGGCCGGGGCTCTGGCAGCATCACGGATCCTGCGGGAGCTTTCACATCTGGAGACAGAAGCAGAGGAGGAGGCGGCCATGAAGGATCTGGCAATGCGCTTTGAGAACTTGGCCATAGGTGTGGAAGACGATGGGGAAAGAGAAAGAAAAGGCTCCTCTGCTCCCCATTCCAGCTCCACACTGGTTTAACAGCTCTGGTGGTTTGCGGCGGCGGCAGCTTAGAAATGGCTGCCACCAGCACACTCCGCACATCGTCAATAGCTGACTTATGGCAGCGGCGGGACAGTGTCCTGCTGCCATAAATCCACTGATAGGATTCGACCATTAGTTTCCTAATTTGTAAAATGGGTATAAATGTGTCTTTATAGAGTGGCTGTGTGAGGATGCCAAAAAAAAAAAAAAAAGCATTTCACATACTATTTAGAATGCTATGTCAAGGATTATTATAAATGTGGGTGGCCTGTCAGGAGTTCCTGGTAATATTACTGTTTTATAATCCAAATGTGTCTCTCATCCTCCCTCTTCTTTCCACCCAATGGCAGGTGTGTTTAGTGAATGTTACCGGAACAGCGAGCCACGGGCTTACAAATTGCTGGTGCGCCGTTCCCACCTCTGGGGTGGAGCCACTGTCCTCCAGCTGGCTCACCAGGCAGATGCTCGCCTCTTCTTCGCACAGGATGGTGTACAGGTGTGGCATGTGGAGCCCTAGAGCATGTGCAGAGGGTACTGTTGCAGGAATGATTGCTGCTATGGGGAGGGGATGGTAGCTCACTGGTAGAGCACTTGCTTGGCATGCGGAAGGTTACAGGTTCAATCCCTGGTGGTGTCTCCATGGAGAGCTGGGAAAGACCCCTGTCTAAAATCACGGAGAACCATTGTTAGTCAGTGAAGACAATGCTGAGCTAGATGGACCCAAGGGCCTGACTCATTACTGGGCAGCTTCAGATGTAACTATGGGCACCTCTCGATTTATGCGGAGGTTATGTTTTTGGAAATCGGCACGTACATTAAAAACACGTAAATTTAAACTATTTTTTCCCATAGGAACCAATGTAAATGCTTCCTATTTAATGTTTGGGAGCCTCTCTAGTATGCAGGCTGCTTGCTTTGTGCATGCTGGCTTATAGCGTTTTTGTAAAGAAAGAGACGCACTTGCTTGGCGTAAGCGTGGCACCAGCGCTGGAAGCCTAACTAAAGTAATGGGTGCAGGGCGGGCCTGGCGAACCGCGGATAAATGAATCCACGGATACCGAATCCACGGATACGCCCCCCCATATTTTGAAAACGTGTAAATCAAGACCACGTTTATCGAGAGGTGCCTGTATATGTAATGGCCACCATATTGCCCTATTCTGGACAGAGTCTCTGTTCTTTTAAGAGTTCTGAAGAAGGCAATGTTCAGCAGGAGCAGCTGCAGCATTATGGTGGGTCAAGGGTGATGTAGGGGTTCAATCAGGCCAGATACTGACCCATCTGGTCGGTCCAACCCTGAACCCTCAGTACTGGTGGCAGTGGTAGTACCCAGTGTTCCATCAGGGGGAAGGTGAGGTTGCCATGTGGGACAGGTGCAGGGGTTTGCCCCAGGGTCGGTCCCAGCAACCTGGCACTGATACTAATGGGAGAAAATGTGTCTGATGCAGAGCTCTTAAAGGGACAGGAGCACCCTTCCAGGATGGAATGTGTCAGTCATGACATCTGGCTGAAAGATGTGATCCAGTAGCAGTCAGAGCAGAATGAGATCTGGAAGGCATGCATCCAGATGTCTGGGAACTCTAGCTTTGGGCTAAACCTCCATGTAGAAACATTGTGGTGGCCAGGATGACACCCTGGTCCTAAACACCTTCCTTCAGAAATATTTATTTTATTTATTTACTGTATTTATATACTGCCTTTCTCATCATCAGATTTCTCATCAGATTTTATTCAAGGCGGTTTACATAGGCAGGCTATCCTAAGGGTCTTTACAATATTGTTCTATTCATATATAGAACCTTCCATACACAAGATGTTTCCCTTCCGAGTGCAGCCCTCCTTCTGGCTTGTGCTCTACACTTCCAAGCTTCATCAGCAGCTTCCGTCTCCCATCCAAGCGAGAACCAAGGTCGACCATGCTTAGCTTCTTCAGGCAGGGCACTGGCTCAACCTCCAGGCCACACCTCCTGCCAATATTTGCCATTATTTTCAGTGGGTTTTACTTTGAAGCATGCATGTTTAGGATTGTGGCTTAGATAGGGAAAGCATTGTCAGGCATTTGATAGAACTAAATGGATCGTTGGAACTGAAACGTGGAGGGCCCTGTTGCTGACCGCTCCCTGTACTGACTCTTGCCTGTGTTTCCCCCACAGTCCCTGCTCACCCAGAATTGGTGGGGAGAAATGGACCGCAGCACCCCTGTCTGGCAGCTCCTCCTCACCTTCTTCTGTCCCCCTCTCATCTTTACCAACCTCATCACATACAGGTGGGTGCTGGGCATCTTCATCATAGCCAGTCAAAGAACTTGGGGTGTGACCAGGGTGTGTGTGGGGGGGCACACTGGTGCCTGAACCACAAGTTGCCTATTGCCTATTTAGATGCCGCTGCTGAATGTGTGGATTGGCTAGCATTACTTCTCTGCAAAGGAAAACACAAGCATGTGCAGAGTTCCTTTCGGTCAGCAGCAGAGCTAGCTCTCATTTCAATGTGACTTTCAAATAAAGTATGACAGTCCCATTGCTGCACCAAGATGCCACAGAGCATCCTGTGATTTGTTCCCCTGCTATCATCTCCCTTTGACAGAGCCATGGATGAGGACCTCCGGCTGGATCCCTCAAGCCCAATAGAGCTGGACAGCCTTGACACGGATGTGAAATGTACCATTGGAGACATGCTGTCTGAGTAAGGGGAATGAATGGTCATTACTCTTGGGAGGACGGCACAGGGAATGGGGGAAAGGCAGGGATGTGGATCAAGTCTCTGACTCCAAGTCTCGAGTCAAGTCCCAAGTCTCTGGGTCCAAGTCTCAAGTTAAGTCCCACTCCCAAGTCTTTGCCCCCCAGTCCCGAGTCTTTGGTTGTGAGTTAGTTGCGAGTCCCTATCTATTTAATGGGGGGAATGGGTTTAAACCTGAATAAAATTGGACTTGTCATAAAAGGCTCCAAGTCTCAAGTCGAGTCTTTTGAGTCTTTTACAATCGCCGAGTCAAGTCATTGACGTGACTTGAGTCTGAGTCAATAGACTCAAGTCTACATCACTGGGGAAAGGCGGAGCTTTATTTATTTATTTAATCAATTCCTATCCTGCTTTCCAATTAAACTTTACCAAAGCAGCTGATGTAATAAATAAATGCCATAGAATTTAAAAAAAAAACCTACACAAAAATAAAACAAAACAACAAAGTGAATTTTTAAAAAACTCAAATGCAAATTTCATTAATCGACTGCTTAGTTTAAAAACTATGCACATTTCATTAATCGACTGCAACTCATACAGTTAATTGGTTACAGTGTCTTTAGTTGGGTCAGATAGCCTGAATTGCGAAGAGATGCTTCTCAAGCTTTTCACTCCTTCCCCCAGCACTATGGACCCTCCCTTACCACCTTCCCGTCACCGGTTCTGGCTACGACGCTGGCGGCAGTTCTGGGTGGCGCCTGTGACGGCGTTCCTGGGCAACGTGGTGATGTACCTGCTCTTCCTCTTCCTCTTCTCCTACGTCTTGCTTCTGGATTTTAAGCCCCCACCTCCCGATGGCCCATCCGCTTCAGAGATTATCTTGTATGTCTGGGTCTTCACGCTGGTCTGTGAGGAGGTACGCCAGGGCTGTTTCGTGGGTTCCCAGCCCTTGCCTCAGCGGGTACGGCGATACTTCCTGGATACCTGGAACCAGCTGGATATCACCGCTCTGCTGCTCTTCATGCTGGGAGTGGGGTGCAGGTAAGAGCTCTGCACATCTCTAGGCTGGGGTGCCATTGTAGTGACCAAGGTGTTGTTGCTGGAAGAAAGTTTATTTAACATGACATAAGAACATAAGAAGAGCCCTGCTGGATCAGGCCAAAGGCCCATCTAGTCCAGCTTCCTGTATCACACAGTGGCCCCACCAGATGCCTCAGGGAGCACAAGACAACAAGATAACCTGTTTCCTGTCGTCACTCCCTTGCACCTAGCACACAGAAAACCTACTTCTAAAACCAGGAGGTTGCTTATGGCTTTGTAAACTTGGATGGTCTTTTCCCTCCATGAATCTATCCAATCCCCTTTTAAAGGCATCTAGGCCAGGTGCCATCACCACATCCTGTGGCAAGGAGTTCCACAGATGAATTACACGCTGGATGAAGAAATATTTTCTTTTGTCTGTTCTAACTCTCCCTCCACTCAATTTTAGTGCATGTCCCCTGGTTCTCCTGGTTCTGGCCTCCACCTGACCACTGGGCCTGGTCCTTCTTTCAGAAAAGCCAGAGATCAAGCCAGAGAACAAGAGAATTGCATGATGTGGCTCTTACTGGACTGAACCACTTCAAACTGCAGATGGGTTTTTTCTTCTTCTTCATGTATTTGAATTCTCTGCTGCACTAGACAAGCCCCTCCTCCCTTTTACATAGAAACATAGCGTGTCAGTAAGAAGGCTCAACTAATACCCTTCTCCCTGATATCATATACTAGTTTTCTTTGTGCAGGAAGTTTGGACACAAGACAACATTCAGACATGCAGCTCTCTTTCACCTACAGCTTGAAGAGACAGAATCCAGCAAGAGACCCTCAAAGTAGCTAGGAGGCAGAATTCTGAGAAAGGGGTTAGTTTTAAGACAGGCTTGAGACATGCTTGAGACATACAGTAGTATCTTTTCATTTATGGATGATGCCATCTGCTGGCTGCTAAAAAAAAAAACCACCCATACGATGTACTTTACTACATTTCAGAGCTGGTTCTTTAACTCAAAAGCACTTTGAATGAGAATGTGGGGTCAGGTATTAATAGCTCTGCATAAGTTACAAAATACGTTTTTTGTGCAGGTAATGCTGTAGCATGGAAAGCATAATAACTTCCTTTCCCCTGATTCTTACTCCACTGTGTGCCTCCTCAGATTGAACCCGCAGTCGTATGAATCAGGCCGTACCATTCTTTGTCTGGATTTCATGATCTTCACCCTTCGTCTCATCCACATCTTTGCTGTCAACAAGCAGCTGGGACCCAAAATGATAATCGTTGGGAGGATGGTGAGAGAGGGTTATAACTTATGTGATATGTAATAGAGTGACAGTGCAATCCTAACCTACTTTCCTGCACTGGGGTAGCCGTGCCAACAGGGCACACGCTGCATTTTGCAATGCAGGGGCAGTCATGGAGACCTCTTCAAGGTGAGGGAAGGGAATATTTGTTCCCTTACCTCGGGGCTGCACCGGCACTGGAAAGTTGGTTAGGATTGTTGCACACACTGAATGTGAAACAGGAGTGCTTTCTTGTGTGCAAGAGATCTTTGATTCAAGAATGCACAGTGGCAGCCTCAGGGATCTTTGTCCCATGCATATGTGTGTAATAATGAGTGCCAAGGACCCTAGGCTTAAATATGAGTATATGTATAATATAGCAAGCATGCAAAGAATGAGAAAATGAAAACTAAACGTATGTGAGGGTGCAAGAGATCTCAGGTGATATGTCTCTCCTTTTAAAAGGAATAGGTGGCATTCATCTCACCGGGTGAGAAATAGAGATCTGTGACACATATTTTTGCATGTTTCTCTTGCAGAGGTTTTCATTATTTATTTATCACGTTTTTATTCCCACCCTTCCTGCAAGGAGCTCACAGTGGCATGTAAGCTTCTCTCATTCCCCTCCTTTATCCTCACAACAGCCCTGTGAGGTAGGATAGGCAGGGAGAGAGTGTGACTGGCTTAAGGTCATGGCTGAGCAAGGATTCCCACTGCTAGCCACTTTTCTTCATTCACTTCACCCCATGTGCAGTTAACAAAATGCATTGCGCATTGGCACAGCAGAAATAGTCATTAATTCAAGTTAGGAGAATTTGTTAGAGAAATCCACCTCTAGTTAATTTCAGATCTTTGTGAGTGGCATAGTGCAGGGGTTCTCAACCTTTGAAGGCCCGGGTACCCCCTATCACGGTCCAATTTTCTGAAGTACCCCTTGCTAATGAACTACTAATTAATTGGATTAATCAATTAATTAATTAGGTAATTAATCATTAAATTAAAAAGTACTAAATTTTTAAATGTGAAAATGTCTTATTTAACTGTGGGGGGGGAGAGAAACACACACACACACATGCAAGGATCTTTTTTTTTCTCCAAGTCACACTTCCCGAAATCAGCTCCTCCCTCCCCACCCCACCAAAGTACATTTCCCAAAGTACAAAAATAAGCCCAAAACCAAAATCAGAGAGACAGAAGGGCTCCAAAAATAATGAAAATTTAAAATTCATGTTAATTTTTTATTTATTTATTTATTTATTTATAGAATTTATATCCCGCCTTTCTCCCACAAGGGCAACCAAGGCGGCTTACAATAAAAAAAAACTAACTTACTTCTGAGTAAATTAATACTTACCGTATTGTCCCGAGTATAAGACGCACCTGATTATAAGACGCACCCTTAAAGTTTGGTGCTATTTAAAAAATTTAATTAAATCACTGGCATTAAATTGCAACAGCCTGATTATAAGACGCACCCCTAGTTAAAAACCTTAAATTAGGAGAAAAAAGTGAGTCTTATAGACCAATACGGTAATTAGCTGCTGATGGGGCAGATAAGGGGCAGGGCTTGGAGTACCCCCAGCAAGAGGTCCGCGTACCCTTAGGGGTACCTGTACCACAGGTTGAGAACCTCTGGCATAGTGTGTGTGTGTGTGTGTGTGTGTGTGTGTGTGTGTGTGTGTGAGAGAGAGAGAGAGAGAGAGAGAGAGAGAGAGAGAGAGAGAGAGAGCATTTTCCTCTATATGCCCAGTTGGTGATCGTTGCTCTCTCCTTCACCCCTCTCTAGATGAAAGATGTCTTCCTCTTCCTCTTCTTTCTTGGAGTATGGCTGGTGGCCTACGGGGTCACCACTGAGGGGCTGCTGCTCCCACACGACCGGCGTCTCCCCTGGATCTTCCGCCGTGTCTTCTACCGGCCATATTTACAAATCTTTGGCCAGATTCCACTTGATGAAATTGATGGTGGGTATGTTGCAAGGGACTTGTACAGAATTCCTTCTTGATTGCACTAACCCGGGAAGGGGGAAGAGAATGGAACTAGGTATGATTAGACTATCCCCTGTCTATCCGGACTGCAGAGAACTGTGCTCTCATTCATTCATTCATTTATTCTAGATATTTTTACTCCACCTTTCTACCGTAGCATGATACCCAAGGTGTCTGACAGCAAAATAAAAACATTACTAAAATGCAGTATAAATCAGAACAATTTAAACATTGACATCAGCACAATGTATTAAAAACAGAGCAGCATTAACAGTATCAACTATCATTTCTTTCCTCCCCTCCACACAGCTACCTTGATTGCAGCATCAAACTGCACCTATGATCCAGTGGCCATCTTGATGGAGGAGGCAAAGCCCTGCACCAACACCTACGCTAATTGGCTGGTGCTAATTCTCCTTGTGGTTTTCCTGCTGGTCGCCAACATTCTGCTCCTCAACCTGCTCATCGCCATGTTCAGGTATCTTTGTCGTCGATTCCTGTGTATACTGTGACCAAGAGTGGGTGGGCTACGCGTACAAGGTGAGCGTGCACAGTGACTATCCATGTGCATGAAATGTACATGAACAAGGAATGCAGGGCTTGTGTGTGAGTATGGGAAAGGGCCACTAGCCTAAGGCTGCAACCTTGTGCACACTTTCCTGGAAATAAGTCCCATTGAACACAGTGGGACTTACTTCTGAGTAAATATATAAGAAAATAAGAAGAGCCCTGCTGCATCAGGCCAAGGGCCCATCTAGTCCAGGCTGCTTCCTGTATCTCACAGTGGCCCACCAGATGCCTATAGGGATGGATGCCTATACAATCCTAACATGTATAGAATTGCACTGGGAAAGTGCAGATGACTGAGTATGCAAAAGATCCTATGCTTGAGTCATCCTTTAAGATACTTTTAAAACCAATGAACTGTTAATTACAATAATAAAAGAGCCTAGAACATCAGCTCTGCCAATGGACCAAAAGGGTAGTGGGACAGAGGATCAACATTCTGACTTACAGCCCAATCCTATTGAGCTTGTCCGCTGCCAGAACTAGCGTCCAGGCAGCATAGACTGCCGTATGGAAGTCATAAGAGCCACTTCGGCAGCGCACAAAGCCACATGCTGCCGAAGTGGCAGCAGAGAGGCCGCAGAGGCCCACCATGCAGCGTCCGACAACGACAGCAGTGAGGAGGGGGTGGAATGGGGCGGAACAAGGGAAGGCAGGAGGTGTGTCGGGAGGTGGGAGGGGATGGCGACCGGCACGGACAACATGCAGCAGATGCTATCCACTTTCTTGCCTCCTGACACACCCTTTCTGTCAGACTTGAGCCAGCTAAAGAGCTGGCACCGGTCCGAAGAGACCCATTGGCGAACAGGAGGCTTATGGGGAGGTAAGGGAAAATATTTTCCCTTACCTTTCCCAAGCCTCCTGAACTGCTCCTCCACCCCTGCAGGATGCAGCGCAAGCCCTTTTTGGTGTGGCTGTATTGGTGGTGGTGGTGGGGGAAAGGATAAGACTGGGCTATATAGCAGTTGCCTGTTTCCATGTACATCTGTATGCAATTGTAAGGTGTTTCTACCTCCCAACAGCTACACGTTCTCAAAAGTGCAAGGCAACAGTGACATCTACTGGAAATCCCAGCGCTACAACCTGATCTTGGAGTATCACAGCCGCCCAGCACTGGCTCCACCCTTCATCCTGATCAGCCACCTGCACCTCTTCCTCAAGCGCCATGTCCGTAAGGTGCAATCCGCCAAGGGACGCCACTTCTGTGAGTGCCGTGGAGAAAGTACTTTCTTCTGCTTGCTCTAAATGTATTGCTACAGGCTACAACCCTATACACACCTGGGAGTAAGTCTCACATTGAACTCAGTGGGGCTTATTTCTGCATAGATATGCATAAGATTGCTCTGTCAGATTCTTTGGGTGACCCCCAAACTTAGGCTTACCAGATCTCCAACTGGGACAAACTGCTAGACCTTTAGGAGAAGGAATGTGGGCAGGTGTAGCTTGTTAATTTAACATTTAACAATGTTAAACCTTAGAGCACAATCCTAGGCATGTCTACTTGGAGAAGCAAGTCCCATTGTGTTCAGTGGGGCTTGCTTCTGAGTAGGATGCATAGGATTGTGCTCTAAGGGTTTAGCAAGCTATACCTGCCCACATTCCTTCTCCTAAAGGTCTAGCGCTCTGTCCCAGTTGGAGATCTGGTAAGCCTACCCAAATTCCAGCGTTATGAGGAAGAAAACTGTTGCTCTGTCCATTTTCTCGACATCATATATACGTTTACATCTCTATCACTTCCCCCCCTTTGTTGTTTTTTCTTTTAAAAAATTCTAAAGCCCCCCCCCCATGCTTTAGCGGCCTTTCTTTGATGGGTGTGGGGCAGGAGGAAGTTCTAAGAAGATCCTTGGGATTTTACTTTTTTTACTATCCTGAATAATTTGGAATTGTTCTACAAATGTAGTACAAATGCTACTCCACTGTTCACCCCTGACTCTCAGCCATTTGTGAGTGCTAAAGAGTGCTAAAATCCCAATTCAGATCCTCCTAATGTATACGATCTGTCTTCTTCTCTTCTTCTCCCCACTTCCAATCATATTTCTGGGCAGTGCTGGATCTTTCTGAGGCCCAAGATGGACGACTGCTCACGTGGGAATCTGTGCAGAAGGAAAACTACTTAGTGGCTCAGGCACGACAGAACCGAGACAAAGACACCGAACGGCTCCGGCGAACCTCCCAAAAGTGAGGATGGGGAATGGCAGCCAGGAGTACTGTGGGAGGAAACTAAAGAGAAGGGGATGGGCATGTTGGGACAGAGGAGTCGTACACAGGGGGTGGGGGTGATATCTGGTTCAGAGGGAAGACTGGTAGGGATGTTCCAGTAGGGTGGGGTGGGGTGAAAGCATTGATAGGGCTGGTCTGAAAGGAGAGAAGAGTTCCAGGCGGTATAAAAATGAGAGCATCTCCAGGATGGTGTAGTAGTTGGAGTCAGACTTATCAATTATCATTGATGATGATAATAACAATAACAACAACAATAACAATAACAAAATTTATACCCCGCTTTCCAAAGCGGCTTACAATAAAAACAAATCATAAAATACAAAATTAATACATAGAGATCATAAAAACAGTGAATATATAATATAAAACTCTAAAAAACAATCTAAAAAACGGAGGAATAAAACAGAGGAATAAAAGCAACAGTAAAAAGTTCTTATGAGAGAGGGCTGAACTTAAGATCTGGGAGATCCAGATTCAAATCTTCGTTCAGCCATGAAGCTTCCTAGGTGACCTTGGGCCAGTCACTCTCTCTCTCAGCCTCGCCTACCTCACAGGGTTGTGGTGAGTACAAAAGGAAGACAGGAACTATGTACACCACCCTGAGCTCCTTGGAGGAAAGGCGGTATAAAAATGTGAAAAATAAATAAATACTGCAATTGCCCTAAAAGATGGGGAGATGATGGGCATGCAGAGTTGGTTTCACCAAACATCATCATCATCATTAAACTAAACACTATATAACAGGTTCACAGTCTGATATCATTCCAACTGGAGGGTAATTCACATGCCAGCACTTCTTTTATTCCAGATTAACTAATCCAGAATAAGTGCCACCTTCAATGTCTGTCCACAAATAATTAACAGAAATTAGGCTGCCTTTGCCATAACACTTTTTTTTTGTTTCGTATTAATAATACTTAGCATTTGTGTAGCACTTTTGAGTGCTGAAAGCATTTCACAAGCATTATCTTAGTGTAATTCTTACAACCACCCTGTAGGTGAGAAACAGTGCAATCCTATGCATGTCTGCTCAGAAGTAAGTCCCACTGAGTTCAATGGGACTTGCTTCCAGGTAAGTGTGTATAGATTGCAGTCAGGCAGCCCAATTCTGTCCTCCCCTGGCGTAGGCTCTTCAGTGTGCGCTGAATCCTATCTGGGAAAGGCCCTGGCTGAAGGTCTACTACCCTGGGTAGACCCCCAGCCGCCGCTATGGGGCTACTCAGTTCTCTGCCAGCTCTTTAGCTGGTGGAGAATCAAGCAGCTCCATGTTGGGGATCGTGGCCTGGGAGGGAGGACAATGTGACCATGCTCAAAATGTCAGTGCGGAGGGTTCTAATGCCATGCAGAATTGCATGGATTTGCTGAGAAAGAGTTGAAGGGTTGCTGATTTAACTATCTGAATATGTAGTCTACCCTATACAGGGAGCTCAGGGCAGTTGACATTAGAAAAAACGTAGTTACCGGTAATTAAATATTGTCCTAGCTAACCTTGACCGCTCCCCTGCCCTTATATGCCTGCTCAACAGAAGATGGCTTCTGAAATGTCCTCAGGTTAGAGCTCTGGCTGTCCTCTAGGGGGTTCCCTTCCCACCAAGATTGCTTCTCTACCTGCCTCTAATATTCAAATGTTGGAATAATACATGACCATCAGACAATAGGGGTGGGTGACCTCCAGAGAGTCCCAAGAAGGAGTGGACACAGCATCCTTCTTGTAACCGTCTCACGCCTCTACCCCTGCAGAGTCGATCAGGCTTTGAAGCTACTTTCTGATATCAAGGAATCGGAGCGACGCCTGCGGACTCTTGAGAGCCAGGTATGAAGAACAGAACTGGACTGTTCAGGGTGGAACAGGGAGGAAATGGGAAACGCTTGGAAGATGGAAGATGGTCGAGCAGGGGTGCCCAACCTTCCACCATTAGGGCCTCTGTGTTCTTAAGAGTTGTGTAGAAGACAGAATCTTGGCAGCTGCAAGTGCTGATGGTGCTGCTAAAGCAGCAGCACTTGCTGAAATGCCCTCACCTACACCCACCTGCTCTCTTCTCCCCCACCTGCTTTCACTAGATGGAGTACTGCACCAGTGCCCTGTCCTGGATGGTTGATGTATTGGCCCAGAGTGACATAGCAAAAGGGAGGCCGGCTCCTCCGACGAAGGGTAAGTTGATGGGTATGCAAGGCTCCGAGAGATCCTTGTGTGTGCATAAGTGACTTGCTGCATGCACAAGGATCCCGGTAAACTTACAATTTTAATTAAGGAAAAGTCAGTTAACCTTTTCATGAATAACTGGAAACCATTTATCGATTTTTTAAGAGAGAGAATGAGGAACGATGTGATGATATGCAGATTTAATGAATAGAATGTGGGTGTTATTTTGGCTTAGTTGGATATTACAGGTGGGCCCCCATATCCACTGATTCGCTATCCACTGTTTCAGTTATCCACGATCATGGGGACCCCCCCCCCCAGGCTTTTACTTTTTTCCCAGTAAGCTTCGTTTCTTCCTTAAAGAAATAGGAGAAGCAGCCTCTGGCTGCTTATTACAGGCAAGTAGAACAAGACTGAGTCCTAGAGAGGCTCTGCAAGGTTAACAGAAACCTTGCAGAGCCTCTCTAGGACTTAGTCTCGTTCTACTTGCCTGCAATGGAGGCTGCTTCTCTGTTTGTTTTAAGGAAGAAACAAAGCTTGCTGAAAGAAAAATAAGAGCTGGGGGGGGGCAAGCATGCCTGCCTGCAGGGGAGGCAGGGTGGGGGGGCCCTCAGGAGACCATGGAGGGGGTATTCGCTCTTATCCACGGTTTCAAGTATCCACGGAGGGGCCTGGAACATATCCCCAGCGGATATGGGGGCCCACCTGTATATGTAGAAAATAGTAAATAGTATGCTAGTAGGATGTATTGCTTCGTGCTTGCTATAACTTTATGAAATATGTATTGTTTTTATGTTTTAATATATCAATAAAATATAAATATATATGAAAAAAAGGACCCCGGTATGTCTACATGCAATGGGGTCCATGCATGGATCACTCTGTGTGCATGTAGGTATGTGCAGTGATCCCATTCATTGATATATGCGTTCATTTGTCAAATAAATTACCGGTAACATGAAGTGAGGAGATGGCAAGTAACTTGGGGCTTCAGTACTGGGGACAACCTCTTAGCTCTCTGCATGCAGCTCATTCTCTCTCCCTCCCTCCCTTCCTTGTATGTCACATGGCCCCCACCCCCAGCCATTCCCTCTTGTAGGAGATGTGGGATCAGCCTAGTCAGGGGTCATTTTGGTCAGGTGCTGTCCAAGGGCTCACTCACCCAACCCCTGAGCCCTCAGGACTGGTGGCAGTGATACTGCCCAATCCATCATTGTGAGGAGGGCGCCATGGAGGGCCCAGTAGTGCAGAATGTTGCCCCAGAGACCCCAGCAATCTGGTGCTAAGCACTGCCCACATAATTTCCTCTTCTTAGTGCTCTTATGGTGAAGACAGACCTATTTTAAGTGTGGTGGGGGACAGTTTGATAACATAACTGCTGCCTTCAAAATTAGGCTTACCAGATCTCCAACCGGGACAGAGTGCTAGACCTTTAGGAGAAGGAATGTGGACAGGTGTAGCTTGTTAAACCTTAGAGCACAATCCTAGGCATGTCTACTCAGAAGCAAGGCCCATGTCTAGGAGTGTGCTCTAAGGTTTAACAAGCTACACCTGCCCACATTCCTTCTTCTAAAGGTCTAGCACTCTGTCCTGGTTGGAGATCTGGTAAGCCTAGCCATCATCATAGTTCCAAATTTATATGTTGGTCTCTCTCCTTGCAGACTGAATGTCTTAATGGAACTTCCAAGGACCACCCCTCAGTGAAGAGAAGCAGATTGGTCTGCTCACCTGCAGGGCCCCAGGTGTGTTGCATCATCAGAAACTGGACATAGCCTACTAGGCTACCAAAGGCCTTGCCACAGATGATGGAATTCCATGATGTTCCAAACAATCTAGCTGTCAAGGTGGTGTAGCTGAGAACCCCACCCCCTTCCACGGGAACATCTGCCACGGGAACATCATCCCAAAAGGAATTTCTAAAGTTTTGGGAACCAAGGGGTGTTTGTTTTGTTTGTTTGTTTGTTTGCAACCTAACCCAGAGCCTCTGGAGAGCTTGTTGAAGTTTCAACTCAACTATGAACCGCCTTGACTCTCAGCCCCATTTTTGCAATGGGAATAAGAGTGACCTACCTCACAGGGTTGCTGTGAGAATGAATGACAGTAAAAAAAAACATTTCCGTACTAGAAGTGCAATAGAATGGATCATCGTCGTCATGTTTCACATGTATGCACTAGCTGCTAACTCCCTTTCTTAGATGTGGCCTACTAGCATATTTATTTCTGTGTAATAGGCACAAAGGAGGCCCAGTCCTATTGGCCTTTTACACTGGCGGAACACACGTTCTGCCAGTGAAAACAGCTTTATGGCTGTCGCTAACAGAACAGTGCCAGTGCGTGCAGCCTGGCCAGCGCTGCAAGCGGCGAGCAGCTGGGTAGGTGCAAAGACGGATGCCGGACGTCCGCTGGAGCAGGTAAGGCACCGCAGGGGTTGGGATGGAGGCAGGGAGGGGGTGGAATGGGGTGGGCGGAACAGGGAGGAGATGGGGCAGGGAGGAGGGCAGATCGGGCCCAAGAAGGGGTGGTTTTGGCGGCAGCATGCCTGTCAAATCCTAACCCCTTTCCCGGGCCTGATCTGCATTTATGAGTCAACATGAACTTGTGCCAGCTATAGAGCTGGCGCAGGCCCGAGTTGACCCATGGCAGCTGCTAGGGCTTAACCCGGGGCAAGGGAACAACTGTTCCCTTACCCCAAGGAGGCCTCAACATGCCAAAACTCCCCTGCGGGATACAGTGGAAGCTGCGTTGGTGCCGCTACATCACCACACAGGGATTTAGTTAGGATTGGGCTGCTAGACTAGGTGGATCTTGATGTGATCCAGCCAACTGCTTCTTACCTTTTAAACAAGAGAGGACATACTCAAGAAGATCACATAACATGAATTAGTTAAGCCTCAACTGTTAAGAGTATGCACTCTTACTTTGTGTATCAGGGGACCATGGACAAGGCTACTGCCTGGGAGAGCAGGCATTTCAATCATTATTAAAATTAAAATTTTAAAATTAAAAAGCTTCTGTAAGATTAGAGGAAACAAATTTGTTTTTATATGGTAATACAGTATATGGCATTAATAAATAGAGACTGACCGATCCATGTGTGCAAACTTATCCTCTTATATGACCGAGATCATGGATCTCTGTGAATATGCATGTGGATTGTGCATCAAAGTTGTGAAGGAAAGGACTACAAATTCAATTAAAAAAGCAAGACACTCCAACGGGGATGCTGAAGATGCTCCTTGCCGGGGGCACCATTTGGTCTAGGCTGGACCACGAGGAGTCTAGTTAGAAAGAAAAATACTGGCCATGAAAGACTGAAGTTATCTTGTACAACACAGCCAGGCAGTCTTCTTCAGACAGATTGGGAAGCATTTCACGTCACTCTCCAATGTGGTGGGAGCTCTGCACATGCTCAGAGACACTCAACCAGATTCTCTCTTTTTTTTTTTTTTTAAGTGGCAATCTTAAATATCTAATCTGGGTACCTGACCTCGTCCTTCCAACATAGGTGGTGACTTCTGGGTCAGAATAACAGCCTGATTCTACCTCTCCTTTGGATATGGTTGTTTAAAAAAAAAATCACAGAAAATCACATAGCACAGAACACTGGACTGGGTGTGTGGCCAGTAGCAGGCCAAAGACTTTAAGAGCCTTTTTTTTAATTGTACAGAAACAACATTATGTTGCTGGAAAATAAGGTCCCCTCCAAATAAGAATAATTGGATTATGGACTTGAGTACTCTGACAGCACGAACAAAAGTAATATTTCTTTAAAACTGGGTATCTTTTTCTGTATGTTTTGATTTGTCTTCCATGAACAATTTTTGTACAAATCAAAATGTTCAGGAACGGATTCCCTTTCCACACACCCCAAAAGCTGCAGAGCCTTTCCCATCCAAGAAATGCTTTTTTTTTTTTCAATGCTGCTAGGGAAATATGAACTCATAAGGAATTGGGGGAGGGCAGGTTTGGAGACTAGCAAATAATAGAAGGAAGCTGTAGTACTACCCTTTTCAGCGTTTTTATCAGTTTTGATATTTTGTAATACATTGATGTAAGTGTATTTGAAAAACCTTTAATAAAGTGTTAATTTAAAAAGATCTTCTGCAAGCCGGCAGTGTTTTAGAACGAGTGCTCAATCGTCATCACTGTGAATTTCACCCAGCTCCAGAAGCAAATATTTTTAGCCTACCCAACAGAAAGGGACACCAGCTGGCTCTCAGCTCGCTCATGGGCCAAGATCAGTGAAAAGGGAGAAATAAAGGAATGCATTCTTTAACATATCTTCCAACATTTCACAGATGAAAATGGGGAAATGGCTTATCCTCAATTCTTATACCAGGGATTACGTTATTGAGCTTCACCCTCTCCATTATTGCCAGGGCTGGTCCAAGACCATGTGGCATGCCAAATGCTGCCCCCGTATTGGATGATGTGCCAACCTCTGCTCCTCCCACTCTCCAACATTCTAGCTCAGCACTTTCTCTCTGCCTCCCTCTTTTCCAATCCAGGGAGTGGAAAGAGGAGGAGGAGCAATGGAGTCAAGCTGGTAGGCAGAGATGGGTGCCCCCCCCACCAATCTCCTGCCTTCAGTTGACCTTATGGATGGGCCAGCCCTGACTCTTGCAGATTGTTGAAAACTGGTCATAGCTTGGTTGTACTGTATAGTGTTGTATTATATTGTAGTACCCGGAGCTGGCCACTCGGTGTATAATTACTGCACAGCAACAAAAAGTAGAAATCAGGATAGTTTTATTCCAGGAATAAAAGGCACCCAGTGGAATTGGTTCCAAAGACTGAGGCCCTGATCACGAGACATACAAAAGGTTTTATAGTAAACTAAACGTCATGCATAATCACAAATCTCCTCTTTGCAGTGTTTTTCTAACCTATTAACATGGTGGATTCCTTTCGACTCCTTCCCACCACCTTATATGCTTATCTATAAAATAGTGTCCAGTAATGTCCAGTTTCACAGAGCATGGCTTGTTCATGGCTGAGTCTGCATAGGAGGGGCTGTACTTTCTGATTAGGGTTACATACCTGCGTAATTACATGATCAGCGGATGATTGGCACAGGGTGTACTCACGCTGGAATGCAAGAATTGGGGAGTAATACTTCTCACAGTTACAGGCCTCTACTTTATTATTGCTGGGGCTGGATTGGATTCCCAGTCCAAAATTCCCTGAACAAACTCTCATCAGGTTGTAGCAAAGGTCAGTCTACTTAAACATTGCCCTCACAAATCCCCTCCTAGTCCAAATCCTGCACTCAGTTGCATACAAAAGCCTATTTTAAAGGTTTAAAAACCTCAACATAATCACATTTTTCTTAAGAAGGAGACAGTGTAAAAGATGGAACGCAACAGGCCCTTAATAAATAAAACTGATACAAGAAACAGTGGAATGTGACTCGAGGCACATGAGACCAATACAGTATTTTAGACCTCAAACGGTCAAACCCTTCAAAGTTCCAAAGCTACTTTTATTAACCTCTTACCAGAAGAGCACTGGAGGTACTGGCTTGCTCCCATTTGTGTACTGTGAACAACAACAATATTGGTGCGTGTTGCATTGGATTGTTAGTGTTTTTTCTGTCCACAGTCCCCGATCTATCTCGATTTTTCTATCTAGTGAATTTTAGGGAAGGTTCATCATCTTTGCCGTGAGTTGGGGATGGTTGGATAATTTTAGTAAAAATAAAATCGAGCAGAATGGCTGGTGGTTCTCGCCGACTGCAAAGGTCTAGGTAGCTAGATAAATGAAGGAATGAACCACAAAACTTCAACAAAAAGCCAGGTTCTGGATCTCAAGGCAATGAATGAATGACTGATATTTGGGGCGGGAGGGGACGATATACAGCGCTGCACAATCACCGCTAAAGTCCTGAATTTTCCCATACTTCCCCCCCCTTTTTTTTTAGTGGACAGCGTTAATTTGAATCCCGCTAGACCAGGGGGCAGAAAAATCCCGAAACCATGTCGAAACGTGCCAAGATATGCTTTCTCCCAACGCAGAGATTAAAACGACTAGAGTCGCACACGCCTCCGAGGGCCAATATGACAAGTCCGGTTTCACCATAGAGGTGGCAAAGGATAGAGCGCCAATCACGCTACGCCCAGAAAGATTCCCGCCCACGGGCTGCTTCCTGTTTTTACTCTGTATAGGTGTGTCGCTCTTAGTCTTCCGTCTCTCTACAGTAGTTCAAGAAGCCTGAAATGCAGGCAAAAGAAACCTCGTTGGCGGTGTGGATAAGTTCCACTTCCGTTTGGGGACCAGAAAGAGTGTAACGCCGCTATCAGGTTCCTGGTTGCGGGTGCGCTTCCCTATCCCTGTCTTCTGCAGAGCAGAGAAAGCGCCATGTCGAGCGGGACGCTGGTCTTCTTAAAATGCGAGGGCTCTGCCAGAAGCGCAAACCCGTTCCTTTTTTAATAGCTTTGTTATTAAGGGGGGCAACTTGGTAAAGGTACTGCATTGCCCTCCCTCTTAATTTGAATATTTCACAGATACACGCGTCAGTGCCAAGGGGAACGCTACCTCTTCTCAGCATTGTTTCATTAGGCTCTGCTCCAAATTTAATATGCTCCAGAGTCCAGACCATTCCTCTGCTCTGCTCCATACCTTTAGTATGGAGGCTCAGAGTGCAGCTCCTCAACGTCTCTCCTACTACGGGGCTCTCAGGTTTTTAGAACAGGTTCTTTACAAATCGCCTCTTTCTGCAACGATCTAATTCCACCAACCAATTTATGATATCTCAGAACGGAGCTTTCCTTCCCCTAATTCAGCTGTTCTTATCCCTTTGGTGACACAATATATATCCATTATCCATCTGTACATATACACACACATTTACACAACCTCCTGAAAATCAGGGCCCAGCTCTTAGCATGATACTTCCCTTTCCTGCCTTTATTGTGTGATGTACTTTCCTTTGAAAAATCAAAAGCTTCTAGCCTCTGAGATGACAGAAAAGTCTTTGGAAAGGCTTTTTTGTCCCTTGGTGCTCAGGGCCACGTAAAAAGTGTGTGGCCTGGTGCTGGTTTTCACCATACACAGTCTTTTTCATTTGCAGACTGCACAGCACCATGCGGTGCCTCCTTATCAGCCAAGACAAGCGACACGACCCTGTTCTTTTGCCTGATGGTGTGACTGTGGTTCTGGGCCGGGGGCCTGAGACACTCATCACTGATAAGAAATGTTCCCGGAAGCAAGGTGAGTAACTTTTCCCCATTAGAGAAACTTTGCTGATAATAGCACAAAAATGACCCTTTTCGTGGCTGCTTTGCCCTATCTCTGGTCCCTGCTTTTGGTGGGGTGAGGACCAGAAACAGCCTTTTCAGTTGTGGCATCTTAGCTCTTAAATGCTTGAGGCTTGCTTGGTGTCAAGTTTGATGTCTTTTTGGTGCCAGCTAAAGACCTTTTTATTCGCTCAGGCTTTTTAGACATTTTTAATTTTTTATTTAGGTTAACAGATTTTTTTTTGCCTGTTCTACTAGTTTGTATTCTATTGTTTTATTATTTTTAGCATTTTTAAGCCACTCTAGGATTCCTTTGGGACTGAAGAGCTTAGTATTTAATTTAAATAATTGCAATAAATAAGTGAAAGCTTCACATCCAAAAGGTTCCTGCCTGTGTCATTCTCCCTATTGTTCCCACATTGCACGTCTAGTGTCAGCTGTTATGCAGAAGCCACAGAACTCTTGACAGATTTGAGCCAAGGGCACAGTGTTCTAGGAAAGTGCCTCTTTTCTCTCAGGCTTCTGAGAAATATAGCTTGCAGAGGTTCTAGTCTTCAGGAACGCTATTAAGTGATTCAGAGTTAGTTTGGTGCAGTGGTTAGAGTGTTGGCCAGGGAGACTGTGGCTCACATTGCACTCATCCATGGAAGTCGCTGTATGACTTTTTAGACTCATTATTTTCTTATCTAAAACTTAACCTTGCAGAGTTGTTCATGAGGATAGAACAGGGAGGGCAGGGCAGGGCAGGGCCGGCCCGGCCCAAAAACTCCTGATGCGGCATGCCAAATGCTGCCCCACTTTCCAGACGAATGTGCCAGCCTCTGCTCTTCCCACTTGCCAGTATTCTAGCTCAGCACTCTCTTCCACATTTCCTCTTCCTTTTTGTCCTTCTCTTCCATTCCAGGGAGAGGAGGAGGGCAGTGGAGGCAACCGCTTCAGTTGGCCTCATGGATGGGTTGACCCTAGGGGAGGGGGCATGTTTGCTGACCTGAGCTCTTTGAAGGGAAGGCAGAGTATAGAATGAAATATACTTCATTTCATATTTTGTGGGGGGGGGGGGCACAAAATATGAACTGCCTCAGATATAACAAGCCCTGTGTCATGTGTTTTCTCTCTCTCTCTCTCTCTCTCACAGTGGAGTTGCTGGCAAATTATGCCTACCGTTCTGTTAGGGTCACACAGGTAAGATGGGAAAACCCTTCCCCTATTCTGAATGAGGAATGGATTTCCTTCAGATGGGAGCCTCGAGTCTTGCCTAACAGGGAGAGGCAGCTGCCCCTGGGTGTGTGGTTGCAGGCGGATCCTACCTCTGGGTCTAAGATGTGACTGACTCTGGGGTGGAGGCCCTGATGCTTTGGTGTGTCGGCAGCGAGGGGTGAACCCCACGTCGGTGGAGGAGATACACCTGCATTGCGGAGACAGCACAACGCTCCAGGAGGGAGAGACACTATGCTTGGTGAATGGACTGTACCCTTATCGCATCCACTTTGAACAAGGTTCCCAATCCCCCAAGAAAACCCTGCTGGAGTTCTTCAGTCCCAAGCATTCCCTGAAGGGAGGCGATGGCAAGGCACAGCCCAGCAAACGGCCCAAGGCCTCTTCCCCGCCGGAGGATGTGGAAGATGACGACGACCCTTCAGTGGCCAAGAAACTGAAACAGCTGCAGGAGACGGCAGCTCGGGCACAACAGACTTGCCCTTCTTCCCAGCAGACTCTCTCGAAGTTGGCCCCTCAGCCATGTGACTCGTGGGAGGACCATGGCAAGCTCTTGGTCTTCACAAAGAAAGGGGTGCTGCCCAGTGCCAAAGTAAGAGCTATTTCTGGTTGCTTGCAGGGGCAATGTAAGGAATGTTTTGGGGAACACTCCCTTTCTGCATGTTTCGCCCTGCTTTTTAAAACAGGAAAATCCATAAATATTTGTGTAATTTGTCCAGAGCTGTAGGGGTGAAGTAAGATATACATTTCAACTTGTGTTTAATAGGCAATTCCCACCATTTTCTCTCTTGAGCAATACCTGCAGCAGAATAAGATGGTAAACTCCTGAGGTGTTCGATTGGATAGCGCTACTTCAGACTGCTGTGGAAGGGATGCTGTAATCTAATGTTTGTTTGTTGGTTTGTAGTTTTCTTATGTGGGAAACAAGGGAGAGAACGTTTAGCCTAGCCAGCTGCTTGCTGTGCTAGTTTTCTACTTGCACGATAATGTACATGGAAGCATTCATGAATGGCCTCCCAACGGCCATCTGAAGTAGTACAGTTCAGTCTACTGCCTTTAATAATGTCATTTACACCTTGCTCTTTTGGATGTTTCAAACCAGTACGTTGTAGCATTTCGTAAGAGACCAGGGGTTAGGGCTATGCAAAGAGGGCTTAATTGTCAATGGTTCCCATTGAGTTCAATGACACAAAGTACAGTAAAAGGGCTATGATGATTTGCCCCACTGCTGGGACAAGAACCAAACCTGCTCTCCCCCCACTTCCCACTCAAGAAGCAGTGGTCACAAGGGGGTAGGAGCAACTCTGCCCCACTATCCAATGGCAGCTGAGTAAACACCTTTACTCTCAGTATCAAAGACAACCTGACCTTCCCTCTGATCAGTCGCTCCATAATTTCAAGCTCCCAGGGTAGTCAGAATTAAAGGGGATGGTGCAGAGTTCTAGGAATTCTGCATATTTGAGAGTCTGTTTACTCCCCCATGTGCTGTTTCAGTCTCCAAGATCAAGGAATTGTGCCCTCTTCCTATACATTCTGCACTGCAAAGGATACATAAGTAGCACAATTTGTGGTAACCCTCACTCCTTTCCTGTGGTGACTTGCTTAAGACATCTTTGGCGCAATCCTGCCTAAGGAAAGGTGGCGGAGCTCTGCCGGCCTACAGTGTCACAAAAGTGCCATAAAGCACTTTCGTGGCACCAAGAGAGTAAGCTGTGCTGGTGCCCCTTACTCAGCCCTTGCCCTACACCTGCGCCACCGGATACAGGTAAGTCCTGCGCCAGGTGGCAGGAGGGCGGGTTGGTGGGGGAGGGGGCCATTGGCCGGCCAGGCCTGAGAGGGAGCAGGGATATCGGCGCCACGCTGCACCAATATTCCAACCCCCTTCCCAAACCTGGCTGGCCTTACATGGCCTCCCCAGTTGTGCGCCTGCCTCTAAATAGCTGACACACATCCGAGGAGACCCATTGGGACCGCCGGGGCTTACACCGGGGGAAGGGGACGAAATCCCTTTCCCCAGAGGTGAGCCCCGGCCCCGCCAGCACAGGCCGCATCCTGCGCAGAATGCAGCAGCAGGCCATTTAGGCCAGCCGGTGCTTCTTGTGCAGGATCGGGCTGCTCATTGGAGTAATTTCAGCTGGCCTAAGGGAAGAAGCCTTAGACAAGAAGTGATGCTGCTGCTTGCTTTGATTTCAGTAGATCCAAGGTAGTTGGGAGGTGAGACTTGATGCCAAACCAGATGTCCCCCTTGGTCTGATCCCTTGTTCTTGTTGTTGTTTTCCAGGTTGCAGGGTTTGATCTGGATGGAACCATCATCACTACGCAATCTGGGAAAGTGTTTCCCACAAGCCCTGATGACTGGAAGTGAGTACAGGGTTAAGGGGCCAGGGTTGGTGCTGGGAGGGAGGGGATCATAGAGAGCTAACATGATATAATGGAAAAAGAGTTGGCCAGGATTGGGGGGGGGGCTTGAGCAAATCCCCACTCAGCTATGATACTCATTGGATCAGCCAAACCTACTGTATAGGATAAAATGGGAGGGGGAATCATATATGCCACTGTGAGCTCCTTGGAGGAAAAGTAGGATAAAATAAAAAATATATATAGAGATACCACTCAGTCATAGGGAAAGGATGTCAGATGAAATATGCGAGAAGAGTGATTGCCATTTTCACATTGTATTATACACACTTTTGCTAACCTTGATAGTAAAAGTATTTTGCAAGCCGCTGCAAGCTGCTTCCGGTTTTGTGTTGTTAAAGTGTGTGGTGGAGGAAGGGATGTATGTCAACTCGAATTAACCGCTTCTGGTTAAATCTAATCATTCAGCACTCTGCGTGTGCTTCAATCTAGCATAGATCCATCCCCCTTAAGATATTAGGGCTAGAATGACATCCTTGAGGCTGGACTGTAACAAGCTGCTTCCGACTCTAATCTGGCATCAAGCCGCTTCCGATTTCAATCATTCAATTGAGCGTTTCCCGCGCTTTTGTGTGTCTTTTGGTATAAGAACGGAACGGTGTTTCTCTAGTGTTAATGACAGCTACCGGCTTGTTGCCGAGTTTGTGTTCTTTCCTATTTGCTTTGCTAAGGTTCCAAGTGCAGAACGAAACGTAAGCGGAAGATTTAAGAGATATTACTTGTCGGTATCGGATAATCCTTTAGTGCGCACACTCGCTATTTGTTGTTATTTCTGACAGTGTTCGCGGCTGAGAAAGGAATTTCTTCTGACAAGTTTTGTGGATTGATCTATTTTTATTTCTTCAATTTTAACATATACATGGCTAAAAAACCCATAAATTGTGCTTCTTTGTCTATTCTTCATATGGGTGGTTGCGGGGCAAACCAATACATGAGACTTGACCTTAACCTCTGTCTACTTTGCAGAATCCTGTACCCTGAGGTTCCTCGCAAACTGAAGCAGCTTCTGAGTGAGGGGTACAAGGTATGCTCTCTTCTCCGAGCACTTTTCTTCAACCAGGCCCCACGCTCCTCAATCCCCTGCCCTCACTGCTATGTTCTTGTCTCTCCTCTTCCCATCTCCCGGGCAGATTGTGGTGCTCACTAACCAGCTGGGAATCAGTCGTGGGCGCCTCAGGCCTGAAGTATTCAAAGCCAAAGCAGAGGCTGTCATTGAGCGTCTGGGTATCCCGGTGCAGGTGAGTGGATTAGGCGGAGGATGCATCATACCCCCCCCTTGCAAGGAAAGCAATGCATTGAACAGGCAGGAGTACTTGCCTTTGATGTCTGTGGCACAGCCAGGCAACAACACTGGCTTTTAAAGAAAACTGTTTTAAATTAGACCAGGGATGGCCAACCTTTCAACATGAATGCTCCTGGCCCTTTAATGGTGGTATAGGTAAAGGCATTTCAGCAGGTGCAGTTGCTTTAGCAGCACCATCAGTACTTGCAGCTGCCAAGATTCTGTCTTCCACACAACTCTTAAGAACGCAGAGGCCCTAATGGTGGAAGGTTGGCCACCCCTGAATTAGGCACTGCGCAGGGAATTGCAGAAGGCAAATGACTGCTCACAGGCCTACAAATCTAAGTATTGACAAAGCATAGTAGGTGGAAGAGGACAGAAATGGAAATCGTATTATTTTTATGAGGCCTTCTCAGTAGTAGTGCCTAAATTGTGGAACTCCTTTTCTAAGGAGACTCGCTTGGCTTCCTCATTAATGGGGTTCAGGTGACAGGGTAACATTGTTATTTCATAGGGCATTTGGGGATAATCAGTTGTCTCTATACGTGCTTCTGCTGTCGTCCATCCACTTTGTTGGAACCCAACAGATGGAAAGGCAAGGTGCAAATATATAGTTACCATTGTTAAAAAATGTACAAGTCAGTGGAGGTTTCCAGATGCCATGATGTCTTAGGTGTCTTATGAGCCTAAGGCTGCAATCCTGTGCACACTTAGTAAAGGTATCCCCTGCTCGAAAGCCAGTTGTGTCCGAGTCTAGAGTGCGGTGCTCATATCTGTTTCTAAGGCCGTAGAGCCAGCAATGTCCGAAGACGCTTCCGTGGCCGGCATGAGTAACGGAACGCTGTTACCTTCCCGCTGCAGCGGTACCTATTCATCTACTTGCAATGTCTTGCTTTCGAACTGCTAGGTTGGCAGGTTGCGCGCTTACCTGGGAGTAAACTCCATTGACTAGAATGGGACTTACTTCTGAGTAGACATGCATAGGATTGGGCTGTAAGGGTTGGACCCAGAGCTGTCTGTGTCACCTCCCTGCCCTCTTTTTGCAGGTCTTTGTGGCAACCAGCTCTGGCATTTACCGCAAACCTGTCCTTGGCATGTGGGATCATCTATGTGAGAAGGTAATGGGGAAGTTAACAAAAGAGGCCGGTGGGGAGGAGATCTGTGCCGCTGCGTGTCCTGATTCCCCTTTTCCTTGTCTTCCAAGGCAAACGGTGGCCTTGCTGTGTCTGTGCACCAAAGTGTCTATGTGGGAGGTGAGTTAAGTACTAAGGGATGCCCTTCAAAGTGTAGGGGAAGGGAGGGCTTGATTTGCTTTCAGCCTACTTGGGCTGTCTCAGTCAAATGGCCTCTGATGGGGAGAGAGAGAAAGCGCTCTGATTTCAGATTTGGAACATTTCACTGCAGGGGAGTAGCTGCCAGTCTAATACGTCCCCGCACCCCAAATTACACTGTTCAGGTCTGGCTGCTAGCAACGATCATTCATAGAAATGTGTTTTCCATCTTTCAGTAATGAATGTGTTCACATCTGTTTTTCTTCCCTAGATGCAGCTGGGCGTCCACCAAACTGGGCACCTGGGCGCAAGAAGAAAGATTTCTCTTGCAGTGACCGCCTGGTATGGGCATAAGTTGCCTGTCTCTTGTTCTTTCTCTAGCCCCTGTTTCCTCAAGATTAGGCCTTAATCATCGGACACCTTGGATGAGGGGACAGCTGATCTGGCTTAACATTAACTTTATCCCTTTTGCTTTTTACCTACTCCTCTTCTGTCACAGCTGCTATTAGCCTGGTTGCCTAAGAATGGCTTCTTGCCTTTATTTGCACACGATGTGCACATGGATGCAGGATTCTGTGTACTCTGTATCCATGCATTTGCTGCACAAATGCAAAACCTGCTTTCTAGCAGCCTCAGAATCTTACCTTTCAATCAGAAGCAAGTTTCTAGCACTTATGAATATGCTTTTTCAATTAAAATCAAGTTTTAGTAGTCCTTCTCCCAAAACCTAGAAAACACCCCTTTCAATTTCCACATGTTTCTCCCCCTTGGCCATCCTCCTTCCTTGTCGTTTTCAGATTCTACAAATAATTTGGAAACCTACAGAGACAGAATAACTTCTGCAAGTGTACTTTGAATTAGCATGGCAGCAGTTTGACATCCTAGCTGCAGAAATAAAAATTATGTGCTCAGTGTTATGCAGGTCATATCAACCTGTGTAACAGTTGCTTAATTTGCATGATCTTTTCCAGTTGCAAAATTGGCAGGGAGCCAGGATTCAGTCTAAGCCTGCTTGGTCTCTTAGAGACAGGGCTGTATATCTTCTGCACCAAATAAAACCCAGCTTCTAAACCACACAATGAGGTGCTTGGGTTGTATTTGTCATGGGACTCAGCAGCTTGAGGATCTCAGCTTTCTTCTTTTAAAACAAGTTGCAAGTCCTCATGCTGCAAGGAAAAGACTGAAAAGAGGTTAGGGCAGTAAAATCTTGAAAGTCAGAAAAATGTAAGGACGGTTCTTCAGTTCGGACTTCGGTGTCCCCCCTGTGCTTCCTTCGTGACCAGTGCAGCTCACCTATCCAGAGTCTTCATTATAATTTCTCTTTTTCCTGGCCAAACAGTTCTCAATTTCTAGAAAATCTGAACCATAGAAGCAACTTTTGCAAAATTAGCCAAGTCAGATGCAAATGTGTGAACTTTGCATGGAATGTGTACTCTCTGGGTAGCTGTATGAACAGCTTTCATATGCTCGTGCTTGTCCTCTTTCCCCTTTACCCCTTCAATGACTCTTCTTCTGCATATTCTCATAGTTTGCTCTGAATGCTGGTCTGCCCTTCCACACCCCTGAAGAGTATTTTTTGGGCTGGAAAGAAGCACCATTTGTTCTCCCCAACTTTGACCCTGTGAGTAATTTCTTGGTCTCTCATAAAATAAAGTCACGTATTAAAATAAAACGGTTTAAATGTGGGGTCCCTGCCACCTCCTGGTTATTAATGTGCTCTATTAATATTAATAGTGGTCCAAGAGCTGAACAAGCATTATCTGGCTGTAATCCTCACAAAAACCCCATTAGGTGTAATTATAATTATCCCCTTATTGCAGATTGGGGAGGAGGGGCTTAGATTGAGATGAGGCCACCTAGAGAGTTCATGGCAGAGACGAGATTGAAACTGGGGCCATCATGATTCATAACTGGGTTTCTTACAGCGCAATCCTACCCAGCTCCTCCACTGGTGCAGCCAGTGATGGAGGGAGAACAGGAGGCTTTGGGAGGGAAAGGGGATTTAAATCCCCTTTAAAGTGGGTTGTAAAGGGGATTTAAATCCCCTTTCCCTTCCAAAGCCTCCCGTTCTGCCCTCCACCACTGCTGCACCAGTGGAGGAGCTGGGTAGGATTGCGCTGTTAGTCACTGTGCTACACTACCTTTGTATATGTTGCATCTTTCACAGTAGTGAGCAAGTAACTCATTCTGGGGGGGGGGGGCTTGTACCTCTATAGTTAAGCACATGCTCCGCACACACAAGGTCCCAAGTTCAATCCTGGCAGTGTCTCCAACCGCCTGCCGTGTCACATCCAGCACCTGGGCCTGAATTTGCATCGTTCTTCCAACTATGACCCTTCCTCCCCCATGCAGCGGGCACTGGACCCCAAGGCACGGCTGTATGATCCCCCTGATGCTTGCCTCACCTCCTCTTCTCCTGAACTGGTTGTGGCTGTCGGCTTTCCTGCTGGTGAGTGATCGCCTGTCGTCATCTTCAGACTTCATATTTTGTGGCCTCTGACAAACCAAAGTTTTTTTCAAAGTGCAGTTTCCCTTTTTTGATCAGTAGTAGATCACACTACAATGAGCAACAGGTTCATTGTTCCTCCAGTCTCAGAGCATGGGGCCAGTGGAGTTGATGCCTCTCACAGAAAGATCCTACCTGCTTTTGGACCTCATTTCTGACAAGAGAGCAGGGTCCACGTAGCTCTTGAGCAGTAAAGCTTCACATATTGTTCTCTGCCATCTAGATTCTCCTCAAGTCTTTCTTTCCTTCCTTTCCCTTGATTAGCCAAAGGAGTACAAATACAAAGTTTGGGGTTATGGAGCTATGCAGAGCTAGAGGTATCAGATGGTACCCTTTCCTCACAATCCTGCTCTCTCCTACCAGAAAGAGTAGGTAGATGAAGCAGTTGCCCTCTCTGATAGTCACTGCAGTGGTCTCCAGCAGTCATTAAGCACAGGTGTAGGTCAGTCCAGAAGGCAAAGGAAGGTTTGCTGAAATCCAAGGCTATTGCACAGTTCAAGAAACTGGATTCAAATCCAGGGATACGTGAAACACATGCACCTTGCTGGGAGAAAGGCGGGATACAAATTCTTTAAATAAAATTAAATAAAATCTATATGTGCATCTGTAACTTTATGGTGCCCCTGATGTCACTTATTTGTGCCCCCTCTCCCTTTTTGGAAAACCCTGCTCCATCCAGCCCATTGGATAGTGCTGTCCATGATTGTCCATCCATTGGATGGACAAAAACCCATTGTCCATCCAGCTGACTGCTACCTCCCTCCTTTTCCCCCCCTCCAGCTGGCAAGTCTACCTTTCTGAAGCAGCACTTGGTGTCTGCTGGTTATGCCTATGCCAACCGGGTAAGTGTGTGCGTGTTTGGGGGGGGGGCTAAGCCTCTCCCTGTCCTTTGCCCTAATCTTCCCTCTTTCCTCTTCTAACCTATCTTCCACCCCCCACAGGACACACTTGGTTCATGGCAGAAATGTGTGGCTTCGTGTCAAGCAGCACTGCGGGCAGGGAAGAGCGTGGCAGTAGATAACACCAATCCTGACCTGGAATCACGATGCAGGTGAGGTTCCTCCCATGGGCAGGTTGTGATTGTTGCTAGTCCAGCAGAATGTTGCTGCTTGAAAGGGCCGAGTCGTTGAAAAACCATCATGTCTTTTCCCCGGCAGGTACACGGAGTGTGCCAAGGAGGCTGGTGTTCCCTGCCGCTGTTTCCTCTTTACTGCCACGTTGGAACAAGCCAAGCATAACAACCGGGTAAGGATGTGGATGTAATTAAGCTTAAAAGGATTTTCAGCTCCCCTTCTTCAGAGATCACGTTTGAATTCATCCCTCCTCCTGCTCCCACCCCAGATATGGGAAAATAAGTCAGGATCACAAAGTCAGGCATCTCTGCTGTATAGAACTATCATATTCCAAGGCTAAAGACGGTGATGGTTTTCCTAGGAGTTCTGGCACAGGGAGACAATGGACATTTGCTGTTCATAAACAAGCACCCTGTTCTCAGAAAACTAACCTGTTGGATAATGTTAAGCAGTTTCGTAAATAAGTCTGTGGTGTGGCAGCACCATGGTCTCTCTTGCTCCACAGTCTGTCTGTATGATCACATTAATGCCACCCTTGTTGCTTGTTTATAAATGGCCTCTCTACATGAAACCATATGAGGCAAAGTATACCGATAGCATTTGTTAGTCTGTGGCATCAGTTAGCCAAAGATATCCTATGTGGTGTAGCAGTTAAGAATGTTGAATTTAAGACTAAGGAGACCTGGGTTCAAATGGTTTGCTCAGCCATAAAGCTCACCTGGGGCCACTCACTGTCTCTTTCAGCTTGATCTACCGCACAAGGTTGTTGTGGGGATAATCTCATGTATGTTTCCCTGAGGTCGTTGAGAGACAGGGCGGGATATAAATGTGAGTAACAATCCTGTCTTTGAAAGCGAAGACAGTGCTTCAGGCTAGTGGTATGAGCAAGAGTCGCTGATGGAGGCACTTTATGTATTACTTTAATGCTTTTGTAAAAGCCTCATCCTGTTGACCATCACAGTAGCCAGCGAATACTACAGGTTAAAGTACTTGTCTCAAGGCTTCTGTCACGCTAAGCATAAGAACATAAGAAGAGCCCTGCTGGATCAGGCCAAAGGCCCATCTAGTCCAGTTTCCTGTTGCCACTCCCTTGCACCTGGCACAGAGAGAACCTACTTCTAAAACCAGGAGGTTGCTTATGGCTTGCAGCAGGTCATCCATTTTCTAGTGCTCTGCGATTAACCAGTCTGCCTCAAAAGGGAACAACTCCATGTCTGGTCAAACCTGCAAAATCCACAGTGACAAGGAAGTTTTCTCTCTCTCTCGCTCTCTCTCTCTCTTTTCCCCCCCCCCCTTTCATTTCAGTTTCGGGAAATGACAGAGAAGGGACACGTACCTGTGAATGATATTATCCTGAACAGCTATAAGTGAGTTCCTGCGTATAGGAGGAGGGGAAGCTCACAGTGCAATTGGGAAGGTGCTTTTGGGCGACTTCCTCCCCCCCCCCCCCCATTCACCATGGGTTCTAGTCCATGCCTTCCTGGCCCAGTCCAGCAGAAACTTGTGCTGGAAGAAATTGCATTTTGTGGAAATACTACACAAAAACATTTTGCATTCTCCTGACTGCTCTTCCATTTAATAAAAGCAGTCAAATTACCAGCTCTTGTAATTGTGTGGGGGAAAGGGGGAAACAGCCTGCTTTGAACTCTAAACCAAACATGAGCTGTGCAAGAGTAGATTTTTCTCCCTTTCCCATTGTCCACCTCTGTTGCCTTCTGAGTTCCATCATTCCTTGCCCCAACTCTTCAGCCCCATGAAAATCCCCCCCCCAATCAAGTAAAATTATGCAGCTGTTAATTAAACCACTAGCCTTGTTCCAGCAGATGGTGTCTTTTGAACAGGCTCCACCCACTTACTGCAGCACTGTGTAAACAGGTCCCTTTCTCTCTGCAGGAATAAGTATGTCCAACCATCGCTGGAGGAGGGCTTCTCTGAAATCCTCAAGATTCACTTTGTGCCTCAGTTCACTGACCCTCAACTGGAGTCACTCTACCGTCAGTTTTCAGAGGGATGACAGCAGAACTGACAGTGTACTGGCAACCAGAACCCAAATGTGCACTCCTGTCATCTTAGATTAAGCTTAATTTGGCACTTATGGGCTCCCCCTGCTGGTCAATGGGGAGCACTGCATCTGGCCTAGGACTGCCCCAGTGGTTGTCTGAATAGAGCAGAAATGGATTCCCCCTCCTATGTGAGAGATTTTAAGAGTCATGTGAAATAAAATTTTGGAACCCCAACAACTGTCCTCTTCTTTCAGGTAAGGGCTAGTAGGCTCTTCTAGCATTGCTAACTCAGCAGTATTATGACTTATCCCTGCTTTACTTTTCAAGGCAGCGCTGGCCAACTAGATTCTCTAAAATCAAGGTGAGACATACTGATCTCCATCAGGGTGTACTAATTCTCCCCTCCCCAAATCATAATATTTGGTATTTACATAGTACATTTTAAGAGTAAAAAATACTTGCTCTTCCTATGAGCCAGAAGTGTTGCAAGCTGCTTCCCTGGAAACTATGCCCCCAGCAGCTCTAAATGTCAATCAGGTTGGTCAAAGCAACCAGAGGAAATGACATCACAGGGACATGAGACTATCAGAGCTCTAAGTGCCAACCACACACTGCACTGTGTACACTTTTTTTTTTTGCAATCTTGCAGGCTCTTTTCATTAGAGAGCCTTGGGCTTTATTTTTCCTAATGCTCCACCGAGCTTGTTCTGCTCAGCATAGTCACAAAGGGAGGGAAAGCTCGTGCCTGCAAAGCCTACTTGATTCCATTTGTGAAATCCATCAAGCTTGGGCTAAGGCAGCTCTAAAAAGGAATATGCCCTTGCACAAGACAGCTTTAAAGAGGAACAAGGGTTTTTTTTGCTGAAACAGCAGCTAGCCCTGTCTCTTCACCTCAAGTCAGGTTTCAGTTCCTCCTAGACTTCAAACGCAGCAGAAATTCTCAAAAAGATTTTATTTTACAAAAACAAAAAGAAAGTAAAAGAACATCCATTCACACACACGCAACCCGAGCCAGGTATCCAAAGCGCATCACGATGTGTCCATGGTCTCCCCCTCTAGAATGAGAAAAAGACAGAGGTGAATGCATGAAAATGAAGGGGCCCCAAATCCATCATTCTAAGACCCCTCTGCAATCAATCAATTCTGGTTGATTTAAAAAAAAAAACCTCCTGAAGTCAAGAGGACAAGAGCCAGACCTAGTTCTATAAACCCACAGCAAACCTACTCCACGTTTTTGATCACCATCTTGATAAAGGTGGCTAACACAGCCTAAGCTTCACACACAGGCTCTTGGTCTGTGGTTGCTTGGCACACCCCCCTCCTAGCTGTAGTCCATGTTTGTGCCTCCTCTCCATTTTGCTCAGTTAAGAAGCCTTCCATGAAGGCAGCCAGGTGCAAGGGCCTAGAAACGGCAGCAAGGATCTCACTGCAACCTGCAAAAGTCCCACATGACACAGAGATAAAGCCAGCTTCCTGTTACGAGGAGGGAGAGAGAATGCTCAGTCCTCTGCAAGAAAAACAAGCAGGCAGGTGCCCCATTACAGGCCCCGAAGGCTGAAGCCAGCTTGTTCACAGGTGGGGTTTCTGCCAACAAAGACCCCTGTCCTTTGCTTTCTTTCTCCTGCAACACACCTATTGCTGTCAAACGTTCCTCCAGTTCTAGCCTTTCCTTCTCCAGGATGGTCAGGTCAAAGTTCTACAAAAAGGAGACATACCACAAGTGTGGCAAGAAATCAAGTATGTAAAAGTTTGCTCTCAAAGGGGGAGGGGGGGCAGAGATCAGCACAGGTGTTTGTACCTGCCTCTCTCGCTGGGTAGTGGTAGTATCCCTTTCTCACACAGTACCATTTCACTTAAACAGCTTAGGAGCATCCAGAAATACAAGCATGGTGGTGGGCTACAGCTGCAGAACTGTGGGGCCTGATAGCTGTATTCTCTCTTTTTTTTTACTCTAAAGACATGGTCTCCAGCTTGAGCAGGAGGGATAGAGGCAGACATAGCAAGACAGTTCATATGTTAAGGGTTACAGGACCTGATGCAGGTTATTTCAGATGCCATTGGGGCTTTCACATCAGGAAGATTTGGCTGCTTGCTAGGGGCATGAACAAATGCTACCGCCACCAAGCACCTACCCACTTCACTGCTACCAGGGGAGCAATCTTCCCCTGCCACAGAAACAGCACTGCTGCACTAAACTAGCTGTTCTGTTCAGCCACTGAAAGCTATGACAGGTGGGCAGGATAACCTTGCAGCACCTTCTTCTGCTTCCAAGAACCGGCAGCGTGAAAGATCTGCTGCTCCTAGCACCAGAGGGTGAGCAGAGAGGGAGAAAAGAGAACTCAAGGGCGCACACACAGCCACAATGCTGCTACTACAGCAGCAGCCAAGAAGTTTTTCCAAAGCATAGATTAGGTTAGTCACCACCATCCCTCTTGGAACTTACTGCCGCTTTTTCCTTCACACAGCCCGAAGTAGGTTATTCAATAAGCTACTCTGTTGGGTTTCAACTATCATGGAATGTTGAGAGTTGGAAGGGATCTTCGAGCTGATCTAGTCCAACCCCTCTCAGTGCAGGCAACAGCTACAGCACTATGCTTTAGAACAGGGGCGGCCAACCTTCCACCATCTGCGTTCTTAAGAGTTGTGTAGAAGACAGAATATGGGCGGCTGCAATTGCTGATGGTGCTGCTGAAATGCCCTCACCTATACCACCATTAAAGGGCCAGGAGTATTCATGTTGAAAGGTTGGGGCCATCCCTGCTTTAGAACTAAAAGCAGTCTGGGGCCATTCTGCCACTGGAACTGAGCGCACAGATCTCCAGTTTGCTTGATTCTATTCATGCCTATTTTTGCAGTTCTACATTGTGTCAGGTGCTGAGGAAAGAGGATTGGGAGGAAAAGGTGTGTTCGAGAGCAAGACGAATCGTGCAAAAGAACAAACATGCGGGGTGGGGTTGGGAGGAGAGCCATCAGTTACAAACATTTTAGAGGGATTCTTTCCTCCCACACCTAAGAGGATCCAGTGAAAGCAGTTCAATGTCCTGGCTTCTGTAGCCTCGGTTCAGCATCTCCTTTGTAATTTCCAAGCTGTTAACACAACCCGTAATTGCAGGGGATAATGCATTGACAAGGGCTAGAAGTGCTTCATACAATAGTCCCCCCATCACGGGAGGCAGGACGACATATTGGCGTCTAAGTAAAGCTAAGCGTATTCTGGACCCCTTGACTAAAGGGCAGACTCTCATGATCGTTTTGTACATGTATATGCTGAGAAATCCCACAGACTGTTTTTTTTTAAATGCATTTGTTGGTGCTGAACTGTGAAAAAGCCAGTTGCTGGCTCTGTGACTTGACCTAGTCAAACTATGACTCAGTGCTTTGAAGAGTTTTAAGGACGGACTGAGGGCAGAATTAATCATGATGCTTGTTGCAGAACTGCTGCCCAAAGTAACAGCTGTGTTGATTTCTCTCCTTGCCCTGTACTATTTAAGTGAGACTTACCTGTACTGTGCCCTGGCCTCGCATTCCTCACTTGCTGCTGCTGGGATGGGGGAATGACACAGGTAAATCTGACTAAACATTAAGGGGAGTGGGGAGAGAACTCGACATGGGACTGCCTTCTTATCAAAGGATTCGCAAGATCACCTAAACACAAGCACGGCTAAAGAACTCAACTGCTATGGAGCTGTTGGTCAAAAGTCATCCTCAGAGGCTTTGGCCTCTGCTTTTTCAAGCACTCCTTGCATTCTTATGCTGGCAAAATCCTACACTTCAAAAGCAAACAGGAGAACTGCCCTAGGTGACCTGGCCTGGGGAGAGCTCCAATGATCCCCCCTCCCCATATATTTACTCACTGAGTTCATTGAACATGAAGGCATCTTGGTACTCTTTCATATACTGAGTGGAGCGTGACTCATCCAGGAACAGCGAGTACACACGCTTGATGTCGTCCACCTGGACCTCAGTGCCCTGTGGGTGGGAAGAGGGGGGAGTAGCATTAGTGTTTCCTACCAGTGGCAGTCAGCAAAGGATTTCACACAAACACCTGGACAAGAGGCCTATAAACCTTACAACCCAAATAAATTTCCCCCAGCCAGATCTGGAAATTAGGACCCCCAGTTTCCTATCCCTCCCTGCTCTAGGTCCTTCAACTTCTTCCAAGAATGCAGAGGTCCTACAAAACCTCTAAAGGTTCCACTTCATCACACACACAACCCCACCCCCTCCAGTGTATATACAACCACCTAGAATCCCTTGCTCCCAACTTCCAATTCTAACTCAAGAGAAGACAAGACCCACTTACAGCTCCTGATCAGTCCAATGATGTTTACAGGAATAGAAGCCCCTGGCATGCACATGGCCCCAAATGCAGGAAACAGCAGCTCAGGATGAGAAGGGATTGTCAATGGGGATTTCTAGGCTGTTTGAAGATCGCAAGGACTGGAATTTTGTCCACCTGCTGTAAAAGCCCCTCGACTCTTCTCCCCCCGAGTTGCACTCACACACAGGACAAATCTAGGGTTGGAGCTTACCTTCCTCTTGCGACACACCAGGTTGGCGGCTGTGATTAGCTGGATGGCGTAGCGCAAGGAGGTCTCTAAGCCAATGCGGGTTAGCACTGTGTAGGCATCTTCGTTCATCTCAACATCTTCTTCCTCACACCTATAAGAAAATGTAGATGCTGCTCAGAATACAGCAAAGCAAGGAAGCTGACTAAAGAGGAATTGCAAGAGGGGAGGTGGGTGGGATAGGAAAGCAACACAGGAGCTCTCTTTCTGGGTAGAGGCCCTGCTGCACTCAGCCCCTCACCGGATCTTGAGGATCTGCTTGGTCTCCTTGTCACTGTAGGGGGAGGTTGAGATGATGAGCATACGATCCAACAGATCGATAGGGATGCCGTGGGGGCTCTGGTAGTTGGTGCCACGAATCCTGCATGAAAGAGGGGAGAAAATGAATGAGAGGTGGCTACAGGGCCAGCACTCTTGCAGTCTGGTGGGAAGGGACCCCCTCTGGACAACAGGCTCATCCACCCATGCTGCAGTCACATATGGTAGCGCCCACCAAAGGTATTGCTTGATCCTGACAGTTTCTCTTTAAATCCACCCATTAGCAACATCCATCAGGCAATACACCATCACCAGCTCGGAGAGATCTCCCCACTTTGTGGCTTAGTCTAACAACATCCTGCATCTCTCCCTGACTGCACAGAGCAAAAGCCCAGCCTCTGCCCAACTCAGGCTCATCTGCCTGTGAAGTATAAGCGAAGCAGGATTTCCAGCAGTGAGGCAAAGCGTTTCAGTGCTCTGTGCAGCTCTTTGCTTTATAGCCAGCAGATGGCACAGTCAATGCTGCAAGGCAAGGTCACACAGTTTACAACTCACAGAATTTGGGTTACCTTGAAGCAGAATTCCGACACGATCCCCCCACCCATTCCACCACCAGATACTCAGTTGCCCAATGATATTTTGCCACTCCCTGCCCACCTGGTGATGCCACGGTTGGTAGCCATGATGAGGATGGGTGCCATGTCACTCTCCAGGGCCCGGTTCAGGAAGGAAAAGCACTCTATGTCCAACATGTGGACCTCGTCAATGAACAGAACCTGATGGGAAGGTGGGAAAGATCAGATGTTTGATGGAGAAGAGATGCAAGACTTACATCTCCTGCTCCAAAACACTCAGGCCAGAGCACAGTATGGAAGAAGAGAGCCAAGAGGGTGTAATGTACCCTTTGCAGCTACTTTGCCCTCTTCCCATGCACAAAGGGACTCACCCCTGGTATCACCTCAGCCTTGCCCTCCTCTCGCCATTCCGCTACCTTGGCGTTTATCTGCTCCCGCACCTCTGACTTTATCTCTCCTGTGTCACCTAAAAGATGGGGGGGGGGGAGAGAATGAGGAGTTGTTTTCACATGCCTCCACCATGCATATGTACCTCCATGCCCCATCCATACAGACGTAATCCCCCCCTCCACATACCAGAGAAGAGTGCCAGGAAGCCCTGTGTGCGGCTGTTGATGACATCGATTTCATGCAGCGAGACCGTGTGTACCACTTCCTTGCGCTTCTGCAGCTCCCCATCAGGGCATTGCACAAACTTGGTCTGTCGGGGAGACACATCGAAAGACTTGAGTGCTTCTCGTGCACTGCTTCCCAGTCCAGTTCCATTAACTCTAATCCCAGTGGCAGAAGGCACTGACAGAACTCAGTATAGGTAAATATATTCTTTGGATGCTTTAAATGTAATTTTATGGTGTTTGTTTTTAATTCTCATAAGCTGCTTTGTATGTGGTTTATCAACAGCAAAGTGGGATACAAATAAATAAAAGCAATAAGAAGATGTCTTCATATTACCAGTGCTTTTCAATCAGTGGTACTTCACAATATCGCAAGAAGTACTTGGCCCCACTGAGATGGTGATCACACGGCACTGCCCCATCTGGCCCAACCCCACTGGAAATTGAGATAGTTAGGGCAGTGGTGGACTAGTGGGCAAGATATGGTTTTGCAATCTGCCTGGCCCTTGAAATCATTTGGGGAAAGAGAGTGCCAAGCAAAGTCTTAGCTGTGGGGCAAGCAGCACACTCCTGCGCATGGCTGCCATTTCCAGTGGCAGGAGTGATACTTGGAAAAATGGTACCCACAAAAGACGGTACAGGTTGAGTATCTCTTATCCGGACTGCTTGGGATGGGAAGTTGTCCGGATTTTGGAATATTTGCATAATGAGATATCTTGGGGGATGAGACCCAAGTCTAAACACAAAATTCATTTATGTCTCATATACACCTTATGCACATAGCCTGAAGGTAATTTTATTTTTAAAAATGTAATAATTTTGTGCCCCAGAATGCCTTGCGCTATGCCAGCCAGGTGTTGGAAAACGTTTTTGTGGTTTTTTTTAAATGCCATAGCCCCCAAAATGTCTGGATCTCAGAATAGTCTGGATTTCGGATGTCCGGATAAGGGGTAATCAACCTGTACTTTCAAAGAACAAAAGGTGAAAAATCTTGCCTTTTACTGGGCCAAGTCCTAGGCCCACCTGGCCCACTACTGGCTATTCTGACTGGCAGCAGTTCACCAGGGTCTCAGGCAGCATTGTTATGTTAACGTTTGATTGGAGATGCTAAGGACTGAATTGGAGGTCTTCTGCATTCAAAGCAGGTGCTCCGGCACCCAGCCATGGCCTGTAAGAGCTGTCAAGGATGCAACTCAGGCTGCCACCCATTTTTCCCAACCAAACCATGAGGCCTTGCTACACCTTTGCCCTAATGTGCCTTCTGCTCCAGTGCACTACCTGTGAACCCATCGCGTCATAGTCTCGTGCCCGAGTGAACGAACGCCCAAGTTTGGTGATCTTCCCTGTGGCTTTGTCGATGGTGATGACATCTCTAGGGAAACACAAAGAGAACATCTCAGGACCAAGAGCTGCTACATAGTGCTGGATGAAAAACATCTCATAAAGAGCTCCCACCTAAGATCATGTCAGAAAGGTGAGTCAATTTCCCTTTTCTACTCAACTGAGGAGAATTAATAAGGAACAGAAGTTTTCATGGCCCGCTATAATCTCCATTGATTTAAAATTTACAGGTAAAACATGTAAAAAAACAATATATTTATGTTTAAAAGCATGTAGAAAAGCTAAAAAGGCTAAAAAAGGCTAAAAAGGGCTATTGTTTTTTTAGCCTTCTTAGCTTTTCTACATGCTTTTAAACATAAATATATTGGTTTTACATGCTTTTTTACCTGTAAATTTTAAATCAATGGAATTAATGAATTGTTCAAAAGGTGATTCCCCCCTTTTCCATAATTATAGATGACGTTTTAGCCGATTCACATTTTGCATTTGTGATCAAGTTTAAACTGGTTGTAAAAACAACGGTTCAGATTTTAGATGATGCACGCCTGCAGGCATAATCATCCCTTACTCTGTGGAAAAGAAGTGGGACTCCCTCTTAGAAGAGGACGCTGGCCACCTTCACCTTTTATTAGATTTGTATCCCTGGCTTCCTCATCACTACCAAAAAAACAAGAGCCTGCACCCTTCCCTCAGCGGCTCTTACTTCTCACCCATACACCCTCCCCGCTTCTGCTCACCCAGCCTGCACTTTCTCCTTGGTCAGCGATTCGATCATCTTGGTGCCCAAGTCATAGATTGTCTCCATCTCAGTTGTCTTCAAGGTCAGCTTTCCCACCTTAGCACCCTGCAGTGGGAAGAAGGCAGTCAGCATCCTCCAACGACCACTGCCTTGACAGACTGACTACTTACACACATTAGGACACAGCCCCTCCTCCCCATGTTATAACTTGCCACTTACAGTGCCAGTTGCTGGGCGGTCAATTTGGATCTCCACAACTTCACCTTCAATTATTTCTGTTTCCTCCCTGCAGGCAGAGGCGGACAAACTGGTCAGGGGGTGTGGTGTGGGTGTGGGTGTGGGTGTGTGACTCCCCTCCTCCATAGGAGCTGGACATTTAATGTAGAAATCAAAAAGCTGAGCAGCCCTGCTTCTCTCATTAAGCTTCCACTCTGCATCCAGATAACCCAAGACACTGGCTCTTTTTAATTTCTTAAACAAACAAAAAATCCTATTCTCTACCAAAATGGCACTAAAAGCAATGTACAAAACACTGGCGTCGCTCGAGGTGGGGCGGGACTCTCCTGCGCCTTGCTTTCTCTCCGCTGACGGGCTCCTACAACGAGGGGGCAGGGCGCCTCGTGCAGGAGAGTAACGGTGGGGTGGAAAGCTGCAGAACTTACCTTTCCGCCCCACCTCAAGCGACGCCAGTGGTACAAAAAAAAAAAAGTTACTAGAGCTAAACCATGAAAACCAATAAATACAATCATATGATTTCCCAACTCCCACGCAACCCACTAGTTTTCCAAACACTCTCAGAATCCCAGTGGCTGGCTCCCCTGTCTTTGTTTTAATTCACTAGGTCCCAGTCGCCATTCCTGGGCCCCAGAGTGGCCCCACTAGATCCCCCCAGGCTACCCTCAGAGAATAAATGGTTTCCTGGCGGCCCCTCACTTGATGCGAACACCAATGGAGCGCCGGAAGGATTGAGTCAGCGCCTCGGTCTTGCTCATCTCCAAGGAGAAGATTTCACTGCCAGCAATGGCTGTGAAGGGGGTGTCAAGGCCCAATGCTTGTGCCATTCCTGGAAGGGAAGAAGATAGCTTGCTTACAACACAATCGAAAGCGAAGTGAGATCCCCAGTCCCACCATGGTCCAAATATACAGAAGTACTGCAATTCAAGAGGAAGGGATTCCAAAGAGGGGGACCTTCAAGTAAGTAGAGGGAACCCCATATCAATCCCTAGTTGACACATTAGCAGACCAGTTTCTAGTCTTTGCCCCTTACCCATGGCAATGGCGGTTTTTCCTGTGCCTGGTTGGCCTGCGATCAGGACAGCGCGACCAGCAATCTTGCCTTCCTTGATCATCTCCAAGATCACACCAGCAGCACGTCGGGCAGCCAGCTGACCTACCATACCTTGGGACACCTATAAGGGACAAAATGAGCATGGAAGAAGACCAAGAAGCTCCTCATTCTCTTCCTTCCCTCATTTCCACCTTCAGCAATCTCCTTAGAAACCTACATTCCTCTTATTGTGTACACATCTACCCCTCTTTCCTCTCATCCTCACTCTGTAGTGCCCTCTAGTTATGACATCATCCTGTTCCCTCCATAAGTTCATATATGCACAATCACCACTCAGCTACTATATCTGAGCTTGACTTGGGCAAGGTTTACAAACACTATGTTAACACCCGTACTTTTTTCCTTTCTGGTTTGCTAGGTTCACAATTTTGTGCTCTCTTTTGCATCCTCCTTCCATGTGGTATGAGGAAGGATGAGGGGCAAATTTGTACCTTTTCTGACATTGGTGGGCACATGCACACACTGTGAATTCCAAATAGCCAGACGATGACAGCCAAAAATTGTGGAGAGGGAGGCTGCAACAGTTAGAATCCTTAAGTTATCTATCTTTACTATCGCCCACTTTATCCGTAATTGTTGTAAACATTTCTTTACCCAGTGAGTAATTGTGAAACTCCTTGCCACATGATGTGGTGATGGCACCTGACCTTGATGTCTTTTAAAGAGAAATGGACAGATTTATGGAGGAAAAGTCCATCACAGGTTACAAGCCATGACGACTATATCATGAGGTCTTAGAGGTAGCCTGTCTCTGAACGCAAGATGCAAAGGAGCAGCAACAGGGTGCAGGTATCTTGTTGTCTTGTGTGCTCCCTGAAGCATCTGGTGGGGCCACTGTGAGATACAAGAAGCTGGACTAGATGGGCCCTTGGCCTGATCCAGCAGGGCTCTTCTTATATGCCAGAGATAGACACAGTAAAACTGGAAAGAAAAAGCTTTCCATGGTATTGCAGGTGTATATAAGACCACAACGACTATGATACATACAATGTGATCCCAAATTCAATCCTTCACATGCTCCAATAGTCTCTGAGCCTCTCTTCTGCCTGCATATACTGTATGTACTGCAGGCCTCAAGAACTCCACTCTCTCATTTGATCAGATTTTACCAACTACACAACCCAATCCAGCAACTCCATGGAATCTCTTTTTCCAGTTACCTGTCTGGGTTCCAATGTGTCATCCAAGCCAAGCCCTCGAATGTGGGAGTGGGCACCTGTATAAGAAAGAAACCGATTACATTTTTTACATTTAGCAGGGGGTTGGGAGCATGTATACCAATGGAATCAGAGCCAATGACCCATCTAATTTCATGCTGTCCTTTAACAGGCACATGTTTTAAACTGTTTCCATGGAGATAGCAGGGATTTAACAGAAAAGTGCCCTGGGAAGGTGGAGGGACTTCCAAGAAGGGGGATGGTACAAACTCACCAATGCGTTCAATCCGGGTAACATCCCGAACTTCGGGTACTTTGGTAGTCTGAGGAAAAAGTAAGGAATTAATGAGGCTTATTCAGATCAAAGCTCTTCTCCCCTGATCCAAGTAAACAAAGCTCTGGAGAGACAGTTACATAGTTAAGAGAGACAACTTGACATACCGGTACTAGAAAAAAATCCAAAACTACACATCTCACCCTCACCCCCTGGAATAACTAGTATGATACATATGGCACAGGAATCAGGGCTGTTTTATACTTGTCACTTGATGTCAGCAGCACACTGGAAGTGCAATCCTATGCATGTTTACTCAGAAGTAAATCCCAAGGAACTCAATGGCAATTACTCCCTTGCAAGCATGTACAGGATCACAACTGTTCATTTTTACATGTGAGGGAATGATCCCAGCACTACAAAACTCCTACTTTCACACAAGTTTTTAAAACTTCACATGCTTGGTCTGAGAGTTCAAGTGATGAAAGATCAAGTGATGGGTGGGAGTGGAGGTAAAAATGATGAGAATGGAGACCAAAAAAAGTACGAGTGTGTGAGGATGAGGAGGAGGAGAAGAAGGTCAAATGGGAAGGAGGAGGATGTTGCATTGCAAGGGAGGCTGCTTATGTGATTGGATAGATAGGAAAGATAGAGCACGTATAATGCAATATATAAGGGAGAAGTTGAACGACGAGGCAAAGAGACTGAGAATAACACATAGCACGTGAGAAAGAAACATCATTCCGGCCCCTCCATTGCCTCTCCTCAAGGATTAAGAGGGGAACAGATGGGGTTATTATCCAGGTCTCTTTCAGGGGCGAGAACAACGCAATCGCTCACCGTTGCCATGCTGCTGCCGTCCTCTCGCGCCGTCTCCAAGCGCTGGCCCGCTCCGCCTTCCTAACTGCTCCAGGAGGCCGGAAGCCGGAAGCGGCTCTACTGAAGACATAGAGGAGGGAAGACAAGAGCGGGAGGAGGGTCTAGCCGGCTTCTATGGTCGGCCGGTCCTCCAGCTGCTTCTCCCCCCCCGCAAGGGCGCGGATCGAGTCATTCGCACAGCCCGACATCCCCATCTTCAGCAGCATCTCCCCAGCGCCTGCACGTAGCTGAATCCCTCTCCGCTGCATCGGCAAATACCACCCACACGTGGCCATAAGAACGTAGGAGAATCAGGCCGAGGATTCTTCTACTTCGCGCTCCTGTTTCCCGCAGTGGCCGGCCAGATGTCTCCAGGAAGCCCACGAGCAGGGCATGACGGCCATTGTTTGATCCCAGCAACTAGTACTCAAGACAGACTGCCCCTGCACGTGGAGGTTCCATTTTTAGCTGTCATGGCTAATAGTATAGTAATAATAGCCAGCAAAAATAGATCTATTCTAGCCTCCATAGTTTTGGCTGTTCCCCTTTGAAAACTATTTAAACTAATGGCTTCTATCTCATTTTGTAGCAGTCAATTCCGTAAATTGGTGTGTTTTGGTCATGTTGTCATCAAGGGCACTACTGGGGTGCAGCTGGAGTTGCCATATCACTTGTTTGCTGTGATATTTTTCAGCTTTGCTGCTGTACACAGGATCCCGACAAAACTATGCCAGTGTTGCACCAATGTTAGCAGGCTACCAGTGTAACAGATGTATTGGATTGCTCTGCCAAGCGAGATAGAAACCAAGCTGGGGTTGACTAGCCCACAGAACAGTCTTGACTTTAGGCTCATTATAAAAAGTAGCTTCCGTCTAGTTGCAGCTGCATCTCCATTTTTGAGTGAGCTTTTATTTTATTTTTCATTGCTTTTATTAAATATTTTACTCTTCATTGCTTTTATTAAATAATGGGCTTGTGATGGTGAACCAGCACAGCAGGATGAAGAAGCGAAGCTAAAGCACTCCAAGACATGTGTCTTCTATGGCTTGGTGGAGGGGGTCAGTTCACAGTTTGCCATGGTTGGGACAAAATTCCTTCTGAATTCCAATCAAGACTGGGTATTTGCTTTTGCAGTTGCTGCATAGCTCGCTCCCTCAAGCCATTTAGATTATTTTTCTATTTCCTTCCTCTAGATGCCTCCAGAGTAGGACATCCTGTTTTCTCCTATATTCATTTTGTGGGACAATACATAAACCACATCATATTACAGGGTAGCTTTTGGCATGAATGAGGTTTAACACATAAGAATCCTGTCACAGGGGAGGGGTTGTATCAGATGTCCCTCCAAGTATTGCCAGCTCTAGAACTCTATATTCAACATCTGGCATTTTAGGCACAGCAGAAACCTGAGAGGATAATGCAATTCAGTCCAAAGCTACAATCACCAACAAAATAATGTAGTGTTTAAATATATTTTTATTTAAAAAGTTTTTTTAAATTACAACATATTCATCTATTCTTCAAAAGAAGCTATTAGTGTTCCATATAAATATTTCAACATCCCTGAGTTTGAGGATTAGATTATTTTTTACTTGGAAGATGATCCCAAGGAGTTTAATGCGACCTACTCAAAAGTACAGTTTAAGGGTACAGTTCTATGCACACTTACATGGAAGTAAGTCTCACTCAACTCAGTTACACTTCCAAATAAATGTGGATAAGCTAACATTGTTACATTCTCACTGAGTTACAGCGCAATCCTATCCAACTTACATCACTGGTGTAACCAGCGAGAATGGGAGACCCCAGAACGGAAAGGGGATTCAAATCCCCTCCAAAGAGGGACTCAAAGGGAATTTAAATCTCATCTCCCCTCCAAAGCCTCCCACCCTGTCCTCCCTTGCTGGTTACACCGGTGGTGTAATTTGGATAGGATTGTGCTGTTATGGAGTACAAGGCACAAACAAAGTTTGAATAGAGCTAGGAGGGAATGAAGTCTCACCTACATACAGAATCCTGTAATTCTCAGGATTCTAGGTCTGTTCCTCTCCCCTTCCATACTGCTTTCTTCCCTCTATTTTTCTATGGCTCCCAAATCTCTTGTTCTCAGTACACAACGTTTAAAAACACAAGTCCATATTCTTCAAGAACAGGTTTGCTGCAAAATAAACCATGCCAGTAGGTGGCGTTGTCAAATTTCCATCATTCTAATCACAGAATTTGATAGGGCAGAATTCTAGAGTCCGGGGCCTTCAGTTTAGCCATATAAATACAAAAGTAAAACTCTGCCCACGGTGCTAAGACAAAAAGCCTCTTACTTGGCTGGCCTTTTTCTTGGAGCAATGCCTTTATCTTGATGGAGAGAGAATATGGTACTTCTTTGAAGAAATTTTAAAAACCTACCCCACCCCCTGTCACCAGTTTTCCCAAACCAAGTCCCAAGAGCTGTTTTTCCACTGTGTCACAGTCAGCAGAGCATTAGCATTGGCTCAGAGTGATGAGGATTGTGGGTGTACAGAGCCCACCCACTCTAATCCCCTACTGTTGTAGTTAGTCAAGTTGTAGGTCAAACATCTTTTCCTGGGTCACAATGTTCTCCTACAGAGAAAGAGAGAAATGTCAGGTTTATCAGTCGTTTCCATGTTACCTGTACAACATTCCTTCACGCAACACTGCTATTAAGTAAGTAATTCACGGTCAAACAAGACGTTACATGAAATGCATTGTTTGGCTCTGCATGTGCTATTTAAAAAAAAATTAAAGGTGGGATAACCGCATGCAGGGAGGGCTATTTAGCTCTATCCCCTCATGCAGTGCAGTTCCAATGAAAATCCCACCCACCCCTCACTGCAATTAGACTTGGGAATTTCCACTGATACCAATGAAAACTTCCCTTCTGGAGTTAATAGCACCTCCAGGAGCACAATGTTTGTCAGAACTGCAGCACAGCGGGAAAGTGTTCAGTACCCCTTCCCTGCAGTCCTGATCTCTCTCTCTCTCTCTCTCACACACACACACACACACACACACACCAGTGTAGCTGTGCCAACAGGGCGCACTTGGGGCTGCATCGGCGCTGGAAAGTTGGTTAGGATTGCGCTGTGTGTTTTTAAATGTTTGTTAATTTTAAAGCCATGCTTCCATGTCTTGTAAGGAGGGACCCCAGCCCAAATACAACCATGTGCACATGACAACTTGTGTTTCCTCACATACCCAGCCACCTTGCTGCTGTACCCATGGCACAAACATGTCCATATACTGCATACTGTAGCCCATGAGGGTGTGCACGGCATGGCTGTTGATACCCGCCACTTTTCGTGTGAGCTCCATGGTAAGGGCCAGCTGGGCCAGCTGGGGGCTGGCAACACCAGGCGGGGCCCGCGCGGTGAAAGCCTCAGCCAGACGGGAGAAACTGCGGTATGACATACGGGAGAGGGTGTTGCGTAGCAATGGATCAGTCTCAATCTGCCAATAAAATAAGGGGGAGGGGGAGAGAGAAGAACTATGAGATTTGAGCTATCAGGGCGAAGCACACATGAAGGACAACTCTGGATTCATATCAAGAGAGCCTGCTAAGAAATAATTTCGTGCCAAGAGAGTGTGATTAGAGAGCAGTAGCTCCGGTCTATGGGCTGATACACCTTCTCGCTACTTTTCATCTACTATTAGTAGATTAAAGTCATAGTAAAAGCAAGTAAAGTCATAGCTCTCAAAGAGCAAGGTGGCCTTCCCTGAGTGGTGTAAGTAGATGCTAGGAGGGTTGCTAGGAGGGAAGTGCAATTGCAAGCACTTCCCTGTCCACCACATCCCAAACTAGGTTTTGTAGGTACCTTGACTTTAGTGAGAATACTTTCTGGCCCATTTAGCTGGCATTAAATTGTATCTAAATCCACTACAGCAAGGGATCTCAAAGTGTGGGTCACAACCCCCAGAGGGATGTGAGCTACTTGAAAGTGGGTTGCAAAGCTCTGTGGAACTAAAAAAAAAAGTAGGGTTATGAGAGTGGATTACCTGTCCACCTCTTGGCTCTCACAGCTGCACTTGCCTGCCTGTCCTTGCCCTCTTCCCCTCCTGCACTGTGTGGACCATTCTGAGAGCAGTCTACCCAGGGCTGGCCCATCCATGAGGCCAACTGAAGCAGTTGCCTCAGGCAGCAGATGGTTTTTTTGTTTTTTGTTTTGCTCATCTCTGTCCACCTACTTGCCTCCACTATTCCTCCTTTTCTTTCTACTTCCTGGTTTGGAAAAAGAGGAGGGGGACAAGGAGGAAGAGAAAATGTGGAGGGAAATGCTGAGGTGAAACATTATAGAATGGGAGGAGTAGAGGCCGCTGGCACATCATCGGGTAAGGGGGGCAGCATTTGGCATGCCGCCTCAAGCATCAGGTCTTGGGCTGGCCCTGATTCCACACACCCCTCCAGATGAGGCACATGGGTGGGGAAAACTGATTTACATTGGCTAGTCTACTGTGTGACTGTGCGTGGGGGAATTGTATATTACCTTACTTTCAGTACCACCAGCAGGGGAAAAAAAAATCCATCGATTGTAAGACTCGCCTCCCTTCATTGAATCTACCTGCTCAGCACCAACTCTCCCCAGAATGTCTCCTGCAGCTGAGGATGACTGAGTGCACTGCCTTTGCATAGCATTTCTGGCCCCGCCAGAAAGTGCAATTTCCTTCATTACCTGGGCTTGGGGGAGCTTCAGGGAGGCCTGCGCAACCCTCTGCAGGCCTCCCTGATCTTCAGTTCGCCGAAAAACAGCGATTTTTGGCCATTTCTGGTTTCTCCGAAAACCGGAAATGGCTGAAAATCACCGTTTTTTGCCGAACTGAAGATCAGGGGGGCCTGCAGAGGGTTGCGCAGGTCTCCCTGAAGCTCCCCCAAGCCCCAGTAAGAAGATAGCATTTTGGGGTGCTTTTTGGAGACCTTCAATTCTAAGACGCACCCCATTTTTTGAAATGCTTAATTGGGAAAAAACATGCGTCTTAGAATTGAAGAAATACAGTATTTTCGGAGGGTTTGAGAACCCCTGTACCAGAGTGATGCTAACATTTTATTGTTTTAGAGGTGGTTATTTGGTGGGTTCAGCCCTCGGTGTTTTAGCAAGCAAAGCTATTCCTCAGACACTACTGTATATGGATCAGAGATCATGCGGAAGGGGGAATTCAGCTGGGTCAGAAATTCTCCAGAATACATTTGAAAGATGTTGAGTGTCCCTACCACCAAGGACTCCAACTGCACTTCTTAAAGCAGTTGGATTTCCATCGAGCATTGCCAAGATTTAAAAACACAAGAACCATACTTGTGGTTTGGAAGAGACTTTATGAAATGGTAGACATACCATCTGCCCAAGCGGTGTTTCTTAGAACAGCTTGAAAAAGGTGGTTGGGAGCAGCCAAGTCAAGGCCTAATGTTGGCACATTCACTGTCCGCAGAGGAATTAATTCAACAGAATCCAAGCTTGGTGTTCAGGATGCTGGTGCAGCTTGATTAAAACTATACTCCAATTATATGGCTTGTTTAAAAGGGACCACAAAAGTATCCAATGGCTACAGGAGCTTTACATCTTCCCAGTCAGGCAGGCTTTTCCAGAGCTTGGGTTTCAATCAATGCCCCACACATACCTGGATGGAAGAATCCATCACACTCCTTTTACCTGTTAAGATGGTCTTGATGGCACTGATATCAAGTTGATGTCATGGGGGAACTATATGTTACAGTGCATGCTGCACAACAGATCTACGCCTAAGGGATATTGGTCATATTTTTGTCCCTACATATAAGTTGATCTAGGATTGATTTTATTTACACCTTGTTATCAGGCAGAGCACCCCCACACACAACTGCTGTTTTTACTTTGAAGTAAACCCAAACTAAACAATGATGTATTTAAGGTCATGTATAGCCTGGTGCTAAGGCTGCGATCCTAGGCATGCTTATGTGGAACACAATGGGATTTACTTCTGAGAAAATATGGAAAAAGGAGGCGTACGAAGGGGGCCAGAAACAGGTGACCATTCTTGGGGTGCAGTGACTGAGAAAGGGGTATTTGGTAAGTGGAGAGCTTTGGCCTGGTCAGAGAGAGTGAGAATATGTGTGTGTGTGTGTGTGTGTGTTGACAGTTGTGAATACCTCCTCATTGATGACTCTGGCCTTCTGTTCCAGAAGAGTAATCAGTTTCTGTAAGATTTGCTCTTTCTGCTTCTCATTCAATTCTTCCGGCAGTTCATCTGAATTAACTGAGAGTGGAAAGATCAACAATCTAACCCAGTGCAATTCCAAGATGCAAAGAAAAGAGAAGAAGAAATCCAAAGGAGACTGCTAGGGAACGGAGGACAGTGGGTGCTGCCATCAGCACGAAGGAGAACAGATTATAGGTTTAAAATTTCAGCATTCACTATAGCCTGTCCATTATTACAGTTACAGCACCTCAATGCATGTGACACTTTGCAGGGAAGAAGAGGGCAGATCCCCTGCCTCAGGGGATTCCGATCTAGACAGACATGAGGGAAACAACGGAGGAAGGGGAGAAAAGTGGAGGCAGAGATAAGCAAGGGAAGAATATGCAATTGCTTCAGTTACACATAATTAAACGTACGGCACTATCCTATCTGAGCGCCATGCAGCCTTGCCGAACAGGCAAGGCTGCATCCCGCACTGGATAGGGGCCGGCTTGGGGTCTACTCGATCAGCGCCATCTATTTTGCTGGCGCTGACCGAGAATCTCCATGTCAGCGTTAGAGGCCTGGGAGGGGGGATAGGATACAGCGTCGACCAGCAACACCAATCCCACCCCCTCCTGGGCCTCATCCACCCTCCCCCCACCCCGTTACGCCCCCTCCCTGAGCCCCCATGCCAGGCAGTGCTTACTTTGGGTGCTCCTCGGCGCTGGTCGCTGCGCCTTTTGTGTCTAGGCCAGGGCTGGCCTTGGAGACAGCATGGCCTACTTGTGGGGAGCACGTTTGCGACTCCCAACACTGGCGCGGAGGCTCAGCGCCGGCGCTGCCAATACGATTGGGCTGTTAGTTACCGTAGGGAACGGTAGGGACTAAAGTGTTTTGCCAAAAGCTTCACAGGAAAGAGATCTGAAGGAACCTAACTATGAGTGGAACCTAACTATCGGTCAAACTACGTGTTATGTTAAGTCTGCTCGTTTTTTCCCCTCAGTAAATAGCATGTGCCCAGAGGGGGATCCAAATCGGGACCACGGTATGGGAGGAGCTTTAGCCCTTCCCCTAAGCTGCTATTTGTCCTGAGAGTGAAGCTCCCATTAGCGAGAGGAGAGCGAGAACCCCAGATCAGAACTGTAGCAGTGGAAGGAGTTAATGCTCCCTTCTATTCACATTCCTGATCCCGAATGGAGGAGGGGCAGGGGGACTACATGTACTATTTACGGAGGAAAAAACAAGCACGTCCTCCCTAATAACAGGCTTAACATAACATGTAGTTTGACCCTATGAAATGGGTTTGACCCTATGAAAGTTTGACCCTAGTTTGACCCTATGAAAACATTAAGCTTCACCTTCTAATCTAATGTCAGGCCAGTTGCCCTTATTGTTTTCCTCACTAGGGTTCCAGCAGGGGGTGCTATAGAGAGTCAGGGAAGAAGGCTGTGGGTCCCAATCCCTACAACCTACCTGGCCCAGAGAGGAATTAAGATGCAATCACTGTTCTCCGACTTGCATTTTTTTGATAGGGAGGGCTATATAAAACACAAGTATATAAATCTAGTACCTGATGCATGGGATGCAGTCTCTGTGGGCAGGGTGCTGATTTGGGAGGAGGCAATGGGAGAAGGCAAACCATTTGCTGCTACAGGGCTGAGCAGCTGCTGCTGCTGCTTCACCAAGTGGTCCAGTTTTTGGGCCACCAACGTATACAATTCAGCATCCTTAGCTTCACTTCCTGTAAAAAATAAATAAATAGGGAATAGTTTGCCACTTGCTCTAAGAGGCCGAAATTCTGTACTAATGAGGAACAGTATTCATTGGCTATCAACATGGCAAAGGCTAACCGATACAACATTATTAGTAAGATGACCGACTTCTATTGGTGAATGGATATGCAAGTTTCTTGGGTTACACAACATTCCTTAACAGACAGAGAGGAAAGGTGGTCAGTTCTCATCCACAGAGAGAACCAGGCTGCTGTTAATGAAAATACTTTTCTACTAGTGGCATTTAAAAAGGCAAGATGTTTTGAGTTTAGTTGCTACAAGCAGCTAGCGCCAAAAACATTTTCTTTATGATGTAATCATAACTAAGAACTAACTATCTGATTAAATGTTTTCTGTTTTATGTAACTGGAAGGCTTGCCTACCCTTTGCCAATAAATATGGGTCCTGTACAAAACCATGCAAAACTACTGTCCATACCCCAAGGGGTGATTTAAGCTACTGGGATTGTGTATGGGGGCGGATAAAAATTACCAGAGTATTTTAATATGTTATAAACTGTTTTGATAATCTAATGGTTGAAAATAACATGGATAAGTATATTTACTGAACTGCAACCACTGAGTTCTTTCAGCATCCAGAATACTTATAAAGGGGCAGATGAACTAAAACAAGGGTAAAAATAGGGGAACTACGGAATTGTAATTAGGTGTCCTGGAAAAGGAAGTGAAGTTGAAGAGCACACAAGTCTTGCTTCACTGACCAATAGGATCCTTGTATAAAATTGCCCCTAGTATCAGCATTTGCATGCTTACAAACTTTTCTTACCAGCTTTGAGGGCTAGGAACTTGAATGAAAAGTGAATTTGACTTTGAGGAAGCCAAATCCCACCCAACGGATGGATGGCTTATAAGAGGAGAACTGGCCCTTATATTGTTGTTGTTGTTGTTGTTGTTGTTCAGTCGTTAAGTCGTGTCCGACCCTTCGTGATCCCATGAACCATATCCCGCCAGGCCTTATATTAGAAGGGCCCAATCCTATTCAACTTTCCAATGCTAATGCAGCCCAGATATAAGGGAGCAAACGTTCCCTTACCTTGAGGAGGCCTACATGACTGTCGTCGTCGTCCCCCCCCCCCCCACAGGATGCGACGCATGTCCCGTTAGAACAGCTGCATCAGCGCTGGAAAGTTGGATAGGATTGGGCCCAAAACCTCTGGGTTCTCAGGCCATTGGTTCTTGGGAGATACAGATGGGGGGGGGGGGAAGACGACAGTGGGAACCAGTGAGAATTATTAAATTTGTATCACACTTTTCTTTATGGAGGCCCAAAATGATTAACAGTACAGAACATAAGACAATAAAGAGGACCTGCAACAAAACGTTGCATCATTCTGATCTGAATTCCCAGTTGACTCAATTAGGCCAATTCCTGATCCTTGTCCTCCGATGTTCTGCTGCTGCTGATAGTTTCTAACTGACACCTCAACATTCAATGGCTCCGGGGGGGGGGGCACTGAGCATGCTCAGTCTGCATTAGATCTTTCTCCCCCCCCCTTTGCTTTGCTTCCCTTTGAACTTGCAAACTTACCTATTTCTGTGTGCCTAGGGAACCTCCCAAGAACGTAGGAACAGCTGCCTTGCCTGTAGGTAGCCCTGTTTGTAAAAGAACTGATAGCCTGGCATTCAACCATCAGGACCAGCTCAAGACCTCTTGGCCCTGAGGCATTGTGCCTAATGCTATTCCCCCCCCCCCCCTTAATCTGGTGATACACCAGATCTCTTATCTTATCTCTGCTCCTCCTGCTTCCAATTTCCCAAATTGGAAAAGAGAGGAATGGAGCAGAAAAAGTGTGAGGGAAGAGAGTGGTGAGCTAGAGCGTTGGCACTCTAGCTCACAACTCTCCTCTCCTCCATGCTTCCTCTTTTGCTCTGTCCCACTCTTCCTTTTCCAGTCCAGGTAGCAGGAGGTGGAGAAGTCGTGGAGACAAGTGGGCAGATGGAGGTGAGTGCCCCCCCTCCACCAAACTGCTACCTGAGGCAACCACCTCAGTCAGCCTCATGGGTAGGCCGGCCCTGCAGTTTGCGATTACTATATAGACAAAATCTGAAGACTAAATCTGAAGAGCCAGGATGGTGTAGTGGTTTGGGAGTCGGACTTAGACCTGGAAGATCGGTGGGCGGGGCTGGGACGACGGACCGAAGACGTGATTCCAGAGAGCTCTCTGGAGCCGCGCCGCAAAGCAGTGGAATTCCCTTGATCCAGGCTGGATCGGGGCCATCTGCATCAGGAGAGATGTAGATGAGAGATTGGGGAGCAAACTGAGGGAAACTGGTCAAGGCATTGAGCCAGTTTCTGCTTGGTATTCCCTTTTCTGTCCCTGCTTTGTCGCAGACACCATTTTGGTGACTGTGAAGGCTCGCGTTGCCGCTCACCCGGACAAGAGGAAAAGATTTATTTTAAAGTAGACTCCTTCAACGTACCAACCTTGGACTGGAGTAAGAGTTTCTCTGCTGATCTGGAAGAGGAGCGGTGAGTGGGAAGACAGGAAGGCTGAAATTTATAGGCATCTAAAAGAAGCTAAGGGGATAGGGGTGGATCTCCCCCCCCTTACATGGACTCTGCTTCCCTCTTCTTTGCCTGAGCTGTGCTTGTTAAACTGAGACATATTGAATTACAGAAGGAGCTGCATTCCTTTGATTCACTCTGGGAAGTTAACCCTGAATGTGCCAAGATGTGGTCTGGGACTATGTACTCAGTGGAATTTGGCTTTGAATCTATTATTAGTTTTAATCTGGATTGTGAACTCTGATGCTTCGTGTGTCTTAAGTGGAAAAGTTGGAAGTTGCAAGCAGGACAGTTGCTTTTCGTTGCAGCAGGAGATGATGGAATTTTTGCAAGATATGTGGGCCAGTATTAATCAATTAAAAGAGACTCTAAATATACTTTTGTTAAATCAAAATAAAGCCTCTGGAGAAAGACAACAGATATTGACGCAATTGAAGCAGATGCAGGATGCAAGACTTTTGAAGACACGGGCTGCAGTAATTACAGAGGAGATTGTAGAAATTCAGATCATGGAAGAAGTATATAAGACCTCTGAACAACTGGAGGCTCCAACCTTTAAACGGCAAACAGAAGAACTTACAGCAATCCAGGTTATGGAAGAATTAGACAAGTGGTCTGAACAACAGGAGGCTGCAACCTTTAAATTGCAGATGGAGAGAGCAAGTTTCATGTTTAGAATACAGAATTTTTTTGCAAAGGACCGAGAAGATTTCTATTGGACTTTTATGGCGTGGTTGATAAAAGATTTGCAGATTCTGGAGGCAGAGGTGTTAGAAATTAGGAAGGGAACAGGTTAGATATAAAGTTTTGTGATAAAATAACTGGCTGGGTAAAAACATTAGAAGTAACGAACAGACCACAGTGGATAATAGATTTTCATAATAGACAATATAAAGAATTGATTGTATGATAAATATGTATGAAGTTTATAATTTTTTTATTGGATTTTGAAACAGTTAAGATATTATGATATTGGGGTTATAAATTTAGGATGAGAGATTTATCTATAAGAGTAAGATTAGATTTGGAACTTAGGTTATAAAATGGTTAAACTTTTATATAAAGGATTTTATATAAAATATTTTATCGAGGGTGGTTAACATCAAAGAAGTTAAGTAAGATGCTGATGAAAGTGTAAAGTATTTGTTGGAAAGTTAATATGTTTTGGAGGAGGCTTCCTCTGATTTTGGAAGAGATATTATATGGCACGCTGTTGTTTTTATAAGATTTGTTTTTATTCAATATGATGATATCAGTAATGTTTTAAAGAGATAAACATATTGTTGTATATACGCTTATTGATATATGCTCAGCAGTGAAAAGTTGAGATTGAAATTGAGATTAGACTAGATATTGAAGAGTTAATGATTAAGATTTATATTTGAGGGATTTGGATGTTTAAATTTAAGGTTTAGGAGATGGAAATGTAAAGAAGAGAACAGACTGGTAGTAATTATTTTATGTATTGATGTCCAGGAGGTGGAAATTGAGTAAATATGGTGCTAACTTAAGTTAGTAAGAGAACAGAGTGGTAGTAATTATTTTATTTTGATTAGATGGAAAGGTAATTATAAAAAAGAATATTATTATTATATGTATTGATGTGCAGGAGGTGGAAATTGAGTAAATATGACGGTAACTTTAGTTAGTATAATTGAATAGTTGAAAGAGTCATTCTATGATATATTGATGTCCGGCTTGTTAGTGTTCCTAATGTGTCATGTTGATATCCCCCAGTTTGTCATTCCCTGTTGTATCATTTTTGTTGTTAGGTAGGTAGTTAGTTAGTTAGGTAGTTAGGTAGTTAGTTAGTTAGTATTTTTATTATTGTATTGTCTTGTGTTTTATTGTTGTTAAATAAAATAAAAAATATATTAAAAAAAAAAAAAAAAAAAAAGACCTGGAAGATCCAGGTTCAAATCCCGGCTCAGCCACGAAGCTTCCTGGGTGACCTTGGGCCAGTCACTATCTCTCAGCCCCACCTACCTCACAGGGTTGTTGTGAGGACAAAAAGGAGGGGAGGAAATATGTACACCACTCTGAGCTCCTTGGAGGAAGGGTGGTATAAAAATGTGAAAAAAAAATAAAAAAATAAATTTAAAAACAATCCATAGAAATCACGTAAAAACAAGAATCATTACCAAAACTATACCAAGTTGAAAAATAGGGAACTGTGGAAACATACAGTATATTCTACCAATCCTTGACCAGAGAAAAGACATTTTCATCCTTTTCCAAAATATTTGCAGTATATCAGGTTGCAGATATCAGCTGGGCTTCACTAGACCTTTCTCATGAGGGATATCCACAGTCCGAAAGTTACAACCAAAAAGGCACTGCTCTGAAGATGAGCGGATACAGCTTTGTGGCTTGAAGGAATACAAACTAGGGCCTCATACTAAAATCTTCACAAGGGGGGTCAAATGGGAGAAGAGTCTGTTATGAGAGACCAGACCAATACAAAATAAATCAAAATCTGACCCTCAGAGTATAGGTTCCTCTCATTTCACGCAGATTTAATTCACATGTTTTTGAAATAGTGCTCTCTGAAAATTAATAACAAAACCTAATTTACATGCACTAATTTTCAAAATAAAGCAGTAAAACTTCCCAGCGCTCCTGCAAGTTCAGCTGGCTTTGTGTGTGTGTTCCTTTCCATTTTTAATTTACATGTTTTTGAAATACATGCTAATTTTCAAAAAACATAACCCCTGCATAAAACGAGAGGTGCCTGTATTAAGAAAGCCTGATGGTTGCCATGGCAATAATAAAGTTCTAAGCCAGTGGTTCTGAAATCTTTTACAGCCGGGACCCACTTTTTAAAATGATACTCTATCACGACCCACCAAGCTTTACGATACTTAAAAAAAGGAGATCTAGAAATAAATTTATTTACAAGTAAAGAGCTCAGCTGCTTGCAGGGTAATTAGCAGCTATCTTTCAAACTGCAGGAGCTCAGCTCTTTGAAGGGCAATTAGTAGCTATCTAATTTTTGAATAGCCTCAGGGCTTGTGGCAATTACTTATTTGATCATTCCATCACCTGGGACCCACCAGAAATCAGGTCGCGACCCACCAAGTGGGTCCCGACCCACAGTTTGAGAAACACTGTTCTAAGCCAATGCCAGTCAAGGTAAGTAGTTTCAGCATGGACGCTGAAGAATAAATAGGCCCCAAGATCTGAACAAGCAGGGTTAGAGAGAAACCAGAGTGCCATTTTGTGATGAAGGGGCTAGAAGGGGTGGCTTGACTCTGGGCCTTAAAAAAAAACTGTTCTTTTGTGACAGATTAAAATAGGAAGTAGTTCAGAAGTGACCCTTTAAAGTCTCCAAACAGCCACAGCGGCCCCAATTTGATGCAGAAGTGCAGTGTGCTGCGAGAGTGGTAAACATTTTCCCTTCTCCAATATTTTTGTGTTGAAAATTCTCCCCCCCCCCCAATAAAAAGCTATTTACCTCTTAGGTGACTATTTGCTGAAATAGCTACTTCAGCAGCAACTAGCCATAGTGTGGGGGTTTTGGAATGAAGAAAGTGTTCACCCTCGCTCACCTGCAACAAATCAGGCCCCCTGTTACTGTTTTGGGACTTAGGAGGTTCACTTCCTGCTTTAAAGCATCTGTTATTGACAGGTTTAATGTTACACATAGCTTGGCCTTCTGGGACACCCGGATTCAAATTCTTGCTCAAATAAAACTCTCCTTTATCCCATCTTTCCTTCAAGGAGCCAAGAAATGTACACAATAAAATAACTCCCTTTTCTTTTATTGCTGGGTGAGGCCTAGCTCAGAGCCAGGAAGGAACCTGTCCAGGAAGGAAAGAGAAATCAGGGTAATGGTAGAGGTCTGGGCCTCATGTTTGGTATCTTCTTACCGTTTGTCTGGGGCCCCTCATACTCCACTGGATGTTTTCTGCAGTAGCAAGTGACAAGAGGCAAAGACTCAGGGCGCTGGGAAGACCCAGCACAACCGCCCTTCTCCCCGGAGGAATCTCCCTTCTCCCCAGATGAAGCTCCCTTCTTCCGCAGGAGGCTCTTGAAGGAGAGGGTGCGCTTCTGACGGGCACCCTCCCCTCCCTCGCCTCCTGATTTGGACCGCTTTAAGGACCCTTCTTTAGAGGGAGGCAGGCTGTCAGGAGTCGTCCCTCGAGGGCTGGGCCGCCGCTGCAACAGACGTTTGATGCTGGTGCGGAAGCCATGTTTGCTCTCCTCCACACGGTTAATCTCCTCATGAACAGAATTCCAGGCTGGACACTGCCGGACATGTTCAGTTGGGGACCTGCAACAAGAGATCGTCGTAGTAGCTGGGGATTTCTGTGCCTGTCCCACCATCCAGCCTAGTTCATCCTACACGTGCCCAAAGAATTTTAGCATTCTGGCTCTCAATTCCTTTCTTTCCTAGCCACTCGGCAAGCTTTCTTCTCCTCCATGGTAATACTTCCAGACAGGGAGCTGAACCATTAAAAATGTGGGTTCAGTTCCGGCTCCTCAGTATTTTTTTACCTTCCTAGTTCAGTTCTGGTTCCGACACCAACTTTAAAATGTGCTTTATTAACTGGTTCAGACACTTTGAACCAGGACATTTCATGCAGAATAATACTAAACTGTTTTGCATGCGAAGTAACTCTGTAAACTGAATACGATCACAACTATCAGAGAGAAAAATAATTATTTTTTAAATTGTTTAGCCACTTATTCTGAACTAGTTACCACTTTTTGTGTTCAAGGGTTCAGGTTCGGTTTAGGTGCAAAGCAACAAGGGATTTTAGGTCTGGGTTCATTTCTGTTTCACTGAAAAGCCTCCTCTGAACCAAGGCTTGGATTCAGGCTCAGGTTCAGTTTAACTCCTTGCTACCAGATCTCTCATGGCTCAAACTGACCATACCCTTTTCCCAGAAAATCCGGGCTTCCTAGATTTAACCCAGAATATGACCGTACAAGATCTCCCTTTGAGAACTCAGGATTCCTGCACAGACCCATCACTCCATTTTATGTTCTGCATCCAATTTTGCTCTCACATAAGCCAGACATTCACTCCCAGACTCATTACCTGTATATATATCTTTGGGGATCATGGTAGCAACGGCCCACATGTCCTGGGGCCCCTGCCTCTCCATGGCTCAGTGCCCTTTGCAGGAATGCTTCCAACACTCGCCGTGTCTCTTCTTCCACCTGCCTTCTGTGAGGCACCGGGCTTCCTGCCATGAGGCTGCAGAACCGCGAGGACAGATAGGCAGGCACACAATGAGATGAGAGCGGCCTTGACCCCTCACATCTACCATCACCCTTGGAAGAAAAAAACACAACATATTAGCCTCCCTAGTTATCTCCTGTTCCCATCACCTCACCCTTTTTCATTCTTGCTCTTGAACTCTATACACCAGCACTTCACACAGCATCTTAACCACATCGTCTATCTACCACTAAGATCTAAGAGGATTTAAAGGCCATGAAATTCAGCTGCCTGCACAAAGTCAAAGCCATTCACCGCTGGTCACAGATTAATCCATACAATCCAGACCTAAGCACGCCACAAGCAAAGAGAGCACTGCAGAACAAAACTGCCCCAGATATCTCAAGTAAGTGATCCAAGTCACACGATGCAAGGAAAACAAAGTCCAGGGCAGGGCCACCCAGAGGAATTTTATTAGGGGGTACAAAGTTTCTTCTGGGCCCCTTCCCTTCATGTGAAGTTTCTCCTGGGCCCTTTTTTGCTCGTGGGCTGAGCCCCATTTTTGACCCTGGGCCCGGGTACGATTGTACCCCCTCCTCTCAGAGGCCCTGGTCCAGGGTTATCTGACCTGGTGAAAAAATTCCTTCCTGACCTCAAATATGACAATCATCCAATGCCTCCCCCCCCCCAATTTTTTTTGGTTATTCCGCATCCTTAACCTCCATCTCCTCTAACACCTAGTTCACAATTTCACCCCTTGTAATGTCATTCCATTTTGTCCCCTCCTAGCCCACCAATCCATAGTAGGCTCAGCCAGGCCAAATTCACTCTAAAGTCCATTTGCTTTCACCTTCATGAGAATCATGACACCCTCCCAGGACCCGTCTGTCCATTCATTGCCCCTCAATGATCACTTCCTCCACGAGTGGTGACCATCCATACCTCCCCACCCTAGATCGGACTCCAAGACTCCGATCATCTCAGGGATGGCGGCATCCTAGGTTCTGCGTCGCCCTTCCTCAGTCTCACTCAATCACAACAGGAACTGGTTAGCCTGAAAACTTTCTCGCCGTTCCTGAAAACTTCCTCCTAACACCCCGACAAGTCTGCACATGCGCCGGTCATCAGCTCTCCTCATCTGGTTCTAGTTTCATCCCCGTTCTCCTCTCCTGGAAGGCGGTGAAAAGTACAGTCGGGGCGGGACTACAAGGCGCGACCCCGCTCCGATTCACGCTTGGCCAGCAGCCGCCGTCTAAACAGGGAAATGGATGCATCCTGCGAGGAAGGAGGGGGGAGGGAACTCTAGTGCGCTCCAATAGGACTGATTCGATTAAATCTATTAAAATATTTCGATCCATTAGAAAGTGACCTTAATTAATTGGGCATTTAAATAAAGTTAATTATGTCGAATGAGAGAGAGGGGGGCAGGCATAGTCTTGGGAATTCGTTTCCAACTCTCACGCACAGGAGGGAAGTCGTCTTCAGTTTGATTTATTTATTTTTTCTTCGTCCGCTTTTATACTGTCCTCTTTTGAGATGCTCCTCTTTTGTGGCACGTGATACGTGTCGTGTGTATCATCTAAAAGCAAATGCGTGTTGTTTTTCCCCTTCAGAACTATTGTTTTATTCTAATGCAAGTTTATGATTAATCGATGAAAACTCATATGATCCATCCATTGAACAAAGCTGCAGTCCTAAGTACATACATACATGCTTGGGAGGGAGTAAGATCCATTGAAACCAACAAGACTTAACATCTCTGAGGACTCATGCATACGATGGCGCTGAGATTTCCTCAATTGAGTGTGTCAGCTCGACTATGGGCAGGGGACTAGGCCTATATTGCTGAGACTAGAGTCCTGCCTTTCGAGAGGAGATGGATTTTATTACGTCTTCTCCTGTCCCTGTTACAGAGGTAGCTCGCTTAGAAAAAATGTAAGAGCACGGTTGAAAGGAAGCCGTGCATGCATCACAATTGAGATCTGAGAGACCGACGCAGGTTGAAATCCTCGACTGGAGGGGAATGGACGCCCAGCAAATCACTATCTTCTTGCGTGGACCAACGAAGTACTGGAAAGAGAACTGCAAAAACTTTAGCTTCAAAGGCAAGCTGCTCCGTCCTAGTCAATGCACACGGATAACTACAGCAATGCAATTACACGCCCGGCAAGACTAGTAGGGGAGGTGCCTGCAGAAGGGGTGGTTTCCTTGGATGGAAAGGGAAATGACGCCTGGTAAGGGTTCCCGGAAGCGCCCAGCTCCTGTGTGCGATACACTGTTTCACTTTTTGCAGGTGGAGGGGTGCAGCAAAAGCGAGAGGTAAACAAGGGGTAGACACTGGGAGAGGAACGAGGCTTTGGGATCCGTTGGGTAGGGGCTGGAATAAGGATCGCTGAGCCTCTCGGAAGAAGAGTCTACTGTCTGTCTCTCTCTCTCCCCCCCCCCCGCCAAAATCTGGAAAGTAAAGTCGGGGAGGGGGACTACCCACACGCCTATGATAAACAGAGGAGTGGGTTTCAGCGGCCCGCCCGCTGTTTAAGGAAGGGTTCTGGTTCTGAAGCACCAGGGCCTTCGGATCATGGCTCTGGGGCATCAAGGATATGTGTGGGTGTTGGGGGTGGGGAGGGTAAGGCCTCCTAAACACATGATCACCGGGGAAAGGGAGGCTTTGCTTTGAAAAGGGACTGGGGGAGGAAAGACTATACCAGCTGCCCCAATTCCAGCCCCCACCAAGCAATCAGAACTTGGAAGTGGGGCTTAAAGTCCCCAAAGGACTGCCCAGAGGCCCTGGGAAGAGTCAGATGCTTGTAGTGGGGGGATGGGAAAGCCCTTAAATTCATGCCAAGGGATGTGGATATCACAAATCTGCTCTCGCTCATAGCACCCACTAGTACTAAGTAGTGTGCAATTAGCAGAATTAAAGGCCACCCACCACCACCCAGGGGGGTTGCTGAACAGGTGCACAAGATTAGTGTACACTGGAGAAGCGAATGCCCCTCTTTCTAGGATACTACCGTCTCGTCCACTGTGCATATATAAGATGGTGATGTAGGGGGAAATGGAGGTGGGTATTTGTTGACTCCCATTTCCTCTTTCCCATTCAGGTTGCCTGCCCCCTCCAGCGACCCACTGCAACCCTGTCCACGCTCCTATGTGACTGTCAGTTACCTGGGCTTCTTCCCCACTGTGGGGAGAAAGGTAAGGTGGAGGTTTAAGCCAACTATTCCTCACCAGCACTTTCTCTGTATTGTACTTTAGGAAGGGAGCATTCAGGCATTGGCTATTTAAAAGTGGGTGTCAATGGACATTTGGAAAAGGTGTGGAGGGGAGGCGGGACAAAAAAGACCTAGTGGTAGTGGGGAAAGGAGAGGTGAAGGAAGGGGTGGGTGTGTTGTTGTAGTTGCTGGAATCAGAGAGGCCAAAAGGTTATTGTTTTATCTTCGCAGTTATTATGTAAGCCTCTCAAGAGGGCAGAAAGGTATACATCTAAATAAATAAAGGTAACAAGGTGCTGTGCTTCCTTCCTGTTTGAAAAGCCCATAAATGAGATACTGTTTTGGGAGTAGGTCCAGAAGGAAAGTGTGTGAGGAACGTGTTAAAATCTGTTGATGGGGTAAAAGTAAGAGCAAGAGCCTTGCTGGCCTTTCTAGTCCTGCATCCTTATTCCCCCAGTGACCAACCAGATGCTTTGGGGGAGCTTACAAACAGAGCTTGAAGAAGGCAGTACCCCAGCAAGCAACTGGCGTTCAGAGGTATACTGTCTCTGGACATGGAGGTTCCGTGTAGTGGCTAATACCTACTGCTAGACCTCTCCCCTCCATGAATGTGTCTAATCTCCTTTTAAAGCCACTTACAGCGCAATCCAACTTAACTTTTGTGCCAGTTTAACCAGTGGCGCAGTGAGAACAGGAGGCCCCAGAACGAAAAAGGGATTCAAAACCCCTTTGAATTCCTCTTTTGGAGGGGATTTGAATCCCAGCCCACAGGTGTATGCATTTAACTCCTGTTGCGTATATATACCCTTGGGTAAAAATGTCTTAAGACAATCTCTGCTTGTCTGCCTTCTTCCAGGGCTGCACTATGAAATGCTGCTGTGGCTGACGCCCTGAGATGGCCAAAACAGGCACCAATGAACCTCAGTTACCACTGGGTAAGCCACCAATGGACACCTTCCCCACTAGCATGCCATGAACGAACAAGGGAGGTGGGCTTTTCAAATATTAACTTTCTATCCCCCTCCCCTCTCTCACCCCCCCTTCTCTATTTTGTTTTTAAAACAGAAGATGGGGAGACAGCTTCACAGGTCAAAGAAGAGTGGTTGGAGGCTAGGCCAGAGTCTTGTAGCACTGTGAAAATCGAGGTGGTTTGCACAGACGATGGAGAGAGCTCAACGCACAGTGCTGGTGAGAGGGGAAGGAATACAGCTTTCTATCCAGGCACAGTAGCCTGGAGCATCCTTGCAAGGGGGATAAGTTGTGGAGGGAGTTAAAGGTAGCTGTCAGTTAGCTGGGACAGTTAGTTTAACTCCACGCTCCTATGTGACTGTCAGTTAGCTGGGCTTCAGTTAAAGGTGGGATTGGGGATAGGAGAAAACTCCTAAGGCTGCAATCCTCAGCGCAATTACAAGGGAGTAAGTCCCATTGAATGTAGCAATCTATCAGATTAAACATGTCAGGTTACACTGTTGACTAACACCCTGTAGAAGGGAGGGGCATCTGGACCTGGTGTTCTTAATCTAGCAGGTAGATCCTTCTCATGGCCTGAACCATGATCCTTCTCAGGGCTTTAAAGGAAAAAGCTGGAGATTCAAAGTGTGCCAGGAAAAAACTGACAGCCAATTACACTCCTGTAAAGATGCCCCAGTTAATGAACCAACCACTCCCCCTGGGACACCTCTGAACTCCTTATCCTCTCCCCAAAATGGCCAAATTGGTCCAGGAACTTAGTTTAGCTCAGCATATGAAAGTTCAGTCCTCCCCCAGGAAAATACAGATAGCACAAACATTTCTTTACAAAAAATATTACCTTCAAAACAAGGAAATCCCATAAAGAGGGTAACCATCCCTCAAACAAGATAAAATCAAGAAAGCATAGGAATAACACATAATAAAACCAAAACAACGAAGTCTAACAGAACCTTTTTAGTGACTACCAAACTGAGGCCCCTCTACAGCACTCACAGAAACAGTCAGGAAGGAGAAAGCACCATAACTTCCTTCCTGGTCCCCTTTTTATATCCTCCCCAAGGTCAGAGGGAAACAAAATAACTAATAAAGCCAAGGAGGCACGTGCAAAAACTCTGTAAAAGCATACAGGTGTTACCAATGACAAGAGGTGCTAATCCTGCCAGGTCTCAATGGCAACTGACCAATACTTAAGGAATGTTACACCACTAGATTTGTCTTTAGGAATACACTGGAGCTATACCAACCCCCCAAACTCTTCACAACTCCCTTATATTGAGTCATTGCTCCATCTAGCTCAGTATTTACACTGAGCAGAAATGGGACTCCAGGATTCAGGTGGGAGCTATGCGGCCCACCTGGAGGGCTTTCAGTGCAGATGCTCATGTCTAGATGTGCAGGTGCTCCCTGGTGTCGCTGGAGATGGGGCGGAAAGCTAAGTTCTGCAGCTTTCCGCCCCACCGTTACTCTCCTGCATGAGGCGCCCCGCCCCCTCGTCGTAGGAGCCCATCAGTGGAGAGAAAGCAATGCGCAGGGACTCTCCTGCGCGTTGCTTTCTCTCCGCTGACAGGCTCCTACGACGAGGGGGTGGGGCGCCTCGTGCAGGAGAGTAACGGTGGGGCGGAAAGCTGCAGAACTTAGCTTTCCTCCCCACCTCCAGCGACGCCAGTGCAGGTGCTCATGTCTAGCATCTGCTCATGTCGGTGCAGATGCTCATGTCTAGATGTTCCAGATAGCCTAGCAGTTGTATTCTTTACCTGCTGAGGTTTCCAAACAAGCTTCATAAAGAACCCCATGTAAAGAACATCACAGTAATCTAACTGTGATATATGAGCAGGAATTAGGGCTACATTTACGTCAGTAAAGGATTTTAGGGGTGTGTACACATCTCTGTGGGATCAGTCTAGAAGAAATTATTTCTCTCATTTTGTATGCAAAATCACTGGTGCAGTTTAGGTCCTGTCCGTCCCCCCCATCCCAGGCATGCGTTGAATGGGTAGAAGAGGTTCATCCTTTGACCACAAAGGAAGTTTAAAGGGTGGCAAACTCACACCAACCATTCACCTCCGTGCAGTGCATGTTACCACACGGGAAGGTGCAGAGAACATCACTGCTCTCCTGTTTCCATCAATGTGGAAATGTGGTGACATTCTCACCATTTGGCAACACCGTTGGCTGTTCAGGTTTCTTGACAAATAGCTCATCAGTTAATAAGATTGTTCTGGGACTGGAGTGAAATTGGAGACTGCATGATTGGATACTAAGGACTATTGGAGTCTGTCCTTACAGAGCTGTTGTGAGAATAACTGAGAGTTGTTTGCAGTCATTATTTATTTTCTTCATATTCCATTTTTCTTTTGTTGTGGAACTTACGGCAGCATATATATAAGATTCCCAGGTGGTCTCTGTCCAGCCACTCTAGACCTGCCCAAACTTTGGCAAAGTTTCTGCTTCAGATGCCCATAGCCCTGAGCTTGTGTTCATTTACCCAACATGTCAAATTCCAAAACTGCCAAATTTCAAAGTCGATTCCCACTTTCAAGGACAAACAGTTGGGTCAGAAGAGATCTTTAGGTAGACATCTTCATTAGTGATGGTTAGCAACGAGGAGAAAGGCCCCATGGCTGTCGTCGTTGCCTTTGTTCTCTACCCTATCTCTTTGTTCAACAGCCGAGGAGCCAGCTCGCAAGCGCAAGAAGGGCCCTGCGCCGAAGATGCTGGGGGATGAAGTGTGCAGCGTCTGTGGAGATAAGGCTTCAGGATTCCACTACAATGTTCTTAGCTGCGAGGGCTGCAAGGGTTTCTTCCGGCGCAGCGTCATCAAGGGGGCACAGTACACCTGCAAGGGCAGTGGGCAGTGCCACATGGACATGTACATGCGACGCAAGTGCCAGGAGTGCCGTTTGAAAAAGTGCCGGCAGGCGGGCATGCGGGAGGAGTGTGAGTACGAGCAAGGGGTGGATCTGAGGTCTGCGACGGGGCGGCTCTCTGGGAGAAGTTGATCATTTCAAAGGTTTATATCTTGCCTTTCCACTCTAATAGCCTTCAAAGTGCTTTTACAGGTTCCAGGCTAGGACCAACCGCAACAGATCAATATTTGAATTTGTTTGCTTTATAACCACTTTATCTCCCACATTTTCAAGGTGGTTGACAAGGTAATAATCAAAACAAAAGTATTTACAGGTAAAAGGAGTGATTAAAAAGTAATGATAAATCATGCTGAAAGCAGATTGAGGGCGCAATCCAGCCCAAAGTTAGGCTGGCAGAGCACGTGCTCCGCCGGCATTCGATGTCGCAAAAGTGTCGTAAAGCACTTTCGCGGCACCGAACAAGTAAGCGGCGCCAGTGCAGAGGCTGGCACCGCTTACTAGGCCTGTTCTGCCGGACACAGGTAAGTCCTGTTGGAGGGAGGGCGTGGGGAGGGTGGGCCGAGGTGGCAGGGGAGGGGCGACTGGCCAGCCCAGGCCGGGAGGGGGCGGGGATATCGGCGGCACGCTCCGCCATATCCCCGTCCCTTTCCCAGCCTTATACGACCTCCCCGGATGTGTGCCAGCTAAAGAGCTGGCGCACATCTGAGGAGGCCCATCGGGGCCTCCGGGGCTTACACCGGGGGAAGGGGACAAACGTTCCCCTCCTCCAAGGTGAGCCCCAGTCACGCCTTTGCAGGCTGCATCTTACCTAGGATGCAGTGGCCAGCCATTTTGGCCGGCCTCCGCATTTTAGGCAGTATCGGGCTGTGAAAGAGCACAAAGCAATCAACAGTACAGTTTTTAAAAAACCCACAAAACCCTCATGGCACTTAACATTAATTACTATTAAAAGCTCAGACAAATAGAATCGATTTGGCCAGGAATCTAAAAGATATTCATAATGGGGCAGGGTGAATCTCCCCTGGGGAGGGAACTACTCAGCCAGAAAATTCAGTTCTTCAGAGAGTTGATGTAATGGGAGCTGTGGGAATACGTCTCTGAGTTCTCCTCTCCAACTCCACCTACCTCTTTTTTCCAGGTGTGCTGTCGGAAGAGCAGATCCGCAAGAAGAAGATCCGTAAACAACAGGAAGGGGAAGGGGCATCGAGTGGAGAGGGGGGCGGAGGCGAGGTTCTTCGGGTGCCCCCTCTGCCCTGTGATCCTGCATTGCCTCAGCCTGAACCGACCCCTCTCACACCCCAGCAAGAGGACATGATCCGGCAGTTGGTGGCAGCACAACAACAGTGCAACAAGAGGAGCTTCAGCGACCAGCCCAAAGTCACGGTAATCATAGGCAATATTGATGTGTGGAGGAAATATACCTGAGACACAAAGCTTTGGGCAGTTTTACCTCAGGAAGCCTGAATGGCTCAGCCATGTGGCAAACCACTAGGCCTCACCACACCATCTGGAGAAACAAGGAGCCCTAGGGAGGTGGAGACACCTGCTTACTGTTCCCCTTTTTCATGCACATGGGAAAATGTTCTTGGATTCGGAGGACAATGTACCCTGAAGGGCATTAGGAGAGGGAAGTCTCTGAATCTTGTTTAGAGGGGATCCCGTAGGCGCCTGTAAACTTGTTAAGATGGTGGGATCTGGAGAAGAGGGAGAAGACTTGGGATTGTTCCAGAGAGGTATGGGTGTCATTCTGGATTTGTCTTTCTCTTCTCCCCCTCTTCTTCCTTATGCATCTCTTGTTCCTCCTACCTCAGCCGTGGCCTATGGGCAGTGATCCCAACAGCCGGGAAGCACGCCAGCAGCGCTTCGCCCATTTCACCGAATTGGCCATCATCTCCGTGCAGGAGATTGTGGACTTCGCCAAGCAGGTGCCTGGCTTCCTGCAGCTCTCTCGGGAGGACCAGATCGCCCTGCTCAAGGCCTCCACCATTGAGGTGAGCAAGAGTGGGATGTAGGGTCTTGTGTTGGGATGTAGGGTCTTGATACCATTTGAAAATTTAGGACCTTTGTTTGGAACCAAACGCTTCTGACTATCAGCACTATCCCTATAGTCTGGGATGCTGAAAATTACCAGTAGTAGTAGGAGTAGAATCTTATGAACTCTGTGCTGCTTCACTGGTAAACAAGTGGTCTAAAAAGGTAAAGGTATCCCCTGACAATTAAGTCCAGTCGTGTCCGACTCTAGGGTGTGGTGCTCATCTCCATTTCAAAGCTGAAGAGCCAGCGTTGTCCGAAGACGCCTCCGTGGTCATGTGGCCGGCATGACTCTCCTTGCCGCAGCGCGTAGCATGCAGCTGGAACACGGAGCGCTGTTTACCTTCCCGCAAGCGGTACCTATTTATCTACTCGCATTAACATGCTTTGGAAATGCTAGGTTGGCAGGAGCTGGCCAAGCAACGAGCGCTCACCCCGTCGCGGGAATTGAACTGCCGACCTTTCGATCGACAGCTTATGGGTCAGCGGTTTAACCCGCTGCGCCACCCGCTGGCCTTATAACAAGTGGTCTACCTGAATGCAAATTGGAAGTAACTGTAGCGTATGGGTGAAATGAAGAGGCCTGGTTCTCACTGACATGTGTGTCTGGGCTCTACCACTACAGACTGTTCACATGATTGAACTCTGCTCCATTAAACAAAACAAGAGAATGTAGAACACTAACATGTAATCAAGAAGGGTTCCAGCCTAACCTTTTCCCTGATGCACTCATTTTTTGTGTGCAGAGATTTTTTTTTTTAAACGGAGCCAAATTCAGTCCTGTTGATGTGGTATAGCCCATACACTGGTTTACCAGCTTAGTTAGAACTAGACCTGACTCTAAAATTACTGCAATAACTGAACATGGGCAGTTAACTTTGGGAAGGGGAAAGGTCGGGAGACAGTATTGTTGCTATCCAGTTGCTGTGTGTGTGTTTACATACATGTATTGGGCAGTGTTCAAGGAAGGATCACAGCTTCATATCTGCCTGTCTTCACAGATCATGCTGCTAGAGACTGCGCGACGCTATAATCATGAGACTCAGTGCATTACGTTTCTTAAAGATTTTACCTACAGCAAGGATGATTTTCACCGTGCAGGTGAGATGGGATGGGAAGAAGAAAATGGGGAGAGAGGAAGAAGTCAAAGGTTGTGGGTGGGATTGGGGGGGGGGGGAAGAGTAGGGAATGCTACTTACAGAAAATTTCCCTCTTTGAGGGACAAGGGGTTCCTGGGTTATACTGTATATACTTGTGTATAAGTCGATCTCATGGCTAAGTCAAGGGCAAGTTTTAAGTCAAAAATCATGGAATTTGCTATGACCTGTCGAGGGTAAAAACTTAGGGGCGTATGGAATTATTTGAATTCTTTGAAAATGACTTACTAGTAATTGTTCTGAGACAGCAACAAAAATTCTCCAAACAGGAAGAAAGAAAGATGAAGGAGCTTATGGGAGTTGTAGGCTTTGTGAGAAGTACAGTACTTCTGTAGCAGCAGCCCTCATAACGACTACAACTCCCATAATCTCTTCACCTTTCTTCCTGTTTGGAGAATAGCTCCGTTTCATTGATGCTTCAGGACGAGGTAAAATAACTCATTTTTTTTTACCCACCCCCGTACATCCTGCTCCTCAGCCCAGTCCCCACCCCCATCAAGCAGCTGTTTTAGAAGCCCCATGTATAAGTCAACCCAGGTTTTCAGGGTCAATTTTAAGGCATACATTTTTCAACGTATACACGAGTATATACAGTAAGTATCCCCATTATACTTTTCCCCACACTTGTTCTCAGATCTTTGAGGAACTAAATGTAAAAATTCCCCACACTTACATCCTTTACTGCTGGAAATCTTGGTCAGAGCTAGGGAGGTTCGTTCTTTCCTCGCGTGCTGTTTTGCTCCTGAAAACCAGCATGTTGAAGTGATGGTTTCCTTCCAAAATGAAACCACCACTTCCAGGGCAAGTTCCTACTTCAGCAGGGTAATTTTTGGGAGAAAAACAGTACCTGGGGGGAGAATTTCCCTGCTCCACATCCTGGTTCTGACCGGGATTGCAGTCCGTGGCTGTTTCGAAGAGTGTCCATGGCTCTTTTAAAGACAAAAGGAGGCACTTCCGTTTGGAAGCCCACTTTCAGAGTTTGCTGGACTCCCTTTTTCCAAACCCCAAGGCACCAAAAGTGTTCCATTTTCTTCTCACAACATCCTACTTGAGATGTGAAAACCTTCTTGAGATGTGGACTTGGCAAGTACAGAATGGATAGCTTGACTGGAAGTATGGCAACCAATTTTTTCAGAATATCCCCAGCAGCTTTGGAAAGCTAAAGGGTTGGGTGGGATGAGGTTGCAGGGAGGAGATTTGTAGGTGTTTTTTTTTAAATGTCATTTTGAGGGATCTGTTATGCATAACACATTTCTTGGCCTTGAGTGACCAAGAAATTGGGGGTCTGCCTGCCTTGCAAGAAATGTTTCCCTGCATCAGTGATTCACACCATTGATCTCTTCATGCGTCGATAATCACCTCTTCATGCGTTAGTTAAAAGGGCGTCATAAAGATTACTGTGTTTCCATAGTTGCTGAGAATGTGCTCTTCGGTATTAGCCATACTTCTTCTTCTGCAGTGATGGTATAGCTGCTGGGGTGGAAGGTAACCCCTAGGGATCTGGAATCCAGCCAGGATTGTGTGTGGGGTTTTTTTGCTCGAGTTGGTTTGTACTTCTCTTTAGTCTTCCACATGCCTGGTCTTTAGAACAAAATGGGTGTATTAGACCCTCTGGCTCAGCTAGTGTTTGGCACTTTCATGTTATTTATTTATTATTATTATTATTATTATTAACAGTATTTATATACCGCTTTTCAACAAAAAGTTCACAAAGCGGTTTACAGACAAAATCAAATGATGAAATGGCTCCCTGTCCCCAAAGGGCTCACAATCTAAAAAAGATGCAAAACACCACCAGCAAACGGCCACCAGAAAAGACACTGTGCTGGGGTGAAAGGGGAGCAGTTACTCTCCCTCTGTTAAATATAAGAGGAGCACTAATTGAAAAAGTGCCTCTTGCCCAGTTAGCAGGGGTAGTTCCCACCTCTGTTCAGCATACAACTGCTACACTGTGGGGAGGTTCTCTCCTGCTAGAACGAATCTGGGCAGGGATGATCTCTGCATCTCCCACTGGTGATCCCTGGTGCTAGTTCCTCTTGTATTTTTGCAAGGGCTTGCCTGGCTTTCACACATCTCAGTAAGAGCACCAGAAGAGGCCTGCTGGATCAGATCATAGGTCCAAGTAGTCCAATACCCTCTTTCCCACAGTGGCCAACTCAGGAAGCCTATAAGCAGAGCATGACGGCCGTAGCCTGCCCCCCTGGTCTTACTCCCCAGCAACAGGTATTCAGCAGTGTATTGCCTCAGAATACAGAGGTACAAATAGCCATTGGGTAGACCTATGTCCCATTAATTTGTCTAATAAGCCATCTAAGCCAGTGGTTATCACACCTCGTGGTAGCGAATTTCACAATTTAATTGCACACTGGGCGAAGAGGGATTTCCTTTGGCAATCTATCCTGGACAAGAGAAATTAATTTTATTCGATGAAGTGGTGGAAAGCAAAGTGCGTCTGTTTTGTTTCTCCGATTCCCTGCTCCCGCCCTCACCTCCATTCAGGTCTGCAAGTAGAATTCATCAACCCCATCTTTGAGTTTTCCCGGGCCATGCGACAGCTGCAGTTGGACGACGCCGAATACGCCCTCCTCATCGCTATCAATATCTTCTCGGCTGACCGGCCCAACGTGCAGGACCACGGACTGGTGGAGGCCTTGCAGCAGCCCTACATCGAGGCCCTCAGTTCTTACATCCGCCTCCACCGCCCACAGGTGTCTGGGGTTGGGCAGAAGACTGGAAATGAATGTTAAAGGTGGAGGGAGGTGTCTCTTTTTAAGGGAGGCGGTCATAGTTCAGTGGCAAAGCACCTGCTTGGCAAGCAGAAGGCACCAGGCTGAATTTCTGGCATCTCCAGGTAGCGCTAGGAAAGCCTTCTGAGACCCCTGGAGAACCACTACCAGACTATAGACAGTACTGAGCTAGATGGACCAAGGGTCTGACTCTGTGTGTTACGGAAACCGAAGGCTGACCAAAGTAGGGCCTAGTGCAGTGGTTCCCAAACTGGGAGGCGTGGCTTCCAGGGGAGCCGCGGAAACCAGCCAGGGGAGCCGCAGAGTGCCATGGAATCCTCTTGGAAAACAGTGCAATGCCAATCGGCAGGCATCTACATAATGTAATGGGGAGCTGCAGCCAATGGTCAACAACGGTCAAGGGAGCCGCAGGTTGAAAATGTTTGGGAAACACTGGCCTAGTGGTTAGCACTCAGTGCACCCCTTCCTGTTTTCTGGTTTCACTGATTTACCAGCTTAGTGGCAGAATAGTGGGGAGGGAAATTGGTAGATATCTTCTGCCACCTTCCCAGGATGAGGAAACTAAGTAGGAGGGGGAAATCTGGGAAAAACATCCCCTCCCAGAAGAGCACAGAACCTTGTGGTTCTTGTTTTAAAACCAAATTGTAATAGTGCCCATGAGTGATCAGAGGTGACAGCTCACAGAATTACCTGTGAACACAGCCTAAGCAGGCCAGGAGTCCAAAATAATAACCAATGTATTAAAAACCCAAAAGAAGAAGGAATTAGACAAAATGGGGAAGGGGTGGAGAGAAGTACAACATGCAGGCTGGTGAAAAATGCTGGATAGGTGGATTTGGCTGGATAGCTACCAAGTGATAACTTGACAGATTTCTATATGCATTAACTGTTAATGTCCAGCACAGGGAGCCCGGGAGCTATTTAAGAGCAAAGCAGACAAGACCAAAAGGCCTTGTTAAACTGGGGGAAGATTGCAGTCTGGCTTGGATCGAAAAAGCAAGCAAAACAAAATTTGTTCCCTTAGCGCATCTAGCTAGAACTACAGTCCTTACTGCTAGCTACTTACGTTGTTTCAGAAATGTTGGCCTTCTGCATTTACTGGGGAGTAAGTGGGTGTGCCTTTCACAAACCAGCAGCTGGTTCCAATGGCAGACCTAGCCAAAAAAATAATAATCAAAAAACACCCAAGCATCCTTATGCTTGATCTTAACAAACATAGGCTTGGTTATGTAATTGCTAATTGGTTGAGGGGAAACCATCTGGCCACTCCATCTCACCCCTTTTCATAGACAGGTGGGTTTGGCTGTACAATTGGTGGGCACGTGCCAATCTCAGCAATAGGGTTGGCCAGGAACTATTGTCTCTGGAAAAGCTCAGCCAGAGAGGAATCCACATTCAACTGCATGTGGCTGTTAGGGAATGGTGTTTCAAACAAAGAATCTCACAGCGCAGTCCTCTCGTAAGGATCCGCCTCGGGCAGGCACCCCGCGGTGGAAAGTCTACTCGGGGAAGGGGATGCTTGTCCCCTTCCCCGGGTGTAAAGGGCGCTGGGGCCGATCGGTCTCCTCAGAATTCCGCCAGCTATTTTGCTGGTGTAAGTCGGAGGAGGCAGTGTAATGGCTTAGCCGATCGGCAGGGGACAGGATTCGGCCAAAGCCGTCCCCCTCCCCAATTGGCTGGGCCTATGGCCGGCCTTACCTGGGTCTGGTGGCAGGCTGGCGAGTCCTCCGTCGGCGGAGCAGGGGAGGCCGACCTTGTGCCGGCCTTCCCTGCTCGGAAGTAAACGCAAACTTGCCTTACGGCACGTTTGTGACATCTTCAGCCTGCGGAACGCTCGTTCTGCTAGCCGAAGTTATGGTAGGATTGGGCTGTCAGAGGAGCATCGCAAGATAATGGTTGCTGCATCTAGGATGCAAAGTAGTCTGTTTGGAAGGATACAAGTGATGTGGAGGGGGAATGACTACTGTTTAATCACACCATGCAAGGCAGCTTCCTATGTAAAATAAGTACAGTATTTGTATTAATATATATTTTTTAAAGTCCATGTCCACCATTCAAACATCAATAGACTAAAAAAATCTAACTGTTGAATCATTTCAGTGTTGTAGCTTTAACTATATGGAGGTATCACTAATCTCTCCTCCATTCCCCAGGACCATTTGATGTTCCCGCGGATGCTCATGAAACTGGTTAGCCTGAGGACCCTGAGCAGTGTGCACTCCGAGCAGGTCTTTGCTTTGCGTCTTCAGGACAAGAAACTTCCACCGCTTCTCTCTGAGATCTGGGATGTACACGAGTAGACTTTTTGTGGGGGTGATGGAGGGTGCAGACCCTTCTCTTTTCACACGCCTCTCTCCATGCCCCAGGAGCCCCACCATACCCTGCAAGGGACTCCTTGAACCTTGGCATAGACTCGTAAGCGATGGACTGTGGTCCAGCCAGAGGAACTGTGTCAGGCAGGGGCTGCTCAAGCACTTTCTTCCTCCAGCACTTGCCTTCCCAATTCTGGTTTTTGGGGCTGGGGGCGTCGGTCACAGTTGTGTTCTTAGGGGAGTAGGGGGAAGGTGCAGAGGAACTTCTCCCTAAAGACATTCTTCCCATTCATGAGGACGAACACCCTACACACACTGGCGCCATGTGGCATTCTAACCTGACAACACCCACATGCTCCTCACTCAGCAGTGGAAAGGGAGAGGGAGGGGTTGCCAAATGTCTGGTGTGGGGCAAAGGCCCAGAAAAATAAACTCAATCATGACAAACCAAGTGTCTGGCCTGCTGTCATGGTATTTGTGAATGGAAATTACCGGTAAGTAGCATTTGGGAATATAACTCACAACTTGAAGACATGTATTATTATAGAAAATTTGAGTCACATCAGTATTACTTCCAGTCTAATAGGGTGACAATGCACAGTCCAGCAAGCAAGGAAGAAAGTCAACTTATAGTGCAAGCCTATGCATGTCTACTTAGAAAAAAATCTCATTGTGTTCAAACTGGGCTTACTCCCAGGAAAGTGTGTATGGGATTACAACTTTAACTGTTCCATTCATGTACTGAGCTGTTCCTGATCTTTGATGCGCTGTCAGTCAATGTCTCCATCTCTGCAATGTCCAAAGGATTGAATAGCTACTTAGGATTGAATTAGCTACTCAGGGGGGGCTGAATGGGGGGGGGTGACAGGCAGGGCTGGGGGGGCAGCAGGCAGGTGGCGGGGCAAGGGGGTGGCAGTGAACGACCTGCCTTTTTTGTCACCACCACCAGAGTAGCACTTTTTTCACTGGAGACTGGCAGTGGTGGTAAAAAAGGCAGCAGCTGGCAAGGGTAAGTGGGGGGGGGGGAGAGGCTGGACTGGGGTGAGGGAGGCTGGAGACAGTGATTGGCCCAGGACCCCAGGAAGTGCCACAACTCGGCAGGGAGATAAAGCCAAGTCTCCCTGGTTTGAGGGCAGAACTCGGTCGTGTTACTACTGTGGTGTCCCCCTTACCTGCAGGCGACACCCCCAGCCGAGGAGGACTCAGGCCGGAATCCATGTCACCGCAACGTGGGTCTTCCCTGCAACAAACCCGAGCAAGAGGGGCAAGCCCGCGAGCATCATGGAACTCCGGGAGGGGCCACCTTTCGTTAAAAGGGAGGGAGGGCTGGTATCCTCAGGCAAGGAGTCAGATTATTTTTAAAAAATGATTTTTTTAAAAACCACCGGGGGGGGGATGTCACACCCCGGAAGTGATGTCACACCCATGTCACTTCCAGGGGTGACATTTCAAATTCGCCCCACAGGTACCACAGTGTCTAGCAACCATGTCACTTCCGGGGGTGACATTTCGAATTTGGCCCCCAGGTACCACATTGGCTAGCTATGCCGGGGGGGGGGGGTGTTGCTCCAACTCCTTGTCCAACCGCAGCTGGGCAGGCAAAAGGAGGTGGAGCCATTCTGGTTTGATTGCTCTTGAAAGGAGAGCCAACTCAACAGGATCGCCATGGTGTCTTTCTGCTTTTTTTTTTCTCCAGCACTGTCACCATGATTGTTTGCACTGCAGAAGTAGGAAGAAGTGGCTTGCCATTGCCCTGATTCTTCCCTTGCTCACTTTCAATGAGTGAGAAAAGGATCAGAGTATGGCGCAAAGCGGTTGGGTGGGTGGCAGACACCCGTTAGCAGTTTGCCGCCGCCTCCAGCCTACCCCTTGAAGCGGTCACTTCAGTCAGCCTTATGGCTGTATATTCCAGCCGTATGGCTGGGACGTTGGGTCAGCTCTGACTGAATGTACAAAGATGGCCCTGCTATGCTTGTTCGCTGATTCTTCTGGATAGGTCATGAGGAAAGGGCTTTAATTTACTGGAATGGCCTTGCAGCCAGATCTAGTCGGTCCAGAAGGACTCTGCCTGTTTTAATACTGTCCACACAGTGTAGGCCTCCTGGGAACTCCCCAGATGGCAGTTGTTGGGAAAACCCCCGCATTGTCTGGAAAATGGGGAATTCCTCCTTCTGGCACTCACAGTAGCCACCAGGGGGCAACCAAACTCTACTGCTCCTACTCATCTACTGTACTGAGTTATGGGTTTTGCAAGAAGAAGGAGGTGGTTGGTTTTCCCCCTCTGTCTTGTTAATTCAGTTTAAAAGCTCTTTATTGGCATAACATAATGTACAAGTTTGCCAAAATAAATGAAAAAGAAATACCCTTAAAATATAAGCCAAGAAGTGGCTGTCATTCTGCATAAAGTTGCTCAATTAGCATCCTTCGGAAACTTTTTTAAAAGCTTTTTGCAAAGTTTTAAGAAAGCACAGGTGGAGGCAAGTATGAAGGGGGGCAGTATGGTGTGTACAGGGAAGAGAACATGACTGTAGGCCAGTGTTTCCCAAACCTTTTTTTACCTGCGGCTCCCTTGACCATTGGCGACCATTGGCCGTGGCTCCCCATTACATTACGTTGATGCCTGCCTATTGGCATTGCACTGTTTTCTGAGAGGATTTCGTGGCACTCCATGGCTCCCCTGGCTGGGTTCCGTGGCTTCCGTGGGAGTCGCGCCTCCCAGTTTGGGAACCACTGCTGTAGATAATGAAGGTCAGACGGGTAAGCATGCAAGGCAGCAAGTACAGTATTGCCTTCAGTTCAGGATTAAAATACTGTATATATTTTTAATTTTAAAAGATTTATTACAATATTACACACACATGCACACACAAAGTGTCATAGTATTTGTTTCTGCTCCAGGTTAAGACCATATGCATGTACTTGGATTTGTTAAGATTTCCGCCTTTGGGCGGAGGCACAGCAATCCCTCATTTCATGGGCCAATTCTAAATCTGGATAGGAAATCCATTGCTTTACTCCCCATCTTTGGGGTGGGGGGTGGGGTAATTCCTCTTTTAAAAATAAAAATGCAATGTATTTTTTTTCTGAAGCCATTTTGCGAAGTTTAAAAATGGGAGACATTTTCCTAGAAAGGTGTGAGGGTACCATGAACTGACCAATCTTGTAATTTGCTTGGCGATTTTATCCGGTCTGGACATCGCCCAGATTTTACCCACCCAACTTCTGATTGTGGTGGAGGCAATTTACATTTCTACCTTGCTGCAATTTGAAATGTCTTCTTCAGGGTTAAAAATAAATGGAGGTCCACTGCCATGAAGACTAGAGCCTTACGTTGTTATTTGTTATGAAAATAAATATGACACTCAAAATCACTGTGTCAGATGTCATGCTCTGTATGGAGTTTGGGGAAAATAGACCACTCATCTTCTCCCAGGCTAAGACTGTTTAGGGGTTAGTCACTTTCTTGTTTGTTTGTTTGTTTGTTTGACAACCCCACTGAATATCATATATTACATTGGTTTGTTATCTTTAAAGGAAAATAAACTTTAAGCTCTGCCATACATAAACATGGAGCTGTAGCGTGCACCAACAGGGAACAATCTCTCTCCCCTTCCCTTTGCTTTTACCCCAGAAGCAGAGTCAGACCATCTGAAGCAGTTGCCTCAGACACCAGCCTGGGAGGGCCACCTCCACGCACTCACTCACCTCCACTGCTCCTCCTCCCAACCTCTGGATTGGAAAGAGGGGAGTAAACAGAAAATGTGGAGGAAAGGAGAGTGGTGGGCTAGACTAGCATCCGACACTAGCCCACTAATCTCCTCTCCTCCACTCTTCTGTTTCTGCTCCTGTGCTGTCCCTCTCTTCTTTTTACAGTCTAGGGCAGAGGTGGCCAACCTTCCACCATTAAGGCTACTGTGTTCTTAAGAGGTGTGTAGAAGACAGAATCTTGGCAGCTGCCAGTGCTGATGGTGCTGCTACAGCAGCTGCACCTGCTGAAATGCCCTCACCTATACTACCATTTAAAGGGCCAGCATTCATGTTGAAAGGTTGGCCACCACTGGTCTAGGGAGTGGGAGGAGGAGAGATTGGTGTTTCATCAGGTAAGGAGGGGCAGCACCTGGCATGCTGCCTCAGGCATCCAGATTGTTTGAGACAGCCCTGCCCGGAAGCAGATTAGGAGTTCAAGTTTTTTTTTTTTTTAAGTAAAATAATCATTAAGAGATACATTCTCATAATAAGGAATGTGAAACTTTGGGCTTGACCACACATGCTCTAATCCATCAAGGGAGAAGCATGCCCTGTACACCCAGCCCCCAGTGAAAACGGTGCCCACAACTCTAATCAGATGGTTGGCACTGGCTGCCTCTGTTGACTATGGCAAGGATCTGCCTGATGGTGCTTGTAAGACATGTTCAAGCTCAGCAGTGCATGCTCAGTCCATGATTGCATATGTGGATGAGGGACATAACCATCTTCTCTGACATGCTGAAGCCCTGACAAGTTGGCTTTCAAGGGAGGAGGTTGTCATGCTGCAGTTGTGAACACTTCAACACAAAGCCCGCATTACAGTTGCCCAAATCCTGGCAGATCTTCGTGAAGTTGAGCCAAGAGGCAGCTAATCGTCATCTCAACCCCTGTCAGAGCATCTCTTTCATTTACAAGAGCTCAGGGGAAGGGGGGGGGGAGAGAGAAATTGTCAAGGGTGTGGTCATTCCACTACAGAACAATTGCTTGAGAGGAGGACTCTAGAATCTCATTGCATGGACAAAACAAGAACAAGAAATAGATCCTGTTGTAAATGCCCAAGTGGCATTTGACGGGGTTAGCAAACTCAAACATATTGATTGATTTGGAATGGGATTTCTATATATGTCAACATGCAAGTCACGTTGCACTTCAGAGGCCATTATCAATGGCTCCTAAGCATGATAGTTATATGCTACTTCCAGGTTCAGGTTCTGAATTCCAGTTGCTGGGAAACAGCAATGGGAGTTATGAAAGTGGACTGTTGCTTCTGGGCTTCCCAGAGGCAACTGGGAAACAGGATACTGAACTAGATGGACCTTCTGACTAATTCAGCAGGGTCCATCTCATGTTCTTATGACTAACAGATTTATTGAGGCATCAGCTTCCATAGACTGTCAGATTCATGAAATGCTGTCCTCCGTTGGCAGATAGAGATTACTGTACACATAAATATTGCATGCACACATGTGTGCACACGTGGGCAAAAAACGGCCAACCTTGGACCAAAAAGGCCATTAAATGCAAGAGGTACAGTCTGTAACATTTCTATTATCATTGAATCAGGTCATGGCTATCCATCAGGTCATGGCTATCAAACAATATCTTGTTGTCTGTGTGCTCCCTGAGGCATCTGGTGGGGCCACTGTGAGATACAGGAAGCTGGACTAGATGGGCCTTTGGCCTGATACAGCAGGGCTCTTCTTATGTTATGTTCTTATGTAATGGCCAATGGTTTCCTCAAATTAATTACTGGCTGATAGGTCAAGGATGCCTGAGGATGAGGCATAAGTTCTTCATAAATGGCTCTGAAGAATCCAGTTGAGACAGACTTCATTAGAGCTTAACAAAATGGCAGCTTACATCCATCCAATGGGAGGGGTTGAGGTGTCACGTGACCCATTATCCCCGCCCCATGTGGTCAATGTAAGGTAGATCAAAGGAAAGAGGCAGGCAGAGATTTTGCTTGCAGTTTCTGAGACAAACATTTGATCTGAGGCAGAGACAGAATTCTTGAAATGGAAGCTACCAGAGAAGAAGCTGGAAGCTTGAAGTAGCTTTAGGGTGCAGAAATGCCTCCCCTGAAGAACGGATGTTACCTGTTGCGACATGTGAGGAGTGCTCTGCTATCTGCCTTCATCCAATATTTAGTCTGTATACTTTTAAATAAAGCAAACATCACAAAGACATTGCAAACCTATGGTGATCTCTCCTCCAAAGGAAGCCAGAACGTGGGCAGCGCTACACTCCCGAAACGTCTAGCTGCTCAGAGAAGAAGTGGGCATAAGCATGTAAACATTATGCAAACCTCAAATGTATAGAAAATAAGACCTTTAGTCACTATACGGTCAGGTACAGTATGCTGTACCTGGGTAGAGGGGAAACAGGAGGCTGAACCACCCTGTGACCTGCCTCAGCTTCTAAGGGTCTGAATGTCATGGAGAAATTGTCCCCGCAGGTTCTGCACCACCCTCCTGAGATGAATGCTGAGCCTGAGGGGAGCAGGGGGTGTGGCCATGGAACACACTAGCGCCAGATGGCATGGCTAGTGGGCACACTCCCATTCTCCCTCCATCATTGTAAGGAATGAAGAGGGCTAAGCACAATCGTTGGCCATTCACAAGAGCATTCTTCCTAGCTTTGCCATGCTAATCGAATAGCTAGCGTGAAAGAGAACGTAGCCAGAAACCAAGGGCCAGAAGATGGCTGGAGAACAGAAGTCCTCAAATCAGGAAGAAAAAAGGGGTGCAGGAAAGGGTATGGTCACAGGGGAGGCGGAAATGAAGGGAGAGCAAGAAAGAGAAATCAAGGGGTGTAGCTGGAAAAACCAGGAGCCACTCCCACAGATGAAAAGAAGTGAGTAGAAGAAAAAGGAAGAGGAAGGCCTAAGAAAGGGGGTCAGAAAAAAGGGTTTTGTTTAATCTGGAAGAAGGAAATAGAGGCTGCAGAATCCAGTTAGGGAAAGCCCACATAGTTGTCACAGGGCCAGCTTGGAGCTCACCAGTTACTTGGAAAGTGGAGTGGTTAAAGTGTCCATAGGAGAGGGGAGACTTGTGTTCATGTCCCCACTCAGCTATAAAGGTCAATGGGCGACCCTGTGCCAGCTGCTGCACACCCTCTTAACTTAACCTACCTCACAGGGTTATTGTGAGGGGAGATGAATTACATGTGCTACCCTGAGCTCCTTGAAGAAAGAGCAAGTTTTTTTTAAAAAACATGGTTAATAATAACATTCTCACTGAAAGGAAGCAGCGTAATTTACCAGACTTTGCCTGATGCTTTTTCCTCTCGTGGTGTGAAAGAAATGCTCAGTCAAGAACCTTCTCGAAATGTCGCATCTGGGCCTCTTCTGCAGATGTGTCCCAGACCGAGAGTAGAAGGAATGTTCTAGAAGCACCGTGTTATTGGTTAAATTCTTATCTAGGACTTTTTCTGTCAAAGGAGTCACCAGACAAGTCCTCCCTTCTGTGGCCAGTATTTGCAGCTTGTACAAAACGGCTGGTCGTAGAAACAGAAAATAATGTCACTGTTGAATTCTAAGGGCCAAAAGGGAACGGGTATAACATTTCTCTTTACCCCAATGCTGTCATGATAATAATAAAACATTATTTATGTGCCCTCGTCCGCTTGATGCAGGAAACGATGAGAGAGATGGCACAGTTGCTTTACAGCATGACCCGGGGCCAGCCAAGACCTCCTGGAACTTGAGCCAGCAGCATGCCAAAGGCCTCCAGATGTGCCTCCATAATAACTACTCCTGCTCCCTGGATTGGAAAAAGAAGAGGGAACCCGAGCAGAAGAGGAAGTGCGGAGGAGAGGAAAGTAGTGGGAAGACTTGTCTGGTGACTCCTTTGACAGAAAAAGTCCTAGATAAAAATAGTTGTATTTTCCTCTCTGCTGCTCCCCTCTTCCTTTTTGAATCCAGAGAGTAGGAACAGTGGAAGAGGGCACTCCCTGCCAAATTCAAAGTCTGAGACTGCCTTAGTCAGACTCAAGGACATGCCAGCCCTATGATCACACAGGGTCAAGAACAGGCAGCACCAAAGAATAATGTAAGGAAGATAAAGCTAGGCTCTTCTTGAGTTAAGTGATATCCTTATTTTTCCATCCCTGGCAGCCACCTTTAGGAGAGATCGGTCCTATATTATTTGGGATATAATCCTTCTCATTCCAGTGAATGAGAAGGATTCATCCTTCCAATGAATGAGGATATATAATCCTTCTCATTCCAGTGAAGCACTATTGCATTGCCCGATTCTGCAGTAAGACCACATTAATACCCTCCCTCCATTTGTGTTACTTTTTAGGGCAATGCCCACATGGTAGCTTTAATCCTATGGTTTTAGTCCTCCCTTTCTCCCTTTCTTTTCTGGGAATCCAAGAAAATGGGAGATCCCCCACATCTTTCCCTCTTCCTTGTCCAAGCTCTGTAACCAGGGACTTTCCAGGCTGTTTTGGTAGTTGTTATTTCACATCACTCCACTGGGTGACCTTGAATGAAATGTCAACTGTCCTACTGAATCCCCTGAACTCCACAAGGGGAGTAAAACCAAATTATGAGAAGCCATTTGGGTTCCCTCAAGTCTGTCACAGAAGAGTGTGAGGTAGTGCGATGTAGTAGATACAGACACAAGAAGCAGTTTGGCTCCAATGCTGGTGGCCAGACTGTCGAGCAACATAGCCTAGGCATCGACTACAAGCCTTGCAGATTTGCAGGAAGTGGGATCTAGATGGTCAGAATGAAAGGGAGGCTGGGAGCCCGACCTCCTGGGTTCTCAGGTGAGAAGTTAAGGTCAAGTAGATTCAAGCAAGATGGAAAACATGGTAATAGCAAGTAGGCTCTTGCCTGATGAAGAAAATCACAGTTGATTAATTTGATGAGTTCTGACAGCACCAGGACTGGGGCTCCCGTGCACTAGGAGCCCCATGGCACGTTGAGTGAAAGCCTATTAGCCTGCAGGAAGCTACTGTGTGAATCTCTTGGCACAGCAGGTCCTCTTTCACCTTCACTCCACTGGTCAATGGGAGCATCTCCTGGAGCACTGCTTCTCAAACTCTCTCATGTGACGGACTGGCGTCATAGAGACCTCTAAAGAATGCTTCCATTTGTAGATGGGGATGCTGGATACAGCTGCAGTGCATGTCTCGGGGGGGGGGGGGAGTTGGGGTCAGCTCAACCAGATAAGCCCTCTCATGGGCATGGGCTCTTGGTCAGTGCTTGACCTAGCTTCCCCCTGATGCTGCCCCCCTCCTGACTAAAACTACAATCCTATATCCTCTGAGTTAGGAGTAAGTTCACTGAACTCAGTGGGGCTTACTTCTGAGTTGACATGCAGAAGCTTGAGCTATAAGCCTGCAATCCACTGACAAGGGAATCAGTTCTGTTGGAGTTAATGGGATTTACTTCTCAGTAAACATGCAGAGGGTTGCCTTGCATATAGCTGCATGAACTTGCATGTGAATAAAATGATTGTTCTCAACTAAAATGTATTTTTTTAAAGGATGCACATACATGTCACAGCTATCACCACCAAAGAAAGGGCGTTTCCTCCTGAATGAGAGGGAAGGAGGGATGCATCTTCTAAGATGGCGCCCATCACCCACTGCTTTTACTAAAGTAATTAATTTTAGTTTTTTTAAAAAAATGCTGCTAAATTAATTAAGGACATTTTTTCTCCATCAGACACAATCAATTAACGTTTACTGTATTGTCTAATAGTGCAATCCTATATCTTTACTTAGAACTAAATCCCATCGAGTTCAATGATACTTACTCCCAGGTAGGTGTCCTTGGGACTGCAACCTAAATGTTGCAAACCCAAGTAATGAGACATCCAAATTCTGCTTCTTCTGACTGCCGTAGGAGTTATTATATTTTCCAAGTTTTGGGTAAGGGGTTGAGGTTAATGCTAGGTTAACGTTAGGTAATGGTTGAGGTTAATGCTAGGTAGCTACAGTAGGTTAATGAAAGTGGAAGTGAGAACCAGCATTCTGGGGTTTTATCCTCTGTTTAAAAAGCCCTGTGACTCATATGATTTTCTAATCCAAAGCATATACTGTTCTATACAAAAACAAATTAATTTATTTCAAGTATTGGAAAAAAGGAGTCCTTAGAATAGGCCCAAAGAATAATATTATTTCCATATTCAGTTTTCTGAGTTTTATTATGGCCTTTTTCCACAATCATGAAAATCAGAAACTTACATTTTTAAAACAACGATTTGAGAGTTATGGGATTTTCAGCCATGTAAAGTTGGAATGAAGAAATAAAGTTCTTACTAAATAGGTCTACCAGATCCCCCCCAATGCAGGGGGGGACAGAAGCGATACTGCCCGGCACTCAGCCGGGACTGGGGGCGTGGCCAGGGGCGTGGCCGGGGCGGGGACTTCCTCCCTCGAGGCTGGGAGCTCTCTGGAACAGCCCGAGTGAACTCAGGCTGTTTCGGAGAGCTCCTAGTCTCGCGCAAATACGCGACGAGGCTGGGAGCTCTCCGGCCTCGTCGCAAATACGCGACGAGGCCGGAGAGCACCTAAAAAAGTCCCAGCTGGCCGGGACAATGAGAAGACCGGCCGGGAGCCCGGGATTGGGCTCCCAAACCGGGATTGTCCCGGTCATTTCCGGGACTATGGTAAGCCTATTACTAAAACCAGTGGTCTGTAGAAATTCCTTGAGACAAGGTAGCAGCTGTGAGCGCTAGTAGCTGAGACTGGTGCTATTGCTCTGAAGAAAACCCAAGCGAGGGTTGAAACGTCAGTTTGAAGTTATTGCCTGTGGTTCTGCTTTGGATAATCCTGAAGATACTAGCGCTCACAGCTGCTACCTCGTCTCAAGGAATTTCTACAGACCACTGGTTTTAGTAAGAACTTTATTTCTTCATTCCAACTTTACATGGCTGAAAATCCCATAACTCTCAAATCGTTGCAAATTGTTACATGCCATGGGAACCTCCACACTCGATTTTTAAAACATTATCATTAAAAGTATCTATAGTACACAATTCACTATGTGTGACATGCAACACTTAAAGCAGCCAAGAACTCTAAAACAGGACATCATTCACAAAGTGTCCTAACTGGAACGAAAAGTTCAGTTTTCCAGAACTGAACCCAAGTACAAGCCTCATTTGATGAAGGCTGCAATACACATTTCCTGGGAGTAAGTCCCACATTGAGCACAATGGAACTTACTTACGAGTAGACAGGCCTAGGATTGCACAGCAAGCCTATTCCAAGGTTGAAACTGCAATACAAAAGCCAAAAAGAAAAAAGGCAATATTTTTTCCCCAATAAATGAAAGGCAGAATCTCTAGTTACCACACTAGTTTTTACTGGTTAGCCAGGGCAAAGGGAAACATCATGCAACAATCAAGATCTTTTGATAAGATGAGCTGGCCAACGAACAAAGACACAAAAGCACTTGCGCTATAAAAAAGGTGCAGTGGATTAACAGGGATCTCAAGTAGCTCTGGTGACAGGTCAAGTAAGATAACAAGAGTGTAGGTGGCAAAAGGCAAAATGCCAGGCCAAGAGAAGAAGCTGTTGGGAAACGTATTTTTGAGGGACTTTCTGGTCTATAACCATATTTTAATCCTTCTCTTCTGCAACAACAAACCAATCTTTTGTGCATTCTCCACAGCCAATTCTGCTTTTAATAAAAGTGCTTTGTTTTCACCTGAGTGTGTATCTATTATGCAACAAATATTGATACCCCTCAACTGTTTCCACGGAGACATACTGTGGTGGAATGGACACAGCAGTGGTTCTCAAACTCCTTGTACCTTAAGCAAACGTCCTCCCCCACCCCCACTCTGAATCAAAATTGGACAGTAAAATTCATTCTTGCACCTTGTAACTTGGGGATGAGGAATATTGAATCGTCCAGGATCAACCACAGCCAATAATGTTCAAAAGCGATTTATTTGTTGGTTTAAAAGATTTTCTACCCCACCTTTCCATCCCTGTAAGAGCCACAAGGGTCAGGCCTGACCTGGCCTGGTCTGAGCCCTTGTTCCACTTGAAGTGGATCAGAGTGGCTCTGTCCATTATGGGCTGGAGGGAGGCTGCGGCAGTCTTGGGGCGAGAATCACCAAAGTCCGCAGGGCCAGCTGGATAGTAGTTGCTGCCTGATGCCGCCTCAACCCCATCGGGAAAAGAAAAAATGGAGCTACTTACCTTACTCCTTCCCATATATGATCTTCTTGACAAAACAGGAAGTGCGGACAATGCTGGGGACTCCCAGCATGCCCTGCTTTTCCTGTTTCACTTAAAGGGACTGCAAGGAAGGAACCAGGGAAGCAGCTGCTTCCCCATCCCCTCCCTCACATTGCTCCGTCCTCACACGGTCCCTTTAATTGTCACAGGACATGCAAGGAAGGAGCGAAGTGATAGAGAAGGGAAGCCGGTCGGTCGTGGATTCCCCCACGGAAAAGACACTTTTAGTGAGCAGGAAACAGATCAGTGCGGCCCTGACCACGGCTGGCTGGAGGGAAGTGGTGGCAGGCTCAAGGCTGTGACACACCGGCTGCGGCGTGCTGCGGTGCATCACGAGAATAACCGTTGTGTCGCACCACACTGTGACGCACCCTGTCTACACTGAAGGAAGCCGCATGGAGAAAGGTAAGACATCCTGCCCCGTCCCCTGCTCTCTGTTAGCCAATCAGAACCGAGTTTTTTCAGACTTGATTCTGATTGGCCAACGTGTTGTTCCACATCCCGCACAGCCCCCACAGCACTGACCGCGGCCTCTCATTGGCCGAAGTTCGATTTTGCTCATACCGCAACGTTGCTCTCTCTCCTGCGTTGTGGTGCAATCTGTAAAAAGACCAGACACACCGAGATTTTCGAGCTGTGTGCGGATGCTTTTCTACGCTACGCAACGCAGCTGGTGTGTCACAGCCTTCAGGCTGACACTGACACAAGCTGCATTGTTCACTTCATGGCTGGGCTGGCCCTGGCCAGCTGTGACCAGGGTGGCCTACAACAGATATTAAAACACAAAAACAATACAAGGAAACGAAACATTTCCTAACTAAAAATCAAGAGATGAAAATAAAATAACAAAAACATAAACATTCCCATAAAATCATCATCCTCACCGGGTCATTGGTGTTTCCATAGTCATTTCTATGTGAGGGGTGTGGTCCATGCTTAGCTTAAGGATGCAGTAGCAACTGGGGTTGGCAATGCTGATTCTTGCCTTGCTAGAAGACTGGACTAACTGTGAGCAGATGACTCTCTTTCTATGGCAGCAGTTTGCTTGGAGAATGACTGTAGCTCAATGGAACAACAGCAGCTGCTGTGCATGAAGATGCTCCCAGGTTCAATCCTTGGCATCTCTAGCAAAGGCTGGGAAAGACACCTGTCTGAAACCATGCAGAGCTACTACCACTCTGCACACGTGCCATCACTGGTTACAGCCCAAGAGAATATTTTGGCCTTTAATTATTGAATTAATTTATTTTTCACAGTGCAATATCCTTTGCTAGTATGTTCGAGTACACCGCTTTGGAGTACAGTAGCGTATTGATCTTGGACCTGGGTTCAGATGTCCACTCAGCCATAAAGCTTACTGGTGATCCAGTCACTCTATCAGCTTGACCGATTTCGCAGGGCTGTTTTGGGGACAAAAATGAGGGGGGAAATCCCATGGGCACCTCCCTGAGCTCCTCAGATAGATATGAAATAGGTCAGTCATGGAGAGCAGAGATCCTAGCAAGCTGTGAACCTTTTTTTTAAATTTCTTTCAAAAACAGGAGAGGTTTGGGAATTCTACACCAAAAAGATTAAAATTTTGCAATTCAAATGGATTATGCAAAGTTGAATTATTTGAATATTTCCACTTATTTAGCTTCTCTAGATGTTGTGGTTGCACAATTATTAATGAATTTGCCAATAGAATATGGTGGGGGAGATGCATAGATGTGTGGAGGCAGAAAAATGGGACCTTAAAAACACCACTTTGTTTTCTTGAGGGTTAGCGTTGCTAGAGGAAGATACTTTTTTAAAATCAAAATGCGTGCTCGAGTGCCGGAAATAGTGAACACATAGCTTCCAAAAGTGGGAAAATTTAAGAAATGAGGGGAAAAAAACAGAGGGAAACAGCAGTTTAAAAATTGGCAGGACATTCTCTCTGTCTGTGTCCCTCTCCTATTTTTATAGTTGCTTTATAACCATTTGTAATGTGTCATGCTGTCTTTATGTGTCATGCTTTATGTGTCATGCTGTCTTTATTTCTGTGGTATCTTACTGATGTGAGCCACCTTGAACAGTGTTTTCGAACAGTGGGATGCCACTCTCATAATAAAAAATAATAAAATAAATCCCTAATGGCTTGGAGATGCAAGGGACACACCTCACACGTGACTCCAATAGTGTACAATTTTCATTGATTTTTGGTCCGTTTCAGAGTCCAATTCCAAGTGCTGGTTTTTACCTTGAACATTCTACATGCCTTGGGACCAAGTGCCCAGAGCAGAACTGCTGCCACAGTTAACAGAGGCGTGGTTGCTGGTTGGTATATGGGACAGTTCTTTCTCAGCTGTGGTGCTCAGGCTATGGAATATCCTGGGAGACCCACCTAGCCCCCTCACAGTTGGCTACAGTACAGCAAGTCCTCACTTAAAGTTGTCGATACGTTCTTCTTGGAAACTGCAACTTTAAGCGAAATGACTTATAATGAAACCAGTTTTATCATAGCCTACTGTATTTTTCGCTCCATAGGACACATTGGAACATAGGACGCATGCATTCTATGGAGCAAAAAATAGGGAAAAATGTTTTTTTAAATACAAATAAAAATAATAATAATAAAACAAAATGTAAAGAAAAAATACTTACCAGGGCTTCGGGGCCTCTTCATTTCAGCCAAAAATGGCCGGTTTTTGCCGAAATGAAGATCAGGGAGGCCTGCGTGAGCCTCTGCAGGCCTCCCCGAAGCACCGGTAAGTATTTTTTCTTTACATTTTGTTTTATTCGCTCCATAAGACGCAACTATTTTCCCCCTATTTTTTTGGGGGGGGGAGTGCGTCTTATGGAGCGAAAAATACGGTAATTGACAAACGTAAACGTTCCTATGGCATTTTTCCCCATCAACTTTAAAACGAAACAACTTTAAGTGAGGACTTGATGTATAGTGTGTACAACTGAAAAAAGGCTCTAAACATTTGTAGAAAACTACCCCATATGACTGGATTTTTGGGGGTGAGATAGAAAGATAGCTTTTTCTTAAAAAAATAAATAAATGAGAATTCTCTTGCTTGGCCAGCTCCTGCCAACCTAGCAGTTCCAAAGCATGTTAATGTGAGTATATAAATAGGTACCACTTGCGGGAAGGTAAACAGCGCTCTGTGTTCCAGCTGCATGCTACGCGCTGCAGCAAAGAGAGTCATGCCAGCCACATGACCACGGAGGCGTCTTCGGACAACGCTGGCTCTTCACCTTTACCTTTACCTAACTGTGTACACTATTCCATTCTTCCTTCTTTGGCTCAGACTGGTGATTTACCTTTTAAAAAAATACAATATGGGGTTTTCAAAGGTTAAAAAAGGTAAAGGTGACCCCTGACAATTAAGTCCAGTCGTGTCCGACTCTAGGTTACAACACATAAAAAAGCAAAGGGCATGATTTGCATCTGCAAATGTAGATTTAAAAACCCCTTAATTTAACAAAACAACTACCATAACATTATTAGAGGATCAGAGGCAGCACAATAAGACTAATTTATCCAGTAATTTCAAAAAGAATGGTATTGAGCAGAAGGTCTAGAGAGACAAGTGAGATTTTATTCACATAAGAAATGGGTTAAGGTAAAGGTATCCCCTGACAATAAAGTCCAGTCGTGTCCGACTCTAGGGTGTGGTGCTCATCTCCATTTCAAAGCCGAAGAGCCAGCGTTGTCCGAAGACGCCTCCGTGGTCATGTGGCCGGCATGACTCTCCTTGCCGCAGCGCGTAGCATGCAGCTGGAACACGGAGCACTGTTTACCTTCCCGCAAGCGGTACCTATTTATCTACTCGCATTGACATGCTTTGGAACTGCTAGGTTGGCAGGAGCTGGCCAAGCAACGAGCGCGCACCCTGTTGCGGGAATCGAACTGCCGACCTTTCGATCGACAGCTTATGGTTCAGCAGTTTAACCCACTGCGCCACCCGCTGGCCTAAGAAATGGGTACTAACTGACAAAAAGAATTAGATTTACCAAATTCTTTATTAACTTCATCCTGTAAGCAGGCTCCTCTACCCAAGAAATATACCAGATCCTTATGTAATAATTCAATGCTCACATTTGTGAGTGTATCAGTAAGCCCCACTGAACTTAAAATAGACAGACTGGTGATTTACAACCTGATCCTGTACAGGATATGCAATTATCCAAAGGTAAGTACTTGAGACTTAGGCTGCAATCCTATGCACACTCACTAAAAGTAATAGGCTTGTGCTGGTGGTCTATAAACAGTTTCAAAACAGTTTGAAAGTTACAGCTTTTCCAACAAACCAAAATAACTACTGAATAGTTTTTGGGAGGTGCTGAGAATTATATGAAAGATACATACACCCTCCCAACCTTTCCATAGATTTACCAAGTCCTGAGGCACCTTGATTAGGACTTGTGACAGTCAACCAGTTTGAAACTAGTTTATATTTGTCCTGTAGACATGCCTTCAAGAAAACAAAGTGGTTTTTAAGATGAGGTTTCTCTCTTCTGCCTCCATATACCTATGCTGCCCACCCTCATATATTCTGTTGGCAAATTCATAACAAATTGTGCAACCACAATATCTTGGAACTTGTGTGGTAAGGCTACAATCCTGCACATTTACTTGGGACTAAGTTATAGCACAATTCAATGCTCATTTTCTTGGAAGTCCCATTGAACTCAACAGAACTTTGTTGACTCAGAAGTAAACATGCATAGGATTGCAATTTTAGCCTCCCAGTAGGTAGGTTAGATGGAGTGAGTGCGACTTGCCCAGCAAGATTGCAAATGATCGAGGATCTCAGCCCAGATATCTCTCTCTCTCTCTCTCTCTCTCTCTCTCTCTCACACACACACACACACACACAACTGAAACATCCAACACTAGCAATTTTCATGATTATTAATCATGTTTGTATCTCCATTGAGCTCAGGGGTACATGTGGATGGAAATGACCTCACCTTATTCTCACAACAACCCTGTGAGGTAGAGTAGGCTGAAAGGGGCCCAAAGTTACCCAGTGAGGCTGAGCCAGGATTTGAACTCTGGTCTCCTAGGGGCTAAAGTCCAACTCATGAACCATTGAACCACACTGCCATTCAACTAGGCAATAACTGTAATTTGAGCCCACAATCTACAGAGCCCTTCAGGTACATAATAAAGATCTGTGCTAAAAAAAAAAAAAAGGAAAGTGCAGTGTGTGGGAAATACTGTAAAAGAGAAGCTTTTTCACAACCTAGGTGTTTTTTTTTTAATGGGAAAGAAGGCTATTGCACATACTTTACAGAAGTCTTCACAGAGGATCAGAGGAGGCCTCACACAACCCCTGCTATGTGCAGCTAAGACAGCTGCCACCGCACGCAACCAAGTCACTACAATTAAAACTTGAATTCTCAGGACTATTTCCTGTGCATCTCACTCACCCCTTAGCAAAGAATGGTGACTGGCAGTGGCAGCTTTTGATAAATACTTAGCCAAGAAGAGTAACTTGCCTGACACTTACCCCAACATCTCCAACTTGCCTAGTTGCCAGCTGATGTCCTTCACTATTTGTGAGTTCACTTTGTGTGGGTGCTGCGTGGCTCATAGTCTGTCTATCCCCTAAGTTTCCCCAGTGAGGTCTGTTTACTGCTTGGTTCTGCATTCAGGAGGAGACCTGATCCCATGTCTTTACACAGGGAGTGCTGGGGACAGGCCAGGTGTGTAAAAATGTAAAACACACAATATAAAAATTAAAATCAATAACCAAAAAACGACTTCTTTGTAAGTTGCTATAAAGTCTGCATGATAACATTCTTACGAACTGCACACCGAGGCGTTTCTTAACATGCCCAGCAGCATTTTTCTCTGCTCTACTCCCCCTCCCATTTTTAATTTATTTTTTGCTTAGTATCCAGCCTGAAGTATGCTGATGAATTCCAAAGCTTGCTTGCTGTTTTTGTGATGATTCACTTCATCAGCCGCGCATGCGTTTTTTTCCTATACTGTGGAGTAGCTCCGTCCTGCACATGCGCTTTTTGGATCCCCCTCGTTTGCCACTCTAAATATGGCGGCAGATACGGCCCGATGTGAGTACCAAAAGGCTAAAAGATATGACGCCAAAAGATGAGCCCCTCAGGAGGGATACGCATGCGTATTGCTGCCGGTCGCTCTCGGAAGGCAAAGTGTTTGGTTCGTCGCTCTCTGGATATAGGAAAAGCACGTGGTGGAGCAGGGGTAGCCAATTAGGAGAGGGCTGGCATGACAACAGGAAACTGGAGAAACAAGCTCCTCCCTTGAGCTTATTGGCGGGAGACTGGTCAGGGATAGGGGGAGTGCGGTAAGTAAGGAGTATATGGGGCGCATGGGGTGGGAGTGGAGAAAAGCGTCCTTGTAGGCTGAGTGGGCATAGGAGGGATGGGGTGTGTGACTGAGCGAGCGAGCCCATAGCGAAGGGGATGCGTGTCTAGGGGATCATCTGGGGAGCAGGGCATATGGGGTTGGAGGCCAATAAGAATGGGGTGGGTAACGCCAACGGGTGCTTGTGGGGTGATGGGCCACTCCTGCAGAAAGGACTTCATGGAGTACTGGGACGGCGGCCCATATAAATGCAAACAGAGAAGAGAGGATTGCTGTGAGGAGGGATAGATGGGGATGCGTGGGGGAGCAAAAGGGGTTTGGGCAGGTTTATGGCTGCGTTTCCACTATCGGAGGCATGCTCTCCAGTGTGTAGTTGACGTGTGATCACACACACGGACATAAGACCCGCCCTGTTGAGTCAAACCAAATGGTTTGTCTAGTTCAGCCTCACCCAAATGGCTTTAAAAAGAAATAGGTAAAGCTTTGTGGAGCAGAGTCCAACTAATGTGTTCATAGTATAGTTATTCAACTATACAAACACAGTTTACTCTCTCTCTCTCTCTGTATATGTGTGTGTGTGATACTGTACTGTGTGTGTGTGTGTGTGTGTGTATGTATGTATATATATATATATACACACACACATACATACATACTGTGTGTATACACACAGTGTATATGGTATGCGCTATTCCACTGCTCTAGTATTCAATATAGTTGAATACTAGTGCTAATGTTGAATATTGATAGCCAAAAGCACAACCCTCCCATGTTTATAGAGATAATCAGTGTCGGGGGGGGGGGGCAACCACAGAGTGTCACTATTGCTGCCAGCCCTGCTTGTGAATTTACTGTCGGGCATCTGACTGTTCACTCCTGATAAACAGGATGCTTATGTCCTCCGTCTGATTCAGTATGGCCATCTTTGTGTGCCTCTTCATAGAAGGCTAAGGGCTAAACTTTCACAGGAGACAGTCAAACGCTTTCCCAAAGTTTTGGTTCTGTGTATATGTGTGTTTAACTGAAAAACTGTCACTGGCAAGTACCAGTTTCTTTCTGCAGAGGAAAAATGGAGAGGGAAGGGCTGCTTTTGACCCTTTTCCTTCCTCCTGATTGTCCAGTCAAAATTGCTCTTCCCGAGATGCCTCGTGTCCCAAGAGGACAAGATATGGAGACTCTATCTCCCCTCTCCCTTGGGACAGCTTGGAGATGGGTAATTTTGAATGGATAAACAGCAGGAAGGGGAGGGTTTAAGCAGTGCCCCTCCCAGCTCATTGCCCCCTCAGGCTGCTTTTCAGGGTTTTTGTTTTTTAAACCTATCTGGAGACTATTCAAGCATCTCCTATGTAATGTCTGCTTTGGTCCAAAGTGTCATCAGTGTCACTTCAATATATCTCTTCTGACTTCATTCATGGCACAAAGGATTGAATTCTTCTGTCCCGTCACCTTGCATTAATATAAGAAAAGTCTTTAATTTCTGAACCGTAATATATCTGGGGAAGGTGAAAGCAGATGCCACATTTGCAGAGGAGTGAAGTGGCAGGGAAAGGAGACTGTGGACAGGATCATTGATTCCATGAGGGGAGACTTACTGGATGCCCTAGCAATAAGTAGTGTGAACAACAGCTGCAAAAGGAGTCTTGAGTACTTGTGGCTTGAGTTGACATGCATTTTCATTCTGCACTGGGAGTGTAACCAGAGGCTGTGCAGAGCTTTGCGGGGGTATGGATTTGATGGAGGAGTGAGTTGTCCGTTGACATGGAGTACTCTTCATTCTCCTAGGAATGCCAAGATGGAGAGCAAACGGAAACCTTCCCTGGGAGGCTCTGGCGTGGGTGAGCCCACTCTGTCGCAACGGAAGAGGCAGCGAGGAGGGGATTGGGATGAGGATGGCCCCTCACAGTTTGAAGAAGAATTGGCTTTTCTGGATGAGATGGAGGCCGAGATAGCTCTGGAGGTGAAGGAAGCGCAATTGGAACCTGATGACATCCCCCTTGGTGAGTTAGATGGGTGCCGAAAAGGGAGAGGGGCTCCTTAGGAGAGCAAGGCTCAGGAGTGGAGGGAAAAAACAGTGAGGCCTCTGGAAAAGGTTTTACTTGGTGCATTTTACCAAAGGAAGTACATAAGAACATAAGAAGAGCCTTGCTGGATCAGGCCAAAGGCCCATCTAGTCCAGCTTCTTGTTGTTTCCTGTTGTCACTCCCTTGCACCTGGCACAGATAACCCGTTTCCTGTTGTCACTCCCTTGCACCTGGCACAGGGAAAACCTACTTCTAAAGCCAGGAGGTTGCTTATGGCTGCATGTCATAGTGATGGCTCTTGTTTTTCCTTAATTCTTGGAAGCCGTGGATGCCAAAAATAGACTGTTCATATACATTTTTGAGAATTTCATACAATATGAAAGTTACATATACTGTAGTTTTGCTAGATTTATATTCATTGTTTTTGTTTACCATTCAGTATTTTTATGACTTTTATTGTGTCAAGTTACATAGTACTTGACACAATAAGTACTATTTTAAATTGTATTTTAAAATACAATTTTATTTTTCAACCACCAGTTTGTGACTTTGCCTCCCTTTTGGGACCTTTTGACTTTCTGGTGCTGCCTTTATCATCTTCTTGCTCTTTCCCACCTGCAGATTGCAGGACTTGAGAGGGGCAGGATCTTTATAGTTCAGGGTCTGGGATTGATCAAAAGGGAGTCGAGGCTCATCTCTGACCTTGGTTTCTCTACTACTCCTTCAAGGTAATCTCTTTTCTTCCGTGCGAAATCCCAAGTGGCAAAGGCCACTGCCTCCCAAAATCAACCCCAAAGAGGAAGCCCTTTGCTTCCAGCAAGTGGAACTGGACTATTACGTGGGTAAGTCTGTAGCCATGATAAGATAATGACAAATAGGTCTTGAAGGCATTGGGGTTGGGCGGGTTGGGCCTTGGGAATCTCTAGTAGCATTCAGCCTTCTGGGAAGTGGTTTTCAGAACTAGGTATTCCCTTCTCACAAAACAATAACTCTCTGCTACTAGAGGGGAAGTCTGACGTTCCTGGGGCTTTTGGTAATTACAATAGCCCCACAGTGTCCTTAGCTCTGTTTGCCAGAGTGGACCAAGTCTGGAAGTCCCCAAAAGGTTGTCATCCCATTTTTCCGATGTAGTGTGGGAAGGTGCTATAGCAAACTTGTAGGAAGGTGTCTTTAGAAATATTCATGTAGAACTTTGGCTTTCAATTTTGGGAAAAAAAAAGTGTCTAGCCCTCATGGTATGGTATTTAAACCTATGGAAAACAAAATGGGCAGTTTCTGCTGGGAATTTGGAAAACCTAAAAGGAGACTAGAGCTTCCCTTCAGATCTAAACTCTTGTCTGTTACACTTGCTAAGCGGTTTTTGTGCGCTATGATATTTTTTAGTGGAGGGACGTTGTATCCAAGTTTACAGTGGTGGCGATTCTGCATAGTCATTATGTGCCTTTGGAAAGTGCTTGAAGTGATTGCCCAGTGTTTTCAGTGATTAGGTGGCTGGATTTTCAATAACTGACCCAACCTCTTCTTGAGGCAGGTACTCACATCCCTGGATTCCCAGGATCCACCCAGGGTCCAGTTCCTGTCTTGAGGATGTTTGGCGTCACTGTATCAGGCAACAGTGTTTGCTGCCACATCCATGGCTTTGCCCCTTATTTCTATGTGCCCGCCCAGGCTGGTGAGTATGTGCAGATATGCTAGAAGGGACTATCCCTCACCATTCTCTCTGTTTCTGCAGCTTAATCATAGGCTGTGTTTGTTTTTCAACTCGGAAATAGCAGGAAGTGATGTTCCTAGCATGCTTGAATATCGTGGCTACCCAGGCTCCCAAAATGAACGGAAATGACCAAAAATCAGAATGGCTGCTGTTGCTCCTCATCCCTTGCACTACATCTCCCAATATCTTTATTTCCTTGTCCCTCGTACTACATCTCCCAAGTTCCTTTGCAGCCAAGCAGCCTTCCTATTGGTGCATGAGGCCGCCATCTTTTCTAGCTTCAAGCTCTCAGTTGAAACTTCCAGCGTGGTGAGCGAGCTGGAAGGAGGAAAAAAAAAAACGCGACCCGAGCACGCTAGAAGCTGAAAAACAAACGCAGCCATATTCTACTCCTCTTCCAACGCTTCTCTTCCCTCCCCCCACAATGTTTCTCCCAGGATTCCAAGCGGAGCACTTGGCTGACTTTCAGCGGGAACTGAACACAGCTGTGATCCGAGACATGCGGTCCAACAAGGATGGTCTGAGCCAAGCTGTTCTAGCAGTTGAGATCTGCAACAAGCAAAGTGAGTGAGAGGCAGAGAGAATTTATGCAAGCACCTGCTATGTAAGATGTTTTGTTCGGCCCAGATTTGGAGTGCCCACTCTGCCCTAAAATCCCAACAGTGATCCTGCTCTTGTAGCAATCGGAAAAATTATTGCCTTTTCACACCCAATCCCAATGATGCTATCCTGATGCTTTGACTGTTATACCATCTCTTCAGTGCTATCATAATGGTTGAGTTGGGTCTGAATAGATAAGGTATAATTTCATTCATTCATATCCGATCCTTCTTCCATGATGGAACTTCCCTACTGTGTTCCAGGAGGTCAAACATCCAAGCACTTCCCCAGACCTAGACCTGTTTAGCTTCAGCAGTATTGTTGCAGCCTTCACGCCCTGTAAAGTCCTTTAGAGCAGGGGTTCCCAACCCTTTCCCGGCTGAGTGCCACTCTCCTCCTGAGTACCATTGGAAGTGACTGGCGATGACATCATCACCAGTTACTTCCGGGTTTTCAGAGGCCAGAATATGCAGGGAGGAGGCTCTGGGTAGGTTCCTTAGAGACTCGGCCAAAGGCAGGAGCTTCTTAGGAGCAAAAACCAAAAGCGCCGCATCGGAGTGGGGGTCCAGCGGTACAAGTACCACCAGCAGTTGGCCGAAGTACCACTGGTGATACTAGTACCACAGGTTGGGAATCCCTGCTTTAGAGCCTTTATTTAAAAAAAATATATACTTTTTTTAATGCTCAAAAGTGGTATACAATAATAGAATTACAAAACCACATAATTAATGTATATTTTGTAGTATAACCTCTAAAAAATGTGCAGAGCTAGGTTGAGAAGGTGCAGAAATGGAAGCCATTGATATCAGAGTAGAAGTCAGAAGTGTGTGGAAGATGCGGTTGTAAGGGGATCTTGAGTCCCCAAAGGAGCCTGAATTCCCCCTGTGCTTTCTGACTGTTTTCTCTCGTGTCAGACATGTATGGCTACCATGGGCAACATCTCTTACCCTTCTTGAAAATTACGATGGCAATGCCTCGGCTCATCGCCCCAGCCAAGAGGTTGCTGGAACAGGGACTGCGGTGTGGGACATTGGGAATGCACCACTATCAAGCTTATGAGGCCAATATTGACTTTGAAATCAGGTACGGTCCCCTACCAAGGCAGCTGACTTCCCTCCTCAGAAACCAGATGCTCTTGTCCTGCTCAGCCTAACAACCAGGGTTATGTACATTCTGCAACCAGGGTTATGTACATTCTGCAATCTCAGCAGAATAATGCTTCTAGTCCTCATGTTTCCTTGGAAAAGCTGTGACATTTGAAGAAGGCTCAGAAGCTAAATGGGGCAGGAATGTGCTGCTTTTGGAGGATATTGTTGCTTGCTCATCTGAAATGAATGCCCAGGATCATGCAATGCATCACCCTAACTGGAAGTGAAGTACAGACACTGGGTGTGTTGGTCCCTGATGGGGAAGCTGTTCTAGATTCTATTTTTCTCTGTGCCTTTAATGCTCCCATTTGCTCTCCTTCAACTCTTCCCCTTTACTGCCCTATTTGGGAATGGTGGGGAAGATGAAAATGTTCAAGTCTCTCTCCCCAGCTTTCCTCAACCCCACAATTTGTCTCCAACTTAGGTTTATGGTAGACCGGGACGTTGTTGGCTGCAACTGGATCGAGTTGCCTGCTGGCAAGTATCGCCTGCGGCAGGAACAGTCTCCTGGAAGTTCCAGCAAGGAGAACCCGCCCAAGGTGCTGTGTGGAGGGGGAGCAGGTCACTACAGGAATAGAGGGGCTAGAACAGGGAGTCTGCTGCTGTAGAACTGGTGCAGCTCAGTGGTAGAGTGCACAAATGCTTTGCAAGCAGAAGGTCCCAGGTTCAGTCCCTGACATTTCTGGGGAAGAGCTCTGTCTGAAGCCCTGGAAAGCCATTGCCAGTCAGTGGTACTGAGGTGTCATTGCAGGTGGTCCTGAGCTAGATAAACCAAGGGTCTGAGTCAGTATAAGATAGCTTTGTGCCTGCATACGTGTATGTGATGATATATGCATGGTTCAGAGGGGGGTTTAGGATATGGAGTGGATTTGGGGGGGGGCTTTGACTTTTTTGTTGGGTCAGAAGCCCTTGGCAAAGAGTTTCTGGGAGATTGTTGGGTGTTATTGGTCACCAGGGGACTATATTACACAGTAGTGTGTTGAGACCTTTCAGAGGTGTGGGGTCTCCGGTTGGGAAGGTGCAAGGGTCTTCCAGGGTTGAAGACTGCTTCTTGAGGACTCTGAGAATGCCACGCTTGTTAAATCTGCCTTTTCTCTTCCCACCCCTAGGTGTCGCTCTGTCAGCTGGAGGCTGATGTGGCCTGGATGGATTTCGTCAGCCATCCCCCTGAGGGGGAGTGGCAACGCATCGCCCCATTACGCGTTCTTAGTTTTGATATTGAATGTGCCGGCCGCAAAGGTATCGGGAAACTTTGAGGGGCAAGACATGACGGGGAGGTAGATTTACAGCCTGATCCTGGACATGTCTACGCAGAAGTCCCATTCTGTCATTTCCCATAGAGTTCAGTGGGTCACTTCCATGTGACTAGGCTTAGGATTTCAACCTGCTAGAGATGGGAGGTTAGAATTGAGTGTCCTTCCGGATAACCCCAGAAGGGTTATAACCCTGGGAAGTTTCAAAACCCTGAAATGGACTTCATTTCTGTTTCAGCATGAATACTTTGGGAGGAATGAAACTGTTTGGTGGAAGGTGGACATCAGTTTGGTGGAGAAGTGGAAACATTTGCAGTCCTTCTACAAAACTGTGTATTATGGGGTGTGTCTTAAGCAGTGGGTTCTGGCCAGAGGCTTGCCCAGGGGAATTGGTAATTGCCAAAGGTGAGTGGAGAACCACCAGGCTGCCTTAGCTGCTTTTAGCCAAACAGTTTCTTTGGGTGAATGAAGCAGCTGCGTGAATATGGTGGGTTAGTGATGAAAAATTACGTTCGTTCATTTTTCAGAATGAACAATTGCTTGCTATGTTTTCAGATGCTGGGTGGTGAGTTTTTTGTTTGTTTTTTGAGGCTAGAACTAGAAAAAAGTTATGAGCTGATATAGCGGTTCTCAAAGTTCTCCCCATGAGGCAGGGGGAACTTTGAGTGTTTGCGAGGGCGGAGCCAGCAGCAGTGAAACCGCCCCCGAAACCGCCATTGCTGCACTTACCGGGGCTTGGGGGAGGCGTGCACAACCCTCTGCAGGCCTCCCCGGTCTTCGGATCGCCGCAAAACGGCGATCTTCGGGTGCTTCTGGTTTTCGCGAAAACTGGAAGTACTCGAAGATCGGGGAGGCCTGCAGAGGGTTACTCAGGCCTCCCCGAAGCTCCCCCAAGCCTCGGTAAGTACAGCAACGGTGGTTTCCGCCCTTAAGGGGGCAGGGGACAGCTAAAGTTCTCAATGGTGGATCGTGACCCACAGTTTGAGAACCACTGGGCTAATAGCTTTTGAAATGACCCCTTTGCTTTCTTGTTAGGAGTGAAATTATGATAGCAGGTTCACCATTGTTAAGGTTTCAGACCCACTCTGTAGCCATCCAAGGGAAGGGGATGTTTTCAGCTCTTGCAATAACCCTGCCCCCTTTTGTTTCCCCCTAGGCATTTTCCCTGAACCAGAGAAGGACCCGGTGATCCAGATTGCGAATATGGTCCTACGCCAGGGGGAGAAGGACCCTTTTGTGCGTAACGTCTTTACCTTGCAGAGCTGTGCCCCTATTGTCGGTTCTCAGGTGCTCTGCTTCCAAAAGGAGGAGGAACTGCTCAAGGTAAGAGTGGTGGTTTCAGAGCTGGAGGATGGGGTGGGCCTGGAGCACTGATAAAGGGAGCTGAGTGACAAGGGGTGTGTGTGGGGGGGCGGAACCTGGGTAATATCATGAAATGCTGTGTAAAGATCCTAAAGATCCAACGTGGACTGAAAGGGGTGATGCACGGAGGTTTGTGTACAGGGGTCATACCTGTTTATGTAAAGGTCTGTCTGCCTCCTTTATTGCTGGAGGTTTTGGTGATTTGAATCTGTTCTCTCTCAGAGGCGTTGTCGGTGGGGGGGCGGTGGGTCCCCAGGTGGGGGGGGCGATGGGGGGTGCACAAGCCACAGATTTGCACAAGTCTGTCAATGACAGGTAGTGGGGGCAGGTGAAGGCTGGGTCACAACTAAGCCCCTCAAGCCTTGACACTATTCATTAGGGCTGCCTCATTACAAGAAATGGATTGGGTTTTTTTTGCAAATAAATAAATAATTTTTTTCTTTCTAGATAACTTTTTTTTTATAAGTCTCTTAAAGCTAGGTGGGTCCCAATAGAGTGGCATTTTAAAAAGTGGGTCCTGGTGCTAAAATGTTTTGAGAACCACTAGTAAACCACCAGAGACCTGGGAGAAGGAAAGTGAAGCAAGAGGCAGTTTTTTTTCAGACTAGTTTTCTGTTTTTGTTTTTTGCAGTGTTTGTTTGCTTTTTTTCTCTTGAACTTTGGTAGCAGGGTCTGGAAGAGCCCTGCCTGAGAGTCACTATCAGAGTTGGCAGTACTGGGCTGATGGACTTTGGTCCAGCTTTGGCCCAGCTAATGGTCTAACTTTGGTATAAGCAGTTTCATATCACTCACCAATTTCCTTCCAGGCCTGGGCAGAATTCATTCGGATTGTGGACCCTGACATCATCACTGGTTATAACATTCAGAATTTTGACTTTCCATTTCTCATCACCCGTGCACAAACCCTCAAGGTAATTTTAAAGCTAATTTTATGTATTTGTGTACCATTTTTCAACGGTCGTGGTTCTCGATGCAGTTCACAATAAGAACACCAGGTTTACTGTAGATGATCCTGCCCTTGCAAAGATAGATCTGAAATGCCAAGTGCTTTTAACAGTATCAGACAATGTTATTATGCAGCAGCCAAAGTGGCACTAATGGGCAAATTTTCTTAAGAGTCGTCTTACCCACCGCTCTACATTTTGCAGCCCTTAGGACTCTCTCTATGGCAGTGTTTCCCAAACTTTTTTGACCTGTGGCTCCCTTAACCATTGGCGACAGCTCCCCATTACATTATGTGGATGCCTGCCAATTGGCATTGCTCTGTTTTCCGAGAGGATTCCGTGGCACTCCACGGCTCCCCTGGCTGGTTTCCGTGGCTCCCATAGGGAACTGCTGCTCTAAGGCAAGAGCTGTGGGAGTCACTGAGCAAACGGGGACATATCAAGTCTTCTCCCCGGTCCTTCTGCTGGTGTTGCTGCCTCACCAGACCTGCAACAGTAGCCATGAAGAACTAGGTCCTCCCTGGAATACCTTATCAAAGAGATTTAGACAATGAATCAACTTGGTTTTCTTTTAAAATAAAGCCAGCACCACTGCATCATCACACGGGGGATTTAGTTAGGATTGGGCTGTAAAAGTTGCAACCCTGTTTCAGTTCTGTTCCTGCACTGTTTGTACCTTCCTGCCATGCCCTACAACTTTGGGTTTTTTTGCACTCCCAGGTCTCAACATTTCCATTTCTGGGTCGGATTCCTGCCCGCAAGTCCTTCATCCGTGACTCTTCCTTCCAGTCTAAACAGATGGGCCGGCGGGAGAACAAAGTCATTAACATAGAAGGCAGAGTTCAGTTTGATCTGCTACAGGTAAGGGAGGATGGAAGGCAGGTGGCTGGTCATCCTATTTCACAGACAGTAAAGCTGAGGCTGAGAGGCAATTATAGCCCACATCTCCCAGGGACAAGGCCCGTATTCGATCCTGTTGTCGTTTCACAGCTTCCTTCTCTTGCTCCCCCTCCAGGTTCTCTTGCGGGATTATAAATTGCGCTCCTATACGTTGAATGCAGTCAGCTATCACTTCCTGCAGGAGCAGAAGGAAGATGTGCAGCACTCCATCATCACAGACCTACAGGTAACAGCTGTCAGCCAGTTCTTATGACTGACCAGCTATCCTCACTGTTGAATATGCTTATTTTGGCGGCTGTTATCCCTGATCATCATTTTATTTGATCTCCATCTGTTGTGGAATTAATTTGATGCATCTGCTCTGGTAGTTTGTTCTTGTAGAGGATCCTCCTTCTGCTATTTCAAATATCTTGAATGTTCAGGAAACTTGGATTGGCCCATAGGATACTTCTAACCAATGCTGACAACTCTCAAACCATCTCCAAATTTTGACTCTTGTTAGGGCAAAGAATGAACAGCCCTGGGTTTTGGTTTCAGCCAAAATTAGCCATTAATCTTTTGTTTTTGTTTTCCCAGAGGTACAGGTGCTTTCACTTCTGAATCTGCAGCCTTTTTCTCTCCTCCCCCCCCCCCCCCCCGCAGAATGGGTCCGACCAGTCGCGTCGGCGGCTGGCTGTGTACTGCCTCAAGGATGCCTACTTGCCCCTGCGGCTCTTGGAGAAGCTCATGTGTGTCATCAACTACATGGAGATGGCAAGAGTCACCGGTGTCCCTCTCAGTTACCTTCTGGCCCGGGGCCAGCAAATCAAGGTTGTCTCCCAGCTTCTGCGGCAGGTGAGGGGCACCTGTGGCCAGAGGTGGAGGCAAGGGAAAGGTTGAGGGCTGCCAGGGTTTCGCATCTTGTATCCAAAACTCAGAAGCATTTGATTACTAAACATGTCCAGTGTGCTAGTCTTTTTTGCAAAATATTTAGTTATAAAATCTCAGTTCTGGCCTGTTCTGTGCAGATTTTATATCGCCGAGCTTTGTGGCTTTAGTGGGGATTTGAGCCTTCTTGTGCTGACTTGAAAGTAAATGAGAGCACCCTCAAAAGCACACTTAAGTAGGCAACTCCTTCCATCTCTTCTCTAGACCTCTTCCTCCCTCCTCCTGTTTCCCATTGCCACAGTTTGACTTGATGATTGATTTGAAACAAATAATCTCCTGCCCTCCAGTGTAAAATATTTCCAGAGTGACTATTAAAAAAAACAAAACCATTTCTTCCTGGCCCACAGGTGTATGCATTAAAACTCCTGTTGCATATATACACCCTTGGGTAGAAATGTACAACGAAACAATTTAGAATAAAGACAATCGCAATTAAAACACTTCCCATTGAAAGATTAAAAAGGCTAGGAGAATAAAAGGTCTTCACCTGGGACCAAGAGGACAATCAAAGCAAGTGAGCCTCCCTGTGAAGAGAGTGCCACTACTGAGAGAGTTCTCCCTGGTTGCCACCTGGTTCGCCATGAATGGCATGGGCATTTGGAGGAGGGGCTTCCGAAGATGACCTAAGTGTCTGGACAGGATTCTGTTGCCCTGTGTGGGGTAGGGGGATTAGGCCGACTCAGGCAAGTGGCAGTGAGAAAATGTCTGGAACCTTTTAAGGAGGAAGGAAGACAGAGCTAACTGCACCAACATGGCACTGTGTTGTATTGCTGGTTCTTTAAACCCTCGTTGTAAGAGACAACTGCTATTCACCAGCAGTATCCTCGCAGATTACAGACTTTTCCACAGTGTATCGGGTATACGGGCAAAGACGCCATGTCAAAAAGGAAAACTCTTTGAACTTCAAAGAGTTTTCCTTTTTGACATGGCGTCTTTGCCCGTATACCCGATACACTGTGGAATAACTGCTGGCCATGAAACATTTCGCAACAGATTACAGACTTGAGATCAGTTGAGAGTTCTGGTGTTCGGATGAGTAGTTTTGCCACAAGTGCTTCAATGACTACTCACCCATGCCTTGTCAAGGGTGAAAGGGAAAGGACCCGTCTTTTTTTTTTCTCTCTCTCTCTCTCTTTCATGTTGCTTTGTAAATCGCCTTGTATGGTATTCTACAAATCATGAACAACAACAAATAAAGAGAAGTTTGGGGCATCAGTAGGTAGTGCAGAGATTGGTGGGACAAACCCATGTGGAGGTGACCCTGTGGGCCTTGGGAGAGTGCCAGAAGATGATGATATTATTATTATTATTTATTATTTTATTATATTAACAGTATTTATATACCGCTTTTCAACAAAAAAGTTCACAAAGCGGTTTACAGACAAAATCAAATGATTAAATGGCTCCCTGTCCCAAAAGGGCTCACGATCTAAAAAGCATGCAGAACACCACCACCAAACAGCGACCAGAAAAGACACTGTGCTGGGGTGAAAGGGGGGAGTAGTTACTCTCCCCCTGCTAAATATAAGAGGAGCACCAATTGAAAAAGTGCCTCAAGCTATCAAACTGACTCTTCTGTCCTCCCAAAGGCCATGAAGCAGAATCTGGTGATGCCAGTGGTGAAGACAGAAGGTGGGGAGGACTATGCTGGCGCTACCGTCATTGAGCCGCTGAAGGGGTAAGACGTGCGGTGGGAGCTGAAGCTGGGGAAATGAGCCTTCCCTGACCCAGACCAGGAAAAGGGGTGGAGGCGGGCTTGCCTCTTGCTCTAGTGCCGTGATGGCGAACCTATGACATGCATGTCACAGGTGACATGCGAGGTCATTTTGGGTGACACGCCAGCGTTTCCCTCAGGGCCCCAACACACCTTATATTTTCGCAAAAGCATTACAGGCTTCTCTAAACATTTAGGGCACGGATTTTGGCAGACCCCTTTCAAATTATTCTCTAGTAAAACTCAGCAACAAAAAAAGTCACTAATGTTAAATAAAATGCAATGTGTTTTATAGTTGTTTTCAGTTCAGTTCAATTCAAAATTACTGTTAAAAGTAGCAATAGTCAAAGTACTATTAAAAGTTTGAGGGGGGGGGGACACACACCAGCAGAGTCAAGTTAGGCATTTTTCAAAATCTTTGACACACCAAGCCCAAATGGTTCGCCATCACTGCTCTAGTGAGTCCAGTGCCTGAGTTCACGCAGGAGGAATAATGGGAGGGGGTTGGCAGCCAGGATACAGAGACGGTGAAAGGGTGCGGAGGAAAGGAAGAGGGTTAAGGAACAGTGGGAATGAGAGCCTTGGAGCCTGGACTTTTCAGTTCGGGAAAAGGATGGGGTGAGGAGGATTCTGATAGCATTGAATGGGGTGAGGAGCCAAGATGTGTTATGCCCACCCAAGAGATGGAGCGAGGGATAAGAATGGGAACCCTTGTGTTTTCTGGGGGCCGGGGGATTGATCAGAATAGGGTGTTCATTATGGTGGGGAGGAAGAAAGGCCAACCAAAATGACCTGGGACCCTGGAACACCTTCCCTGTGAGGAAAAGCTGGTTTATTTGGGGTCTTTTAGTTTAGAAAAAAAAAGTGACTAAGCAGCGACATAATAGAGAACTACATAGAAGGATCTGGGAAACGGGATGCAAGACTCAGTGGATTCCTTCCATCAGATCCAACAGGGCTCTTCTTACGTTCTTAACAGACCTCCCTAATCTTTTCTTTCTTCCTCCTGCTGTTTTTCTTGTTCAGCTATTATGATGTACCCATAGCTACCTTGGACTTCTCTTCCCTGTACCCTTCCATCATGATGGCTCACAACTTGTGCTATACCACACTGCTGCAGCAGGGGGCAGCTGAGCGCTACGGGTGAGTGGAGGAGGTTGTATAGTTGCTGTCTTATGCTGGCTGGGCTGTACCAAAAATTGAGGGAGAGTGTGGCATACCTGTGTGAACAGCTAAATGAAATGACCACACTGCAGCCCTATAGGATGGGGAAAGGATTCCTCCCTCATGCTGGATGCTGCAACCTGACCATGAAGAATGCCAAGTTTCCACTTCCACCCTGCCTGAGACTCCAGAAAAAGGGGATAGGTCTTCTCCCCCACTCTTAGTGGTGTGTAATTCATGAGGAAATCTTGGGAGTGGGTGGGAGCTAACCAATTTCTAGAGAGGACACTGGGCAGAGATGGGGATGTGCAAAAAGGGCATAGTTTGTGTACCCTGTGACAGATCATTGCCTTTTCTTGCTAGGCTTTCATCGGAGCAGTTCATCCGCACCCCAACTGGGGACCATTTTGTGAAGACTTCTGTCCGCAAAGGGCTGTTGCCCGAGATCTTGGAGAACTTGCTGGCTGCCCGCAAGAGGTGAAGCAGGAGGGAATCTCTGCAGGGTTCAGATGAGGGGAGGGCAGGCGGTAGAGCACCTGCCTTGATTGCACAAGGTCCCAGGTTCAGTCTCTGGCATCTTGGGTTAAAGCATCTCATGTAGCAGGGCTGAGGTAGGCCTCTGAATCTGCAGCCCTGGAGAGCCACTGCTGGTTAGTATTGGGCTAGATCAGGGATTCTCCACCAGTGGTACTAGTACCACCAGTGGTACTAGTACCACCAGTGGTACTTCGACCGACTGCCAGTGGTATTCGGAATGCCGGACCACTGGAACCCTGCTCCGATGTGGCACTTTCGACGGTGCGTTTTCACTTCCGAAAGGCTCCTGCCTTTGGCCAACCCTTTCAGGGACGCTGAGAAGGCCCCTCCCACCTGCCCAGAACCTCCTACCTGGCCTCCAAAAACCCAGAAGTAACTGGTGATGATGTCATCACCAGTCAGTTCCAGTGGTATGCAGCAGGAGGAGAGTGGTGCCGGAGGTGGTACTTGGCCGGGAAGGGGTTGAAAACTCCTGGGCTAGATGGCCTAGTACTCCAGCTCGGTATGAAGAAGCCAGCATGCATCCTTATGCTCTTTGAGGGATGGGTTCTAGGTTTCCTATCATAAGGGGGCAGTAAGATTTAAGGGGTTCAGAAAAGGGGAGGAAGGGTTAGCTGGGCCTCATGGCTGGGGAATTGAGGCAAGATCTAAAATGCTTGGCTTCCATGAGTGGGAGTGGGTATTAAAAGAGCTGGGATAGGAGCTGGAGTATTTGGGCTTGGAGGGATGTGAGGGAGGTAGTGTATATAACCAGTGCATGGAAGCTAGTAATTTGGAGACTAGAAGGGACCAGGCAGAATTCGTGTTTGAAAATGTCAAGCTTGAGCATGAGGGTTGGTGCCACTCGTGGCTGGGCATTCTGGTTCTTCTGACATGGCAAAATATTTTCCCATGCAAGATGAGGACCGGTCGGAGGGGCCAAAATGGACTCACGGATGATGGTTCCTTCCTCTCCTGCACCTTGTTGCATCGTCTCTCTTTCACACAGGGCCAAGGGGGAGCTGCAGCGGGAGACGGACCCATTCAAGCGCCAAGTGCTGGATGGCCGCCAGCTGGCCCTCAAGGTCAGCGCCAACTCCGTTTACGGCTTCACGGGGGCCCAAGTGGGCAAGCTGCCTTGCCTGGAGATCTCTCAGGTAATCCCGGCCTCTCTTAAACCGAAGGAAGTTCATGGGTCATGCTATTGTTTTATTATTACATGCAAATGTCACCGAATGCGGGAAACTGCTGTTACAGATTCCCCTCTCTGTTATCAGACCAGTCCCTCCTTGCATATCAGCAGAGGGCAGGGCAGGTGATGATTAAGTTATCCCTCATTTGCTATCGCTTAAGCTGGCGGAGTGAATTCCTAAGGGCAGGCTTGGCATGGCGATGCTTGGTCTGGCCTGGCTGTCTGCTTGTGATGATTTTATTAAGTTTAATTTTTGAACTCTTCAGTGAGCAGACGCGTTAACAGTACATTGATAGTGGGTTTGGGACAGACCAAAGGAAGTCCTGCCTCGTACGATGCATAACTAATGTTTTGGAATACACCAACACAAGGTGTGGTGACTGCTGCTAGGCTAGGAGGAGGAGGATGCTGATAATTATTATTGTATGTATTTTTTTAAAAGAGATTAGAACAATTCCTCTCTACTGTTGTTAGCCCTGACAGCTAAATGGAAACTCTACATATAGAGGTCTGTAGATGCCAGATGCTTGGGGAAGGGGGAAGGCCAGCTTGTTGAGCATCTGACTAACCATTTTTGCAGCCAAAATGCTGGACTGGACGCAGCTCTCCAGGGTTTTAGGCAGGGTCTTTCCCAACCCTACCTGGAGATGCTGGGGATTGAACCTGGGACCTTCTTCATGCAAAGCTGGTGCTCTGAGCTATGGCCCCATTTGGAGGCCCATCAAAAACCCCCCGGCCTGACCGTTTTCTATTGACGATGCAAGATAAGCAGTCATTTGAGTACTATCCACATGCAAACGGATGCAGCTTTATTGTTGTTGTTGTTTTTCACATTTTTATATACTGCGTTTTCCTCCAAGGAACTTGGGGCAGTTTGTTTGTTTAAAGAATTTATATCCCACCTTTCTCCCGACAGGGCAACCAAGGCGGCTTTCAGAATTAAAGCATATTAAAAATACAAAGTACAATAAAATAATTAAAACAAAGCAATCAAAACAGACAAGCACCAGTGGGTCACGTAAGATTACATTTGATTAAAAAATCACCTGGCTTTATCTGGCTCCTCCCCTTCCTTTTACCTTCACAGCAAATGTGTGAAGTAAGTTAGCCTGAGAGAGAGAGAGAGAGTGACTGACCCAAGGTCACCCATTATGCTTCATGGCTGAGCAAGGATTTGAACCTGGGTCTCCTTTGGTCTAAGCCCAACACTTTCATCACTGTACACCACATTAAAATGTTAGTATTTAACAGACTGCAACCATTGCTTCACTCGATCAGAGCAAATGCCCATCTACAAATCACACCTACCCCCCCCCCCCACACACACACACTCACACTTAGTAAAAGAAAACAACAGGCCAGTCTTTGTTGGCACAGTCATGATTGCTCGCTGTGGCTGGGATGAAGTGAAGCTCTTTCAGTCCAGTCAGCTAGAAATGAGCTGTGGTGGGACGAGTTCCTTCACCACTTGCATAACATCTGCGTGGGAAATGGAGCCTCCTGCAATGTTGTTAACTGTTGCCAGAGAGTTCTGTCAGCCCACAGGGACCATGCCTGGTATGAGTGACTGCATGTGGGCATACTTCTCAAAACATCACTGGGTTGGCTCCCAAGGAGGGCAGGTAGAAGGAAGCTTATGCAAACTAATTTCCCACCCCCTCCTCATTACAGCAACCTGTTGATGCCATTGTAGATCCACTCCTGGGGGGGTTGGGGGATCATCTGGAACCAGTAGCATGTACGCGGACCGTCGTTTGGTGCTATGCTAGCTCCTGGCCGGCAAGGTGTGGCAGTTGCCATGGTGACCAAGCCACGCCAGAGCCCTGAAAATGGTGGCATGAGCTCTGCAGAACTCCAGCATGTGGGTTTCCTGGGCGGGGAAAGTCCCTCCTGCCCGCCCTTGCCCCCTTATCGTCGTTTTCTGAGCTCTAGCGCAGCTGAAAACCCAGAAGTAAGTGGCGATGATGTCATCGCCATGTCCTTCTGGTGGTACTCAGTGTGCCGGCGGCCCCAGAGGTGGAACACCACCCCAAAGGTTGGGCTGTAGAGGTGCACTCAGCTTGGCACAGCTGAGGTCTCTGATGGCTTTGAGTGGGGGTGGCAAATGTGAGTAAGCATCAGTGGGCCTGAGATGCAAGTAGGGGTAGTGGGGGAGGTTCCGGTTAAGTCTCAAGCGATGGGAAGAGTGAGTCTCCCTTGAGCGTTTCATATCTCGCTTTCGTCCCCCTGTCCAGAGCGTGACCGGATTTGGGCGTCAGATGATTGAAAAGACAAAGCAGCTGGTGGAATCCAAGTACACCATTGGCAATGGTTACAGTGCTGATGCCAAGGTGAGAGGGGAATAGGTGTTCCAGATATAATGGAGGGTCCTACCAGGCAAGGGGATGAAAGAGAGGTTGGAGAGGATAAGCCGCTTCCTTGCGGGAAGAAGTCCCATGAAGGATAATACTCCACTGTTGGATTTAGCGCTAGCTGACTTTTATCTCATCTCGGATATTGGCCGCCTTCTCTCGCCTCACATGCTGTCTCCAGTAGTATTTTCTTGTTCCGAATGGCTGTGGGGAGGGGAGGAACTGTAGCTGAGAGCGAATGGCAGGGAAGAAAGCTTGTCATGTGACTGGAAGGGCAGTGATGGCAGTGGAGCAAAGGGATGAAACAGGAGCCGCGAAAGGAAGAGAGAGCTGCACTGTGTGGCTTGTGGCGGCAGCAGCTCACCCTAGCTGTGCTGTGGCCACCAGCAGAACTGTGGGATGTGGTGTGGTCGGTCATAGTTTCCAAAGGTTTAGTCTAGTCTTATGCCATCGCAGGTAGTATATGGAGACACGGACTCCGTGATGTGCCGCCTGGGAGTGCCGTCGGTGGCCGAGGCCATGGAAATAGGCAGAGAAGCCGCTGCCTGGGTCTCCAGTCATTTCACTCCTCCCATCAAGCTGGAGTTTGAGAAGGTGAGTTGGGTGATTTGCCTCTCCCTCGCCTCCTCCCAGTGGGTGACTGCAGGCAGAGGTCATCATAACGCCTGCCCTTTGGAACAGGTTTGTGAAGAAGAAACATACACACACCACATACTGAATGTAAGATTCTCAAAGCACAAAGTGGCCTCCCCAAAGAATTGTGCTCATACAGTATAAAGGCAGAAAATAAAAAAAAGAGAAATTGAGATGCCAGGAAGGGAGGAAGAAGATGTGGAAAGAGCAGCAATGCTTCCTGTAAGTCAGTGGGTGCTGTAGAACATCTTTCAAAATTTGACCGTATTAAAGAGCTTGTCTGTGACTATTTCAGACCTCCTATAATTCCTGAGTGAGTTGTTGAAAGGCAGACATGCCTCTGTGGGCCTAGCTGTAGAACAGGGTAGACTTCCGCTGAAAGTCTAGCCTGCTCCAGACTGTGAAGGCATGGTTTAAAACTCCATTGAAGGAAACCCAGACTAAATGTTTACTTCTTAAACACTTATATACGGAACTAATCCCCATTCTGCTATAGTAGCTGTCAGGCTAGAAACTGCTCTGCGCAAAAAAAATCTTCAACAGTATGTTCTGTAGACCTACGGTAGAAGGGAATACAGCTCAGTGCCTCGCTTGAAAAGCTTATGTGTCAAACGCACTTGTTAAGAGGAGTGATCAAGGCAGACACTTTTGTACGTGATTGGATATTATTTTATGACTCTTGTAAATGGAAATACAAACCATTTACAGCCTTCTGCATTTCATGCAACATTTTGGAAAGTTACGCCTGGATGACTCATCCACTTGACTTTTTCCCCCCTTGGCTCTGGTTTGCTGACACTTGCTAACCATGAAATGATGTAACTTTCTTTGCAAAATGCTGACTGTTTTCTTATTTCTGGCTGCCAGTGTTCTCCTTTTGTATCTCAGTTTTTTAAGTAAACAGCTAATTTTTTTTTAAGTCTCAATAAAACTTTTGAAAGAGGTTTTGGCTTCCATGCCTGGAGGCTCATATTTGGATCTTTGCCGTTTCCTCAATCTGCCTACCTGCCAGGTGTACTTCCCCTACCTGCTGATCAATAAGAAGCGCTATGCTGGCCTGTACTTCTCTTCCAACCCTGACACCCACGACAAGATGGACTGTAAAGGCATCGAGACTGTGCGTCGAGACAACTGCCCCCTAGTGGCAAACCTTATCAACACTTGTCTGCAGAAGCTGTTGATTGACAGGTCTGTGGATGTTTGAGATGAAGCCCCATTCCAAGTAGAATGGACCTCTACTCAGCTACCAGCAGCCGAACGACCTCTGAGTAGTAAGGTGGGGGAGACCGTAGTGCATGCGTAGTCCAGGGTTAAAAAATATTTCACGTTTCCTGGGTGCGTGCTTCAAGAAGTAGCAAAAAAAATGGTAAATTGCATCCAAAAGTAATTTCCACCCCTTTTGGAACGCAGGCTCCTGCCTCTACTGGAGTCCGTTCCCCTCTATGAAAAGAGAAGAGCTTTGATGATCACGTGCTCCTCTCTCTGCAGGGATCCTACGGGTGCTGTGGCCCATGCCAAGGAGGTGATCTCTGATCTGTTATGTAACAGAGTTGACATTTCACAGCTGGTGATCACCAAGGAACTGACGCGTACAGCAGACGAATATGCAGGGCGCCAGGCTCATGTGGAGCTGGCTGAGCGGTGAGTGGAAGGAAGGAAGGAAGGCAGTGTCTCTTGTTTTTTCTCTCCCTGTCCTTAGGAGAATGGGGAGGAAGTAGGAATGACTCCTGTCCATTGCAGAAGAGAGCAAGGGTAGTGGGCACTCAATTCCAGACAGTCTATATTCAGACTTGGAGTGGATGGGTTGAATTTATACCTTAAGGACCACCTACTCCCATATATGCCATCTAATCCGCTCTGGTCGTCATTGTAGGCTCTTCCGTGTGTGTCCTTGCTGTTGGAGGTATGGCGGGTATCCAGCAGAAATGGTACCCTTTCAGTGATGATGCTGATGTTGCAGTATACGCTACCCCTAGAGACCCATTTGGTCCCCACGTTATATTCCACCAAATGCCAGGTTAAAGCATTGATTTTGCTTTGTTGGCAAGTATATGGTCATATATGCCTCAGTGGCTCAGTGGTTAAGATGCTGAAATGCATGCAGGACAGCAGATCAAGATCCGAGTGGCGCATGACGGTGTGAGCTACCGTTTTTGGCCCCAGCTCCTGCCAACCTAGCAGTTAGAAAGCAAGACATTGCAAGTATATGAATAGGTACCGCTTCGGCGGGAAGGTAACAGCGTTCTGTGCACCTTGGCATTGAGTCATGCCGGCCACATGACCACGGAAGCGTCTTCGGACAGCGCTGGCTCTTCGGCTTTGAAACAGAGATGAGCACCACCCCTAGAGTCAGTATCGACTAGCTTTCAAGCGAGGGGAACCTTTACCTTTATATCGTGGCTGATAGGCTTATTGTTCTGCTGTGTTTCTGTTATTTCTTTTAATTTTGGTTCTGATGACATGTATCTTTTTTATGAATATGTCCTTTGTTTGTTGGTTTGGGAGCTGCCTTGGGTCGTTTTGATGGGGAAGGTGGGATAGATGTTTTTTAAAATAAGATCCGGTGCCGCATTATGTTGCGGGGAGCTATTGGTTTGTTCAGCTTCATGTTGTCCACTCTGACTGGCGGTAGCTCTCCAAGATCTGAGGCAAAAGTCTCCCCTCGCCCTGCTTCCTGAGGGATCGCCAGGGACTGAAAGTGTAGGGAGTTTGTGCTTGACCATTGAGCTATGACCCTTCCCTGTGGCGTTGGCAAAGGGCACTGTGGGCCAACTGAGGCCTTGGTCTCTGTCCTCTTTCCACCCCTCCCCCACCTCTTTACCTCAAGTGATGTGAGCCTGTCTCAGGACAGCGGAAAAAGGTGCGTGGGTGCAGGGCGGCCGGTGAGGCATGACTGAAGGGAAGGGCAGAAATAGCCCCGGCTGGCACAGCTGCAAGTGGAACTGGCTGCCGCCCACCCCCTCTGCTCTGGGCTTCCTGTGTTGCCTGCAGCCATTTAATCTGCCCCTCACAGACGCTCCGGCATAACAGCCTTGCTCCTTCTGCTTGGCTGCTTCACTGCCTTTTGACAAACAAGGGCTGAGAAGGCGAAAGTGACCCTGCAGGGTTGTGTTTGTGAGGTAGAATTGATGCCAGTTGCACTTGTTTCGTCCTCTGCCTTCCCCTCCCCCCCCCTTTTCTCTTCAGGTCATTTCTCAGCTCTCAGTGAGAAGATATGTTAATATCATTGCTGTAATCGTACATTGGGTTGTATGTCGGGCTTTCCAGTTTTCCATGTTGTTTTTTAATTATCTCCAGAACTTTTGGAGGGACTTGTCCAAAGCTACTGTTTTTAAACTCCTCTCTCTTTTTACCCCCAACCCATCTTGGTTCTGAAAATGTTCCTCAGGCCTCGTCTGCAGTTCTCTCCCCTGGTTTACACATCTGTGAGGGTTCATTCTGAGGCATCAAAATGCCTTGGTTCTGCCCCATCCCCACCATGGCAGTCCTCCACTCTGACCACCACCCCCCCATGACACTTTGCCTCTCCTTTAGGATGCGTCGACGGGATCCTGGCAGCGCCCCCAACCTGGGAGACCGCGTTCCTTATGTCATCATCGGCGCTGCCAAAGGCGTCGCAGCGTACATGAAATCTGAAGTGAGTGCAAGAAGAGGGGTGTGATGGGCAGTTGGGAACAATTGCAGAGCAGAGGAGCAGTTATCTGGGGTGGCATATTTTCAAGCAAGAGAAAAAATCTTGCAAAAATGCAAAAGATTTAATGATGAGAGGGTTGGGCTTGGACCAGGAAGACCTGGGTTCAAGTGCCAGGAACTTCAGGCAGGAAGTTCTCTGGGCAATGTGGGACTACTCACTCTCGGCTTAATCTATTTCCCAGGGCTGTTGTGAAGACTAAAACATGGGGGGGGGGGGGGAGAACCATGTATGCTGCTCCATAAATAAAAAATAAATTAACCCAGGTCCCTAGGGCAGCAAGAAGCTTGTGGTCATTCATCATTATGCTTTAAGAAATATAAAATGTTGGTTGCAACTAGTTCTGCGGGCCCCAGGAAGCAATTCCTGTTGCAAATGTTGGAGCAGCTCGTCTGTATTAGGCCTTGTTTGGGTTTAACCCTGATCCTGTGTATGTGTTGTGAAGGAGTAGGATGCCAGTCCTATACACACTTACCTAGGAGTAAGCCCCATTGAAGTCGATAGATTTACTTTTGGTTCTACGTCTTGTTCCCTTTTCGTTCTCTACTGCTGAACTGATTAGACACAGCTGAAACCCTTGGAGGGCTAGGTCTTTTGAGTGTCCCTTTTGTACCTCATCTCCAGCCCTTGGCCAGGACCATAACCAACCTGACCACTGTTAACCTGAGCTTCTCATGTTATTCCCTGTTCATGTCTTTGCATGTGCACAGACACATGCACCAACGTTTTGCAGGCTGGTGGTGGTGGGGAGAGATTGGGTAGCGGCACTTCAGAGAAGGAGGGGAGCGCCTTGTGTGCCAGTGTGCATACAGCAATGTTTCCTGCTTATGTCTTTCCCCCTTCAGGATCCCATCTATGTGCTGGAGAACAATCTACCCATTGACACTCAGTACTATCTGGAGCAGCAGCTCGCCAAGCCCCTCCTGCGCATCTTTGAGCCCATCTTGGGAGAGGGCAAAGCCCAAAATGTCCTGCTGAGTGAGTGTCGCCTCTGATCTCCCACACAGAGTAGAACTGGGACAGGGCTCAGACTTTGGCTTCAGAGAGCATGACCCATGTTGGAGCAGGATATTGACCTTTTAATCCTCCAAAGACCACATGTCCCCCAACAGGCATATTGAGGGGCATATAGCCTTTGGGGGTTTAAAGGTTGGTTTCCCTGTACGTAACTAGCCCCACCTTCTGCACTCAGAGTTGCCAACACAGGTTATAATCATTGCCAGCAAGTGTTTCTGATTGGACGAGCAGAACCTTTATTGATTAACTGAGTTATTACTCACATATCCTGCCTTTCTTCCACCATGGAACTCAAGGCAACATGCAGGGGTTTGCAGGCAGCCATCCAGATATCGACGAGACCTGCTTGGCTTCAGAAAGATGGCTGTATCTTATGCACGTGAACCACCCCTTGGAAGCAATTCACCTCTTGCTTCAAAGAGGCGGTGAATGCATTTTTAAGGTGTCCCTCACCTGTGCAGTGATCTAAATGAAGTGTGGCTCGGAAGTCCTTCTCGGAAAGGAGGCAGATTGTCTTTGTCTGTGACCTTTGATTCCACCAGGAACTTGTCCCTCTGGAGGAAACGGAGAGAGTTTCCATGTGTGAACCCTACCCTGCGAATGAGCAGATGGGAGGGGGGTGAGGTATGGGATATTTGTTTGAAGGGTTTTTCTCACCCCAGGGTATCTTCCTGGTTCCCCTAAATGCCCATATTTCACTTGAGCCATATGACCAAAGACAAGTTTAATGCTCTCCAGCCACGCTAGGGAAGAGGACAGAATCTAGAATGGCATGTTTTACGAGTTGGCAACCATGTGGTTCATTCTACGGCGATGTATCTGGATACCAGCCTTATTCCACCCAGTAAAGTTGTGGGCACTGAAAGACTGCCAAGTCCTGATCTTCTTTCCCTGTCCTAAAACGTGTTTGTGGCAGCGGAGGGGGCGGCTGTGGAGGGGCACGCGCTTAACCTTACGTTTCCCTTCCTTGCAGAGGGGGAACACACTCGCTGCAAAACGGTGCTCACAGCCAAAGTTGGTGGGCTCATGGCTTTTGCCACCAAACGAAGCACCTGCATCGGCTGCCGGGCTGTGCTCAACCACCATGGTGAGAGGTCCCTCTCTTCACCCCAGCTTCCCTGCTGCTTTGCAGAACCGACCAAAAATAAGTTTGCCTACTCCTCCCCCACCCCCCAGGCTTCTAAGCAGCAATAAATGTTGTAAGTTCCTACTGCCGGAACTTGCCACAGAATGGAGAGAGAGAGTGTTTGTGTGTGGGGTGTGTGTGTGTGTGGGGGGGAAGCTGTGCCTTTGAGCTTTTGTAAGCAGCAGGAAAAACATGTGGTTGATTAGTACACATCAGTCCTGACCTCTGCAGCCTTTCTGTCCCACTCCCCATTTCTCCCTCTTTCTCAAGATTGCAGGTGGCAGAGAAGGGGGACTACCTGCACATCATGAAATAAGGGCTGAGAATTAAGTTCCCTGGAAGGCACGCAATGCTAACTGTCTCGCAAAGGGGACAGGCCTGGCTTGTGGATTCTCTGTTAGGTGGGGGAGTGATTCTTCCTAGTAGGTGGTACAGAGCAGGGCTGGGGACAAGGACTCCTGGGTTCTCTGGGGATGCTAGCCGGAGAGTTCCTGATGGTGTGGTCTGCTGCACAAGCTATCCTTGAAGGAGAAGGGTGCTTAGGATGTGTGTCATTTCTCTCCCCCCCCCCGCCCCGTCCTCCACTCAACACCATGCTGCAAACCTTATGATATCTTTATAGTATCATAAGGCAGAGGTTTCCAAACTGGGGTGTTGTGACGCCCCAGCTGGGAACAGTGGGTCGCTACTCCTTTAAGGGGAGTGACGACCTGCGGTGACTGCGACAGCACTTTTGGGATCGCGCCATCACCATCACTGGGGGGGGGGGGGAAGAGTTTTTTCTGCCCTACCTGGGGGTCTTGCTAGCCCTCTGGGATGTGCGGGAAGCCAGGCCTCCCCGCACCTCAAAACGGCTCCAGATCGCGATCATTACCCAGTTTTCGGATGAAACAGGAAGTGGGTCTCGATCATGATCTGGAGCCATTTTGAGGTGCAAGGAGGCCTGCGGAGGGGTCCGCAGGTTTCCAGCACCCCCTGGAGGGCCAGCAAGACCCCCAGTTAGGGAAAAAAACTTTTCCCCCACCAGTGGCACAATCCCGGGAGTACTGTTGCTGCTGTCGGGGGAGGGGGGACACAATGACTTACAGTGGCACAAAAACTACACAAGAGTTTGGGAACCACTGCCATAAGGTACAAGCAAGTGAGCCAAGCCCCTCCCACTCGGTCATCTGGAGTAAACGTTCCTTCCCAGACCCAAAAGCAGAGTTCATGGTTCCTGGGCATAAGCAAAATTCATCCACCAAACATTCTCCAAAGAAATGTGACTGGGTACCTCTCCTTGTCACCCAGGATCTCGGTTGTGGCTGTCTTTCAGAATGGGTGCAGGGAGGGGAACCGCAAGCTCTCAAGTGGTAACAGGAAAGGGGGAAACACACACACATTCTGACTTCCGGTGCTCTTCCAGGTGCTGTGTGCAAGTTCTGCCTGGGTCGCCAGTCTGAGCTCTACCAGAAAGAGGTAAGCACATTTACGGCGGGGCGGGTTAAGTCTCAGACAGGTGGGGAGATGGAAGCAGCTTTCCACTACTGAGGATTTGAGAGTCCAGAAGACCTGGGACCTGGATCATAGGACACAGCATCTGATGGATTAGACTTTGGTGTTATAGCTTGGAGATTCTGAGCTTCACTGGGAGGGGAGCAACTGCTTGGAAATTGAGGAAATTTGTAAATGGGGTTTTACTCCTCTAGCCTAGTAAGAGACTAAGGCTACAATCCTATGCACACTTTCCTGGGAGTAGGCCCCATTGAACACAATGGGACTTACTTGAGTAGACCTGCATAGGATTGGGATGCTAGTTAGGAATTAGGAAATCCTTGGTTTGAATCTCACTCTGCCAGGAACACATTAGGTGGTCTTCGGGTGGCTTTTCTGTCTCTCAGCATCAGCCCATCCCCTTCAAGTTCTGTACAATGGGGGGGGGGAGACACTACTGATCTATCTTACAGGTAATCACTTCCAAAGGGATAGCCATATTAGTCTGTAGCAGGAGAAACATCAGTCTTGTGGTGCCCTCAAGACTAGCAAATATATTGAATCTGAAGTGGACTGTAATCTATAAACGCTTATGCTACCCAAAAATGTGTTAGTCTTGCGTGACTCTGTTGCCTTTGCTACCGTCCAGGGTCGTGGCAAGGCTTATAAGTGCTATATAAATGTCAAGTGCATTTGCTGCTACAACGATTAAGCCCCAATGCCTTGGTTTTGTCCTCTGCCTACTTGTTCTCTTCCCTCCCCTCCAGGTGGCCCATCTGAGCTCCCTGGAGGAGAAGTTCTCCCGCTTGTGGACACAGTGTCAACGCTGCCAAGGGAGCTTGCATGAGGACGTGCTGTGTACCAGGTGAGGGCTGGCTGCCCACCGCACCCTCGCACAGCAGCACCAGCTCTCGCCCGTTCCCACGGGAGACTGGACTGAAATATGGCTTTATGCCACCCCCAGGTGTTTACAGCTGCTTATCAGACTGGTCCTGGATCAGCAAACAGATGGCTCCCACGGAGAAGTGGAGGGGTTGGGGTACTCCCGAAGATGTTTATTGCCTTTATAAATACAGCACCTGTCAGAAGACCAGGGGCAGGAGGGAGTGGAGAGAGAGAGCACACCTTCTGCTCCTACTTGCAAGGTGTCCGTTGCATTGTCTCAGTTCTCCAACGGAGAAGGGGGTAGCATGTTGTAGAGAGGGCAACAGTGGGGGCTGAGACCTGGAGCACTGTGAAGTGATAGAATCCTCAAGTGGTAGAGTGGGCTGTATCACTTTGGACGGTTGGTAGAGGGGACTATTTTTTAATGTGCCCCCTATGGGGGGAGGGGGGGGACAACCACCTTGCAACTAGCTAACCAAGTCAGCAGGCTATGTTCTATACCAGATCTTGTCTCCTTGCTGTACTAGTTTTCTATTTGCAAGGAAGGGGTGTTTTTGTTTTTTTTAATGTTTGAAGAACACTCCACACCAAAATCCCACACCTCCATCACCAGTCTGAAGCGGTGTAACACTTTTTAGCCCCTCAAAGGAGCAGAGAAGCCACAACTTCTGGGTTCTATTCTCCTTTTCTGCAGAGAACCCCAGTTTCTTTTGTCAGTGTCCGTAAGCATCCCTAACTCTCCTGCCAACCTATAGGTTTCCAGCTCTTATCTATTCCAGGGGTTCTCAACCAGTGATACTCGTATCACCAGCGGTACTTCAGCCAACTGCTGGTGGTACTCGGACCACCGGAACCCCTCTCCGACCCGGCACTTTCAGCTACACGTTTTTTCTCCTGAGAGGCTCTTGCCTTTGACTGAGCCTCTCGGGAATGCTGAGAAGGGCCCTTGCACCTGCACAGAGCCTCCTACTTACGTTTTCTCCCCCCCCCCCCCGAAAACCTGGGAGTAACTGGCGGTGATGTCATCACCAGTTAGTTCCAGTGGTACGCAGCAGAAGAGTGGCGCTGGAGGTGGTACTCGGCCGGAAAGGGATTGAGAACCCCTGGTCTATTCCATCTCATGCGCACCCCTGAACTAACAACCTTTGTCTCCTCCTCCTCCAGCCGTGACTGCCCCATATTTTACATGCGGAAGAAAGTGCAGAAGGACCTTGATGACCAAGAAGTACTTATCTCCCGCTTTGGTCCCCCTACGTGGTGATGTGTCCCTCACCTCTTTTTCATCAGACTCAAACCTCTCCACCAGCCTTCCCTTAAAGTGAAGACTAAGCCAGTGTGCAGGCTGGATCAGCTGAGGGAACGTTGTCGTCCGTCCCCCCAACTATGACATACTGTTCTGGGCATGATTCCCAGCGTCACAATTAGGAGTTAAGAGGACTTGGAGAGTTGTGGGAAAGATGTCATACTTAGCCTGTTATGGCCCCGTTGAGAGAATTATTGTGGGAACTGTGTTTGTAATATGGATTTCTACAAATAAAGTTTTTCCTTATTTTTTTCTTATATGCTTGTGGCTTATTTGGGATAACCTGGGATGCTGAACTTTGATAATAATAATAATAATAATAAATACCACCAGTATCTATATACCGCCTTTCTCTGGTCATTGGATTTCTCCTCCGACTTTAATCCAAGGCGGTTTACATAGGCAGGCTATCTAAACCAAGTGGTTTTTACATACCGTATTGGTCTGAGTATAAGACTCACTTTTTTCTCCTAATTTAAGTTTTTAAACTAGGGGTGCGTCTTATAATCAGGCTGTTGCAATTTAATGCCAGTGATTTAATTAAATTTTTTTTATAGCACCAAACTTTAAGGGTGTGTCTTATAATCAGGTTCGTCTTATACTCAGGACAATAAGGTGCGTCTTATACTCAGGACAATAAGGTATTACAAATCTTGCATAGAATGCTCATTCCAAGTGGTTTTTACGTATTATTAATCTTGCATAGAACGCTCATTCCAGGTGGTTTCCATAACCGAGCATAACAAGAATACTCACAGGAGCCCAAGGAGATTCCACGTGCTCAACTGAGTGCCCAAGAAAAGCGAGAGTGCACTTAAAAAGGGAGACACCCCCATCCTGAGAAAAAGAAAAGGGGGGGGGACGTCCAAACCAAAGAGGTACAAATTTTTATGGAAGAGGCGGGAGGAAGAGCAGGCCAGGATGTCCTTGAGGGAAGCTGAAATGCATGAGTTGGGTGTGGGGCAGTTGGAGACAAGATGTTTGGATTTTCGAAGAGTGTTGTGGATTAAAGGGAGAGTGTGGCAATTGTGGTGGATGGCTCAGTATTGGTGCTCCTTGGTTCTGTTCAGCCTTGCAGCAGGTTCTGTTTTGCTCTTCCTCTTTGGGGAGGTGTGTGTGCGGGAATATGCACACAGGACCAATCACAGTGGGTCAACGGCCTTGTGGCAATCTTGAGATTTGCTTTTTGTAGGGTCAAGTTTCTCATCCTCGTGGGTTATTATGAGGATATAGAGGGAGGTGTTCCAGATACGTGGAGGAGATCTGGATTAAGGTTGTAATCCTATACACACTTACCTGGGAGTAAGTCCCACTGAAATCAACAGGGCTTACTCTGAGTAGATATGCATAGGATTGTGCTGTTAAGAAGTTGGCCAGCTGTCACTCAGCATAGATCCTGACCACAGTCTGAGATGCCCAATGGTTCTTCCTGTGTATACACACTGCCCTCGCCTTGTACTGTTAATCCTGATTCTCAGTCTCCCCTCCCCCACCATCTCATGCATGCATTCACAACATGAGATAAGGAAAACCATAAATTACTCCTAAACATTTGTTTAATACCTTTGACTTATTTCGTGCTACCCAGCTTGTCATCCCTGTCAACAAATGGTGCAAACCAAAAGAATGCAAATTAATCGGCCATTAATTCAAATGGTTATACAAGAGCTCGCAGGGGTGCAGGACAGACATGGGGTGCAAATCCCAGCTCAACTGGGATTTGTGTGGTCTTGGACAAGTGGCCCACTCTTCCCAGCTGTAAGATGGGAGCATTAATTGTTTACTTGGGACTGTTGCAAGGCATGATATTCCATGGTATTGCATGGAAATAATTCAGAATGATTTTGTGTACTTCAAGTAGAAATTTATTTATTTTTATTTTTCACATTTTTATACCGCCCAGGAGCTCAGAGTGGTGTACATATTTCCTCCCCTCCTTTTTGTCCTCACAACAACCCTGTGAGGTAGGTGGGGCTGAGAGATAGTGACTGGCCCAAGGTCATCCAGGACGCTTCGTGGCTGAGCGGGGATTTGAACCTGGATCTTCCAGGTCTAAGTCCGACTCCCAAACCACTACATCCTGGCTCCTGAATTGGTTGTGCTGGTTGCACATTTTGCCACTGGTTACACTCTCTTCCTACCCCACCCCTATTGCAAACCTAGGCAGGATCAGGATATCAATTATACAACTGGGGAGGGGAGGAGATTACTGGAGACAGAGCCATGAAGGCTGCTCAAGGTACTGTACCCTCACGTTCTCTGTTGAGCAAGGGCTCTCCCTCAAACCGGATGGAGGAGACAGGGCAGCAGGGAGATAATGAGGAAAGGTGTCTGAAGGAGATAACAGCCTTTCAGATTCTTTCGCAAGTCATGAGTGCCTGCCTGGTCATTCACGTGAGCTCCCCTCATGATGCAGATCTGGGGGAGGGGAAGCACATGGAGGGGAGGGGAGGCACATTTTGTGACTTGCACCTGCCTCCAGGATAGGAAGCAGAAGCACCAAATTATGCAGGGCTTCCTTGTCCACTTATTAGAAGGTTTATTTTAAAGACTCTCTTAGCAGCTTTTAGGCTTCAATGTTACTCACACCACATGGGAAGACTTCTGAGTAAACATACATAGTTTGGCACACACTTTTGTGGACTGGAGTCTGCTGAATGAAGTGCTATATCCTCTGCCTACTACAGTGATGGAATTAGGGCTGGGTTCAGGTTCTATCTCTTCCGTAAAAAGTGACTAATCTGACGGACCAAGTGTGAATTGTAGCCAATGGGGCTTCTTTCTCCACGGAAAGTGTGCATAGAATTGCAGCCTTAGTTGTTTGCTGGGCTACTTCTTGTGAGGATGGACAAGTTAAAGAATGGCAAAGGGGGATTGTGGATGGATTCTCTGGGTTTTATGTTGGAATGCTGAACATTCTGCATGGAAGTGAATTGAAGTAACTGAAGGACAAGGACCCCCACTCTGAAACCCGCTTTGGTGTAGGATTTCTGTGTCTAGTAGGGTGTGGTGTACTGCTACCCCCCCCCCCTTCCTTGCATACTGAAAGAGATGAGGCTCTCATCCTTACTATGGACTTTGCAACACGCTTACCTTACTGTTCTTCAACCTTGGGGCGGGACCCAATGGGGTCGCGAAGCCTCACGGCAACTTACAGGAACCAAAATGGCCACTAGGGGGTAATTCTAGGGGGAGGGCAGGGAACCTGCTTGGGGAGACTTCCACAGGGATTTCATCCTCCCCCTCTCTTTCAATTTGCTGGGGAGGCAGTGGGGAACCGCGACTCGGCTCCCCTGTTCCAGAATGACCCCGCCGTTGGTGCAGGTTGGGCGAGCCCAGTAGGACGAGGCTGCCAATGCCAGGGTGGGGGCTGGTAACAGGGGCAGGGGGTGGGTGGATTGGGTCCGGGGGGGCGGGACTAATGGTGGGTCCGGGGGGCCGGGACTAATGGTGGGTCCCCAACCTCATCCTTTATTTGTTTATTAGGGTTGTGGCACAAAAAGGTTGAAGACCACTGCCTTATCATGACAACAAATTTATCTTTCACTTCAACACTAGCCTTTGAGTTTCCAGTCCTCATTGTCCACTACAGTTCTTGGCTCAAGATAACCTTTTGAAGACCCAAGAGTGAAACTATCATTTGTGCTGAGGCCCTTACTCCTTTTTCAAAAATTACAGCGGTGAGAGAGTCAGGTCTGGATCTGGCGGGGATGAGGGGACCAGGGCTGGCCCATTCATGAGGCCATCTGAGGCTATTGCCTCAGGCAGCAGGTTGAGGAGAGTTGTCCACCTCCATCTGCCCACTCACATCCATTTTTCCTCCTCCCCCCTCTCCAGTTCCCTGATTTGGAAAAGGAAGAGGGGACAGAGCAGAAGAGGAAGTGTGGAGGAGAGGGGGGAGCTAGAATGAGTGGGAGAAGCAGAGACTGGCACCTCACCAGTCTTGGGGGCTGGTAAGGGGGGGGCATAATCTCAGGAATCAGGAGGTCTTAGGCTGGCTTGGAGGGAGTTTAGCACCTTGGCCCCACCATTGTCCGAAGCACCTTTGCCATCCCCCCCCCCCCCCTTGACAAGGTAAAATTTTTTCCATTGCTCTTCCATTCCACTGGCTGCAGCCCCGACGCGTACCTATTGCTAAGCTTGCTGGCTATATAATATGTGCCTCCGAGGAAGCAAAGTCCCACCGACTAACAACGCTAAGGATCATGTCGCGCTTTAACTCTTGAGTTGACTGCCTTTTGGCACGACCGCGTCGCGGTACATGAAATAAACGGGCCAGGCATTTCGGTCGCCAGCGTCTTTTCATGCGAGCTGCTACGGGGTGGGGGAAGCCTTGTGCACCCCCCTCCCACCTACCGATTCATCGACCCCCTCCCCCGTGCAACTTTTCCTGGTTCTGTACGAGGAAAATGTGGCATTGCTTTCGTCCACTACCAGTCCCCAGCCCCCTCCTTTTCCTGGCACTGCAAACCTAATTGCGTAATGCCAGCCACGCCCCCCGTTGGGGGAATTTCGTTCTGAGATCACGCTCTTCCCCCTTGTTCTCCCTCCCCTGGTGGTGATGCTGTAGTATAAATCCCCGCCGCCAAGCGGCAGCCGGCAACAGAAACAGAATCTGGACAGTGACTACCGGCCCTGGAATTGCTTTAGGTGCCTCTTCTTCACCCCCTCCCAGATCGTCGAGGATGCTGGACGTAGAATACTCGCAGTAAGTGCGAGGGGAGCCGGGTCGGGTTCAGGGGGGAATGGGCATGTGGAGGCAGGAGCTCAGGATCTGCCCCGGTACCTTTTTTCAAAAGGAAGTTGGAATCGTAAAAAGAATGGTCTCTGTCTGAGCATGTGTTGAGTGGATAACAAAACGTCTCATGATGCATGCAGCAGTTATTAGAGGGCTGGAGCGTTTAGGTACGCTTGAGCCCCAGCATTTAAATTTTGCTAGGGATTTTTGTGTGTGTATAGAGTTTGGTCACCAACTGTGCAATCCTATGCACGTGTACTCCGAAGTAAGTGCCACTGTGCAATGGGGCTTACTCCCAGGTAAGTGTGCATAGGATTGCAGCTTTCCAGGCATCGGGGCATCGCTGCCTTCCTGTGTATACAGCTCAGGTTGGAGGTGGTCGGTCGGCTAAAAAAGAAACCCTCAAGTCCTCTGCCCCGCAGTTCTTGCAAGCTTGCAGATGTGATCTGCTAATTTTGAGGAGGAGCGCACCAAAGAGAGCAGCCTGCTCCTGTACTAGGAAGGGTTGGGAACCAGAATTCCTGGGTTCCTTAAGAGAGTCTTGGGGGTAGGGGGAGTGGGTGGGTTCCATCCTGGAGGACCCCACCTCCCCTGGATAGGAAATGAAATCTTGTAGTTGCTTGCTGCTGTTGTAAACTATATCGAGCAATCTTGCAAAACAACGTTAAAAGTAATAAATGTAATAAATGACAGTATAGAACTTTTAACGTTGTTTTGCAAGATTGCTCGATATAGTTTACAACAGCAGCAAGCAACTACAAGATTTCATTTCCTATCCAGGGGAGGTGGGGTCCTCCAGGATGGAACCCACCCACTCCCCCTACCCCCAACTATGCAGCAACCCTAAATGTAATTTTAAACAAGCTCAAAGATAGTAGGAAACCTGATGGCAAAGTAGGTTTTCCCCAGTCCCCAGTCTCTGGAACAGTTCAACAGAGCAGGTTCTGAGCCATCTCTCCCAAAATCCAAGGACTACCTGTATCTGGAGTGAGGATATTGGACTCCCAGGCCAGGGGGCAATGGAAGCCACTTACCCAGAGACAGGGTACAAGAGACAGACTTTGGAAAGGGGACTGGTTGGCTCTAGTAGCTTATTACATTTTTTAATCACATTTTTATACTGCCCTTCTTCCAAGGAGTTCAGGGCAGTGTGGAACATATCCCTCCCCCATCCCACTTTTCTCCTCACAGCAACCCTCTGGAGGTAGGTTAGATTGGCCCAAGATTGAGTTTTATGACTGAGCAGAGATTTGAACCCAAGACCCTTCCAGTCTGAGCCCAACAGCTCATCATCCACTACATCCCACTGGCTTTCTAATTAATGCCAGCTGCTGTTGTAGGAGGGTGGGAAAGCTAGTTTCCTATGTGTGGTGGGAAGAGTGGGTTGGACTTCTAGTGTGTGGGGGTTTTGATCTTTGTCTCTTGTGGCCAGGGTCCACGTGGTGTTGTGCCCGTGTATATTTCACAGGAAACCAGTGTTCAGGGGCTTCCTTCCAAATCAGGTGCCTAGTGCTGCCACCAGATTGCTGGGGACCCTGGGGCAAACAGAGCTTCCCATGGCACCCCACCCATCAGTGGGCAGCACTTCCATTGGTACTAAGGTTTCAGGGAGCACCCTGGCCAGATGTACCATCTGATGGGCATGAGCCCTTGACCAGTGCCTGACCCCTGATTCCACTTCTAGCACCATCTCTTCTTGTGGGGCTCCTGTGCATAGCAAAGCAAGTACATGTCTAGGAGAAATTTAACAGAGAGACATTCCCCTTGCTCAGAAAACCTGCTTAGCTACTGAATTTTTTTGTAGGTCCTGCAGCTGTTAAAGGAATGCTGATTTTGCATCTTCTTTTTTTTTAAGACGCCCCTACTCCCAAAATAGCAGCGGCTTCCCACACCCCTTCTTCTCGCTCTGATGTCAGGTGCTGTGAACTGCCCTCTCCCCAACTTTCTCCCTCTCTCTTTCCCTCCCCTTCTCTGGCCTCCTATGCAAATACTGAGGCGTGCAAAGCTGGGGAAAACAGATTTGAATATTTCCTCTGATCAAAAGAGTGTGACAGAGAAGGTGGTGTCCGCTTGCAGGGGGGGGTGCATGAGGGGTGTGGGCAACTTCCTGGTCTAACTGTCTCCCTCCCCAGTCCCCGTGTTAATTTGGCCCCCTCTGTTGTTGCTCAATGCACTGTTACACCCAGGCTACTAGTCTGACCATCCTGTCTTTATTTAGCTTCTTCCACCCCACAGCACTCTACCAGTCTCTCATCCACTGATTGATGTGCCCGCCTGTGAAATAACTGGATGGAAGGGGAACATGCTTTTCTGTTAAAGAACCCCCCTCCTGTTGTTCACACTCTTTATTCCCACTTTTTAGCCTCCCTAAAGCAACAATAATTTCATGGCCCCCTTCTGCAACAACTTAATTGTGTCTTATGTCTATTCCCGTCATTCAATCTCGCCCATCTCCCATCACTCACAAAGTGATGCTTCTCATTTTCCTGCTATTTCACATTTTAAACTTCCAAGTTCCCTCCGTCCATTGTTTTATTCTTATCATCATCATTATTAAGAATAAGAATATTTATATGCTGCTTTTCACACAAAAAAGTTCACAAAGTGGTTTATGTAGCACCAGAAATGAAAAGATGGTTCCTTGTCCCAGAAGGGCTCACAATTTCCCAGAGGGAAATTTGTCCCAGAGGGGCTCACAAACAAAAAATGGCACAATGGAAGACAATAACAAGCAACCACTGGGAGGGAGAGTAGGGGCAGTTGCTCTCTCCCTGCTAAATATAAGGGGGTTGCCACTTTAAAAAGTGTCTCCTTGCCCAGTTAGCAGAGGACTATTTGCATCTACTATTTGCATTCAAAGAAATTTTGAAGATAAGATAGCATCTCTGTAGTACTAAAGGGCTTGCAAAGTACAGTAAAGGTAAAGGTGACCCCTGACAATCTAGGGCAGTGGTTCCCTAACTGGGGCGTCGCGACGCCCCAGCCAGGAACAAAGGGTTGCTATGCCCTTAAGGGGCATGGCAAGCCGCGGTGACGTCGACGGCGCGCCCGGGATCGCGCCGCCACCGCCGTGCCCGGGATCGCCCTTTTTACCTTCATTGGTGGGCAGTGGGTGTCTGGCGGGGGTTGTGGGGAGCCTGCGGACCCCTCCGCAGGCCTCCCCAAGCGTCGGAGCAGTGCTCCGACGCGATTGCAACCACTTCCGGTTTTACGCGAAACCGGAAGTGAGTTGCGATCGCATCGGAGCACTGCTCCGACGCTTGGGGAGGCCTGCGGAGGGGTCCGCAGGCTCCCCACAACCCCCGCCAGACACCCACTGCCCACCAATGAAGGTAAAAAGGGCGATCCCGGGCACGGCGGTGGCGGCGCGATCCCGGGCGCGTCGTCGCGACCCCTGGGAAGGCCCCGCTGCTACTTAGAGCAGCGGAGGGCCTTCCCAGGAGTTAGGGAACCTCTGATCTAGGGTGTGGTGCTCATCCCCATTTCAAAGCCGAAGAGCCAGCGTTGTCCGAAGACGCCTCCGTGGTCATGTGGCCGGTGTGACTCTCCTTGCCGCAGCGCGTAGCTGGAGCCTGGAGCATAGCTGGAACACGGAGCACTGTTTACCTTCCCGTAAGCGGTACCTATTTATCTACTCACATTAACATGCTTTGGAACTGCTAGGTTGGCAGGAGCTGGCCAAGCAACGAGAGCTCACCCCGTCACGGATTCGAACTGCCGACCTTTCGATCGACAGCTCATGGTTCAGCGGTTTAACCCACTGCGCCACCTGCTGGCCATGCAAAGTACAGTACTTCCATCCAAATTGGGGGACAGGTAGATATTATGGCCGTTTTTCAGTTTATGGGTGAACTGAGGCTGAGGGTACGACCACAGACAGAGGGATTTAAACCTGGGTCTCAAATCAGTGCCACCACCAATCCATGAGACCATGGATTGTGATGATGACCTTTGTATCAAATAGATGGGCCCACTTTGACTCAATGTGCTTTAAATACCAATGTCTTCAGCATGCCAAACCCTCTGTCAGCTTTTCCCTCTTACTTCCCTTTTGTATATCCCATGCAAGAAAGATTCAGAAAAGCCCAGCATATCTCTGGGCAAGTAACAGTATTTCCTGATTTCTTCCACCAGGAATTTGATACTGTATCCAAGCCCACCATTCTGTCTGCTACACAAGTTCTAACTGTAGAAATCGACTCAAATGGAAACTAGTTTCATCCAGTGGCCAAAATAAGCTGGTCCAGTGGCCGATGAATTGACCAGGCTCCAAATCTCACTTCCTGGTGTGGCTTCAGTTCTCAATCTATATAACATGGGGGGTTTCCTTTGTTTTGTTGTGTGCATGAAGATTGTGAACGCCTTGCAAATTAAAAGTGCTACATAAATACTAAGTAATTAGTAGAGCTGCAAGCCTTATAATTAGAAGCTTAATCAATTAAAGCAGTTGTTGATTAAAGGGTGGGTGCTCATTCAGACTCAATACAAATGTTGTTGCCATCACAGATTTATTAAACAGGGTTATATATACAGCGCTCCAGCAGTGTGCTAAGTACAGGCCTGCAGCAAATGTTTTCAACCAGTTCAAGGGAAGAGGAGGAAAAGGGAGCTTGGACAGAACTGAGCAGTGAATTCATTATATTTGTAAACAAGATGGGACAGATTTAAATTCTGAGGACATATTTTAATCATTGGACCTGTGAGAAGAGGACCCTTCTTTGGGTTTTGTTTTGTTTTGTTATGCTGTTTTAGTTCTGGTGTGTTACTGTATTATTAGGGAATGGGGAAAAGGTAGGCTTACCAGATCTCCAACCAGGACAGAGTGCTAGACCTTTAGGAGAAGGAATGTGGGCAGGTGTAGCTTGTTAAACCTTAGAGCACAATCCTAGGCATGTCTACTCAGAAGCAAGCCTCACTGAACACAATGGGGCTTGCTTCTGAGTAGACATGCCTAGGATTGTGCTCTAAGGTTCAACAAGCTACACCTGCCCACATTCCTTCTCCTAAAGGTCTAGCGCTCTGTCCCAGTTGGAAATCTGGTAAGCCTAGGAAAAGGACAATATTTGAAGATAGCACCGTCTAACTTGAAGTGGCAGACTTTTTCTTAAACTGCAAATTCATTTTATATTTCCTTCACTTGCTTCAAAAGGCACCTGTAGTAAGATTTTGGGAACATGTAGTCAATAAGCAGCGCAGTCCTAGGTAGGTCTACTCAGAAGTAAAGGCTGAGCTACATTACACGCAGAGGCTCTGCCGTCGCCTCTGCCTCTGCACTTGGAGCGGGGGAGTGTCTTCCCGCCTGTTATCCCTCCTGTTGTCCCGCCTTCTTAAGAAGGTGATTGGAGGTAGTTCAGATTGGCATGCAGCCACCCCCCCTCTCCTACGATTGGTAGGCTGCAGTAGCTCCGTGATACGCCCCGTCAAAAGTAGGATTCCAGCTTGAGGTATGCGCCGGCAGTGCGGAGGTCGCAGCGGCTCCGCTTGCTTAAAAAATGATGTCAGAAGCTCCGCGACGCGTGTAATGTAGCTCAGCCTTTAGTCTCATTGTGTTCAATAGGGCTTAAGGCTGATCTACACGACAGCGTCGCGGAGCGTTTTTGTAATCCGGCGGAGCCGCCGGACCTCCGCCCCACTGCCGCATACTCCAAGTCGAGTGCTCTATTTTTTAGGAGGCGTACGGCAGAGCTTGGAGGTGGCTCGCGGAGCTGCTGCAGCCTACCAATAACAGAGAGGGGGGGGAAGAGTTTAACCAATCACAACGGCGCTTTCTTAGGAAGGCGGGACAACATGAGGGGTAACAGGCTTGAAGACACTCCCCCCGCTTCCAGCGCGGAGGCGCCAGGCAGAGGCGACGGCGGAGCCCCGACGCTGTCGTGTAGATCAGCCTTTACTCCCAGGAAAGTGTTACTGGATTGCACTGAACTTCTTAATTACTTGGTAGTCCTACTAAAGAGTACAAAGACATTCAATAGATAACTATTGTTCCCTTCTGCCTGGGGCCATTGTCACCTTTTCTGGTGGGGTGGGGCAGTTTTTAATGATCATTGCAAGAATGGTTCTCAGTGGCTATGAATAAGGCCATGATGAGCATGGGAGAGGGGAAGAGATTTATCCCATTTACCAATTTTCCATTTCTTTTTGCAGGTGTGAAGGATCCCAGTATGGCTATATGGTGAGTATGCAGTCAAGGATTTCTGAATTCTGTGGGAAGGGAATGGGATCAGGATGAAGTTATTCATTTTTATTTGTATCCCACCGTTCCATCTTGATTGTGAGATAGCTTGCAACAGTTAAAATACAATAACAATACACAGAAGTATTAAAACCAAAAGCAGTAAAAAGACGATGGCAACAATAACCTCTCCCCCATAACCAACAACATTAGGACCTGTTTACTACCAAAACAGAAATTATACTCAAGGGGTCCTAAAATGCATTAGAACCCTGCTGAAATAGGTGTGTTAATGGTCAACTAAACACCATCGAGGAGGATGCTGAGCAAATGGACAAGGAAGAGAGCTTTCCACCGTTGTGGTGCCACAACTGAAAAGGCCCTGATTCTCATTGCCGCTTTCCTTGTCTCAAGAAAGACCCTGATTTGCATTGTTCACTTTCCTCACCTGTATACCAACTCTGAGCTGGCCCTTTGAAGAAGTTGTTGATAATGGCTAGGCTTACCACTATCAGATCTCCAACCGGGACAGAGTGCTAGACCTTTAGGAGAAGGAATGTGGGCAGGTGTAGCTTGTTAAACCTTGGAGCACAATCCTAGGCATGTCTACTCGGAAGCAAGCCCCACTGAACACAAGGGGGCTTGCTTCTGAGTAGACATGCCTAGGATTGTGTTCTAAAATTTAACAAGCTACACCTGCCCATATTCCTTTTAAAGGTCTAGCACTCTGTCCCGGTTGGAGATCTGATAAGCCTAATGGCCCTAAGCCGTTTGGTTGTTTAGAGTATGAGAGTCTATTTCACTCAGTTCTTGGTGGAATATTGTCTGTTTTGTAGGCCATGGGCCTCCAAACCCTGGCACACGGGCAGGATCTGGTGCCCAAAAAGCAGCATCCGGGCACGGCGGTGACCTATCCTTACCGGTCCACCCTGCAGCCTCCTATCTTCGCATCCGATCCTTGCAGAAACCTGTGTCGGGCAGCCGCTTCCGCTGCACATTGCCCCAGTCGGCTCTGCTCCCCAATTTCCCAGGGGAAGTGACTGCCCAACGCAAGTTTCTGCAAAGATCGAATGCGAAGATAGGAGGCTGCAGGGTGGAATGGTAAGGCTGGACGCTGGACACCACCTGGATGCCGTTTTCGGATGGGACAGCGGGTCGTGGTTTGGAGACCACTGTTGTAGGCTGGCGTGAGTTGAGAACTAGAATTCCTGTGTTCTTGTCCTAGGACCAGTCCAAGACCTTCTCCTGCTCCCTGGATTGGAAAAGGAGGAGGGGATATGGTGGAAGAGGAAGTGTGGAGGAGAAGAGAGTGGTGGGCTAGAGCATCTTCCTTTTCCAGTCCAGGGAGTGGGAGGAGGAGCAGCAGCAGTGAAGGCGTGTGAGCAGATGGAGATGGGTGCCCATCTGTCAGTCTGCTGCCAGAGGCAACTGCCTAAGTCAGTGTTTCTCAAATTGTGGGTCGGGACCTGATTTCTGGTGGGTCCCAGGTGATAGAAAGATCAGATATGTAACTGCCACAAGCCCTGAGGCTATTCAAAAACCAGATAGCTGCTAATTGCCCTTCAAAGAGCTGAGCTCCTGCAGTTTGCAAGATAGCTGCTAATCACCCTGTATTTTTCGCGCCATAAGACGCATCGGACCATTAGACGCATGTGTTTTTTGGAGCAAAAAATAGGGTAAATTAAAAAATGACTTGCTTAAACAACTTGCTTCATAAGACGCACAGACATTTCCCCCTGGTTTTTTTTGGGGGGGGGGAAGTGCGTCTTATGGAGCGAAAAATATGGTACCCTGCAAACAGATGAGCTCTTGCAGTTTGCAAGCTTGTGTAAATATAGGAAAATAAATGTTTGAGTGTCTCGTAAAGCTAGGTGGATCCTGACAGAGGGTTATTTTAAAAAGTGGGTCCCGACGCTAAAATGTTTGAGAACTACTGGTCTAAGTCATTCTCATGGAAGAGCTGGCCCTGTCTTGTCTCATCTTTGGGAGTGAAGAATGTTTATATGCTGCTTACAGTCTTGTCTCTGCTTCTCAGTTCTCCAACAGCTTCATTTGCGACCAGGACTTTTGCAAACAAGAATCCACATTTTCTCCTTGTCTTGTAGACCCTGAGAGCTCCCCAGGTAAGGCACAATTGGGGCATGGAGGAGATGTAGGAGCTCAGAGAGTTGACAGTGGGACTGCAGGACAGTTAATTGTGTGAGACATTTTGTACTATCCCCAAACAACATTTTTACACTTTATACCTAATAATATGAACTAATCTTTTTCTCTCTCACTCGCTGGTTTACATATGAAACTTTTGCCCAGTGATGAAGATGAAGCATCTTTAATGGGATTTTTCACTTTAGCAGCAGATTGGAACAGAAAAACCTCTCCCCCTTTCCCCCACTTATTTGTTTAACAAATCTGGATTCAGACAAGTTGTTGCCTGGTTTTGGAAAATGTCCCCACTTTTTCAGAACTGAGTGGTGGGCAGAAGGTGTCTCACTGGTATGTACAGTGTAGAGCAGGGGTTCTGAACCCCTCCGGCGCCACTCTCCTGCTATGTACTACCGGAAGTGACTGGCAATGATATAATTGCAAGTTACTCTCTGGTTTTTGGGTTTTCGGAGGCCAGAAAACGCGGTTGGGAGGACCCTTCTCAGTGTTCCGGAAAGGCTCTGCCAAAGGCAGGAGCCTCTCGGGAACAAAAACATGGTGTTGAAAGCACCGCATCAGAGCAGGGTTCCGGTGGGCTGGCAATCTGAGGACCACCAGTAGTCGGCCAAAATACCACTGGCGGTACATGTACCGCTGGTTGAGAATCCCTGGTGTAGAGAGATACTGTACTCATATGGGACTTTAGGAGGCTGGAAGGTATCTGGAGGTGGCTAACCTTTTTGGCAAATGTGCTACAGTTTAAATATACCCTAGTGTATGCTACTGTGCTGTACATGATGCTCCCTGTCCAGGGCCAGCCCATTCATAAGGCCAACTGAGGTGGTCACCTGAGGCAGCAGGTTGGCAGGGAGTGCCATCTTCGTCAGCCCAACTCACCGCTGCTGCTGCTCCTGCTCCCAGGAATAGAAAAGGAAAAGGAGAATGGAGCAGAAGAGGAAGTGTGGAGGAGAGGAGAGTGGTTGGCTAGACTTTAAATTTTAATTATTTTCGGAGCCCTTCTGTCTCCCTGATTTTAGTTTTGGGCTTATTTTTGTACTTTGGAAAATGTACTTTGGTGGGGTGGGGGCAGTGGCATCGCTCCGGTAGGGGCGGGGCTGTAAGTATCGCTCCGTCCTAGACCCTTTACCGAGCGAGCAGGAGGCGGCCCCGCCCCCTCATTGTCGGAGCCTTTCCCCTGCGGAGAAAGCAGCAGGCAGGGTCTCTTGCCTGCTGCTTCCTCCGCACGGCAATGGCTCCAACAGTGAGGGGGCGGGGCCGCCTCCTGCTCGCTCGGTAAAGGGTCTAGGACGGAGCGACGCCACTGGGTGGGGGAGGGAGGAACTGATTTTGGGAAGTGTGACTTGGAGAAAAAAAAGAGATCCTTGCATCTCTCTCTCTTTCTCTTTCTCAGAGACAGAGACAAGGCATTTTTTCACATTTAAAATTGTTTTAGTACTTTTTTATTTAACGATTAATTACCTAATTAATTAATTGATTAATCCAATTAATTAGTAGTTAATTAGCAGGGGGTGCTTCAGAAAATTGGACCATGATAGGGGGTACCCAGGCCTCCAAAGGTTGAGAACCCCTGGGCTAGAGTGTCCCACTGTTCTCTTTTCTCGCACACTTCCTCTACCACTCTGTCCCCCTCTTCCTTTTCCAATCCTGTGAAGTGGGAGAAGCAGAGGCTGTCACATCACCAGGGAAAGGGGGGACAGAATTTGGCATGCCGCCTGGAGCGTGTGTGCGACCCTTTTTCCATTCGTGCATGCTCCAGGCCGTTCCAACACAGTACCACAGGCTCTGCGAGGTCTCAGGTAATATTGGAGCGGCCTGGCGCACGTGCCAGGCCACTCCGAGGGTACCTGAGACCTCGCGGAGCCTGTGGTACTGTGTTGGGACAGCCTGGAGTGTGCACGAACGTAAAAAGGGTTGCGCACACGCTCCTGGTCGTTCCGGCAGTACCAGAGGCTCTGCAAGGCCTCTGATAATGTCTGAGCAGCCTAGCGCGCATGCGCGAACAGAGGAAGGCTTGTGTACATGCTCCAGGCTGCTCCGAGGGTACCTGAAGTCTCGCAGGGCGGGGCCTGGCTGCGGGAGCGTCGGAGCGTCTGATAGTAACAGTGCAGTCAGTCGGCCAGTACGTTGGGGCGTACTCATGGGGGAGAGGCCAGGAGGGAGACTAGGACTTTGTCACCCACAGGGAGGGTGGCTGCGCGGCGCGTCACCCCCTCCCCAACGTGGCAGCTGGTGCAGGCGGCACCGGCCGCACCAGTGACGGCACACAACTGGTCCTGCCCCTCTCAAGTGGTGAATTCATGTGAAGTACATTTGTTTTACTTCTGGGCCTATGAACTTTCCTTCTCTTCCTAGCTATCTTTGTCTTTCCTTTCCTAGGTCCTTATTTTTTTTTCTCTCCCTCTGAGTAATGCTTCTTCTTTCCAAGTATGAAACTGTGGCATCCTCTTTGATGTCTCTTTTCTTCATTTATTCGAGTTAGTGCAAAAACAGTTATTTCTTTATTCTACATACTGTCCACAGTATATGGAATCTCATGTGGTCTCCTATGCAGGCGACTGAGCTGGGCTTCACCTGCCTAACTGCAGCAAGACCACATTGTCTAGTGTTCTTCAACCATTAACTGAGTTCCTGCCGCTGTAACAAAGAACAGTAACAACAAAACAAACCCAAACTCTTTTGTAAACACTACTTAAATTCATGCTTTTGTCCCTCTCTACTGCAGAGGCTTCTTATTCCCTTTTCCTTTCCCAGTTTGATTGTTGTAATGCAGCAGTTCTCAAACTGGTGGGTCGCGAGCCACCAGCAGAACCAGAGGCTGTCCCCTGCCACCTTAAGGGGTGGAGACAGCATGGTGGCGGTGATCCCAGTCCCTGCCCCTTCAAACACTCAAGAGTGGCGGGGAGAACCTTGAGAATCCCTGCTGTAATGCCAAAAGAGAACCTCTTTCTCAGTGTCACCCTCTCTGAGTCCCGCCCTCTCTCCTTCTTTTCTGAACTCTGCTGGTTTATTTGGTTTAAAGCTACGAAGTAGCCAGGGATGGAATTAGGGGTCAGACAGTGACTGAGGACACACCTGGTCAGACAGTGACTGAGGACACACCTGGTCAGACTGATTCCTGAACCCTCGGTACTACAGGTGACTGTGGTAGTGCCCAGTGAATATCAGGGGGTGGGTGGGGTGCGCCATGGGGCATCCGATGCATGGCTTTGCCTCAGAGTCCCCAGCAACCTAGTGCCTGCACTAGGAAGCAGCCTTGTACCGCGGAGTCAGGACATTGGTCCATCTCTTCTTGCGTATTGTCAGCAATGACTGGGTCTTTTTCCAGCTCCACCTGGAGATGCCAGGGATTGATGGAGTGCCCTTCTGCCAACACTGCCTGCAGCTTTCCAGACATTCACTGGCTTTCGTTGCCTCACTGGATCTAGTTTCAGCAACGACTATTTGTTTTTAAATCTCTTAAGTCTTTTAACACCCTCTTTATTTGCTTTCTTATTGTCTTGGTCCTGCCTGCCAATACTTTCCTTGCGGCTAAACCTGGGTTTCTTTCTTCTCTCTGGGAACTCACTGGCTCCAGACATTCACACCTTTCCTTCCTTGCAGCTGAAAACCTCCCGAGCCTTTTGCCTCTGCTCTCTGCCTCCCCGATTCTCCCAGCTCTGGTCTCTTCCAGATTGTAAGTCTGCATGCAGCTTCTTTTCTCTTTGATGTCTACCTATCTTATGCATATGTTTATAATATAATAGCATCTATGTATACAATATATATTATAAAATTTTAATAGCATTTTCATAGCAATTTCAAGAGGCTAGCGGGTGGCGCAGTGGGTTAAACCGCTGAACCATGAGCTGTCGATCGAAAGGTCGGCAGTTCGAATTCGCAACAGGGTGAGCTCTCGTTGCTTGGCCAGCTCCTGCCAACCTAGCAGTTCCAAAGCATGTTAATGTGAGTAGATAAATAGGTACCGCTTGCGGGAAGGTAAACAGCGCTCCGTGTTCCAGCCGCATGCTACCCCTAGGGGTATGTGGACCTCTTGCTGGGGGTACGCCAAGCCCTGCCCCTTATCTGCCCCATCAGCAGCTAATTAAGTGTTAACATGGATTTTAAATTTTAATTATTTTCGGAGCTCTTCTGTCTCTGATTTTGGTTTTGGGCTTATTTTTGTACTTTGGAAAATGTACTTTGGTGCGGTGGGGGAGGGAGCAGCTGATTTTGGGACGTGTGACCGAGAAAAAAAGAGATCCTTGCATCTCTCTCTCTCTCTCTCTCTCTCTCTTTCTCTCTCTCTCTCTCTCTCACGCACAGAGTTAAATAAGACATTTTTTCACATTTAAAATTGTTTTAGTACTTTTTATTTAACGATTAATTACCTAATTAATTGATTGATCCAGTTAATTAGAAGTTAATTAGCAGGGGATATTTCAGAAAATTGGACCGTGATAGCGGGTACCCGGGCCTCCAAAGGTTGAGAACCCCTGCTTTAGATCATGCTAATCTAGATCTATGATTACTGCCTATGATTACTTTGAGGAGCTTTATAAAAATTAGACAGGGCTGCAAATTTGAGGGTCAAAGTTTTTTTCAAAATTTATGGTGGTTTTATATGAATTTGGGGCGCTGATCCCAAAAATGTCATTGGTTTTGCCCTATCACATCTAGTTTTGGGGGTACGGCATTGCCACCTCATAATGAGAGTCAAGCAGCTTCCTTGTGAGGAAGCCATGGCGTCTGATTCCTCATGAGGAAGCTGCTTGACTAGCATTATGAGGTGGCGATGCCGTACCCCCAAAACTAGACGTGGTGATAGGTCAAAACCGATGATATTCTTGGAATCAGCGCCCCAAATATACCCAAGAATAGGTCTCACTTTTAAGAAAGCAAAACGTACACAGACCTGTGTTATTCAGGGGCAAAGTGCTTGAGCCACTGTACTGTAGACCCACTTGGGATGGGTGCAGAGTGGATATCTGATGCCGCCCCCCCCCCCCCAATACTTTCGAGACATTATTCTGTTGGGTTGAATGGTTGGTTCTAATGTGTTAGTGAGCAGTCACAGGTGGGGGATGGCAAAGGGGGATGAGAGGATGGGATGGTATTCCCAGAATGTGGGGCAAGTAACAAGACTTGGAATAAAAATTAAGTGCAAATACACTGGCTGAAATGGCACTGAAATAGAAATGACAAAGAGCCTTGTGGCACCTTTAGGATGACTGCATTTATTGTAGAGTAAGCTTTTGTGGACTGGGGCTTATGCTTCAATAAATGTCTTTAGTCTTTAAGGGTCCACAAGGCTCCTTTTTGGCTGCTATGGATGAAGGCACCTACCCGAAAAGATAAGATACCGGCAAAATGCCCCTCATAGGATGTGTAAGCTGTGTGAGAGGGAATGTGTGCAATGAGAGGACCCCTGGGGGTTGCAAAGGTCTGTTAGATTCTTGTCTCTGAGCTGTCTCACTGTTGGAGGCGAAAGGGAGGGGGTTGGCAGTCCCTCAAGGATTAGTCAAGAGGAACATATCAGTAGAACAAAGATGAGGAGAAGACAGATAAAGGGAAGATAGATAAGAAGGGGCCAAAGGGTGACAGAATTTTGGGAGGGCAAAGTGTGGTGCTTTACCTTACCCCATAAGAAAAAATAGCAACAATTTGCTTATGTGGCAGAATTTAAGAGTGTCTCTGAGGACCTCATTTTAGTGGGGACTAAGCCTGTGGGGAGGCCATGAGCTGTCGATCGAAAGGTCGGCAGTTCAAATCCGCGATGGGGGGGGGTGAGCTCTCGTTGCTTGGCCAGCTCCTGCCAACCTAGCAGTTCCAAAGCATGTTAATGCGAGTAGATAAATAGGTACCGCTTGCGGGAAGGTAAACGGCGCTCCGTGTTCCAGCTGCATGCTACGCGCTGCGGCAAGGAGAGTCATGCCGGCCACATGACCACGGAGGCGTCTTCGGACAACGCTGGCTCTTCGGCTTTGAAATGGAGATGAGCACCACACCCTAGAGTTGGACACGACTGGACTTAATTGTCAGGGGATACCTTTACCTTTTTTACCACCTTTCTTAGGCCAGCGGGTGGTGCAGTGGGTTAAACCGCTGAACCATGAGCTGTCGATCGAAAGGTCGGCAGTTCGAATCCGCAACGGGGTGAGCTCTCATTGCTTGGCCAGCTCCTGCCAACCTAGCAGTTCCAAAGCATGTTAATGCGAGTAGATAAATAGGTACCGCTTGCGGGAAGTTAAACAGCACTCCGTGTTCCAGTCGCATGCTATGCGCTGCGGCAAGGAGAGTCATGCCGGCCACATGACCATGGAGGCGTCTTCGGACAACGCTGGCTCTTCGGCTTTGAAATGGGGATAAGCACCACACCCCAGAGTCGGACACGACTGGACTTAATTGTCAGGGGTCACCTTTACCTTAAACCTGTGGGGACTAAGGGACTCCTGCCAACCTAGCAGTTCGCAAGCATGTTAACGCGAGTAGATAGGCACCGTTTGTGGGAAGGTAAATAGCGTTCCGTGTCCCAGCCGCACACTTCGCGCTGCAGCAAGGAGAGTCATGCCGGCCACATGACCATGGAAGTGTCTTTGGACAGCGCTGGCTCTTCAGCTTTGTAAAAGGGATGAGCACCGCACCCTAGAGTCGGACACAACTGGATTTAAATGTCAAGGGATACCTTTACCTTTTAAGCCTGTTCACTGCCCTGGTGAGAACTGCGCCTATTCCTACCTCCACAGCCCTGTCCTGGGTTCTGTTTCTTGGTTACGCTAGCATGTGATGGAATGTTGAGAACTGGCTTTTCTGGGTCGAGATTATAAATGAAAGCCAACCATCCTGTCATCTTTCAGGGCCTACACAAGGCGCTGCGTCAAATCAGTAAAAAACTCTGAAGGATTTGGGCCATACAAACTCAAGAGGCCCCTTTCTCCCCTGCGATCTCCTCAATCTGCTGAAAGCCACTCAGAGGCTTCGTTACTGTGGGGGCGCTACCGTAAGTTTCGCACCGTGCTAATTCCCCTTTACTCCCCGGTACAAGGTAGCCCCGTCCCCTCGCTGTTGGAGCCACTCAATGCGGCAAAGGCAACGGCTCCGATGGAATGGCTCCAATGGCAAGGGGGCGGGGCCACCTCATACTGGGGAGCAAACAAGGATTAGCACAGTGCGAAACTTACGGTATCGCCCCCACCGTAGCGACGCCTCTGAAGCCATTTCTCATGTTACCTGGAAGCAGTGAAAAGTGGCTGTACGGGAATATGCAAAAAAGGAACTGGGATATTAAGAGCCTTAAACAACAACAACAATTGGTATCTTTGATAATGCCCCTCACAGTTAGGGGCGAAACGTTAGGAAAAAGTTTTTGTTGTTTTTATAAACCGTGGCTTATAAACCTGAATAGCAATTTTATGGATAATTCTGGTCATGAAAACCTGAGTATGTATGCAATTGTTATCTGTTGTTTAACTACTGGAATCAGACAGTGTCTAGCAAAATGTCATTCAAGAAGTGCTGCATTTGGTTGGAAAACTTCCTTTCTTTCTGGAACATATTTTGGAAGAAGTTGTCTTGTATATTTTGGAAGAAGTTGGATGTAGGTTTCATGTCCTGTGTAGTACGTTGTTTGAAACTCTAATCAACCTTATCTAATAGATAAGGAGACTTGCTATGGTGGCAAGATAAACACATCCCAAATGCAAGTGGGCTTGCTACTGGGGAAATGTGTCTTGAGATTTGGCAGTGGACGGTGTAGTGGTTCTGGAGTTGGACTTAGACCTGGAAGATCCAGGTTCAAATCCCCACTCAGCCATGCCGCTTCCTGGTGACCTTGGGCCAGTCACTCACTATCTCTCAGCCTGCCTCACCTACCTCACAGAGTTGTTGAGGACAAAAAGGGAAGGAAGGAACTGCGTGCACCACCCTGAGCTCCTTGGAGGAAGGGCAATATAAAAAATTTGATTGATTGATAAATAAACCCATCCTCATCATCTTCTGGGAATGGGGGGTAGTTTGGTGGCCAGGGCTAAGGGAGTTTATTTAATGTCCCATGTATAACCTGCCTTTCCTCTGAAGAACTCAGAATGGTGCACATGGTTCTTCCCACCTCTATTTAATTCTCACAACAACCCTGTGACGGAGCGTGACTTGTGACTTGCCAAGGTCATCCAGCAAACTTTCTGGCAGAATGACGAGTCAAACCTGAATCCAATCAATCAATCAGTTAGGGGTGTCTCAAGTGTGGCTATTTATTATTGTAAAAATGTTTGGGTTAAAAAAGAAAGAGTTAAAAATCCTATCCCAAATCAATAGTGCTAGTGACTCCTGAGCAGCCCAAGCTTTTACGAATGCCTCTGGCTTTGCCACATCTGCAAGGGGCATTTCTTGAGAGACCCACATTCCCTGTATCCTTTTGGCCTCATTTTTGTGTCTGTGAATGGCGGGTCTTGCATGCTTCCCCTGGTGGCCAGATGCGCAAATACATACATGTTTTAAAGACGTGAGGAATAATTGAACTAGTTAAACTTCCTCATGGGTGAAATGTAAAATCCTCCATCTGTAAAATAGATACAAGCACCTTCTGGATCCTATATATCAAGAGGGTGCTTTCATCAGTTTTATGTAGGAGAGAGAAAAATTTAACTAGTCCAATAATCATCCGTGTTTCTAAAAAATTGTGCCCTCTAATGGGCAGAGGCCAGTCATCAGGCTTGCGTTGCACCTGAGATGTATTTGCTGTTTCCTATGCAAATCAATGGCTTAACGCATTTGCACGGTCCCAGGCCTGCAGCAGTCCGCACACAGACCGTCCTTTGTAGCCTGAATTTAACACATGCACCCTCCCTTGTACCTGTGAGCCAAGTGATGTTGCAGCCAGGACTTCAGGACTCTCGGGGGCGGGGGGAGAAAGAGGACTGAGGGTTGCTTGATGTGGTATGCACTACCCTGCTTACACCAAGTGGCTCCATTGGTTTCCATAGTAAACTTGTCCATTGCAAAAGGCAGGTGCATGTCCTTAAATAAGCCATGGAGATGTGCTTGGAAGTTGCAGCCAATAGCTTGTTTTCTGGTGCTTTCCTCAGTACAAGGATCACAGCCAACCGTATGTGCGTGAAGGAAGGGAAATGGGATGAAAATTGGACATAGTGGGCCCGCTGTTAGCCATGGAGGGAAGGACAAGGAATTCTGAAGCCCTGAATTTCAGCATAAACAATGAGTAAAAAGTTGTTTTTTTTTTAATGGCAGTTGATTTTTTTTTTTTGCTAGATAGGAGGTCCTGCATTTGTCTTGCAATTCTATCTTTGCAGAGAATATTCCAAACTCAACCAGTAGCTTTTTTTGAATGGAATGGAATTTCAAGCCAGCTCTATTGGACCCCCTTTCTGACTTAATGTCATGGTTTTTCAGAGTCCTTTATGAATTTACCAGAGATTCCGGAGCCTGGATATGATGCCTTTGAAGTGGGGTACCTGGCCCAGCTGCAGAATGTCCAAGTCTCCTACTTGCAAGGCTCTTACCCTCAGCTCTCTCTGGATACGGTCTACAGTCAGGATGGAATGATGTCCACACAGAACGTGTGCCTGGGGCCGAAGGAAGAGTACAATGCTCAGGTGAGGCCCAATTAATTCAGGAGTGTGGTGGACCGGGCTGGGACCCCTGCCTTCTCCCTGGGAAGGGAATCTAGTAACTTGGATTGAGGGAAGCCAGAACTCCTGGGCTCTTAGGGGTTTGGTAGGTAAGACAGAGTGCTAATGGGTGCCAGGAAAAGGAACAGTTTGAGCCAGCTCTGAGGATAAGTCCCTGTTGACAGCCAACCTCCACATTTCTTTCCCTCCTTCTGCTGTGCTACCAAGAGCAAAAGTCTTACAAGACCAACCTAGCTTGACTTTGGGTCTGTTTCCAGCTTGGTACTCTTGATAACTTCTCTGGAGGAGGGGACCACAGCAAACTTGAGAACTGGGATTTGCAGCCTGTTCTTTCTCTACCCCACCGTGCAGGACTATGGAACATTTTTCTTATTAGAGATCTCTCTCGGACGCACGCACGCACGCACGCACGCACGCACGCACGCACGCACGCACGCACGCACGCCCTTAAGAAATCCTTAAGTTCAGGCTGAAGTAGGATCTCTGCTTGAAAGGATTTCTTTATTTCTTGGTTTATTTTGCTTTGTAAACCGCTTTGTGAACTACTTTTTGTTGAAAAGCGGTACAGTATATAAATATTGGTCTTAAGTTGGCTGTGTCATTGTGTGATAAAACAGTCATCATCTCTATCTGGGATGGTTGTCAGTCATTTTGAATTCATTAGTCCGGAGTCCAGAGTAAAACCATGAGCTCCTTTTCATGATTGTTTTTCATGGTAATGGCTTCTAGACGGGTAGCAGCCATGTTAGTCTATTACAGCAAAAACAGTGAAGAGTCACTTGGCAGCTTAAAGACTACCTCATTTGTTTCAGCATCTGATTCATGCTGAAATAAATGGGTGCGCTGCATGATTCTTGGTTATGATGGTTTCTGAGGTGATAAATCCTGCCCTCAGTGACATTTTGAACTCTTTTCCAACTGGGGAGACATTTGTCTGAAATTTGTCTGTGTGAAAATCTCTAGAGTTGTCTGCCACCTCAGAATACGTCAATTTTGGAGGATTTTATCTGACTTTTTAATATTGCCACATCTTTGAGACCAATAATGCTCCTTCCTGGGTGAGAGGTGGCAAAAGTTACTGTGTGCAGGTTTGGCCATCTTGGAAACAAATGTGAATAAACTTCTTATTACGTGGCTAAGCAGGAAGTGTGATGTGGTGGCGTAGAGCAGGGGATACTGGGTACCCACAATCCTACATTCTCTGGGAAAGTCATAATTTTCCAAGGATCAAGCTGCACATTTTGTAGGGGATCTGTATTTGGATGTCGTAGCTTTGTAGTGAAATGCAGCCATAGTGGGGGGTTGGGGGGTATGGGCTACCAGTCTGATCAGAACAGTGGCACAGGGGTAGGGAGTATTTATTCCTTTTTCCCCATACTGATTTCCAAGCAAAACAATTGCTGCTTGCCTTATTACTTGGGTTTTTCTTCCCCTCGGGGGCAAAAAACAGCTAAAGAGGCAGCAGATAATGACTGAAGAAAAGGGTTCTCTCTTCCAGCACTGGGAGAGAAGGAATTCTACCTTCTCTCCCAGCACTGCTGTTCAGATAAAATTGGCCGCCCCTCTCCTCTGCCAGCTTTGTTTCATATAAAAAAAACAACACTGGAAATCCAATCATGGATTTCCAGTGTACTTGTTAGAAAATGGAGAGTTGTCCGGTTAGCTTTTCACAACCTTACCTTTCCTGTACGGTTTTGGGCCTTCACAGGTCTACATCCCATATGAGCAGTACCCTATTCCTGGGGACACCTCCAATCCATCTTCTGAGGAAGAGGAATTCCATGGGGACAGTCGAAATCTTGAGGTGTCGGACAGTGATTCGGACGAGAATCTCTCGCCTGGGTTTGAGTCAGGTGGGTTTCACCATTCCCTTCATTTTTAGATTCCATATTTTCCCATATGTTTAATAATGCCTACTATAGTCAGTCAGTTGTGCTTTCCCACTGGTAAACACTTGAGCATTCACACATGGCAGGAGGTAATGTAGTAGTAGAGACTGGATGAACTCAGACACTGTGTGGAACACTGAAGATTCTGGATCAAACCCAGCCAGCCAGATAATATAGAAAGCCTAAGACCAGATGCGAAGACAGAGTTCCTGTGTCTTTAGACTGCTGACGTGTTGGGGAAAAAAGAGGACGTTATAACACCTATCTTTTCAGAAGGTAGAGTGAGCAGCCAGGAGCGGGGAAGAGGAGGAGCCCTGGGGCCAGAGTGGGAGCCCAGCAGTGGTGGCCAGAAGTGGGGGACAAGAAGAAACAGACCTCAGTGGTGGCCATTGCCAAAAAGTAGAGAAGGGAAGGGGGGGTATCTGGGAGGTGAAAGAAGAAAAAGTGGGGGGGGGGACATGTGCCAGGGTTTTGGGTCTACCACTGGGATACTCCACACTCATGGGGAAAAGAGAGAACTTTGGGGTGGGGGTGACTATAGGAAGGTCACAAATGAGGCGCATTTCTGCACTTACTAATTTTAAAGCCACCACAATTAAGGGAATGATACATTGGTGTCGTTCTTCAGGGTTGCTGAAAAAGAAGACATTCTATCTAATCTAAAGGATAACAAAGTCTGCAAGTGTGACATATAGATTTACGTAGTGTAGTAAATAAATCTATACTATAATGTAGTATAGATTTACTACATTTTAATGCCACTCTTTCTCCAAGGAACATAGGGTGGTTTTGATGCCCTGCCCCCTTTTTATCCTTGCAGCAATTTTGTGAGGTAGGTTCAGCTTCATGGCTGAATGGGGATTTGAATCCCAGTCCGGTGCAACACTTAAAACCAATAACCACACTGGCTGTTCAGTGCCTGGCGCCTCCTGCAGCAGCCTCTGTAGGCCATGTGACACTCCATTTACCTGAGCTCTTTTTCCCCCTCTTCAGGTTCCCGGCGGAAATTGCGCCTCTACCAGTTCTTGCTGGAGCTCCTGGAGCGTGGGGATATGAAGGAGTGCGTGTGGTGGGTACAACGCGACTTGGGCATCTTCCAGTTCTCTTCAAAGCACAAGGAGGTCCTGGCGCACCGCTGGGGCCAACAGAAGGGGAACCGCAAGAAGATGACCTACCAGAAAATGGCCCGGGCACTGCGCAACTACAGCAAGACGGGCGAGATCCGCAAGGTGAAAAAGAAGCTCACGTACCAGTTCGGGACCTCACTGCTGGGCCAGTCGATCTCCTCCTAAGCTCCTCTCCCAGGAGTTCAGGAATGAGATGGTCACTAATGAACAGAGCTCCATTCTTGACCTCCCCCAGGATCCCATTCTTGTTGTGTCCATCTGCCAAACCCTATGAAAGGATCTGCAGAGTCGCAACATAGTAGGAACAGCCCTGAAGATCTAAATGTGGGGGAGTGCCTTTCAGTAGGAGAAGTGGGTGTAGGGGCACCTGAGTCTTCAGACAGGGATCTGAACGTTAGTGGAGCGGACTGGAACCAGGGTTAATGGATTTTCTAGGGAGGGATGGGGGGGGGTAGGACAATGTAGCGAGGATGGGAGCAAGGACCTCTGGGTGGGAATTAGGCTTCAATGGAGGACTCTAGTATCTAGTCAACTGAGGTCCAGTAAATAGTTTCCCATGGATCTGTGGATGAGAATTGTTGAGTTTTCTGGAAGGGAAATGAGATCATTATGGTTAGACAGGGCAATGATATCCATAATGCCTTTCTGGAAGGGGTGTGTATGAGTGTGTATGTGCATGTGTGCACGCATGCGTGTATGTGTATATAGTCAAGATGTTTATTTAATACTAAGATTTTTTTATCACAAACGTTTGTACAAAATCTGATTTATTTTTAAACTGATCTCTTCTGTATAAATTGTAAATTTGCTAATAAAACTTTATGATAAAAGTGTTGGGCTAACTGATAATTGAAATAATATTTTGAAGTGTCTGTGTTTGGGGGAGGGCGGCTGCATAGCTTCGATGCTTCCATACTAGTCTTTTCCTCTAAAATCGCCACTCACTTTTTACAGTACATCCACATGACGTTGTTTCCAAATCTTTGATTTGTGATTTTGTGTGTACGTGTGTGTGCGCACACCTCTTCTGTGTCTCTATTCAGACCTGATTTAAAACAATAAAACAAATTGCAATGCCAGGCTGTCTAGTGTGGACAAAACACAATTAAGGTTTTTCCGGGCTCTTAAATGGAAGCTCTTTGTACGTTTAGTCTGTTTTATTGCTTCCAATGGACCCTTCTAGGTATGAATCATCTTTGCACATTCAGTCTGTTTTATTGCTTCCAATGGACCCTTCTAGGTATGAATGAGTATTTGCCTTTTGAATAGCCTCTAGGTGACTTGCCGCATGTCCATTTCTATCCCTAGAGGGAGGCTGTCTTTATTTACTGATTCCCTCTCAGTATTTGTTTGTTTACTTTTGTTAAAATAGCGAAATGAAGCTGACGTCCTGCCCCCCCCCACTTCTCCCTTCCAGTAATTTGAGCACCGTATGAAAGTAGCCTTCATCTGTTCTTCATCTGATGGTCGATCTCAGTCTGCTCTAAATAATCATAACGTCAAATCTATTTTTTTCCATTTCATAAAATCCCCCTGCTAATCTTATTAAGACTGAAATGTTTAGTACATAAATTGGTGTATTATGTGAGTCCATTCCCATTTACACCTGCTTCATGTCATTAGATATGTGGGAACAGCAGCATGTAGCCAGACCTCGTCTGAAAACTCAACTATTTATTGCTAACGTCTCACTGGAAAAACTCAGTGCATAAAAACCACAGCGCCCCTTCCTCCTGCAGGAGTCACAGGGGCATCGGCAGCAAAGGGGCAAAAGCTAGTGCTGTCCGAGTGACATCTGAGCTTCGTCAGCGTGGTATTTTTTCCACGTTGTCTCAGTGTCCATGGTGCGTCCATTGGTGCAGGCTTCTAGACTGATGGGGCTGTCTTTCTGCCAGCATAAATGGAGATACGCTCGTGCAGAATTTCTCAAAGTGTGCTAAGAGCCATGGAGTTCCCTGAGACTCCTTCAGGGGCTTCACAAGCACACCATAAGTGGCTGCCATCTGCTCAGCGCACGCGCCAACCCTTTTGGGTTGCCTCCCCGAGACTCCACACATGCTCTGGCAGGGCTCCTCAAGACTGTGTTTAAGAGTGTGTGAAAAGTTTGAGAATGGCTACAATAGTGTATCTTGAGAATGGTATTGGGCCTTTAACCTTGATGTAGGGAAGGCTGGAGCCAGGACACCTGGTTTCTCTAAAAAGATAGGGAAAGAGGTTTCACAGGTTTAAATGGGATGGATACAGATTTCTGGATTTGGAAGGGAAATGGATTTAGAGCAGAAAGGTGGTGAAATCTAAAACTCTTCCTATATGAACATTTGATGACTTGCACTTGAACAATGGGAAGACTATATCAACTGAGCATCAGTTGGTACTTTTAGAGCAGTACTGGTGAGTGCAATGCTGGCTTGAGAGCTCAAGTGGAAGTGTCTTTTTCTTCTTGGGGACTAACATGCTTTTCTCAGAGATCCAGAAGATAATCTTTATAGGCTCATGCTTGGGCTCTCTGGTTGTATGCCCTTGATCGGGGCCGGCCCATCCATGAGGCCAACTGAAACTATTGCCTCAGGCAGCAGATTTGTGGGAAGCGCTCATCTCTGTCCGCCTACTTGCCTCCATTGCTCCTCCTCCTCCTTCCACTCCCTGGATTAGAAAAAGAAGAGGGGGTATATGGAGGGGAGGAGAGTGCTGAGCTGGAACATACATAGGTGAGTGGGAAGAGCAAAGGCTGGCACATCATCAGGTAAAGAGGGGCAACATTTGACATTATGTCTCAGGTGGTCTTGGACCCACTCTGTCCTTGATGGAGGAGAAGCTAAAGCCATGACTCCTAGTTTCCCTGGGAAGGGAAGAAAGAAGTTTTATGGATTCATTGGGATGGATGAGAGCCTCCGGATTTGGAAAGGAAGTGGTGCATAGTGGTGAGAGGAAAACAGGCTGGACTGAACCTATCCCTACAGCAACAACTGCTTCAGCGCTTCAATCAAACATAAAACAGTGTCAGACATCTCTCTCAAGAGCATGTATCTAAAATTATATGAACAGTCTACCTTCAGTAGAATCAAGCAGTAAAGCTTTGCCTGGATTGTACCACTTTAGGCTACAAGTGAGGGGGGACACGCTGATTTGTATCCGAGTGGGAGGGAACACCTTCTTCCACAAGGCTGGAAGAATGCTAGGTTAAATCCTTCTCTCTAACGTGATACTTTCCTATGTGTAGAGAATTTAAACAAAAAAGGAAAAGAGAGCTTTCTCAAACATACCACACATGCCAAATGAGCTGTAGAATCCACACGCTTTACTGCGTGTATTTACTGCGTGTATTATAAACTCACCCTCCTACAGTATTTGTTTGCACAGTCTTCCAAACGACTTTCAATAGGATTGTTTTTCCTGTCGTGACCACATGGAGGCGGTAGGTCCTAATCAGAGAGAATCCCTTGGTGAAGTGTGGATTCCAAAGGCTGTGGCTACCAAGCAAGACTTTAGGAGGCCTGAGGCTAGAATGTTGTTCTGACATTCCACGCTCCTTCCTCCTCTTCCTGTTTCTCAAAGGTTGCCAGTGAGATCTTGGCAGGGGGGCAAATATCAACCAAGCTGCCCCTCTTGGCTTTGCGCCCCCAGATCAGTTGCCATTAAGTTGGGGAATTGTCTTTATCCCTATAGTGGGAAGCTTCGAATCCTTCTTCCATTCTTTGGCAGCATGAGAGAGAATGCTAGCTATGCCTGGCCTCTTTCAAAATGGCCAGTCCCGTCTTTGAATGGTGTCACATTCTTAGCCTTAGCTGTCTTTAAAAAAGAAATCCTTACCTGCCATTGAGTTGCAGTTCATTTTTGGGGTGCATAAACTGCTGCATATACAGGTATCGAGGTGAGCTACTTTGTGTTGGCAGCTGCCACATTGGATGTTGTTGGCTGATTCAAAGCCAATTCATGTAAGCAGACAGGCCTGTAAGTGACCGTGTGTGTTGTGAGTGCATCTGGTCAGTGAATGACGCTGTACAATAATCGTGTACTGTATATTACAGGGGTGGCCAAGCTTGCTTGGATCCTATACACACTTAAGAAGCATTTAAATTCTTAAATATATTTACTCACCATGAACATTAAATTTATGTTTTAATCCAGTGGACTCTCAGTTTACACCTGGTAAATACTAATTATAAAGCTTGAAAACTTATTTACCTTTTATGTTAATTGTGATGCAAAAAGGAGCTCAGCCAACATATTTCCAAGAGCCGCATGTGGCTCAGGAGCCGCAGTTTGGCCACCCCTGGTATATTATATATACAGTAGTTATAGGTAAAGGTAAAGGTGACCCCTGACACACACCTGTCCTGTCGTGTCGGACTCTAGGGTGTGGTGCTCATCCCCATTTCAAAGCCGAAGAGCCAGCGTTGTCCGAAGACGCCTCCGTGGTCATGTGGCCGGCATGACTCTCCTTGCCGCAGCGCGTAGCATGCAGCTGGAACACGGAGCACTGTTTACCTTCCCGCAAGCGGTACCTATTTATCTACTCACATTAACATGCTTTGGAACTGCTAGGTTGGCAGGAGCTGGCCAAGCAACGAGAGCTCACCCCATCGCGGATTCGAACTGCCGACCTTTCGATCAACAGGTCATGGTTCAGCGGTTTTTTAAGTCTGTCTCTAATGTGTGTGTTTATATATGTCTAAGACCATCAGTGTGCACAGCACTTTAGAAACAACAGCAACAAAAAGATCCCTACCCCAAGGAGCTTACAATCTACAAACTAGGGCGGGGCGGGGCGGGGCGGGGCGGAATGGACATGACAGGGTAAGAATATGCATTAATTTCAGTGACATGTACTTAGGTTTAGTTACAGAAGGGATGGGACAGGAAGCCCAATCCACCGTAACTCCTCACATGGCAATGCAGCGGTGCCAACATGGCACCCGCTGTATCCCATACAGGAGTTTTGGCATGTTGAGGCCTCCTCAGGGTAAGGGAACATTTTTCCCTTGCTCCAGGGAAGGTCCATGCTGTCCCAATGGGTATACTTGGACCCACGCCAGTGATATCGCTGGCGCAAGTCCACATGGACCTGTGAAGGTGGATCGGGCCTGGGAAGGGGGAGAGGATTTGGCGGACGCCACTGCCAAACCCACCCCCTTCCCAGGCCCGATCCATCCTCCTCCCCGCCCTGTTCTGCCAACCCTCCTGCCCCTTTCCACCCCTCCCCACCTACCTTTGACCCCCTATGGGACCTTACCTGAGATGGCAGGCATCTGTGGTCCATCGCCATGCAGACCCGGCTGCTCGCTGATTCTGACGGCAGCCAGGCAACGTTCTCTGGCGTTATCGCGTTTGTGACAGCTGGAAAGCATGATATGCCGGCAGAATTCACATTCCACTGGCATAACACGCCATCTGGATTGTGCCCTAAGGCTGTGATCCTATACACACTTAACTGGGAGCAAGTTAGTTCCATTGAACTCAATGGGGCTTACATTTGACTGGCAGTGGCTCTTCTGAGTATGTGAGCATCTGACCTCCAGATACCAAGGTTTGCTCCTTGGATTTTGTGTATGCTGTGGTATTCTACCACTTAGGTATAATTTGGGGGCTGGATTTGGTCCATAGGCTGCCAGTAGTTGGTCATCTATGTTCCAGAGGTTAAGAGCCCCATATCCTGCTTAATTATGCCTCTTCTAACCATTCCAATGAATCCTAGAATTGCTATTGCAAAAGTCAAAAAGGAAGAAAGACTTCATCAGTACCATTATATGCAGTTACATTATACTGAGTTAGACCCTTGTTGGGTATGATGTACTCTGAGTGGCAACTGCTCCACAGGGCCTTAGGAAGGGAGTCCTTCCTAACACTGCTGCTCAGGGCTGGCCCAGGACCTCCTGCTGCTAGCCCTAAGGCAGTGAGCCAAATGCTACCCCTCCCTTATCTGTAGCCCTACCAGCGTCCCAGAATCGAGGCTGGCTTCGGCCTAGAGCAGACCCGAGCTGCTCCCAAGTGTGCACCGCGGCTGCCCAATGGGGTTCCGTCTTCCGTCGCATCATTGACTGGAAGTTCCAGAAGCCAGAACCCCATTGGGCAGCCGCGGTGCACACTTGGGAGAGGCTCGGGTCCGCTCTAGGCCGAAGCCAGCCTCGATTCCAGGACGCTGGTAAGGCTACTTATCTGGTGATCTGCTTGCTCCTCCTATTCCTTTGTTTGGAAAGGAGCAGAAGAGGATGTGTGGAGGAGATGAGAATGGTAGGCTAGAATGTCTCCAAATTAATTGAGCAGCACAAGAGCAGCACTTGCCTAGAGGTGATGTGGGTGGCTACCTGAGACAGAGTCTTCTCTGTGGTGCCACCCCAATTATAGAACTCCCCAGCACAAGCACATTTACCTGGCATCCTTGTTATTGTCTTTCAGGCGCAGTCTTGACTACTTGGTCCTTCAATGGCCAATTGTATTGACCCGCTCTTAACCACTCTCTCTACCTATTGCTTTGTTTTTAGGCTGTTATTTAGTTTATGTTATCACTGGTGTATAAAGACTCTTTCAAAATCAGGTTTATAAACTGCCTTGAAACCAAAATTGTGGAATGATAGCATTTATGTATTTTATGTAGCTAGCTAGATCTGGTCTACTGGATGCTGTCTTGTGTTTTGGAAAAACTACAAAGTGTCTTGTGGCATTTTAAACAATAACAAATGTATTTTAGCACAAACTTTCGTGGCCTTCATCAGATGCTTGAAGTGAAATCCTCAGTTGGCAGGTGTACTGTATACAGGGCTGGCTCAAGACCTTCTGGTGTGCCAAATGCTGCCCCCTCCCTTATTTGGTGATGTGACAGCCTCTATTCGTCCCACAGCCTGGATTGCAAAAAGAACAGGAAGACAGAGCAGTAGAAGAAAAGTGGAAGAGAGGAGAGTGGTGGGCTAGAGTGTCTCCAGTATTCTAACCGACCACTCTGCTCTCTTCTTCCACTTAGTCTCCCTCTTCCTTTTCCAATCCACGGATTGATAGGAGGAGCAGTGGAAGTGAGTGGGCGGATGGAGGTGGCACCCCCCTGCCAAGCTGCTGCTTGAGTTTGCCTCATGAATGGGCTGGCCCCTGCTGCTGCTGCTTGAATGGACCCTTTTTAACTGGAGATTGAACCTGGAATCTAAAGTATATGCTCTGTCACTGAGCTAGCTACACTTGGGAGCCAACCCCATTGCCATCCTTGGAACGTAAAATATGGTACTCCCCTGCACAAGGACGTTTACCTGGCATCCTTGTTATTGTCTTTCAGACGCAGTCCTGTTTGCCTGATCCTTCAGTTGCCAATTGCATTGATCCACTCTTAGCCACTGCCTACTTATTTCTTTGTTTTTAGGCTAATATTTAATTTGTTTTATCACTGGTGTTTAATGTAGGCTCTTTCGAATCAGGTTTATAAACTGCCTTGATGATGATCAAAATTGTGGAATGATGGGATTTACATATTTTATGTAGATAGAAGATAGATAGATTTGGTCTATTGGATGTTGTGTTTTGGAAAAACAACAAAGGACCCTGTGGCACCTTGCCAACTAACAAACGTATTTTAGCATAAGCTTTCATGGCCTGGAGGCCATTGCATCAGATGCTGGAAGTGAAATCTTCAGTTGGCAGAAGTATACAAGGCAGGTCCAAGATCTCCTGGCATCTGTGGCAGCATGATGCCCCCCCCCCCTTATTTGATGATGTGCCAGCTTCTGCTCCTCCCACTCCTTGGATTGCAAAAGGAAGAGGGGGACAGAGCTGTAGTAGAGGAACTGTAGAGAAGAGAAGAGTAGTGGGACACTCTAGCCCACCACTCTCCTCTCCTCCACACTTCCTTTTCCTCTTTTCATTTTCCAGGCTGGGGAATAGGAGCTGTGGAGGTGAGAGGGCAGATGGGATGTGGACTCCCTCTGCTAATCTGCTGCTTGAGGCAACTGCCTTGGTTGGCTTCATGGATGGAAGATGGAGAAAGAGGAGAAATAAAGAAAAGTAGATACTGTAAGTGGTGGCATGAAAGGACAATGAAATGCAGCGAGAGGGAGGTACCTCCGTGACCTTTTCAACATACAGATGGAATGTGAGGTATATAAGTACAGCGAAGATTTACAACAACAAGAGAAGACAAAAAGGAGTCTTCTTGCCTATGGTAAGTTAGTTAAACACCTGTATTGAGATAGGAACAATGCTTATGAGAAGCTAAGGAAAAACCAGACCTGTGAAGCATGGGATGAAATAACTAAGGAATGTGAGTGGCGCTCACATTCCTTAGCTATAGTAGGTGACTCTTTTTTAATTTTTATAAATCTCAATATTTAAGCTATATATTAGCTATAGTAGTAGGTGACACTTATTTAATTTTTATAAATCTCAATATTAAAAATAATATTTATAAATCTCAAACAACTATGCCCTTTTCCCATTGCTACAATGCTCCCTCTCTTACTTCCTTCAAATCCTTCTTAAAATCCACTTTTCCTGTGAAGACTTTGGCCCCTAACCCCTTAGTCCTCTTTCCCTACCATAACTATGTTTAAGTTGCAACGGAAATACTGATGTATTTTTCCCCTTATAATATGCTTATCTCTGCCTCCATTTCCCTAACCTTCCTCTGTTTGTCTCCTTTGTGTCTGTCTAGATTGGAAGTGCCTTGGGGCAAGGACCTGTCCTCTCATTTGGTGTAGTGTCACATCCGTGGATGGTGCAATAATAATAAAAATAATACAAATGTTTTTCAACAAAAGGTTCACATAGCAAAATTGGAAAAAATGGCTCCCTGTCCTAAAGGGGCTCACAATTTAAAAAAACAAACAGACAGCTTAAATGTATGGTGAAATAAACACAAGATCATTTCAATAAGCTAAAATTGGTTGGTTTTGCATTCCCCTGTATAGAGGTGCTGCTGTTCTCTTGACTGCCATTCCTCCCCCCCCTCACCCCTTTTCTGGAGCCTGAGCTGGTTTATGCCTGTATTTCCCTTCCCTCCTCCCTCCCTCTCTCCAGCTGGGTTCTTTTTCTAGTAAGGCCAAGCCAGGGATTTGAAGACGTTTATGCCACAGCTCTGGAATTTGGCATCAGGCCCTGGGGGTCAGGTGATGCCTTCTCAGTGTCCCCTTTGCTGGGTCTTTAAAGCGACTGGGCCAAGTGCATTCCCCGGGGAGAACCAACACTCAGACCGGCACAGCGGATCTATCTACCCAGTGATTGTAGCCATGCCTGAACCTGCTAAACCTGGTAAGAGATTGTCTATGTGGTCAAGGTCATCTTGAGAGTGATGCTAAGGAGCGTACGTTTTTTATGGAAAGAAATGTGGGATAATATTGGGCCTGGGATGGTGGCGATGATAGGCAGCAGGTGTGGTTTGGGTTTATACTCCTCCCCGTCTCTATGCATTGGGAAGCAATGGGGGTGACAATCCCCACATTTCCCATTACCTCATCTTTGGATTCGGGGTGTTTGTGTGCAAAGATCTACCTTCTATAGATTTTTTTTACAGTTAGCAATTCACTTTTTAGAGTCCCTCTGGAGTTCCACAAACTTTTCTAACCTGGAAAACACAGAAGGCAGGAGAGAGGCGTTTGCAGCTTGAATGTACATTCTGGAAAACGTAGGTTTGAAGTTTGCACTGTGAAGCAATTTAAGCCAAAACGCTGCTTTCCGTCTCTCCGTGTCCTCAACCTGCTCCAGGAAGTGGTTGGTTGGAGACAGCAGTTCACGGGTTCACTGGGTGGGTCTTTTGCAAAGGGGGGAGAACGTGGAGATGTGCTGGGGTGCTATGGCAGAATGCCAAGAATGAAGGCCAAAAAAGCTAGTGCTAAACATCCAAGATATATGGATGGGCTATTGCTTGTTTAAATAAAGCAAGAAGGCACCTGTTGGAGGTTCTGTGATGTTCTGAAACAAGGAAGAGACAATTATGTCAAGTTAGGAATAGCCCTTAAATAGAAATGAGGGGGGAAATGAGGGGGGAAATCAGTTTCTGTTCTCAGTCTGGCAGCCTCCTCCCCCTGGGAAACGCATTTCAATAGAGGCAGTGTGGAGCAGTGGTTAGATATGTTATAGTTGGGTCAGGGAGCTCTTGATTCAAATCTTTTCTCACCCAAAAAGCATACAAAGCGACTTTGGGCCAGTCATTATGGGCCAAACAATATGCTACATCATCAAGCACACAACTGGCCCTCAAAGGGGGGGGGGTATTTGGATTGGGAATGTGGTGTGTGAGTCTGGGGAAGGCTTTGACTCTGGTCTTTCTGCTGTCCTGATGCAATTGGCTCCAGTAGCAGCTTCCCTCCTGGGGCATATCGCAGCTGCAAATAGACTTAACGGTCCAAATTTTTTAAAATGAAGTCTCCCTACGGTACATCAGGACCATAAGTCTACCCCCCCCCCACATACACTGTAGTCCTGATCTGCTTCACCTCTCTGTCACCTTCTATTTAGAAAAAAAACCCTAATTTAATCATTTAATCATTTGTAAACCGCTTTCTGAACTTTTTGTTGAAAAGCAGTATATAAATACTCTTCTTCTTCTTCTTCTTCTTCTTCTTATTATTATTATTATTATTATTATTATTATTATTATTATTAATAATAATAATAATAATAATAATAATAATAATAATAAACAACACAAAATGGCCAGTGATATAGTTCACATAACACATTGTTTGGCCCAGAGGCAACATCAAGGGCTGGCCAGGTTGGGCACTGACTGAAGACCCACACCCATCAGAGGGTCCTCTTGGCCAAGTCAACTCCAAAACCCTTAGTACTAGTTGTAGTGGTAGCACGCACAATACACAATCAGGGGGCAAAGGGGCACCATTTGGAGGCAGTTTAGAGCTTTCCCCCAGAGCCCTCTGCAATCAGGTGCCGCCACTGGTAAGGCCCTATCTCTCCTCATAACTCACCTCACAGGGATGTTGTTAGAAAGACAAAAGTGTGTGTGTGTGTGTGTGTGTGTGTGTGTTAGCCTCTGCTACCTGGGTAAAGAAACACTTTTAAAGTAATGGCTCTTTTATATTTAGCAGGGGGAGAGCAACTATCCCAATTTATTCCAGCACAGAGCTTTTTCAGCGGCTGTTTGCTGGTGTCTCTTGTGTCATTAAAAAAAAAAAAAAGATTCTGAGCAGGGAACTATTTTTCATTTCTTTACTGTGAACACCACTTTGAGAACTTTTTTTTGTTGAGAAACGGTAAATAATAAATCAATCAATAAAAAGTGGCCTTGGGCAAGTCGCTCCCTCTCAGCCCCAGCTGCAATACAGGGATGGTAATAATACTTACTCACTGTACAGGGTTGTTATACAGACGTCAAGATAAAAACATGTTTTGTACACTCCAAAAATGCTGTATGAATGTTAAGTACTGTATTATTTTACATTCACTCACCAAATCCAGTTTTTCCTTGAAGCACTTGGTTGAACCCGTTAGTCCTTCTCACCAAATACAGTGAAGCTTAATTATGTATATAAATGTATTCATCCCTTGTGTTGCTTCCCCCACTGTTGAAATTTCAACTGTAAGCTCCTCTGGGCAAGGACCTAATTTTATGTTACACTGCTTTGTAAAGCATGGTGTATATCTAGTCATTAAAAAAAATGAAACACAATCTAGTGTTAATATTATCCACAGAAGCACAGTGAAGCTACGTGTAGAAATAACCAGTCAGGGAGCAACCTACCCACCCCGCCCGCCCTGCTCCAGTCAGCAGGTGGCTACATAATTTATGATAGCTTATACTTCTTTGCCTCAATAGATACTCTATCCACAGCTAATAAATCATATATCTATCTGTCTATGAAAGTGCTTAGATGCCACTCAACTGCTGACATCCTGATCACAAGGAAAGTCTGACGAAAGGAAATGTTTTATTTAACAGTCCAAAAATGCATAACATGAAGTTTCTCTTGTAACAGCAACCTGGCACTCCCACTGAAAAGACAACCAAGCCACACCTGCGACACAGCACAGGGGTGTGGGTGTCCCTCTTTCATATGCTTGAACTATCCTCCAATTAGGAGAGGAGTTTGCAACCATAGCCCCAGACAACCTGTACTTACTGGGGCTGTAAATTTCACCTGAAGAAACCTTAATGGATGAATGTTAATGGATGAACTGGTTACTTGAGTAACAGCCCAATCCTATCCTCTACCTACCTCCCCGCCGATGTAGCCGCACTAAAAAGGCGCGTACTACATCCAGTGAGGGGGCAACCGAGGGCAAACGGGAGGTAAGTATAAAACATTTATACGTACCTTCTGGTAAGCCCTGGGGCCATCTATGGGGTCTCCTTGGACATACAACATACATAGTCCGCGGAGAGAAAAGGGGCGGTGAGCTCCTCAACGGAGAGGAGAGGATCCAGCACACACCATTGCCACTGGATCCACCCCCTCCCGCTGCCTCCCCGCCCCCATTCTTCCTCCCTCCCTGCCTAGTTTCATCCCCAGTCCACCCTATCCCGGCCCCCACCGCTGCCTTACCTGGTCCAGCGGGCATGGCGGGGTCTGGTGACAGAGCTCCAGTGCTGCTACCTCTTGAAGCAGCACTTGCACTATGGCTCGCACTATCGGCAGCCATTTTACAACAGCCAAAGTGACTTCCGCTGTTGTAATGGACTCTGCATGGCAGCCCAATCCACCACAGGATTGGACTGTAAGTAATCAATTAAAGATGCATATAACGTTCTGAAGCAAAAAGTAGACTCCCCTGGTTTTTAGATAATACATATATGTCACAGCAGGTACCAAGGCATTCCTTGAAGTGTGGCAGCTGCTACATTCCCTTCTTCCTTTTCAAATTCAGGGAAGGGCTGGTGGATGGAGGCAGGTGCCCCTTGCTAATCTATCACCTTAGGCAACAGCCTCCTAGATGGGCCAGCCATTAATGGGGAAACTGGGGGATTTTGCTGTTCTTCCAGTATATTTTTTTGGATGGAATAGGGGGTGTACAGTCCTGCTAGTGATTGTAATGATTCCAGATGATTAATTCCAAATGAAGTAAACTATTCATCCCCAATGAATAAAATAAATAGTAAAATAAATCCCCAACTAAAAACAAAAAGGTGGACTCAGATACGTACAGGAAGGATCACAAACTAACAAATTGATTACAGGTGGGCCCCCATATCCACTGATTCGCTATCCACGGTTTCAGTTATCCATGGATCATGGGGACCCCCCCAGGCTTTTACTTTTTTCCAAGTAAGCTTCATTTCTTCCTTAAAGAAACAGGAGAAGCAGCATCTGGCTGCTTATTACAGGCAAGTAGAACGAGACTAAGTACTAGAGAGGCTCTGCAAGGTTAACAGAAACCTCTCTAGGACTTAGCAGAGCCTCTCTAGGACTTAGTCTCGTTCTACTTGCCTGCAATGGAGGCTGCTTCAAGAAAAATAAGCTTGCTGAAAGAAAAATAAGAGCTGGGGGGGAATCATGCCTGCCTGCAGGGGAGGCAGGGTGGGGGGACCCTCAGGAAACCATGGAGGGGGTATTCGCTCTTATCCACGGTTTCAAGTATCCACGGAGGGGCCTGGAACATATCCCCAGTGGATATGGGGGCCCACCTGTATTTCCCTCTTCAAAAGTTTCCAGAGCTCCCACTACACTGTACTACAAACACAAAAACCTTAGAATGGGAAACAGGAACAAGGAAATGGGGAGGGGCAGAAGGGAAGGGAAAGCCGTCTTGGGCGTCCCATTTTATGGCAGAGAAGACTGGATAGAAACGTTTTAAGTAAGGAAGTAAATAAAGAGTGAGGAAGTACTGAAAATGGTTGCTCTTTCTGGGAGCTGGAGGAGAGGTGATTTAGGAGATCTGTCATTTTTTAAAAGAGTTAATGGCAGCTGCAAATATGACTCCTTCAGGACCTCAGTGCTGGAGAGAGGGAGTTAAACTGTTTCCTCACACCATCTTCCTGATGAAAACCCCACTCTGAAGCTGCTGTATGGCCTGCAGGGAACTTACAGGTATCCATCCAATACCTGTATGTTTTGTTATGCTGGACAAATAGCAGCTGGTGATGGTGGCGATTCTGGTCAGGTGGTACAGTCAGGGCAGCAAAATGCCTTGAGTCGGCTCCAGAGGATTGTGTAGCACATGACTTGACTTGCTTGCTTGAATGGTCTGTGGGCTGTTTTGGTGTGCTGTTGCTCCTGTTTCCAGTGGACTATGGGCTCATCCTTGGGGGAAGAGGGTTGGGTCTAATGACCTTTTGTAATCTCCAAACCTTTGATGTAGCGGTCCAGTGCAGCACATGCTCCTCCTAGCACTTACGCAATAATGAGAGCTGCGGATTGGGGGGGGATGTAGAATCCGTTTGAGGCTGTTGGATGCCAAGGGGTGGGGGCTGTGTCAAGAGGGTGGCAAATGAGGCAGCGGGAACATGGGACTTGGCCTGAGAGCCATTGTGTTGCTGCCAGGAGGAGGAGATGGGATGGAGCCAGCCTTTCCATGTCTCTGTGCCAAATCTTGAGATGCATCACATATCACTGTCACCTAGCAGGTGCCATCAGCCCAGTCTGAACGGGCAAGCAGGAGAGAGGTGAAGGTCTGACAGGAGAGCCTGAGGCCCAAAAGAAGGTGGTGTTTTGTGGGGGGAGAAGGCTCTCAGATAATTTGCAACAGAGGGACACTATAGATAATTTTCTGGAGACACACTGCACTCTGTGTGTGTGTGTGTGTGTGTGTGTGTGTGTGTGTGTGTGTGTGTGAGTGTGTGTGTGTGTGTGTGTGTGTGAAAGAGAGAGGGGGGGTCTTTAACTCTATGAAAACTAAACACTAAAAAAGGGTCTTTAACTCTATGAAAATGCATTTGCTTTTGGCCTACCTTTGAAGGTAAGCTAAAACCTCAGCATGCAAAAGGCAACAAGCGTCCTGACCTGGCTAGTGTGGTGTTGTGACTATACTGTGATCTTTGAGCTAAGAAGTTAAGTCCCCAGTTCAAATGTCACCTCAGTCATGAGCCCACGAGGGCTGTGGATAGATGTACATGCTGTGGTGGATCCACACTCACCGCTGTTTGGAGAGATGTGCGGTCTTGCTCAGACTGATTCACAGAATCTGGGCTGTACTACTTTAAATGTTTGTGGGGGCTATATGTGACTGAATGCGTCCCCCCCAAATCTACCTGCACATAGAAAACTGGCGTGCCATAGAGAAGGCTAGATAAGAAGAACCCTTATCTGGAGGAATATTTTGGATTGCACCCCGAATTCACTGCATTCACCAATGCTACTCTACATCTCCACACTTCCTATTCTTGCTCTTCTGCCTTTTTGAAAAGCAGGCAAGAGTGAGTGGGACTGGAGTGGAGGAGAGGAAATGATGGTGCAGCAGAGGCAATAGCGATGCAGGGCCTGCAGCCTCAGGATCCCTTGGGGAAGCGAGTGGAAGCAACTTCCAGTTTCCGGAACCACCACCCCCCCCCCCGTGGATAACGAGGGCTCACTGTATACTTAACTAACTCAGTAAAGTTAAACTTGAACGAAATTATTTATACGTATCATGTTATTAATGACGTCCGTTATGATTACGTACCATGCAGCATGCAGCACCACTTCCCTACACCTGCCTCTCTGAGACCCTGCAGGTGCCACCCCTCCTGAGTCCCTGCAACTACATTAGATCAAATCCCTCCAATTGACAGGATGGAAGGGTGTGTGGCTATTACTCAGTGTCTTTCGATTTCTTTCCCAGGATGTGTCACAATAACATCCTTATCTCATTTTACAGTACATTCTTATCTACAAGGACTTTGTGAGGCTGGCAGGCTAGGCAGAGAGACATTGTTCCCCCAAGGCCACCCAAAGAGCTGGAGGGAATGAGCAGAGATCCGGGTCTCCCATGGCCATGCCCAATTCTCCGAACAGGATGTTTGCATTATCTTTTGCCAAAAGCAATTTCAAGTGTCACTGAACCCGGGAGCCCAGGCAAAGGGCTATATATGGAATGATCAGGACTGTCACAAAACTATAATTTCCACAATCCTTTGGATCTCATTGCTGTTTAGCCAAACTGGTTTCAGCTTGCAGCTGAGGATAGGGGGCATGACTTGCCAGAGGTCACGGCAGTGACCTAGTGAGGTCACGGCAGAGGTGGGATTTAAACCAGGAAAGGCCTGATTGGCAGCTCATTCGCTTAGCCCTACATTATACTGTATCTGTGGAGAAGCACAAATTAATGAAAGGAAATTTGACAGTTTGCTCTTGAAAGTTGCAGGATGAGGAAGAAATTGAGGTATTTGCACCTGTCTAACCTGTGCAAACTTGAGGATCACAAATAGTGAGTGCGTGTGCGCATTTGTGCTTATGAATGGACTACTGTGTCCACCCCCAAACCTTCGTGGATGGGGCCAGGCCAGGCACTTAAGCAAATAAACAAGCATCACTGTCAACAAGATTCACCCTTTATCCTGTCTTTGGATTCTCCAAATATTTTGGACGTTCCCCAAGCCACTTGTTGAAATATTACAGGATTGTCTGAGGCTGGTTGTACCACATGGATTTACTTGTCAATTTGGGAATGCCAATTGTGTCTGCACTGGTGTGGGTGTGCATTTTCTTTTTAATTGTGGTGTATTACTGTACTGTTTGTACATACGTATACATCAAAATACACATATAGTATGTCAAGGCACGTGCAGACTAGATTCACAAGCTAGCACAGAGTCAGGCCTACTTAGGCCCCTTTAATTTCAATGGGATGTAATGTGCCTAACAGCCCAATCCTATCTAGTGGTGGTGCGGTGGCGCTGCATGGCCCACACTGTATCCAGTGCTGGGATTGAGCAGGCTGGAGGTCTCCTTGGAGTAAGAGGACATTTGCCCTCTTACCCCATGTTGAGCCCCAGCCTGCTCAATGGGGCTACTCGGATCTGTGCTAGCTAAGTCGCTGGCGCAGGCCCAATAAACCCTTGTAGGGCTCCCAGGCCTGGGAGGGAGGATGGGATACGGCAGAGGCCTTCTCCGCTGACCCCTTCCCCCTCCAAGGCCCAATCCGCCCCCCACCCCGTACACCCCCTCTCCACCCCAGGCCCTGCACCACTCGGAGCGGCACTTACCTGCTCCACGGTGCAGGGTCCAGCGGCAGCTGGCGGGGAGGGCAGTGCAGGTCTTCGTGCCTCTTCCTCTCGAGTAATCGCAAAATGCTTTACGGCACATTTGCGACACTTGGTGCCGGCGCTGAGGCCCAACACTGGCGCTCCTAAAGTATAGGATTGCGCCGTAACTGTTGTATGCTGGATTGAGGTCTAGATATGTCATATGCTATGTGTACAGTATATTGTACATGCATGTACAGGTGGGCCCCCATATCCACTGATTCGCTATCCATGGTTTCAGTTATCCACGGATCGTGGGGACCCCCCCAGGCTTTTACTTTTTTCCCAGTAAGCTTCATTTCTTCCTTAAACGAACAGGAGAAGCAGCCTCTGGCTGCTTATTGCAGGCAAGTAGAATGAGACTAAGTCCTAGAGAGGCTCTGTAAAGTTAACAGAACCTTGCAGAGCCTCTCTAGGACTTAGTCTCGTTCTACTTGCCTGCAATGGAGGCTGCTTCTCTGTTTGTTTTAAGGAAGAAACAAAGCTTGCTGAAAGAAAAATAAGAGCTGGGGGGACGCGCATGCCTGCCCACAGGGGAGGCAGGGTGGGGACCCCTCAGGAAACCATGGAGGGGGTGTTCGCTCTTATCCACGGTTTCAAGTATCCACGGAGGGGCCTGGAACATATCCCCAGCGGATATGGGGGCCCACCTGTACAGTTCTAGTTTACTGTGATATCTCTCCACCATTACCATTATGAATTGTGTATATACTGGTAAATATTTATGCAAAGTGAAGGCATTTGTTTGTTGTGTGTGTGCATCAAAAGGCTTATTGTACACTGGGCTGCATTATGATGTGTGTGTTTTGGTCTGGAGAGGATATTTAGGGACAGAGAGAGCATTCAAAGCAGAAGTGCTCAAATATGCAAACACTCCAGCTTGGATGACTGAGAATATTGTTGATGCAGACACAGCCCAACTCCAACAGAATCTCTGCCACAATTTTGTTCGCTGTCTGTCCCTTCCTCAAGGCTGTGTGAAGCTGTCCGTCTGTTTCAGCCCAGGAATATACTGTAGGTGCTGACAACCCTCATACCTCTCCCTACAAAACCTGAAGCTTCAAAATGGCTGATGTGAGGAAAAAATCAACTCATCACTAAGACCTTCTTTCCCCCCAAACTGTCCACCTGAACGTTCTCAGCCATTGAAGCAGGGGTGTTTTGTTTGCATATTTCTGAACTCTTCAACAGTGGCTTGCTGTTTGTCTCACATCAGCATTATTTATTTATTTATTTTTCACACTTTTATACCACCCTTCCTCCAAGGAGCTCAGAGTGGTGTACATATTTCCTCCCTCCTTTTTGTCCTCACAACAACCCTGTGAGGTAGGTGGGGCTGAGAGATAGTGACTGGCCCAAGGTCACCCAGGAAGCTTCGTGGCTGAGCGGGGATTTGAACCTGGATCTTCCAGATCTAAGTCCGACTCCCAAACCACTACACCATCCTGGTATTATTCAGATCTGCAGGCGCTTTAGCTTTGCCCACTGTAATCAACCGGAGACTCATTCCTGTGTCTGCTCTATGCCAAAAGTGTAGGGTTGTACTGTATGGATTTTGAACTGGATAATGAAAAACAAGGCCTACCTTTTTTTTTTTTTTTTTGAACTGCCCATTTGGCCATTCTTGGTAGGTACACATAACTGGATGAGTGCTCTTCATACATACACATTGTGGTGTCCGTTGGAAGTGTACAGTATATTGTAAGTGTGGGGGATGTGTTGCAATCTGTCTTGTGCATATAAGAGGTATATGTTATTTATTTGAAATATTTACATCCCACCCTTCTCAATTGACTCAAGGCGGCCAAACTACCGTAACATATATCATTCAATATACATATAACATATTGACTAATATATGTTGAAGGTGGCCAGTGTGTATTTTAGGGCATGCGTTAGGTATGTGATCTAAGAAAACAATTAAAGGCACACATTGGATCATGTGTGTATGCATCTTAAACTGTGCTGCTATTATTCTGCAAATAGTTGCATGTGTTATACACGATGTGTACATAATAAGCGCAAGGCACAATAGCAAACTATACTCTGGGGTGTACTGTACTCTCTTGCTGTGTACAGGGAAAAGCAGTATACTGTACTGTACATTGTAGGTGGATATTTGTTCAGAGTTTATAGCTGTTTCTGAGGTTCAAGTGTGTTTTATTAATCTCTTGGGATGTATTCCCCTCCCCACCTTTCACCTATTCACTGGAGACCACTTCTCTCACCCATGGGTGCTGTCTGATGTGTCTTGGCCTAGTGACAGCAGAAACCCCAGGCAGAAGCAGGAAGGGGTAAACTGAGAAGAGGCCTGGCTCGCCTAAAGTGCTGATCTCAGGGGATTCTGCTCCAGCCTGGGAGTTGAGTTACCTTAGCAATGAAGCAAGAACAGCATGAAGCCAGGCAGCTAATTATAAACCCTTCTTGGCCTTGCCCGGCTTCCTTAGAGCACAGAGCCCTGTTCTCTCCGTGCCCCTAATAGGGCACAGGGTCCCCGAAAAGGCAATGTGAGACGGAGTCTAGGAAAGGTCAGGCAGGCACTCAGGAAGGCCTGAAAGACTTGCAGGTGGATGGTGCTAAATCAGTGTTCCCTGGAACGGACCGGTAGGTCCTTTAGGCCGTGCCGTGGTAGGAACACCTGAGTTTGGTGGCGCTGTGTTTTGAAACCCAGCCGAAGACCTACACCAAAACTCTAAATAGGAATCCTTAAAGCAAAAGAGGCTGCTGAATTAATGACTTGTGACCCATTCAGATGTACTTCTAGAGCAGTGTTTCTTAAAGTTCTCCCCGCAAGGCAGGGGACAGCATCCGGTTTTCCTGGTACGTCGCGACCCACCAGTTTGAGAACCGATGTCCTAGAGGCCTGGAGCCACTTCCTCCCCACCCTTTCACATTCACACCAATAGATCCTTCCCCACTTGAAGTAAATAAAAAAATGGCACCCACTTGTTGCCTGCCTTCTCTCCCAGCTGGGTGATGATCAGGTGTAATCTCCCTGTGCTTGGCCCCACCCATGTGGGGTTCTGCCTTTAGACTGTTAAGGAGCCCTTCTGTGGGTTCTGCCAACACTTGAAGTAAATAAAAAAAATTGGCACCTAGCTAGGGCCTGGGAGTAGAGCCAAAGCAGTCTTGGGGTGGAGCTAGGTGATGGAGGGAAGGGGAGCAATTTTTGCTTGGTAGAGGCAGAGCCCAGCTATTTTTGCTTGGTCCAGAGAAATGAGGAGAAATGGCTTTGCTGCATCTTGCTTTTTGGGTAGCTGGTCCGAACAGAGACAGGGGGAATCCAACAACACTTTTCTAATTGATTGGTGGGTTCCAAGTTTCCATGGGCCCTGGGCAAGTAAACTCTAGTGGAGGGGTTCTTAACCAGTGGTACTCGTACCACCAGTGGTACTTTGGCCAACAGCTAGTGGTACTCAGACTGCTAGAACCCCATTCTGATGTGGCACTTTCGGCGTGTTTTCTCTCCCAAGAGGCTCTTGCCTTTGGCCGAGCCTCTCAGGAACGATGAGAGGGTTCCTCCCACCTGCCCAGAGCCTCCTACCTGCATTTTCTTGCCTGGACCTGGCAATTATGTCATCGCCAGTCACTTCCGGTGGTACGCATCAGGAGAGTGGCGCCGGAGGTGGTACTTGGCCAGGAAGGGGTTGAGAACCCCTGCTCTAGTGGGAGCCCTTTCCCCTGTTTGTAGGCTCAAACGTTTTGGTCTTCAGAGCCCTTTACATTACTAAAAGGAGTCTCAGGGAACCTTGCCAGTGCATGTGTGAAGTCTTGGGGAGCCCCACAGTACCGGCGCATGTGTGGAATGGCACAGCGCCAAGCAGATGGTGGCCGCTTATGGTGTGCTCATGGGACCCCTGAAGGGGTCACAAGGAACCCCAGGACTCCTAGGAGCACACTGCTCTAATGCATTGTTCTCCTCTCCCCCTTCTTCATTTCTCTCTTCATTTTCAAAGCCAGTGAGTGCAGAAGGAGAAGTGTCAGTAGGGGAGGAGGCAGGCCGTTATGGCTATGGTGATGTCTATAGCGATATATGCCCCCCCCAATCTGCCCCCAAGGCAACTGCCTCAGTGTGCCTCATGGATGGGCCAGCCCTGCTCCCATGGGTGAGCTAGCTTTAACTTGTGTGGCTGCTACAGGAATGAGAAAAATGGTACAGTACTAGATACAGAAACATTAGCAGGAGCAAATGGAAAGCCAAAATAATATAGCCAGGAAATCTTGCAGCTCCAACAAATGTACTTTGCTTTTGCATTCTGTATTCTGCATTCCGTAGGGCTGCGAGTGGGGTATTGAGGTCTGGACCATTTCAGAGGGAGATGAGTTCTCTCTGTTGTTGCATCTGCAATCTCTGAAGGAAGCCCCGAAGCCACTGGGATCCACTTTCCCCCTTCACACTCCCATCTCCCACTGGGAGCTATGCAAAGCATGCTGGGGTGAGCCGAGCCCTGCCGGTTCTGGCGGAGTCCAGGCGACAGCTGGACCTCTCTGTCGCTCATCCCCCTGCTCCGTTGACTATGGCCCAGGCGGTTGGGTTATTATTGATCACTGGTGATGATGGCTCAGCACTCTGCACCTGGCTATATTAGGGGGTCAGACAGGCTGGGAGGAAGGAGTCAATGCTGGTGGCTTTATTGGGAGGTGGGGAGTGCGGACTCAGCGCATACTGGGAATGGAGCAGGGACAGCGTCATGCAACAGAGTGCTTACTTGTTAAAATGAGAGGTGCCTGGGCGCAAGTCTGCCTGGATGTCCCTCATTTGTAGCTAGAGACCAGATTGCCTCCTAATCTCATATGTGTTGGTGACAATTGTGATTGCTCAGTGGCATGGCAAAGGCACTCTGCACATGCACAAAAGACTGGGATTGTCTTGGATGATGGTGGCCTGAAACAAAAATACCCCTATGCTTTCTATAACAGGTGGAACTGATCAGAGGATAAGAAGGCATGTCCTTAGAAACAGGGAAATTAAACTTTTCCTGGCTTTTAAAAATGTTGCTCTTTTCCTTTCTCTGTTGTCAGCATTAGGGTAATATACCCTATGAATAAATTCAGTGAGGATCACTCAGAAGAAATACTGTTCACATAACTAGGGCTGTCACCTGATAAAAGAACTCTTAGCTCGTTAATCTTATGCATTTTAGTTGAGTAATCCATTAATTAATCAGTTAAGGATGTAATCCTACACATTTACCTTGGAATAAACCCTGTTGAATGCAATAGGACTTACTTCTGAGTAAACATGGATTGGATTGCACTGCAAATCTGCATAGATTTACATATGAGAGCCATTTTATAGAAGAAAAGCATATTTTATTTGTTTCTAGATAATACCTACTGTACATGTATTGCAGCTAGCTTCATTTCAGAAGAGGTATTTCTTCTTCTCTCACACAAACAGGAGGGAATGCCTCTTTTCAGCTGGTGCTTGTCCATTTCAGTTTGTATGTTACATGTTTTAAAAACACTTGCATTAATAATACAGTACTGTATTTGTATTAAAAGTACAACACTTAAAAATCTGCTGGCCAGTTTGAAAGAGGACACCTTTAGTCAATCAAAATAATTTTAATCAATCTCTCATTAAGGGACTAAACTTTGCAGCCCAACTATTAACTACTGTAATTTGACTACCTCTAGTAAGCCCATTTCAGATTCAATGGGAACATTGCACAATAGTTTTAAAAAAAAGGAATCCAGTGGTTGGTTGCTGCAATTGAACTCTAAAGCCAAACAGGACTCAGGTCTGACAGCGATTCACAGAATATTTAAGGCTGCAAGCTTATGCATACTTGCTTAGGAGGAAGTATCTGGAGATTCTCCCCCCCCCCCCATAACATCATGTCATTAAAGCTACCAAGGCCCTGTAAAAAAAGTCCAGGTTTGCTTTCTGTAATCACCTGGAGATCAATACTGATTTCAGGAGACTCCTGGCCAATTCTACAGGAGTAACAGCGCAATCCTATCCAATTTACACCACTGGTGTAACTAACCAGCGATGCAGCGAGAACAGGAGGCCCTAGAACGGAAAGGGGATTCAAATCCCCTCCAAAGGGGGATTCAAAGGGGATTTAAATCTCCCCTCCCAAACCTCCCGCCCTGCCCCCCTCCCCCGCTGATTACACCAGTGGTGTAAGTAAGTTGGATAGGATTGCGCTGTAAGCCCCATTGAACCCAATGGGACTAACTTCTGAGTAAACATGAAGGCACTGGGGCAAGCAATCATTTCTTACCCTGTGCAATAGCCTTAAAATGCTTAAGTCTTTTTTTTTTTTTTAAGACAGTGGGTTCTTACAAATCATCCAGGAACTAACTGGTATTCCCAACACAGGGAGGACTGTTTCCTTTCTGCTCTGTTAAAAGGCTGTGCTTATTAATACACATTTTGCTTGCAAATAATTGTAGAGACCACACAAGCTGGCTACCTTCACACTAGCATTGGCTGTTGGTGAGCTTGGATTTACTGGAGTTATTATCATGTTCTCAAATGTTGTCTGGATCCATGTGAGATCACCCGACGATTTTTGATGTGGAGTGGTGCTCTGTATCAACTGTCCATGTTTTTATTCCATTCTAATAATTTTGCTTATTATTACTATTGGAAAAATCAATGCATATTGTGCATAGATTTTTTTAACAATTATTTTTGATGTGGTGACTGTCATGTTTATTAAATGTCTGTCTACCTGGTACTAAGCACGTTTATTATTTTGATAAAAGTTCCATTTTGCTCAATAGGATTTATTATTATGCAGGAAATGTACATAGGATTGCAGCCTATGTTTGGTATTCTCACAGCCAACACAGATACATCAGCTATGATAAGTACAGTGCACTATCTTTATAACTCCATCTGGGTTTGAGTGTGGCTCAAATTAAACTGAGTACAGATGGCACCCTGCCTATGTTTCCCCAAGGATGTGCCTGTCAGCGAGTGTGTGATCATCATGGCTGAAACCAGGCTCCATGCCAAACCATGGTTTCTGCTATCCATAGCTTAGAAACCCAACCAATCCTGGTACTTCCAAACATACAAATCATGGTTTGTAGCTGCTTCTCTGCTTTTGTTTTTTATCTGCTCAGCACCTCTGTCTCTAGGTGCAACGGCTTCCAGAGGCAGAGTGACCGTCATAGCTTATGGTTATGACATCACAAAAAAGCCATAGTGAGTATCAACCATAGTTTGCAAATGTGCTTCAAACCATGTTTTCCTAGTCTGGTTTGACGGCTGATTGCAGACCATGATGTGCCAATTCAGACATCATGTTAAGTTTCCTTAATGATAGTTTGATATGATGTCTGAACTATAAGCCCTATATGCAGGGCTTACCTTTTAATTTAAGCCGTGGCTCAGCCCTGGAATTGTTTCCGATGTATAGGAGAGAAGCAGTGTAAGGGGAAGGCAATTTGGACAGGAAAAATGGTTGGTGTAGAAAGTGTTAAGTACTTCCTTCCTCCTCTCCTCACCCACCTTTCCTTCTCTTCTGATTGCAGCCTCCAAAGGCTGTTTTTCATTTAGAAAACCCTCAAAGTTAAGGGAAAGTTAACAAAACTCTTTGTAACACGTAGCTTGGCCTTAGATTTCATCAAAGGAGTAAGATACATGTTGTCCTTTTTTTGTCATACATTCAGCTGCCTAGAGCCTGTTATTCCAGATTACTAGCCTGTTAAGGCTGCTTTTCAAATAAGAGTTAATTTTAGGTAAAGAGGTCTGCAAAAATCCAGACCAGTTTCAGAATGTATATTTAAAAAAAGCATATTAAACAATCAGTAGAAGATGCTAGTTCTTGCTATGCTAGTCCCGATAGTCTAGATAAGGGATACCAAAATAATAATAATAATGAATGTGGCTTAACTTAGGTTGGCATGGAAGTATGCAAGCTTTTGTGTTTCACAGATCTATTCATTAGGCATAGTGAATATGGTTCTGTGAAACCCAGAAGCTTGCAAACATCAATCAACTGGCCTAATAAAAGATATAGTTGTGCAAACTGTGTGCACAAGTGCACTTGAATGCTTCCCAAAAATATTATCTTGGGGAAAAAAAAGTATGTGAGTGAAAAGTTGTGTCCCTAAAACATCTACCCAAACACGGTGTTCTTGCTTATTTTTCCCATGATTTCCCCCCCCCCCCCTATGATTACATCTCACAAATGCTTATCTTTATTTTCTGTTTCTTGGGCCTACTCCCTCAACTAGCCAACTAGCCCCTACTTCCTGTGGGTTCATCTGCAGCTGTTGTCCACTCCCCCTCTAAAATCACCCAGTTTGGTCCCCTAAATCCATACCACATCCCACAGTTTCTTCGTTCTCCTTCTATAGGTGGTAATTAGGGTCCTTGCCCTGGATTAACACCCCCTGCAGACACATTTACACATAGGGTGTGTGGAAAGCCGGAGAGCAGTCCAAGGGCTGGAAAACTCTGAAAGGGACAAGATGGAACTGTGTTCAGTGGATGAGTGAGTGTGCATTTGGGCTTAGAGTACGGGGAAGTACATGGGTGTGTGTGTGTGTGTGTGTGTGTGTGTGCGCGCACGCGCCAGCAGAAGGTCCACATTTTGGGGGCATTCCTCAATACAAAGGCCAAATCTGACATCTGAAAGCTCTAAACTGTGTTGTGCATACTTCACCCACAATGTTCCATCACAATTTACAAGGATGTTTCTGCATAACCAGGCCCTGTAAATACATTTTACCTGTTCTGTTTTGCTCCCACTAATCCATTTGTAACTGCAATAGCATGATATCTTTATCTTGCCATGTTCATAGAACAGATGGGGGTGGAAGGGAGACAACTTAGCTACTGTTCAGGGAGGGGATAGCCATGTTAAGAGCCATGGTTCTGTTAACCCCTTTTGGATATTCCATCCAGAGTTGCCAATGTCTGATTTCAAAAATTCTGTCACCTTAGCCAGAGTGCTTCTGTGCTTGTACAGAGTGCTTTGTATAGGGAACTCATTCTGTTTTCAGAAAGGGTACATCTGGGCATGTGCAAAGTATCCTCTATTTATAGACAAAACAGAATCGCAATAGGAGCATTACAGTTTACACATCTAGAAAAAAAGCTCATGTTACCAACAAACACTACTGTCAGTTGCTCATAATATTGTATTTACTATACACTATTGACAAAATGAAGAACTTTAAAGAACTCTCCCCTCCTTCCCCCAGGAACAAATGGATCGTTTAGAAAGGTGTGGCAAGGGGTTGTGTGTATTATCCTTTGTTACTCTGTAAAGAGCTGTGTATGTGGATTGTGCAATAATAACAGTAATAATGTGCAATAATAACAGTAACAATGGACAATAACAAGTGCCAGTGGGTGTGTGCTGTTTAATCCTGCAGCCCTTCTTCCTGATTTTCGCTCATTCTTTTACAGCACCAAAGAAGAAAGAAGTGAAGAAAAAAGAAGACCCCAAGGCAGCGAAGAAAGAAGAACCAAAAGATGAGAAGAAAGAAGAGAAGAAAGAAGAGCCCAAAGGTGAGGCGAAGAAGAAGAACTACTCTATTTTGGCATGCCCAAGCGCACACTGGCTAGCAGAAAATGGAGGGAATCCTCCTGCACCATGTTGTTGGTGGGTTGGAAGCATGACTTGCTGTGGGAAAACACTATGTGACCAGCTGTTTTCTGTGCAGCAGGATATTGATAACAGCCCTCAGCCAAGGAGTAGAATGATATGGTTGCTTTTAGGTGTAGAGCTGTAAATCCTAACCATTTGAGTCCTGGGTACGTAAGGGACCGCTTGCTTTCTGCCTGTCTGTTGAGATTGTCAGATGAGACTCTGCTCTGTGTCCCACCATTGTTTGAGGCTAGATTAGTAGGTCTGCAGGTCGGGGCCTTCTCAGTAGTGACACCTGGACTCTAGAACTTCCTCCCCCTGGGAAGCTTTGGCCCTTTCCCTTTTAACCTTTAGACAGCTTCTAGAGACCACTTTATTTCACTGGGCTTTCTAATGTTGATGGACCTTTCTCTGCTGGTGCCAGGTTGCTGGTGTGGGGTCTTAGCACCCTCCTGCTTACTGGCTGTGGGCAATAGGAATAATATTATAATATTGCATTTTATTATATACGATAATAAATATTGCATTTATTTGCACTCCCACTCTCCCAATCTGTGAACTGGAAAGAATCTGCAATGGTGGCAAATCTCCACCCCTCCCCCATCGTAGGAGGAAGAGGAGCCACTGTTGCTGTGTCCCACCCCCATTTGTTGATGGGGCAGAGCATGGGACTCAACAGTGTTGGCTCCTCTTCTCCCTACCAGCCAATAAGAGCATCCCCTACAGGCCCCACAATGACTCGGGGTCCTCTGGGTGATTCTCCCATTTATAGATGGGGTGTGCTCAGCTGAACTCAACATGAGTCTCTCAGCCAACTTGTGCCATTGCTGACATGACATCAGGAGTGTATATTAGGCCTGGCTGAGTGTGCCCTCTGGTGAGTGGTAATTTCATTCGGTCAGTGCCCAAACTGGCCAACTCCTGATGCCATTGCAGGATGTCTTCCTTGCTTGGATAGCTCCTTTGACGCTAGCTCCCTCCTTTTTGTAGTTTTATTGCTATTTATTTGGCCTGAGAGATGTTGTGGTTTTTACGGTATTGTCTTTTAAATGTTTCATAAGGCGCTTTGGGAGCTTTTTGGCCTAAATACAGAATAAGGTTCCCCTCGCTTGAGAGCTAGTCGTTACCAACTTTAGGGGGGGTGCTCATCTCCGTTTCAAAGCCGAAGAGCCAGCGATGTCCAAAGACGCTTCTGTGGTCATGTGGCCGGCATTACTCAACACCGAGGCGCATGGAACGCTGTTACCTTCCCGCTGAGGCGGTACCTATTGATCTACTTGCAATTTCTTGCTTTCGAACTGCTAGGTTGGCAGGGGCTGGGGCCGAAGACGGTAACTCACACTGTCACGCGGGTCCCGAACTGCTGACCTGCCTACCTTCCAGTCTGCAGTTCAGCGTCTTAACTACTAAGCCACCGCGGCTCAAATAATAGCATTTTCAAATAATGAGGTACCTGTTGAGACAGAACAGTAGGACACCGTTGGTGGCCGGACTCAGTGTCTAGAACTCAGAGCTCCCCAGGCTACTTCTGAGAGGCTTCTCTTCCCAGCAGTCCATACAGCCAGTTCAAACCTACTCACTTTCCCCATATTAATAACCCAAAGTCTTGTCTTTGATTACCAAGAAGCCCTTGTACTTGCGATACAGTTTTGCACGTCCGTGAACAGACCATGTAATCAACTCGAATGGCTCCAATTAATCAGAGCTCCAGCCGGGAAGAAAGGAAAGATGAAATTCTAATATTATGCTTGACATATTTAATCTGGTCTTGAATTCCCAGAGTTAAGAGAGGGTAACATCGATAGTGCTCTAAAGACAGAGGGGGATGGGGGGCATCTTCTCTGAGTTTTTGTGCTGGCTTTTTTAGCTGATGTTTTTAGAAGGCTACAGGAGGGCCATGATTTGGCTAAACTTGGGGGAAAGTCAAAGGTTGAGGTTTGTGAATTTAATTAAGAGCCCTCCCTTTCCCCAATAATTCAAACGCTGGACTTGATGTACTCTGTAACTACTGTATTAAATATATGAGAATAGCAACGCACAACAAAGCCCTTCTAATAACACAGGCCTGCACAAATGTGCAGGGTCAAAAAGCTTTTATTTTCAAACTTTATGGTGGTTTTATATAAATTTGGGGCGCCGATTCCAAAAATGGCATTGGTTTTGCCGTATCACATCTAGTTTTGGAGGTACGGCATTGCCACCTCATAATGCAAGTCAAGCAGTTTCCTCGTGAGGAAGCCATGGCATCGGATTCCTCACAAGGAAGCTGCTTGACTCGCATTATGATGTGGCAATGCCGTACCCCCAAAACTAGCCATGATTGGGCAAAACAGATGCCATTTTTGGAATCAGCACCCCAAATATACCTAAGAATGGGTCTCACTTTTAAGAAAGCAAAATGTGCACAGGCTTGTGTAATTCAATTATTGTATTTATTGCTTACAGCTTAGTGGGAAAGCTCAGAGCATACAAATTTAGATTGGTCAACCACAACAGCAACAAAAACACTAGCACAATTTATTGACAGTCTCTCTCTAGTCCATCTTGGCGATGAGCAAAAACTATAGGGATCGGGGGTGATGGGGCTCAAGCAAATCTTCCAGCTGGGGCTGGGGCAGGGGCATGTCAGGTTGCCAGGAGCTATTGGCAGGCTCACATCATGATGGGCCCAGCCTGCCTCTGTTTCCTCTTGAGCTATCCATGAGTAGTAATACTGTATAACCAGGATTTCTTAGGTGGCAGGGGAGGTGGCCCCATTTCTTTTCATTAACGTTAAAGTTGAGGACTATATGACAGGTGACATTTTTCAGACCTCTCAATCACTGTTGCCCGGCTCGCCGCACCTGCTGGGATTCTCCTAGCGCCCCTCCTCCCTCCCACCCATCCCCCCACAAAGCCCAGCAAAGCAAAGCAAAATGGCTGCCAGAGCATTTTGGTTAAACAGTGTCTTTTAAAACACAGTAAATACAGGGGCTGTATCCCTACGTCCCACCCTAGCAGGGTTGCCAGCCTACCCCAAACAATAGAAAGAACACAACAATGACAAAAGTAAATAAATTGAATTTTACCAATCAGTTTAATATTTTTATTCTTATACCGTGTCAGCTGTTTGTGCTGTTCATACTACCGGTATGCGTTTCTGTTCCAGGCAGTATATTGGCTTACAGAGAGTCAAATAGGAAGCCCAAACACAACTCTACTGAGGAATAACTAGACCTCCCCTCCTTTTTGAGTGTGCATGTAATGAATATTATTATTATTATTATTATTATTATTATTATTATTATTATTATTATTCAGTATTTATATACCACCTTTTCTTTGGTCATCGGATTTCTCCTCTGACTTTAATTCAGAACCCCTCCTTACCACTTCCTTCTCCTCCACTGCCCACCCAGCTGCCAGTGGAAGTACTCTTCCTTTCCCGGCCTGCAGCTGCACCCAGTCTATTTTGAAGAAGTGGCCAGGCGGGCACTGAAGGAGATGGCTGTGGTATCCTGTTCCAATTGTCCTCAAAGCACCTCGTCATTGCAGTTGCACGGCAGCAGCTCTGGAGGAGGAGGAGGAGGAGGAGGAGGGCCACCACTGCCCCAATCCTCTTCTCACTTACTCTCCTTTCCTGGGTCCGGACAGCGCCGTAACAACAGCGGAGCCTGAGGGGCAGCTGCCCCGGGCGCTCTGCCAAGAAGGGTGCAATTTTTCCCCCATGCAAGCCTCCAAATCGCAGCAGGAGGCGTGGTGCGGCGGGGAGAGTTGCAGAGCGCAAAAAACGCGCGTTGGGAAAAGCCCTCCCACTCACCTCCAGCCTCTTACCGTATGTGGAGGCCTGTGCTGGGCACTCCGATCCCAGAAGTGAGTGGGTGGTGTGTGACATCATTGCCACTCCTGGGTTCGGAACACCCGCATGCTGCCTTGCCCCAGACCCCCTTCAGCCATGTTACGTCTCTGCCTGGGGACATCCTTTCAGAGTATAGCAGCATTTTGGAGAGGCTGGGTAGGCCAGTAGAGGAGGTGACTGGCAGGCACAGTTCCCCCCCCCCCCCCCCAGTTCACCACCTCCTCCAGCCCACCATTCAGAACTACTTCATCTGCCTTCATGGGTGGACTGGCCAGCCCTGCTAGTCCTAACATCACCCCCTGCAAACCTGCAAGCTTTACTGCTGCAGCCGATTGATGCCCACAATTGATTCCCTCTTGGGGAATACATCCTTGGCTGAGGCTATAAACTGGTACAAGCAGAAGTTCTCAGTGGAAAATAGGACTCGGCTCCAATACTAGCCCTGTCAAATGTTACTATAATCCTGCAGACTAGCTGGAGTGTTTCCTGATTTAAACAACATGGATTTCAGCCCACAGGAAATGTAGGAAAGTTCTCTTTTTGTTTTCTGTAACTTTTTCATTTGCGTGAAATGAAAAAAAGCACTAGTTTTCCCATTTAGAAAGAGGACAGATTAAGGTGTCCTCATATCTGAAGAATCTAAACTGTTCGTACGGTTTATGAATTTGATGAATTGCACCTGAGCTGCAGAAAAGACCAAACAATGGGAAGACTCGATATCAGCTGAGCATCAGGGCCCCAGGGGTGCAAAAGGCAATCTGTTGTCTTGACATGACTTAAGGAGAAAATATATCGATTGTGTGAAGGAAGGGAAAGAAAGTGTTCAAGGAGGGGCATGTTTGGGGCCCTCTGGGAGTACGATACCACTTTATGATTGGGTATGAAGCTGTAGTTCAAGCCTTATCTGGAGCATCCTCTTTCTTTCTTTCTTTGGGACTTGCCTGCTTTTCTCATGGGGCCTTAAGGGACCCTTCAAGAAAGGTGCCTGAGCTCCAGTGGCGCAATCAGTCAGCATGTGGCACTTATGACTCAGTATTGTTGGGTGCAGTGCTGCATTTGTAAGTTCAAGCCTCACCTAGAGCAGGGGTTCCCAACCTTTTCCTGGCCGAGTACCACCTCCGGTGCCACTCTCTTTCTGAGTACCACCAGAAATGTACCACCACCACATTATCGCCAGTTATTTCTGGGTTTTCAGAGGCCAGAAAACGCAGGGAGGAGGCTCTGGGCAAGTGGAAGGGCCCTTCTCAGCATTCCTGAGAGGATCTGCCAAAGGCAGGAGCCTCTTGAGAGCAAAAATGCGCCACCAAAAGCTCTGCATCGGAGCGGGATTCCAGGGCTCCAGCGGTCCAAGTACCATCAGCAGTTGGCCAAAGTACCACTGGTGGTACTAGTACCACAGGTTGGGAACCTCTCTTTCTTTCTTCAGGACTTAAGTGCTTTTCTCAGAGGGCCAGAAGGGATCTTTCAAGGCTGGTGCCTGAGCTCCAGCAGCATACTCAATCAGTGCATGATACTTAAAAAGCAGTACTATCAGATGTAGGGCTGCGAGTTCAAGTCTCACCTGGAGCATCCTCTTTCTTTCTTTGGGACTTATGTGCTTTTCTCAGAGGGCTTCACCTGGCACAGTTCCTTTTCTGGTAGATGACTGGAGTGGGATTCTCACACACCCTCAGGCTCTTATAGTACTGTTGTTCATGCTGTGTTCTTTTCACAGCGCTACTAGCAGATATTATGGTGAGGTTGTGAGTTCAAGCCTCACCTGACACCCTTTCTTCTTATGGTCTTTTCCTGGAGAACGAAATTAGCCGGTGGTAATGTTTTTAATTCAGTGGCACAATCCCTCAGCATGTGGGGTTGTTGTTGTTTTATCTAGTCAGGTTGTACTATAGGCAGATGCGACATTGTGGTAATTGTGAGTCTGGGCTTCCTTCAGCCAGGACTTGCTTACTTGAAGCCTTACTGACTTTAACAAAAGATAGCTGGATAGGAATTCTTACAGGCTGGTGCCGGATCTCCCAGGTGCCTTGATTCCATAGAACTGGATATTTGTCTCCTCAAACAGGCAAAGACCTGGCTTTCCACTGGAGTTGTCATGTCGTTCTCTTTCTCAGAAGCCTCTTCTTTTCAGTGGCACTTCTCACTTTCAAATAATACTATGGTTTAGGGATGGCACTGGGAAAACCTTTGTGAAGGAGGAATGCTTGAAGCATGGAAAAGGAGGCACAATCTGCATTAAATTCAGAACTAGGTACATGTTACTTGAGCAGAGTCGGCTCAGCCATGAGGCCAACTGAAATAGTTGCCTTAGGTAGCAGCATGGCAGGCGAGCACTCACCTCCATTTACCTACTTGCATTTATGTCTATATTCCAAATGCCTATATATCCAGCCAGTGAGATACCTTTGTAAAACCGTGTAGAAAAGTATTTTTTTCTTGGAGTCCATTTGTCACTTTAGATGCAAATGAAATGACTGAGGGCTCCTACGTATACCGTATTTCTTCGATTCTAAGACGCACGTTTTTTCTAAATTTACCAATTCAAAAAAGGGGGTGCGTCTTAGAATCGATGATGTTCAAATTGCACCCCCAAAACGCCACCTTCTTACTTACCGGGGCTGGTGGGGGCTTCGGGGAGGCCTGCGCGACCCTCTGCAGGCCTCCTCCAGTTCGGCAAAAAACAGCTGTTTTCGGCCATTTCCGGGTTTTGCGAAAACCGGAAGTGCCCGAAAATAGCCATTTTTTTGCCAAACTGAAGATTGGGGAGGCCTGCAGAGGGTCGCGCAGGCCTCCCCGAAGCCCCCACAAGCCCCGGTAATAAGTAAGAAGGTGGCGTTTCGGGGGTGCAATTTGCATATAAATCCTTGGGGAAATTTTTTTCCCCTGCTGGTGGTAGCAAAATTAAAGGTGCGCCTTAGAATTGATGGTGCCTTAGAATGGAAGAAATACGGTATATTACAGCCCCTCACTGTACAGCCCCTCATTGAGACTCACATTTAAAGTAAGTAGAAATACACATATTTCTTCATCTTAGGTTAAAGTAAGAAATACACATATTTCTTCATCTTAGGTTCGCCACAGAAAAGCATTCTGGGAACCATCTGGCCCACCATATCTCCCAGTGATATGTTTCCATGGCAAGAAGTTCCCATTTATTCTTTATCACATTTAAGGGATATCCTGGAATAGAGTAAAAATGAGAATGAAATTCCAACTTCCTAGATCCAGGAGTATTCCCCAAAGTTACAAGCTTCAGGCCCGTTGTGCTATAATTGGAAATTATATTTGGAAGTTTGGGGATTGGGGAAGGTAGAACAGCATTTTGGTTGAGGTGGAGGTCCTAACATTTTTTCTCCTCTTCTCTGTCCTTTAGCAGAGACTCCGGCAGACCAGGCTCCAGCAGGTGAGGCCAAATACTTCAACCTAGAAGAAAAAAGCCCTTAATTATGACACGTGGAGGCAGGTAGGGAATGGGGAAGACTTGTATATTGCAGTGTGCAATGAGTTTCTATGTGTACAGAGACACATCCTTCTTAGCGTACAGCAATCTTCAGTGTCGTCAGTGGAAACCTGTCACTTCATCAACAAGGAAGGCTACATCCGTTGCCAGACTTTACAAAGCCTTGAATGTAATAATCTCCGCTTCCCGCCATGTTTTTCACCTGTCCAGGGTCAGGGGTATTCTCATGGCCCGGGGGGGGGGGGGGAACGGACAGTGGGGCATTCACTCTTGCTGCTGCCCATTGACTCCCCCTCTAGCAGTGAAAATATACCCACTCACTCAAGCAACCTGTGCTGCAGGGGTACCTGGGAGACTTATTCCCCGTTAAGCTCTAAGTTCCCATATCACTTCTGCTATCAGTGGTTAGGCTCAGTGCTCAAATTACAGGAAGGCCAGAGGGAGCCCGGGTCCTTGGACTTTTGTGATGGCCCCCTAAGCTGCCATTTTAGAAGTATGTGGGGGTGGGCATGATTTCACTAAAACTGAGGTGAGTCAGAGGGTGGGGCCTGTGGATTTTATTAAGGGCCTCCTACCATTTCCCTCATAATTTGAGCACTGGTTGTGGAGGTTGGCTGGCCCCATGCACTACCTATTCTCCTCCCCTGAACCCCAGCCCCAAAATACCACCATCCCCTGCCTGGAAGTATCCTGGCACCTCCAAATTCCCTGCTTTTTGTTCTTAGCTAAGCAGTAGGGTGTGATGCCTTCTTCTTCTTCTTCTTCTTCTTCTTCTTCTTCTTCTTCCTCCTCCTCCTCCTCCTCCTCCTCCTCCTCCTCCCTGTTTTTCAGGAGAACCCACAGGAGAACCCTCCAGTCAGTCAGATGGACTCTTTCTCAAGAAGCCAGAAAGCATTTTAGTGGAGAGCGGTAAGTGATTAGAATGAATTACAGTAGATCCCCCCCCTCAAAAAAACACACAACACATACACACAGAGTTTGTGTTTAAAGAACAAGTTCACTTTTTCTGCGATTTTGGTGTATTGAATTGCTTGTGTTGAAATTTAAAACCTGGTTACTGCCCACAGGTTATAAAAAGTGGGGTCAGGATGCTTCATGGGGACTTGCTTCCCCCCTTTGTTAAGAGTGGGTGCAAGGAGCAAGAACCTGGGATAGTGTGAATTAGGCCCAGACCAAACGTGCAGTACATCTGTGGGAAATCATGCCTGTAATTCGTATCCCTGAGTTCAACCTACGTGGGATTTGCAACCACACGTTCACTCCAATATGGGGGTTTATCTGTGGAAAAAGCCATGCTAGTCTCTCTTCCGAGAGCCACACATTATATGTCAAAGAGCCACATGTGGCTCAGGAGCCACAGTTTGGCCACCCCTGGTATATAGGGTTGGCCCCAAGACCTTCTGGCTCCTGAGGCAGTGCACCAAATATTAACCCCCTCTTACCCAGCAGTGCAAGCCACTGGTTCCTCTGCTCTTCCTCTTTTGGCTCCTTAGATTCAGAAAGGAAGAGGTGAATGGAACAGAAGTGTGGAGAAGTGGAGAGTGGCAGGCTAAAGTGCAGGAGACTCTAGCCACCTCTCTCTCTACTTCACACTTCTTTTGCTCCATTCCCTTCTTCCTTTCTGAATTCAGGGATCCGGAGGAGGAGGAGAGGTGGAGGAGGGCAGGCAGGCGGATGGAGGCGGGTGTCTCCGACTGCTTCACCACCCTGGATGTATATGCATATGTGAACCAAACCTGAGGGTGAAGTGGCGATGCAGTTATGTGCTTGTAACTATGAGATGACCGTTAACGTTGCATTAACTAATTTAGAGGAAAATGGCATGATCTTGTGAATACATGCTAGAAATCCCCGTGCAGTGCGAGCACTCTCTGCTGGGGCTGGAGCAACTCCCCTACAAACCCAGCAGGCTTCCTCCCCACTACCCTGTGGGAGTTTAATTCTCCGAGTTGAATGATAGGGGTGATAATAAAGTGTGCGTGTGTGGGGTGGTAGTGGCAGGGATGTCATCACCCCCCCCCCCATGTGCCTGTTTTACAGGGAAGGATATCACTGTGAACATGGATGTGGACGGGTCTCAGCTCCCTTGCAAACCTACTGTCAAATGGTTCAAGGGAAAGTGGCTGGAGCTGGGTATCAAAAGTGGGCTGCGGTTCCAGTTCAAGGAGAACTTCAACAAGGAGAAAAATGTGAGTCCCAGCAGGGAATAATTGCAGGGAACAATTGGGGTAAGGGAAGAGTTAATCATTCCCCTTCCACAAGCCCGCCCAGCGCAAGTGCCCTCCCTCTTCCCCATTTTCCATGTCAATGTTAAGAGGGAAACATAGGGGTTGGAACCAGGAAGTGATGGCTTCTAATAAGCCTTCTTCTTACCCCTTCTTCTTTGCTTATATCCCTGCAGGTTTACAGCTATGAGCTAAAAATTGGCAAAGTGGTGATCGGAGACCGAGGGGACTATCGCTGCGAGGTGTCAGCCAAGGACAAGTTTGACAGCTGCAGCTTCAACATTGATGTGGAAGGTACCACCAGGATCCCTGTTTCAAGGAAAGGGCAGACAAGTTTTAAGATTTCAGTCGCATACACTTGTTTCTCATTTATCAATGCATGGAGGAGGCAATTCTATCAGTGGCGTACTAGTCACAATGACTATATGCTGCTTTCAGGTTCAGAGGCAGTATCTCTGAATCCCAGTTGCAGGGAAGCAATGGTAGGAGAAAGCTATTTGCTTTCATATTCTGCTGGTGGGCTTCCTGGAGGCAACTGGTGGGCCACTGTGGGAAACAGGATGCTGAACAAGACAGGCCTTTTGCCTGATCCAGCAGGGCTATTCATATGCTGTTATGTTTTCTTCTCTTCCAGCACCAAGAACGGAGGACAGTGGAAATGTGTTGCAAGCTTTCAAGAGGACGTAAGTGCTCATGATTAGAGCATGGATCTTTTATTTAGGTTGTGGTAGCCTTAAGACGCCCTCTCCCCACCCTGTCTGAAGGCATGGACACCACTCCCTGTCTGCTTTCTACAAGGCTCCTAATGGCAGGGTAAGTTATTTTCTGTGCATGGTGGTGGCGGGTGATGACTCCATTTTTTTCCCTCTACAACCTGCAGAGATGGCGGCAAAGATGAAGTTGCAGGAGAGCTAGACTTCAGTGGGCTGCTAAAAAAGAGGTGGGTAAAGATTGGAGAAGGGGTACATCATGGCGGTGGGGAGGGGGAGAGAGGAAAGAGCAGTTTTGTCCCCTGCTGGATGCTGAATACCAACCCAGTGGTGGCAGTGAAATTTCAAGACTTTCTTAAACACAATTGAACAAGGTTGGAAAGAACAGATTAGGAAATGGTTGGTTAGCTGAAACTGCTGCTCAGCAGTTTCTTCTTCAGATGAGCTTTTAATTTCAAGTGCCGTATTTTAGCAAAGCTTTGTATAAGAAACTCTCCCTTTTGGAACTTACACGATGAGTGGATATAAACCCATCCAGATTTTGACCCAGGTCTAGAAACTGAATTGGTCGGGGGAGCCACTAGGGTGACGCTGTGATCAGAAAGATCAAGCGTCGTTTGGTAGACAGTAAAGCACTTCATAATGGGCAAGAGTCCAGATAAAAAGAAAGGCAGGAGCTGAAGACAAAGGTATCAGGCTAATTGGATCTAGACACTAAAGCACAGAGCGAGTCCTGATTTGTGAGCAATAGATTGCTAGAACCGGGCAAGGCCAGGTTGGAAGCCAAGTCATGTTCTTTCACTTACTCTAGTCCAGGGGTTCTCAACCTTTGGAGACCTGGGTACCCCCTATCACGGTCCAATTTTCTGAAGTACCCACTGCTAATTAATTGCTAATTAATTGGATTAATCAATCAATTAATTAGCTAATTAATCATTAAATAAAAAAGTACTAAAGCAATTTTAAATGTGAAAAAATGTCTTACTTAACTCTATGCGTGTGAGACAGACGGGGGATTGCATTTAAGTTCTAATTAACAAGTAATTAACTACTGATTGATGCTGGTAAGGGGCAGGCTCTGACGTACCCCCTGCCATTGGTTCGCGTACCCCTAGGGGTACTCGTACCACAGGTTGAGAACCCCTACTCTAGTCCTTAATTTGGTGATCTGTCTAGTAGCCCTCAAATCTCTGTGTGGAAGAGATTATAATACAACCAAGGAATGATTTCTGTGATCAGAAATGGGAACTTCAAGCCTATGGGCTTCAATGTGCCTCTTTCACCATCTGTTTCCTTGAAATTTCTCTGTAATCCCAGTAAATTTGTCCCCACCATCCATTTGATCTGGCCTCAGGCATTTCAATGGGTTGTGGTAGTTGGATGGAGTTTCTAAGAAAGACAGACTGGGCTTGGTTCAACAGAGTTGCCCATGAGTGGAGCATGGGAATCAGGATGAGGAATGCATGTACATATGGGTACAACATAGTTTCTTATCCACATTAGCTATTGTAAATATGAATCTGGGGGTGGGAATGGGATGTTTATTTGGAAGCCTAAAGCTCCTCTGTCACTCCTTGCAGAGAAGGGCAGCAGATAGAAGAGGAGAAGAAGAAGAAAAAGAAAGATGATGATGATGATATGGGAATCCCACCAGAGATCTGGGAACTGCTTAAGGGTGTCACCAAGAAAAGTGAATATGAGCGCATTGCCTTTGAGTACGGCATCACTGACCTGCGTGGCATGCTCAAAAGACTCAAGAAAGCCAAGGTGGAGGTCAAGAAGAGTGCAGGTCAGCTTGGATGCTTGAATTCTCTGTGATGATGCTCAGGAGCCAGGTCTCCTGAGGTCATTGATTGACAGTGGGGTCTATTCAGTATGGATTGGTGGGCCTGGCCACCATTCTGAATCTTCTAGAAGAGAGGTAAGGTTTAGGGAAATAGGCCCTGTCTGCATGGCATGTTTGTTCTGCTGTTGCTTCATCTACATCTGGAGGGATGGGAGCAAGACAAACCACTTCCATGTAAATGGGAGTGGTTGGTGGGCATAGAAAGTGGCATGGAAGGAGTTTTAAGATTTCCATTTGCCACCCCTTTGGCAGCTTTTATAACAAAACTGGACCCTGCCTACCAAGTTGACAAGGGCCACAAGATCAAGATGTGGGTGGAGCTCAGTGACCCAGACCTGCAAATCAAATGGATGAAAAATGGTCAAGTGATCAAGCCCAGTGGCAAGTGAGTCTGGGTGAGGCTGGGGATCCCGGATACCTGGGTTATCTGCCGGTGGAGTGGCTTCTGGCAGATTGGGATTGAGAAGAAGCTGGGAATCGGGTTTCATCTCTCTCTAGGTCAGCTGCACATGCTGTTCCCTCCTTGCTACAGGTACATCTTTGAGAATGTGGGCAAGAAGCGCATCTTGACCATCACCAAGACCACACTGGCTGACGATGCAGCCTATGAATGCGTTGCTGGGGATGAGAGGACCTCTACAGAGGTCTTCGTCAAAGGTATGTGTGTGTGAGGCCAGTGGGGCTGGGCAAAATGGTGGAGTTAGTAAGATGGAGGAATTGGCGTCATTTGGGGGGCAGCAAGTTGGGAGGGTTTCGTCCCAATGCCTGAGTTGAGTCCTTGCTCACCTGTCTGTCTGTCTGTCCTTAGAGCCACCTGTTCTGATCATGAGCGGCCTGGATGATCAGCAGGTGGTAGTTGGAGACAGAGTGGAGATGGCAGTAGAAGTATCAGAGGAAGGAGCCCAAGTGATATGGTAAGTTACCTGCCCATCTTTCCCCCTCCTTTCCCTTGTCTACACTTCCAGCCACCCATCACCCAAACAAACCTCTCTCATGCTGGTCATCCCTTGGACCTTCCTTTGTACAGATGGCCTTTCATGTCTCTTTTCCACACAGAATTTTCCTTCTTCTGTTAAGATTTATTGAGGTTGTGTACAGACCCTCTGGGTGGTGTCAGGACATGCACCGTTTGGTCACTAGCTGAGGGCCATTTTTCATCCATTTGATTTGCAGGTCTCGGTCACTGAGCTCCACCCACATCTTGATCTTGTGGCCCTTGTCAACTTGGTAGGCAGGGTCCAGAAAACGTTCATGGTGGGTGAGCTTGCTCCCAACTGTCCAGTACTCACAACCAATTTTACAATACCACTTTGGTCAAGAGAGGAACACAAGTTCCTGGCCACCATGCCTTCCAAGCACTTAACCTCAGTTAGAGACACATGTCAAGGGCACCCCCAAAATAATTGGACTGTCACTTAACAATATTTTTTTGCCTTGGGAATCTTTCATCCCAAGATTGTGGGATGCTAATATCCTCAATGAATGATCGATCGATCGATCGATCGATCGATCGATCAATCAATCAATCAATCAATCAATCAATCAATCAATCAATCAATCAATCAGTGTCTCGCTTTGTCAGATGCCAGATGCAAGGGAGTGGCAACAGGACACAGGCATCTTGTCTTGAGTGCTCCCTGAGGCATCTGATGGGGCCACTGTGAGATACAGGAAGCTGGAGGGACTAGACGGGCCCTTGGTCTGATCCAGCAGGGCTCTTCTTACGTTCTTATGTCTGCTCTCCGTTTTGGCTCTCTCTTCCTTCTCTCCACCACCAGGACAAAGGATGGCGTAGAGCTTACGCGTGAGGATGCTTTCAAGTACCGCTTCAAGAAGGATGGCAAAAAGCATATCCTCATTATCAACGAGGCCACTAAGGAGGATGCCGGGCGCTACCAGATAATGACAAATGGTGGCCAGTCAGAAGCAGACCTCGTGGTTGAAGGTCTGTGGGGCCTGGTAGACTAGTGGGCGGAGAAGCTCTGAAATGTATCTGGAGGTTTTTCCAGGTGTGACTAGTCTTCTCTCTCTCGTCTTCCTTGCAGACAAACAGCTTGAGGTGCTTCAGGACATTGCTGACCTTACAGTGAAAGCCGCTGAACAGGCCGTCTTCAAGTGTGAGGTGTCTGATGAGAAGGTGACTGGCAAATGGTACAAGAATGGAGTCGAGGTCCGGCCCAGCAAACGCATCACAATTTCTCACAAGGGCAGGTGAGTGTAGAGGGAAGGCGGTGCTGGGTTTGGGGCTCCATGTGTGTATGTGTGATGTCTGGACCTTGCGGCTGAGTTCACACCTGCTGCCGTCTTACTTCTATACAATCGCACCTGAATCTGCTCTGGTGCAGTGGCTCAAGTGTTGAAATTGGATTGTCTGAAATCCAATTTCAAATCCTCTCTTGGATCTGGATCTCATTAGGTGGCCTTAGGCAAACCACCAAAGCTCAGTCTGACAGTGTACCTTAGTGGGATGTTGTGGGGAAAAATGCTACCCTGACCTCTTGAGAGGAAAGGAAGGATTAAAAAAAATGTAATAAATAATATTTGTCAAATTTTTTTTTGCCTAAAATCCAGTTTGTACTGTTCATAGTAAGGAGATGGATGAAGTACAAGTGGCCTCATCCTAATTCATCAGGGTGCTTAGAAGTGGTTTCCAGTAGCATTGCTAGACCCCCCCCCGCCACCTGGGGCCGGGTAATGTTGCGCTGCCCCCTGCATAGCACCACCCCCGCGTTGCACTGCCCCCTTGCTCCCGGAAAGATTCCATTTGGAGCCTAACGGAAGCGAGGGCTGGCTGGGAGGGCCCATCTCACGCTGGAAAAAGTCGCCACGGCCGCTCCTTGCGAGTAGACTGCGCGTGTCCTCTTCCCCGGGTGTAAGCCCCCCCCCCAGCCCAATGACAGCTACGCTACTAGTGGTTTCTCATTTTGTTTTGTTCAAGGAAAGCCTTGGGCCTTTGCTAAAGGCAAGAGAGAAATAGTATACATTCCTGTAGACGGTCAGCTCTTACTTTGAGAAGTGTTATGTCAGGGATTGGAGCAGTAGGGCAATGGAAATTTACTAATTTTTTTGTCCTGCTGGTGGTTTCTTCCATCTTTTGCATGGCACTTGACACCACTTTCATTCTGCAGATTCCACAAGCTAGTAATCGATGATGTGAGACCTGAGGATGAAGGAGACTACACCTTTGTTCCTGATGGATATGCAATTTCATTGTCTGCCAAGCTCAACTTCCTGGGTCAGTGTAGGTGGAGACTTTGGCAGGGGGCCCTGAGATTCTGCACTACACACAATTTCCCCCCCCCCTCTGATTTTTGTAACTCGTACATAAAGCACATGCTCAGTCAATTCCGGTGGCTAAATTGCTTCTCCCAGCCCCAATTCAGCAGCAGTTATGAAGAGTACTGAGGTAGTTCAAAGCCAGTATTCATTATGTGGTTCCCTCTGCACATATCCTGCTCTCTTGGGGCATATCTCCACGAGACTTTTAAATGTTGTTTCATTATGAAGATAAATATAATACCTAAAGCTCAATACAGTAGTTGGTGGCAGAGATTGCTTCCAGTGCTGTGCCACCAATAAGCATGCTGTTATCAATGTGTTGCCTAGCAATTTGTAATTTTGTAAAGATATATCTTTAAGTTTATCCAACGAAAGAACCAAAAGATCCTTGAATACCGGTTATCTCGTTTATACTTAATATTTGATCTTTCAAAAAGATGATTACCTTTTTTGGGATCCCTCAGATATACCTAGTCAGCCTTATATGGGGCTTTTTTGGAGGAGTGTGAGTGTGTAAATACATACACTATAACCGTTGAGTCTTGTCGAATGGTTCTGTTTTTTTAATAGGAGCCTAAATTTTCAAGTTTTCATGCTAGCTGCAGAGGCCACATTCCTTGTTCCATGACATACAGATGAACATTGCTATTGATTTGTTTCCTTATTTCTCATGGGGGGGGGGACTGCTGTTGGGGAAGATTTCCACACCATAATTATATAGTGGCATGGAAGGGAGGAAATATAATCAAACTCTGTCCAGAGGTGCTCATTGCTTTCTTCCTTTCTGTTCTCTCTCCTTCTAGAAATTAAGATTGAATACGTCCCCAAACAAGGTGAGTCGTTGGTAGAGTCTAACACCCTTGGGGAATGGAAAGTAGGAAAGGGACCCTGAGATTTCTCTCAGTGCCTTTAAGGAAGGTGAGATTCAGTGCTGCTGGAATATCCTCTTTGTTTGATGCTTCCGCACTGCCTTCACGTGAATATATGAAGCTGCCTTGTCTTGACTCAAACTGTTGGTCCATCTAGTCTAATGTTGACCTCACTGACTGACAGTGGTTCTCCCAGGTTTCAGACAGGAGACTTTTCCCAAGTCCTGCCTGGGGATTTAATTAATTAAAAGGTTTATACCCTGCACTCCCCCCCACTCAACAGGGAGACGCTCAAGGCAGCTTGCAACAAAACTAAAATACACTGTAAACGAACTAAAAGCAAGGTTTTTTTTAAAGCATGCTAGAGATTAAAAAGAGCCAGCGGGTGGCGCAGTGGGTTAAACCACTGAACCATGAGCTGCCGATCAAAAGGTCAGCAGTTCGAATCCGTGCGACAGCTCCTGCCAACCTAGCAGTTCGAAAGCAAGAAATTGCAAGTAGATTAATAGGTACCGTGTCAGCGGGATGGTAACAGCGTTCCATGCGCCTCGGTGTTGAGTCATGCCGGCCACATGACCATGGAAACGTCTTCGGACAGCGCTGGCTCTTCGGCTTTGAAACGGAGATGAGCACCGCTCCCTAGAGTCGGACACGACTGGACTTAATCGTCAAGGGATACCTTTACCTTTACCTAGAGATTAAAAACATGGAACCATCTGCATTTAAGGCAGGTGTTCTACCACAGAGCTGCTTCCTCTCCTTGCATGTTTTAGGATTACTGCCAAGTGAAAGTCCTAGCCCCAGAGTTGTTGGATGTGGACCAACACATCAGAGTGATGGACTCGAAGGACCTGGATCCAAAGCTTGGCTCTGCCCATGGATTCACTGGGCAAGCCACTATCCCCCCAGCCCTAAGTCCCTATCTGTCCATTGGAACCAGACGTTCCTGTTTCATGGGATGAATGAAGCAAAGGGTAGCAAAGCACTTTGTGCATTGAGAGAGTTATCACAATGAAAACTAAGCAAAACAGGCAGGTCCGCAGCAGTAGACATCTCTGGTGGAAGCACCATTGTGGAGAAGCTCAGATGGAAGGTTGGAAGAAGGTTGGATTCAAAACCCCTGCTCTTATGAGGGGTAGGGGACGGCCTTTGGGCTGAGCAATACGCCTCATCGCTAGTAAATTCACCTCCTAAAGTTGTCGAGGGAATTGATGTCTTGTAAAACATTCTGAATGGGTGGCCTCCATTTTGGGGGGCCATGACAAAGTTTATTGGCTGGGGGGGCAGCGCATGGATACTGCCATGGGGAAAAGTACAGTGCCGAGGGTCTTTAGCCACTTCACTGATATGGAAGAGAGAAAATCCCTTCTGTTATCTCATGGCCACTTGGTTTTTCTAGAGCCCCCCAAGATCCATTTGGACTGTTCAGGAAAGACACAGGAAAACACCATTGTAGTGGTTGCTGGGAACAAGTTGCGGCTGGATGTGCCCATCACTGGGGAACCAGCACCAGTTGCCACCTGGATGAAGGGTGATGCGGTAGGTGTTGGTGGGACTAGATAGCATGTGACTGGAATTCTGTATTGAATGCTTCAGTTCCAAGGTTAGATAATCTAAGGATGCAATCCTATATGTTCTTACCTGTAAGTCCCATTAATTCAGTGGGATTTACTTCAGCATAGACTTGTGCGGCACATTCTGCCATGGAATCATACACAGAACTTTGCTTGCATCGTTTGCTCTTTCCTCAAACTTCTTAGTTTGGAATTTTTTAAAATTTTTGAACACTGACGGAGGGGAAGGAAGATGAAAAGCAGGACTGGAATAAACAAATAGCTCATACTCTAAACCAGGGGTGGCCAACTTTTCAACATGAATGCTCCTGGCCCTTTAATGGTGGTATAGGTGAGGGCATTTCAGCAGGTACAGCTGCTTTAGCAGCACCATCAGCACTTGCAGCTGCCAAGATCCTGTCTTCTACACAACTCTTAAGAACACAGAGGCCCTAATGGTGGAAGGTTGGCCACCCCTGGTCTAGATCCTGGAGCAATTTCTCAGTTTGCCTCCTGCTAAGCCATATATTTAAGTGGACAGTTAAAATGTTTTTGCTCTGTTTGGTCTCTCTCTAAGTCAGGGATGGCCAACCTTTCAATATGAATGATCCTGGCCCTTTAATGGTTGCTGCCAAGATTCTGTCTTCTACACAACTCTTAAGAACGCAGAAGTCCTAATGGTGGAAGGTTGGCCACCCCTGGTCTAGACCCTGGAGCAATTTCTCAGTTTGCCTCCTGCTAAGCCATATATTTAAGTGGACAGTTAAAATGTTTTTGCTCTGTTTGGTCTCTCTCTAAGTCAGGGATGGCCAACCTTTCAATATGAATGATCCTGGCCCTTTAATGGTTGCTGCCAAGATTCTGTCTTCTATACAACTCTTAAGAACGCAGAAGTCGTTCTTGGGGCCAGGATATTTGAGAGACCGCCTACTTCTATATAGTCCGGCTCGTCCCCTTAGGTCATCAGAGAAGGCCCTTTTGCGGGTGCCGTTGCCCAGGGAGGTGCGAGGGGCGGCGGCCAGAAACAGGGCCTTCTCAGTAGTGGCACCTACCTTATGGAATTCCCTCCCCTTTGATCTACTAACTGCTCCCTCCTTGGACACTTTCCGGCGAGGCCTAAAAACCTTCTTGTTTCAAGAAGCCTTCTGAGCCCTTGCCTTTTTTAACATCTCACTGGTATAGGTGGGGGTGCTACTGTTTTTATGCTCGTGTTGTGACTGTCGCCATGATCGTTTTAATTGATTTTTAGTTATTGTTTTTATCAATGTTATTAATTGTTTTTACTGTTTTAAAGTGTGATGTTTTTTATATGGTATTTTTTGTATTTCTGTTGTGAGCCGCCTTGGGTCCCTTCGGGGAGAAAGGCGGGATATAAATATTGTAAATAAATAAAATAAATAAATAAGTCCTTATGGTGGAAGGTTGGCCACCCCTGATCTAAACTGCTATACTATACAAACTCTTATGGGGAAGTGGTGGACAGTATGGTTGGAAGCTGTGCTATGTAAAGTGCTGATCATAGTATTTTATTTGTGTTTTACTTACTAGAGTTTAATTTACATTTTGTTTTTAATGTTGCATCCTCTCTTGAGTTTCTAACACAGGGGCGGTTTAAGAAAGCAAAGTCAGTCACAGATTGATAGACAGCCCTGCAAGACGTACAGGTTTCACACTCCAGAACAGCAAAGTCTCTTGCCAACTGCATGTTTTTAAAACCCACCTGTACCAACACGAGAGCTAGAGACTTGTTTTATCTTTTACATAAAAGCCAGTACTGTATTTTCAGACCGCTGACAAAACCACTGGTACTGCAGATCATGACTATGTAGCTTACATTTAGCTTTGCTGATTTCAAAATCCACTTAATCATTCCTGCCTGTCCTCCCTCACCTTTTAGGTCTTTACTGATATGGAGGGCCGGGTTCGTATAGAAGAGCGGAAAGAGCTGAGCAGTTTTGTGATAGAGAGTGCTGAGCGTTCTGATGAAGGGAGCTACACCATCAAGGTGACCAATCCGGTGGGTGAGGACTCAGCCACCCTCCATATCAAGGTTGTGGGTGAGTAACTTGGCTAGAAGGAAGTGTGGTACAGTCCTGTCCTGGTTAACAGGGCATTTCATGTGCTGCTAATTCACTGCTTCTTGTCTTTGACAGATGTTCCTGATCCTCCTGAAGCTGCACACATCACTTCAGTGGGAGAGGACTGGGCCATTCTGGTGTGGGAACCACCAAAATATGATGGTGGGATGCCTGTTACTGGTGAGAGTTTCCTTCAAGTGAACATTCATGGCCAGTTAAACTGGATCAGACTAAATACAAACCGGGCAGCGCAATTCTGTGTAAGTATACAGCGGCCAGCTGTATCCTATCCAGATTACGGCCTGCCCTGGGGCTGTGGAACTCCTTGCCACAGGATGTGGTGATGGCACCTGGCCTAGATGCCTTTAAAAGGGGTTTGGACAGATTCATGGAGGAAAAGACCATCACAGGTTACAAGCCATAAGCAACCTCCTGGTTTTAGAAGTAGGTTTTCTCTGAGCCAGGTGCAGGGGAGTGGCAGTAGGAAACAGGTTATCTTGTTGGCTGTGTGCTCCCTGAAGCATCTGGTGGGGCCACTGTGTGATACAGGAAGCTGGACTAGATGGGCCTTTGGCCTTATCCAGCAGGGCTCTTCTTACGTTCTTATGTTCTTATGCTAGGCCGCACCTCGGGAGAAGGGGACATTCATCCCCTTCCCCCAAGAGTAAGCGACCCCAGGGCCTATGGGCTTCCTTGGATATATGCCAAGTCCAGGCCTGGCATACATCCAAGGTGGCGGAGTAAGGCTGGCCTGGCCTGGGCTGGGAAAGGGCCTAGGATATCGGCAGAGTGGACTGCCGATATCCCAGCCCTCTCCCAGCGCGGGCTGGCCAATGGCCACCCCCCCCTGGCAGCCCCTGCCTGCCCTTCCCCCGCCCCTGCGCCCATCGGTACTGGACTTACCGTCATCAGCGGGCGCAGGGTCCGGAGGGGGGTGGAGTGAGGGCTGCCGGCCTCTGCACCAGTGGCCCTTACTCCCAAGTCGGTGCTAATGTGCTTTACAGCACGTTTACGACTCTTTGGAGCAGCAGAGCATGCGCTCCGCTGCTCCAAAGTTACGCAGGATTGTGCCACAAGTTACTTAACTACACTGCTCAGCAGTGCAACCTGGATTGCTGTAGTAGGTTATACAAGGCTGCTGCAAGGACCTGTTGAGTAGTAGTACTCGTGAACTACACAATCTCTCTCCGCCGCAGTCTATGGTCAGGGCAGCTATGTTTTTTTTCTTCATTTTGTTTCTGGTGTGTTAAAAGATGTGTGCATATCCCCTTAACTAAATGAGTGTTCACAGCTATGTTTTATCATGTCACCCTTGAAAGCAGGGGAAGATAAGTGCAAGGGTACAAGTTCTCATAGACATAGAGCAATGTCCCAGAACTACAGGACCATTTTCATATCCTTTTAAAATCCTTTTTTTTTTCTTTGAGGGGGTTATGCCTTTCACCATTTTAACACAATCAAGAACATTCCCCTCCCTCACACCAAGAGTGAAATTGACTAGACCAGAAACTGCACATCTGGTTTAGTCAATTTCATAACTGTATTGACTTGTATGGGTCATAAGGCAGAGGTCCTCTGAAACACACCTGTGACCTGTGAATGACTTGAAATATTGCCCAATAGAGGATGACTGAAACCCCCTGAAATTCCTTGTCCATGTGGTCAGGGGTTACTGATTCACAATGCAACTCTACCAACAGCCTGCCAGATACCTCTGATTGTGGAAACAAGCTCAAAAGTGCTATCTCTCCCCCATAAACCACATTTTCCCTGTGTGTGTGTGAGACAGGATACCTGATGGAGCGCAAGAAGAAGGGAAGCATGCGCTGGATGAAGCTGAATTTTGAGGTATATACTGAGACAACCTATGAGTCCACCAAGATGATTGAGGGGGTGCTCTATGAGATGCGTGTTTTTGCTGTCAACGCCATTGGAGTCTCTCAGCCCAGCCTGAACACTAAACCCTTCATGCCTATTGGTGAGTGAGAAGAGTAGCTATTGAGGAAGAGGTGTGTGTGTGTGTGGGGGAGAAGATATAGGATGTTGAAACAGTGGTGCAGTAAGAAAGGGGGAGTGATAAAGGGTCAGGTCATCACTCACTCCTTTTGTAGACAAGCGAGTCACTATCTTCCCTTCCCTTGCTTTATGTGTCCACTAGCGTCGGTTCAAAATGGCGGCCAGGGTTGAGGAGGAGCTGTAGTTGGGTAAGTGGGAATTGCCAAAAAAGTATAGGACGTATGTTGGCATTAGAGGCCATTGTGCAGGTTGAAACGTTGTCAGTGTACATCAGGAAAGATTATGTATTTATGTCTCTGTGTACTTCCTCCTTCCCTCCCACCACAGCCCCCACTAGCGAGCCACTCCACCTCACCTTGGAGGACGTCACGGACACTACCGCCACACTGAAGTGGCGTGCTCCAGACCGGATCGGCGCAGGAGGCATTGACGGCTACCTCATTGAGTATTGCAAGGAGGGAAGTGAGTTACAGCAGCCACATACAGTTTTGATTAAAGCATGCCAACCCATGAGACCCTCTTTTTCCTGTAGGACTGAAGTCCACCCCTGAACCTGCAGGGCATTCTGTTCATATGTTCAGAAAAATATCACACACACACCCAATTCTGTTTCTGGGTTCTCACAGTTTGGGCTTTCATGTTCTCCTAGCCACATTTGTGGGTCTGGAGGATGGCCAGGAAGTTGCAGGCTTCTTCAACCTTTCTTGTGCCCCATCCTGAACGCCCATCATCTTCCTCCACAGAAGAAGTCTTCCTCCTCAGGTGTCTCACTTTAAGAAAGCCCTACTTATGATCTCCCAACTCCTTACCTATGATGTTTGAAAAATATGTCCTGGTTATCTTGACCCTCAACATTTGTCCTTGACCTCATTGTCACCTCTGTAGTCTTAGTGCTTTTGGCTTCACACTCTGCCTTCTCCGCCGTATCCCTGGCCAGCTTCTGCAGTCCGCTTTTGCTATCCTTGCCATTGCGGTGCCTCTGTCATTACATGATGCCTGCCGCTCACCGTCTTAAACTCATGCCCTCTCGCTACACCTGGCACTCTGGTAGCCTCAGCTGATTCTTGCGTTGCTTGGATCTTGGCCTAGTCCTGGACTGCTACATGTACAAACACCATTGGAACAGTTGTGATTGGCCTAATTTTTCCTGTGAAGCAAAAGTTATAGTGTTTCCCATCCTCAACTTGCTACCATCTGCTGATCCATGTCTTCCTGCCAGACCACTACCTGTGGCGCACACCCCTCCCTTGCTGCTTGCCTCTGGCCAAGTCACTTCATCTCCTCAAGAAAGGTAGCCCCTGGCATCATGGTTCACACCTTTGCCCCCTAACTCTGTGCTCTCTACCATTTTCCCCAGCTGACGAATGGATACCAGCGAACACAGAGCTGGTTGAGCGCTGTGGCTTTACTGCCAAGGACCTTCCTACGGGCGAGAAGCTTTTCTTCCGGGTCATTGCAGTCAACATCGCAGGCAAAAGTCCACCGGCCACTTTCGCTCAGCCCGTCACCATCCGAGAGATTGTCCGTGAGTCAACTTGGGCATCTTGAGTCGTAAACTCCAAGCTCTGAGGATCCCAGCCTTGTATCCTCAGCCTAAAAGGAGGATGTAGAACACATGCTTTCCATGTAGAAGGTCCCAGCTTAATTCTGTGGTATCTCCACTTAAAACATTGTTAGATGGCAGAGCTGAGAAGACACAAGGGGGCTGGGTGAACTTTGTTTCTTATAATCCAACTGAGTGACAGATGAATAACAAGAATAACAAGTCATTGGGAATGGATAGCATTCACTGGAGAGTGAATTGTCACTCTGAATTGTGAATTGTCACGATTGTGACATTGCTATTTAAAATCCTGAACGTGATACTAGAATCAAATTGGAAGGTGGCCATTTGTCATGCCAGTTTGTAATCAAGGAATCAGGAGGGAGCTAGGAAAGGAAAGAAAAGACTTGTCAGCCTAGGCCCTGTCCTAGATAAACTACTGGAAAAATATTGCTTCCCTTTAGACCACAGGTTCTCAACTGGTGGTATGCATACCACTGATATGCTGCAGTATGCACATACCACGCTGCACCCGCGGTGTGCACATACTACGCTGCACCCGCGGACAACCACCTCCTGTCATGGAGGCCTCGGTGCTAGCCTGCAACAGCAAGTAGGAGGCTCGGCTTGGCAGCCAGGACTCCAGCGCACCAGAGCTCCAGAGCTGTTACCAACCCGGAAGTAACTGGCGATGATGTCATAAATAAATATTTGGCAGCCCCTGTTAAACTCTCCAGGTTGAACTCAACTCAAATTCAAAAGTCAAGTAGAATTGATCATTATACGTTTTAAGGGCCTCCCAAAGTATTGCCAGCCCAGGCTTCCCCCCTCCTGGCCACCTTAATCTGGCCCTGTTTCTATCTGGCCCCTGTTGGCATTAGGCAATGGCTAGAGTGATACAGAGACCGTATTTCATATTTCTGCTTAAAAGTTGCCATTTAGATGGTAGGACCATGGTTCAGATCAAGGGAGACACTCTACCCCTGCATCTCTGTGGAGCAAGCTGTATTTGCCTGCTATTGATTGCCATCCAAATGGCCACATTGAATTGAATTGGAAACAGGAAGTGACAATACACTGCACTGGGACTGAGACCCCTTTTACACCTATCCTGTAATACCGTATTGTCCCGAGTATAAGACGCACCTGATTATAAGATGCACCCTTAAAGTTTGGTGCTATTAAAATTTGTTAATTAAATCACTGGCATTAAATTGCAACAGCCTGATTATAAGACGCACCCCTAGTTTAAAAACTTAAATTAGGAGAAAAAAGTGAGTCTTATACTCAGACCAATACGGTATTTCTTTAGTGCCAACAGCATGCTAGTGATGTTCAAAGCCTCTGGGTATGAACCCAGAGGACCTACAACCCACATTATTTATTTATTTATTTATTTTTCACATTTTTATACCACCCTTCCTCCAAGGAGCTCAGGGTGGTGTACGTGGTTCCTTCCCTCCTTTTTGTCCTCACAACAACCCTGTGAGATAGGTTAGGCTGAGAGATAGTGAGTGGCCCAAGGTCACCCAGGAAGCTTCATGGCTAAGCGGGGATTTGAACCTGGTTCTTCCAGGTCTAAGTTCAACACCAGAACATCTACACCATCCTGGCTCTCATTTCCCCCTCCTACTGATCCCTGCTGCCCTCCCATTTTTTAAATCCCTCCCACTAGCTCTCTCTCTCTCTCTCTCTCTCTCTCTCTGTGCAGAACAGCCCAAGATCCGTCTGCCTCGCCACCTGCGACAGACATACATCAGGAAAGTCGGGGAGCAAGTGAACTTGGTGATCCCTTTCCAGGTGAGTGACCAGCCAGGAAAACTGACAGCATTGGAATTCACAGTCAGTCACAAGGACTTTGGTGGGGGAAGTTGATAACCCTGAAATCTCACAGAGTAGGCACAGCTTTGTAAGGTAGCCCTCTGGAGATGACAGCATGAGAGAGTGTGTATGTTTGCAGGAGGGAGCGTTCATGGGTGGGTGCCCATTGAGTTCAGCAGTCTGGGCACCACCACTGAGAAGGCCTGTCCTGCGTGCCCACAAGCTATGCCTCAGGTGCAGTCGCGTCGCTAGGACGCGCGTCACCCCAGAGCGGGGGCGCACGTCACCTTTAAGGAAGTGGCTCCGCCCCCACGTGTGATGTCACGCGCAGGAGCAGAGCACCCCCCCGCGCCATTTTCGGCTCATTTTGGAGCCAAACGGACGCGAGGGCGGGCGGGCGGGCCCAACTTCAGCATCAAAATATAAGTGCCGGGGGGACGCCTTCACCCTTGTGCGTGCGTCACCCCCGGGCGGCCCGCTCCGCGCGCTTCCCTTTGTCAACGCCCCTGCTCAGGTGGCAGTGCAATATGGAGCAGGGCTGTCTCTGAAGACTGGAGTGTGTGGGGAAAATTCATGGGGTGGATGTAGTTCTTTTCAAGCTTTAAAGGTCAAAACCAGGATGGAGGTCCTGAGGCCTTAAATTATTTGGGAGCTGGGGAATTAAAGCAGGTGTGGAGTAGGGAAAAGGGGGGTTTAGGGAGCTTTTGTTGGGGTCTGATATGAAACTGTGGTTGACATAGGGCCTGGGAAGCTGCTCAGTTGGGGCAGAATGGTGTACAGACTCTTTTGATTATTGTACTCCTAGAACTTAAAATTCCTAAAGCCAGCCAATCCATGCCTTAACTAAAGGGCTCAGTTGGGAAAGGCCTCAAGCTGCATGAAATAGAATGGGGAGGGCCTCTCCCTCTTGGGGAGGGAGGAAGGGAGGGTTGCTGCTAGAATGAAGGCCTCTGGTACCAGTGCTGAGTGTTTTACCAACTCCAGGGTAAACCCCGACCTCAAGTTACATGGTCAAAGGATGGGAAGCCTCTGGACCCCAAGGAGATCCATATCCGCACCTCAGAGCTAGACACCATCCTCTTCATCCGCAAAGCTGCCCGGCATCATTCGGGTCACTATGACCTCTCGGTTCAGATTGAGAACATGGTGGACAAAGCCACCATCAAGATCCGTGTTGTGGGTAAGAAAGGGAATTCCACAGCTGCAACAGCAAATTTGCTTTTATAAAAAGAGCTAATCATGGCATGCTGGGGTTGGGGCATGAGGGTAAAGGGGGAGAACTGCGTAGAGGGTAAGGAGTCTAAAGATTTATTGGGTGCAGTCCATTTCTGTTCAGGGATGGGTCTTTATATCCATGCAGGGCAGGGGAACAAGATCCTTGATTTCAGAGGCAGAGTCTCAAAACAACATGCACATCCATCAATATACAGCTTTTCTCCTCTGCCTCCCCAAGAGTTGTGCCCTCTCCCTTCTGACATAGCAGAGCCTGTGTGTGTGTGTGTGTGTGTGTGTGTGTGTGTGTGTGTGTGTGTGTAGGGCTGCAGAGCTATAGGGCAAGGGGAAACAGTTGTGGGGGCAGAAATGTGGGTTAAATGGGGGAATGGATGTGGGGGGGGGAGAGCTGTAGGAAGCTGCATGCAGGATGCAGGGAGTGGCTTGGCAACTGGAGAGCAAAGGTGGGAGATGGGCCAAGCTCTGCTCTCCCTTTCCCCCTTTCTCCTCATTGCAGCTGCTAAACTGTTAATAAGTCTTAATCCCATCCTGCTCCACCAGTCTCCGTCCCCCGTGGGAATCCTCCATGCCCCCAACTCACAGGCTTGGCATAATGAGAGAGATGGAGAAAACAGAGTTGGCACTGAGCTATAGCAGCCTCCTGCTGGCTGAACACTGGAGAGATGAGATGCTGGCTTTGGGAGAGAGACACTTCCTGGGGTGGCTGGGTGAGAGCTGTCCCTCCCCTTCCCCCTGTCCCACAGGGGTTCTGTCTATCCCATTTGGGGGCAATTATCTCATTTCTGCACCCACTTCCTGCCACATGAAACTCCCCTCCCCTTTCTTGGTGCCGGGTACCCATCTGTCATCCCCCCCCCCAACTCTCCCTATCTATGTGCCGTTTTCTCTTACCAGCTCCCCCCCTTCCCCCATCTAGGAAGGAGAGTGAGATCAAATTCTGCCATTCTATATTTAAGCTTCCTTGATGGGTTAAGCCAGATGCCAACCCTCCCAGCACTGCAGAAAAAAACGCTACCCCCACCCCGCTTTCCAGACATGCGTTTTCTGATCCCTGAGCCTCTAATCCCTGTTTGGCTGGCGGAATGTTTGAAGTGAAATTTAGCATCTTCTAAGGGGCTTCTGGGAATTTGCCTTTGAAGAGGAATATGTTTGAGAAGAGGCCTCTGTCAGTGTTGCCTTGCACCCATCCCAACCTTCACAGTGCTACTGGACAGGGCTGGGCTTCCATGAATGGGTGTATTTGTAATATGTGGCAGAATGGTAGTTCCTCGCATCTACTCTGATCTAGGGGTAGCATCACATTGGTCTCCAGACTCCTCTACTCCTGGGGGTTTGCAAGCAGTTTTGGGGTTCAGTGTTTCAACACATACCCCATCCCCATAATCAAGGCTGAAGGCATTGTAAGCCCATGGATCCTGTTGTGCTAGGGCAGTGGTTCCCAACTTGGGGGTCGTGACCCCCAAGGGGGGTCGCAAAGTGGTTTCTGGGGGGTCACGGGATGTCAGCTGGATGGCCATCCCCAAGATGGCTGATGCTCTCTTGGGACTTTTTTGCTCACCTTGTGTTGCTTTCTGCTTGCCTTTTAGCATCTCTGTTAATATTAGCTCACTCCTCCCCCCCCCCATGGGGCTGTTTATGAGTACAACATTAAAAATGTGATTTATTTTTTAAAAGTGTGGTTTATTAAATAGTGTAATTTATTAAAAACAATGACATCACTTCCTGTTTAATAACATCACTTCCTGCTCTAGGTATTAGCGGGTTTCCTGACAGATTGTCATTCTACAAAAGGGGGTCCTGGTGCTCACAAGGTTGGGAACCACTGTGCTAGGGAGAGGCTCCATTTATCATTTGGACTAATGCACTATTCCTTGCCTTCCCATTCCATAGAGATGCAACCCTTTGCTTCCCATTTCCATTTCAGAGAAACCAGGACCAGCACATAATGTGATGGTGAAAGAGGTGTGGGGTTTCAATGCCTTATTGGAGTGGGAGCCTCCCAAAGATGATGGGAACTCGGAGATCACAGGCTACACCATCCAAAAAGCTGACAAGAAGACCATGGTAAGGTGACTCCTTTTCCCTGTTGAGCTGCCTCAGCAAAGAACGTCCAAATCCGGTAACAAGCTGGGTCGTTTCTCACCCCTGCTGAGAATATGTCCTTGCGTGGCTAGTACCTGTTGACATTGAGAGGGTCAAAATAGAGCAGATTCTTGCCAGATCCTGCATTAGTGACCCTGAAGTAGTCTGTATTCATGTGAATGTGTTCGACTGCTGGTTGATTGCTGACGCTCTCAGAGAAAGCAATCCTCTCTCATTGTAGGGTTCATATTTCATCAGTGACAGTCTAGTGTTTAAATCCCATTTAGTTCAGCTGAACGATTGGGCAGTAGCTGTGCCAAGCCTGTTGCTGTGGAAGCAGCATCAAATGACATAAATGGTGACTCGGGGGTAATTGCTGGGAAGAGAGTACCCCTTGTCAAACATACATACATAGGAAGCTGCTTTATACTGTCAAGTCCATGTAGCTCAGCACTGTTTATTCTGACTGGCAGTGGCTCTCCAGGGTTTCACACAGGGGTCTTTCCCCAACCTAACTAGAGATACCAGGGATTGAATGTGGCACCTTCTGAATGCTCTACCACTGAGCTTCATCCCCATTGCCATATAGCAGTGTTTTCTCAAACTGTGGGTCTGGACCCACTTGGTGGTTCCAGCAGAGCCTCCAATGAAAACAGAGGTGATAGAAAGATCAGATAAGTAATTGCCTCAAGCCCTGAGGCTATTCAAAAACCAAATAGCTGCTAATTGCCCTACAAAGAGCTGAGCTCCTGCATTTTGCAAGTTTGTGTAAATATAGGGAGATAAATGTTTGAGCGTATTTTTGGGGTGTTTCTTCCCAAGTCTGTCAATGACAAGTAGTGGAGGCAGGTGAAGGCTGGGTCATATAACTAAGCCCCTCAAGCCTTGAGGCTATTCATTAGGGCTGCCTCATTAGGAGAAATGGATTGAGTTTTTTTGCAAATAAATAAATAAATAAATGTAAATAAATAAAATATTTCTTTCTAGATCACCTTTCTTTTTAAAGCCTCGTAAAGCTAGGTGGGTCCCGATGGAGTGTCATTTTAAAAAGTGGGTCCCGGTGCTAAAATGTTTGGGAACCACTGCCATATCGCGTCTTTCACTCGCTCACATAAGCACTGCAAGAAAGTAGGGTCCTGTTTCTCAGCCAGCTGCCTGCAGGCCACACATCAGGGCTGTGGAGCCTCTGCCTCTTCCCACCCCATTCCTTCTGCACATTTCTCTATTGCTTGCGCTGTCCGCCAGTGGCCCAGTCCCTACTGCCACATTTCATTATGCTACCGTGCATTCATGTGCAGCATCATAAGGAGACATGGAAGCTGGGAATGGGGCACCAAGAGCAGGTGCACAAAGCAGAAAAAGTGGCAATTGGGGTTGCATTCCATGCATATGTGTGCAATGCATAGTTTTGGATCTCCATACTTTTGACAATGCTTCCCACAAGTGGCAGCGAAATGTCAGGAGGTGACTCTTTTTAGGAGATAACTCTTTTGGACCGTGGTTTGATTACCCGAACAATGCTTTTAATTTTGAATTAGAATTTTCCAACCACGAAAGCCTATGTATGTGTGCAATACGTAGTTTGTCCCCATTGCACAGTACCCAAGTGGCGCTAAATGCATCATTTAGTAGCAAGAGATATCCTAAGCTCAGCCCTGCCCATATTCTAGGTCTACCATTCTCCTACCATAACTGTTTCTCTGATAGTATCTGGCCCTGCCCTCCTCCCCCAGGAATGGTTCACTGTGTATGAGCACAACCGGCGTCCACATTGCACAGTGTCAGATCTCATCATGGGCAACGAATACTACTTCCGCGTCTTCAGTGAGAACATCTGTGGGCTCAGTGAGAACCCCGGACTCTCCAAAAACACGGCCTACATTCAGAAAACTGGTAAGTGCTGGGACAGATTGAGACTTGGCTTTGTCCCAGACCCTGGGAAGGCACTGGGTCTATAGCAGTGATGTAGACTTGAGTCTATTGACTAGGACTTGAGTCGGACTCAAGTTGCGTCAATGACTTGACTCGGACTTGGCTCGGCAATTGTAAAAGACTCGAAAGACTCGACTCGAGACTTGGAGCCTTTTACAACAAGTCGAATTTTATTCAGGTTTTTAAACCTGTTTTCCCCGTTAAATAGATAGGGACTCGCAACTCACAACCAAAGACTCGGGACTTGGGGGCAAAGACTTGCGACTTGACTCGAGAGTTGGACCCAGAGACTTGGGACTTGACTCGAGACTTGGAGTCAGAGACTTGATCCACATCCCTGGTCTATAGGAGTTTAGCATAAGGGTTTGGGTGTATTCCAGACCCGAAGAGGAGCAAGTGTGTGGCCTCTTTCATGATGCGATACTACACACTACACTTGATCTTAGCCAAAAGGCCGAGAAGGGATGTGGTATCTGGTGAGCTACATAAAAACGACCCTGCTGGATCAGGGTCCATCTAGACCAGCATCCTCTTTCTCACTGTCAGTGCAGTCTTATCTGCATTATGGGCCTCCGGGCACCAACGCGATCACAACCCACTTCCAGTTTTCTGACAAAACCAGAGGTGGGTCGCAATCACGTTGGAGGGCCGTTCTGAGGCGCGGGGAGGTCTGCAGAGGGGTCCACAGGCTCCCTGCACACCCCCGGGGACCAGCAACCCCCCCCCAGGGACAGTAAAAAAAGCGCTTTCTAACATCTTTTCCCACGGCAACAGTGGCGGCACGATGGGTGGCCTCCTATGCTCCTGGGCCCCTGGGCAACTGCCCAGCATGCCCAATGGGTAAGACGGCCCTGCTCACTGTGGACAGCCAGATGCTTTTGGGACATCCAGAAGCGGGAACCATAGGTAAATAGTTTCCTGCTGTTGCTTCCTGGCAGCTGGCGTTTAGAGACATACCACCTCTGAACCTGGAGGTACCAGATAGTCATCATGACTAGAAGCCATTGAATTTGTCGACACCAGAAGCTAGGATTTGTGGGTTCTGTGGGAGGACAATGCAGAGGCGCAAGGCGCCGGGAGGGCGCCCGGGCGCGAGGGGGCAGGCCCAGTGTCGCAACGCGCCCTTGCGTCACGTAGACGCGCCCCCCGCCCGGTTTGCTCTCATTTCAGAGCCAAACGGGCTCAGAGAGGGCCCAGACACAACGCTGCTCGGTAAGTTCCCCGTCCGCCCGCCCACAGTGGAGCGCCTGGAGCTCCTGCTCCACGCGCTCCACCGTAGTTCCGCCTCTGGGACAATGGTTAGGAATGCTGAAGTAGATGGGCATGGGGCCAAGTGGGCTGGAGCAGCAGATCCAGATGAAAGACATAACTTCTACACCAGAAGCTTCTACGCCAGAAGCTAGGATTTGTGTGGATTCTGTGGGAGAACAATGGGTATACTGGGGGAAGGGGAGCTATACTGTAGTGGGGAGAGACTGTGATCTAGGGCTTCCTGGTTCTCTGGAATCTGCTGATGGAATTCCCCTTGTCTTATCTCTCTTTCCCCTCCAGGATTACTGTCCAAACAATTTAATTACAAGGAACATGACTTCAGCATGGCCCCCATATTCTTGACACCACTGATAGACCGGACAGTGGTAGCAGGATATACTACTGCTCTGAACTGTGCTGTGAGGGGGCATCCCAAAGTAAGTGCTGAGATGGAATAGGATGAAATGGGGCTGTTGGGAGGGGCTGCTTAGAGAGATGGGGGAAAGGAAAGAGATGCGAGATAGCAAGGAGGAGGAAAAACAGGAAGACCAGGTGGAGAAGGAGGGACAACCAACTGATGGTAGTATTACAATTTTAAATTTTCATGGCCAGCAACAATCTTGGAACAACTTAAGTTACATGGGTAAAAAGCCATGGCAGATTAAAAAAACACACATGATAAAAATAGGCAGCAAAAGTTTTTCACGTGAATGAACTTTTGCTGCCTGTTTTTATCGTTTTTTAAAAAAATTCTGCCATGGCTTTTTACCCGTCTAACTTAAGTTTTTCCAAGATGGTAGTATTTTTTAAATTTTAATTTACCGGTATTTAAAAAATGTACATAAAATAAAGATATAATTGTTATAAGAGAAAATAAAATATAAGAGAAAATAAAATAATCTTCTAATCGATTCAAATAATCATAGCTACAGAAATGGAAAGTTCTCTTAGCACATCATGAGCAACAGAATTTCAATACCTCTATTACAGAATGATACAATGAAGATTATTTTTGAGATGTTGTTGATTTAATTAAAGTAAACATATCCTATATTTGGAGGTGTTTGAAAATGCTAAATATGAAATAAAAACACATAACACCGCTTTCTGCTAGAAAAATCTGTGAAAAAATAAAATCATGTAATTTTGCGTCATGCTTCATCTGCTGATACTGTACAACCTATACTACCTACCTAGTACATTTTTAAAGTGGTTACAATTGATAAAAATGGGAAAATTTTGGAATTAAAAAATATCACTTTCTGCTATTTCATTTTGGTTAAACACCGAAATCTGTGAAAAAGTAAAACCATTTTCAAACACCTCTATCTATACTGTACTTTTTTTAACCATTCATTGTTTTTCTAAGTTCCATTCTTGTTTTCCAGTGTCAGTCTAATGGCTGCCAACATATATAACGAAAGGTTGCAAATGCAGTAGGTTTGAAGTAAAAAAGACACGGCTAAAGCTCTTAGGTTAACTGCATTCCAAAAGTCTCATTAATCACAGTGACAACCATTTTGTAAAATTATCTGGCTCTGTTGCACCACCACCTATGACGGGAGTCACCTTTGCCATATGTACTATACCAGCATCTACCCTTATCAATTTCTTATCTCTGCTGTAGTTATTGTAACATATATCATTAGCTACTCAGTCTCCTGTTCCCCATCCAGTCATTCACTCATCCATCCACTCTTCCTGGGTTGGCTTCTAACTCCTTGTAAGACAAATGGGGAGAGTAGAGAGCATTGCAGGGGGAGTCCTGGGTTTGGATCAAGGTTGCTTAACCCTTCCTGCGCCAGCTGATTCTCCCCTACAGACCCTCCCCTGGCTACTTTAATTGCTATTCCCCAGCCAGCCAGTAAACATAGCTTGGGGGGGGGGAGTGGCCTCAGAATAGGGGACATTTGCAGCAGAGAATTTATGAGCATGGAATGGGTTAAGCACCTTTACCTCCTGCCTGCAGAGAAAAAGTGTTGGTTGACCGGGCAGCCCGATCCTGCGTAAAGATACGTGGCCAGCCCTTTGGCCTCGGTATCCATCGCCAGTTGTTTATGGATTTTGAGGTTGGCAGGACACTTGGAATCCAACACTGGGCTGCCGCTTTGGGATGTTTGTCACAGTACATGGGTGACAAAATTTAGTTTCAGTGATAAAAATGTTTTGTGAATTTTCCATTTCAAAAGTAAACAACATTAGCAAATTCTGGGGAAAAACAACCTTCCCTTTTCTGAGGTTTGCCCACTTCTCTAATTTCTGGTTGAAACTGAGCTTGTTCTGGGGCAATTGCAAGTAGATGTTGCGATTCACAGTCCACAACAGGGTGCTTTGGGGATCGGGAGTGTGATATTAATTTCTGGATCCTTTATCATCAGCATTTCCTTACTTTGTCTTCTCCTAGCCCAAGGTGATCTGGATGAAGAACAAAATGGACATTAGTGGGGACCCCAAGTTCCTGCAGAAAAACAACCAAGGGGTGCTGACCCTCAACATCCGCAAGCCAAGCCCTTTCGACAGCGCCACTTACTCCTGCAAGGCCATGAACGAACTGGGCGAGGCCATCGCAGAGTGCAAGCTGGAGGTCAAAGGTGACTTACAGGGAGAAAAGGAGATGGGCTGAAATAGTTATTTGGAAGTTTGTGAGACTTCCTGCACGGAACTACACCCTTAATTATCAAAGCATGACCTTTTGTCTGCCGCAAGAGAAAATCCCCCCCTTTTTCTTAGGTTTGCTCATTCTGCTAATTTCTGGTTGAAACTGGGCATGCAGAAGGGCAGACACATACTTATACCCTTCCTGTGCACTGTTCCTCTGAGCTGTGCAGACAAGCACCTCCAAGCTGAGCTCTGCTCAGCGCAGAGCTTGACAATGCTGAAGTTCGGTGATGACGAAATGACATCATCACCGAACATCTGGAAGTGGCATTGCGACGCAGTTGCAATACCATGCAGCTACAGGAACCTGCACCGGTGCAGGGAACACTGTTCCTGTGTGGAACTGGTTCTTTGGATGAGTGGGAGTGGGCCGTGGAAGGTGGAAAGAGCCTCTTCTCATTCACTGAGAGTAGAGTATGCCCATCAGACATCCCTCCTTGATACCCTCTTTCTCTTTTCCCCCCGCAGCACCCCAGTAATCTTGTTGCCACAATTACCAAGACTGGAAGAGGTGAGTAAAATACACACACACCTGTGTACCACTTGTGTGTGTGCATGCATGTGTAAATAGCCATTGCGGATTTCAAGGCAAATGGAATTCCCTTATAGACCCAGAAGCAACTGAGATTTGAGTGGAGAAATACGCCACAGAGTAGTACTGCACCTTGGGGAAAAGGTGTGCATGTATATATGGGTTTGGTGTCAGGTTTAGCTATAATCAAACGTAAGGGGAAAGCATCTTATTGCAGATGATAAGGCTAAATGTCTGAGTGTGGAAGGCGTGAATGGGTGAATTGCCGTTTTAGTCTATCCCCTCAGTGATTCCTGTTCTGTTTTCCCCACAGCTTACAATAGCCCCCTTCTTTTCTCCATGGTGTCCCTTTCCACCGTGTGCTGATGTTAATAGGGGGCACAGAAGTGTACGTCTCCCCTCCCCTGAAAAAGCCACATATCGTACTTGGATAGAAGGAACTACCACAGACTGGCGAGCTTCCTCCCCATCCCTGCTCCAACCTTGTATCTGTCTGTGTGTTCGTCTGGTTGGTTGTTGTGTCAATAAAGTGATCTCGATGGGATAATCTATGTGCCTATCCCTCCTTTTGGAATGGGGTGCGGTCCTGAAGCAGTGGGGAAGACTGGGGACAGCTGCGAAGGTGGAGGAGGCTAGTTTGAGGAAATGTGTCAGAAGATCAGCTGAGCAGAAAACATTTATGTTCATTGATTTTATTGGGGGAGGGGGAGGGGCTGGGGGATTGTCTCCTCCCTGGGGGTATTGCAGCATCTTCACACGGGGAGGAGCGATGTCCAAGACCGGGAAGACTGCCTGGGAGAGCAACATTGTTCTGTATTCGTTTGGGGGGGTGGGCAGATAAGATGATCCTCAGTTGCCCCAAGGCTCTTCTTCCTCGCCTGGGGAACATACTCTCTATTCCTCCTGTTGCAAGGAACAGAAAAAGAACTCTTTTAGACATTCAGAGCCCTTTGAAATGTTGGTGTGTCCCTCAACCCAATTGCTTCTAGCAGAACCTGTTGACTATCCTTCCTGGCTTGCTGAGCATGAGGTTCTTCACCCCAGGTTCTCCCAGACTACCCAATTGCTTGTGATGAATGCTCTGTTTTTTGCTCCCATTTTTTGCCTCCCCCCCCCTTATTTTTGGACACTTCTAACTCCCCTGAAACTCCTGTGCAGTCTGAAAGCATCTGGGACATGCAGCAGCCTTTGTCCTTTGTTTGAAACACAAATGTCGGGAGGGCAAGTTGTCACTGCTGGTGGAGCTCGAGCTTGGGCCTCTGTTCTACTCCCCCCTCCCCCACTGGTCGGGCCAGCGGACACATGCAGCAAATCTTTCAAGCACTTTAGAGGCCAGAGGCTGGGTTGACGTCATCTGACGTCGGCTTGGGGGTGGGGCAGACAAATAAATAAATAAATAAAATCCTGGTCTGGTCGCCGACAGTCAGCTGATCAAGTTGATAAGGGGCGGCCTTCCGCATACCCCCGCCTGATGGTCCGTGTACCCCTAGGGGTATGCGTACCACAGGTTGGGAACCCTTGCCCTAGCAGAACCCGTTGACTATCCTTCCTGGCTTGCTGAGCATGAGGTTCTTCACCCCAGGTTCTCCCAGACTACCCAATTGCCTATGATGAATACTCTGTTTTCTTATCCCATTTTTTTTTTGCCTTTCCCCCCTTATTTTTGGACACTTCTAACTCCCCTGAAACTCTTGTGCAAGTTCAGCAGTCTGAAAGCATCTAGGACATGCAGCAGCCTTTGTCCTTTGTTTGAAACACCATCACTCTTAGCCATGTGCTTTTGTGGATTTGGGTCCTTCTCCCTTTCTGGAGTAGACAAGCTCCTACTGAGATTGGCATGTGCTGACTGACTGGGCAGCCAAACCTGTCTGTAGGTAAAGGGGTGGGATGGAGTGACCAGCTGGGTTCCACTCCTCCAATCAGGTAACTGTATGACATCATCAAACCTAGGTTACATAAGTTCAAGCACAAGGATGCTCCTGTATTTTTCCGCCATAATATCTAGTGTTGGTTTGCAGAAGACACACCCACTTACGCTCCAGAAAGTGCAGGGACTGGGATTCCTGGGACAATGTGTAAGTAACTAGCAATAGGGACTGTATTCCTGGCTAGACATGTTCAGGAATTAATTTTGTTTGTTGCTTTTTTTACTCCAGGCCAGTTGCAAACTTCACCGGTGTTGCTAAGTGTTGGAGGTGGTGGTGTGCTTTGCTCTTTAGTCGCTTCTTGTCTCCCTATGCTGGGTGCCATTGGTTATTGTATCCATGAGATCAAGCTCCTGGCAAATGAAATTGTGGCCATCCCCACTCATGGTGTACTATCCAGGAGTTGGAATGCTTCACAGTTCTTTGGGCGACTTGCAAGTTGTGGGCAAGGATCCTCAGCTCCTGGGTACTTTGGGGGAGAAGCGTAACTCACCTTTGAGTTCTTCCTCAGGGTTTGATGGCAGCAGTCGCCTGTCTCCTCATAGGCAAGGGGAGCATCACTGCGGTAAAAGCGCAGGCGGTAGAGTAGGCGTATCCACTGCCCGAATATGTCATCCTGCTTGAGGGGATGAGCCAGAAGTTGTAGATAGAAGGTACGGCCGTTGGCCAATCGTATTTTGAGCTGGTGTCGTGTCTCGTCGTGAACATAGATCCGGGCAAATTTCAAAGGCACAAGCCTGGTAGATAGGAGGAAAGGGATATGTGTGAGTTGCAGTAGATCAGCAAAGGGCTCTTGGCTCCCAATTCTGTAACAAGAGCAAATACAATTGCAAGTTAAAAAATGTAAAACAAAACAACAGGCATTCACAAATGGCTGCCCATATGCTAATTGCTTTTCACATGGACTCAGTGTCCCTTACCTGTAAAACAGGATGTATTCACTGGTGCCTTTGACCAGATCTGTGTGCTGCTTTGCTGGCCAGTTTAGAGTTCAGTGTCAGAATCTTGGATCTAAAGTAACTCAGATGTAGACTAGCCCTTGAACAAGCAGGTCAGGTGTGACTGACAGAGTGTAGAAGAAGGTAACAGGTTCTGTCCCCAAGCTATCATTTGCCTCCATCCCAAACTGCTCGTTTACACCTGATTCCCACTGTTGACCTTGGGGGTTCCAGTAGAAAAAAAAATTAAGCAGATTCCACAAAATTCCTGCCCACCCTTCTCTGCACAACCACAAGCTGCAAGGCTGGCCCATCCAGGTGGAGGTTTGGAGAGAGCAGGGTGACCAGATACAATGCAGGACAAAGTGCCTGTACCTTTAACCATTGTATAGAAGAGGGATTTTTGGCAGGTGCAGCTCATCATGGAAGGGTGCAGAAAGCTGCACCTGCCAAATTTCCCTCTTCTATACAATGCTTAACGGTACAGGCACTTTGTCCTGCATTGTATCTGGTCACCCTGGGAGAGAGGTGCCTGCTTTCTGCCCACCCACTTTGCCACTCCTTCTCCTCTTGAATTCACAAAGGGGGGGGGGAAATGGAGCAGAAGAAGTAGTGTAGTAGCGAGAAGAGCAGAGAAACAGAGCCATTCTTATCCCCACAAATAAATGAACAAACATTCCAGACCTCCCAAGAATTAAATGCTGCATCATGTGGAGCTTCACGATAGGGACTCACCCAAAGAGCTGCAATTCCTGCCCAGGAAAGGGCAAGGCATCTGGGCAGTGGCAGTGACAGTGACCACTTGCTGTTGTGGTTGGTCGTGCCAGCAACATGAGATCAGGCACGTCGAGATTTGAGCTGGTGGCAGCAATGCCCATCGTGACCCGGTTGGCTACATCCCCTGTCTTGGTAACCTGAAAAAAGAGACTCACTTTGAAGGCTTCCTTGCATGTTCATTGTAACCATCCTTGGAGGAAGCCTTGGGATGGCATCTATTCATTTATTTGTGTGGTTCTCCTTATCCTGCTTTTTTGTTGTAAAGGTGGCTTACAGATGCCATTAAAACAACAAAAATATAGCAGCCCGCAGTTCAAACAAGGATAAAGTTATGAAAAGGCAGTGCTACCAATAAAACAACCCACCCACCCCAGAAAACAGCCATTAGATCTTACAGAAGTGTTTCCCAAACTTTTTCGACCTGCGACTCCCTTGACCATTGGTGACCATTGGCCGCAGCTCCCCATTACATTATGTTGATGTCTGCCAATTGGCATCGCACTGTTTTCCGAGAGGATTCCGTGGCACTCTGCGGCTCCCCTGGCTGGTTTCCACGGCTTCCAGTTTGCGAACCACTCTCTTATAGTGTCTATATGAGTCAGGAAGAGCCCATCTAGAAGCTATTCCACACTGCACCATCAAAGAACCTTCCTGATGTCTCTCAAGAGATTTGGGCGTAACCCTATCCATGTTTGCTTGGAAGTCCAATTTTATTCAATGGAGCTTACTCCCAGGTAAGTGCATAGGACTGTGCTGTTATTCTCCCTCATGCACATTGTAATTGTAAATGTGGGTTTGGAAAAAAAAATATGACACTTTAGTTATTTGAACATTTGTTACTCCAGCTTTCAAATCCAAGGATTCCCAGAATGGCTCACAACCGGAATTAAAAGCATGATGACCACAGCAACAAAAATGTGAACTTCTTTTAAAGTGAACAGCATCGCTGGTACAAGCAGAGTTCAAATCCACAGATCCAAAAGGCCTGGGAAAATGGAAAGGGTTTCACCTGGTACCCAAGAGATTCTTGGGTTGGCAAGCTCACGACCAGGCAAATTTCCCTCGGGAGTAAGTGCCAAAACCAGGGTGCCATCTCACTTCTGACAGCCTGAGAAGAATCTCCAAGGCTAGATCCACAGTGGCGCTTTTGAGGGAGAAAGTGGTTCTTTATGTGCTATCTAATAATAATATACCCATTTTTGTACATTTGAAATGAGTTAGACTGGGTATTCCTTAGGATACGGCCGGATCAAATCTTTAAATAAAAACATTATGCGGAAGAGCTGAGAATCAGGACTTTTAAAAACTGCAGACAGCAGGCACCAACTTAGAAAAAAAGATGCCCCTGTCCTCATGCTGGAGGGAATGCCTACTGCGATACAGACTTCTGCTATCTAAAAATAATATACTGCAGGGGTTGCCAACGTTCCACCATAAGGGCCTCTGTGTTCTTAAGAGTTGTATACAAGATAGAATCTTGGCAGCTGCAACTGCTGATTGTGCTGCTAAAGCAGCTGCACCTGCTGAAATGCCCTCACCTAGACAACCGTTAAAGGGCCAGGAGCTTTCATGTTGAAAGGTTGACAACTCCTGATATACAGTATGCTTCCCCCCTCCCCAAAGCTATTGTCATATCAGTTTACATTGGTATTGTTTAATAATTGGTTAAAACTCATTTGATTAGTTGATTAAGATTTCTTTAACTGGGTGAAAGTCCTACTTAAGTTTGCTGCCTTTCAACAGAGCCTCAAATCTTCTGTGCATGGTATTTGCTTCAGTCGCTTTGCCTAATGGGAGCTTTGGCCCTGCCTTGGATGCTAAGTTTCCCACTCTGTGTCTAACTCCCTTCCACGGTACCTCACCTGCATAAAATTGCTTTCAAACAGGGGACAGTCCTTCAGCACGCCATATTCCCCGCTGGCTAAGCACCTTCGCAGGTCCCCCATTCCCAAACTTGGGCATCTGCTGGGCACAAAAGGTATCCTGGCTACTGCAGCCTAGAACCTGTTGGAAGAACAAGATGGAAAGCAGCATGGGAAAGGTTGGCCAGCTTGTGAAATTCCATTCTGGTCAACCGGTAGGCAAGTAGTCAAGACAGGGTGAACTTCTCTTAGCAGAAGATCCTGCCCTGCTAAGACTTGTGGCATCTCCTTCCTGGAAGCAGCTCCTGCTCAGGTTTGGGAAGGTAGCTTCAGCAAAAATATTGGGGCATACCAAAATGCTGTTACAGGTTGATTACCTCTTATCCGGACATCTGAAATCCAGACTATTCCGAAATCCAGACATTTTTGGGGATATGAATTTTTGTAAAAAAAAAAAAAAACTTTTTCCAGCACCTGCCTGGCATAGCGCAAGGCATGTTAGGGCACAAAATTATTCAAAATATTGTATAAAATTACCTTCAGGTAATGTGTATAAGGTGTATATGGGCGCAATCCAAACCTACTTAGGCCGCCGTAAGTACAAAAAGCCTTAGATCTTCCGCTTTACGTTTCTTCCCGTCCTCGGGACATTTTCAAAAGCAAATACAAACAGAACTCACGGCAGCAGGCCGGTAGATGGACAAGTGTTAATAGCTCTGAAATACCCTATATGACAGGAAGCCACTGAACTTTATACTGTAAGTTGCCACAATACTGGGACCTGATGGGAGGTGTTGAAAAAGCAGCAGCTTGGAAAGATGCAGGGAGTGATCTGAGTGAGACAGCGGATATGTTGAAAGCTGAGAGAGACTGAGCTAAGAGCTGAACCCCTTTTTAGGGTGCAGGAGACTGAGTGCCTCTCTGGCAAACTGATGCAACCTTGTAGGAGTGCTCTGCTACCTGCCTCCACCCAATGCTCAACTTGTACACTTGTAAATAACAAAGCAAATATTACAAAGACATCATAAGTCTCCAGTGATCTCTCCTCTATGGCAGATGTTCTTACCCTTTTGTACCTCATGCAGCCCAATATATTTTGTTTAGTTATTTAACAATACCTTACATTATTTCAATCATTATTATCGTATTGGTCTGAGTATAAGACTCACTTTTTTCTCCTAATTTTTTTAACTAGGGGTGTGTCTTATAATCAGGCTGTTGCAATTTAATGCCAGTGATTTAATTACATTTTTTAATAGCACCAAACTGTCTTATAATCAGGTGCGTCTTATACTTGGGACAATACGGTATTTGCTATTTTCATGAAATTGCATTGAACACATATTGAAAAATGAAACACAACAACACACCATTACATTTCAACCATGGGGAGGGGGGGAGAATACAGTATATTTGCTTCATAGAATTTGAAGACATCAGAAAACTCACAAGAAAAATCAATGAGAAGGCCAAAACCAATAAATATTGTGGCTTATGAGAAAATAGGTATATTATTGACTTTTGTTGACCCATCAGTAATCAGAGCCAAAGTCCAACCAAATTCAATTTTTTTAATTGTCCTCATCTAAGGTAGTTACAAAAAAAAACATGTATCCAGGAGGTACATTTGTTTGCAATTCTGGCAGCACCTCACACACCCTGGACGTCCTTCACGCACACCCCTGGGGTGTAAAGGAAGCCAGATTCTGGTCAATGCTGCCTGCAGAACTTCTCATGGCTCAAAGAAAAAGAGAGCATATGCAAACCTGGATTCGTGGTGTGGTAAAAAAAATTAAATATAGTAGTAACTTGAATGTGGAGCACAGAAAAATAAGGAATAGATAGGAGGGACACTCTCGGATATACCGGATTAATCTCCTACTCCAGGGAAAGAAAAGTACTCCACATCACTTCTGGGCTGTTCTCCTACTTCCCCTTCCCCATGAACTTTTTGCAGTTTTTGTAGACATTGGCAATAATGAGAACTAGAAAACTGAAAATAAAAATAAAAAGATCTGCCCTTTCCCTGCCATCTCTTGGTAGGACTGGGGGAAGGAGAGTAGTTGACAAAGGAAGCAGAAGTACAGGATCTGAAGTGGTCACATCACTCTTGATTTCCTAAGAATAATTCAAGAAAAGGAGGATAAAAAGGCATCTGTTGTGTTCTGGAAACCCACCACTGGCAGTCTGAATAGCACAGTCTAGGAAGGGCCGTACGTACCACATACCTGCATAAGAATAAGGGAGGTTTCCATAGACGTATGGGTCTATTATTTGCACTCTCATATACAAATAGTGTAGGCCAGCGAGTGGCACAGTGGGTTAAACCGCTGAACCATGAGGTGTCGATTGAAAGGTTCGAATCTGCGACGGGGTGAGCTCTCGTTGCTTGGCCAGCTCCTGCCAACCTAGCAGTTCCAAAGCATGTTAATGTGAGTAGATAAATAGGTACCGCTTGCGGGAAGGTAAACAGCGCTCCGTGTTCCATCTGCATGCTACGCACTGCGGCAAGGAGAGTCATGCCGGCTACATGACCACCGAGGCGTCTTCGGACAACGCTGGCTCTTCGGCTTTGAAAAGGGAATGAGCACCACCCCTAGAGTCGGACACGACTGGACTTAATTGTCAGGGGTCACCTTTACCTTTATACATATACTGTACATGAGAATTCAGGCTCTTTCAGCCTAGAGTAGACCTAATTTTGATTGCTTGGGAAAGCAACATGGCAGCAATTTCTAGCATGGTCAGCTAAGTTTCAATTCAAGCAAACGTGCAAGTATGTGTTGGATGGTTGAAGAGCACTCCACACACACACACCCCGCAGTGATGCTGCTACCCTTGCCAACGGTGCGTGGGTAGACTGCAGCACTCTAGCAGCATGGAAAATACGACTTCTTTCCGTTTCAGTTTGTTTAGGAAAATGGCAGGCAGCGTTATGGTGAAGTGGAGCAGAAAAGACTGAGGATTTTGCAAGAAACTACCCTTAAATTAAGTTGCATGTGAGGGATAGTAGGTGGCTGTTGTGTTTGAGGCAAAGTTGTTGAGAACAGAGCAGCTGGAAAATCCGTTAAAAGATATAGAGTTGTTGATGAGTAAATTAAAAGAATTTGGATCTCTTGCAGGATTCAAAGTTAATAAACAGAAGACAAAAATAGTGACTAAAAACATGAAGATTCAAGATCAACTGAAATTGATGAATAAAACAGGATTTAAGGTGGAAAAAAAGTTAAATATCTGGGAATTCTATTGACGAGTATGAATTGTACACTATTTCATAATAATTATTTTAAAGTATGGAATGAAATTAAGAAAGATCTGTTAAGATGGGAAAGATTGAAATTGTCTTTACTAGGAAGGATATCAGTGATTAAGATGAATATATTGCCAAAATGATGTTTTTATTTGAAACGATACCAGTGATTATATCTGATGCACCATTTAAAGAATGGCAGAAAGACATTTCTAAATTTATCTGGCAAGGGAAAAAAACCAAGAGTGAAATATAAGATCCTTCAAGATGCATAGGAGAGAGGAGGATTAGGACTACCGGATTTGAAAGTATATTATGCAGCATGTTGTTTTGTATGGTTGAAAGAGTGGATGTATTTACAAAATAGAAGATTACTGAAGGCTCTGACTTGAGTATTTGGCATGGGTATTTGTGGTATGACAAAGTGAAAGCAAATTTAGAATTTAAAAATCACTATGTTAGACATGCATTATGGAGAATTTGGAACCGATATAAAATTAGGTTTTATGAGAAAATACCATTATGGGTTGCACCATATGAAGCACACTTTGGTGGAAGTAGCATGCCAAAAGAGAAAGGACTACTATACAGAAATTTATTAAATTTTTTGCAAGGAGACTGTACAATGAAGTCAAGAGAAAAATTAATGGAAGAGGACTTTAATTGCCAATGGTTTGTATATGCTCAAATTTTGGAGAGATTTAAAGTGGACAAGAGGGCATATGGATTTGTAGAATAATAATCAATACTGGAGGTACAATTAAAATCTGAAGACCAGGTAATCTAAAAAATGTATAAATTGCTTTTGAAGTTCGAGATGGAAGAAGAACAGGTTAAAGAATACCGGTATATTATTCAATGGGCGAAAAATGTAGGTCATGTTATTTTAATGGAGCAATAGGAACAATTATGGTTAAAACAGTTGAAATTTACATTAAATGTTAATATTAAGGAAATATGTATAAAATGATGTATGTTGTTGTTGTTCAGTTGTTAAGTCGTGTCCGACCCTTCGTGATCCCATGAACCATATCCCGCCAGGCCTTCCTGTCCTCCACTATCTTCCTAAGTTTGCTCATTTTCATGTTCGTTGCATCGGTGATGCTGTCTAACCATCTCATCCTTTGCCTTCCCCTTCTCCTTTTGCCTTCAATCTTTCCCAGCATCAGAGTCTTCTCCAGAGAGTCCTCTCTTCGCATTAGGTGGCCAAAATATTTGAGCTTCAGCCTCAGTACCTGTCCTTCCAGGGAACAGTCAGGGTTGATTTCATTTAGGATTGACTGATTTGATCTCCTAGTAGTCCAAGGGACTCTCAGGAGTCTTCTCTAGCACCACAGTTCGAAAGCATCTATTCGTCGGCACTCAGCCTTCCTTATGGTCCAACTCTCGCAACCATACATTGCTACTGGGAACACCATCGCCCTGACTATACGAACGTTTGTTGGCATGGTGATATCTCTGCTTTTTATTATGCTGTTTAAGTTTGCCATAGCTTTCCTTCCAAGGAGTAAGTGTCTTTTAATTTCATGGCTGCTGTCTCCGTCTGCAGTAATCTTGGAACCCAAAAAAGTAAAATCTGTTACTGCTTCCATTTCTGCCCCTTCTATTTGCCAGGAATTGATGGGACCAGATGCCATGATCTTAGTTTTATTAATGTTGAGTTTCAAGCCAACTTTTGCACTCTCCTCTTTCACTCTCATCAAGAGGCTCTTTAGCTCTTCTTCACTTTCTGCCATTAAGGTGGTATTGTCTGCATATCTGAGGTTGTTGATATTTCTCCCAGCAATCTTGATTCCGGATTGCGATTCCTTCAGCCTAAAGTAGGAAATCATTCAGCCTAAAGTAGGAAATCCAAAAATAAATGGAACAACAGGCAAGTTTGGCCTTGGACCACAAAATGAAGCAAGGCAAAGGCTAACGTTCTGTCAAGAGAACACGCTGGTCATAGCAAACACTCTTTTCCAACAACACAAAAGGCGACGCTACACATGGACATCACCAGATGGTCAATACCGAAACCAGATAGATTATGTGCTTTGCAGCCAAAGATGGAGAAGCTCTATATAGTCAGTAAAATCAAGACCTGGAGCTGACTGTGGCTCAGATCATGAGCTTCTTATTGCAAAATTCAGGCTTAAATTGAAGAATGTAGGGAACACCACTAGACCAGTCAGATATGACCTAAATCATATCCCTTATGAGTATACAGTGGAGGTGAAGAATAGATTTAGGGCATCAGACCTGGTAGACAGAGTGCCTGAAGAACTATGGACGGAGGTTCGTAACATTGTACAGGAGGCAGCAACTAAAACCATCCCAAAGAAAAAGAAATGCAAGAAAGCAAAGTGGCTGTCAGATGAGGCTTTACAAATAGCTGAGGAAAGAAGGAATGCGAAAAGCAAGGGTGAAAGGGAAAGATATAACCAACTGAATGCAGATTTCCAGAGAATATCAAGGAGAGATAAGGCCTTCTTAAATGAACAATGCAAAGAAATCGAGGAAAACAGAATAGGGAGGACTAGAGATCTCGTCAAGAAAATTGGAGATATCAAGGGAACGTTTTGTGCAAAGATGGGCATGATAAAATGATGTACAGATAGTATATAACCCCAAGCAAAATTAGCAAGAAGAATGTATGAGAAGGTGACGAATAGCTGTTGGAAATGTAAAAAGCAGGAAGGAACTTTTTATCATGTGGTGGATATGCCCCCAAGCAAAGAAGTATTGGACTCAGATTCATAAACAGATAGAGTTGATTTTAAAGATTAAGGTTCAAATGAAACCGGAAACCTTTTTGTTGGGTATGAGGGATGATCATGTAGGCAAAAAATTTCAAACTTTGTTCTTATATGTGATAACTGCGGGAAGAATTTTATATCCACAATATTGGAAGAATTTGGAGATACCGTACTTTCGCTGGAAGATTGGTGGCTGAAAGTTTTGGACTATGCTGAAATGGATAAACTTAATAACTTAAAATTTTAATTAAGGAAAAGTCAGTTAACCTTTTCGTGAATAACTGGAAACCATTTATTGATTTTTTAAGAGAGAGAGAGAGGAGAACGATGGATATGCGGATTTAATAAACAGAATGTGGGTGTTATTTTGGCTTAGTTGGATATTATATGTAGAAAATAGTGAATAGTATGCTAGTAGGATGTATTGCTTCGTGCTTGCTATAACTTTATGAAATATGTATTGTTTTTATGTTTTAATATATCAATAAAATATAAATATATGGGAAAAAAAGAGAGAATAGAGCAGCTGTGTTTTAAGGTACATTACTTTCTTGTGATGAATATTGTTACAAGGACCACAGCTTGGAGTCCTCCTGCAGTACAAGAGTTCTGTTCAAAAACAGAATTTTAAGGCTCTGGTATGTGGTTTCCAAACGAGACTAGTCATCTGACAACACCGCAAGTCATTTAATTTGTAGCAATTGAAGGGGTAAATGTAAAAAGTACCACCTACAGCCTATGTAATCTCACTGAACCTCAACATTTTAGCAAACATTTTACACCAACTATCAGAACAGCATCCTTGCACTGCTATTGTGTCTTCACTTTGTTCAGCTAGCTTCCACTGAACCGTACCTCCTCCAAATAAACATGCTTGAAGGGCTGCCTTGGGTCGTAGTCTTACTTGGAAGCACGTCCCAGTGAAATAATCGAGGAAATTTATAGCGTAATCCTATGCATGTAGTATATTGTTGTTGTTCAGTCGTTAAGTCGTGTCCGACCCTTCGTGATCCCATGAACCATATCCCGCCAGGCCTTCCTGTCCTCCACTATCTTCCTGAGTTCGCTCATTTTCATGTTTGTTGCATCGGTGATGCTGTCTAACCATCTCATCCTTGGCCTTCCCCTTCTCCTTTTGCCTTCAATCTTTCCCAGCATCAGAGTCTTCTCCAGAGAGTCCTCTCTTCGCATTAGGTGGCCAAAATATTTGAGTTTCAGCCTTAGTACCTGTCCTTCCAGGGAACAGTCAGGCTTCATTTCATTTAGAATTGACTGATTTGATCTCCTAGCAGTCCAAGGGACTCTCAGGAGTCTTCTCCAGCACCACAGTTCAAAAGCATCTATTCTTCGGCGCTCAGCCTTCCTTATGGTCCAACTCTCGCAACCATACATTGCTACTGGGAACACCATCGCCCTGACTATACGAACTTTTGTTGGCATGGTGATATCTCTGCTTTTTATTATGCTGTCTAAGTTTGCCATAGCTTTCCTTCCAAGGAGTAAGCGTCTTTTAATTTCATGGCTGCTGTCTCCGTCTGCAGTGATCTTGGAGCCCAGAAAAGTAAAATCTGTTACTGCTTCCATTTCTGCCCCTTCTATTTGCCAGGAATTGATGGGACCCGATGCCATGATCTTAGTTTTATTAATGTTGAGTTTCAAGCCAACTTTTGCACTCTCCTCTTTCACTCTCATCAAGAGGCTCTTTAGTTCTTCTTCACTTTCTGCCATTAGGGTGGTATCGTCTGCGTATCTGAGGTTGTTGATATTTCTCCCGGCAATCTTGATTCCGGCTTGTGATTCATTCAGCCCTGCATTTCTCATAATGTACTCTGCATATAAGTTAAATAAGCAGGGTGACAATATACAGCCTTGCCGTACTCCCTTCCCAATTTTGAACCAATCAGTTGTTCCATGGCTGGTTCGAACTGTTGCTTCTTGACCCGCATACAGGTTTCTCAGGAGACAGGTAAGGTGTTCTGGTATCCCCATCTCTTTAAGAATTTGCCACAGTTTGTTGTGATCCACACAATCAAAGGCTTTTGCGTAGTCAATGAAGCAGAAGTAGGTGTTTTTTTGGAACTCTCGTGCTTTCTCCATGATCCACCGCATGTTGGCAATTTGATCTCTAGTTCCTCTGCCTCTTCGAAACCCAGCTTGTACGTCCGGTAGTTCTCGGTCCACGTACTGCTGAAGCCTAGCTTGTAGGATTTTGAGCATAACCTTGCTAGCATGTGAAATGAGTGCAATTGTACGGTAGTTTGAACACTCTTTGGCACTGCCCTTCTTTGGAATTGGAACGTAAACTGACCTTTTCCAATCCTTTGGCCACTGCTGAGTTTTCCAAATTTGTTGGCATATTGAGTGCAGCACTTTCACAGCATCATCATTTAGGATTTTAAGTAGCTCAGCTGGGATATTATCATCTCCACTAGCTTTGTTGTTAGTAATGCTACCTAAGGCCCACTTGACTTCACTCTCTAGGATGTCCGGCTCTGGGTCAGTGACCACACCAGCGTGGTCATCAGGAACATTCAGATCTTTCTTGTATAGTTCTTCTGTGTATTCTTGCCATCTCTTCTTAATCTCTTCTGCTTCTGTTAGGTCCTTGCCTTTTTTGTCCTTTATCATGCCCATCTTTGCACAAAACGTTCCCTTGATAGCTCCAATTTTCTTGAAGAGATCTCTAGTCCTCCCCATTCTGTTGTTTTCCTCGATTTCCTTGCATTGTTCATTTAAGAAGGCCTTCTTATCTCTCCTTGCTATTCTCTGGAACTCTGCATTCAGTTGTTTATATATTTCCTTTTCACCTTTGCTTTTTGCATTCCTTCTTTCCACAGCTATTTGTAAAGCCTCATCTGACAGCCACTTTGCTTTCTTGCATTTCTTTTTCTTTGGGATGGTTTTAGTTGCTGCCTCCTGTACAATGTTACAAACTTCCGTCCATAGTTCTTCAGGCACTCTGTCTACCAGGTCTAATGCCCTAAATCTATTCTTCACCTCCACTGTATACTCATAAGGGATATGGTTTAGGTCATATCTGACTGGTCTAGTGGTGTTCCCTACATTCTTCAGTTTAAGTCTGAATTTTGCAATAAGAAGCTCATGATCTGAGCCACAGTCAGCTCCAGGTCTTGTTTTTACTGATTGTATAGAGCTTCTCCATCTTTGGCTGCAAAGCACATAATCTATCTGGTTTCGGTATTGACCATCTGGTGATGTCCATGTGTAGAGTCGCCTCTTGTGTTGTTGGAAAAGAGTGTTTGCTATGACCAGTGTGTTCTCTTGACAGAACTCCGTTAGCCTTTGCCCTGCTTCATTTTGCGCTCGCATGTAGTATATACTCAGAAGTAAGTCTCTCTGTATTCAATGGGCTTTGCTCCCATTCAATGGGCTTTGCTCCCATTTGCTCACTTTTGCGAGTGAGCCCTTTCAGGAGCAGCGAGTGGCCTCACGGGGACAAAGTGGCAAGATAACAAAAGACACAGCGAGTTAAGCAGCTGGGCGAGTTCAGCAGCGGGGCGAGGAAGCCAGGCCCCACACACTGCCCGGCACGTCCCTTGAAGAGAGGAGAGCTCCAGCAACATTAAGGTACCCAAACTTTGATAAATCCATAACTTACACTCAAAAGCTATGCAGTCAGACAGCCAGCAGAAGGGTGGGGGCTATCCAGTGTTTTGCACTGAGTGTCACATGTATGACTATCTGCCTCTTGGGCACAAGTCATGGGTGTGTGCTCGGTGCAAAGAGCTCCAGGCTCTCAGGGAACGGGTTCGCTCCCTTGAAGCCACGGTTGCTGACCTGGAGAAGCAGAGACAGGTAGAGAGGAACCAGGGTGAGACTTCTAGGGACGTGGAGGCATCGTCCTACCCTCAGTTGGCCAGCGCCTCAGCTGACAGGAAAGGGAGTCTCAGGGCTGGAGGACATTGCTCTGGAAAAGAGGGAAACAATCCCCCAGTGGGGACCCCTTCTTCAGGTGATGGGCCCGTATCCAGTCGCACTATGGATACTCCTCTGGGGAGGGGGGGAAGGGGGCTTCTTGTTGTGGGTGACTCTATAGTCAGGAACATAGAAAGGGGGGTCTGTGACGGATGTGAGGACCACACGGTGACTTGCCTACCTGGTGCGAAGGTTGCGGACATCACCTCTCGTCTAGATAGGCTGGTAGAGAGTGCTGGGGAGGAGGTAGCGGTTGTGGTGCATGTTGGCACCAACGACGTGGGGAAATGTAGCCGGGCGGTCCTGGAGGCCAAATTTAGGCTGCTAGGTAGGAAGCTCAAATCCAGGACCCCAAAGGTAGCGTTCTCAGAAGTGCTACCTGTTCCACGCGCAGGGCCAGCTAGGCAGGCGGAGCTCAGGGGTCTCAATGCGTGGATGAGACACTGGTGTCAGGAGGAGGGGTTTAAGTTTGTTAGGCACTGGGGAACGTTTTGGGACAAGCCAGGCCTGTACAAGAGGGACGGGCTTCACTTGAACCAAAACGGAACCAGACTGCTGGCGCGTAACATTAAGAAGGTGGCAGAGCAGCTTTTAAACTGACTCCTGGGGGAAAGCCGACAGGAGCCGAGGGGCATCCGGTTCGGGACTCCTCATCCCTCGGGAATGAGGGTGCAGAGGACGGGGAACAGTCAAGTAATAACAGAGTAAGAATTGGGAGTGGTAGCGTGATGGGACATGACAGCCAGTCTAGCAAGACCGAAGGCTGCAGGAATAAAGGGGCAAACATGCAGCCCTTCTTGGGGGACCAGGTATATAAGTGCTTTTATGCAAATGCCCGAAGTCTTCGGGCAAAGATGGGAGAACTGGAATGTTTGGTGGCTAGGGAAAACATTGACATAGTAGGTATAACAGAAACCTGGTGGAATGCGGAGAACCAGTGGGATACTGCAATTCCAGGATATAAACTCTATAGGAGGGACAGAGAGGGGCGTGTTGGAGGTGGGGTGGCCATCTATGTCAAAGAGGGGGTAGAATCCACCAGAGTAGAGCTGGAGGGGGGCTCTGACTCCTCCGTAGAATCACTGTGGGTTAGATTACCAGGCTCAAAGAGTGATGTAATAGTAGGGGCATGCTACCGTCCTCCAGATCAAAAACCTGAAGGGGATCTTGAAATGAGGAAGCAAATCAGGGAGGTGTCAACGAGAGACAGGGTTGTAGTCATGGGGGACTTCAATTATCCTCACATCGACTGGGTCAATTCATGCTCAGGTCATGAAAGAGAGACTGGATTTCTGGATATGTTAAATGACTGTGCCTTAGAGCAGCTTGTCACGGAACCGACCAGAGGACAGGTGACTCTGGACTTGATATTGTGTGGCACTCAAGATCTGGTCAGGGAGGTAAATGTTACCGAACCGTTGGGGAACAGTGACCATGCTGCGATCTGTTTCGCCATGCATGTCGGAGGGAGAGTGCCGAGCAAATCTGACACGAAAACCCTTGACTTCCGAAGGGCAGACTTCCCCAAAATGAGAAGACTAGTTAAGAAAAAGCTGAAAGGGAAGGTAAAAAGAGTCCAATCACTCCAGAGTGCATGGAGGCTGTTTAAAACAACAGTCATAGAGGCCCAGCGGGAGTGTATCCCACAAAGGAGGAAGGGCTCGACCAAGTCCAGGAGGATGCCGGCATGGCTAACAAGCACAGTTAAGGAGGCTATAAAAGGCAAGGAAGCTTCCTTCCGTAAATGGAAGTCTTGCCCTAATGAGGAAAATAAACAGGAGCACAAACTGTGGCAAAAGAAATGTAAAAAGATGATACGGGAGGCCAAGAAAGACTTTGAGGAACGTATGGCAGGCAACATAAAAGGGAATAATAAAAGCTTCTTCAAATATGTTAGAAGCAGGAAACCTGACAGGGAAACGGTGGGTCCGCTGGATGGTGAGGGAGAGAAAGGGGTGATAAAAGGGGACTTGGAGACTGCAGAGAAATTAAATGAGTTCTTTGCATCTGTCTTCACGGCAGAAGACCTCGGGCAAATACCGCTGCCAGAACGGTCTCCCCTGACTAAAGAATTAAGTCAAATAGAGGTTAAAAGAGAAGATGTCTCAGACTTAATTGACAAAATAAAGATCAATAAATCACCAGGCCTGGATGGCATCCACCCAAGAGTTCTGAAGGAACTCAAGAATGAAGTTGCTGACCTCTTGACCAAAATATGCAACTTGTCCCTTAAAACGGCCACTGTGCCAGAGGATTGGAGGATAGCTAATGTCACGCCAATCTTTAAAAAAGGAAAGAGGGGGGACCCGGGAAACTACAGGCCGGTCAGCCTAACATCTGTTCCAGGGAAGATGGTGGAAAGTCTCATTAAGGATAAAATCTTAAAATACATAGAAGAACAAGCTCTGCTGAGGGAGAGTCAGCATGGCTTCTGCAAGGGGAAGTCTTGCCTCACAAACCTGTTAGAATTTTTTGAAAAGGTCAACAGGCATGTGGATGCGAGCGAACCCGTGGATATTATATATCTGGATTTTCAGAAGGCGTTTGACACGGTCCCTCATGAAAGGCTCCTGAGAAAACTCCACAGTCAGGGAATAAGAGGGCAGGTCCTCTTGTGGATTAGGAACTGGTTGAAGACCAGGAAACAGCGAGTGGGAGTCAATGGGCAATTTTCACAATGGCGAGAGGTGAAAAGCGGTGTGCCCCAAGGATCGGTCTTGGGACCGGTGCTTTTCAACTTATTCATAAATGACCTGGAGTTGGGGATAGGCAGTGAGGTGGCCAAGTTTGCGGATGACACTAAACTTTTCCGGGTGGTAAAGACCAGCAGGGATTGTGAAGAGCTCCAGAAGGATCTCTCCAAACTGGGAGACTGGGCAGCAAAATGGCAGATGCGCTTCAATGTAAGTAAGTGCAAAGTAATGCACATTGGGGCAAGAAACCAAAATTTCACATATACGCTAATGGGTTCTGAGTTGTCTGTGACGGATGAAGAGAGAGATCTTGGGGTGCTGGTGGACAGGTCAATGAAAGTGTCGACCCAGTGTGCGGCGGCTGTGAAGAAGGCCAATTCCATGCTCGGGATCATTAAAAAGGGGATTGAGAATAAAACGGCCAATATCATTATGCCTTTGTACAAATCGATGGTAAGGCCACATCTGGAGTATTGTGTCCAGTTCTGGTCACCATACCTCAAAAAGGATATAGTTGAATTGGAAAAGGTGCAGAAAAGAGCGACCAGAATGATTTGTGGGCTGGAGCACCTCCCTTACGAGGAAAGGCTACAGCGTCTGGGGCTTTTCAGCCTAGAAAAAAGGCGCCTGAGGGGGGACATGATTGAGACTTATAAAATTATGCATGGGATGGAGAGAGTGGATAGAGGGAAATTCTTCTCCCTCTCGCACAACACCAGAACCAGGGGACACGCACTAAAATTGAGTGGAGGGAGAGTTAGAACAGACAAAAGAAAATATTTCTTTACCCAGCGTGTGATTCATCTGTGGAACTCCTTGCCACAGGATGTGGTGATGGCACCTGGTCTAGATGCCTTTAAAAGGGGTTTGGACAAATTCATGGAGGAAAAGACCATCACAGGTTACAAGCCATAAGCAACCTCCTAGTTTTTCTAGAAGTGGGTTTTCTCTGTGCCAGGTGCAAGGGAGTGGCGACTGGACACAGGTATCTTGTTGTCTCGTGTGCTCCCTGAGGCATCTGGTGGGGCCACTGTGTGACACAGGAAGCTGGACTAGATGGGCTTTTGGCCTGATCCAGCAGGGCTCTTCTTATGTTCTTATGTACTGATAAGTCTGCATGTAGTATATACTCAGAAGTAAGTCTCTCTGTATTCAATGGGCTTTGCTCCCATGTACTGATAAGTCTGCATTTGATTAGTTTTAATTTCCTAGGTTTTAAATTGCAAGGTCAGGTCAGGTCAGACACACACAAACAAATCATGTAATAAGCTATTCACAGCCCAACAAAAACATTTTTTTCTGGTACTTCGGAAGTTAGATCTATTCTTGGGTGTATTTGGGGCGCTGATTCCAAAAATGGCATCCGTTTTGCGCTATCAGTTCTAGTGGAGAAGATACGGCATAGCACATAGCCACCTTATACTGTATACCGATTCAAGCAGCTTCCTCGTGAGGAAGCCAAGGCGTCAGCTTCCTCACAAGGAAGCTGCTTGAAGAACCAGCATATAAGTCCTATTGAACCACTGGTTTCAATAGGATTTACTTCCAACTGAGCGTGCAGAGGAGAAAAGCCTAACAGTGCAACCCAGCATATTTAGTAATGTACTCAGAAGTAAGCCCCACGAGTTCAGTGGGGCAGGGGCTTCTCAAATAAATAAGTATGCAGAAGATCACAGCCCAAACTATGTAAATAAGGTTTTACTGTACTCCTCCGCTCCTAGGCTGCTGAGGGACGGGACTACTCTCCTCCAAACAACTTCACATCCCAGCCCCCTTCCAACAGAAGTACTTTTTGGCACTACAGCCAATACCAAACCACGTGCCATCGGTACGAAATAGAACTGACCCGCTAGCTCGCGAGCCCCTGAATTTATAATCCCCGCGCCAGTGATTGGTCTGTTTGGCTCCTGGATTACCCAATGACTATCGGTATCCCAGACTGCTTTGTGGCCCTCCCTAGCGTGTCACATGACCCGGGAAGGGAGCAATGGCGGCAGACAGGGCTGTCGGCAGGCCTTTCCGCTTCTCCCTCCCGGTCTTCCTGCTCTTGCTGCTGTCGCCGTTGCTCGCCCAGGCTGCTGGAGTCGGGAGCTGCCGGGGAGAGTCCGGCCTCAGGGTAAGTCTCGGGCTGGCTAATAATACATGCAAGCCCTGCGCGCTGCGGTGAGTGGCTGCCGGGAGAGCTGCTGATGGATGTGTATGGCGGAAGTTTTGCTAGTTTTCACGAGGAAGGGGAGGTCCTCTGTCCTGAACATCTGGGTTGTTGGTTTTTTTTTTTTAAATCATTAAATAAAAACCTGCACACTTATTTGTGACCTTGCAATTGGTCCTAATAAGGGGATTACCTTGCTGTTAACATTGCCTTTCATGTCATGTCACTTTCCTGTTTTCATGTCACTTTCCTATTTACCTGCATGATAAGCATAGATGCTAATTCTGTCCCCATATATACTTTTGGGCAATGCTAATACAGGACTTCAGTCATAGCATCAAGGTGTACAATAATTTACCCGATCATCCTCCAGGGTGGTATATATGCTCTCATCTGCCAGCAGTGCCCTTCATAGGACAGATGCATAGGACAAACAGGCAATGAATAAAAAATGGCAACATGTCAGTCTTCCTGGACACTTTGCTGTTGACAGGAAAGTTGCCATTCTTCCACAGAAGGACTTCAAAGAAAGGCAGATTCCAGGTTGAAATTGCTGAACTAGAATTTGGAATCAAACTTGCTGATATTTGATTACTGCTTAATAGAGACAGGAGATTTACCCCACCTCAGAAGTTAATTTAACACAGAACTAGGATTGTGTTATTGCCAGTTACTGCTGTTGTAAATGGGTGCTGTTCTTATATATATTTGCTCTTTGTATAGAGACATCAGTGGTCTATAAAAACCTATGCCCTAATAAATCTGTTTGTTAAGGAACAACAAGACTTAGCTATACAGTACTGATATTGCTCATTTTATTCCTCAAAGGCCAAGTTTGGATGATATGCCCAGCCAGTTTGGAGATGTCTGAACTAGCCCCACCTACACATTTTGCAGGCCATGAGTATGCATATGTTGCACCATTCAACTTTCATAATTGCATTGGGTCTTTTGGCTCCTGGATTAGTTGATTGTTCTGGATGCAAAACATCTGAATTTCCCCCTCACATGCAATCTAAATTCGCAGTATTTAAATAATGTGTTGGGATGGTTCAGGTGTAACATCCGAACTGGCCCAGTATTTCATTATTCTGTGCATGGTAGCTAATCTCCTAAGTAGTTGGACTGTATTTTTCCGGTGATTGATAGAGCACCTTTGGCATACGTATTTACTATACAGCAGTTAACCTGTGCACATTGGCGCTGTATATATCGGGTAGATACATGTAGAGGAATTGGGGCCAAATTGGAGTGTAAGGAGGATGGGGACAAAAAAATGAGAGAATACTGGAATTTATTTCCCACCTCCTCTGTTCCATGTAGCCAGGTGAGGGCCGAGACTCTGAGGCCTGTGGACTGACTCTACAGTTGGAGCATTCATTTGAGCTGGGTGAGTAGATGGGGTGGGACTGTCCTGTGTACAAGTGTGTGTGTAATGCATAGGGCTCAAGCTTTGTAAGAATTATCATGAGATACCTGTTCTGATGCCCCACTGGCTTTACGGAGGGGGGTGTTGTTGTTTTTTGCTATCGCTGATATGACTTTTGTCCGTTCCCCTCTTTGATACATCGGAGAGTACTATAATGGCTTTTGAGTGGTTGAAACTATTAGTACATGTGAGGGAGAGGAAATGACTTGGCAGATGAATTTTGCTGAGGGTCTGACTGATGGGCGGGAGAAGGCATTTTCCCTCGGGTCAAATTGGATAAAGATTCTGTGTGTGTTGATTCTCCTTCTGCAATATCTTATCTAAGTCTTTAAAATTGTTTGCTCTACTCATACCCTCCTCTTGCAGTGCACCTGTTTTGCTTGTGCTGCAGTGACATGCAGGTGACTGCGATGATATTGTTGGGTTCATTCCAATATACTGGTGTCCTTTGACTTGTCTGGAGGAGAGTGTTGCTGAAACGGATTATTGAAATGAAGTGGAATAGAACTCTGGGGAGGACATTTTGGCTTAGCTGGTTATATCACATGCAAACTGTGTGTGTTAGAATTCACCTTCCAAAAGTAGAAACAGGATCCAGGACTCCTGGGTTTTCTCTCTCCTGCAGATGACAGCATCAGGTTCAAAAAGCGGGGCACCCTCCTGTGGAATGTGGCCCCTGACGCCAGTCTCTCGCTAAGCCAGAAGCAGTTAACCGAGGAGGAGCGCAACAAACTTAGGGTGAGTGTACAAGAAAGCAGTCCTGGCTTTACTTATACAGGAAGAAGCAGTTGCAGCAATATGGGGGAATGGGTGCATGCTTTTTCAGAGGGGAGCTATCTTTTGGTGAGGGGAAGTAATGAATAGCAGGGGGGGGGAAGGAAGGATGGGGTTTATTTAGCACACCTAGAGCAGGAGGGAGGAGGACTGGGATGGTGACAGAGGATGTATATTTCCAGTGAGTTGGACAGAAAATGTTGCAGGCTGAGCTAGCCTGCTGTTAGCCATAATGATTGCTTGCTAGGATGCTGGGCTTGTAGAGTCTGCCATGCCCTGCCAGCTACCAATTGGACTCCAGATTGGTCTTTTGCTCCTTCGGGGTGGGGCGGTGAAGTCAATAATTGGTTGCCTCCCAACCCCTTGGAAGTGTTCTTTCATTTCCTTGTGGCCATGTTCTACAGTGGCTAGGCATGCTCTCTGTGCTTGGAACCTCCAAAATATCTAAGATTAGGGCCAATGAAATAGTCTGGCTCTGCTTTTAAAGATGAGGAGCAGCAGCAGAAAGTTGCAGAGAAGAAGATAGTTCAGTTTGCCATCTTCTGTGCAAAGAGTGCTCATGCATTTTGGTAGCTTCTTCAAAGGAGTGAGAAGCTTGACAGTTGTACCTTCTCCTGGTGGTTGTGAACCATCTCTATGCCCCATTGCTAAGTAAAGACCGTTTAGATTGGGAGTTGGTAACTGGTAGCTAAGAGGAGGACATGACCCTCAGTCCAGGTCTACGGTGGATGTCCCTGTGGAGGGAGGGCATGAGTAGTTTAGTGGGCAGGAAATGAGGATTATGTGGCAGGCACTTTGCTTTGGGGTGTGTGCATGCCCCGCATAACAAGTGTGCATGTCTCTAAACTAGAGCATGTCTCTGTTGGTGTGAAATTTTTCCAAGGACTGTGTAGCCATGGCAGTTTGCCTTTGAAGCACACAATCTATTTTGCACCCTGATAAACTTTCATTGAAAAACCATCACATACCCTAAACAGCAAAGCATGTTTCTGGCTCTTCTGATGGGAGACAGATACTTGAAAATTCCTCTGTTCTTTGTTACTCCCTTCTTTAAAAATAAAAAATAAAATTCCAAATAATTTGGAAGTCTAAATCATGGAAGCAGAATATGTTATACAAAAGAAAGCAAATATAGTCTGGCCACTGGATTTTGATTTACAAGGCCTACATATGGCTCCTGTGGTGGTGGTGGTGGTGGTGGTGGGCCAGGAAACAGGAGTCTATTTGTATAGTGGGGCAAGAGAGACAGTTGCTCTTTTCTACCTTTTGGCTTTTCTCCATAAACCCCAGGAAGTGGCTACAGAGGGCGGGCTGTACCGTGTGCGGATCCCTCGACGGCCCCTGGGGGGCACTGAGGAGAGTGGAGTTGAATATGTTACCTCCTTCATCCGAGCGGTGAGTGTCCTCTGCTGCTGCTGGTAGGGAAGCATGGCACAGCTCTTGGCAAGGGTCCTGCCTTTGCCCACCTGCCTGGGCCAACTGCACCCCTTTACCAGAACATCTGCTTATGTCCAGCTTTGAGATGAGTTGGGAAATTGTACCAGGGGAAACTATGAGCTGTCGATCAAAAGGTCGGCAGTTCGAATCCACGACGGGGTGAGCTCTCATTGCTTGGCCAGCTCCTGCCAACTTAGCAGTTCCAAAGCATGTTCATGCGAGTAGATAAATAGGTACCGCTTGAAGGTAAACAGCGCTCCGTATTCCAGCCGCATGCTACGCGCTGCAGCAAGGAGAGTCATGCCGGCCACATGACCATGGAGGCGTCTTCGGACAACGCTCGTTCTTCGGCTTTGAAATGGGGATGAGCACCACACCCTAGAGTCGGACACGACTGGACTTAATTGTCAGGGGTCACCTTTACCTTTACTTTAGGTTAGTGGGGGAAAAAAAGGTCTAACCTTGCTAGGCTCTGTAGCCAGTTCCTTCCTCTAGTGCTGGAGTCCTTAACTTAATCATCCCATAGATAGTGGGCTTAGGAATTGGTGAGTAGGTGGGGGGTGGGTTGATGGCAGCCCATAACATTCCCCAAGGATTCTTTTTGTGTGATCTTCTATATTAATGATTCAGATGTTGAGACACACACACACAAAAAAGACTTGGGACAAGTAACAATGAATGTATAATTAGAACAAATATTCAGTGTGAAAGTAATTTTAAACAGCTGAGTGCTAAAAACCCCTCACTTCAAACCAGTTCAGCCACCCCGCTTCAAAATCCCAACCCAGTATTAAAGACAATGATTTCCAAAAAATGTTTAGTTTTGATTAGTCTCCAGAACTGAACTTTTTGTTTATGGGGCAACCACAAAGAAGATCTCGTTGGGTGCTCTTGGACTTGAGTGGGCACTGATGGCAAGTCTTAAGCAACTATGATGAGGTCTAGGAAGGTGTTGGCCCTTGTTAGGTTCAACATGAATTTTCCATTCCCTGGAGAAGAGAATGGGCCATAGCCCATTCACCTCTTCCTGCCCCCCAACATCTTTGCACTGCGGGGTCCTTCAGGAGGAGGTCATGGCTCAGCATATATTTGCCTGGTAGAAAAGAGCAAGAGAATTGGCAACCTCTTTTTTCCCCCTCTCCCTACAGTGCTCAATGGTAGAATCTCATCTGTCAGATAGGCTGACAGTTCACACGGATGTGACTGGCAACATCATTGGCCTCTCTGTTGTAACCGTGCCTGGCTCCTGTCATGGGGCAGAGGTGGAGGACGTGGACCTGGAACTGTTCAATACCACCGTCCTTCTCCAGCAGCCTGTTCCAGCAGCCGTGTGAGTTGTCTTATGTGGTTGTGGGGGGGGGGGCTTGCAGTGGGCTCTAATAGAGCAGAGCTAAGGGGGCCAGGACACAGGAATTTGGGTTTCGTTGCAGAGGGAAACTATAGCACAGAAATAGAGCACTCGAGGGTTTGCAAAATGTAGGGGAAATAGCTGTTTTGGAATGACTGTGTTGTGGGTGCAATGGCAGGACTCTTGGGGTCTCTCTGCATGAGGAATTAGGATTCAGGAGCTAGGTCTTTGGAGGAGAGGAAGTTTTAGTTGGTTGGAAGCGGGCAAGCAAGAATCGCCTTGAAGTAGGAGAGAAAAGACAAGTCACTTCCTAAGATCGCTGGAAGGAAAGAATGCGGTTCTAAGCACACTTAAGTAGCGGACTGTTAAAATCAGTAGGTTTAACTTTCAGGTAAATGGGTTTAAGTTTGTGGTAAAAGTGTGACAGGATTCAGAGGAGTTGGTCAGCCACAACCTTGGCTTCTTGAGGAATGGAGTGACGTCTGCAAATGGGAGGGGCAGTTAAGTGTGAGGTAGTGCCAAAAAGCTGGAAAAAAGGGGAAGAGCCTCAAATTGGTTGCTCCAACATTTTATTACAATGTGCAAGATGCCCAGTGTTTTGACATATCTTCTTCCTCAGGGCAAAAAAATCTTGATTGTCTTGTTCCAATGAGAAGAACTACAAATGTCCATGTAGAGCAGGGGTCTCCAAAGTTTTCCGGCCGTGGGCTGAATGGGCGTGATTGACAGGCCTGTCCAGCCCGTGGCCCTGTCCCTTTTGATGGCTCCACCTCTTCTGGCCACATCACTGGAGAGCTGTTTGTCAGCTGCGGCAGCCGGTAGATAGCTGCTTGCCTGCTGCCACAGCCTTTTGCAGCTGCTCGCCGGCCGTCACAGCCTCTCACGACCTTCATGGTAGGCGTGGGGAGCTGGAGGCCACTGCGGGCCAGATAAAATTGGCCTGCGGGCTGTAGTTTGAAGACCCCTGGTTTAGAGCATTGATTCTTTTACCCTGAGAAAGGCAGTATGTTGAAATGCATTGGGCATTTCGTACATTCATTTTTTTGGAACAACCAGTTTGAGGTTCTGTATCCTTCTGCTTTTGACTTTTTGTGAACTCTGGGAGGATGTTTTCAGTGTTTCAGCTGATGGCTTTTTGCTTTCTTCCTCAGTCCTGAGACAGCAGCGTTCATTGAGCGCATGGAACAAGAGCAGGCGCAGAAAGCCAAAAATCCACAGGAGCAGAAGTCCTTCTTTGCCAAATATGTAAGTAATGGGGGAAGAGCAAGCACACCCTTGCCACCACTGCCCTTCCTGCAAGAAATAGTCTGTGCTGGAGGGCTGGCCTGATGGCTTGACTCTGCATATGGCTACAAACTGCAGCACCTGGGTGATGGCGGAAGAAGAACGTTGCTCCCCACTCTGATTTCTGTTCTCCCCAATCCCTGCAGTGGCATTTAATTCTGGGCGGGGCAGTGCTTCTCCTAGCGACCAGCTCTGCAACAGCCCCACGGGATCCGGAGCGTCAGCCCTGAGCAAAAGTAAAGCCACTCTCTTCCCACCCCTCGCCACTCTCTTGCTTCCCTCTTCCTGTGCACACCTTCTAATTTAGCTTGAATTCCTTCAGTGCTTCCTCCTTTTCTACTGGGGACAAAGATGGCTCCTCCTCACCCCCACGAATTGAGCCTTTTATGTGAGATTTAACACACCGACTCTGTTGCAAGAGGGCAATTGAAGTGGCTACATCCCTTCCATTATACACATGTTGATTGGCTCACTGTGTCAATGTACCATTTTTAGTTCCCAAAGCAGTGCATTCTGGGAGCAGCCAGAGCCCTTGTTTCCTCAAGTGTGTTTGTTTTTCCTACTATCCATTCTGCTTGAGACAGGAACTCCCCTCCTTTGCCACTAACTGGGTGAGAAGTCCCTAAAGAAAGCAAGGCACGTTTTGTGGAAACTGACCCATCCTTTCTTCCCCCGCCTCTTTCAGTATTCCATAATGCCAGACTTTTGGTCTCCTTCCCTCCCTGTGCATGGTACAACTCAGACTCCCCCTCCTGGTGGCAGGTCCTCCCTTCTTCATGGGCACATTGCTCCCCTCCCATTGGCTGGCACTGGGGCAAGATCAGGTGCAATCCCTGGTGATGGGTGTTGTGTGATTTTTTTTAAAGGGGAAATGCCTGTGTATATTGTGGGAGAGACAGAGAATGGGGGTGTGAGTGGATATGTAGCATGGAATGCAGGGTGGTTTCAAGTAACCTTCCTCTGAGGCAGAGGAACTGGAGGGGAGAAGATTAGGCCTTGGTGAGTGGTGTGTCCTTTGCTCAGGCAGAGAGTGGGGGAAAGCAGGTCTTGGTATAGATAGCTTTTTTCCTTCTGTAACCTTGCATTTTTTTTCTCCCTCTCTCTCTCACACAGTGGATGTACATTATTCCCATCGTCCTTTTCCTGATGATGTCTGGAGCACCTGACACAGGAGGACAGGGAGGGGGCAATGGAGGCAGTGCTGGAGGAGGGGGGCGATGAGGGTAACTTATCTTCTTTTTGGTGTGGTGGGGTGGGGAAATGTAAATAAATATTACTGGAAGAAAATGGTACCTTTCCTAGTTTCTGACTTGAGTTAGTTTTGGATTGCAGATAGGGAAGTGTTTCAGTAGCAAGCTATATTTTTGTATAGCACTTTCTGAGCGTGCAGAGTCTTCACGTGTATTATATTGAGCTGGGTTATCTTGCTCAACTTCCACTATAGGTTTGCACTCTCTTTGCTGAACCCAAGAGTCTGGCTTTGGCGAACAGTCCGTTGGGGTTCATTTTTAGAGCGAGAGCCTTCAGGACAGGGACATCCGTGTATGATTAATTCCAGGGAAAAATGTCATTCACCTAAGTTAAAGGTTGCTTGAAAGCCAGTTGTGTCTGACTCTAGGGTGCGGTGCTCATCTCCATTTCTAAGGCTGAAGACGCTTCCATGGTCATGTAGCCGGCATGACTAACGGAACGCTGTTACCTTCCTGCCACAGCGGTACCTGTTTGTCTACTTGCAAATTCTTGCTTTCGAACTGCTAGGTTGTCAGGAGCTGGGACAGGAGACGGGAGCTCACTCCATCACGCGGCACTTGGGTCTCGAACTGCTGTCCCACCAACCTTCTGGTCTGTAGTTCAGCGTCTTAACCACTAAGCCACCAGTCATTCACCTAGATGGGGGTACTTCAAATAAATCATTAGCATTGTCCTTAGGAGGAATCAGCAGCCCTTGCTGGCTGAACTGACTTCCACAAGGAGGCGTCTGTTTCCTTCTGACTGACAAATTGGACAGCAGTAAGCTTGGTTCCATGCACTCCCTCTTGACGAGAGTAACATGAATCGGCTCTCCTTCTTACTGCTAGGGCCGCCACACAGAAACGCAGAAAGAGTGAAAGATGGGCAACAACCTTTCTCTGCCCTACTGCCAAAACCATCCTGGCCAGACACTCGTCCAGTCTTGCTTTGAAGATGTCCTAGGAAGGCTATTCCACAGCTCCCCTAGGCAGCCTCTGCCAGTTATTGCTGCTGCCTTGATAATACAGTGTGTTAGACGGAATACTGCAGGCAAACTTCCTTTCGATGTGACTCTTGCTTTGTGGGCAGGCAATCTGATTACCAAATTTGGATATCTCCCTCCATTTGGGAATACCCCACATTTTGTGGGAAAACCTGTAGGAGGCGGATGTGTGTAACGACCCTTCCCCATTTCTTCCTGGCCCACAGGTGTACACATTTAACTCCTGTTGCGTATATATACCCGTGGGCAAAAATGGTTTAAATGCTGAATGGTTCTAGACTCTTCTGTGAACAACCAATATCTAAAAATGTTGACAGGGCATTTGTGGAAGGGTGTGTGCAGGGGGGGGGGGATAGCTGGAACTTGGGGCCTGTCTGAAGCTAGGAGTGGCTAATGACATGCGTGTGCATCCCTGCGCGGTGGCCCAATGGTTACTAATATGCTGTGTAGTTGCCCTGTTGTAGCTAAAGTAGTGTCTACTGAAGGGTAAAGAAGACAAATACCTTCAGTTGCTGCAGGGATGGGGCAATAGGAGGGGCAGAAAATATATTATCCATAGTCGGTTCTCCATAGGTACTGTGAACCATATAACCTCCAGATAGTAGTCTACCCACCTGTTGCAACCCAGAACCCGGCTGCGTGGATCCCCCGCGGAGGTGGTCCGGGCCGCTGTTCTTCCATGCTGCGTCCCTCAGAGTGTGGGACACTAATCACCGGTGTGGCATGACTTGACTTGCTGTGGTTTCCTGGAACCTCTGTTTCCACAGCAACCACAAAGGAATAGAACTTGGAAGTGGGGTGCTGGGAAATTCTGGAATGCGTGGAGCAGGGTAGCAAAGCCAGGAGTCTTTCTCCTTCCTAGGAGAGTCTAGTTTGTAGGGTTAAGATCCAGGACTTCTGGGAATTTAGTAAGGGGAAGACATTAACAGTGGATTTGGAACTGGTGATTGTGAGATCTTGGAGCCAGACGTGAATTGTCGTCTAGTCAATAAAAGAGGATGGGGTGTGAGTTTTCCAAGAGAAGGTTGGTTGGGGTGTGTGTGGTTTGTACAATACAGGAGCCAGGATCCCTGTATTGGGATCAAGGGTCTGATGGGTCAGTATGAGTATTATTAGTATCCCACAAAGGAAGGCTCTGTGCTTCACATCAAAAACAAGAATGGTTCTTAGGATCTGGACTGAAATAAATCAAGGCATTTATGGTTTTCCTTGTGTATCTCATAATTCTGCTTCCAAGGCTGAGGCCATCAGAGAAGGAATAGGTGGGGGTGTAGAAGCAGAGAGACGGCTAAAGAGCTGGGCAAGGCAACTGTAATCATTCCCAGTCTCGGTGGCTTCTGAAATTTCAGCCAACGCGGTTGGCATATTTTTCAAGCTTTTCTTTGCAGCTGCAAGATCTAGAAAAATGGATTTTGTTTCCCTGAGGAAAACTGAGCCATTCAGGCTGCTGATTCTGCAATCCTACTGCTGTGCCTGCAGCACACGTTGCTGAAGTTGTTTCACTTGCTGGCTCTGATTTTTTTCCTCGCCATGTTGCGTGCAGGTGCCAGCGCTGGGGGAATAAGTCAGCCCTGCTGGCACAGCAGCGCATCTTCTCTGCTGCTGATTTGCAGGCCAGTCACATAGCTATGTTATAAACAGAGTCTGGAAGACCCTAAGTCTGGCGGCTGCTACATCTTGTGCTCCTGTTCACGGCTCTTGCTGGGTAAGGGGTAGAGGTGGCGCCAGAGGCAAGGAAAGGTGACATGGAGGTGTTGGACCTGGGTGCCTGTATGGTGTAGTGGTTAGAGTGCTGTCCTAAGGGGACCTGGGGGTTTAAATCCCCATTCACCTTCAAAGTTTACTAGGTGACCTTAGGTCAGTCACTCTCTCTCAACCTAATCTACCTTGCAGGGTTGTTGTGAGGAAAAGGAGGAAGCCTTGTATGGTCTTCTGAGTTTTTGGGAACGGGTAGGCTAAAAGTTGAGTATGTCTTGCATCTGCATCAGTCTTTGCATCACCTGTGGCCCAGGTGAATAAAGGACATATAGCCCACAGTGGGGGTTGAATTATTAGCCATGGCTTCTACCTCTGATTTACTGGACCCTATTCTAGTCTGGAGAATGGTACTGCCCTGCCCTGTTTGCCTTGGTGTGAATTTTAAGGGCATCTAACTTTGCCCCAGCAGACTTCGGTACCATTGGCTCATAGTTCCACTGGCATCTACACTTACCCAGTTAACTTGGTCTCCTCCTAGCATCCCTCCCCCACCTACCTTGGAAAACACACAAGGTCAAGGACATATCCTGAATAACAACATGAAGCATTAAGTGTTTGTGCTAAATTGAAGAGTAACTTACCAGTATTTAATGACTTTAGCATAAAGAAATTGCCTGACACCATTTGTCTGTGGCTATGCCTTTATTGCTTAGAGGCCACCGCATAGTTGAGAAGCATTGACCTCGTTCTCTCTAAGGCATATAGTCTTTGTCTGCACTCTTATCTTTTCAATCTGTACGAGGGAACTCATGACTGAATGGTTTTCACAACACTTAACAAAAAAGCACTTTGCACATAGAAAACCAGCATGTCAGGGAGGTAGGTTAGATCAGAACTCTTCTCTCTGACAAGCTAGTTTTCTACATGAAGGGAATCTTTGTATGGAGATGCTTTTAATCACATGAGCTCCCACCTACAGTTTGTGGTAGCAGAGTCTCTGTCTGTGATGTGATTTGTCTGAATACTTGCCAAGGTAGTCGCTTTAAGAGGCTCAGCCTGCCTGTCACCCAGAAATGACGGATGCCCTCCCAGTGCCCGGCGTGTGGGGATGGGGCCTGCGTCGCGTCACGTCGACGCGCCCCCCCTGCCCATTTTGGACTCATTTTGGAGCTGAACGGGCTCCAGGGTGGGAGGGACGAGACAGCGCGGCGCTTCCTGACGGTGAGTGCTCTGCACGTGCCCCCCGCCCACCTGGAGCTCCTGCTCCACTGAAGTTCTGCCCCTGTGTGTCACCTTGATAGTGTTTTTGTTTTTGAGGGACAACCCACAGACATCTGAACTGCAAGGCCCAATATCCCACCTTGACCCCTATCGCACACATGACCTTGATCTCCAAAATGGTCCTGAGTCCTACTGATCATGTTTTTGTCTGGTTTTATTGATGTTACGGTTTTAGCAGCAGCTTCAAGTTCCAAACCTATTGCAAAGAGAGAACACCTTCTGGCCCCCTCCCCTCACCCCTAACGCTGCGGAGGTTGCACCCGAGCAATGAGGGGGGAGGCATATGGCTTTTCCCAAAAAAAGGGGGACAGAGGTTTTAGGAAGCAGGGCTATTTTTTCCTGTTTCTTTTTCTTAATTTCTCACATTTTTTTTAAACAAACAAAAAAACCCCAAACCAACTGAACAGGACAGATTCTCAAAAACAGGGAACAGACAAAGACAAAGTGACAAATGGACGTGCTTTGGGGGGACCAGGGGGCAGAGTGGTAGAAAGTGACATTCCAAACAAGAATAGAGAAAAATAGACACAAGCGGGACTTAGACAGAACCAGGACACCTAGCTTCTCTGAACAGACTCTCTTCCACTTTAAATCCAGGAACCACCCAGACTGGGCTGAGGGCAACCATGCAAGCCACAGAAGAACAAAAATATCTAGGTTTAGGGAGAATGGGGAAGGGGAAAAGACACACCATTACCCCTGTACACTTTTACACACTCACACACACACACAGAATAGTCCAGAATCAATTGTGTTGGAATTTGAGGGAGCCCCAAATCTGGCTTTAACCAGGAGGGAACTGGTCCCAACTTTGTCCCTTGTTAGGTCACAGGCCCTCCCCACATTTGTTTCAAGAAATTCCATGGTCTTAAGGTGGGAGACATGGCAGGACATGATGGTAGCATAGTCCACACGTGGTCGTCTTTTGCTTTTGCTCATTTCCTACATTGTCCCTCTGGGGAAGATGGCGAGGAAGAGAAATGCCAACATTTCCCGGTCTTTCTTCCTCCTCCTCAGTTGGAGGCTCATGCAGATTGGGGCAAAAGGTTCTGCATGCATCCTGGCACAATGGAGGAAACCCCATCCAGCTGGGCTGCAGAAGGAAAGTGCCCAGCCCCTTAAGAGGTCTGTCGTGATAGGAGGAAGAGATGTTTCAGAACAAGTCATCGCAGGGCAAACAGTCATTTTGTTCTAAATTCACAGTTTGGGAGAAGGCGAATGCCGATACACTTAGAGAGAGGAGGAAGAAGGACTTCCAACTAGTATTGCTCCCTTCCCTATGCAACAGAGGCTCAATGGCTTGAACAGTTGCTTAACACGCAGGAAAGCCATCCCTACACAGATATGAAATTCTGCCGGTCGTGCAGCTTGCGAAAGCCATACAACCTCTGCCCCCAAAAGGTGATGCCCCTAAGCATCCATTCCTGCTGCTCTTCCACCACAGACACTCCAAAACACGTATGTCACAAAAGGTCACCCCCCACAAATCATGTAGATGGGCTGTGAGGGGGGGGGATTCCTTCCACTCAACACACACTGCCCCTCCCCACATGAAAAAAAATGTTCTCAGTGGCCGCCTTTATGGCTTTGGAAAAAAAAATGCAACAGGCAGCAACTTCCAGGGGGTGGGAATTGAGGAGGGGCAGAATCCTGCCTCCCTGCCCTCTACCGCCCCCTGCTGGCAGGTTCCTGTGGGGCTGAGGAAACAACAGTCCAGAAAGTTCTGAGCACACATCACTGGAATCCTAAGAAAAGAAAGAAAGGTTACATTCACTTTTTTTAGGTCCCCACTGCCAGCTTTTATGTTAAGAATTCTGAGATCATGGCCTAAATGTGCTAGGCTGAGAATACTGGGGGCTTTAATCTGCCGATTCACATAGTGACTTGTTCTCAGTGGGGCTACTGCCCTGTCTGAATGGCTCTCAGTGCAGAATTAGACCTGCCCAAAAAGGGTTGTCCTTCAAAGGGCTGAGAAAAAGCTATAAAAAGAGCTGTGTTTGACTCCCTCAGGTGGCCAAAGGGGGAACTACAAGCAAGCCTAAAGGGCAGGGGAGCATTGCCACAGGCTATGTACTGTATGGCACGAGTCATCTCTAAGTGGAGAAGTGCAGGTCAAAAACCAGGCAATGATCTCAGAACTATTGTATGGTGCACTACAGTTCAGACTATGTATGTATGGGATCCCGTTCCCATCTGCCAAAGACACTCACAGTCCCTTGGAGGTGAAGGGCTGATGATAGTGGTCTTAGTCCGAATGAACGCTTTCTACTACGATGCTAGGTTTGTCCCGGGCTGGAGGGTTCTTGTTGATGTAGCTGTTCAAAGTCTTCTCCTGTAGAATAGGAGGCAGTAGAGATGGAAAGATCAAAGGAACAAACGTAATGTTTCTGCTCAGCTCAGCTCCTAGAGCCTATCTTGATCAGTAGCTGTTAGACCCTACTCTGAAATCAAGACCCCCAACATCCCAGGGATCTAGCCTACTGGCCCAGTTCCTTTCCCAGAGGATCCTGGTTTCCAAACAACCTCCTACAGTCAGTGGTTCCCAAACTGGGAGGCGTGTCTCCCAGGGGAGCCACCGAAACCAGCCAGGGGAGCCAATTAGTGCCATGGAATCTTAATTTAAGAGCTAGAGTTTATGCTCAGATAGTTCACGCTATTCCCACAAACACAATACTTGCCTCCACCAACTGGTGCCAGTGTTCGATGGGTTTCCGTGGATTTGCCAGCATCTCAGCCCAGTGGTCCCTCCCAGGACTGTCAGCATCGCTGCCCACTCGGCACATCCCAATTACTTCGTTGTGTCCAATGCTGCAGAGAGATGGAGATTATGATGGAGCAGAGCACAAAAAGGCAGAATGGGGGAAAAAGCTCAACGCTCAATTCAGCATCAGAAGAAATTATGCTATGTTATGAAATTATGCTATGCTATTTGCATCATCTATTGAATTTCAACTTTTGGACTGGAAGAGGCAGATCTGAACATTGGAAGGCAGACATAAAGCTCTGCAGGTTTTAGATGTTGAGATCCCCAACTTTGTTGTTTTTCAACAAATTTGCTCCTCTCAGTAGTTTTGCTTATTGTTGTCTTGGGTGGTAGTTTCTTTTATGAAAGGGGGCATGTGTAGCATAGGGATGGGGAAGAAAACAAAGAAGTTAAGTTTTCCCAGGAAACCAAAGAGGTGTCAATGAGGTGTCAATGAACAGCCCCAGAAAATTCAGCTACCACACAAGTGATCCCTTTCAAACCTAATAAGAGATGATGAAATCCAGGCTTTGACTCCCAGGATCCCACTCGGTACTCAGCTGCCCTTTCCTTCAGATAACTGGGGAATCAGGGTTCTCAGCTCCACTCTCCTTCCAGATCACTCTTCTATTGGCTCCCAACTCTGCATCCCTCTCAGAAAAAAACAAAACCAGGAATCCTTGGCCTGTTGGTTCCCTGTCCAGTGGCGTAGGAATGGGGGGAGGGGGGCGGCACGCCCCTGGGCAGCGGGCCAGAGGCCCCCGCACTAGGCAGCAAAGGGGGGGGGTGCTACGAAAACGGCGGCAGCTTTTTTCTGGCGCCACAGCCACGAAAGAGTCGCCTGCCCACCTAGTCTGTTAGTGGCCTTTTTCGGCCGAACAAACACTTGGGGGGGGGGCGTTTTGCAGCCGGAAAAGGCTGTGAACGTGACATCAGCCCTGGAGGGGGCGGGGCTAGTGATGTCGCCAGTGGTGCGCCACGGACTCCCGCCCCTGGCAGCAGGCAGCTGCCACCCCCCAGCCCCTTAGTGGCTAGTTACGCCACTCCCCCTGTCCTTAATGCTAAGTCCCACTCCCTTTTCAGAGAAGCTGGTCCTACCACCACCACCCTTTCTAACCACCCCTCCTTCTTGCCATTTATCTCTGCTTTTGTGGTCCCCCAATATTCTTTATACTCGGATCCTGAAGACCTCACGCCAGACCTATGGCCAGAATTCATGGGACACCTTTAATTTGGAGCATTTACGTATGCAGGAAACGCACTGGGGGGGGGCGGGGGAATCACTAAGCAGACGGGCCTTTTCTACATGGTGGAAAGAGGAAGGCCAGCTATCAATACAGAATATGGGGGGCTACATCCAGTCATCCCTGTGGTTCTCTTTGCTCCTTGGGGTTAGGGGCGTGTGCATGTCTCACCAATCATAATCCATGACCGCCAACGTGATGCTAACGTGCTCCATGCTGTCCTGGGGGATGTCGAAGACAAGGGCCTCGTTGTAACTGGGATTGAGCGTGTTCTTCTTGATGGATGTCTTGCGCTTCTTCAGCCGCCTCCCTTCACACATTAAGGATGCCTTGACATAGGGATCTGGAGACAGGGCGGATGAGGAGTTGGGGAAAGGGCACAGTCAACGTTGTGGGGAAGGCAATGCAAGCTAAACCTATACAACTTCTCCCCATGGTGCCTGCCTGCCTGCCTGCCTGCCACCTTCTCCCCACCCCTATCTGTGGATGGCACCATCTTGACTGCATTCAGCCTCTCTAGACCATGAAAAGATGAAAGCTATAGATCCCCTCTCCAGGAAAATGCACATAAATACATAGACACAGTATTCGTTCTGCACCTGTTTCACAGACCTGCTGAAGCCCATCCATGGACCTCAGGTAAAAAAAACCCTGCTCTGGACAGACCAGTGGTATGACTCAGTCAGTGTAAGTTGTATCAGAAGACCGCTTCATGGCAGTGTGCTAGGTGCTAACCAATAATGATAGGTGTGACAGTGAAGCCCAGTGTGCCCAACCCACTGTTTTGTTCCCACCAACCATCTGTGCCCCACCCTCTTCTTATCAACAGGACCAAATCCAGCCTCATCCACTATGGGTAGGCTTACCAGATCTCCAACAGGGACAGAGTGCCAGACCTTTAGGAGAAGGAATGTGGGCAGGTGTAGCTTGTTACACCTTAGAGCACAATCCCTAGGCATGTCTACTCAGAAGCAAGCCCCATTGTGTTCAGGACCAAATGCTCTAAGGGTTTAACAAGCTACACCTGCCCACATTCTTTCTCCTAAAGATCTAGCACTCTGTCCTGGCTGGAGATCTGGTAAGCCTAACTGGGTCACCCTCACTTACAATGGGACCAGTTCCATGCTAATGCACCATTCTCCTTCCTACCAAGAGCCATAGCCACCTAATCTACCACTTTCCACCATCTGCCCACTCCAACGTACATCTCACTTGCTCCTCCTGCCTCTCCCCACACTGAATGTCCATTGCACCATTCTCTGACGTCCATTACCCAACGCACTTCCGGGGCCCCACTCTAGGATGCTCACCCTCCTATAAATTCACCCTCTCATCAAAATCCAGAGCCCTCCTTTCCCCAGCGCTGCCCTCCCTGCTCACCAGAAAAGCCAGTCAGATCCATGGCTTTAAGGTTGGTGGCCTTGATGATGGTGACTGTGAGACGCCCAGCTGTGGGCAGGTAACAGAGGGAGAAATTCAGCTCCCCCAAATCTGCTTTTTCCTATGAGAGATGGGGAAAAGAAAAACAAACAAACAACGTGTGGTCAGAGTAATGTAAATAGGGCTGGGTGAAAATGTCTTGCACTTGACACTGCCCTTACCCAACAATTCACCAGCTGTTCCACCTTCCGCTCCCTGGATTCGAAAAGAGAAGAATGGTGCAGGAGAGGGGTGGGCTAGAGCACTAGCCCTCCTCTCCTCCATACTTCCTCTTCTGCTCCATAACTCTCTTTCCTTTGATTTCAAGAAGTGGGAGAAGGACGATGAAGAATGGCAGCAGCTGGCAGGTGCCCGTCTGTCCCGCAAATCCGGCACTATCTTAGCTGATAGCCTCAATTTTTCTCATGGATAGATTGGCCCTGGGTTCAAGGCCCATAATAAAAGATCTCTTAGGGAAGGAAAATGCCCAGAGAAAAGGAAGTTGGTTTCTGGCATTGTCAGTTAACACAGTAACTTAGGATGTTGGCACCACTAGCATCCATTCTGACTACACTGGGTGTGGGCAACAGGGAAGCTTGCATCTCCCTTAGCTACTGCTGGGGATATTTTAGGGAGCCCTGTCATGCCGTTTGAGAGCCATGACACCTGAATCCACCCCGAGGTGGGGTACTAGGGGTATTCCGCTCCCCAGATTTTTTTTTAACATATTCATAGGCAGCTTTTTCTCCTTTACAGTCCACAACGTTGCTCACAACAAATAAAATTCATAAACACAGGAAATCATCACAAACAGACATAAAAAAACCAACAAGAGACTCATTAAAAAATAAACACAATAGAAGCAGATAAGAGCCAAAAGGGATGAAAACCCAAAACAAAAACACCCAGCCAGCAACTGACATTACCGATGATGATTCATGAAAAGTCCCAGCGAGGAAGGAGGTTTTAAATCTGGCACCTAAATCGTCTAGGGAGGGCTTTTCAGAAACACAGCCCCATCACCAAGATGGGTCAAGGAAGCCTAACCTCAGGGGCAGGTGGCCCCCAGGAGCAGGAGGAAGACTTCCATCGGAGATCTGAATAACTCAGGGGCGGTCAACCTTTCAACGTGAATGCTCCTGGACCTTTAATGGTTGTGTAGGTGAGGAAATGGTTTCAGCAGGTGCAGCTGCTTTAGCAGCACCATCAGCACTTGCAGCTGCCAAGATTCTGTCTTCTACACAACTCTTAAGAATGCAGAGGCCCTCATGGTGGAAGGTTGGCCACCCCTGGAATAACTGGTTGGTTTGTATGGGGGAAGGCCGTCCTTCATGGGGGATGGGACCACTGCTCAACAGTCAAGCACTAGCTTTGCATGCATAAGGTCCAACTTTTCATCCCTGGCAGCTGCAGGTAAGGCTAGCAAAGAACTACTGTTGGCCAGTGAGTGCAGACAATGTCAAGCTAGATGGGCCAATGGCATGACTCTGCATAACAAACATGTTCAGGTACCCAGTCCCAAGCTATTGAGAGCTTTAAAAATGAAAGCAACTTCCTTCTCCCCCATCCCAAAATTAACATGAAGCAATGGCACTGCAGGCCTCCCTTGATTGTTTTACCTGTGAAAACATACTGCCCCATCCAAAGTTCAAACTCATAATACACCTACCTGTTTCTTAAGCTTCCTAGCCTTTCCTAAGCCTCCAGCCCTGCATCAAATGAGTTAATGTTTTCCCATTAAAAAAGACAGAATTTTAAAAAAGATTACCGTAAGCATCCAACAATATAGCACAGTAATATACCACAAACATTTTTCTAAAGCCCCTGTAAGACTATCATTATTATAGTTTTAAAAATTTATACCTCGCCCTATTCTCCAAGGATTCAGGGAGGCTTGCAAATAAAAATTTAAACAATACAATATAAAACAATACAATATGTGGCTCATCAGTCATCAAGGACGCAGGTTTTCCACCTCAAGGAGAACCAGGCCTCAGAGTAAAGAACAAGGTGGCTATAAACCCAAATTCTCTGAATGGCAATGAGGGGGGAGGCTGCACCTGTGCTACTTCTACCTACCATAAGGTTGTTAAAGGTTTGGCAGCCTTGTCAGGGAAAAAACATGAGGGACCACCTTAGAGGGGTGGTGGGTTGTGGTTTCCACTCAAATTCTCTGAATGGCAATGAGGGCCACTTGCAGATTCATCCATGGGGAATGTTTGGTGTGGGAGTGGAAACCACAACCCATGACCCCTCTAAGGTGGTCCCTCATGTTTCTTTCCTGACAAGGCTGCCAAACCTTTAACAACCTTATGGTAGGTAGAAGTAGCACAGGTGCAGCCTCCCCCCTCATTGCCATTCAGAGAATTTGGGTTTCTCCCAAATTCAAGTGGTTCTCCCTCCCCTTGCTGTCGGTCCAGGGAACATCTCCCATGGGGCTGTTCCATGGGTTTAATACTGAAGAGAAGGGGGGCGAGGGAGGCCAGGAATCCCAGATAGGGAAGGAGGGGGGATGGAGAGGGTGCCAATTCTCCCCATGTTACCAGGCGCTGCCTTGTTTCCTGCGTGAATATTTTATGCCCTTTTACCAGCTCAATCCCATTTGCAGCCTCATCAATAGTAATGAAGCTTTCCCCTCCTCTCCCTCTCTCCCCACCCCGCCAGCCCTTTGGTCTGCTTTGCCAACTTGCTCGTTATGGGGCAGACGAGGGCTCTGCTGGCTGCCAGCCAGGTCAAACCCCACAGGGACCCAAAGCTGAGAGAGAGAGAGAGAGAAGCGGAGGTGGGGGAAGCATGACAGGGCATGGACTGTCTGAAAGCAAGATGGGATGGCTGATGAAGGAGCAAGAGAGGGGAAGAATTTGCCCCTCAGTGGCATGGGGTGGGGGCAGGGCCGGCCCATCCATGAGGCCAACTGAAGCGGTTGCCTCAGGTAGCAGATTGGAGAGGGGCTCTCATCTCTGTCCACTTACTTGCTTCCACTGCTGCTCCTCCCACTCCCTGGATTGGAAAAGGGAGAGGAGGAGGAAATGTGGAGAACCTTGGAGAGTGGGAGGAGGAGAGGCTGGCTGGCACATCATTGGGTAAGGGGGGGGGCAGCATTTGGCATGCCACTGCAGACATCAGGAAGTCCTGGGCCAGCCCTGGGTGGGGAGCAGGGGCCACAGCCTTGACTTAGACTGGGCCCATGAGATTGGCATTGATGCCACAAGCTGGGGGTGGAGCCTTTTAGCACATGTCCACATGCATCACCCCCAAATCTCGATAGTGTGCCAAATTTGGAGTCTTGGCCAAAGGACCCACTCCCCTTATTATCCATCCAGATAGCAAACCCAGGTTTGAGTTTTGCAAGCAAAATGGGGCCACCCCAAAATCAGGTAGTGGCTTCTTCTACATACTCAAGGGACTGCGTAGGCATGCAGAAATACAGACATTTGTACTGTGTACATTAAAAGAAAAATATAGTAAACCCCCCCCCCCAACACAAAACACATCGCACAGCCTGATGCAGACTGAGCATGCTCAGTGGGTCCCCAGAAACCTTGAAATGTTGAGGGGACAGTTGTCAAATAAAACTGCAGGGAGGGAGGGAGGGAATCAGCTTGCCTTTAACAGCTGGAGACGGGGATCAGTGTTGGGCAGATGCCCCTAGTGTTAATAATGAGCAACGTGCCCATGTTCATTTCCTCCTGTAAGAGTTTCCTCATCTCCAGCCCATCGCAAGCATGCATAGGCCTCAGGGTGGCAGCCAATCCCAATGAAGCCACTGAAAATCCAAGCATAATGAAGGGTGTGTGTGTGTGTGTGTGTGTGTGTGTGTGTGTGTGTGTGTGTGGCGGCGGCGGCAGCAGCAGCAGCAGGCGATGCATGACCAAAACCCCTCCCCTGCTACCCCCCAAGGCCACCAATCCCAAACCCCACACAGTAGCCTCCACTTGGGCCGTATCAGCTGCTGTCTCCATTGACAAGTCCTGCGTCAGAGCAGAGTCCTGTGGAAAGCCCTCTGCAATGACCCAGTCCACACGTGCAAGTCCAGCAATGAGTGGGTGAACTCGTTTTGCGCAGAGGAACTCGCACCTCTTTAAAGAGCTCACAATGTAACTACAGTGCATCTCCAGGTTTGCCAACATAAAAAAGAACGCCACATGTCTCTTTACTCCTGCTCTCCGCTTTGCGTGTTCCTTCCAGTTATTGCTGGAGAAGGATCTGAGAAACTGCTAGGTTTCACATTTTCAACAGTGGAGTAACAGCCATGTCTGTTTCTTTGTCCCAGTGGCCCTCAGAGCAAAGTGAAATCTGTCTTGCACCTAGCCACAGATAATCTAATTAAGCTGACATAAAGCCTCCCACACTCCATTTCAAGGCTATTATAAACTGCACATTTGGCTCCCCCCTTTTTTTCCCCCATTTTGTTCAACTTTGTCTCTCCCCAGCTGGTTTGCTGAATACCGAGCCTAAAGAAGCATTCTGGAGAACTCGGAAGCTGACTGACCTTCTTTAGGATATATAAGGTGCTCCTAATAAGAGATTTCCTTATGGCAGTGGTTCCCAAACTGGGAGGCGTGGCTCCCAGGGGAGCCACGGAAACCAGCAAGGGGAGCCGCGGAGTACCACAGAATCCTCTCAGAAAACAGTGCAATGCCAATTGGCAGGCATCAACATAATGTAATGGGGAGCCATGGCCAATGGTCAAGGAAGCTGCAGGTCGAAAAAGTTTTGGGGAACACTGCCTTATGGGCTATTATTGCACATTAAACAAGAACAACAACAGCTCACTGGTTAAATGCATGCTTTGCATGCAGAATGTCACGGGTTCAATCTCCAGCTAAGGATTTATGGTAGGAGTTACTGGGAATATGCCTGGCCTGAAACCCAGAAGATCTGCTACCAGTCAGAGTTGACAGTTTCGAACCAAATGGACCAATGGTCAAACCCAGCAGGTGGCAGCTTTGTGTACTCGCTTCTGGGGTTGCCACCTTAAATTTGACAGGTGAAGATTTCCTCACACAACAGTACACTGGAGGGGAAAGCATCACCTGTCAAACTTCAGCCTGCCACAAACAAGTTCAAAATGCTACGTTCAAGACAACCAAAAATCCTCCCCAAACTGCAAAACGGCCCATCAAAAAAATAAATAAAAAATTGCTAGAATGAAGAGCAATCATTGCCAGAGGACATTTTCAGCACACATATCTTACTTATCTCAATCATCATCACCACCATGACCTCAGTAAGCATAACATAGCAACAAAAATATTTTTTTCTGGTGCTTTGGAAGTGAGACCTATTCTTGGGTATATTTGGGGTGCTGGTTCAAAAAAATGGCATCGGTTTTGCCCTATCAGTTCCAGTTTTGGAGATATGGCATAGCCACCTTATAAGTAAGTCTCCCTGTATTCAATGGGCTTTGCTCTCATGCAAGTCTGCATCGGATTAGTTTTGGGCTGGCTGCGTCGGAGGGCAGCCAGAACATATGTCTGCCAGAGTATAAATCCCTCCCTGCACCTTCCTCTCCTCCCCACACTCATAAACCACAGCCTGGTTTAAAGGAAGGAAGGGAGAAAAAGGCAGTATCAGATTTCAGTTCCAGGAACCCAGCGAGAGATTAATACTTAGCATTTATTATGGAGCACGTTTTTTTTTAGTCCTCAACATGTCACACATCCATGTTCTCACTCATCCTTACAACAGCCTTGTAAGGGAGGCTAGTACGTGAGAAACTGCCAAGAGGGTTTTGTACTAGTTCTGTTCTTAGGAATGAGCAACACAGAAACAGTGGCATATTCTTCTCTTTAGAGTCAAGCCTGTACCATGACCCCTCCTCGGTTTAATGTCTCTACCTGAGCTGAGGTGGAGGCTACAGCTGGCCTGTGCAGGCTGCCACCAAGGCCTTATCCTTGCCAGCGCTCTAGGTAGAAGCAGCGATGTTTAACATGCTCCTTGCTTCGTTTTATTTTTGTTAATAAGATATGGATAGCTTACCCATTTGTCTTTAGAAAGAGACCCCTCCTCCCACCCAGCAGCTAAGAAATTTTAAACATTTAAGCATTAAAAAAGTTCAAACACACACACAAAAACACACACATCAAACAAGGGAACCAGTTAGCAACCATAACAAGCTGTGCACGAGGCTGCCCGTTTGGAAGTGTGAACAGGTACACAATTCAGCCGCCCACTAGGGGTGCCATCTGGCACCTGTGGGTCGGACCACATTACTCCAGTGCTTTTCGATCTGCACCAGTTAGCTTGGGTTGGCCCAAGACCTCCTGATGCCTGAGGCGGCATGCCAAGTGCTAAGCCCCTTACCCAATGATGTGCCAGCCTCTGCTCCTCCCACTCTCCAGTGTTCTAGCTCAGCACTCTCCTCCTCTACAAATTTCCTCTTCCTCTCTGTCCTCCTCTTCCTTTTCCAATCCGGGCAGTGGGAGGAGAAGGAGCAGTGGAGGCAAGTAGGTGGACAGAGATGGGTGCCTCTCACCAACCTGCTACCTGAGGTGACTGCTTCAGTTGGCCTCATGCATGGGCCAGCCCTGCGGTTAGCAGTGTACTTCTGTGTACAATTCAGAGCGTTGGTCACTACCCTATGTGGCATGGGACTGTGAAGAAGGATCACCAGCTCGTCCACTGTGTTTGTTCATCGGGGTCTTGCTCCACGTCTCATTATTGCTCCATATTGGTGGGTCAGAGCCAGCACCAGGTTACTGTGGGCCCTGGGGCAAAGCCCAGCCTTGGACCCCCAGTCTGCCCCCTGATAATGCATTGGGAACTATGTCAGGGTTCAGCTCAGGTGGGTCCTTTGATGGACATTGGCCCCTTGGCCAATTAGGTTAGGCCCAACCTGCTTAACTTCCGAGCGGGGATGCAGGGCAGAGCCTTCTCAGTGGTGGCACCCTAATTGTGGAACTCTCTCCGTCACAAGGTTTGCCTGAGCCCCATGCTGCCAATTTTTAAGTGCATGTTGAAAAAGTCCCAAAACACATACCTTTTTTTCCCTTGGCATTTTATTGATTTATGAAGTCTTGTCCTTAGGCAGCTTTGCTGTGGCTTAAAGTGCTCCATATTTTCATCTTAAATTGTTTCTTCTGTTTTGCTTCTGCCATTTCTGTTGTTTTATTATATTAAAATTTCTATTTATCATTGTATTTTGTTGTACATAAGACACAATATGTTTATTACATTTCAGAACAATAAAAAATGCTAGCTGCTTTGATTGTCCTTTTGATGGGACAAAAAAGCAGGATATATAATAAATAGAATGAATGAAATCAGCTAAAGTAAACATATCACTATCATGTCACCCATTCCTCCAGCTCTCAAACACTTTATGAAAGTGCTATGTCTTTGCAGCACGGTGACAAGTTAACAATGATGGGGCTTGGTGGGCCTCACTTAGGAGACCATTTCACAACTGCAACAACATGACTGAGAGAGCCCTACACTGCATAGCAGTCCCCCATATCTGAGATGATGCCGGGGGAATAGGACAACAAGGAGAAGGGCCTCTGATGTTGATCTACAGCAGTGCTTCTCAATTTTTTTCTCTCATGCCCCCCCTATGAAGAAGAAAAAATTTCGCGCCCCCCTAATATAACTAATGCAATGTAACTAATGTAAAGGGGGGCTCGTTGCAATAGTTAGTGTGTATGCTTTGCGCCACTTATCTTGATTGTAGGAGCCTCCAGTGACTATCTAGTTCACCGACGATCTCCTAGGAGCGCTTTGCAGAGTTCACGCATGCGCAAGACGACGATGTTGCCAATCGTCGTCTTGCGCATGCGTGATTCACAGCGTGAACTCTGCAGAGCGCTCCTAGGCGCGTTACAGAGTTCGCGCCAGGGAGCAGAGGAACGATCTGCTCCCCGGAAGAGATCGTTGGTGAACTAGATCGTCGCTGGAGGCTCCTACAATCAAGATAAGTGGCGCAAAGCATACACACTAACTATTGCAACGAGCCCCCCTTTACAGAGCCTCGCGCCCCCCCTGGGGGGCGCGCCCCACTATTTGAGAACCGCTGATCTACAGTAAGTCAGGGGTGGCCAACCTTCCACCATGAGGGCCTCTGTGTTCTTAAAGAGTTGTGTAGAAGACAGAATCTTGGCAGCTGCAATTGCTGACGGTGCTGCTAAAGCAGCTGCACCTGCTGAAATGCCCTCACCTAGACAATCATGAAGCCGCTGTGGCTTAGGGAGCCATGGTAGCTTAGTGATTAAGATGCTGAACTGCAGACTGGAAGGTAGGCAGGACAGCAGTTTGAGACCTGACCGAGTGCTGCGTGACAGTGTGAGCTACCGTCTTCGGCCCCAGCTCCTGCCAACCTAGCAGTTCGAAAGCAAGAAATTGCAAGTAGAGTACTAGGTAATGCCTCGGTGGAAAGGTAACAACGTTCCGTGTGAATCGGCGTTGAGTCATGACCACATGACCACGGAAGCGTCTTCGGACAGCGCTGGCTCTTCGGCTTTGAAACTGAGATGAGCACCGTAATGACTAGCTTTCGAACAAGGAGAACCTTTACCTTTTTATACAACCATTAAAGGGCCAGGAGCATTCATGTTGGCCACCCCATCCAGGTTGGCCACCCCTGATCTTAGTGGTCAGGCAAGTGCATTTGGGTGCAGATGGTCGGGTCCTAAGACATCCTGGTCTCTTTGAGTTCAATGGATCTTACGCTCAGGTAAGTGTGCATAAGACTGCATCTAGGATAAAATCTTTATAGGATTTAAGGGTCTTAAAAGGTCAAAACCGCATACAGGATATGCGCTATAAGATGGTACTTGACACCAATCAGGCTGAACAAAATCTTTCAGACCAACAACAGGCGCAAAGACGGGAAAGCGCGACGCAAATCAAGCCGTCTTCCTACATTTATGGTGGAACTGCAACCAGATCCAAACTGTCTGGTCCCAGATTTGCAGATTATCTCACAAATTATCGGGCTCAATCTTGTTCCTGATCCAGTTTTGCAGAATTGCCTCGATGATAATCAGCAACAAACCGTCTCGATGGCTGATTGTCAGCTCGTTATTGGCAGCGAAAACCGTGACCGTTGCTAGACGCTAGAGATCTGCAGCTTTGCCTACAATCTCAGAATGGTTAATTAAGGGCTCTTGAGACCGCTGAAGCGGACAAGCTGACGGATGGTGTTCAGCAAAGGAATGGTGATCAGTCCCCAGCTTTTATAACAGAGAAATTGACTCTGCTCCTGATTTATTGGAACAACACAAATGTAATTTCATTGCTTTGGAATGAAATACCTTTTCTGACTGGGTCTTTGCATAATCCTGCTTAATCATAACAACTACAGCAAACCCACCCACCTCTCCACTAACTGGGAAAGAGACGCCAGTTAAGTGGGGTTTTTCTTATATTTAGCAAGAACCATCTTTCTATTGCCTTTGCTGTGTAAACCGCGTTGTGATTCTTAAAAATTGTTATTTATATACCGCTTTTCAACATTTTAATAATAATGATGATGATGCTAATAATAAAAGATCAAAACCACATGTGCTATCCAGTTGCCTTCCCAGCATGCGCTTCAACACTGTGCTGCAGGGCTTTTCGGCAATCTGCATGCCCTAGAGCAGTGTTTTTCAACATTTTTTCTCCTGATGTACCACTTCTCATGTTCTGATTATGTTAAGTACCACAAATGCCTAAAATTCCAAACACTTTTAGGGGTAAATCCCTAAAAGACTGAATCATATTGTGAAAAATAATATATTCATGCTGTGAATATTATTGTGAGAAGAATGTACAGCGGGACCTCGGTATCTGTGGGGGTTCCGTTCCGGACACTCCCACGGATACAGAGTATCCGCAGATACCGGGTTCTGTGCTAGGAAGGTTGTTAAAAGTAGAAAAAAAAGGCCCCCAATACCCATTTTTACCTTTGCACGGGCAAATCGTGCAGTTTCCAAGCCGTTGCAGGGCTTTTTCAAGCTGAATTACCCACTTCCGGGTCATACGAAGGCTCTCCTCCCAGGTTTGCCCCAGAATACATCCTGGAGCAAGGCTGGGAGAAGAGCCTTTGCATGACCCGGACGTGGGTTTCAGCCCTGTGCACAGGCTCCTAGTTTCTAAAAATAGACACAGCTCAGTCCTTAACCTTGCTAAGCCAAAACATTTCCCTGATAGCACATTTAGGCTCTTGGAGCCTTCCTGAGGCCTGAACTGCCTTCAGGACTTCAGTATCATTGTGCTTGTGGATCGGTCCCTTCTCTCCTCTTCTCCTCACCCACCCACATCACAGTTTCCAGCAGGAACATCCACACAGTCTTACTGCTCCTCTCCTTGGTTCCACTGTCCCAAACATCGCCAGCTGATTTCTTGGAACTCAGGAACATGATCATGATCAGTGACAACTGCATTCAACTAAGAGAGTGTTTAGGACTCTAGGAGGTGTGGGGGGGGGGCAGGAGAGAGGCAGTGGCTACAGGTCTGGATTGGGGGCAATCAGAAGAGAAACCATTGGAGGTGGTGTATGTGGGGGAAGTACAGGTTTGAGAGGAAGGGGGGGGAAATCAACTGCCTTGCACCTGACTGCCCTAATTAGCCACCCACTTCATGAATAACAAACCCAGCTAAAAATATGCAGAGGGGAAAAAGTCTATTTGTGCCGACACCTCTTTAAAAGAGAGAGCTGGAGCTCAAGGGAGCGGATGGCAGGGGGGGATGGGAGCTGGGAGAAGCTGGCAGGTCAGTGGGCGGAAGGATGCTAGAGAGAAGGGGACCTACGTGCCTGCCTTTCTCTAGGCCAGGGGTTCTCAACCCCTTCCCAGCCGAGTACCACCTCCGGTGCCACTCTCCTGCTGCGTACCACCGGAAGTGACTGGCAATGACATTATCGCCAGTTACTTTGGGGTTTTCAGAGGCCTGAAAACGCAGGTAGGAGGCTCTGGTGGGTGGGGGTCTTTCTCAGCATTCCCAAGAGGCTCGGCCAACATGCCACCAAAAGCGCCGCGTCAAAGTGGGGTTCCTATGGTCTGGTGGTCCGAGTACCACCAGCAGTCGGACGAAGTCCCACTGGTGGTACTAGTACCACTGGTTGAGAACCCTGCTCTAGGCTCTCCTCTCTGTTGCCACAAGCGCCCCCATCTCTCTTTTGACGCTCTCAGCATGTCTTGCTGGCTTTCTTCCTCACGAACCACTTCCATCCCGATCAGGCCCACCTAACTCCCCCACTCAGTCCTTACTGCTTCACACCCACGTGCTTTTATATGCACATTGTTCACTATAGTTTCTCTAGCACTATTAAGTGCGCAAAGCATTTCTCTGATCTATCTGATGGGTAACTTTGCGAGACAAGTCACCCTCAGGGCCAAACTGCATGTGATGTAGGAAAGCTTAGGATCTTATCTTTCAACTTTTTTAAAAACTTTAAAACGATTGTGCGGGACCCAAATTCAATTCGAACAGCAGTGCTGGGCACGTGTTGGGGGGCAGTGAAGGCTTTTCTCCATCACACACTCATCTATGAGTTCTTCTCATAGAACAATATCTGTAAAAGCCCCGTGGGGTTTATGACTAGCCTACCGATGTAAACCGCCTCGAGTCTGTAGAGAAAGGCGGTATATAAATACCCAAATAAATAAATAAATAAATAAATAAATAAATAAGCAAGCAGGCACGGGGTGGCATTAGATCGGGAAAGTGTGAAACCGCCTCTCCCCATGTGTTGTGGATGCTCCCCCCAACTGCTTTTTGCCACTTTTACAGCTGTCTTAGTGGCCTTCAGTGTAACCACTGCACGGTCATTCCAGAGCAATTTCCCCGTCCCACTCAGGCAGTTCACCCTTAGCAGATGACGGCATCACATGCCTTTAGATCAGGGGTTCTCAACCTGTGGTATGAGTACCCCTAGGGGTACACGGACCAATGGCAGGGGGTACGCCAGAACCTGCCCCTTACTGGCATCAATCAGTAGTTAATTACTTGTTAATTAGAACTTAAATGCAATCCCCGTCTGTCTGTCTGTCTGTCTGTCTGTCTGTCTGTCTGTCTGTCTGTCTGTCCATGTCTCTCTCTCTCTCTCTCTCTCTCTCTCTCACACACACACACACACACACACACACACACAGTTAAGACTTTTTCACATTTAAAATTGTTTTAGTACTTTTTATTTAATGATTCATTACCTAATTAATTGATTAATCCAATTAATTAGCAGGGGTACTTCAGAAAACTGGACAGTGATAGGGGGTACCTGGGCCTCCAAAGGTTGAGAACCCCTGCTTTAGATCATTCCCTGGGCTGTTATTTGTACTAGTGGTTCTTGGGTTGAACCTGTACTGGGTTGCTTTCATTATGATTCCTGGTTGAGTTATACCTGATGGAAGCAGGAGCTATTCCAAGAAAGTACTGACAAGAATACGCATAAGTTGTTCCATCATCCCCCAACCAACAGTGAAGACTCTTTCACCATCTGCTTGTTGACATTTCACTTTTGCTACTACACAGAATTGCACTCTGAGCGACTGGGCTGGCCAGTGGTTTTTCTGGACTGCATGGATGTCAACTAGCACAGCTCCCTGAGGGGGGTCTCGACCAAATGGATTTAAACACAGAAAATGTGTCAAAATAGCATGCGGTATAGTCCTTCCCAAATGAACCACTTCAGACTGCAGGCTGGAAATGGCATGTTGGAATGATTTTGCATGTGACGTGGTTTATTACATGAGATATACTGTATTGGTCTGAGTATAAGACTCACTTTTTTCTCATAATTTAACTTTTTAAACTAGGGGTGCGTCTTATAATCAGGCTGTTGCAATTTAATGCCAGTGAACCAAACTTTAAGGGTGCGTCTTATAATCAGGTGTGTCTTATACTCGGGACAATACGGTACTTTAAAAAAGTAAGGAAACTCAAGGTTGTCAGGAGTTCTTTGATCCATTTTGCGCACATAGGATACACCCAGTCCTCGTAATAACCTAGGCCAGGGGTTCTCAACCACTTCCTGGCCGAGTACCACCTCCGGCGCCACTCTCCTGCTGCGTACCACCAGAAGTAATTCGCGATGACATCATCGCCAGTTACTTCTGGGTATTCAGAGGCCCGAAAATGCAGGTAGGAGGCTCTGGGCGGGTGGGAGGGCCTTTCTCAGCATTCCCAAGAGGCTCGGCCAAAGCCAGGAGCCTCTCAGGAGTGAAAACGCACCACTGAAAATGCCACGTCAGAGCGGGGTTCTGGTGGTCCAGCGGTTTGAGTACCACTAGCAGTCAGCCGAAGTACCACTGGTGGTACTAGTATCACTGGTTGAGAACCCCTGGACTAGGCAGTTCTGTAATTGGGCTGGCAGCTCTCCAAGATGATAGCTTTTCACGGGGACAACTTACTATGTTCAGGGTTGGCCCTTCCATGAAGGCCACTAACGCAGCTGCCTCCACTCCCCCTCCTTCTCCCTGGATTTGAAAGGGAAGAGGGAAGTGTGGAGATGAGAAGGCGGGACACAGCAGAGGCACTCTCCTCCACACTTCCTCTTCCAGCCCATTCTCCTCTTTCTTTTTGAATTCAGGGAGTGAGAGAAGGAAGAGTGGCGCCACAAGGTAAGGGCCACTTTAGAGGCGTTTCTGCGGTAGGGGCGGTACTGTAAGTCGCGCCTCATCCTAGTACCATGTTTACAAACCGGAACGAGGAGGCCCCGCCCCCTCGCCGTCGGAGCCATTCCGCGCAGCGAAGGCGACGGGCAGGGAGTCGCCTTCGCTGCGCGGAATGGCTCCGACGGCGAGTGGGCGGGGCCTCCTCGCTCCGGTTTGTAAACATGGTACTAGGACGGGGCGCGACTTATGGTACCGCCCCTACCGCAGAAACGCCTCTGGGTCACTTCAGATATGCTGCCTTAGGTCTCAGGAGATTTGGGCTAGCCTTAACTGTGCTGGGTTGGCTGGAGTTAAATCTTTGGTTTGTTGGGTTCAAGCATTGAATTATTGGGTTAGACAAGCCTCCACTTAATGCTCTTAAGAGAACATTTTAGCAAGGAAAAAGGGGGCTTTGGGGAGAAACAAAGTGTACTATGAATCCTCCTCCTGATTTGTGCCTGTTCACAGCCCCACTCAACTACCATTTCCACACTATTTTATTTTTACAAATTTGTTTCCTTCTTCGGAACAGCAATGACATCATGTAGCAGCCCATCAGATTGGGCTACATGGTGATTTCATTGAGGACAAATAAAGTGAGGACAATACTCCCTGCATCAGGATGGGAGGAGAATCCTGTTGTCCTGTCCCTCCCCCCTTTGAGCTCCTCCAAAATTGGCAAAAGTGGTGCATTTTTTTCCATCGGAGGTGAAGATGCTTGTGAGAAGCACCCTTCCCCCATGTTGGCTCAGCCCTAGTTCCTGAAATATTGAGACCATTGCAATGGTTGGGCTGAATTGCTGCAGGAACCAATTTAATTGATGGACCAGGCTGACTGCACTGGGTAAAAATGCTGAGTTGCTGGACTGACAAATTAAGCTGACAAACTTCCACGCGGTGGCGTTCAATCATTTAGTGCTTAGTAGGGCTGGGCAGACTCACTGGTTTGACTCGGTGCCTGTGGATGGGATCCCATTGGAGGCGATCTGCTTGCCCCCTCCCGCTGACATCGTAATCGCCCCCCCCCCACTCACCGAACTGGCTTCTATGATGTCTCTCCAAAGAGGCGCGTCGCTGTCCCGTTCTGCAAGCTCCAGCAGGTTGTCCAGCACAACTTGGCCAATGAGGTCATGACGGGAGAAGCGGTCAAAATCGTAGACGCTGAAGTGCAGCTTGCGCGAGGGCAGTTCAGCAAAGGGGACGTTGAAGTTAAAAGTCTCGTTGAAAATAGGGTTCAGCGTCTTGCGATGCACTTTAGTCTGGAACTTCTTCTTCCGGTCGGGCAGCAAGTACATTTTCACGTAGGGGTCTGAGAAACCATTGGCATCTTTAGCGGCCAGGTCCAGGGCTCGGAGAATCCTCACGACCAGCTGTTCAGTGCCATAGGCATAGCGGAGGGAGAAGCTCAACCGCCCACAGCTCGGCGCCTCTCCTTTCTTGGAGTCCGATTCGCCTGAGCGCTGTTTGTACAACTCTGGTTTGATCTGGCCAATGCTGGTCACTTGTTCCACCTTCTCCTCCCCTCCGTGGACCCCGGTGTCTGGGCTGCTTAACTGCTGGGTCACAGGGCGTGGCAGTGTATTGAACCTGCAGAAAGCAAAGGAATTTTAAAACCAGCGGGTTGTGCACCAGACAGCTCCATCGCAAGGGGGGGGGGGGCTCTGATGTACCCGGAACAAAAATGAGGCCAGATGAGCATCTCAGCTTTCATGTTCAGTACAGCTGCAAGAATTTATTTCTTGTTTCCCCCCCCCCCATCCCTCTCTATTCTAAAACAGAAACACAGAAAACAGTGTGGCTAAACTACCATCATGAAGACAATATTCAACAAAACCACCACCACTGAAACTACAACAGCAAAAAGGTAAAAATCCAACTAGCTGCAAAAAACAAGCAGTCCGATCTCCGATATCAGTGGCTGCGAGGGAGGGCTACTGGCCTTTGTGTCCTGCTTGTGGGTTTTCCAGAGGCATCCAGTGGGCCACTCAATGAATTAATGAATGTGTGTATAATCAATGAATCTAAACCGACAATGCAATCCTATACATGTTTACACATGTCTTCTGAGAAGTCCCATTATGTTCAATGGGGCTTACCCCCAGGAAAGTGTGCCTAGGATTGCAGCGTATCATTACAGAGTGTATCCTGTGTGAGATACATAGACTTGAGGTGCCTTGGGCCTGATCCTGATACAGCAGGGCTCTTCTTCTGTTCTTAATATCGCAATCCTATCCAACATACGCCACCGGTGTAACTCAGCTCAATCCTATCCAACTTACGCCACCGGTGTAACCCAGCGGTGCAGCGAGAACAAGAGGCCCCAGAACGGAAAGGGGATTCAAATCCCCTTTGAATCCCCCTTTGGAGAGGATTTGAATCCCCTTTCCGTTCTGGGGCCTCCCGTTCTCGCTGCACCACTGGGTTACACCGGTGGTGTAAGTTGGATAGGATTGCGCTGTTAGGCTGCAATCCTAGACACACGTTCCTGGGGGTAAGCCCCACTGAACACAATGGGACTTATTTCTCAGTAGGCATGTGTAGACATGCATAGGATTGCATTGTAAGTTTAGATTCATTGATTATACTATTCTATTCTATTTTTGATAGACTAAAATGCACCTCCAGGTAAGAGGGGGCAAGAGCCTAATCTGAAATCCCAGAGAGCTACTGCTAGTCAGGGTCGACTCCTGCACTGCCCATACCCCCAGTGCTCATCCTTATGCCCCCATCCTTCCCTTTCTTCCACTCACCTAGGGGTGGGTGCCAAGCTTGCTACTTGCTGGTGGGAGTGGGCATTGGGGATATTGCCCTCCTTGGTGCTAGTTTGGCCTTCCACAGGGAGGTCGGGTGAGGTCTGGCTGACCTTGAGGTTGGCCTCGGGGTAGGAATCCATGTCCAGATAGGACCTCTCGGGCATCTCAGGACCCAGTTCCACCCGCTCAGCCAGAAGGTCCCCGAAAGGCGAATGATGGAGGTGAGCATGGAGGGGATGCTCCTTGCGTTGGGTTTGTGAAGAGGAGCCTTTATCCCGCCAAGGGATCCAGCAAAGCTTCCATGAGACAAAGAGGGAGACACCCAGCAGCACGATTCCACAGAAGGTCACGATCACCGACAGGAGACTGACCAAAATTTCTGGAGGGGGAAAGTGGAGACAGAGATACCATCGTGGAAGGGCTGCATCTGTGCATCAGCATCTTCACATACCCCCCCGTCAGGTCCACTGGTGGCGCCTTCCGTCCCCTCTATCTGGATGGAGGAAGAGTCCAGGCCATCAAAGGATGTGAAAGAATTTTGATCTTGACCAATAGCAGCAACTTCTGCCACTTGCCCTCCCTCAGGGAAGCGTCTGGAACTTTGGCTATGTACTGTTGGGGGTCAGAAGTGGCTGCCATACAGTATCCTGCCCCCTCCAACCCACATGCATCCCTATTATATTGTGTAGATTTTATTGGAAGCTGCTTTAGGAGCCAAGCTTGACTGAAAAACAGGCAATAAAATCCTCCTCCTGTGTATTAATTCTTTCCTGTTCTGACAAAAAGTGTGGGAGGACGATGGGCGAGGAACAGGGCAGGAGTTACACTAAATCCCAGGCCTCCTATATACCCCTCTGGCAAAGAGACATGCAGTGCAATCCTATCCAACTTACACCACCGGTGTAACCCAGCGGTGCAGCGAGAACGGGAGGCTCCAGAATGGAAAGGAGATTCAAATCCCCTTTCAATCCCCCTTTGGAGGGGATATGGATCCCCTTTCCATTCCGGGACCTCCTGTTCTCGCTGCACCGCTGGGTTACACGGGTGGTGTAAGTCGGATAGGATTGCGCTGACGGTCTCCTCTGCCACAACCCTTCCCCCCACCCATAAATTCCCCCAGTAATGACATTTTAAAAAAAAAAAGTGTATCAGACTTTCACTCCAGTGGGATCCAACATGCATACTGGTTCCTGACTCGAAGCGATTACCAGGGGGACCCAGGCACTTTCAGACTTTTTTTTTTCTACAATAATGAGGACTAGAAATTTGATTATTTTAAAAACACAATAAGAGCACAGATTGCCTGAAGCCTGCAGGATTTTCCAGATGAAGTTGGAGGGCTTCTTCTTCACAATTTGCAGGGCAAGAGTAGGCACCACCATCCATTCGCCTTTTGCTTGCATGCCGACACAGACAGTGGCAACTCATGAACCCAGCACCAAACTGGTCACAGCACCCAAAGTGTCTTCATCTAGTTAGGGGATTGTTTTTACTCTAAAATAGAAGCTGTGTCAGAATCCAATCTGAATTGGAACTGCAGCACTAAGTTTAACCCTTTACTTCCATGTTGTTTTCTCACCCAAAATCCCCCTCTGAAGCAGCTCTTAACTTCTAACATCCCATTTGCTACAATGGCACTTTAGCTATGTGCCTTTGGGGGGGCGGCCAGAAAAATGGCATGGAACAAAAGGAGTAAACAACCCCTACATCTGCATCACAGTCCTAGATTGGAGCATTGCACAGCTGCTACTTTAGAGTAAAGATGCTCCTAACTAGTTGAAACTACATTTTGGCCCCAATCCTACCTTAATTCCTGTGCTTGCTCCACCTTCAGGGACTCCTGGAGCCAGGGCATGATTCTCCCTCCTGCAGAGATCTATCCTCTAGATATGGGCCACATCATCCCTACTTCTAGGCTCCTCACCTGTGTTGATGGGACCCACATGGCCCGTCAGTTCCTGACACTTCTCGCGTTCCTGGGCAGCACACGTGTTGGAACAGAGCACACGCAGCAGCTCCATGGCCCTGTGGTACCGGTTTTCGTCGTAATCTCCCGACATGATGCCTAAAGAGTAAGTGGAAGAGAGATTGTAACATATGTCCAGATGAGGTTGCAAGCGCCTTGTGGACCAGCATCTTTGGGGCCAAAGCTATACTTGCAATGCAGGCTGCATGACCTGCTCTTCGGGGTGTTAGGAGTACATCCTGTATCCACATATGGGTCACATTATTTGGGAGCGAGTGGACTGTCCCTAGAGAGGAGTCTACATCATTTGGTTTCTGCAATCCTCAACCTTTACCTTTGGCATTGGTGCGAAAAATAAGAAGGAACACTGAGATCCCCACTCTCCATTCCATCTTCCCCTGCTTGCTACGGGGCAAAACTAACAGACCTGCTGGCCGTAGCAGGTGTAGGAAGAAGGTGGACAAGGGGACCAGTGGAGAAACAGGGCAGGGGGCTCAGTAGTTCCATCATAAGGTAAAGGTATCCCCGGACAATTAAGTCCAGTCGTGTCCGACTCTAGGGTGTGGTGCTCATCTCCATTTCAAAGCCAAAGAGCCAGCGCTGTCCGAAGACGCCTCCGTGGTCATGTGGCCTGCAAGACTCTCCTTGCCGCAGTGCATAGCATGCAGCTGGAACACGGAGCACTGTTTACCTTCCCGCAAGCGGCACCTATTTATCTACTCGCATTGACATGCTTTGGAACTGCTAGGTTGGCAGGAGCTGGCCAAGCAACGAGCGCTCACCCCGTCGCGGGAATCGAACTGCCGACCTTTCGATCGACAGCTTATGGTTCAGCGGTTTAACCCGCTGCGCCACCATACCTTGGTGCTTTTGAGTACCAAGGTTTGGTAACCCTCTCTGGGTGAGGGTCTGGCAGCCCTAGAACAGAAGGTGGTATAGGACTGAGGACCCAACTGATACTACATGGAATCAGGGACGGGTCATGCTCTAACCAGGAGCCAGCAACTAGAAGGGACGAAAAACACAGTGGACTGTTTAGGCACTGTCTCTAGGTTAGGAGTTGGCAATTGTATTCAATTCCTGAGCAACAGCCATTTGCCACCCAGTAGCACTGGAAAGAGGAAGCCTCTCCCACCAATTTCTGCATGAAACTGGAACTGCTAAGGATGGGTTTTTGGGAGAACCAAGTCCCTCTTCATCCTTTCAGTTTTTCCCTTCCTGATAGATTTGGGGCCTATTTGGCAAACCAGCTTCTGTTATCTTTTCTAGGACACCTCTCCCCTTATGCAGGCTAATCTACCGGATTTGCAGTGTATAACCTCCACACTCCCCATTCTCCTTTTCTCCTCTCACACCCAGAGGGTTTTTAAAGGAAGGTCTGGGAAGCGTGGGGAACGTACTCCTGAATCATGTAAGAATCATGCAGAGTAAGGCCATGAAGAGGTAGACAACATTCCTCTAGTAATTCTGACAGACACGCTGAACGCTTGTCAGCCTGTGTTTTGTTTACTCCATGTTGAAGACAACAAGCCGGGCAGGCAAGGGCAGATGGGAGACAAAAAGGTAAGGCAGGTCTACCACAGAAGCAACACAAACTTGTGGCACAGGCAGAACACATTTATGGAGTAGCTGCACATATATAGGAGAACAGAACCAATGGGAAGGGCCCTTTGTTCCTGACCAATCAATGCAAGGAATGCCCCATTCTAGAATGTGGGGAGGAGACCAAGGGCAGAACGAGACCTTGAGAGAAACATGGAGTTTCCAACCACTTGCTTCCCATAATGTTCATGTGGGGAGGGGGGGAGGCATTTTAAGCAAGAATTGGCAGGTGAGGGATTCCTTTTCTCACCCGCTGAGGGACCAATCCTATCCAACTTTCCAGTGGTGATGCAGCTGCAATGCAGCCCCAAGGTAAGGGAACAAACATTCCCTTACCTTGAGGAGGCCTCTGTGACTGCCCCCCACCACCACAGGATGCAATGCACATCCCATTGACACGGCTACATTGGTTAGGAGTGGGCCCTGAGTCTGTTCTGTGCCAGCCCCACACGTACATGCAGGGAAACTGGAAGTGAACCTGACCGGGGGGGGGGGGGCAAGCAGAGGGAGGGCATTTGTAAGCAAGAATTAGTGGGCCCAGAAGGCGTTAAACACTCTTCACTCCCATTCATTTGTTTTCTGGCACAAGACCACTGCGCCCCACTCCCCATTCCCATTAACTTGGTCACTTAGGGTTGGGACCATTCATTGGCCAAGATAATGCTTACTTTTACCCAAAAGAGCTCCAAGGAGCATGGGTTGTGTTCCTCTGTTCAAGCAAACAGAAAAAAAGGGCCTTGTGGCATCTCAAAGGGCTTACAGATTTATTGTGACGAAGTAGGGCTTTGGGCCACAAAAGCTTATGCCACAATAAATCTGTTTGGCTTTAAGCTGTCACAGGATTCTCTTTGTGTTTGTGTCAAACAAGGCCCTCAGCTGAATCCCGATCAAGTTTTCCAAGTACAGGACACGAGGATTTCTGAGGGAGAGATGGGCAGTTGTGAAGGGAAGCACAAAGAATTTGCTGACCTTGCTTCTTTTCCCCAACTCCCTCCTGTACAAGACGTGATTGATTGAGCCAGGAGGTGGAGGGCTGTCAGCCCCATGATATCCCAGTGTCATGTGGGTAGCGGTTGATTGATAATGTTAAAGGCTAGAGGAACATCACCCTATGGACGTAGGCATGCAAATATTTGGGGCTTCCCCAGATTCCCTACCATGGGATCCAGACAGCTCTAATTTTGGGGATTGGGTGAACGTTTGGGCTCTTCTGAACACAGCAGTGCAGTGCCATATGTACAGTTTTAGGGTTTGTTTGTTTTTGAAGTGACTTGACCAACAGCCTCCAAGGAGGACGACATGCATATGGATGGGAAACACAAGGGCATTTGTTCGGGGCTCTTCAGTCTAGAAAAAAGGCGCCTGAAGGGGAACATGACTGAGACGTATAAAATTATGCATGGGATGGAGAGAGTGGATAGAGAGAAGTTCTTTTCCCTCTCACACAACACTAGAACTAGGGGACATCCAGTAAAATCGAGTGGCAGGAGAATTAGAACAGACAAAAGAAAAATATTTCATTACACAGAGTGTAATTAATCTGTGGAACTCCTTGCCACAGGATGTGGTGATGGCACCTGGCCTGGATGCCTTTAAAAGGGGATTGGACAGTTTTATGGAGGAAACGTCCATCACAGGTTACAAGTCATGATGGGGATAAGCAACCTCCTGGTCCTAGTAATAGGCTATCTCTTAATGGCAGATGTAAGGGAGTGGCGACAGGATACAGGTATCTTGTTGTCTCGTGTGCTCCCCAAGGTATCTGGTGGGCCACTGTGAGATACAGGAAGCTGGATGGACTAGACAGGCCCTTGGCCTGATCCAGCAGGGCTCTTCTTATGTTCTTATGGCAGTACTGGGTCATTCACAAACAAACAAAAGAAGGCAAACAATAAAGATCAGTAACAAAGCGCTGACATATCTCCAATTAAACATACATGTACACAAATCAGTTTGCCCCTTGACTTGAGTTGGCATGCAATAAAAGAAACCTAAGAACCTCTACCAGAGTCCCTATTTTCAATCTTGAGGACTAGAAACGCCTCTTCTTAAAATGAATGTCGGGATTCCTCACCCCCCTCAAGTCACTCTCACCTGGTCAGCAACTGGTTCAGGGTATGGCTGTCAGGTTGCTTCTGTATTGCTGAATCCAGGATGCCAACCGGTTCAGGTCAGTGCCAGGCAGTAGGGTACCAGGATGCCAATGTCAAGTCCCTGGTGATCCCAGTCCGCGCGTGAACAGCAGCAGCAAGCTGGAAGCAGAGCACCAAATCTGCCATCCGGGGCACTGCTGGGTCCATGTGTTACAAAGTGGGGGTGGCAGGGTGAGGGCAGTGGCGCCCTCTGCTGGATGCTGGAGGGAACAATAGCTGGAAATGCCACAGCCAAAGAGCGTCAGTGGTTCTGGCTGGCTTTGCCATGCCTGGAGAAGATGTCGGATCCACAAATGACCTTGGGGAGCTTCTTCATAGTGAGAGGGAGACTGTTTTCTAAATCCTCGATGGAATTGCTTGCCAGGGAATTGTACTGCCGCTTTTTCCACCCTCCGCTGTTATGTGGGCACCTGCATGAGATACAAGGCTGGTTAGATATATGGGCTTGTTTTCTTGTTCCATTGCTCCTATCTCCCCCCCCCCCCGACTCCCCCTTCTAGCCTCATCACAACAGGTGGGCCAAGCATTTGTATCGTTTTTGCAAACCTAAACTCTGCCTCTTCCCACCTCTCCCACTCCTCTTAACTTAGCCCCTAAAGACTCACAAGAAAAATGGTGGAAGAAAGATGCCCAGATTCCCTGGACAGGATCTGATGGAATTAGGAAGGCAGAAGAGGCTGGAAACCAGGACTCCTGCTGAGTTCTCTGAGAAAAGCACTAGATCTAGCAGACCACAACTAGGGATAGGACAAGTGAGTCTAGATTCTTGGGAAGGTTAATACTATTTATTTTTATTTATTTTTTTCACGTTTTTATACCGCCCTTCCTCCAAGGAGCTCAGGGTGGTGTACACGGTTCCTCCCCTCCTTTTGTCCTCACAACAACCCTGTGAGGTAGGTGAGGCTGAGAGATAGTGACTGGCTCAATGTCACCCAGGAAGCTTCATGGCTAAGTGGGGATTGTCTAAATCCAATTCCCAAACCACTACACCATCCTGGCTCTCTAGACATTCAAAACAATGGTGGTGGTGGTGGTGGTGGTGAAGAGCCACCCCTCATGCAGTCTTTAAACCAGTGTATGATCAAGTGGTCTAGGCTAGAGAGATGGGGAAGACTCCCAACTTCTGGGTGGGTGGGTGGGTGGGTGGGTGGGGGAAATGGGGTAGCTCAGGGAATACTGAGACCCCCTGCCTCTGTGCTCTTTTTGGTGTCTTGGACAATCACACAGTATGAATATCCTACAACAGAATATTCATGGACATGCCTGGGCCAAACGTAGGGGCTAGCTAAGGAGAGATGCATGCATAGATATGTGTGTGGGAGAGAGGGGGGATACGGGCAACATTTTGCAGCATTTTGTCCGTCTCCATCCTTTATCCTTGATTTTTTTGTTTTATTTTCTGTAATGCCGGTCCATGACTAACCATGGATGGGGCTCTCCAGTTCCCCCAGAAACAGTCCGCCGTGGGGGTACGGGGAGAGGAGATCCAGATTCTCAGGGCTTGCCCCCAAATGCTGGTGCTGCAGCCTCCTCTTCTGCGGTCATCCCTGCATCCCTGCTGGAGTCACCAGCGTTAGTTCCTGCCCAGAATAACAAGTACCAGAGCTAACGGACGACGGCACATTTCCTCCCCCCACTTCCCCGATCGCCCCATTTCCCCCCCCCCAAGATGAGCCTTCTCTCTCATACCTTTGCTAACCTCTCTGCCTTCCTTGACCATCTGCTTGTCTAGTCTGTACTTCCAGGGCAAAATCACCCACCTCCAAAGGCCGTGACGTTCCTCTTCTCCTGCCTTAGAACTCTGCCCCTTTCTCCTTCCAGTATCACTGCCCCCTTTTACAAACATTTCAGTAAGCAGGTAAATATATAGCATTTGGGGGGGGGGAGGGAGAAGCGGAGAAGCAAATGTTTTCCACCTCCTCCCCGAATAAGCACCCTTTGCCCCCTTCATTATTACCAGTATCTCCACCCCCCAAAAATGATTTTCCCAGAGTTGCTTTGAATCAGTTGCTCCCTTTCACTTGCTGCCCCTTTGCCCAGGTAGACAAGTTCCCCCTAACCTTTTTTGAACAATGCCTAGCTCTTTTAAAAGGCACTTAATAATAACACTAATTTTCCTTTCTGCCACCCATTTACTCCCACCTCATGAACATCTACCACACCTGCTTCTATTCCGCCCTCCCTGCTGAATGGCTAATTGCCACCCACCTCTTCCGGCATCTTCGGTTACCCCTCCCCACCCCAGTTCGGCTCACGGCACCCCCCCTCCCCTGCTTTGCCAACCCACCCTTCTTGTCTGCTCTGTAGCTCAGCTACAAGGAGGAGGAGGAGGAGATGGGGAAGAACATATCCCAAAGCCCTCTGAGATGGGAGCGAGTCCAAATGCTAGAATCTCTCTTTAAAGTAGAATATCCCACAATGCCAAGCTCTCAGCAGGCCCCCTCCCTCAGGGGCAATCTCGAAACCTCCAAGAGATTCAAAGACCAAGCAGGCTACCAAAGAGAAAGGACGTGAATGTTAGCTTGAGAGGGCATTAATGGCATCACATTGGAGAGTACGGCCCGCCAGGGCAAAGTGGAAACCTGACCTGATCACAGCTCTGGAAAATCCTCTCCTCTCCCCCCCCCCGCCCCCCCATGCAGGTCAGAGCGCCAGCAGGAGGACCCTATCAATGCCAGGCATCCAGATGCTCCCTGCCACATCATGTTAAGGCACCCAGCACAAACAAGGCAGTAGCCAGCCCAGCTTTTTGCCAGCACGCTCAGAGAGGACGCTGGAAAGAGAATGCACGTGAAAATGCATGCAAGCCAGCCAGCTGTCTCCTACGCCAACACAGCAACATTCCAATCCACAAAACACACAACATGCAGTTCCTGTGCATGCACCTCACACTTGGGCACAAGCAGGCACTTGCTGCTGTACAGACACACTTGCGTTCCATACCGCTAGGCGCGCTGGTTCACATGCTCACGCTGTCAAGGAAAGTTGGCAAATGTGGCGAATATATTTGCAAATCCGATGTGAGTATTGCAGCGTGGTGCTCGGGCGTGCGCACGCACACACACACACACTCAACTGGATTGTCACCAATACAACACACAAGCTGTGAGAGTGCCAGAGCACCCTTCTGCCACCCCCCCAGCGCAAAGCTGCTTACAGAAGAAAATGATCACACAATTTACGTGGGCAGAAGTGCTTAATTTTGTAAGATGAGATGTGCCAGAACTCAGGGCTGTTGGTTAACCGACAATCCGACAACCGACAACAATACATCTGATGATGGACAAGTGTCCCAGAAGTCCTGCCTTATGAGCCAGAAGCAGTGCACCGGCAGTGTGGTGTAGTGGTAAGTGAAATTTCCATCAGAGAGATCTGGGTTCAAATCCCTGTTCAGCCACAAAGCTTACCATCTGACTCAGGTCGGTCGCCACCTCCCAGCCTAACCTATCTTACACGGTGGTTGAAGAAGGGGGACACACACGAGGGGAAAAGAACCATGAATGCCTTCCTGAGGAAGGACATGATAAAAATGTGATAAATATGGGGATTCCATTGTGAGCGAAGGTACTCTGCACATGCTCAGAAGCAAACACCTCTCCCACAGATACAGTGAAAAAGAATGCCAGGTCACTCACAATATGGGAGAACCAGACAATAGATGTTCAAATAAATTGTGGGGCCCAGTTTGGATGAAACCGAACATAGGATAAGCATTGAAGCTGGTTCTTCAGGTGTTCCATCATGACATCAATGTGGATGCAACAAACTGCGCTGGAGGATCCATTACATTGGTATGAACAGAAAAACTGCCTTGAGAAAATGGAGCCATGGGGGCTATTTAATGCCATTCCGTCTTCTCACACAGCCCAGTCAGATGAGAGAGATCTCTAGGACAGTGTTGATGCGACTCGGAGTGTGATTGGGAAGCGATCGGTTCTTCATATCGCATCTCAGCCATGCACGCAATAGGTGGACTTACACAAGCCACTCTCAGCCTCGGATCTTGCCCCCTCCTCAACGCAGCGATGCTTATTTTACAGAGGTGTTGTGTGGATTACTGAGAGAAATGCCTTGTGAATGCTTTCCAAATTCTATTTAATGTTATTAAACATGCTCTTATTATTTGATGCAGAAATATGCCTGGGGAGCATGGCATGAGCCAAGCTGCCGTCATCTTGAACGTGGATCTTCTTCAGAGGCAAGTCAGCATTCCCCAAAAGGCAGGGCCAAGCACCAAGGTAGTGAATCCTTCAACCCACTGGCCTCCAGCAGGGACCAAAGATCAGCACCTCATCTTTGCAATTGGCTCTAAAAGCCACATGGGGGGTGGTGTTTTTGTGATATCAAGAGGGGTTGGAATTGAAGGGCAAATAAGAAAGACAACAGCTTGCACCCTTTGGGCGGATGTCTCTCCCAATAAACCTGCTTCCTCTTGGGCCTCATTCTAAGAAGTTCTGTGACCAGCATCTTTACAAAAAAAATTGTCTGGGACCAATAATGGATACACAGAAAACACGGGAGGTTCAATGGAGATTGTGAATTCTGGAAATTGTCTGGAACTCCCTGCTGGTCAACCAGTTGCCTGATATGTATTTGAAGTGCTAAATTGCTACCAAAGCGAGGTAGCAAAGAGACTGAACTACAGATCAAGAAGTCCCTGGTTCAAATCCCTCAACTGCCATAAGTGTACTAGGTAGCCTTAGGCAAGACACCTTAGGCAAGACACCTGGCCTAGATGCCTTTAAAAGGGGTTTGGATAGATTCATGGAGGAAAAGTCCATCACAAGTTACAAGTCATAAGCAACCTCCTGACTTTAGAAGTAGGTTTTATCCACATGTAAATGTGGATGACCCACTGGGGCTGTTTGTTTTAATTGTTTGTTTTAATCTTTGATTTTAAATGTATACATGTATTTTAATGTTTTTATTGTAAGCCGCCTTGGTTGCCCTTGTGGGAGAAAGGCGGGGTAGAAATTCTATAAATAAATAAATAAATAAATCTGTATGCCAGGTGCAAGGGAGTGACAACAGGAAACAGGTATCTTGTTGTCTGGTGTGTGTTCCCCGAGGCATTTGGTGGGGCCACTGTGAGATACAGGAAGCTGGACTAGATGGGTCTTTGAACTGATCCAGCAGGGCTCCTCTTATGTTCTTATGACACTGTTTCTCAGCCTCAGCTTGTCTGTCTGCAGTACGGGGATAATGCTCACCTTACAGGGTTGTTATAAGGACGAGAGCAAGAAAACGCACATGATGGACACACTCAGAAAGCGCTGTGCAAATGCAACGTATCACTTTAAAGTGACACATATAGGGATGAACCACAACCTGCGGTAGAACCCTTGTCTACATACCATTTGTGTCATTTGGTTTTAGCAAGCGACAATCACTACTATTATTATCATCATCATCTAGTCATCATCTTTTCTAAGCATACTCTGAATATTGATCAGATCATATGACAGAGACAAATTTCTTCAGCCACATTGATGGGTTTTGTTTGGGGCCATTAGAGGTATTCAGGAAACTTCAGAGAAAAGTAATAATACATCCGATGGACAAGACTCCCCCCCATTCCCATATGAGCAAAGTGATAAACAGGAATAACTTCTTTCAAAAACAAGTAAGAGTCTTGTGGCACTTCAGAGACAGATACATTTATTGTGGTACCAGTTTTCATAGGCAAGAAACACAACATCAGGTAAAAGACAGCTCTTGTTCATCTTTGTCATGCTTGTACCACAATAAAGGGGTTAATGCTTTAAGTGCTGAGGGACTATTTGTTGTTTTTGTGGCCACAGATGAAGGCAGGTGTTTTTCTGGAACTTTCAAGTGATTTAGAGATCACTCCAAGCGGAGACAGAACAATACGCATGCCCTCCACTCTGTCATATTTCCATATTCTTTTCACTTTCTATTCATTGCAAGGTTTCCATATGTGGATCTCTGTGCATTTTCTTTTTACCACAGTGAGGACGACTCTGAAAGCACTTTTCAGAGGCCAAATCCACACTATTTCACCTTGCTCATTTTCACAACATCACCTAGCAAAGGTCACGGATATTCCCATCTCAGAGACATGGAACTGAGGCCAAGAGAGCGGGTCTTGCTTCGGGTCACCCAGCAAGCTCTTAACTGAGCAGGAACCCAAACGGGGGTCTCTCAGAACCAAGGCTTCATCATCAGAACATGCCTACACTGCATTGTACTGAGAGGCATTGATATGAAGACACAACCTCCTTGCCATAATACCTCCCACTCACATAAACACATGCAGCAGTTTGGTGAACCCACACAAATGTAGGACACTGTTTTATACCAGAGTCAGACTATTGATCTATCTCGCTCAGTATTGCTGACACTGACTGGCAGTGGCTCTCCAGGGGTTCCCAGCCCTACCTGGAGATGCTGCCAGGGACTGAACTGGGGCCTGCAGCATGCAAAGCTTGTGCACTACACCCCATGCATGGCCTTTGTGCAGTGGCACCCCACAGGTGGATGCATACATGTTTGAGCACACTCTAATCAGCTGGATTCCACAAAGGCATCCCTTCTGCTTTCCCCTCGCCCTTATAGCCACATCCACTACAAAGACAGAGTTACATTCCAGATACACATTTCCAACACCTTGCTGCACAGCCACACACAAACATCCATTCTGCAGAATCTCTAGGAGGTACAAAAACACAGGTGGTGCCACAAGCAACAATACACATGTGAACACAACCTGCTCGTGAACACTGCATGTATCGGAATCCCACACATGCTGCGCTGACATTCACTGTACACAATTAAATGCACACAAGCATGTCATCATTACACTCATGCATTGTTTGGTGGCATGAATGCCCGCACACAGCAGCACAGCCATGTCACAATACCTACTTACAGTACCTCTTGCTGAAGTCTTTTCCATATATCTGCTAACAGGGCTGGCCCACAAGGCCTCCTCGCACCTGAGCTGCCGTGCCAAATGTTGCCCCCCCTTTACCTGTTGATGCACCAGCCTTTGCTCCTCCCACTCCCTGGACTGGAAAAGGAAAAGGGAGATGGAGCTGAAGAGGAAGTGTGGAGGAGAGGAGAGTGGTGGGCTAGAGCAGGGGTTCTTAACCTTTGGAGGCCTGGACAGGGCCATTCAGAGGAATTTTATCAGGGGGTACAAAGTTTCTTTTGGGCCCCTTCCCTACATATGAATTTGGCTCCTGGGCCCCCCTTTTTTTGGCTCCAGGGCCCCCTTTTTGACCCATTTTTCACCCTGGGCCCGGGTACAAATTACCCCCTTAACCCCCCTCTGGCCCTCTCAGAGGCCTTGGGCCCGGGTACCCCCTATCACGGTCCAATTTTCTGAAGTACCCCCTGTTAATTAACTACTAATTAATTGGATTAATAAAAATTTATACCCCGCCTTTTCCTATGCCGAGGCAAATACCCAAGGCGGCTTACAACAGTTAAAATACATAATTTAAAAACAGTACATAAAATAAATTAAAAAAAAACAATAAAATCCACTGGTGGGTAATAATGTGAAGCAGAAAAACAACAAGGCAGAACATACTGAGGCACTGGAGGCAGACAACCACCAAAACGCAAGACGAAAACCCATCACCCAAACACAAGACGAAACAGAAACGTTTTGAGCCTTCGCCGAAAAGTCATGAGGGAGGGGGTGGTTCTCAGATCCCCTGGCAGGGAGTTCCACAGTTGTGGCGCCACAGCAGAGAAGGCTCACCCACGTGTTGCCACTCCCCTAACTTGCAATAGAGGTGGCACCCGCAGGAGAGCCCCCTCAGGTGACCTAAGAGAGCGGGCCGGAATGTATGGGAGAAGGTGGTCCCTCAGATATCCTGAACCTAAACCGTGAAGGGCTTTAGAAGTCATTACCAGCACCTTGAATTGGGCCCGGAAGTAAATGGGCAGCAATTAGGTAATTAATTGTTAAATAAAAAGTACTAAAACAATTTTAAATGTGAAAAAAATATCTTATTTAACTCTCTCTCTCTCTCTCTCTCTCTCTCTCTCTCTCTCTCTCTCTCTGTGTGAGAGAGAGAAAGAAAGGCTCCTCCCTCCCCCGCCAAAGTACATTTTCCTAAGTACAAAAATAAACCAAAAACCAAAATCAGAAAGACAGAAGGGCTCCGAAAATAATTAAAATTTAAAATCCATGTTAATTAACACTTAATTAGCTGCTGATGGGGCAGATAAGGGGCAGGGCTTGGCATACCCCCAGCAAGAGGTCCGCGTACCCCTAGGGGTACCTGTACCACAGGTTGAGAACCCCTGGGCTAGAGCATCATGCTTTAGCTTACCATTCCCCTCTCCTCCACACTTCCTCTTCTTTTTCCAGTCCAGGGAGTGGGGGGAGCAGGAGAAGCGAGTGGGAGGACAGAGGTAGGTGCCCTCCCACCTGCTGTCTGTGGCAACTGCCTCAGTCTTCCTTCCCCAAAGCTGGGCTAGCCCTGCTTGCCCATTAGCTTCATAAGAACTGCCTTGCTGACTCAGATCAAGGTCCACTGAGCTAAGCACAGCAGCCAGCCAGGTGCCTCTGCAAGCTCACAAGCAGCACATGAAAGCGACAACCGTTCCCTGTTGTTCATGCCCAGCATGTGGTACTCCGATGTTGCTCACCTCACACATCATGCACCAACCTGTTGCACACAGCCTCATGTTCATCCGACACACGCTCATTTGCAGGCTAGTGTACAGCTGTTGTACAGCCCCCCCCCCCACCAGCATTCCTTGGGCATTCGCACAGCAAAACCTTTCTTGAATATCATAGGAAGGTCCCTTCTGCAGAGTCAGAACATTGGGCCAACAAGCTCAGCAGTCGGGTCTTTCCCAACCCTACCTGGAGATTGAACCTGGGACCTTCTGCATGGAAAGCAGGTGCTCTACCACTGAGCTACAGTCCCTCCCCAAATGCTTCACATCCATAGCCTTGCTGAGACACCTTCCCTTTGTAAACTCACATGTTTGTGGCACTCTTTAGCACCCATAATTCCACATGGACGACACGCTGTCATGACACATGTAAAGCAGGCCACCCCAGCCATACATCAATTCACACCCACTGGTAAGACGCCCTGAACTCGAAGAGGCATCTCAAGTGCTCCCTGCGAATGCTCCACGTCCATCAAACATGCACATGTTGCTAATGAGCACTCTGCTCGCGATTGGGGGACACACCTGTGGCACACCCGCCGCCATGCCTTCCTCAGCTTCCAGTCTGCCGCCTGGCTCGCCAGCTGGATGCCATACACAGGAGGAGGAAAGCCATGGTGTGCGTGCGTGAGCGCACATGGGAGACGACATTGGGGTTTCAGCTCTCTGGCTCCTGCATCAAACCCAACACAGCTTCAATCACTCGCCATTCCCCACCCCCGCATGCAGTGACTCACTGTGCTGTGTGTGAGGGAGAGGAGGAGGAACAAGAGAAAGGGGGGATTTCGAGGGAACCTCCAGGAAGGTGGATCGAAGCTGTTCGTGCCACCCCCATGCTGTGGGAAGGGAGCGAGAGACACAAGCGAAAGAAGCCCCCCCCCCACACATACACGTAAGGCTGGGGAAGGAAGAGAGGGGGAGTAGTGGAAGCCAAAACCAAGATGAATAGCTTTACACATGAAAAGCGAGGAGAGAAGAAAGGATGGGTAGATGCGAAGAAGAAGTCAATACTTATGCTGCGATTTAAGCCATATCGAGCACAGTGTGCCAGGCATAGCAAGATAGCATAGAATATTAACACACACACACACACACACACACACACACACACACACACACACACAGAGAGAGAGAGAGAGAGAGAGAGAGAGAGAGAGAGAGAGAGAGAGAGAGAGAGAGAGAGAGAGAGAGAGAGAGAGAGTTCCAGGGACCTTGCAATTTGCACGAGGCAGGCAATTCAACAGGAAGGCTGTATCCTTCGGCTCCTGTATGCTGCCTACTCCCTCGGGTGTGCCAAGAGTGTGGGGCATTGTTGCATTTTGGGAAAGAAAAAAAATAAAAAGGACATGACTCACATTGGGGTGATTGCAAACTCCAGACAGGAGTCCTCTATGTCTGTGACTGCTGGGCTGAAGGGGAAGAGAAAGAGGAGCTTTCCTCCTCACCCTGTAGCAGAGACACAGCAGCGCTAATGAGGCACGGGCAGGTGAGCAGAGGCCAGCGCAGCGCTGGCGGGAATCTGCCACCATCTGCTCCAGTGAGAAGGGCTGAAGGCAGGCAGAAAAGGCAGGGCAAGAAACGGACGGCATGATAAGACTGCCGCCCTGAAACGGTGGGTGCTTCCTAGATCTTCTGCCCCACTTCAGTCTAACCTCCCTTCCCATCCTGGGAGTTCTGGATGTCTCAAGTTCTGGCTGACAAGGACACGACCTGCTGCTATCAGATCACATCCCTTTTGGGAATCCTGGGTGTCCAGTCCTGTCCCCCACCCCCCGGGGCAAATTTGGCTCCTGGGCCCCTTTTTGCTCCGGGTCCCCCTTTTTGATCCATTTTGGCCCTGGGCCCAGGTACAATTGTACCCCCTTAACGCCCCTCTCAGAGGCCCTGACCAAACCCCAGAGAGCCAATTTCTTAATAATCCTCCTCCTCTAACTCACAAGGCCCATGTCAGGAGTCCTGCTCCCCAGCAATCCTTGCCATAATCCCCACGCCCAAGGGACCCAGGAGTCCTGTTTCCTAGCCTCCCTACTGCTTTTATTCACTAGGCCTTACTGCCATGGCAAGAGAACCAAGAGACTAGATCCTAAAGGACCCATAAAAGGCCCATTGAGTCCAGTTTTCCCACAGTTGCCATGAAAAAAACCCGCAAACAGGGCACAAAGGCAATAGCTTCCCACCCCTTCACTGTTCCCCCCAGCAACTAGCATCCAGTGGAACCAAAGATGGAGGTTCCATATAGTTATCCAGGCCAGCTACAGTTGATAAGACTTCTCCTCTTCCATACATTTGTCCAATCCCCTTTTCAAGCCACTTTGGCCGTAACCACATTTTATGGAGTGAATTCCATAATTTAATTATGTGTTTAGTGACAAAGAGGAGCCCAGGAGGCCTAGGCTCCCAGCATCAGGGCCCATGAGAGGGGGGTAAATTGTACCCAGGCCCAGGGTCAAAAAGGGGGCCTGGGAGCCAAAGGAGGGGCCCTGGAAATTTCCTGGGATCTCAGCTGGCCTCATGGAGAGTAAAAGACGGAGGCCGGGCCAACTGGGAGGTCAGGTCTACCAGGCAGGTAGACCTGGGTGCAGTATCGGGAAGCCTGGTAGATCTGGACTCTGGAGACTTTTCCGGCTGTTACTGCCCTCCCCCTGCCCTGTTTTGCCCTCTCCCCCTTTGAGAAGGGTCCCCCAAAAAACTGTGTTACCCCCTGATAAAATTCCTCTCAGAGGCCCTGCCAAGCATCCTTACTCTTACACACCAGAGGGTCCTGGCGCCTCTTTGTTCCCCTTCCCAAGGTTGAAATTCTATATCCAGAGAAGAGAGAAGTTCCAAGGTTCCCAGCTTTTCGCCAAGGTGCACTCACCTCCCCAAACCCCGGGAATCTCAGACTCCCATCAGACTGAGTACTAACGAGTTCTGGGTCTGAGTTGTCCATCTCTCACCTGTCAGTCCTCGATTGCTCTTCCAAGGAACCCAGGAGTCTGGTCTCCTAGGAGCAGCCCTTGCTCTAACCCACTAGGCCTCAAACCTACACAGAGTTCCAGCTCCCTCTCCTCCTAATTCCAGCGTTGTCTTTCCTTTGAGCTGACATCTCTGGGTAACATGACCCACCCCTGTTGCATCCACAGCCATGTCAGGTCGATAGGACGTCTTGTCACTGCCAGAAAGAGGAATCCCATCTCCATCCCACAAACTTTTTCCATCCCCCCGCAAGGCAGGCGCTCTCCTTCAACAGCAGAAATGGTGGGGACTTAAGGGACTCCCAGCAACAATATAATTCAAGGAAGGGGGTCAGTGATCCCATATATATTATCTCCACTCCAGATTTTACTTTCTCCTAACTTCAGGGTGGGGGAAAGGAGTTATATCACTCTAAAATAAAAACAGAATTTCTGGATATTCTGGGAGGGAGAAGGGTGTACACACACACACACACACACAGGGATGCCTTATAGAATCCTCTCAACCCATTCTGCTTTACCATTTCTCTGGTGAGATGCTGCAGTATCATTGTCTAGGTCGGATCCAACTAGGGGCAGGGCTTTGTCAGCTATAGTCCCCCCCCCCACTAGGGAATGCCCTGGCTCAGGAAGTTAATTGGGCCCCAACACTTGCCTTCTTTCAGAAACAAGTGAAAGCACATTCATTCTGCCAGGCCTATTTTATTGGTTTCAACGGATCGTACTCTTGTGTGTGTGCACGTTTTAAATGTTTTGTTGTGTGAACTATTTAACTGAAAAGCAGGATAAAAATATGGTGAAGAAATGAATAAAGTGGGAGGGGTGGATTGACAGGGGAGAAAGGAGGGTGGCTTGTCAAATGGGGTCCAACGCTATTAACAGATTGGTGCGCATTTATCTGTTGATCTTTTCCCAAGCACCATCCACGCAGGCCTAGATCAGCACTCTTTCTCCAGGCTTGTGTAGACGAGGTGGTAAGACGAATCAGGAAAATGCAGTTCATACGTTCCCCAAACCACTGCAGTATACTGTACAGTTCAGACACATATACATGCAACGGGCACACAAAGTGGAACTGAGCAAATGACACAATGGTTCACAAGACAGATATTGTCGATGTAGCAAAAGCCACTTAATATGTGACAAATTTCTTACCTGCTATTGTTTCTGTGTAGGAAGTTCCATTTGCTATGGACAAACACCTGTGTGCATGATGAATGCGTGTGTTTCTTTGGCCCTGTGCATGGACCCCTGGGACTTGTACATGCAGCAAAGCAGGGCACCTGTGCATCCATCACGTGATACTGTTTTCTACACAGAAGCAACATTTGTGCAGGAAATTTGACACATGCAAAACGGTTCTCAAGTACCCACATCAACTATGAGGATCCCCTACTTGCGCTTTCTTCATTCATGCACATGGGCAGATATGTGACAAGCGCTCACTTGTCTACATACACACATGTTCACGTCTCACATCTCTAAGTGTGAGCTGAGGTGTTGTGGAGCGAGCGCACAGATAACATGCACACAGGGTGTTACTAGAATCCTATTTATTACACACAAACAGCTGCTCTGTCGCACTCACACTCTTGGTGCGTACACAAACCAAGTGAGAGCTGCAATGCTGTTACACACACCCCTTCAAAGGAAGGCTGTTTGCACACGTGTTTCATGCACAATGTCGGGGGCAACCGCAACAGTGCTAGTTGAGGTGCATCTGCACACCCAAATCCCAAGCACGCTTGGGCACCTCCATCTACCCCTTGCAGAGACGCGCATGCATAGGAGCACACACATACGTGTACGCTCCCGTCCTCTGTGGATTCACACAATGCACCTCTTCATCCTATCCTCACTGCTCCCTTTGGTCCAGGGGAAGTGGCCTTCAGTGACCTTCCTGCTTTTTGCCCTGCACCCCTTCTCCTGCTCACACCTAAGTCTCCCTCTCTTGCTTGCGCTGTGCACACACACTGGCACACCCAGGAGGCCAGCTCTGGCTGCGAGATGCTCCCCTAATCACATTAGCAGCATGTTGGCACAACAGACGCCCCGGGAGGCTGGGCCATTGTCTGTGCCCTGACGTGCTGAGCCCTGCCAACCGCCTCCTAATTACACCCTGCGCCAGGCAGGGGTGTGTGGGTGAGGGAGGCCCTGTGCAGTCAGATGCGCTGCTACCCCCACAACCCCCCAAGAGCAGGGCCCCAGCACTGGTACAGTGCCTGTATGCAGCAGCAGCAGCAGCAGCAGCAGCAGCACACCTCCTGATCTTGCTCTTCCCCCCCAGAAGGAAAGCATTCTGTGCCCCCAAAGCACCTGCACCTCTATTCCACAGCACCCCACACATTCGCACTCTGCAGCCCACACATCCCCAGTCTTTTCCACTTCGCTCCAGCATCTGCACCCTCTAACCTTATCCCTCCTGCTCTACACCAATTTCCCCCATCAACCCCCACCTGTGTCTCCCCCTATTACCTACAGCCTGGTCCCCCTTCCTTTCAAGCTGCACCCTCTCTATCACTACCTTCCAGGCTCCTGCACCCCCACCCCTGCCTGCTTCCACCTGCATGCCTTTATAGCCCTGCACCCCTTTTTACCCACTGACTGCACCCCCTCTTTTTCTCCCCGCAAATACCCCTTCTCCGGTTCCTCTCTCCAGCTACCTGTACCCCTCCTGCACCTTCTCCCCTTATAAATACCCCCACAATAGCCATCTCACTGCACCCCGTTTTTCTCCTCCCTGCCCCCTCTCCTCCGCAGTGGGGAGGTAACCCCGATCGCAGCTCCCAGCCCCCTATTCCGCTGCTGCCGTAGCGGTGACGGCTTGGATTCGCTTTCCCTACCTGCAGGATGGAGATACTGGAGTAGCCGGTGCTACGCGAAGGGCGGGTGGCTGGTTCCGCTCAGCGATCGTCGCCTCCCTCGCCCGGCTGGCCGGGAGCTGGTGCTGTTGGCCGAAGCGAGGCCGCTAGAGGGCGCCCGTTCTGGGAATGAAAGGGGGAGGGAGCTGCGGCACCCCCTTCACCCAACCCAGAGGGGAGCGTCGGGAGTGGCGGAGTTGGGGAGGGAGAAAGGAAGGGGGGCGAGGTCGCAGGGAAGGTGCCTGTGTCGAAAGGGCTCGTTCGTGGAGGCGGAGTTGCGTATATGATCCGTGCATAGCCTGTGTGCGCGCGCACGCCCAGGAAGGGTCTGCACATTTTTCTGGGTGGGGGTGGGAGTTCGGGAGAATCTAGGAAGGAGTCGGGTTACCTGTACGCAGAGATAGTGTCTGGGCTGCGTTAAGGGGTGGGCGTGCAGAAAGGTGTGAGTTTCTGTTACGGTTGCCCACCTTGATCTGGCCACCCCTGCTGCAGCTGTGCCTTTAGCAACTGTTTGCTCGGCAGCAGTTAGCAGGTGATGATAGCGTTTAGCTCCAGACCATGAAAAGCTTCGCTTACTTGCTGATTTTTGCTGTTAGACGTACAAGAGAAAGCCAGCCAGAGCCAGTACTAAGTCGCTTGGGGCCCATGGGTAAAGCTGTGTACTGGAGCTCCCATGGCACCCTCTGCCTGTCCCTAGATGGATGGCACACACTGAGCACTACTGCTGCCACTGATAATGAAGGGGGGGGGGGGTTGTCCAGCAGGCCAGATAGGCTCTGTGATGCACATGAGCCCTTGGCTAGTGTAGTGACCACTCTGGCTAACAACCCAAGATGCCTCCCAGTCAGGTTGGCTTTTCAGACCCCTTGGGGTTGCCACCTTTATGCCCTTCTTCCTGGCTGTGCTGCTATGCTTTTAAACAGTGGCTTGACAGGTGGCAATTTAGAAGCAGAAGAAGCATTCCCTGGCAAAAAGTGATGAGAAACATTTCTTCATGTTTGCCTGTCAGGCTGCTGGGAAATGTGCATGGCTCTGTGTGTGTGTGTGTGTGTGTGAGAGAGAGAGAGAGAGAGAGAGAGAGAGAGACCATAAACAGCAACAAACAGTGGAGTTGTGGGCAACTAGATCCCAGAGGTCATGAGTCCAACATACACTCCCCCCCCAGACCCTAGAAGTCATAGCTCCACATGGGGAAACCCACTAGAATGAATGGGTTTCAAGCCATGTTCCAGGGAACTTTGAATACACAACACGGCCTTCTGTTGAATTATTAGTCCATTTAGCTCTGTGTGGTCTACCCTGACTGGCTGTGGCTTTCCATGGTTTCAAATGAGGGTCTTTTCTGAGCCCTATCTGGAGATGCCTGTTATTGAGTGTGGGGCTTTCTGCATGCAAAGCAAGTGCTCTACCACTGAGCTTCCCCCCCCACCGCATCCCGCCATGCCATTAATAAAGTGTAGAGCAGGAGTCAGCAACCTATGGCCCATGGGCCAGATCTGGCCTACCACCCAAAGGAGGCAAAACCTCCCACCCAATTTGCCGTGCGCATGTGCCGCTGTGGTAGGGACTCCGCAAGGCTGGGCAGGTAGCTCTGCCATGCCCTGTCCAGCGTGCAGCAAATTGGGCAGGAGGCTTTGCCTCCCAAGCTGAGTTCCACACAGCCACTTCTGAGAGCTCGGCAACATGTTAACATCATCACCGAACATCCAGCCCCTTTGCCCGAAAAAGTTGCCGACCCCTGGTGTAGACAGTACTGGGGTAGATAAACCAACGGTTTGACTTGGGATAAGGCAGTTTTATTAGCACATTCCTTGTGGGCAGGAATATGTGCAGTCCACACCAAAAGAATTCAAATTCCATATCCAGAAAAGCTGGACTCTGCAGCCTGCATGACTGATGTAAATGATTTTCAGAATTCTGTCTTCAAAAAACGATTTTGCGCCACCTGTTCTAATTGTGAAGCACTGAAATCCTGCACCATGAGTACTGGAAATCTCACGCAACTCCACCTCTGGTTTCTGAGATGTCAGGAGTATGCTTCTTTAAGCCTATGTTTGCTGTCATAAGGACTAGAATTTTTTTTTTCAAAAAAAAATGTTGATTCTCAGAAAGCTAAATTGTTTTCATTGCCACATCAAGCACACTGTGTGTGCTCCCAGAAATTGCAGCATACAACCAGCCCTACTTGTGGCTCAGAATGGCATTCCCGTGAGAGGCCTAATACGGAATTGTGTGTGTGTGTGCGCGCGTGCACATGCGCATGCACGCACATGGTAGGCTGGGGACAGCCATCTGTGCTGGCAACACATGTTCCGGTTCTGTGGTGCATTGAGAGGCCACCTGGGTGTCTTTGTGCCTAGAACAAGTTACTGTTAGCATTTCATAGCAGGGAAGGTGTTTCTGATTCCCTGCTGGAAATGGGGGAAAAGCCAAGGAATAAATTCACAACTAAAAGAGTTACAACACTGAGGATGGGCGAAATTACCCATGCCTGTGCACACAGAGTGCATGCATCCAGTGACACACATGAGGCACATGTTCTTTTGTGTATACACACAGAAATATATGCATATAAACTGCAGGTTCTTTGGCGTGTTCAGGCAGAAGTGCATAATTCTTCATGTAACATGAAGTATGTATGCACATGTGATTATCAGTGTATATCCACCTGTGATTACTTTATGTTCATGGTCATGTTTATGGTGTGCAAATAAATATATGCACACACATACACACACACAGTCAGTCAGTCAGTCAGTCTTCTCTATCAGAGTTTATGCATGCATGCAGCTCTCACATAGTGCATGGATATCAAACATATTGAAGTCACATATGAAACATTTTCTGCAGTCACCCTTGATAGGTATGCCTGCAAAAGCCTCTTTTGTTATTTTATATGCATACAACCCGTTCTTGCAGCAAATACAAAATCTCATATATTACATTAGCACACATTCATGCCTTCTTACCCTTGCCCTTCATGTTGTTTTCTTCCCCACACACTATACAAATTTAGATTCCAGACTCCTTGTGGAAAAGACCTGTCTGCTGCTGCTGCTGCTGCTGCTGCTGCTGCTTCTTCTTCTTCTTCTTCTTCTTCTTCTTCTTCTTCTTCTGATGATGATGATGATGATGATGATGATGATGCTTTGTAATGTGCCATGTGCATTGAGTTTCATTTATAAGTTGGCCTATTTGTTCTCCTATTTGTTCTCTAATATAACTCCATTGAATGCTTAGGTTTTGGAATGAAATTCAGTACAGTATATGTGTTCAGTGTACAATTCTACATTTCATGTTTGACTATAGCAAAACCCTCACACTTCAAAGAAGGGAGGGAAATGCAAAATGCAGACCACTGCAATTCCCCCCTTGAAGACATTACAGTGAAAGTTGGTAAGTTGGTGTACACATTCAGAACACCATTCTACGTTTCAAGTTTAAAAAAACTACCTCAGCTCTCGCACCCATTTTCAAGGGGTACCAGAAAGAATGCAAAATATATGACAATGGAATATCTGAACTGAAGATTGAGCAATCACAGTATGCATGTTTATAACATCATTTTCTTTTTGAAGTTTCATCACCCTGCACCTATTTTCAAAGCTGGGAAAGACAAATGCAGAATTTAGTGCAGAGTAATCTTTGCTTTGAAGACTGAGATATTGGAATGTAAGTTGGAATGTAAAATTGGAACACAATTTTTTGTTTCAGGTAGAACCTCCAGCTTAACACCCGTACCTCTTTTTAAGAGAGCCAAGATGAGCAATGCGTTTCTAACACAATGTTTTATTAGTAATACTTGTATCTTTTGTATGTGTACACACACTCTCGCAATGAACAATTCTTTCCTTGTGAGCAAACAGATGCTCACAATGGAGAACTCCTTATGTGCATGCCCACACAAGCCACATGAGAACTTCTGTGTCTGCTCTCGCTTGCTTGCTCTCTCTCACTCACACACACAGTGTGTGCATCCATTTTAGAAACAGACCTCACAATGCATGACTAGTAGTTTCCATGCAGATACATATTTACCATGAAATCATTTCTGTGCACATGTATACATATACTTGCACCTTCCTCTCCCATTTATGCACCATCACTCTACAAACACATCAATCTAATCTTTTGCCCTCATCTGACATTAATCTCTCTCTCTCTCTCTCTCCCCCCCCCCCTTTCTGACATTTATGGAGGATTCATCTTTTAGAAACTGCATGCTATGTCTGTGGACAACACACACATACCTGTAGGCACTACATACATCATTTCTGTGTGCATGTATGCACACACCTTCCTGCAAGACATGAACCTTTTGTAGACATGCTATACAAAACACAAAGGCCAGCTATGCCATTTCTATCAACACAGCACAGCACAGCACAGCACAGCAGCAAAAGGGCATTTTTGAGATGCCCTCAACAATATCGCTATGTGCTATTTCCGTTCAATTCACGAATGAATGGAAGCCATACACTGCTCACATCAGTTCTACAAAGAAATGGACCTAGCTCACATGGCTTTCCCCAGAAAAATCTCGGAAGCTGTAGTGTTGTGAGGGGATAGACAGTTCCCATCGTTCTTTGGGGAGAACCCGTGACAACTGAAGAGGGTTGAATGTGTGGTGGCAAAATGCGCATAAGTTCACAGTGTGTGCACCTTTTTGGTTCATTCTTCTACACAGATAGCGAAATGCATTATTTGTCCTGGCTTCCTCTCGCTGCCTTTGTGCCTTGATATGAATCTCTGGTCACTCTTAGTATGATGTACTGTCATGCATGGTTTCCTCCTGTACATGTACTCACAGTACAAATGCAACACACAGACACTGCAGGTCAAGTGAAATGGGGCATCCTTTATACATATGCATTCACTTGTACTTTGTTGGTCAGTTCTAGGCACGTATACACATACCAATGTTTTATTCACATATTGACAACATACATATGTCTCATATTCACCTCATGTGCAACACACAACCTGCATCTGCTTGAGGCATAATGGATGCATCCTTCCTGTGTTTTTCATGTACGCGCACACACATCTATATCTGCTTGTTGGTACATCGCATGTGCTTGTGACATCCACAGTACACCCATTTTTGTCCATAAGTTCCAAGCTCAATTTTAAATTTGTACACCAGCATTATTGTAGACACAAATATTTGAATTCTTCCATCAACGTCTGAAGTTACCACCAGCAACTGAGTTTTGTACATCAGTCTGAATGGTGTATTCCGATTTGAGTTTCAGATATGCAAGTAAGATTGAAACGTTATGCCCAAAGTGTTTTTTTTTCTTTCCCTCTGAAACATGAACATGCGTCTTGCTTCTGAAGCCAGTATGTTGAATGTTGTAGCTGCACAGAGAGTTTCAGATGTGAAGGCTGGATGTTCAAGATCTGAGTGTTGTACCCTTTCATGTTAAAGTTTCTAGTCTGCAACTTGGAATCTCGTGTTCGGAAATGTTATTGGCTCTAGTTTCTAGTGTAAGGTAAAGGTAAAGCTATCCCTTGACATCTAAGTCCAGTTGTGTCTGACTCTAGGGTACGATGCTCATCCCCGTTACGAAGCCAAAGAGCCAGCGCTGTCTGAAGATGCTTCCGTGGTCATGTGGCTGACATGACTCTCCTTGCCGCAGCGCGTAGCATGCGGATGGACACAGAACGCTGTTACCTTCCCGCAAGCAGTACCTATTTACTCGCATTAACATGTTTTCGAACTGCTAGGTTGACAGGAGCTGGGCAAAGCGGCAAGAACTTACTCCATCACGCGGATTCGAACTGCCGACCTTTTGATCGACAGCTCATGGTTCAGTGGTTTAACCTTAGTGTAGCCACACCCGTATTGCATAGGCTCTGTTGGCAGGCATGCTCCCTTGCAGTGATGCTCTGTGTGCGTTCCCCATTTCATGCCCAGGCTCACCAGAGATGTCTCTCGCCACTTGCTTTCACAGAGATGGCTCCTGGGCTGGACTGACTTGCAACATATGGTCTTACTCTTGCTTGGCTACTCTCTGCAGTCATGTGCTTTGTGGTGACTGGAGGACTGAGTCTAAAATGAGGCTGGGTGGCTGAGAGCAGAGAATGCTGTGATCGCTCATCTCCCTACAGGCCATTCTTTTGCATGTATATTGTGCGTCATTTCCTTAAGAGAGGGGCCAAGGCAGAAACTGGCATGGAAGTCACACTTTCTGATCCGAAAACCTATACTGTATTTCTAAACCCAGATGATGAGACTGATTGTGGCTAGTCAGTCACAAATGGAAAACACTCTGCATGTGCTCAAAACTCTCTCTACTTCGTTACAGGGTTGAGCCATGCATTGGAAATAAGTTTAGGAGCTAAGCCCTTGCACAGATTCAGTTGTAGCTACCAAATCAAGCCTCTGGAGGTTTTCTTTGCTTGCTCATTTTGATGTATTACCACCACAACCCCATGACACAAGAGTTGCAATCATGTGAAAGTTTCATGATCTGAACTAGGTAAAACTACCCATGCTACTGAACTCTGTTAATTTCATTTTCTCTGTTCTTCCCCCCCCCTCTCTTTTATTGATGAATAATAAAAATAACAATATAATAACAATGCAAACAACAAATCCAGAAAAAGAAAATTAAGGAAAAGAGAGAAAAGAGTAAAAAAGAATACATAATATATTCAATAAACATATAATATAGCAATCTATAAAATAGATATTGATAAACTGTCTATGCATATGCTTCTAAAAAGGGTTTCCAAATATCCAAAAATATATCCATACGCAGTTGTTTTTTTTATAAGCCATTGATTCAAATATTGATAGAGTTAAAAGGTCCTCAGTCCATTGGAGAATAGTGTGTGTGTGTGTGGGGGGGGGCTCATTTTCTCAGTTCTTAATTGCAACTGCTTCCCCAGTCTGATTGAAATTTTTTAAAATACTGTATGTGAAATTGACTAGTGACACTGACTAGATAGGGGTTCTCAACCAGTGGTACTAGTACCACCAGTGGTACTTCATGGTACTCAACAGGGAAGGGGTTGAGAACCCCTGGACTAGACCAAAGGTGCTCTTGTGGGATACATATGGACTACTAACTAGTCCATATCCCAAGCAACTTTTGTCTAGAGAAAATGTGTACTTCTGAGCCCATTCAAGAATAATTCACACCTGTCCTTTCCTTGGCATGTAATGTAGCTGAACTGTGAAGAAGAACGTTCTGCCAGTCACTCACTGACAGGGCAATCCTATACATGTCTACTCAGAAGTAAGCCCCTTTTAGGTTAATGAGACTTACTCCCAGGTAAATGTGCATAGGATTGTGGCCTAGGTGGCCTTAGGCAAGCAACTATCTCTCAGCTTCACCCCCCCCCCCATCTGCACTGTGCGGATAACAGTGATAATCATTCCTGAGGGGTTTTTTTGGTAAGGATTGCTGAGCGCAAAGCACTATATAAATAAATACTTATTATTATCATTGCTACTGTACTACTACTACTACTACTACTACTACTACTACTACTACTACTACTACTACTTAATATGGTAGGTGTGCGAGGCTAAGAAGCTTGCCTGCCTGTATGTGTCTGAAGCCTAATCCATGCGAATATGCAAATCAAATGCCCATGCTCCAATGCACCCATGTGTAAGAGCCACGTGTGTGTGTGCGTGTGTGTGTGTGTGTGTGTGTGCATCCATCCATCCACCGGAGCATGTAATTGCACAGGGCCATTGTGTCAGGAGAAGGGGGACAGTTCTCTGGCCAGGGGCACCTGCCTGTCTGTCTCTCGCTGTCACACGGCTGCCTGGCACTTTCTCAGCACATGGAGCGCTAATCCTGGTTGACAACCAGTCCTGACAGGCGAGGCTACTACAGGAAAGAGCAATTACTCAGAGCTGGCAGGGGAGCTTCTGAAGAAAGGAGCCAAGGGGCAGGGGGCAGCTGGGTTTTATTGTGTTACTGGGTTGCATATTGTTTCGATGGGTGTTTGTGAGACTCAATCAATCAATCAATGTACAACAATCCCCAGATGTTTTCTTCAGATGCAGAGAGAAAAACCTTTCTTCCAAAACCATTTCCAGAGTCCTGCTGCTGCCCTCTCTCTCTCTCTCTCTCTCTCTCTCTCTGCCCATCCTGACTCCCAGCACCTCCCTTGTCTCTTTCTCAGGAAAAGCAAACGTTATGGCCCTCATCCCCTTCTCACAGACAACTCCTTATGTCCCTTTCCCTGCTGCCCCCATTCATTCCTCCAGCTCCTTCCTCCTGTTTCAGTCCCCGAGGTTTCTTGCCTTTCCCAGGAGGGAACTCAGAAGTCCTGACTCTCTCCTTTTCTCTTCTCTGATCCGTGACAACCCACTTTCCTTCCTGCTGTGAACATGAAACTTGCGTTCTCAGCCCTCCCTCCAAGCTCGCATTCATTCATTTGCTGCTGCTGTGCAATGCTGCCCAGGGAGCCCAGAAATCGTGGCTGCTGCTCACACCCACCCTTGTAGCTAGAGTCCAATTCTTGGGAGAATTAAAGAGGAAAGGGGCTGGGGCAGAAATATGGATCATTGTTTCCATGGCAACCGTATCCATGGCAATGGGCCAACAGTCAATCACCCTCCACATCTGGCAGCTCTGGCTGATGGGGAAGGGGAGAATAAATGAGTCCAGCAGGCACCCTTCCCCCCTCCCCTTTGTAGCCAGGGCAAAGCTCAATGATCAGAAGGCAGTAAGAGACACTTAAGGAGGGGATGGAGCTCAGTGATCATAAGCACCTGGCTTTGCAAAAGCAGGCTGTGAGTTCAGACCCTGGCTTAAAAAAGGATCTCAGGTAGCAAGGCTTTGACAGTACTGGGCGAGATGGATCAATGGCCTGATTCTGTATGAGGCTCACCTTTGTGTCAAGGGAAAGTGAGGCAAGAAAAGGCAGGATGAGCATGAGAGGGCTGGAGAGAATTCCAGTTTGTGGACAGTGTCAGATTTGGGGAGATGTGCAGTCTAATCCTATCCAACTTTCCAGCACCAGTGTAGCCATGCCAACGGGGTGTGCGCTGCATTCTGTGGTGGTGGTGGTGGGCAGTTACGGAGGTCTCCTCAAGGTAAGTGCATGTTTGTTCCCTTACCTCAGGGCTGCATTGGTGCGGAAAAGTTAGATAGGATTGGGCCCTCAGTTCAGATCCCTGGTCAGCCATGATACTCACTGGTGACATTGGGCCAGCCACAATCACTAAACTGGATCTACTTCACAGGTTTGTTGTTTGGGGGGGGGAGGGGAAGCAACATACACCACCCTGAGATCCTAGGAGGAAGGGAGGATAAAATATACAGTAGTTAATAATAAATGGTGTCTCTCAGAGGACAGGAGAGAGAGAGAGAGAGAGAGAGAGAGAGAGAGAGAGAGAGAGAGAGAGAGAGAGAGAGAGAGAGAGAGAGAAGTTGAATATATCTGGGTCAGTGGACCTGAGCAAAGCTATGCCACACAATCTGGGAGGTATTTCTTGTGACCTTTTGCAATATTGCAAGTTATGCTGAGGTACAATTCTAAGATTTGCAAAGGGGTTCTCTTCTGAGACTTCTCACTTCATGCATTAAGAACATAAGAACATAAGAAGAGCCCTGCTGGATCAGGCCAAAAGCCCATCTAGTCCAGCTTCCTGTATCACACAGTGGCCCCACCAGATGCCTCAGGGAGCACAAGACAACAAGATAACCTCTTTCCCGTTGACACTCCCTTGCACCTGGCACAGAGAAAACCCACTTCTAAAACCAGGAGGTTGCTTATGGCTTGTAACCTGTGATGGTCTTTTCCTCCATGAATCTGTCCAAACCCCTTTTAAAGGCATCTAGGCCAGGTGCCATCACCACATCCTGTGGCAAGGAGTTCCACAGATGAATTACACGCTGGGTAAAGAAATATTTTCTTTTGTCTGTTCTAACTCTCCCTCAATTTTAGTGCATGTCCCCTGGTTCTGGTGTTCATTGCTTTATTGGCACGCTTATTGTGACCCTGAGCACCAGCTAGGATTGTTTGTGCATTCAGGCTGGCCCTAGGCTCAACCTGCTGACCTAAAGTGCAGCCATCTCCTGCCCCACTTTGCAAATGCAACTGGCCTCTTGATTATCCCAATGCAAATACACCAAAGAGGGCCAAAAAGGTGACCTGGTGAATGCAGGTTGAGTTGCAGAATAGCAGCTCCACGAAAGCTTATGTAGCAACAAACACATGAGGTGAACATTGCTGAATTTCCCCCTCCTCTGTCTCAAAATGGGCTGCTCAACACTTTAAGATCACCACCATTAGGGGTCATCCCATGTTCTGTTATTTAGGGATTAAGCAGCTGCTCCTTCATCCCAGAAGGCACCAGTTTAGTGCACCTCTCTTACTGGAGTTGGCATGAGCCCAGGTTGGTACCCCTGTGCACCTGACCAGGCTCCAGCAGCAGGTAAGGATGTCCACCTGCCCATGGCTGGATCAGTGATCCAGAACAGTGACATAATTGGAAAGGACATATAACAAGGATAAGCTAAAGGATGCCCTTGGCTTGGACTCTGACTGGTCAGTGCAATGTCGGGATCCAGGCCACCTTTAGGGATCAAGGTGCCATAGCAAATAGGAACCATTGCCCAGAGTACCGGTAAGTAGATTAGGGACTGAGTTAGGAAGGTCATGTCAGATTTCTGTTTATTTTCTTGCTTTCCTTTTACCTATTTGCCACTGCATTGAAAGAAGTGTGCTTAGGTCTTCCATCACCTAGGTCTTTTTCACATATGCCTGCCTGCCCTGAAACAACCTTTTACCCTTTTTTGCCTGCTACCCCTGTTTTTAGGAAACTTCCCTTTTATTTGTATCTAACCTGCTTCCCTGGAAGGACAGGTACTGAGGCTGAAGCTCAAATATTTTGGCCACCTAATGCGAAGAGAGGACTCTCTGGAGAAGACTCTGATGCTGGGAAAGACTGAAGGCAAAAGGAGAAGGGGAAGGCAAAGGATGAGATGGTTAGACAGCATCACCGATGCAACGAACATGAAAATGAGCGAACTCAGGAAGATAGTGGAGGACAGGAAGGCCTGGCGGGATATGGTTCATGGGATCACGAAGAGTCAGACACGACTTAACGACTGAACAACAACAACAACAACCACCACCACCACCTCCTGGTTGACTCTGTAGAGAGTGTGTTGCCTCGTCCCCATAACCACACCAACCAACCTTTTGCTCCTGCGTCTGTTTTGGGGATCCCCTGGGAATCTGGGGTTGCTGCCATGCAAATGGGATGGAGTAGCTTCAAGGCAGCCCCTCTCTATCTGGTTTTAGCCTTGGTGCTGGCAGCGATTACAGCCGCTTTATTCAAGAATGAGGGTGAGTTGCCAGGAGGAAGAAGGATGCTGGGTGCAGGGATCCCCCCCTCCCCAAATGTGTTTGTCTTCAGGGTGCCACAAGACTCTTTATTGATTTGGCTGCAACAGACGAACACAGCTAATGTCAGGAAACGTTAGCGTTAGCACTAGGAAGTCCCACTGTTGTTTCACTGTGTGTGCGATGATGCTCTACACGGCCCTGCAGGCCGCCCTTGCAACACACTGATTTCGACATGCGGGTTGGCTCCAAGACAAAGAGGGGAGAGGCAACGTTGGCAGTAGGGAAAGAGCTCAGTTCCAGGAAATAATACTTTATCAGTAGGACAAGCTGTTGCTTGCTACAGGGCGAAGAAATATGCTCCATCCAGTTGGTGGGGCCTGTGACCTACCCAGGAAAGCATCCAGACTTTCAGCTCAGTTGTCCACAACTGAATGCGGCTCTAACTTTGCCTGAAACATCACATCCCTCTGCTCTGATGATGTTCCTTCCATTCCCCAGTTCTGAAGCAAGCCGAGTCTGTCTGCTTTTGTGAATGCCTGGGTCCCTAAGCTTCCAGAAGGGTAGCCATGTAGTCTCTTCCAGCAAAAACAACAAAGGGTTCTGTAGCACCTTAAAAACGTACTGATTTATTTTAGCGTAAGCTTTCATGGACCGCAGTCCACGTCATCAGAGGCATGAAGTGAAATCCTCAGGGGTCAGGTATATGTATAGGCTTACCAGATCTCCAACCGGGACAGAGTGCTAGACCTTTAGGAGAAGGAATGTGGGCAGGTGTAGCTTGTTAAACCTTAGAGCACAATCCTAGGCTTCTTAAACCTTAGAGCACAATCCCATTGAACACAATGGGGCTTGCTTCCGAGTAGACATGCCTTGGATTGTGCTCTAAGGTTTAACAAGCTGCACCTGCCCACATTCCTTCTCCTAAAGGTCTAGCACTCTGTCCCGGTTGGAGATCTGGTAAGCCTATATATGTACAGCTACTAGATCATGGCTATGTGCTCCCTCCAGAACCTCCAGTATGTCTCTGAATACCAGTTGCAGGGGAACAATAGCCAGAGAGAGAGTCTGCCTGTCTCTCCTGCTTGTAGGCTTCCCAGAGGCAGCTGGTGGGCCACTGTGTGAAACAGGATGCCAGGCTAGATGGGCCTTTAGTTTGGCCTGATCCTGCAGGGCTTTTTAATATTCTTATCTCTGTCCTAGAGCACTCAATCACAACAGATCACATACACGGTCCTCAGACCAAAATTGGCCTCAGTCACAGACTCACTTAATGGCTTTTATGTTGTTGTTCAGTCTTTAAGTCGTGTCCGACCCTTCGTGATTCCATGAACCATATCCCGCCAGGCCTTCCTGTCCTCCACTATCTTCCTGAGTTCGCTCATTTTCATGTTCGTTGCATCGGTGATGCTGTCTAACCATCTCTGCCTTCCCCTTCTCCTTTTGCCTTCAATCTTTCCCAGCATCAGAGTCTTCTCCAGAGAGTCCTCTCTTCGCATTAGGTGGCCAAAATATTTGAGTTTCAGTCTCAGTACCTGTCCTTCCAGGGAACAGTCAGGGATGATTTCATTTAGGATGGACTGATTTGATCTCCTAGCAGTCCAAGGGACTCTCAGGAGCCTTCTCCAGCACCACAGTTCAAAAGCATCTATTCTTCGGCGCTCAGCCTTCCTTCTGGTCCAACTCTCGCAACCATACATTGCTACTGGGAACACCATCGCCCTGACTATACAAACTTTTGTTGGCATGGTGATATCTCTGCTTTTTATTATGCTATCTAAGTTTGCCATAGCTTTCCTTCTGAGGAGTAAGCGTCTTTTAATTTCATGGCTGCTTTCATGGCTTTTATACAAGGCATCAAGGCTTTTATACAAGGCATCAATCTCAGCCCCGCTCTCCTCTGTAATAGTGGAGAAATAATTTAGAGCTACCTCACAAAGTTGTTGTAGGGACTACAGAAATAATGTATGTGGATACCCAGGAAAAGCACTGTATGACTGCTAAGTACTATCCGTATGTAATGTAACAGATGGAAGTGTGTGTATACAGGTTGATTACCCCTTATCCAGACATCCGAAATTCAGACTATTCCGAAATCCAGACATTTTTAGGGTATTACTTTAAAAAAAACCCTTTTTTCCTGCACTTGGCAGGCATAGCACACAAGGCATGTTGGGGTTCAAAATTATTTAAAAATATTGTATAAAATTACCTTCAGGCTATGTGTATAAGGTGTATATGAGACATACTGTAAATGAATTTTGTGTTTAGACTTGGGTCCCATCACCAAGATATCTCATTATATTTATGCAAATATTCCAAAATCTAGACAAATCCGAAATCCAGACAACTTTCCATCCCAAGCAGTCCAGAGAAGGCATATTCAACCTGTACTACTATATACCGTAATATAATCATCCCTGGGTTTGGGGAGGGGGCAAGGAGCTCCCTGAGTGTATCTGTGGCTGATAATGGGACTCCCTCTGCAGATACTTCAGTTTCCCTTGCCATTTTCAGTGCATTTCATGATTTCAGTGGCCTTTTGGAAGGGCAATACATTTATTTTTGGCCACTGGGGATGGTCTTAAAGACCCCGCATAACTTACGGGACCATTGACCAAACACTCTTGATGTAATGCATTCTGGTGGCCTTTCTGCAATGCAGGGTATTCCTATTCCTAGGACATTCGGAAAGAACAAATGCACATCAGTGTTGATTCAGTATCATTCTTTTTCATACTTCCCAGCATCCTGGCTCTTTTATTCGCACACTCAGCAAGCTGGATGGAGGATGGAAGGAACTGCAGATATTAATGGTGGGGGTCTCCAGCTAGGTCTCTGAAAATGATATTTCAGCATTTAGAGGGAGATGCAGCACAGTTAGAGCCAGACCCTTCCAAAGTGCCTCCACTTAATTAAAACCTCTGCAGTCTTCGTTAATAATGGCAGGGTCGGTGGTGATTGGATGGATGGATGTTGTTGGTGCATGTGTGTGCATGTGCGTAACAGGTCAGAATCCAGCAGAGTGCAGAGAGCAAACCCCCCCCCCCCCCACACCAGCAGTGTGTATAGAAGCAGAGTTCTGGAATTCTGGGTCTACTTTTGAATTTCTGCCGTTGGCTGGCCAATTGTCCCTAAGCCAATAATAGCTAAAGTAAGAGGTCAGGGTGATGCCTGCTCAGTGAAGACTTTGGGGGAGCTGGAAGCAACAGGTACACTCTGGGGGCGACTTGTAGTCAATGTTTATCTACTCCAGGTGAAGTGAAGGCCTAAATGGGTCAAGGCACAAAGAACAATGTGGGGGGGGGGGGTAGGGTGGCGGCAGCTACTGTATTTGTTTTTATGGTGATTCGATCATAGCATTTGGATACTGGTTTCTGAGTGTGCACTTCACAACACGCCATCTTGTTGTTAGTCTTACAACAACCCTGTAAGGCAAGCATTATTATTATTATTATTATTATTATTATTATTATCATCATCATCATCATCATCATCATCATCATCATCATCATCATCATCATCATCCCCATTTTGCAGTTGGGGGCGGAGAGGGAGTGGCTTCCCTGAGGCCACCTAGAAGGCTTTGTGGCAGAGGAGAGATTTGAACTGGAGAAGCCCTGATTTGCAGCTCTGGGCCACATTAGGTGTACATGCAAGTAAGTACCTACTCTTTAAGTAGGTTTCCCTCTGGAAGCTCTTTTGATTGTGAATATAACCAGCTTATGGCAGCGGGGGTGGGGGTGGAGTGACCCCAGCTAGGACCAGGATGCTCAGGCAGGGAGGCAGAAGTTCAGTCTTCCCCACACTTTTGAAATGGTGACTTGAGGCAAACTGCCACTTCGACACCTTTAAAACAGCGTGTGGGGAGCGGGACGAGGCAGGAGAGTAAACCTTCCATTCACCTGCACACCTGGTCTTGACTGAAGTCCCCCTCTCCCTCAATCAGTTGATGTTATCAGAAGAGAAAGTCTTCTGGTTGGAAGAAAGCTGAAATCACAGATTTGAGTACATTGTCTAATGTGGCCCTCAGTTGCTTAGCCAATAGCCACAATGTTCTCCGGGCCAAATTAGATGAGATACAACCGTATAATTGGCCCTGGAGCATTTGCTGTAAAACAGCATGCAAGGGTGGGGAGTTGGTCCAGATTTGGACCGTAGGGATAGAGGAGTTTTAATACATTGATTCAAAATGGAACTTTTTTCCTCAAGCAAACAGCACACACAGGGATAATCTAGATCAGGGTCATGGGGGGGGGAGTTAAAGCCCTCCCTCCAATGTCCTTATCTGGATTGCCCCCCCCCACCCCATGTGTGCTATTTGAAGAGGAGAAAAGCTCACTTGCCTGGCCAATTACATGATCCCGTCTCATCTAGTTTGACCTTTTTTGTTTGCTTTCTTTTTAATTTACATGCTATCCTATTCCAAGGCTCCAGAATGGTTAATAGCTCTCCCACCCCTCATCCAAGAAGCCCATAATTGGGAGGGAGCACATATTTAATTTGTCAAAGGAAATGAACCCAAAAAGACAGCTTGAATTAACTGTAGCTATGAAGGATTTTCAGTGGCTTCTTCTTACAATGTTTAGGAATAAATATAGAGCATTTCTTTTCCCTTGAAAAAGAGTACTTATCGAAACGTGTTGGGAATCCAGAACAAGCTTTGCAGCTGCTGCCTTTCTCTGCAAGAAAATAACCTCTCTTTGCCAACTAGTCCTCCTTCTTGCCATAAGATTTGAAAGGACTCCACATGTAAATCAAGGTCCTTGATATAGGTCATCCCTTCAGCAGTGTCCTCACACTTCCCACATGTGGAAGACTCACAAGATGGCAGCTTCAATCCACACAGAGAATACAGTACTTGCTTCCAAATATTAAATGGGAAGGGGGAGATCATTGAAGCTACAGCACCCCCATGGCATGGCAAATGTAATATGTGCACTGCTGTGAATAATCAGAATGGCTTTGGATGAGTCCTTGCTTCTCTGCTGCCTCAGTTGGTCATCTGTGAAATGGGAGTATGATCTCCCCATCTCACAGGGCAGTTTTGTGGATCAGAATTGTAAAGCCTTTGCTTTTGAAAAGTGGTATGAAATCAGTATAATCATAATTAGAGGACTGGAAAATAGGGAGTTGTCTTCTTAATTTTAGAATCTGAAAGGGGATACCTGAAGTTTTGGGTTAGGGGGACAGCCAGGAGATGTGTGCAAAAGGTAAGATGTCATTGTGAGGTGGGGGGTGGGGAAGTGGTCAAACTTCAGACATCACCAAACAGTCTTATCAATGTCTCTTTCACTGCTCTCTAAGGATGCAGGATGGTGAGAATGAAGGAACAAAATTGCGATCTGGGGGCTCCAGCAGCCATTGGGACACAGGTAAAAAGACCCCGAGGTACCAAGCGACTGTGCTCTTCTGTCCTCCTCTTCTTGACTTATGGGGTGGAGCTTCAGCTGCCTAGCCCCCCCCCTTCCTCCCCATCTTTTATCCTGCGGCATCACATCAGAAGAAGATGCAGCCAGCACGAGCTTTTAACATTATTATCTTCTAGTCTAAACACAGTTGAATTTGAACGTGTGCCAAGTAAAAGGCAAAAACGAAATGAGGAGAAGGGGAGCCAAGAGGGGGGCCGCAGCACAGCCAGGGAGGCAGGAGAAAACCTCAGGCTGTGATGCTGCTTGATCTCCACTCTGCAAGTATCCAGTGAAGCAACTTGGCATAGAAGTGGGGAAGGAGAACTCTGTATGTAGAACCCGGAACAGCTCCTGCAAGCAGGGAAAAAAGGGTAGGGTTAGACCCAAAAGCCCTGGCTAGAGTTGCCTTTTCTTTTTAAGAAGAGAGGTCCTGTGCCCAACAGCACCATGACATGATATTTCAGCACCGTAGCAGAACTACTGGTAATCCTAGATCTGGCTTCCGGTACAGTAATCTACACATCCATAGCCTCTGTTGGCTGTGCTAAGAGGCACTGTTTAAGGGTGATCTCTTCAGAGGCGTAGCTAGGGGTGGGGGCGAGGTTGACAGCCCCTGGGTGACAAGTGTGTGTGTGTGTCAAACCTGCCACATCGGTGGCAATTCAGCGGCAGCGGCATTTCGTGCTGCTTTGGAGTCTATTGGAGGGCGCTGAGGCATCCTTGTGGGCGGGCAGCAGTGAGAAAGGACGCCCTGCCCGCCCACCCCCCAGGTACCTTTTTTCGGTGATGGTGACGTCATCGGGGGCGGGGCAAGTGACGTCACTTCTGGAAGTTATGTCACGGGGTGACATTTTTTAATGCCTTCCCCCCCCCTCACACAGGGCTTAGCTACGCCACTGGATCTCTTATACTTTCATTTTTAAAAGACTTTTCAGTCCAGGTGATGCCACCTTTTCAGTCTGGTTTCTGGCCTGGTTGGGGGTCTGAAACAGCTTTGGTCACCCTAGGAGATGACCTATGCCAGGAACTGGACAGGAGGAGCGCATCTGAGTCGGTTCTGCTGGACCTCTCTGCAGCTTTCGATCCCATCAGCCATGGCTACCCATGTCTTCGGCACCTGGCATGTAGGTTACCACGACCCACTCTATGTGAGGCTGCCTGCGAAGACCCTCTGGAAACTCTAGCTGGTGCCAAATGCAGCAGTGTGGGTGCTAACAGGTGTCCAACTCTATGATCATATAACACTGTCGTGGATGCAGCTGCGTTGGTGACATGCGTGTTTCTGGGCATGATTCAATGTGAATCTGCCTGTCCTGTGAGATCTTTTAGAGAGGCCCTCTTGTGGGTTCCATTCCCAGAAGATGAGGAAGAGCCCTTCACCATTGGTCTTCACCCTCTTCATCGTTGGTCTTTGGGAGGTGGGCAAAGACCCACCTTCTCCAGCAGGTCTTTGCCCTTCAGCTCTGATGGTGTGAAGTAGTCATCACAGTTGTGATGGAGTGGAGTCTCATTGTGGTTTTTTGTTGGCTTTTTTTTTTTTGGCTGCTGTCTCTCATCTGCGTGATTCGATTTTGGTATTTTCTGCTGCAATTCGTTTTTGGTTCTGTTGTATGTCTGTCCGGTTTCATTGCAGTTTTTGAAGTGTGTAAACTGCCCTGAATTGCTTGAGAAGGTGGGATAGACTCTGTTAAAAATAAATAAATGTGTCGCAGCGGGAGGGCAGCCGCCACTTGGGGGCTTTCTGGAAACATCCGTTAGGCACTATGGAAACAGGATCCTGGCCTGACCCAGTAGGGCTGTTCTTGTGCTGTTTTGTTTCTGCGCTTCCAGCTCCGAGCATTATCAGCCCTCTTTTCCGTCAGGTCCAACTGTGTCAGAACCTGAGAGCGAAGAGGGGACTTCTTCCCCTTTCCTAGATCTGGAGCAGCCTTGCCCCCCACCACGGAAAACCTCGTGAGTAGTGTACTTACTGATGGTGGTGGGACAGAGTTAAACTGTGAAATGGGCATTGCTCCACCTTTCTTTCTCCTCCCAGGCGTCAGTACTTGAAACGGATCATTGCCGAATATGAGGCCTTGGACATGGAGATGCCTTGCATTCGCAAGTTCCCCAGACCACCAGCTGCCCGGCCCCTTTGCCTCTGCATGGAAAGCCCAGTGAGTCCTGTGTGATAGGGAGGGAGCCGTTTGAGGCTCTGGGTTTATTGGTTGGGGGGGGACTCTGGGGGAACATACAGCAATTCCAAAGCCAGCCTGCCTTTCCCCCCATTCATTCATTCATTCATTCATTCATTCATTCTGCAAACTTAACACATGCCAACCTCCCCACCTGCCTGCTATATTGCTATGTGCTGTGAGTGCAGTCACTTGCATTATTTGCAGGCGCCGTTCCAGACGTCCCCATTACTGTTTTCATTTGGCTTTCTCTATAGCCCAGATGCTCCTATCGAATGAGAGGCATTTTACAACGTTGGCTGAAGCCATTGCTACTGCAAAATGCAGCAGGGAGGGGACCATTAACTTAGATGGCAGTTAAAAAACAAAAAAGATGGAATGAATTCATGGAGAACGGCCCTATAAAAGGCTATGAGCCCTGACTACAAAATGGAACCTCCATATTCAGAGATACTATACCTCTGGGTATAGGATATCAGGGCCCTCACCCAGTGCTGAGCCATCTGGCTGACTGGTGTGCTGGAGACACAGTGCAGGATTAAATGGACCTGGGTGATTCAGCAGGGTAGTTCTTAAGTGCTTTTGAAACTTTCCACCACACCAGTGCTGCGCATGTGTGTGAGTGGCTTTAATGCCATTTTGAATGCACAAGCGCAGCTTTTAATGCAATTGAGCGCCATGAAATAGGGCTATTTTTACATCCCTAATCACTTTGACGATAGCCTTCCTTTAAAAGAGAGGTAGCTCCTCGTTGGCAGGTCTGAAGGAGTAATTTGAAGCTGATGGATAAGTTCTCCTTTTGCCTGCAGCCCGAACAAGAGGTGAACCATGCGGAAGTCCTAGAAGCAGTCGAGGCAGCCATTCCCGATGCCTTGGGAAAAGGTCTCCTGCGGAGCATCCAGTTTGAGAATATCAATGTGATCTGTGGGACAGCTGGACGGAAGAACAGGTTAGGGTCTCCCAGTCGTTCCCCCACCTCATCCAACCATTAGGATTTACTGCGTGCCCACCCAAATAATGCAGCAGTCTGGCTTCCAGTCGGAACCACCACCACCCCACTTCTGCTTCTAGAAAGCCCAGGAGTCCGAGCTTTCTCTGTGGAACATTCAGGGTGAGGGAGGGCAAAGAGACAGGCTGATGTCTGGCAGTGTCAAGGGAGGATAGGTCGTCCATCCCTCATAAGTCGCCCAGACCGAGGGGTCCATGGACCTGTGAGTCTGTATAGCCCTCGGTAGAACCTGATTGGCCCTCTGTGCTTGTGTCATCTCTTCCCATTGGCCATGTGGCTGCCATCATCTGCCCTCCTTATGCCGTGATGCCATGTTTTTTTAAAATTGACTGAGCATTTGGTGGCCAGTAGGATGGTAGCCTCAGCAGTAGCACCCCCTCCCCCTGCATAATGGGAACACACACACACACACACACCGACCGCCTCTCAATCTCCCTACACAGGTGGCTGATCACGGTGTCAGATTTCAGGACTCGGAACGATCTCCTGCACTCAGGGTTGACCGTGGGTCCGAATCACTTTGTCTTGCGACGCTGGGATGACCTTGTGATGGAAGACTATCGCATGCATCTTCGGAGGGCGCTAGCCCGCCAGCGCTTGCTGGAGACCCTCAGTGATTCCTGGGATGCAAATCACTTGAACGGGCTATGATGAAGAGCCCAAAAGACCAGAATCAGCCGCAAAGAGAAACATGTTGTTTGCCTACCACCTGTGTAAACATGTTGTTTGCCTACCTGTGTGTCTGTTTGGCCTGGGGTGGTGTGTGTGTGTGTGTGTGTGTGTTTTTTGGGGGGGGAAGCTGTTGCTTTGATTTTACCTTAGAGGAGATTGCCTAAGAAGACCAGTATCTCTCTTTGAATTTATGGGATGGTGCTCTGGCCTGCTGGCTTTTCTTTCAGGAGTTAGTATCCAAGCTTGTTCACTCATTACTGCTTTTGATAGCAAACTTGGAGACAGGGCAGCCCCTGGAGGCCGTTTGTGGTACTGCACTTTCCCGCTTCTGTTATGTTTGAGCTCTATATATTCAGGATGCTTCGTTTGTAACTAGAGAGATCCAGGCAGAAACTCAAGAGTGTACTCATGCCGGCCAGGTTTTTGGAGCTGGAAGCTGGAAGTCATTCCTCCTCTTTCTAAATGTGTGCGGATTGGTTGTGATGCTTCAGGAATGAAGAAAATACAGTGGCCTGCTTCTCCTTTTCATCGTTTTCTGTCTTCAAGAGCTTGGCCCAGGTCCTGCAATCCTCTGCGCATTTACTCAGAAGCATGTCCCCTAGCAGCAACTTCATTTGTCTTCAACTGCTGGGTCGTTGGGACCCACAACTGGGTAGCACCAATGGCGCAACCACAAACTTTTAATTAATTACCGGTAATTATTTTTTTAAGTGAAAGAAGTAAAAGAAAGAAGAAAAAGGGAAGGGAGAGGAGAAAAAAAAAATGAGAACGCAAAATACAGTAGGGAAGGGTGAGAGAAAGGATATAGCCTGTTAAAAAAAAAAGGATAGAAAGACAACGAAAGAGGAACACACACACACACACACACACACACACACACACACACACACACACACACACACACACAGAGAGAGAGAGAGAGAGAGAGAGAGAGAGAGAGAGAGAGAGAGAGAGAGAGGTGTCGAAATTAAAATAAGAAGTGGCGTCATGGTGCAGGATTGGGTTTTTGTGAGACTGAATAGGCTGAACATGGCAACCTCAGATCAGATCAATGTTTAGTATCAGATCAGATCCTTAGTAAGTTGGGGGCAATCCCTGAAAAGGCCCTTCCACAGTCACTGCTATGCCACTCTTTGCCACTATGCCACCTGCTTGAACCCTGATCAATTCCAATTCCAGTAGCAGAAAGGGGGTCTCTCATTGGGTTCCAAGCCTTCAAATCTGGGGAGCAGGGAGGGCTTTCAAGTATTTAGCGTGATGCTGGGTGGGTGGGGGGGTTCGGTTCCTTTCAGGTTTGCCTTTCACTCTTTATTATTGGGGCCTAGGACACAGGCCAGCGGGTGGCGCAGCGGGTTAAACCGCTGAACCATAAGCTGTCGATCGAAAGGTCGGCAGTTCGATTCCCGCAACGGGGTGAGCTCTCGTTGCTTGGCCAGCTCCTGCCAACCTAGCAGTTCCAAAGCATGTCAATGTGAGTAGATAAATAGGTACCGCTTGCGGGAAGGTAAACAGCGCTCCGTGTTCCAGCTGCATGCTACGCGCTGCGGCAAGGAGAGTTATGTCGGCCACATGACCACGGAGGCGTCTTTGGACAACGCTGGCTCTTCGGCTTTGAAATGGGGATGAGCACCACACCCTAGAGTCGGACACGACTGGATTTAATTGTCAGGGGTCACCTTTACCTTTTAGGACACAGTTGCTCACCCAAATCTGGGCAGATTTTCTTCTCACAAGTCAACCCCACATCGTGTCTGCACAGAAGAATAGTTTTGCCATGTGTTGTTTCCGTTCCATCAGTCCTTTTTGTGACATGTCCCCTTCTCCGGTTCAGAGGGGGGTTAATTACACTCTAAACAAACCTCAGAGAGGTTGGTGCTCTAGTCTGACCCAAAGTCCCCAAGGTACCCGGGCCGGAGACATATGGTCAGAGCCCAAGCGTGGAGAGGGGACGGGGGGCACGACTTAACCAGGGTTGGGGGCCCAGGAGCTCCAGGGCTGCAAGCATCCGCTCATTACCAAGAAGAAAACATTGGGAGTAAAATGGTGGATCATGCTAAGGGATGTTTTTATGCAAACTTATTTCGATTTATCTGTGCGGCTGGGGATCTTGTAAAGTTGTGTGAGTGAGAGCAGGAGAGTGCTTGTAGGCCAAACTCCAGTGGTTTGAGAGATGGAGAGATGTTTATGGCACTGCCTCAACAACTACAAGTCCCAGAATTCCTCAGTCCCTTCCAGCCTTTCCTGTGCACAGGCAGGAAGAACCGTGTGGCAGCAGCAACGAGGGATAGGCTCTGTAATAAACGAGGACACTTGAGATGCAAAGACACTGGAAGCCAGTGCTGCGGAGAGGTTCTGCACGCTCTAGAACACATGAGTCAATGAGGTAGGCCTCTGGATTCCAGAATGCATAGAGAAATTGACACTAGAGATCCCAGATACAGGAACCATTTCTAGACAAAACTCTTGTCACTCATGTATAATTAATATCTGTGCATGCTGTACTATCATGTCTGGCTTTAAAAACAAATTGGGCAGCCAGAAGTGTAAGGTGTATATTACCAGCTGGTGGTGATGGCTAAGGGACTCTAAGCTGTGAATTGGTACTTCCCTAATTGAAATGTTGCCTCTGCCAAGGCTGCTCACTCAGTGGCCGTAGACAAGCTGCCCCCGCTGAGCCTCAGCTCTGCAGCAGCAATATGGGGATAATCGTACGTACGTACCTTATTTACAGACAGTCAGAAAGTGCCACACGGATGCTAAGTATTGTTAAGGAGCTTAAACAAGTGGCAGTTTGTGCAGTTGCACAGGCGGCAGCACCTTTCAGAAAGCTTGAGTCAAAGGAGGCCCTTGAAATGGGGGAAGGGGCCAGAGAGGACCCTTCCCTTTTATGAGGGCCCCCTTAGCTTCTGTTTTTAGAAGACTGGAGAAGGGGCAGGATTTGGCTAAAATGGTGGAGGACTTGTAGTTTTCATTAGTAGCGCAATCCTATGCACTCAGAAGCATGTCTCACTGTATTCAGTGGAGCTTACTTCTGGAAAAAGTGTGCACAGGATTGCACCCTAAGGGTCTCCTATGGTTCCCTTCATAATTTGCACACTAAACTAACCCACCCACCTTGCCTATGGGCTGTAAGCTGGGGAAGGCTGATTTAAATGGACTTGACTTTGTGATTTCCCCAGACGGAACCCCTGAGAACTGTCATGTTTTCCAAGAGGGACCATAGTAATAACTTCACTTTAGTATGTAGCAGTGTGCCAGCATTTTTCAGGAGTAGGATGAGACCAGTATTTGCATAATGGAAGTTTGCGGCACCTTAGAGACAAACTACAGTATTTATTTCAGCGTTGGCTTTCGTGGACTATATAGTCCCCTTCATCAGATGCATAGGACAACACTTCATGCATCTGATATAAAGGGGACTGTTGTCCACAAAAGTTTACACTGAAATAAATGGGTTAGACTTTCAGGTGCCACGGGACTCTTAGTTGTTTCTGCTGCAACAGCCCAACATAGCAACCCCCTCTGGCAGCATTTGAATGTGAGAGTTACTTGTGAAAAGCCTCCCCCCCCCCCACATGCCCTTTCTTTGGTTTTTATTTTGCTTTTAATCTGTTACTGCAGCTGCTTCCCTGCTGCACTAAGTTAGTGAATGATTAACTAGGATTTGCATTATGGCAAAAACACACAAATAGCCTCACAACCATTGAGACTCTGGGCACAAGACAGCGCCTGTGACTTTGCGATGTCTGAAAACAAGCCCCACTTTTTTTTCTTTTTCCTCCTCCATCATAGTTACCTTGGATAACAGTTGGCTGTGCAGACTCCCAGATGAACGAACTGGCAAAACTAAGGCAGACTCTTGCTGGATGATGCCGTGCTCCTGCCTTTCCCTGTGCCCAGTTAAAAACTCCCACCACCAGGCTGAGCCATGATGTGGCACAGCACATGATATACACCCTGTCCCAAGGATGTAGCGGAACATACCGTGTATGGCTGGTTATATCTTTAGTTCTCTGTCCGTCTCACACACATCACAGATGCAAATGCACCTGGGGGGGCCTCTGTATCCCATAGAGTTTATATTTGCAAATAAAATCAGTAAATTACATTAGTTGCTCTGCACAGGCTTTGGAGGCAGAGACAGGACAAGGGGTTCGGAAAGGTATAAGAGGTGTGTGTGTGTGTGTGTGTGTGTGTGTGTGTGTGTGTGTGTGTGAGTGTGTGTGAGAGAGAGAGAGAGAGAGAGAGAGAGAGAGAGAGAGAGGCTTAGGCAGACATGCCTGAGTGCCATAGGGTGGGCATAGGCAGCACAGGATTAATTACATTCATCTCAGAGTTTCTGCCCACGGGGGGGGGGGGAGGTACAGTTTCTTGGGTGTGTGTGTTTGAGATCCAGGATTCCTGGGTTCAGGAGCCATTCTGGGTTTTAGAGTGTGTCACGGAGAGCCAGTCTTCCCAGCACAGGGGGGGAACACGACCCAACCCAACTGGGAATCTAGAACCAATGCACTCTAAAGCATGTAGAAGCTGGGTGGTGGTTCTAGAATGAGAGATAGAAGCCAATCCTTCCAGCACAGAAACCAGAGTGGACCCTTGAGCTGGGGTTTGCACCCAAGTGAGCTCGATGGGATGACACGGGAGATCAGCTTAGGCCTCTTGGGCCAGGAACTAAGCTGCCACTTTAGAGCAGGCTGGGTTCTGGAGGATGAGGTGCAAACTGAGAGGTGGGTTGGGTTCTACAGGGCTAGGGAGCCACACCTCTTGGCTCAGGATAGGAGCCAATCTTGGTTCTAGTGAAGGTGGGGTCCTAGATTGGAGATTGGGACTTTGGAACCAGAACTCCTGGACTCTCTCCAAGAAACGTGAGAGGGGGGAGAAGTCTATCATACATCACACCCGGGTGCTACAAGGCCGGGTGCTAGGGGCAATTGTAACCTTGGAGATCCATACCATAGGAGAGTATTAACTGGGGTAGAGGGGAGTGTACCGACCCCTTTCCCTGTAGCCCCTGTCTCACTCAGCAACCACAAAAATCAAAACACAACCCTGTCAAATGCAGGCATTACCATCCCCCCTCCCCCCAATAATCATTCCCAGGGATCAGATCCCTGAATCACAAAGTCAACATTACATACTTCAGTTCATTTCAGTACATTAAGGCAAAAGGATTCAGTGCTGCAATTCTCAACCCTTCCAGGACCAGTCCACCCCCAGATAGCCCAGTCTTATGCTGGGCGGTTTACGTGTGACTCCCCTAACCCAACAGACCCTCTCTTATCCCCTCTCAGAGAACCCAGGAGTCCTGTCCCTCCCCCTCCCCCCCATCAACTAATCTGACCCAAATGTCCCTTTGGATAACTTAGGATCCTCTGACTGGCTCCTAAATCCCCTTGGCCTAATGCTTTCTAGATCTCACTCTCAGCCCAAATATTAGGACTTCAGTAGTTGCTAGTTGTGACCCTCCCTCCCTTTTGACTTAATAAGTGTCCACCCAAAAAAGCTCAGAATCTTGCTCTGCTTCACCCCACCCCACAACCTTCAGGATTTCTGTCCCCCTATCCTTGACCTCTCTCTCTATGCATGGGGTAAGCCCAGGCATGTTCTCCTATGCATCCAACAACCTCCATTTCCCTCCAAGTGCTCCAAGGAAGAACCGGAAGAGGTGGTAGCATAACTAGGAGGTGTGGATGGACTCTTTGCCAAGGGGCAACTGCAAGCAAGGCCACAGGTAAGATGGACCTGGTGCATTGGCTGCCCCTCCCTTCACACAATCTAGAAGACCATTTTCTGGATATGAAAGATGGGGACTCCCCAGAGGGCAAAAATAGTTAGCTGTTCAGAGAAACAGGCCCCTTCTGCATGCATCCAGGGAACTCCTAAAGTAGCCTGAAGCCTCCCTTACCCATAGAATTCAGAACTGCCCTTTCTTGAACAGCTCCTCTCAGGTTTCAGGAGTCACGTTCTCTAGCCCTACTGCTCCAACCCCTAGGCCTCATTTTCCCACCCTCATTCTAAGCCACGACCCCCCTTTTAATAACCCAGCTGACCGTGCATCTTCTCCCTCCCACTAGAATCCTTGAAACCCGCTTCCTTGCCTAGAGAACCAAAGTGTCCTGGCCTCCCAGATCCTCCCCATCATAGTCCCCCACACCTCCACCCTGCCCAGTCTGACACTATTCATTTTATTTCTTTCCCAGAGCTAGAACATGTAAATCCACGGGGCTGCCCGCATGAGGGGCTGAGAACAGCAGCACAGACCCCGGCCTGTAACGGAGAGGAGAGCATATTCCCTGCCTCCCACAACATCATCATTTTGGAAGACATTCTAAAGTTTGTTTTGTTTCGTTTCGCTCCCTCGTTGGGGGTCTGTGGATGGGAAGGGCCGGTGCGGCCAGTCCGACGAGACGAGACAAGAGCCCTTTTTGAAAAGAAAAAAAAAAGATGGCCGCTCAACCGGCAGCACACAGGTGCCCTGTTGGCAGCACTTGTCATAGCTGCACAGAGAGGGGAGGGAGTTTTCACCACGTGGCACTACAGTGTGGCGTTGGTGGCTGTTGGGGTATGTGGAGGGGTAGGCAACAGCCATGTGTCTGGAACTGGGCCACGGAGTACAGAGTTGTGGCTTTGGAGGCACAGTGGGAGTAGCCACGTGGCATGTCAGGATGTGGCAAAAACAGAAGAAGGGCGCCAGGGGTGTGGGTGGGAGAGTTACGTGGCAAGAGGCATCCTGAGAGGGAGGCACAAAAAGCCACGTGGCACAGAGCCATGGCACTGGAAGGGTTAACCCAGCCATGCAAATTGGGTGAAGATGTGCAACTCTGCTCCAGACCTCCAAGAGCCCACTTGACCGACATCATCTGGTGCACAAGTACAAACCAGCCACCCCTGACATCTGTTGAGTCCTTCATTCTTTTGCCCTTGTGCCCACCTTCATCCAACAAAATGACCACTTACTCTTTTCCTCACCCTACAAGGTTGCCTCGCAATTCCTGCCGGCTACCCCCATCATCTCCCCCTCACCTGAAATGCCTGCCTGTATTCCTCCCAGTGGTTTCTACCAGCTGCCTGCACTCTTGAGGCCCTCCAAATCCAAACCCTGAGCCTGTCTCTTCCTTATGCTACAGACAGCTCCCTGCCTCTTTAAAGCTAGGCTGGAAGCAACAGGGCGCTTGTTGCCATCGGAGCTCCCCCTAGTGGTCATGACCGCTGGCAGTCTTGACCTTGGTCTTTTTGAGAAATGCCATACTGTATATATTACTGTACGTATCTTCTTTCTTTCCTGCGTTTCCCAACCACAGAGGGCTAGAAAAGTCCACCTTGTTTTAATAAAATCAAAGCTGAAACTTCTTTTAAGGTTCTGTGAAATATCCTGGCTGCCCACGTAAACTTTTATTTGCCTGGGGCCTACCACCAGTGTTTTTTTTTAAAGTTTTTTTTTCTTTTTTTGCATGCCTGGGTTAATCTTGTGGTCATGAAGGGGAAAAAAGGGTACATTGCTGGCCTTGGCAGGCATCACGTGAGCAAGGTTACCCAATATGGAGCATGGGCACAGGTGTGATGGGAGCCACGAAGTACCGCAACGTGGCGTGGCTCAGAGTAGCGTGCTCCGCCACGTGGAGTTAACAGTTGTGGAAAGGGAAGGACTTAGCTGTATGGCACAGAACTACGGTTCAGAGAAGCAAGAGTGGGTGTCAGCTGCATGGCACAGTTGTGGCGGGGTGGTGGCTAGCTGTAGATCTAGAGTCACAGCACAGGTGACGGGGTGAAATGGGGCCAGCCACAACAAGGCCTTACAGTCATAGTACAAGTTCCCCCCGCGCGCACTTCCCCACAGCTCATAATCCCTGATGTGGAGATTGGGGGGAGGGGTCAAGGAGGTCCTCCCCTTTCCCCTCCCCTTGGACGGAGCATCACACTGAGGATCCCAACACGGAGGAGGAGGAGTAGCAGCAGCAGCAGCAAAAGCCCCCCCCCCCCCCCGCCTGTGTCCTGGGAAAACAAAGCAGTCTGTGCACACTGGGTCCTGGTGTCCAAAATGGCTGCAGTTTGGGAGGGCGCATCTTATGGAGCACCCCCTTGTATGCTGGGCTCTTTTGTTTCTTTGGCAGCTGAGCATTGCGGAAAGGGGGGTACTCCATCCACAGCACAGATATGGTCAGTATCCAAGACTCCTCTCCCCCAGGACAGGGGTAGTTGGGAGCACATGGTGATGCTGGAGGAGACAGCAGGAGAGACCCACAGTGGGAGCACCCACCTACGCCCTACTTTCACCCCCCTTTTTCATCCCTGTCCCAGCCCCTTGCTGCCCGGAGCACGAGCACCTGGCTGCCACCATACCCCTCTGGCAGAAGAACACTGAGAGGCCCACAGTTTCTCAGGGGGGGGGGAGAAAGTCCTCAGATCTCCCCGTCCTGGAAATACAGAAATATGCAATATGAGTGCTCATGTACAGGTGGCATGGAATTAAAATGGCTTCTAAAATGAGGAGAAATGAAGCTTCCAGCTGATCCAGTAGGCATTCCAGGAGCTGGAGCACAACACACATGGAGCGATGAGCCACAAGAGGGTTGCATGTGCACTGTTATGGCCAGGGTTGCGTGTACTCTGTGGTGGAAAAGGGTGGGAAGAGCTGTTGACCTGGACAACACCAGCTTGCCTCTGTTTTGTTTTTCCTTCTCTTTCTGCTGGCTTTATTACATTTATATGTCCCATGTTACCACTATCATGGAGCTCAAGGTAGCATCATGAAGATCCTAGACAGCCGTTCAGCAGCCCATGGCTTGCTTAGCTTCAGCAGCTGGCCATAGCTTGTGCCCTCCGACCACAGTTTTAGCTATGAGAGTTTACTGTAGCTCTGGTTATGTTTTTATTGTTGTATTTATATTTTATTTTTGTCAGTCAACTCGAACGCTTTTTTCAGTAAAACATAAAATCAGGCTAGAAAAGTTAGTTAAAAGGAAACCCCCAGGTGCCACGTGTCTGCCTCTCCCCCCCGCCCCCCCAGGACTAGGCATGGCCTATGAGATCCACCTCTGCTTCAAAGTGGAACCAATTGATTTTCCACAAACCATGTATATGCAGGCTTGTAATCAGCTATGTATAGATTACATAGGAAGCTGTCATATCCTACTGACTCAGTCCACAGCTCTAGTTAGTTCAGCACTGTCAATCTGGCAGCAAATCTCCAAGGTTTCAGCTAAAGGGTCTTTCCCAACCTTCCAGGGAGATACCAGGGAATGAACCTGGGACCTTCTACATGAAAAGCAGGGACTCTTATCACTGAGCTATGGTATCCTCCCCAGGAGCTGGTGTTGTCAGTCTGCTACATGGACAACTTTCTGCAAGCCTGGCCTGTCTAGGATGACCTCTGCATTTCCACTCCTCCCCCAGCAGCTACATACTTATGGCAACTAACTATGCATCACTTCCAGGTGACCAATCAGGGAAGACTGAACCAAAGAGAATGGGTTTTTTTTTCTTCAGACTGTTGGTGTGCCACAAATGACTAATCTAAGTATGTGTAGGTGGGTTAATTCCTTTCCTGGAAGGCTGCACATAAAGGAGCCAACAAACATATCACAGTGCAGCACAGCAGTTTCTGAGGGTGGCTACAGAGAGCATTTGAGACAAGGCTGTTTGCAGTCCATCCACAAACACAGAAAATTCTCATCTCTGCAGCAGCTCAGGGGTCATGACTGCAGCTGAAGCATACATAAATGGGGGTACTGCTTCAAACACTTCTGAATGCAGGCTTAGCTAAGCTTCACCAGTGCTCACCAAAGGTCACAAACCAGGCTGCTGCAGCTCTGAAGCAAAGGTCAAGTGCACCACAGAAAGGGGCTTCTAGATCGAATGGATCCAGCTGATCCCATGTGGATTCTCTGACAGGATTACTGAAACTTGGATATAGAAGGTGGTGTGTGTGACCTGGCGGCAGGCAGAAATAGATGTTCCCTACTTGCACGAACTGAAGGATGGCCCTGTGAACTCCCATCTCGCTCAATTCTTTGTTGCGTGGCAGGGTTCAGAGGTGGATGGACTGAATCTGTGGGGAGACTGACACTGGCCAATCGCTTCCTGCGGAGCTCAAAACTGCTGCGCCCCAGTTCAAGTCCCTTGGTGAAGTTTTGCAACAATCCTGTTCATACAGTACCAGAACAGCACCATAGATGGATTTGCGGTAAGTGGATCCCATGCTGCTGAAATCTAGATTTCATCTAGAGGAGGCGGCTCGTGTGAGTACTATGTGCGCCAGTATCCCCCCAACCCCTCCCCAATCCACACCCTTGATGCTAGTGTGATCCTGTGAACCACAAGTGATTCTGGTCTTTGACTGTTACCACACTGATGTGGGATCCAACCACAGGGAAGTGGCAAAAGTGCTGCTTGGGTAATGTGTGAACCTTTCCACTGGTGGATGTGAGAGTTGTGAGCTCTTTACCAGTTAAACCAACCAGCCAAGAGCTGTGCCACTCAGGCTGCAATCCTATGCACACTTTCCTAGGAGTAAGTCTCATTGAATACAATGGGATTTACATCTGAGTAGTCATGCATAGGATTGTGTTGCCACAAGCACAATGTCCCTGTTTCCTAAAGGATTATGCAAAGCACCCATGGTTGAGGGACTAAAGATGCATGGCCATGTAATGAAACACTGCACATGTTGGTCTCTAAACCATAACACAGAGCACGAAAAGGTGGCGGCATTATGCAGCTGACAGAATAGTACTGAAAGCCTCAGCTACATATGCTTTGATTTTGTACAAGCAGACTATTCAGTATTGGGTGCAAGGAATTTCGGCTTTCATTTAAAAAGAGAAAGCAAGGTTTCTAGCCCTTCTGACTATGCTGTCTGATAAAAAGCTGGGGTGGGGGGGGGGGAGAAGGTCAGTGAGATTTTCAGTGACCTGAGGGAATGGGACCCTCTCCACGACTACCTAAAGGACAGTGCCTTTTGCAAAGCAAGCAAATATCTGCAAATTAGTGAAAGTAACCAAATTTAGCTTTTCTTGGAGCAGTTTCTCTCTCTCTCTCCCCCCCCCCCCCCCCCATTGCAGAGTATTTAACAACCCTGGTAATTGTGAATATGCACAGGGCAAGCTGTGAAACGGCTGGATGAGTTAACATGCAAACTACTGAACTGAAAAAAATAATGTGTGAAATAATGGGCAATCAACAACATGTAAGGGTGGGTAGTTGGGTGACTGCATGTGCACGCGCACACACGCACGCACACGCACGCACACACAAGCAGCTATACAGCTGGGTGACTGATACCAGCAATGCAAAGAACAAGGGTGTCAAAGCCAGCTGCTACACCAATGGGAGAATGGAAAGAATGTGTGCGTGTGTGTATATATGTATATATATATATATAGAGAGAGAGAGGCTTGGAAGTGATGAGACACATACAAATGTTCCTATGCTCATGTCAATGCCAGATAAATTAAATAGGCAAACTGCTGCTACATGGTAACACAAGAGAAAAGTGCACACCCGTGCGGGTGCCCAGGCAGGCTTTGGTGAGCTTCTCAAAGTGTCTCTCTGCCGGTGGGGGAGATCCCAGCTCTACCCTTACCCCAGGGTCTCTCCTTGCAGCTTCCCCTGTGCCCAGCCCCACAGCTGCAACCCCTCCACCTCATTTTGTTCTCCCCAGTGGTGGAGGTCCATTGTACATTCAGGTGAGAGGCTCCCCGGGGGCAGGGCGGTTTCCCCCATCACCTCTCCAAAAAGAACTTGAGGGCACGGGCGATGTTCATGCGGTGCCCAACTCGCGTCACGCCCAGGTCAATGAAATCTTCCTTGGTGAGGGACGGCAGGTGGGAGCCGTCAATTTCGTTGTCCAGGAACCGGTCGCGGTGTTCCCCCAGCTTCAGGTATTCCAGCCAATCGGCCACGTCGTACTTGGTCCAGAAAGGCAGCGGCTTGGAGCCAAACGGCTTGTCCGTGGCTGGCGGCAGGAAGTGGGTTGGAGACAGGGAGCGGCTGCCTGACGGGAAGCCGGGGAACGGGTGCTCGCCGCCAGACGTCGGCGAACCGCGGAGATCAAAGACGCCAGTGTAGATGGGCACAGAAGGCAGGATGGGAAGGGAGGATGGCCTGGGGGCAGGGCTAATCTTGTGCTCACTGGGCAGGGCAGCCGGGCTTGGGGCCCGTCGCAGGGCTGGGCGGATGTCAAACTCCACACTTTTGGGGTGCTTGCCCTGGGGAGACTTAGGCCAGTTGTGGAAAAGGCTGCTTACAGGCTTGGAGGAAATCAGTGACGGGGATGTCTCATCTGGGAGCCTGTGGGGAAGGAAAGAAGGAACAAGAGACTGTTAGAGCCCACATGGCTCCACGCTGGAAGAGAATGGGGCAGGAGTGACAGGGGGGCAGTACTCCCTGACAGCAGTACAACATTCACCCTATAGCACCCCATGCTAGTACTGTAACAGACAGGTGTTTTCCAAGAGACCTGCTCCGTTCCCTGGGATATCCTTTCCGAGCATATCTCCCAGTCTCAAACTCAGGATCAAACTACCATGCTGCTCAGGTGCATGAGTGTTCAGCCACATGGATGGAGTGCACAGGGCCACCATTTTTTTCAAGCGTTCTGCAAGAAGTTGTAACAGGGATTGGACGTCGATGGGGGGGCAGGTGCTTATCTCTTTACCTATTCACTTTACCCATGAGTTCTTCTTCTTGCTTTTTGCCCTGGCATGGGAAAAAGACACGAGGACCTATATCCTTTCCCCCACAAGGAGAAAAGGGCAAAAGGGTTGATTTTGGTAAGAGAAATGGCCTCTTAGATGGAAACAGATAAGCATCGCTCCTATTCCCCATCTTCTGGCCCAAATGGCAGCTTCTTTGGCGCTAAAAAGGAACACCCTCATGGCACTGGCGTCACTGCAGGGGGCGGAGTTCTAAGTTCTGCCGCGGCTCCAACCCTCTGTTACACCGGAGCGCGAAGCGGCCCCGCCCCCTCACCTTCGGAACCATTCAAGGCGGTGAAAGCAGCTTTCACCGCCTTGAATGGTTCCGAAGGTGAGGGGGCAGGGCCGCTTCGCGCTCTTCGCATTATGTAACGGAGGGTCGGAGCCGCGGCGGAACTTCGTGCTCCGCCCCCCTGCAGTGACGCCAGTGCCTCAGGGAAAACGTTCAGATGAGCAATCATCACAAATTGTTTGACCCTTAGGTCAAACCCTTAATGCACTTCAACATCAGACAGAAAACTCTCAATGAAAATAAAGCAAGGTGGATCTTGGCCAACCACCATTTGAAGAACTGGGAGCCTGAAGGCCCGAGACAAAGTCTACGTGTTACCGTGCTGCTTTCATGGAGCAGCTGTATGTGGCTTCCATATAGGTCCTCTCAATGATGTGACACTTCCATGCCAGCACCAGATGTGACTGGTGATGGAGATCCATGGGGCAAGCTGTGGTAGAGACGGAGTTTTGCCTCACAGAAAACACTTTTAGAATGCCTGTTCCGTGGCCCTTCTGAAGCTGGGAGATGTTTCTTCTATGGAAGAGGACCACTAGGACCAGAGAGGAGAATCAAACCTGAACCCAAAAGCTGGTTCAGAGAGGTTTTTTTTTTCCAGTGAACTTTAACTCAGCCTGACCCTAAAATCTCTTGATTGCTTTGAACAGGCACTGGAAACCCTTAAAACAGAAAAAGTGGTAACTGGTCCAAAATACCCTGTACACAGTTAAGGCATTCTGCTTCCAGTTTATGACTGAGCCCAGCAACAAAATGTTGCAGCATCTAACCAGACCCTAGTCTGAGTGATTAATCTGCTTTTATTAGACATGTAGGACAAACCTGGTATGTGCTCTACCTTTCTGCATATGTTTTCCTGTTTATTCTGTCCTCCCATTTTTCTATCTTCAGTCTCTCTCTTTTCTCTATCTTCATTTTTCTCTCCCTTCCTTTCTTTTTATTATTTCCCCTTTTCTGTCTCTCCATTTTCAGTTTTACTATTCTATCTTTCCGTCTCTCATTTTTTTCTATGTTTTTCCTATTGTTAACTCTTTGTCTGTCTGTATTCCCCCTACATCTGCTCTCTTTATTGTTATGCATGCCTTGGATCAAAGTAATAAGCTGCTGGGGGATAGTGGGGACATTTTCTCCCCCCCCTCCATTTTTGGAATGCGCGTTCTGCCGGCATAACATGCTTTCTCGCTGTTGCAAACACGAAAATGCCGGAGAGCACAGCCTGGCCGCCACTGGAAGCAGCAAGCGGCCAGGTCCATGTGGCGATGGACTGTGAATGCTTGCCGCCTCAGGCAAGACTGCATAGGGACTGGGAGGGAGGCGGGAGATGGGCGGAAGAGATGGGGTGGGGAGGAAGGTGGATTGGGTCAACAAAGCGGGTGGGTTCAGTGGTAGCAACATCCATCAAATCTTAACCCCCTTCCCGGGCCTGATCCACCTTCACATGTCAATGTGGACTTGAGCCAGTGATATTGCTGCTGCAGGTCTGAGTTGACCCACTGGGCCAGCAGGGGCCTTCCCCAGGGCGAAGACACAAATGTTCCCTTACCTCGAAGAGGTCTCAATATGCCAAAACACAGGATTCAGCGGACACCGTGTTAGTGTTGCTGCAGCATCACCTGGGGAGTTAGGTAGGATTGGGCTGTAAGTCCTATTGACACACTCTGGATGAAGGTATTATGCTGTAGGGCTCGTCATCTGAGACTTTTGTGCCTCTCTCCCCTCTTTTTTCAAGCTTTTTGTCCATATCTTCCTGGGAATAAGTCCCACTGGACTCTATGGAGCTTTCGTCAGAGTAAGGCTGCAAAACTCAGGGCCAATCCTATGGCTGCTCTGTGCCGCCGGAACTTGTGTGCTGGCAGCACAGTGCACTTTTTGGCGGCATGGAAGCCGGGCCACTGATGCAAATAGCAAGCAGTGCAGCGCACATGGCAGTGACTCTGGGTGACTCCGCCGGCCCTGGTAAGTTGTTGGCAAAGGTGGGCTATGGGAGGGGCAATAATGGGGCATGTTGGGGAAGGAACTGGAGTGAGGGGGTGGATCCAGTGGCAGTCATGCAAGGATCCTATCCCCCATTTTTTGGCTTGCCCTGCCCTGGCTCTCCTCGGATTTATGCCAGCTATATAGATGACAGAGGAGACCCATAGGCTATCAGGGGGTCTGTGTAGAGGTAAGGGAAAAATATTTTCCTTTACCTCTCACAGGCCTCCTGATTACCCCCCCCCCCCAAATGCAGCATGTGCCTCCATGGCACGCCTGCATGCTAAAGCGTGCAGGTGGTGGTGGTGGTGGTTTGGATTGGACTGTCACTCACTGTTTCTTGGCTTGGTTTGGCTTTCTCTCTCTCTCTCTCCAACCTCCTTCCTCTCCTCTCTGGACTTCACATAAATTATACCATACAATGTGAAAATAAATGTCTTCTCCTGCCTGTCCCCCAACACTTAGTAGGAAATAACTGCTATGTTTGGCCTCCCTAGGAATCCCCTCTCCATCTCAGTAACTTTTACATTCCCCAGATAGAATGGTTTTAGTGTTTTTTTGTTTTGGCTCTGTGTGTTTAGTAGTTTTTTTTTTTAAAGAACGTTTTGAAACTCTGCATATCACTAAGGAATGATCTGCATCCTGCTACCTCTCTGTTGTCCGCTTTTGGCTACAGCCCTACTGGCACTAAATCTAGAGTTCAGCATTATAGGAATAGATTTTCTTGGGTTTCTTTCTCTCTTTTTTTAACCTGTTGCAATTTTGCTTGTAAAAAACTTTAACAAAACAACAACACCCCAGATTAGTTATCATTCAACATTACAGATTTAAATAGCGAGCAAAATGGTTTGATATTGTTCTGCATAAAATATACTTAAACTGGCTCAAAGTGTCTGGGCTGGTTACTAAACCACTTTTAAAAGCTTGTGTCTGAACCAGAGAACCCTCCACCCAAATATTTTAATGGTTCAGCTCCCTGGTTTTGACATAAGCTGCAAAGCACATTTTTTTTTAACAGTTGTGCATTCCTTAGAAAGAAGAGACTTGCCTGCAGCGGCTGCAGTAATTTCCCGTTAATTTTGGTTGATGTCACAATGGCCTGTGGCAGCTGCTGGAAGCGGCTGTACGTAGGGAAAATCTACAACTGGACAGGCACGCAGGGTGAAAACTAGGGGCTTAACAAGCATAACAAGGAACGAGAGGCAGCTTAAATGACTACACAGACAGACAGGCACACCTCATGTCAGAGACGGCTTGACGATTAGGGGCACGAGAACGGTTCTCCACCTGAGGCTACAGCAGTGCCAGTTAGAAAGCCATTCCAAAGCTTTTATCCTACTTCCATGACTCCCCTCTCCAAGGAGATCTGAATGTTTTTCAGAATCTGGCCTTCAGTGGACTGGGGGACCTTCTACCTTCCAAGAAACTGGGCTCTCCTCGCTCCCCCTCCCCATTAACTTGACATAAACTTGCACGAAACGTATCTGGGCTGATTCAAAGTGGCTGAACTGGTTTCCAAACCATTTTGAGAAGCTAAATTAGAGCCAAAGTTAAAAAAAAGAAAGAATCTGAACCCACTTTTGAATGGTTCAAGACCTTGCCCCAAGCATGCCAGTTTTGTACGTGACCATCATGGAGGAACATCACAGACTCCACATTTAAAAAAAATAAATAAATCAGAATGCTGCCTCCCTAACTTTAGTTGTGACTATTTAAAAACAGGATTCTTGGAGCCCCTTCAAGTCAAATGACCGGCATATGATACTCACAAAGTCGCAGAGACTTTCTCCTGCCCACAGTCAGAAAGACACTGCAACCTGAACAGATGAGTCAAGCCGAAACACAGAGGACTAGAGGCTTGGCTTCACAACGCCTGAGAAGAGGGAACCCATTTGCAGAAGACAATGGACTCCTCAGTAATGGCTGTTCCTTGGATATATGCACTGCTGAAGGAAGCCCTTTCAGTCCACCTTGGGCACTGGAAGGAGGGCAACACACACTGTATTGGCAACTGCAGATCCAAAGCCTGTCTCATGCCAGAAGTGTAGACAGATCAAGAGAACTGAACCAGTCTGGAGGGAGCAGAGATGTTTTCTAGGTGGCCTCCGAAAAGAGGAAGAATAATCCCTGTTTTGTTCCTCTAGTGATTCAGGAACGTTTGTTTTCTCTCCTCCGAAGTCTATTACTTCCCTACCTCTATGGCAGAGCACCTGGCTCTAGTCTAAACATATGATGTTCCACCCCTCCTTCTCTGTCATAACTGCCCAGAAGTTATGGCTCTTCCCATGATAACCTACTTTGTTATGGCTCCCCCTCCCCTCCTCTCCCAGTCGATCTCTCCTGCCCCCCAAGACAAAAACACCTTGATTTTGTGTGCTGTGCGTAAGATTGCAACCTTCTTGTCGCCCAATCCCATTGCATCGGAGGAACTGCAGTAAATCCCCCTAGCACAGAAATGAGTGCAAATGAATGACGGAATGGAGCAAATAAAAGTCAGCGATGTGACTGCATTGAATGGAAGGAACTGAGAACCTACAGTGCCTCCGTCTCTCCGCTGGCTTATGTCCACATAGGCACCTGGCCCACTTTGGAGGTGCGGAAAGAGGAGGAAGTTGCCACAGCGGCACAACCTCAGCAAGGAATGAGACAAGCAAGACTCTTGTGACACTGTAGCGGGACAGGTGGGTGGGTGGAGGCCCACAGGCAGTAGCACAGTACAGGCAGTGGCACAGTAGATAACTAGGCCCAAGGGCCTGAGTCCAAGGCCCCCCCCCCCCCCCACACCCTCTTCCAGAGGGCCTAGAAATCACAGCTCCTCAAGGTGTAATCTGCTAGGATGACTGGCTCTCAAGTGTGTCCCAGGGAACCTTGAACACATGACGTTGCCATCTAGGAGTCAGCCCCTTGGTCCATCTAGCCTAGTAGTGTCTATGCTGACTGGCTGTGGCCCTCCTTTTTGGGTAGCCCTGCCTGGAGTTGATACAAGGGATCGAACCCAAGACCTTCTGTGTGCAAGACATGAGCTCTACCATTGAGCTATGTGGCCCCTTCCCTAGAGTGGCTCAGAAATTTATTGGAGATTTCTCAAGGGAAATATCATCAAAGGTGGACATGGTTATAATAGCTTGTCCCTCCTTACCAACACTGCCCTGCAAGGCTCGGCTGGAGCCAGTGCGTTTCAGGGCACACTCTCAGACCCAATTACATGTGATATGGGAGATTGGATCACAGATCTCCCTGACTTTTTAAAAAGCTGCAGCAGGGAAGACCTCACATTTGATTGAAGAAACAGTTCTAGAGCAGCGGTTCCCAACCTTCGGAGAGCCGCGTACCACCTACGCGGGCCTCCGGCCGGCCGTGTGCCACTGGCTGGCTGCATACTACCAGAAAAAAAGTGCCAATGACGTCATCATCATCGGGGGGGGGGGGGAGTCTGCCAGCAGTCTTCGCCCTACCACGATCAGGGAAGAGAAGCCAAAGATGCAGCTGCTGGCACACTGGGGCGCCCGTGTCTTTGGCAGCCCGCGTACCACCAGCCTGTGGTCCATGTACCACCGGTTGGGAACCTCTGTTCTAGAGAACATGAGGATAACCTCCCCCATGTGCCATTTCCCCAAGCAAAATGGGGGTAGCTTCACCCCCTATGAAGCTAGCCCTCCGTGGGGAAAAAGGACAGGTACAGTTGGCCTTCAGTATCCGTGGGGGTTCCATTGCAATGCATTCTGGAGCTATTTTGGGAAAGGGCGGGGGAGTTGCGTAACCCGGAAGAGGCTTCCGGAGCGTGATTTAAGCTTCTACAAGCAAGAACATGCAGCGGTTTGCATCTAAAATATAAGGAAACTGCGTTTTAACTTTTTTTTTTTTTTTTACATTTTGCAGTGGACTCCTGTATCCAAGTTGAAAAAAATCCACAGATAGCGGGGGTCCACTGTACTTGCCTTTTCCACAGTGGAGCAGCTGGGGGTGTACTCAATCCGTGGGGAAAGGGCTATTGACCTACTCCAGGCTGTTTCCCTCATGCAACGGTGGCTACATTAGAGACAAAAACGTCTGGAGATCCAATCACTGTTCTCCTGTGCCACATGTACTTCGGCTCTCAGTTAGTGAAGGGTAATGGCAAGGCTCAACCATCTGCCCAACACCCCTAGGATCCACTCCACAAGGGGTTGTAGCAAACACAGAAGAGTTCCTCAGCAGACACACATGGGTGTAGAAAGGACTCCCTGACAAGAAGACGGAAAACCACAACACTTGTTGTCAGAGGATATCAGTCACAAACAGGAAATCCCACCCCCAACCTGATATTTGCCTCTGGCACAGACCTGCACAGCTTGTGACCCGCCAAGGCCAACACAGTCCCACCAGCCATGAATGGCAGCAGCCCACCAATCAAGCCTCCTGTTTTTGCTCCCAGTCTGAAGCAGCAATATGAGGGCATGTGCAATACTTGGCAGGCCATCACGGTAGGCTCTCTTCAGCTTGGCGGCGGCTCATGAGCTGCGCAGGCCCTGCTTTAGCAAAAAAGTCATTTTGTCAACAGCCATCTTGATCTCCAGTGGGGACCAAACTTGGTGGGACCTCCACAGCAATCTGGATAGGAGCCTCACGCACACAAATCTCACAATGTTTTTGGTGCTGGGAACAACTGCCTTGAAAACAGGAAACACCGCCCCCCCCCCCAATGGGAACGCTTCATTGGTTGAGCATATCATTCTCAAAAGTGAGGGTCATCTCCATAAGGAAAGGCCTGAGTAGCTACTTAGGGGGCTTCCTTCCCCATTTCTGCCAGCGTTGCTAATTGGACCAGAAAGCAGAATGCTGACTTGTCCCTTTCCCAAGCAGAATGTGTGGCTGTGTGCCTCCCTCTCTTGACTTTGGAGCTGAACGACCCCCAATTTTGCCCAAAGCAGAAAGCCCATTAAACTTAGGCCTCTCAGGCGGCCCACATGGAACAGATCCCTTCCATGTCTATTGATCTCTCATTCTCTAACCGAAACCGACCATGTCCAGCTGCGTTCTCTGCTTTGGGAGTCACTGCGCACATTACGGGAGACAAACACATATTTTAAGAGATGTCTATATGCAGCAGGGAACGTCGATTAATTACGGGTTCCCTGGCACACATGCCTATGGCTTTTTTTTTAATGTCAGTGTACGTGACTTTCAAAACATGCGCTTGTCTGCCTGATTTTTAGCGATTTCGCACATAGCACACTCTATAACTGACATTGGGGAAAGATACTTTCCCGGCTATTGGCCTCTGCTTTTCTGCCTGAATACATCTGAGCGCGAACACAACCCAAGCGGCAAGGCGTATCCTGGGTGTGTAAACAGCACACACACAGAGAGGCCCTACAGATGTCCGTACCTTTGTAGTCTCACTGCACTGACCTGGGACACAAGGGCACAAAAGGGGCAACGTGTGTGCCTAAAGGAACTGGTTTGTGTTATGCGAGCACGCGAGAGCGACTGGGGATATACACGGAATGGTCAGCTTGCGTGCATAGGTGTAAACCAGAGGTACAGTGAGGATATGCACAGGGAGGCACTGCATGTGTACACCCCAGCGGACCATGAAGTGCTAAGTGCACCAGACACAGCACATCCTTGCCCTGTACCTGCCAGCACACCCAACAATGTAATGGTGGTAAAAAAAATAAAAATCATAAAAAAGCAAGCATTGACGGGAGAATGAGAAAAGGAGACAAACCCAACTGAAACACGAGATGCAGCATGCACGGGGCTGGCTTCCTGCTTCCTGTTCCTCCTGCTCCTGCTCCTGCTCCATCCGCCTAGTACCTTTGCCTTTGCAGGGAGCTGGGCCTCTCGGGACCAAAGGAAGCCACTGCGTCTGGTGGCCGTGACCACGACACTCCGCCCATCTGCTGCAACTTGGTGCTCAACTCGCTGATGATGCTGGCCTTCATGGTGGACATGGACGAGGCTTTGGGCTCCTCCCATGGCAGCGTTGGAGATTTCCGTTGCAACTCCTTGCCTGGCTCGGCAGCTGCCGGCTGCTGGTGGTAGGGTGGGGCGGGTGTGAGGGCGAACATGTTCTCAGTACATGCTGAAACTGAGATGGTGGAGCTGGTGGGAGTAGCCACCGGCATGCGTCCTGGGAATGGCCGGGAGCGCAGCTTGGTCTGAAGCGGGCTCTTTTCTGCACCGCCCCCGGCGCTGCCTCCCCCACCACTTCCCCCAAAAGCTTGCCCGTCCAAATAGGTGATGTAGGTGTCCAAGAGTTCCGTGCCTTCTCCGGACATGCTGGACAGCGTGGAGACGCTACTGATGGTCTCCAAATGGTGGTCACTGCTGCTACGGCTGTCCACCTCCTCAATCCCAGAGTCGGTCACGGCTTCAGGGGCCTCAGCTGCAGGAATGGCAATGGATGATACGACGGAAGAGAAATTGACGTGAGGGGCTTCCTTGGTTTCTGCTGATCCGCCTTGGGTCAGGGTAGCCACCTCGCTGTCATAGGAGGTCAAGCTGGAGGCCGTGGAGTCTAAGGTAGAGGGGGCAGGGGGCGCGGCTGGAGGGGCCATTGCTGGGGGCAGTTCATTGGTCGCTTTGGGAGGGGACTCAGGCTTGTCAAAACTATTGGAGAACTCAAGAGGGGGTGGGAGTGGCTCTGTGAAGACAAACTCATCGTCAACATCAATGGAGGGGGCAGGTGGGGGCAACACCAACAACGGAAGCCCGTTTTCCTCAGCAACTCGCTCTGGCGGCGCAGAGGCCATTTCAACTTTCCCGCCCTCGCGACCCCCTTCCTCCTCCTCTGTAGGACGGCAGTTCTCCATGAAGCGCACATGCAGCTCCAGCTTCTCCCCCTCCTCAGGCCGCTTTTCCCAAGACGTAGCTTTGCCAGAGGCCGGAGGCAGCTGCTCGGGTATGTGATGCCGGGGACTTTCCTGCTCCTTCCGTGGTGATGCAGGCCGCTGGTGCTGCTGCTGCTGTTCTGGCGTCCCCCAGAGACGCAAGATGGAGCTGCCAGGAGACTCGGGGGTTTTAGGAGCCTCTCCAAATCGCGGCGAGGATGGGCGCGAGTGCCTCTCGTCTCGGCTCTCCTGCTGAGACTGGGACTCCTTCAGGGCCCTCTCGCGAGCCACTAATGCCAGCCCCAAGGGGGATCCTGGATCTAAAATTTTGCCAGTCAGTGGGTGAATGAGGGGAGTTGAATGGGACTGGAGCTGTGGCAGGAAACTAGAACACACGGAGGTGAAGGCGCTGGTGGTGCTGGCTCCGTACGCCTTAGCGGCGCGAGACTGGAGGTAACCAGAGCTGCTTCCACCACTGCTGCTACCGCCAAAGCCGGACGCCATGTTGAGCTGGATGTATGGCTCACTGGAGAACATGCCTTCATCAATAGACTTTGAGTGGCGGAGACGGGGCACGGGGGTCTGCTGGGAGTCATCGTCAGGTTGCTCAGTGGAGAGGAAGAGGGCGGACTTGCGGCGGGCCTCACTGTACCACTCACGGTCCCGCCGAGCAGCCCCGACCAAGGCAGCCCCAAACTGGCTGGTAAAATCCATACTGTTGTGGAGCTGGAGTGACGGGACGGGCACAGCGGGCTCTGGCTGGCTTTCTGCTTCCATGCTGCTCCCTTGGCTGCTGCGGCCACTGCTGCTGGTCGAGGGAGCTTTGATTATGATGGTGGGGATGGGGATGGAGCTCTTTTCTGGCGGGGCAGATGACGGGGCCTGCGAAGATGACGGCTGCATCTGGGAGGCGGCAGCCGCCTGCTGCTGGCGCTGCTCATCCTCCACTTTGGTCTGCTTGACCAGTGGGCCCTTCCGGCGCATTGGCTTGGTGGGGACGTACATGGCGGTATTGGTGGCCCGCGGAGGGAGATTGTAGTAGCGCAGATCAGGAGTGTGGCCGCGCCAACCACGGGCCGTGGACCCCTCAGCCCCCTGCTCAGACTCTTGGCGGTAAAGGGACATCTTGTCACGGGTCCGGGGGGGTGGCTCATACGGCGGCTCCTGCTGCAGGGAAGCTGAATACAACTTGGGCTCAGTGCTGGGGTTGAAGGTTGAGCGGGCTGAGGGGGTGGCGCGTCCAGATGCTGAAGGCGAGGTGCTGCTGTACGGGGGGTCAGGTGGGGAAGTGGTAGGAGGTGGTGGAATGTCATCAGAACCAGGGACTGAAAGGCTGCGGCTGAACTTCATGGGAGGGGGAACGAGGTAGGGCTTCTCATCCTCAGCCGCTCCTGGGGAAGACAGTAATGCTAGCGTCACTGAATAAGCTTTCCGTTCCTTCTTTGTCAACAGCATGCACTCCTCAGTCCTGGTTCTTCTCCCTCATACTTACTTCAAGGTATGGATTCAGAGGAAATGAAGCTTTTCTTCCCATTGATGCTTATTGGCCAATGAGATTAAAAGACTAACGACACAACAGCCCGACTGGGTCAGACCAAATGCCCATGTAGTCCAGCACCCCGTTTTCCACAGTGGCCATCCAGATGCCTTAGAGCAGTGTTTCCCACATTTTTCGACCTGCGGCTCCCTTGACCACTGGCGACCACTGGCCGCGGCTCCCCATTACATTATGTCGGTGCCTGCCAATTGGCTTTGCACTGTTTGCCGAGAGGATTCTGTGGCACTCTGCGGCTCCCCTGGCTAGTTTCCGCGAACCATTGCCTTAGGGGAAGCCTACAAATAGGAAATGAATCCATAACCCCTCTCCCACCATTTCTCCCCAGCAATCAGTATTCAGAAGCATACTGCTGCTGATGCTGGGGACAGCAGTCACCCATCAAGACGAGCAGCTATTAAACCACAATGAATCATTATGTGACAAGCACTGGAAATGGCAAGGATATTGTGTTGAAAACTGCATGGATCACATGGCCATTTCACTCTAGGTCCCGTCCCCCCCCCCCCCAGGATCTGGCTCTCTCGTTCTTTCTATCCTTCTCTCCCAGTTTCACTGTTGAGCCTACTTTACTCTTTCCAGGCTCCACCTCACCAATCGATTTCTGGCGGAGCATCATGCCGGGGGGATGACTGGTTGGTAGGTATGATGGGCGCTCATAGCTGGGCTGGCCAAGACGGTGCTGGTCAAAACTGGCCTAAAAAGAAAGAAAGAAAAGGAATGAAAACAGGTAAACGGAGCAGCAAGAGCAGATGCAAAGACAGGAGGTCCGTACAGACATCATGATAACCGTGACTTTTATGGTGGCTTTCATATACATTATCTCAGTATTTTTTTTTTTGTCATAAGGTTATTATTATCCTACAAATACCGTATTGGTCTGAGTATAAGACTCACTTTTTTCTCCTAATTTAAGTTTTTAAACTGGGGGTGTATCTTATAATCAGGCTGTTGCAATTTAATGCCAGTGATTTAATTAATTTTTTTTAATAGCACCAAACTTATAATCAGGTGCGTCTTATACTCGGGACAATACGGTATTTGCTGCTGGAAGAGGTGGAGGAGCAGAGATAGTGGCTTGCCCGAGGCCAACAATGGTCCAGTCCTATGGGCCATTTACAACAGCAAATCTACTGGTCCACTGTAGTAAATGGCCCTGAGACGGCGCAAATGTCACACCACCGCTGCGCGCAATGGAGCTGCTGGTGGAGATGGCCAGCGGCTCCATGCGCATGCCAATACAGCCTGGATGGCCCCAGGTAACTCTGCTAGCCCCAGGTAAGGTTGTGTGTGTGTGTGTGTGGGGGGGGGTTCGGGGGAGGTTCAGGGTGGGGAGGGCAGGTGGCATGAACCAGGCTGGAGCGGCTGGATCTCGGGGGCAAAAGCATACGTCGTACCCTATGCCTGATTTTACAACCTGCCCCACCCCCTTCCTCTCCTTGGACTTAGAGTAGCAAAATAGCTATCATGGGTCTGAGGAGACCCAGAGGTGATCAGGCGGCCTACTGGGAAGCAAGTAAAAAGTTTTTTACTTACCTCTCACTGGCCATCTGATTGACCCACCACCACACCATACAGTGTGCACTCCGTTAGCATGGCTGCATGCTATGGAGTGGCGGGGGATAGGATTGGGCTGCTAGTGGCCTAACAGCCAAAGCAAGCTTTGAAGCACAGACTTCTCGGCTCACGCCAGAAGATGCTGCATTGGTCCCACCAGCCTCTTAGCAAAAGGGAGCACAACTTTGTAGAAACTGCTTAGTGACTAAACAGAACCCCTTTGTTGAGAAACCGACACATTCTGGATCCACATGGCAAACCTATTTCCTTTTGAATGTCCTTTTATTTCCCTAACCATGATTACAGATGTTGCACGTCTGGGAACCCGCATTAGGCAAGATCTCTCTGCTTAGTCAGAGCACACCACAATAGCAGTTCCGCTTTTGTGCAATGCTTCTACAAGTCTCTCAATCATTAACCAGCACAGTCATGAAAGTCTGCTATTATTTGGCTTGGAATGCAAATCAGTCTAGCTTGCAGGGCTCACACGCATTACAAACTGAACGTCATTTCCCTGAGCGCAGAAGGTAAAAGGAGACTCGGCATAGGTGCAGAATGTGCTTCTAGTTCAAGTAACTTTTGTCCGGGTCATAGACACTAAGGAAATGCCTCCAGAGCATTATTTTTAAGGCTCTAGGGCAGAGGCGTCGCACCACCGGGGGCGATTGGGGTGGTGGGCCCCAGGATGCGGGCCGGTCTTACCTGCCGCCCCGTCGCTTCCTCATCCTCTTTGCAGCCGAGAATGGTATTCATGGGGTCATGGTCAGTGCGCATACCCAGTTTCAATATTGTGGTCACTGAGATAAAGGAGAGCCACTCATGCAGCCCACTCACTAATCTAGTTTACCCATCACTGTTTTAGAGTTTTAGGACGAAGCATTGTACAGTGTCTGAGCTTATCTAATATAACCAAATAATTCCCTTATCTAAATGACATGCAGCTTATATTACACAATTCTATATACTGTTTGCCTTCCTCTCCCCTTCCCCCACTTTATTTTTTTTTCATCATTTTAGCTTCAGGCAAGGCCAGTATCTCTCCTTCCAAAAGCCTCAATGTTAAATGCGTTAGAAGCTTTTACTACTAGAACCATAGCAAAACCATCAAATTTGTATTTAGCACTGAGGCTTCTGGGAGGAAGAGGAACAATATCCACAACAATATTTAAAAGAATTAATTTTATGCCGGTTTCTTTCTTGGTAAAACTTCAACTCTTAAGGAACAGGTCTATTGCAGGAACAAGGGAGTGAAAAGCTGCTAAAAGGTTTTTTTTAAAAAATGGAATCAAACTGAACAAAAGGCTCACAAGATGGTGGAACAGTACTGATCTGTTCCCCTCTCCTTTAAGTGATGGTGGAACAGTACTGATCTGTTCCCCTCTCCTTTAAGTGATGGTGGAACAGTACTGATCTGTTCCCCTCTCCTTTAAGTGATAGTTAAATTAGTGCTTCTCTCTTACTTCCCTCACAAAACCTACTTTTCCCATGAAATCTTTGACATAATGCCTTTGTCCTCTCTCCTTACTGTAACTAGGATTAAGGCTTCGATCCTATGCACACTTACTTAATAAGCCTCACTGAATACAACGGGACCTACTTCTGAGTAAGCATGTATAGTACAGGATTGTACTGTAAGTCTGTGTAACAGAAGCAATTGCATATTCTTACCCTGCCTTCATTTCCCACCTCTTTCTCTGCTGTTTTTCTTAGGTCTATCCAGACCAGAGGTTCTCAACCGGTGGTATGTGCGGCATCCACCTCACGTCATGAAGACCTCAGTGTGGGTCTGCAAACACTGGTAGGCGGCTCAGTGGACAGAGCTCCAGCGCATGGGTTTTGCGCACTTGAAAAAGCCCTCCCACCCGCCCCAAGCCTCTTACCGGTGTTTGCAGACTCACGCCGAGGTCTCCAACCCGGACGTAACTGGCAATGACGTCATTGCCAGTTACTTCCAGTGGTACGTCTAGAAGTCCACGGCACGGACCTTGAGAACCCCTGATCTACACTGTAAGTTTGTGTTTGTGTAACACACATTCAGTTTGTGTAAAGTCTCATGTACATGGGTATATAAACTAGCTCAGTGGTTCTCAAACATTTTAGCACCGGGACCCACTTTTTAAAATGACACTCTATCGGGACCCAACTAGCTTTACAAGACGCTCAAACATTTATCTCCCTATATTTACACAAGCTTGCAAACTGCCGGAGCTCAGCTATTTGAAGGGTAATTAGCAGCTACCTTGCAAACTGCAGGAGCACAGGTCTTTGCAGGGCAATTAGCAGCTATCTGAGTTTTGAATAGCCTCAGGGCTTGTGGCAATTACTTATCTGAACTTTCCATCACCTGGGACCCACCAGAAATCAGGTCGCAACCCACCAAGTGGGTCCCGACCCACAGTTTGAGAAACACTGAACTAGCTAAATTGGTTCACCAGCCTACCTCAGAGGCAAAATAGTTCTTGGCAGCGCCCCGGGCCTTCCCCAAGGAAGGAAGCCCTCCACTTCCACACCCATCCCCGACGCTGATAGTCTGCTGAGCTGCTGCCAGGATCTCGTCCAATTTGTCTGCAATGGGAGGGGGGGGGGTAGAGAAAGAGAAACACATTACAAATGGGGAAAGATAACATTGCCCCATTACAGTTCCAAGAAAGAGCAAGCCCTCCTCTCTGTACCCATAAGGTTTAGAAAATATTCTTGACTCGTTTGCTCCTATGTAGAAAGTGGAATCCATGAATCCCAGCTCCTTGCTTCCTTGCGCTGACCACTAGACTATGCCAAAGTGGTCTGAATTTTTTTTCCTAAGGAAGAATCCCTGTGGTCCAATGTGTTTAAAATTTACAGAGAAAAAGTGTACTCTATCATGATCTGGGATAATTAAGCGGCCACCAGAATGTTCTCCTGCTTAAGAACATAAACGGTGCCTTGCAGGACATATGCTTTGCCATGCATATGTCACGTGAACACAGGAAGATGATTCACACCACTGGTCCACCTAGCCCAATATTGTCTATTCTGACAGGTCTCTGGGGTCTCAGGTGAGCCCAGGTACCCGAGATAGTTTTTAACTGAAGTTGCAGGGGATTGAACCTGATGTATTTGCATGCAAGGTCCATTTAGTCCAGCATTCATTGTCAGAATTCCAGCAACCAGTGGATGATAACACACCACGGATGTGGATGATAACACAGAGGATGATGATCCAGGGGTGTCACTAGAAATGGTGACACCCAGGGCGAGATCTCATGGTGTCACCCCCATGGACCTCCTCCCATATCAGACCACATGATGTGGAGGCCTCCTGGGAAATGCGATTCCCATGTGAATCATGGTGGGAATCGGGGAAAAAAACCATTTTCTACCAGTGGTGTGTTTTCGCACACAGGTAAGAAATAGAATAGAAAGTCATTTTGGTGTCACCCCTCCCTGGGGTGTCAACCAGTGCAGTCCGTACCCCCCACCGCCCGGCAACCCCCTAGTGAAGTCCCTGAGATGATCTCCTGGAAATAGGAACATCTTCTGCCCATCCCTTCACTAGATTGCATTCTGGGAAACCCAAGAACATTTATGCTCAATGTTCTTGCTCATCCCCTTTTTACTGATCTATCGATCAATACCATTGTCAATTTCTAATGTGCTTTTTCCCCCTCTCTTGTTCATCTCCACATCCAACGTTTAAAGCTGCAATGAAGAGATTAAGACATAACGAGTTGCCCAGCATTACGGAACAAACTCTACATGGCCAAACGGAGTTGTAAAACACATTGGCAACTACCGGAAAAGCAGGGCAGACAGTTCACTAGTTAAAACAAACCAACTAACCAAATGTGGCTCATTGACAAGTCAAGCACTACAAAACAACAGCAAAGTATTTAAAGCATTAATTACTTAGAGCAAATTTTGCTAATTGCAAAAACTATTGTTTTCTAGGAGATTCCAGATCAGTGATGGATGAATTTCCTGCCAGCTTGCTTCATAATTAGCTCATTTATTTCTGAGCCATCTCAGAGAACTTGCAGAAAAACTCATTTTTTCCCTTAACAGCTCTCTGAGCATTTGTAAAATTAGTGCACTCAGGAAAGCTCTATGCCTAGGCTTACCATATCCAAAGGGGGACAGGGTGCCTACACCTTTAACCATTGTAAAAAGAGGGAATTTGGGCAGGTGCAGCTCATAATGGAAGGGTACAACAAGCTGCATCTGCCCAAATTCCCTCTTTTTACAATGGTTAAAGGTGTAGGCACCCTGTCCCCCTTTGGATATGGTAAGCCTATCTATGCCAGATCTCCCTGTTGGTTTCTTCTTTTTCCCCAAATTTGGGGAGCAGGGAAGATAGTGGCTAGGAAGGCTAGTATATATGGAGATCTGTCAGCAGAAGCAGTAGAAGCACATACATCATATTTAAGGCATGGGTTTTACACAGAGCATCTACTGCCACTGAGAATCCTGGGAAACTGAGGCCCAATGGATTGAGCAGAGAGGTCTAAGCTCCCCAACATTAATGGCTGCTCAATCTGAGCAGTTAAGTTCTTAGGGTGAGGCTTCCTCTCTTCTTCACAAAAGTAAGTTTTGGAAAAGGGGGAGACTGGTAGCAGGGCGAGCTGTGGCAGGACAGACTGCTAGTACGAACAGGTCTAACAGAAGCTGGGCCCAAACTAATGGAGCTGAGCACTCAGCTTGTAATGGGTTCCAGAATGATGATTCTTGAGTTGCTTAATTATGGATCTCAGTGCAAATGCAATGCACTCAGCAGTTATGCCACGAAGATGATGGTTTGCAGGTGGTTGCTTCCTTCTGCTCTGTATTCCTGTTCAGATATTCCTGCGGTCCCCAGCACATGGCCAGCAGGAGAAACTAACTAGACCATATGGCTTAACAACTGATAGGGCAAAGGTCAGAAGCCTTCTGGAGAGAGAGAGTTGTAGGACAGGGCTGCCTGCTCTTCAAAGAGACATGTGTCCTTCAGATTCCTACTACAGGCTAGGGAACAAGGGATCCCCCACTCTTTCCATTGCTATCAGATGATCCTGATACACTAAAAACAGCAAGATGAAGAGACACAATGGATTTGGTCCAGTATCTCTCATCTAAATTATGGGATGTACAACCAGGTCCCTAATCTGCTACTGTAGGGTTGCTAACCAACCGGGGGGGGGGATCCAACCTGGTTGAGGTATTTTTTTAAATTTGGGTTAACTGCCAGAAAAGCAAAAGGCAAGGCCAGCTGCCCTCCCCCCCCCTTTAAAAAAAGAAATGCTGTAATCCTATGTGAATAGACAAATTTTATGCTGAGACTGCCACCTGCCATCCCCAAGACACCACTCAGGTACCAACATGTTCGATTTCAAGAGCTGACAATCCTACCCAAGGGGCTGTCTGCTGTTCTGTGCACCTTAGCCCTACCTTCCATTTTCTCTTACAATAAATATGACTGTGTGTGCACACTTTCTGTGACCTGCGCACATTATGCAAACCAGGCACATCTGCATTAAATGTTACGTTGCAGTTGCACCGAATGCAACTGCCCTTGCATTGAAGCATTAGAACCATTCCCAGCCCAAGAAGCACTGCATCCCAACTCCCTAACCTGACCCTGGCCCTCCCATCTTCTGGCTGGCTGGCCAGGGTCTGCTTTTACTCACTCAAAGCCATCTGGTAGACAGTCCGCTTCTTGTCAGTACCCAGCCCAAGAAGCACTGCATCCCAACTCCCTAACCTGACCCTGGCCCTCCCATCTTCTGGCTGGCTGGCCAGGGTCTGCTTTTACTCACTCAAAGCCATCTGGTAGACAGTCCGCTTCTTGTCAGTACCCATCGCCGGTTCGTAATCTGCAGAGACGACAGGGGAGGAGGATAACAGGGGTGCGGAGGTGGGTCGGTAATGGTGTGTCAGGGAGGTCTGGTTTGTGGAGCTGCGTGGGTGGGGTGGGTGTGGCAACGGCAGATGGGAGCATTGGTGGGAGAGTGCAGAGCAGGGTGGGGTGGGAGGCAATGAGAGATAAGCAGGTGGGTCAGTGCGTGCGTGGAGGGGGGGAGGAATGTGTGACACTCACCTGCTTTCTTCTTCCAGGGGGAGACTGAATGGTGGGAGGGAGATAGCAAGAGGGGAAGAAATTAGCACCTCCACTTGTAGGGGGGGACAGATAACTGGAAAGGAGGCCTGGATCCCATTACACTGTCGTACTGGAGGAAATGGCATGACAACAGGAATCAGATTGGGGGAGGAAGAGAATCAAGTGGACCGAACCGAGGAGCTAAACCGTCTCTCACTATCCACAGCTGGGGATGTGGAGCAGTGAACTTCACCGCTGCTTCTGAGAGCAGTGGAGAGTACCATACCAAAGATGAGGATGGAGCAGCAAGATGGCTGCTCCATCCTGAAGCAGCAAGATGGCTCACAATAGCAGAACAAGGATGGGCATAAAGCCCTCTACTTCCATTTCTGAGAAGCGGGAAGGGTGTGTGTATGTCTGTAATGCAGCCAAGAGTTTCTCTATTACTGGGGCAATTCAAGGAATGGATAGAGAGAAAGCGCAGGAACTCACCTTTTTCGACTGCAATAGATCAAGGATTTGGGAGTCCCGGGCAGCAGAGGGTGGACAAAAATAGAGAAGATGGAGACAAGAGAGAAGAAGGTATTTCCCTTTCCTATCACTTCCATAATCATCTAAAAAGCTGCACTGTCTACATTTATTCACTGATACATTCCACAGTCTGCACCTAACCCAGCTTCTCATAGTTCTGCAATCAGAATAAAACGATTTGGCATGCACAATTCAAAGAAACGTTACTGAATTTTCCGACTGTATTGCAGAGGCCAAAATCAGGGTTAGCCAGACCTTGACTTTCATTTATTTATTTACAATATTTTTACCCCGCCTTTCTCCCCAAAGGGACCCAAGGCGGCTTTCATGGGGAATGTTACCCTTTGGTATTCTGCAAACACCACCCCTCATCCTCCAGCCATGACCACAAGATTGGGATTAAAAAACAGTCCCAATTATGTGAAAAGATGCCTGTCTGGATTTTTTGGCTGGAAAATATTATGGATTTTAGTATATGATTCCAGAGGTGTGAGGGCCAGTTCAGACACTCAAAAGTGATATAGCTCAACTGTCACCAGATATACATCCACACTGAGAATGCTATGACATGGGATGTCCAACTGTAGCTTCCTAGAAGCAATTTCCACAATTGTAGCATCTTGTTTTTTATCTACTGTGATCATATAAATTGCTACTGCAAACTTCTAAGTGGAATTTGGAGGATCGAGTGGGGTGAAATATCAAGAAGTGGCCCCTCAATATTCCACTCTGGTTTTGTCCAAATGGAGCACCCAAACCAATTGTGGTACTATGGGTGGTACCCCTCTTGGGTACTCCCAAGATGGTGCTGCTAATACCGAGACCTCTGTAGGTCACACTTGCATGCACCTCCCTCTCTTCCATGGTCCCTGCTGTCACCACAGGTGGTAGAATTTCTGAGGACAGGTGGGCATTTACTGGCAGCTGCAGCTGTACCCTTGGATGATGTGGGTCAGATGTTTTGCATGCAAGGGAATCTCCAAGGACAGCTGAGGCATGTTTTTGCAGCGATGCTGAACCAGCCTCCAGTCACCTGGAACTGTGTGCTGAAATCCCTGAAATACTTCATCTGGGCTAGGAAATCCAGGTTCCGCTGAAATAAATTACACACAAGCGCACTTCTAAGGAATTTCAAGATGCATTGCATTGGAGAAAGATTCTGAATATCTGACTCCAGCCAAGTTCGACATTTTGCACATATTCCGTTTTAAAGCATGGGATGACATACATCTGAGACACTTTCGGAGCAAAACCACAACTACTATGGGGTGGCCCAAAAGACACTGTTGGCACATGAATAATAGCAGGGAGAAGAAGAAGCAGTAGTCAAAACTGGAACACAAGACCTTTCCCCACTGGCCACATAAAGAAATGCGCATCAGCTGCATAATTATTATACATGTACACATATAAACACCATTGGCAAGTGCTGGTCACTCTGGGCTTCTAGTGAAATGCACCCTCCCCTCCAGTCGAGAGTGCATACATATCAAAAGTCCAGCATGCGAAGGATTAGAGAGGACAATTTTCATCATACTATCCATACAGAAAATGGAAACATGTTACCGTCCTTACCCATTTCCTCCAGCTCAGATGTCATGGATTTGGAGCGTAAGGAGATGGCCGGAGGGGGCAGTCGTCTTGTCTGCTGTGGCGCAACTAGAGTTAAAAACAAGAAGCAGCCCTGGGATTTTGCTTGATGAACCAGACTTGCATTCTCCAACATCTGTCATCAGACTCCACTAATCAAAAATAATTCTTCCCTCCCAGCCTACTTGGTCTCTGCTCAAATGCAGAAGAGCCCATTTGCCTCTCAGAGAGCGCAGAAGCCACGTGCTAACCCACTACACACCACCAATCGCAGAAAGTACTCAGATGAAGACCATGAGCTTCCAAAAAACACTTACTTGCTATTCAGAGAGAGCAAGTTCTGTTTCCCAAGCCTATAAAATCTTCCAAAGATCCCCGCTCTCCTGCTTCTCAAATCATTGAAACCACAAGATACTACTTCCCATCCAAAGGAATTACAATTCCTCCTTCTCAGTTGCACCAGGCCCCATTCACTGCTTAAAAAATCTCAGGAGCAGAGTCTCCCCATCTCCTCCAGTTGTGCCCCTTGGGCCCCCATGCCCTCTACTTCCCATCTAAAATGCTCTCTGCCCCATCAGAGAACCAGAAGCAGCTATATCCCAGAATGCACTGTGGTACCTTTCTTCCTCATGGCCTCCTCCATCTCCGGGTTCCGTGTTACCATGACAACCTTCACCATCAGGTTGTTGCCACCCTGCCGAATCATGTTGACAACCTGCCGGTGACCAACTTTCACCACGTTCTGTCCATTTACCTGGAGCAAAGGGTTGACGGTAAATTTGCTGCAGGGGTGGGAGCAATGACCATACTGCTATATTCCACCCCCTATTGCCCCAGAGACTCTTTTACTTGTATGGTTCTCACAACCACTGATATGAGTCAATCCCCACATGTATCCTAGTTGAGTAGATAGCAACATAACAACAGTGGAACTCAAGGTCACACAATGAAACTGACTGGCAGAAGATTCAGAGCAGGCAAGAGAAAGCACAGTACTTCTTCACCCAAAATATAATGAATTTATGGATTTCACTGCCACAGGATGTGCTGATGGCCACTGGCTTAGATGGCTTTAAAAAGGGATGAAACAAATTCACGGTGGAGGAGAGGCCTACCAATGGTTAGTGGCTAAATAGAACCTCCAAGTTCAGGTGCATTCTACCACTGAATATCAGGTGAGTAACAGGAAGTGGAGGGCTATTTCCTTCATGCCCTCTTTGAAGACTTCCCAGAGGCATCTGGTTGGCCACTGTGGCAAATAGGACCCTGGACTAGATGGGCCTTTGGTCTGATCCAGCAGGGCTTTTCTTATGTTCTCATGATTTGGATTGGTGAGAGAACATGGTGGAGTGGGGGGGGGGGGCTGGCAGGCCAGGCCATACTGCCAGGCACACATTTGCAATATGTGCAATTCAATCTAGAACCTAAACGATATTTTTTTTAAAAATTAAAAATAGAAAGAGCCACTGAAATGGTAAAACTCTATCTTTTTCTATTAGAAAGCACACTGGATGCGTACAGAAGTTGTAAAATGGGGGGGGGGCAAACCCACCCCATGACATGGGATACATTTTACAAGATGGTCTTCCACTGCAGCGGCACAAGCAAGGCCCCCATGAGCCCCACCCATGTTATGCTGCAAGACCTTGCGCAAATGTCCAGAGACGAGCGCTGAGGAGGCCAGACTGCCAAACCATTACCTCAATGAGGAAATCTCCCATGCGGAGGCCAGCACGCCAAGCCACGCCTCCTTCATCCACTGACTCCAGATACTGTAGAGCAGGGAAGGCAGGGGTGGGTGTGAACTCTTCAATGGGGGTCTGCGCTGTAGGGGAGAGAGATGTGACAGTGATGCTTCCGGAGCTGTCAGGACTGGCGTGATGGGGGGAGGTGACAGGAGGGCAGGTGACAGGATCATTGCCTTTCTTGGGTAAGGCAGCATAGGGGGCCTTGAGTCAGGGACTCTGACAGCAGGGCTCAGGACCTTGTCACCAAGGACATTCCCAGACAGAAGGAATCACCAGACTGATTACTGCTGTGCTGCAGCGCCACCTTCATAATGGCCAGATCTGGTAATGCTACTCTTTCAGCTCAGATGACTAGAGGAGCCAATAGGAACCTGGCTGGCTCGATCTTAACATTAACAGTTCCTTCAAATTTTAGAAGTCTGAGCAACTCTTCTGACTGGGTAGCAGCACTGACTTGCCTTGCCTAATATGGAACCTGTTCACAAGCCTGTTTTCGACTATACCTCTTTCCTTTGACCCTCATTCACCTGATCTGGTACTTGACCACCTGCTTGTCCTCAACCATCACTTCTGCCTCCAATTCTTGTCTACTGAATCAGACACTTGAGCACCAGCCTGTTGTTTTAGCTATGGGACCAATCTGGCCTCTTGATTCTGGTCTGCCAGAGGCTGGCCACTAGCCTGTCTTCTGGGTCCTGACAACTTGGCATTTCTGTTACTAGATAGGTACAGTACTCCCCCCATATCTGCTGGGGATATGTTCCAGGCCCCTCTGTGGATACTTGAAACCGTGGACAGGAGCGAACACCCCCTCCATGGTTTCCTGAGGGCTCCCCGCCCTGCCTCCCCTGCGGGCAGGTGTGCACCCCCCCCAGCTCTTATTTTTCTTTCAGCAAGCTTTGTTTCCTCCTTAAAACAAACAGAGAAGCAGCCTCCATTGCAGGCAAGTAGAATGAGACTAAGTCCTAGAGAGGCTCTGCAAGGTTTCTGTTAACCTTGCAGAGCCTCTCTAGGACTTAGTCTCGTTCTACTTGCCAGCAATAAGCAGCCAGAGGCTGCTTCTCCTGTTTGTTTAAGGAAGAAATGAAGCTTACTGGGAAAAAAGTAACAGCCTGGGGGGGATCCCCACAATCCGTGGATAACTGAAACCGTGGATAGTGAATCCGTGGATATGGGGGCCCACCTGTACTCCCAATAAAACCAAGCAAGGGTTTGTTTCAAATGCAAGATCAGTTCTCAAAGAACAGCAATCAGCAATAGAAGTATTGGGAGGTACTGTATTAATGAAGTCAGCTGCTGGGTTCGGATATCATGCAAAGCTAAGATTAAACCATGGCACCACACGACGTTCCCTAGGTTCAGCAATGTATGTTCCCCCACTCTTCCCTGTGCACAAGAGGAACAATTCTACAGTACTTCCCAGTAGCGTAGCCATACCCGGGTGGGGGTGCAGTGCCTTAGGCGACAGCTGTGGTCTCCTCGTAAGAAGGAACTGCGGAGGGTTTTCATGCTGTTTTTGATGGTCCCAACCACCTGCCCGGGGTCCTAGAAGGCTTCAAACGACACCTTCCAGTAGTGCAGGGGGCGGGGCAATGATGTGAAACACATCATCATAGCCCAGGGCACGAGAGCAACGCCACTGCTACTTCCTAGGTTTTCTAACAAGCCAGAATCAGCCATGATGTGTGAATCAGCCAATCCTGACTTATTCTAACCAGAGTTTCTCCAACAAGCTGCAATCTAAAGTCTGAATTCATCTCGACTTCAAATCATGGCTTGTTGGTCAGACTCTGATTAGAGCAAGCCAGGGTTGGCTGGTTCACATGTCACGGCCAATCCTGGCTTTCTACAAGCCACAGTAAGTACTAGAATTATTCTTCCCATCATGCACAGAGATGAGAGTACATTCCCATGGCTAGGAGACATCTTGCAACGTCATGGTTTAATCCTGGCTTTGCACGACATCAGAACCCAGTCAGTGCATCTGAGCACATGTAAAATGCCCTTCTCACCCTAAGCACTAAGAAACCACAGCCAGCCCACATACACAACCAGAATTAATGAGCAAACCTCTAGGTCAAAGGCATGCCTTCCACGCAAATTTGAACCCGTGGAACCTCTCACTTCGGGCACTACATAGACTTTGGCTCTCTAGATTAATTCAGGACAAGGATCCAGACGAAGGTTGGCATTGCACCCTGGAAAGCCAAATCCTCTATTTGAGCAACAACAACCTTCTTTCCAGGTAGAATCTTCACACCAGATTTCCACCATCTCCTCAGCTTCTTGCAAGAATGGGGAGGGTAATCACAACATGTTAGGCAGTAATTATATGCATTCATGCGTTCCAAGGCTGCACCAACATGGTCTCTGAAGTGGGACAAAGGGGCAGTGTGGTTGCAAACTCTAGGGAGTGGACGGGCAATGCAGACCTTTGCCATGCAGCCAAGATGGCTAGATATGGCTTTGCATTTCCAAGTGTGACAGTAACTTCCCCTCTCACCCTTGGCTCCTCTCAGCACAAAGCCAAATCCTTCATTGTCCTTCTTCTGCAGTAGCACTGTCTTCTCTTTAATGATGTAGTCACTGCAAAGGAAAGAGATGACAAGAGAAGAGAGGTCAGTGGCCCGACACATTCCACAGGGGGATTTCCAACTCAGGCTCTCTCCCGATGCACAGAGCATAACTAGCACACAGTACACTGTCCCTGCACTATTCACACTGCAAACATAGCGCTGTTCATGCAGAGAATCTGTGGTCGTGCATCAGGTTTGCACAACTTGCTGGCTCCACATCTCTCCTCCTCCCCATCCTGCACAAAGCTCTGGCAATCATAACACACACTGTAACAAAAGAATCAACTGGACAAGGCAGCTGTCACGGTTTCGAAAGGGCATGCAGAGTGCACTGCAGAGGGAAATAGCACTGCACTGGCCTCAATGTTCTTGGTTCTGACACTGCAAATGCAAATACAAACCCTCCCTGCTACACAGGCACTGGAAGTCTACAAGACAGTGCACAATCTCTGACTCAAGGCACATACTCCTTGAGACAGAGGGCAGTGCACCGGGCAAACGTACTACCCCCTTAAAATAACACTGTACAGTGTATGTAATTAGGAATTTGGCACTGCCCATATTGAGATCAGAGCCCAAATCTCACACTGAGAGCCCTGCTGCTGCAAATCTAGCACACAGCCCAGCAAATATAGGAGACGCTGCACAAACGCACACTTCAAAACACAGTGTTCACTGCACACCCTCCACTGCAAGCAGCACTTCCACAGTGGAAACAGAACTTGCTGCACAGGACAACAGTTCTGCGACACAGAATATGCCTGCTCACTGGCAATGCACCAGCTTGGTAAAGGTTATGCAGAACAAACTGCACAGGCCCCAGTGCACTTGGAGCAAATGCAGGGCAACAGTACAGCAAGTATAGAACACGCTGTGGTTTCCACATACTGCCATGTGCCAAAGCAGTGCCACAATGCAAAACCCCCCCCCCCGTGCAAGCAGATGTTCACTCTGGTTGCAAAAGTACAGCATTTATGCAACCTGCACAGTCCTTTGGCGCTGCAAGGTCTGCACTTTTACAGTGTTCTAAAACTGTAAGCGCAGTGTTTGCTGCTTATGGAGACAGCACTGCAAATGTAGCAGAAACTACATGGGGTTATAAACGACATTCAACTGAACAGGCCAAACGTTCTTGTAAGCTCCACTGGGTGGTCTGCATTGGCCCTGCAAAAAGCAACGCTCACAGGGCGCAACCAGTGCGCACAACAAGCTGATGGGCAAAAAAAGGCAGTAGACTCAGGCTGCGTGCATGGCAACCCCACCATTCTAGTCAATAACCACAGGCACAACCATGTTGCCGCCAAAGTTGTGTTGGCATTAGTCTGAGTTCTCAAATGTTACTTCCCACAGCGTAGAATCCTAGCTTCTGGTTATGCATTAAAGATACCATTTCATGAGATCTACAGCAGGGTTTCTCAACCAGAGGTACTAGTACCACCAGTGGTACTTCGGCCGACTGCTGGTGGTACTCGGACCGCCGGTACCCCGCTCTGACGCAGCGCTTTCAGCGGCATGTTTTTGCTCCCAAGAGGCTCCTGCTTTTCACCGAGCCTCTTGGAAACGCTGAGAAGGGCTCTCCCATCTGCCCAGAGCCTCCTACCTGCGTTTTCTGGCCTTCAAAAACCTGAAAACCCGGAAGCAACTGGCGATGATGTCATTGCCAGTTACTCCCGGTGGTACGCAACAAAAGAGTGGTACTCGGTTGGGAAGGGATACAGAACCCCTGATCTACAGTATGTGTACACAGCCCTCCCTAGCGCAGGTTGGCACAACTTAGGACTCATCAAGTCAAACGCAGTCCACAAGCCACGTGTCAGGGATCAATAAACCTCCCCCCCTTTTTTTTTTGCCTGCCTGGGACTGTGAATCCCCAGGTCCCAGGGTCTGGTCTGAAGGCATGTGAGGCAGATACCTTGCTGAAACTAAGAGGCCTGGGTCCTCTGGCCAGTGCCTGGATGGGAGATTGCCTGGAAACACCATGTATGCTGCCTAGAGTTCCAGCACGGAAGACAGGTGGAATATAAAATAAATTGTATATAAAGCAGAGTTGAGTGTGTGTCGTAAGCATCTGGCAGGCCATAGTATGCAGTGGATGGACTGAGTTTGTTTGGTGGGTCCCAAGTTGCACAGCCTGCCCTATGCAATGTTATTTGACTCAGTAGTAAGACTAGCTTAGTGAATACTAGACATCAAACACCAACTGTGTAAGTGAGAAAGAAAAGAGAGACATACACAACTGCTACTTTGACACACTTGGGTACACAAAAGAGAGGTGCTCCAAACTCTCTGGAACATGTTTTGCCTACAGATGAACACATGCGTGATACAGTACAACCACACCCATCAACAGTAACTGAAGGTGAGCTCCAGGACACAAAACACATGTGTGCAGTTGTGCCAAAGGAATACTCACCGTCTCATATAAAGCGCAATTCATGAGTGAAGACATGTGCCCAAGTGTGCACACACTTAGCTCCCGTAAAGCATCCTCACATGAATCCAGTTCTTCTACTGCCAAAACACCAGTGACACAAGCAAACGAACACACAAATCCCAGTCTCCTGTGAGCATATTGGACAGAGGACCAACTGGGACAGAAAGGACTATCATGTGTCTAGGTTGTGTTCAACACCTGCACTTTGTGCTTCCATGATTAGGGAGGCAGAACCAACCAATACCACTTTAGAACCAACCTGGGAGATTCTGATGACCCACATAACCTGGGAGGAGAAAATGGAGACGCACCTCCCACTTGCTCCAGGTGCCACCAGCTAGACTAGGGAGGGAACTTATCACAAGACATTTAATGTAATGGGGGGGGGGGCAGTGGTATGTATACTGTTGCAAGGAAGTCAGTGACACTGCTTTTAAAAATAATCCTCTCTACCATCTGCATTTTATACACACAAGCCCAGAATCCTAAAGCTAACGACTGTACAATTGAGGGACCAGCTTTCTCTTTACAAGGGAGTCATTCATTCACGTGATTCTTGATTCTAGGTCATGGCTAAGCAAGGCCTTGAAAACATGCTTTTCTGGTTCTGAACCTCAAGGGCCCAGTCCAGAACAGCACTAACCCAACTTCACATATGCTGCAGTGTTGAAAACTGCAGCTAACCGTAAAGGGATTTGGAACCTCAATATTCTAATTTTAAAAAAGTGGATACTTTATTTCATGAGAGACATCTGCAAAAATTGGCTTATAAAGTCATACATGTCATGCTCAAATATTCACATGTCAATGCAGACATACATGTACCAGCACAGGCAGTAATTTGCATGTACAGAAGAGGTGATGCTTCTGTAGGCATATATGCTTGAAGGCATGCACTCAAACATGTAATTTGCATGTGGCTAAACATATCTTTACATTGATACAAAGTTGCACATGAAAAATTCATTTAAACATACTTTGAATAGACACGTGCAAAAACCTACATGCAACAGACTGTCACAAAGATTCATAACTGAACATGCAAATACCTATCCCATCACAGGTCATTAGATACACAACTATGCACAACAAATAAATAGAAGACATACTAAAGATAAAATTGTGTTATCCATGCCCACACAAGCACATATGAACATAAACACCCTTCTCATACACACTGTGTAAATATGTTGCCACCAATTTGCTTGCCCATACTTGTGTACCCAACACAAGGAAGTGTCTTTTTGTGTGTTTACAGGATTAAGTGCACCATGCTCCACAGACTTGCTGCTCAGGGGCTCTGGGATCCTATCATGGATAAAGCAAACTACAATCCACAACACAGGTGTGTCTTTACTGTTGCACAGCTGTGTATGTAGAAACAGACACAATGCAGAAATACACACAGGAGAGGCACATGCAGGTATACAATACTTTCCCTTCCTGAAACCCCCTCCATCAATGCTAAATACTCAGTGCAACAGAATCAGACAGGCTGCAGTGGTAACCAATAGGGAAGCTGTATGCAGCGGATGGCACCCAATACATGCCCAAGCAGAGACACACACCCACAGATGAACATATGCACTCAGCTTCATCATGAACATATGCATCCACTACTAATTCAAAGCCAAATACACCAGAGTCTACACACTACGGGTTTGCACACTCAGCGAGTGCACTGCACACTCAAACCATTCCCAGAGAAAATACAGGCTTTCGGTGCATACCTACACACACAAAAATCCCACGTCCAGAGAGCTAAGCAGTCCTGCATTCATACACCCAGCACCACTCCGACATCGCATGTAGACTGATCTGTACACGCTCACCGAGCGTCCACTCAGCCTGCACACACCAGCACTCACTGACGCAAGCCTACCGAGAACACAAGCGCAAAGCAAACCTTTCTCAAAATACACACACACCTCTCCACAAGAGGCATGACATTTCCTCACAGCGCTCGCTCGCTCGCTCGCTCGCACACACACACACACACACCTACCTACCTACCTAATCTCTCTTGTAAGCACCTTCAGCCCGTCACACACAGCTAGCATCGTCCCCCCGCGGCTCCCACTCGCCATCCATCCATCAATCCGGACGGGCGCGCGCAGGCTGAATGGCCGGATGCATGGCGGGGGGCGTTGTGCGTGGAGGGCGCGAGCTGGAAGCCGGCAGCCGCGCTGGATGGCTGACTGAATGGCTGCATGAATGGCGGGCGCGCGGGCGTGAATGGGCTGCGGAGGGCGGGCGCGAGGCAAAGGGATGAATGGGGAGCGGGCGAGGGGGGCCGCCAGCCATGAATGGGGCGCCGGCTCGACTGCGCGGTCGCTGCCGCCACACGAGCCCGGCCGGGCCCCAGGGCCGTGCCTGCGAGTCCTCGTCCTCCTCCGACCGTACCTGTAGATGTACCAGACGCTCCGGCGCCGGGGCCCCAGGGCCGGCCAGCTGGACGAGAGGGCCGGCTGTTGCTGCTGGTGGCTCCCGCCGCCGCCGTCGTAGCGGGCCATGGCGCTGCCGCCGTCACCGCCGATCCCAGGCTCCCAGCCGCCGCTACCGCCGCCGTGGGGCCCAGCCACATTCTAGGGGTGCGCGGTGGGATGGGGAGGCGGGCGGGCGGGGGGCGCAACAGCGGCAGTAGTAGCAGCAGCAGCGGCAGCGGCGGGAGGGCTGCACCATACTCACATCATGGCACCGCGGGAGAGAGGAGGAGGAGGAGGAAGAAGAAGAGAAGAAGGAGGAAAAGGGCGACGACGACGAAGAAGAACAGGGGGCAAGCAGGCCGGCCGGCCCTGTTCATTGGCAGCAGGAGCCGAGTCCAACGCCGCCGCCGGAGCGAGCGGGAGAGCGCACGCCGACCAGCCGGCACGCTTGCTTAACCCCTTGCGCACAGGAGCACTCGGCGATGCCGCGGCACTGCAGGAAGCAGGCAGGCCGGCCGGCCGGCCAGCCGACCCAAGTGGCTCAGCTCTCGATGGTGGGAAGCGGGAAGAGCGTGTGCCCCTGAGCATGTATAGAGCGCCTCGCATCGAGTAGCCGCAATCAGGGCGCGCGCGCGCACACACACAGACAGCATGACTTCCACTTCCTGCCCCCTCTCTTTTGAGAAATAAGAGGTGCGATGTGCATCGCCTCCCCCCATACCCACAATGAGCAAGGAATCCCCCCGCCCTCCTTCAGATAGTTCCATTTCTTGGATACTTGACCAGCACCTATTGCTAGTCGAGAGAAGACAGATGGAAGGAGGACATACTCCACACAACACATGAATGATATTATTATTATTATTATTATTATTATTATTATTATTATTATTGGAATGCACTACTGCAAGATATGGTGATAGTCACTGATTTAAAAAGATTAGAGACATTTTTGAAGAATAGATCTATTCACAGGGGATCAAGTCTTGAAGCAGCATGCATGCCACTAAATATCAGGTGCCTGTGCCGCCGGGAGTAAACAAGGGGCAAGGGCTACTGTCTTCATGCTGCCCTGCTTGTGGCCTTCCTAGAGCCATCTGGCTAGTTATTGTGAGAAGCCAGATGTTGGACGAGTTGCCCCTTTGGTCTGAGCCAGTAGGGCTCTTCTTACAAGGCATCGCTGTGGAGGAAACGGCACTGGAAATGGATGCCTCTCTATAATCATTGTTTTCAACAGTCGGTCCCCTTTTTAAGGAAGAGCTTTCTCTGTCTGAACGATCCCCCCAACTAGCCATTTGTCCAATGGCCCTGAGATCACTATATAAATAGGCTTTCTCATCCCAGAGATGAGGATTTTTAGTGCTGGGTGAAGGATCCCCATATGACCATATAAGAGCAGTCTCACTTGTGGAGATGGAACTACTTCTGGAACTGGGGCAGCTGTTTCAAGCCTGGTCTAGTCCCACCTTGTCTAGCAGCTCCACATGAAGCTAGACAAAGCCCACTTCTCCAAACAGCTGTCCCAGTTCCAGAAACAGGTTCAGCTCCTCAGTTCTAGGGCAGTTCAGCATGTGAAAGACTCTCCACGATTGCCACGCAGCAAGTAAGATGTTGGCAGCTTGTCAAAAACCTGGGAACATCAGAGCTCATATACAAAGCTGCCTTCTCTGGAGTCAGACCACTGGTCCATCTAGCTGAGTATTGCCTTAAAAGAATTTCCTGCAATTGAGCTCAGAGAGAATTTTACACAAGTTGGTATTCTGTTTCCAGGCCACAAATGACTAATAAAAAGACTGTGGGTTACTAACTTGAATGGACTTATTTGCAAGGGAGAGCAAGAGTTCATTTTTACACATTCTGACACAGACAGTTGGTTTTTGTTGTCCCAGAAAACGGGAAGAGAAAACAAGGAAGATTTGTACCTTAAAAGACAACAAAGGCACTGGAATTCAAAATGCACAGAAGTCTTTGAAGGGCAGAATGAGAAGGTACTGGGTTCAAAGAGCAAAGTGAGCTTTTCATGCAAATGCAATTGTTTTCAGTCACCAGCATCATCATGGTCCTCAATGCATTAGTTGGGAACAAGCCCTCTAAGTAGCTGTTCAGTACAACTGATAAATTAGGCCCTCTCAGTGCTTCTTGACTAAGACTGGTGTGGAATACATTCCTACAACCAGGCGATGTACAGCACTTGGTCTATACAACACTGTAACATGCACATGTTTTACATGTATGTATGCAACAGGCACACAAGAACAGGGTAAGTAATGTATGCTCGGTCACAAGGGTGCATGCTCTCACACATGCACAGAACCCACATTACCATTTCTAACACGTATCTCATACAGTCAAACTACAAGTTACGTGAATTTGTCTGCAACAAGTCACTGGTGGTTTGTTAAAAAAATAAGTAGAGCTTTGGGAGAGGGCCATTTTGAGCAGAGCAGCTGCGGGGAGGAAGCCCCCCCCCGGCCACTTTTCCACTCTGAAGCACCCCTCCCCATCCGAAACTGCTTTTCTCCCTGCAGGATGCCACATGTCTGGCCTTCATGAATTTAGACCTACTTCTAAGCAGCAGTTAGAGGTGATTCCTACAAGGTCAATAGGAGTCTACCCATATGAAACTAAACTGCCTGTCTCTAATGTAACATGGGAACTGGTAGCAACTGCCGCAGTATAGAACAATTCAGCCAGCAGGACGGATAAATGGAACAAAATATACAAATGCGTGTATGCATTCGTTCTTCCTCTCTCGCATACGCAGACAATGCTCAACAACATCTCAGGCACGCTGGTAAAGTAACAGTCCATAGCCCTTTGTACAGTACCACACCCAAACCCACCCAACCACTGTATCAATCTGTCTGCTTACTTCTCTGTCTCACACAAATACACGCACACAAGTACAGTTCTCCGCAGCTCTCTTCAGTTCTAATATTTGTCCTTGTTACAACTTATTTTCCTGAGTTCAGGGTCAGAGATTTCTCTCCCCATTGTGGGGTGAACTTGATTCCTTCCTCCAGGTCACCTCGCTAGCAAGCTCCCACTCCCAATTACTGTCCCATCACAGAAGCAGGTCAAGGCAGCTGAAGAGAAACGGGTCAATACTGGCAAAGGGGGAGATGCACATTGTGATGATGGGCTCCCTTTGCTGTAACCCCTCGCCCACAAAGCGGTAACATCCTGGCATTATCATCACATCCCTCTGTTGTAGAACCCACCCCACTCACCCAGCCACATCGGGTCCCATGATGCTGCCCAACTGGTTCACATGGCTGCTGGCACCCCGGCCTGTCCCATCTTCATCAGCTGGCTGGGGGTAAAGGTTGCTGCCCTGCGGGATTCTGGGCCTTTCCAGCCACTTGGTGCCAAGAACTCTAAGCAGGAACCATGCGAGCTCCGTGATGTGAAGCAGGAGAGGGTGTACAGGTCTGCAGATCCCCCCACAGCACCGCGAACGAGAGCTTTGGATCAAGTGTGTGTTCCCCTTTCTGGATTCAAAGCCAGTCCAGTCCAGGAAGCTCTGCCTGCTTGCTAAGCTCAAGGACATTTGCCGACAGCACAGAATGCAGCACAGTGCAAATCGGAGCATCAGAGACACACAAGCCTGGAATAACTGGGTCCGCTGGGGAAGGAGAGCCAAATAAAAGGATCCAGGACGGGCTGGAGGGAGGGAGGGAGGGGGAGCTCAGGCTGAGCTATGGAGGACAGTAGGTGAGATTGAGGGTCACTGGTAGGAGTCCGAGGAAGACAATGGAAGGGAGCGGGGCAGATCCTACTTGAAATCCATATTAGAACTCTAGGATGTGGAGCAAGCCTGAGTTACCCCATGGCATGTGAGTCACAAAGGAGGGCAGAAGCTGAGGTTGGGGGCCAAAATTCCACAGAGAAGACAGACATGGGCTAGAGTTTAGGGGTATCACTGGAGAGATGAGTAGAGACACCCAGATTGGGTCTACTACACGGAGGACATTAGCATGGGGGCAAAAAGCAGGGGCTTGGGGATGGAGTCCTGGTTGAGGGCTACTGCAGCAAAGGTACATGTTTCATTTCCGGAGCCATTTCTCTTTCTGCCTTTGTGCAGCCAAAAGAAGCGGAAAGAGAGAGATGGTGCCAACAGTCAGTGGGTGTGAGAGAGCAAAGATGCCTGAGAGAGTCTGAGACGATGCCCAGGCTGCCAGCACTGCTGGGGGAGCTTGGATGGCTTTTTAAAAGGATTAGACACATGTGTGGTGGGTCAATCAATGGCTAGACGACATATATGAAGCCTGTGAGAGTAGCAGATTAGGCCTGGGTTGACCTGAGTTCAAATCCCTACTCAGCCGTGAAGCTCACAGGGTGACTTTGGGCTTGTTCCTCCCTCGTAGGGATGTTGTAAATATGACATGGAAGGAGGGAGAGCCATGCATATCACCCTGCGCTCACCCTTCGAGAAAGGGTGGGATAAACATGCTGCAGAAGGAGGTGGTAGAGTGTGGCTGTACCACTTCAGGCTGCAGGTAAGAAACATATTTTTGAGTGCTCCAGCATCAACAGAACTCCCTGCAAGTAAAACAACAGTTAGCAACAGGGAGAAAGGGTCTAGCCTGGCTTGCTCCCTGCTGTGCTAGTTTTCTCCTTGCAGTGAAGTTTATGCAGAGAGTATCTAAAAATGTGGTTTCCCCTCTCCACACCTGCTGTGTGAATTGATACAAACCAATCAACTGCCTCAGGATCCTACTACCCCATTCTGCCCAGTGTGGAGTCCAGACCTGAGTAACACTGCCTGAGAAAATCTACAATCCCCAAAGAGAAGAAGAAGGACTCCTGGGTTTGCTACAGTATACTGTACTCCAGGCTATTGCGGAGGGTGGGGGGGGGGGGAGGAAATGGTAGTGATGGTTCATTGAAGGACCTGGGGTTTGAAAGGAGGGGGAGATTGCAAAGCCAGCATTGCTGGGGTGCCTGTGACCCAAATAGATTTGATCAGACTGGGGGGGGGGTCAGGTTTCCTGGGGGTTTGGGGAGGGCCATGCAGGGCTGGTCCAAGGTGTCCCACTGCCTGAGGCAATGTGCCAAATACAGTCTCCCTTGCCTGGCGGCATGCCAAACACTGCACCCCTCCACCTCCTCCCTCTCCCTAGGTTCGATGCTCTAGCGCAGTGGTTCCCAAAGTGGGAGGCACGGCTCCCAGGGGAGCCGCGGAAACCAGCCAGGGAAGCCGTGCAGTGCCATGGAATCCTCTGGGAAAACGGTGCAGTGCCAATTGGCAGGCATCGACATAATGTAATGGGGAGTCACAGCCAATGGTCGCCAATGCTCAAGCAGTGTTTGCCAAAAAAAAATTGGCAAACACTGCTCTAGCGGTTAGCCCACCACTCTCCATTCTTCCTCTTCTGCTACTTCCCCCTCTTTTGTTTAATCCAGGGAGTTGGAGGAGGAGAGGCAGTGGAGATGAGTGGGTGGCAACCCGCTGCCTGAGGCGACCATCTCAGTAGGCTTCATGAACAGGCCAGTCCTGGGGGAGTGCACTCCATGAGAGGTGGACTGCTGAATCCAGGGCTCTTGGGCACGAGTGAGATGTCAACTCAAGGGGTTTGTGTAGAAGGGCAGGCTAGGAGCCATGATTCTTGGGAATCTCCATATACATTTGGGAATATAGATCGGAGAGCACAAGGCTAAAATCTCACCTTACTAGATGGCCTCGGGACAAGTCACTGGCTCTGTTCCCCATCTATCTCCCAGGCTTCTTGAGAGGCTAATCAAGGTAAAGATAATAAAGCACTTCATACATTGTAAGTGCTGTGTAAATGATTCATGTAACTAGATCTGGAAGCAGTGGGTGCTACCGTAATTAGTCTAATAAGAACGCTGAAAAATTGGCCTCCTCCACATATAGCAACAGAAGTGGAGAGATATTTGCCAGGCCCTGAGCAGCAGACAGCCAGGCACTTAGATGAAAAGGTCCTTCCACATGTTACGGGGTACTCCAGTAGGTACTACACAGTCCAGGGTCTGATGAATGGGGTGTGATCAGCAAATTTCTGCTTCAAACCTTGTCTTTGGAATGAGCTCAGAGAAGGAGGGACTGTAGGTCAATGGCAAAATGCATGCTTTTTGTTTTAAAACACAACATATGAATAAAGTCTGAAGAGAAATCTTTTTAACATCTACATTAAACTGTTGGGAGAGATCATCCGTGGATTTGGAGTTGGGTGTCACCAATATGCTGATGACACCCAGCTCTATCTCTCCTTGCCATCTCGTTCCGGGGAGGCTGTGGAAGTCCTGGAGCGCTGTCTGGAGGCGGTTGGGGGCTGGATGAGGGCTAATAGGTTGAGATTGAATCCAGAAAAGACAGAGGTTCTACTGGTCAGGAAAGCTTTGATGCAGGTACTGAATCATCTGCCTGTTCTGAATGGGGTTGCACTCCCCCTGCAGGAACGGGTGCGCAGCTTGGGAGTACTTCTGCATTTACAGCTCTCCTTGGAAAGCCAGGTGGCGGCTGTGGCCAGGGGTGCGTTTGCCCAGCTTCGGCTGGTGTGCCAGCTGCGGCTGTACTTGAATCAATCGGACCTGACCACGGTGGTCCATGCCTTAGTGACGTCAAGACTGGATTACTGTAATGCGCTCTTCGTGGGGCTGCCCTTGAAGATGGTTTGGAAGCTGCACTTAGTGCAGAATGCGGCGGCCAGGGTGGTCGCTGGAGCTAGGCGGTTTGACTCTGTTGAGCCGCTGCTTCAGCGGCTGCACTGGCTGCCCATTTGTTTCCGGGCCCAATTCAAGGTGCTGGTAATGACCTTTAAAGCCCTTCATGGTTCGGGTCCAGGATATCTGAGGGATGCCTTCTCCCATACATTCCGGCCCGCTCACTTAGGTCATCTGAGGGGGCTCTCCTGCGAGTGCCACCTCTATCGCAAGTTAGGGGAGTGGCAACACGTGGGCGAGCCTTCTCTGCTGTGGCGCCACAACTGTGGAACTCCCTGCCAGGGGATCTGAGAACCACCCCCTCCCTCATGACTTTTCAGCGAGGGCTGAAAACATTTTTGTTTCGTCTAGCATTTGGGTGATGGGTCCTGGTCTGCCTCCTGTGTCTCAAGATGCTCTGCCAAGCTGCTTCTCTGCTCCATACTGTCGCCCCCTCCCCTAGTGGATTTTATTGTTTTTAAATCTGTGTATGGTTATGTATTGTTTAAATTTATTGTATGTATTATTTTAAATTATGTATTTTAACCTTTGTTGTAAGCTGCCTTGGGCATTTGCCTTTCGGCATAGGAAAAGGCGGGATATAATTTTTTAAAATAAATAAATAAATAAATAAAATGATCAGAAAGGCGGTATATAAATACAGATGATGATGATGATGATGATGATGATGATGATGATCTAATAGGAATACGTTTTATGTCACTTCTGGCCTTATTAAACATTTTGTCCATCCCATATTGGTCTTTGGCGATCTCTTAGCAAATGTTACTCTTTTTGACAATTCCACATTATCGCAACCAGGCATGCTTCAAGGTAAGGCAAGGGGGAAAAAGGGAGTAACTATCCAATGGGAATGTGGCTTGGCAGGGAAATTCCTTATTCACAATCACTTATGCCTTGAGTGTGAAAGTCAATTTTTCTCACTGACCTTCCTTCAGTTCTTTAGTACAAATCTCCCCCTTCATCATATCCCATCCACAACTAGATGCCTTAAAAGAAGGTGAAAGCAGTTGATCCATACCTCAGAGGTAAAGGTGTTCCCTGGTCCCCAGCACACCATTAAAGCTCACCATATGCTATTCTTGACGGAACTCCCAGGTTGGAAAGGATCAGACAGTCATCAAATTCCATTCATTAGCACACTTCCTCCTGCCCCCTCCACCATCCTTACATGATTCAGACACAGACTGACAGCGCAATCCTGTGTAACCTTACACTAGTGTCACAGTTTGCACCAGTATAAGTGCACTTATGCCAGTGTAATTGCACTTACACTGGTGCATCTGCTGTTATACCGGTGCATCTGCTGTTACATTGGTGCAAGGTTACACAGGAGGGTGCTGTGGGTGTCACAAATGCACAGCCACAGCAAACAACAGGATGCATCACATCAAGATGCCTGTAAGAGCAGATCATTCAAGATGACTCAAGCAAGTGAGCCATGCCACAGACCCTAGGAGAATGCAAGAAATAGCCCAAGGGCCATTTCCTTCTCAACTTCAAATATGGTTTGATTCTGAGCATGACGCAAACGCCATTCATTAAACCTTTTTAAAAAGACACTTTACGAAAATGTAAGCTCCAACCAACATTCTGTCTCAACTTCTGACACTCCCAGCGGCCAAGGAGGAAAATACATTTCATGGCTCCAGTAAGACAGAACAGGAAAAAAAATCACAACAAATTTTTCAGAAACGTATCCAGTTTAGTCTTTAACTGAGTTATGTGCTTTGTTCCCTGAACACAGAGCCATTTCATAACTTTACACCTCCAATGGTTACAGTTTATTAATTTATAGTAACTTGTGAATTTGTAATTCTTTCTTACACACCCCGTCTTCCAAATAGCAAAATGGATTGCCCCTACAACATCCTACTCTGTTTTAAAGTTAAGACATTTCTTTGTTCCATGACTGACCCAACGAGATGATGATTCTGGACTTTATTATTATTAAAAATATGTACGTATATACCACTTTTCAACAAAAGTTCACAGTGAAATATCACAAAATAAAAGAACCTTCATTCAGAATGGTTAAAAATCTCGCAGGTCAGCCTAGTCATTGGATATAGGTGTCCGTGAAAGAGCCTGAGGACCACCCTAAAGGAGATGGTCCTCCACCTTTGGATATGGTTAAGATGTCACCAGAAGAAACTGACCTTTACACTTTTGATGCACCAAGACCTGTGCATATTTGTGCATCTTTCCACAGCCATGTTCCCCTCAAGTATGTCTTGCACACAACCATAGTGCTCTCAAGCTTTTGGGATCATTCACTCACCTGGGGGCATCAAAGCTGTCATAGGAGCCGACTGTATAGTGCCTGAAGAGTCGCTTGGCTTTGTCACTGCGGCTCTCTGCAAAGAAAAGCAGAGAAGGGGTGGGGATTAGCGGGTGGGCATATGATACCCAGGCAGCATCTTTGGACTACAGGACCTTTGGTCCTTCCTACTGGCTTCCTCCAGCAGCCACTAAGTGGCAGTGCAAGCTCAGTGCACCTCTTGGCAGGCATGTGGCGCCTGCCTATGCCAGAGTGGGAGGTGATGTCTGCAAGAAGTGGGCGGAGCAACTGCTTGGCTGCAAGAAAGGAATGGCAGAGAAGCGACAGTTGCATATGCTCCTAGTGTCCCTATTTATCTGTTCCCAGTAAACCACTGTCTCTATTTTTGCTGTTTGTATATAATTTTTTGGAGGTGGGTGGCCTTACCTTTTTTTTTAGCACATGTGCTCTGTAAGGCACCACATACATTGATGGTGCTGTAATAATAATAATAATAATAATAATAATAATAATAATAATAATAATAATAATAATAGTTATTATTATATTATTAATGAAGAAGAAGAAGAAGAAGAAGAAGAAGAAGAAGAAGAAGAAGAGTGCCTAGAAGTCTGAAGAAACACCTCAACATTCCTGGTCTTGAACAAATTATACCAGTTCAACTCCAGAAAACAGCGTTGCTTGGAACAGCAAGAATCCTACAAAGTATCTCTGTGATTTCCAGGATCTTGGCTAGATCCTGAATTGCAGAATAGAACCAGTCCAGCATAGGCTGTGATGAAGTATCATCATCATCATCATCATCATCATCATCATCATCATCATCATCATCATCAACGCCAGTCAACGACACTTTTTATCTATCTGACTGTGTTCTGTGAGGTTTTGAATAAATAATAATAATAACAGCTACTATTAAATTTTCATCCCCTTCTGCCTACTCTTTAGGAGTTAATAACTGAGTGGAGAATTGATGCATCTTGTCTCCAGTGTGCATGCATGTAAATGTATGCACATGAACACTAATGCTGCAATCCATACTCACTTATCTAAGACAGTGGTTCCCAAACCTTATAGCACCGGGACCCACTTTTTAAAATGACACTGTATCGGGACCCACCTAGCTTGGAAAAACACACACCAGAAAAAAGACGCTCAAACATTTATCTCCCTATATTTACACAAGCTTGCAAACGGCAGGAGCTCAGTTGTTTGCAGGGCAATTAGCAGCTATCTGATTTTTGAATAGCCTCAGGGCTTGAGGCAATTATTTATCTGATCTTTCCATCACTGGTGTTTTCATTGGAGGCTCTGTGGGACCCACCAGAAATTGGGTCCCGACCCACAGTTTGAGAAACACTGGTCTAAGAGTGTTGGCATGTCTACTCAGAAGTAATCCCCACTGAGTCTAATGAAACTTGCTCCCAGGCAGTGCGTACAGGATTACAGTCTAATGGCCCAATCCTATCCACGTATCCACGCGGTCTAACGTTGCAGCAGTCTCTCTGTCGGTCTGCAGAGTGCTGCTGCTGGTGCAAGGCCCAGAAGGCAGAATGTTCCTGACAGCGCCCTGCAGACCGGCCGCTGCCATAGTTCTGCTGGTGGCACTGGCGTCGCTGAAAGTGGGGCAGAGACTCCCTGTGCGTTGCCCAAACCCCACTGAATGGCTCCAAAGGCGAGGGGGGCAGGGCCGCCTCGTGCACCGGAGTAATGGAGGGTCAGAGCGGTGCGGAACTTAGCGTTCCGCCCCACCTTCAGCGACGCTGCTGGCTGCTGGTGGTGGTGCATTGGGGCGGGGAATGGGCTTGGATGTGGCAGGTCAAGGGTGGATCTCGGAGGCACTGGTGGCTGTCAAATCCTATATCCCTGTCCCGGGCCTAACATGCCCTTCTTCTGTTCTGCATAACAGATCTACACCAGCAAAAGAGCTGGCGTAGATCTGAGTAGGCCCATAGGGGACCAGGCTGGAGAGGTAAGTAATTTTTTTTTTTACTTACCTTTCTCAGCCAGCCTGCAGGACGTGGACACTGCTAAGTCAGCTCTGCACTGTGCCGGTCAAAGATAGGATTGGGCCATGAGTCCTATTGAATACAGTGGGACTTACGTCTGAGTAAACATGTATAGAATTGTGCTGTTAGGCACCATCCAGCACACACCCAGTTGCTGTTTCACATGATGCAGCTGGTTCGGTTCCTTCTGGACTGTTAAATGTTAACAACGTTTTGTTGTTGTTCAGTCGTTAAGTCATGTCCCATGAACTTTGTGATCCCATGAACCATATCCCACCAGGCCTTCCTGTCCTCCACTATCTTCCTGAGTTCGCTCATTTTCATGTTCGTTGCATCGGTGATGCTGTCTAACCATCTCATCCTTTGCCTTCCCCTTCTCCTTTTGCCTTCAACCTTTCCCAGCATCAGAGTCTTCTCCAGAGAGTCCTCTCTTCGCATTAGGTGGCCAAAATATTTGAGCTTCAGCCTCAGTACCTGTCCTTCCAGGGAACAGTCAGGGTTGATTTCAGTTAGGATTGACTGATTTGATCTCCTAGCAGTTATTTTTGATCTGGTATAATAATGCCCTTTTTGCTTTTAAATCATATGACCGAATCCAAGCTGTGGCTAGGTTAATATCCCACCTTGGCTGTATACACAAAAATGGCCCTGCATAACCTCCTGTCCTAAAAACATAGCCCAGTTCTACACATATTTACTTGGAAGAAAGTCCCACAGTGTTGAATGCGACTTGCTCCCAGGCAAACTGTACATAGGATTGCAGCCTCAATGTTGCTGAGTGTGTTGATCCAATGTGAGACCAAACATTCTTATGTTTATGAGAAAAGAAAACGGCTACAATCGGTTCACGAGCCAGTTTGCCAAGGGAGGGCCAAACTACACAAGCAACTAAACACGGGCTTTGGTTTCAAACTGAAGTGTCTCTTTTTTTCCTTAAAAACAGCTGCAAGAGGGAGACGGGGCAATCCTGGTCAGAGCCAGGGGTGTGTGGGGGGAAGGGGAGGTTCATTCTTTGTCCACATGCCTGAAAATCGTCTCATGGCAATGGGGTTTTGCCCCTAAAGTGGCAATTTTGCTTTGAGAGCAAACCACTGCTTTATAGGAGAAATAATTTTCAGGACAAAAACAGCACGTAGGTAAGAATAAACTTCCCTCCCTCCTGCGCAGCCTAGTTCTGACTGGGACTGCCCCCCCTCCCTGCAAGGCAGTTTTTAAGAAAAAAAGAGTCCCTTAGGTTGGAAGCACCCAGCTTCAGAACAGTCAGGGCAGCAGCTTGCAGAGTAAATGAATACCCTGCAGGGCAGCAAGCAGGGAGGAGCTGTCAGAGATGTGTAATGAAGTGCAAGTGTTGAGAACAGTAATTAGGATTAGTGGTTAGTGATAGTGATTAGTGATGAGGATAGTCCCAAGTCTTCATGAGTGTCCCTGTCTTATTTGTGAAACACTGGAGTGTACGCAGTTGGGGGGAAAAAGTATATACTGCAGTTACGAGGGTCAAATTCATGCATCTGGCAACTTAAGGAAATGTGCCCAGTTTAAATCCATGCGGCTGTTTTTCAGTCACATTAGCTTGATCATATATGCCCCCTGTTTCCCTGCCTTCCTTCCCCTTCCCTCTCTTTGTTGTCTCCCTTGTGTCAATATCTAAATTGTAAGCTTCTTGGGGCAGGGACCTGTCTTCTCCCTCTATGTACAGTGAAGATGCTGTACTACTAAGTAAATAGATAGATAAGAACATAAGAACATAAGAAGAGCCCTTCTGGATCAGGTTAGCTTAGATAGATAGATAGATAGATAGATAGATAGATAGATAGATAGATAAAGAATAAATGATATTAGTTTCGTGGCAAGGGTGTGGGTGGTGGTGGAATGCAGCATGAGTTGCTGGCAGGAAAAACATTTGGGGGCAAATGTGTGAAGAGGAAGTAATATACAGCTGCTGCTGCTGCTGCTGCTGCTGCTGCTGCTGCTGGGCCTTGAGTTCCATGCTAAAAAGTGTCTCAGATTCTGAAAAGGAACATCTGCAATTGGGAAAAAAAGAATAAAAATCAAACCTATCTGCATACAGTACTTTATTTCAGTTGCTGTAGCTTCATGTTCTGGCCTCTTCTCTCCATATGTTTTTAAATGTCACACCAAAAGCCCCATTTGTTGATCGTTGAAACAGGAGCAAATATGATCATTGCATATTAACGAATGTGATCAAAAGGAAAACAAAAACGGCAACACTGGATGGGAGAAGATAGAAGAGAGGCCTATGAGGCAGGAACACAGAACTGGACAGGGATGGGGTTGGGTGTGTATGTGAGGGGGTTTGGAGCACTCACCTTGTTTCCCTTCCTGTGATTTGGTGGGCACTTCCTCCGCACAGTCTGACGGGAACCAGCCCACGCGGCCTTTTATCTGACCCTCCCAGAAGCCGCCTTCCCCAACACTCAGCACTGCAAAGGAGATGGTCATTGTTAGGGGCATCAATATACCATGGGCTAAAGGTGGCCTTTACTTGCCATTTATTCAAAGCCAAGCTGGCACAGGAGGACCAAAATCCAACCTGGCAGAGACCTTCACTGATTGGCCGCCTCAGGCCAATCGCTATCCTTCAACCTAGCCTTCCTCAGAGGGTCGTTGTGAAGAATGTCCTGTACAGAGTAGCAAATGAGATTTCATTGGCTGTTCTGTAAAGGTCCTGGCTATACTGAAGGCTTGCACCTGGAATCTCGCTTTGGGGGTTTTCAGACACCCACATGGTTAGGACTCTTGCTCACATGACTTGGAGGAGAAAAGCAAACTCAGCTAGTGTTGCCAGCTGGAGGCGAGGAGGCCAGCCAAGTCCTGAACCAGGTCCAGTGGCGTTGCTCTAGGTGGGGCGGAGCTCTAAGTTCCGCCGTGCTCCAACCCTCCTTTACTCCACGGCACGAGGTGGCCCCTCCCCCTCACCTTTGGAGTCATTCAAGGTGGTGAAAACAACGCACAGGAGACTCCCTGTGCGTTGCTTTCACTGCCTTGAATGGCTCCGAAGGGGAGGGGGAGGGGCCGCCTCGTGCCGTTGAGTAAAGGAGGGTTGGAGCACGGCGGAATTTAGAGCTCCGCCTCCCCGGGAGCAACGCTAATGACCGGGTCCCCCAAGATTATTGGCCACAGCAGCAGGCAGCAGCAGTTCCTTCCCGGGGTTTGATGGGCATGGACCATCACCTAGTGCCTGAGCTGGCCAACCCAGCACTGGCCACTGAACACAGTTTAGCTGCAAGGAGCCGTTCACTGTGGAACTGTCTTTTATGTCGTTGTGTTTCCCCCCCCCCCCCCCATCATCCTTTAAAAGCACCTGAAGTCATTGCTCTATATTCCAGACAACCTAGTGATCTCCTGAGTGGACCTTTTCCTTTCCCCTCACGTTTTCTGCTTTAAAAAAACGTGGTTTATTGAGTTAAATGGGTGGTGGGTTGGAGGGGGGGGCAACATGGTGACTAAAATGCATATGTTCTATGTAACATTCCCATAGCCCTAAGGATTCTGGGAAAAATACTGAAACATGCATTTGAGAGCACTGATTCTTAATTGTGGTCCACCAGCCGTCTGTGTTGCACTTTCACATGGCCCCTGAGACCACAACTAAAACAACAGTCTTGAAGGTTTATTTTTCAAAAGTAAAGGCCTCTTCTTTCTGCAGTTCAATGCAACTATACACATAAAGTACAGGGAAAAGGGGAAGTATCTGCTCCTGAGTTGTCTCAATTGACGCTCTTTGGTTTGCTGGAACCTTTTCTACAAAGAAGCAAACAGCTGGAGCCATTTTGTGCTTTTTAGACTGTCATTTTTGGTGTGGACTACACAAAAGCAGCAGGAGCCGCTAGACTAAGGTGGTAGAATTCTGTACCGCTTCTGACTTCGGGGGGGGGGGGGGGAGAGGAATACCATCTGTGAATGCTCTTCGATATGAAACACCTCTGAAAATCACACACACACACACACACACACACACGCGCGCGCGCGCGTGCGCGCGCGCGCACGCACACACGCACACACATCAGTGAGGAGGACATGATAAAACTTTCTCCCTGGTGTTTTAGTTTATTATAGAGCAAGGGTGGCCACACATGCGGCTCTTTGACGTATAATGTGCGGCTCTCAGAAATATGTTGGCTGAGCTCCTTTTTGTATCACAATTAATATAAGAGGTAAATAAGAAAGTTTCAAGCTTTAGAATTATTTACCAGGTATATAAACTAAGAGTCCAATGGATTAAAACGTAAGTTTAATGTTCATGGTGAGTAACATATTTAAGAATTTAAATGCTTCTTAAATATTGCAGCTCTCCAACATCTGAAGTTTATCATATGTGGCTCTTACATGAAGCAAGTTTGGCCACCCCTGTTATAGAGGGAGTTTTTAAGGTAAAGGAGCATTCAGAAATGCATCCTCCTCCCCTTAAAGTGGTACTGTCCATTCTACCACCTCAGTATTCTACCATCTTATGCCCACCTCAGTCTCTGTAGGCACTGACGAGGTCTCAATGAAACCAAGCCCTTGTCCTGGCAAGGGTAGTTCCCCCCCCTAGTCATTTGTGCTGCATAATGGTCTTGGGATCTCCTAATAATTTACAAGATTGCTAAATGCTGAATGGTTGCAGCATTTTTGAAAGGTCATAATCACACAGAGCAGCAGCCAGCACAAAAGTCAATGCCTTGATGTACCCATCAAGTTCCTTCCTTCCAAGCTCTGTTGTTTATGCTCATGATTAAAGGCCAAGCTAGACAAGATGATAGAGATCTGTGACTGGATCTCCTATCTCTTTAAATGTTTGTAAACAGAAGCCATGGGTGGGGGGGGGGCAGGTGTGCATGCTGAGTTATCACAGGACTGTAGCACTGGGGGATGGGAGGTTTAATCCTTGTTTTCCCCATAACATTTTCCCAATTAAATCACATCCTTAGTCACTTTTTGCCCCCTTAGAGAAAGTGTATGTGTACCCATAAGCTTTCCCTAATGGACCAGCATAAACTTTGGGTGTGATTTTCATCAAGAGAATAGCACAGGGGGAAAGGGTTAACCCCTCCACCCTTTCTCAGTGCTGCAATCCTGACTTGAATCTTCCTTCTACCCCAACTACATTTTGCAAAACGTCAAAGAGACCGAAGGTCAGGCTTACCAGATCGCCGACCGGGACGCTCCGTTTTGCCCTTAAGGGGCGGGGCGGGGGGAAGGGAGCCAGAGTGCGCTCTGGCTCCCTTCCCCCCGCCCCGCCCCTTAAGGGCAAAATGGAGCGTCCCGGTCGGCGATCTGGTAAGCCTGCCGAAGGTCCAATCACAAATTTCCATAATTTCATCTACCAGTTTGGCCCTAAGTCTACATAAAATGGGCTACTTGTTGACCAGTCATCAAAGCAGTTTATAACAGTTGGACTACTGAAGTGCTATTTGTGGGTCTGTTGTAATAAAGTTTATGTTTTTCTACACCGCATCTTACTGTTCACTAGATGCAGCCTCTGTAATAACACACTATAATAAATATTCTTGTATAGATGTTATTGGCCATTGGCTAGATGTACCACCTCTGGCGCCACTCTCCTGCTTCGTACCACCAAAAGTGACTGACGATGACATTATTGCCAGTTACTTCCGGGTTTTCAGGTTTTCGAAGGCCAGAAAATGCAGGTAAGAGGCTCTGAGTGGGTAGAAAGGCCCTTCTCAGCATTCCCAAGAGGCTTGGCCAAAGGCAGGAGCCTCACTCAGGAGCGAAAACACGCCACCAAAAGCGTCGTGTCGGAGCAGTGGTCTGGCAGTCCAAGTACCACCAGCAGTCGGCCGAAGTACCACTGGTTGAGAACCCCTGGTCTAGATCAATATCAATTTAGGGTGTGCTCTTGTTGGTTTTTGTGCCTGTGCACAAGTATCCCTTCTTTACCCTCTTGTGGATTTTCAACCTGCTCAGTACAACTGCACTGGAATGCAGAAGGAATTTTCACATTGGAAACCTTCAAAACTGCCTTTCATGTGGTGGCAATAACCAAAGCGAATGCGGCAATCTTCAAACAACAAGCAAATGGGAAGTGTGGTCCACAATCCAACACAATTTAAGAATCACTGTCCTGGAGCAACACAGCTCCATTGGATACAATGCAGGATCATTTATTTTCCACCTTCCGAGGTAGAATATAGCAGATGCCTCTTACATTTCAAACGCCACTTTTACAAAAGCTGTTTAACAACATTCTGATCTGGCAGTCCTACTCTACACACAAACTCACACACTCAGAGACCATGAGCTCGTTGTGTGATGGTTGACACAGATGGACACCAAAACGACCTACACACCAACTAAAGACCGGACACACAAACAAAAGCCAAATCTCCCAATTGCTCTGACGGCCCCTCAACGTCCACTACATCAGCTCAGCCCAGGGTTCTCAAACTGTGAGGCTGGGGTCAGCTTCCCTACAGAGAGAGGTTCAAAATCTTGCCTGACACCCCTCCCCGCACATCTGTCAGACTTCTTCCATTTTCCATATAGATCCAGATGGTCCTCAGGACCCCCCCCCTTTTTCCCAGTCCTTTGGGATGCCTGAACCTTTTGATTTCTTCATTCAGGGAGGCTGGCTACAACAACATTTGAGAACCCCCATGCTGTGCCCATTGGGCTTTCTCCAAGACCCCAGACATCCTGGGCTCAAGGATGATCCCTGGCCAATCCAAGGCTGTGCACAGAGATCAACGTACCCTTGATTTTCTCGCCCTTGCTGATGGAGAGCTCACCCTCGGCCTGGGCTTGGTATGGTTTCACAGCCATGAAGGTGCGGCCAGGCACAGCCGAATAGAGTTTCCGCTTCACTCCCCTGCTACTCAGTGTGCTGCCTCCGGTGGACTCCTTCTGGTAGCCACTGGAGCTGCCAAGAAAAAGAGAGAAAGAGAGACGGAGATTTCACATTTTTTTTCACATTTTTTTATACCGCCCTTCCTCCAAGGAGCTCAGAGTGGTGTACATATTTCCTCCCCTCCTTTTTGTCCTCACAACAACCCTGTGAGGTAGGTGGGGCTGAGAGATAGTGACTGGCCCAAGGTCACCCAGGAAGCTTCATGGCTGAGCGGGGATTTGAACATGGATCTTCCAGGTCTAAGTCCGACTCCCAAACCACTACACCATCCTGGCTGTACAGGAAAGTACATTTTGTGAGTCTTGAATATTAATCTTTAACCATGCGTAATAGCAGATGGGGTAGGACTTTTAAAATTATTCTGTGATATGGGAATAGGGGCAGTGTTGCCAACCCTCCAGGGTTGTTCAGGGGTCTCCAGGAATCAGTATTTATTTATTTTAAAAAAATTATACCCCGCCTTATCCTATGCCAAGGCAAATGCCCAAGGCGGCTTACAACAAAGATTAAAATACATAATTTAAAACAATACATAAAATAAATTAAAAACAATAAAATCCACTGGGTGGGGGGCGACAATATGGAGCAGAGAAGCAGCAAGGCAGAACATCTTGAGACTCAGGAGTCAGACAACAACCCATCACCCAAATGCTAGACGAAACAGAAACATTTTGAGTCATGAGGGAGGGGGTAGTTCTCAAGTCCCCTGGCAAGGAGTTCCACAATTGTGGCGCCACAACAGAGAAGGCTCGCCCACGTGCTGCCATTCCCCTAACTTGAGACAGAGGTGGCTCTTGCAGGAGAGCCCCCTCAGATGACCTAATAAGAGAGCGGGCCGGAATGTATGGGAGAAGGCGGTCCCTCAGATATCCTGGACCCAAACTGTGAAGGGCTTTAAAGGTCATTACCAGCACCTTGAATTGGGCAGCCAGTGCAACAGAGCAGTTCAACAGAGTCAAACCGCCTAGCTCCAGTGACCACCCGGGCTGCCGCATTCTGCACTAATTGTAGCTTCCAAACCGTCTTCAAGGGCAGCCCCACGTAAATTTCTAGGTGACGTCTGAAAGCAATCCTGGAGATTTTAACAAGGCCTCTAGGATTTCCAACGTTGCATCACATGACAGCACAGGAACATCTTCAGTCAACCTTGGCAACCCTAAATAGGGCCATTACAAAAAAATCTGGCATCTATCTGAAGGACTACCTTCTATCACATGAGCCTGCTTGGACTCTACATTTAACTACGGAGGCCTTCCTCAGAGTCCCCGCTGCCACCTAAAGTTAGGTGGATGGTGACTAGAGTGAGGGAGTTTATTTTGCATCTCTGTATTCTTCCCAGGTATGCAATGTATGGCTGCGAGAGTTGGACCATAAGGAAGGCTGAGTGCCGAAGAATAGATGCTTTCGAACTGTGGTGCTGGAGAAGACTCCTGAGAGTCCCTTGGACTGCTAGGAGATCAAATCAGTCAATCCTAAATGAAATCATCCCTGACTGTTCCCTGGAAGGACAGGTACTGAGGCTGAAGCTCAAATATTTTGGCCACCTAATGCGAAGAGAGGACTCTCTGGAGAAGACTCTGATGCTGGGAAAGATTGAAGACAAAAGGAGAAGGGAAAGCCAAAGGATGAGATGGTTAGACAGCATCACAGATGCAACAAACATGAAAATGAGCGAACTCAGGAAGATAGTGGAGGACAGGAAGGCCTGGCGGGATATGGTTCACTCATGGGATCACGAAGGGTCGGACACGACTTAACGACTGAACAACATTCTTCCCAGGAAGCTTTATGCCGAAGGATGGTGGCTAACGAACAGTCACAATCAATCAATTAATACCCCTATTTTCACTTGTGAAATGTTGGAAGGTATGGAAGATCCCAGAAATCTTGACTCCCAAAAACACTGCTCTTTTTTTGTAGGCCTGATGTCAGCCCTCAAGACCAGAGGCGTCGCTCCGGTAGGGGCGGGGCCGTAAGTATCGCTCCGTCCTAGACCCTTTACCGAGCGAGCAGGAGACGGCCCCGCCCCCTCACTGTTGGAGCCATCCCGTGTGGAGAAAGCAGCAGGCTGCCTGCTGCTTTCTCCGCACGGGATGGCTCTGACAGTGAGGGGGCGGGGCTGTCTCCTGCTCGCTCGGTAAAGGGTCTAGGACGGAGCGATACTTACGGCCCCGCCCCTACCGGAGCGACGCCTCTGCTCAAGACCGAGTAACCAAATGCTGCATGAGTCTTACTGTTACCTAATGTAGCCCACAAGGTCCTGCTCCTTTTATAAAGAACCCAGAACGACTGACACCTAACTTTCTTCATTCCCACATCTAAACTACTAGGGGCCCAATCCTATCCGTGTGGTACGCTGGCAGATCTGGAGGTCTGTCAGTGTACTGAGCAGTCCGCCATCACGGCCATGGAACATGGCCACCACTGCAAAGGCCGGGAGGCTGCACACCAGCATTGTTACCATACAGACCAGCTGTCAACATCGTCATGGTGGTGGTGGTGGTGCAGATCTAGGTGGGTCTGGGGCGGGGTGGGGCAGGGGGATCTCAATGGCAGCGGTGTCTGCGGTATCTGGAGCCCCTTCCCAGGCCTGACATGCCCCCTTTGCCATCACAGATCTATGCCAGCAAAAGAGTTGGGCATAGATCTGAATAGACCATGGAGTGGTGGAGGAGGAGAGCAAATGTTTTCATTCCCTCTCCCGGGTGGACTGGTCCCCAGCCGGCCCACGGGATGGAGCAGAGGCTGCGTCAGTGGCCCTGCACTCTGCAGGCTGGCCGAGGATAGGATTGGGCCGTAGGTTTCCCTTCTCAGAGAATACAGTAGCCCTCAACCTCCTCCCTCACCAAACTACCAGTCCCTTCTCACTGATTCCCAGGGTCTTGATTCCGAGATCCTTACCATACCCAATTAGAGATCTGGAAATAATCTAGGGTCTCTGAGCTCTACCCTTTTCCAGGAGCACATAGAAGTTCCAGCTCCTAGGCCTCAGTTTATCTCCAGAGAGCCCAGGATTGGAGAGCTCCAGCTAGAACCTACTAGATCCCAGTGCCCTCCAGCAGCCAGACCTGCTGCACGCCCTACTGTGGAGTACCAATCAGATCATCTTCATTCATGTACAGGCAGGTCGGGTCTAAAGTCTCAAAGATACCTTGGTCGCCCACGTTGCTTTTTTGCCTCATCTGTGTGGCGCCCACGTGATGGAGAGCGGCTGCGAGCACCGCGGGGGCTGCTGGAACTGCGCAGGGTTCCTGTGGTGATCTTCTGGCCCTGCACAGCCACAGTGGTAGATGAGGTGGATGAAGGGGCATAGAGCATCCAGTCTGGAAGATTCATGCTGGTGTCGCTGTTGGCTCGCAACAAGGTATGTGGCACTGTCAGGCTTTGGGACCCATCCCGGCGTCGGCTGGCATATTGCGGTGTCTCCTGAAATGGAACTGAAGGAGACGGTGGTGTCAGAGAGGTTTTTAAAAAGGCAACTGGGGAGGAGAACTAATGATGGGGTCAACCTGTGGGGAGATGAGATGCAAAGGACTATACTTTGAGGAGAGGGGAAAAAGGAAGGGTTGCTATGATATGTTTATGGGAGGGTGTGGATTTTCACCAAGGCACTACAAACTTTGGTGGGGTGGGAGGAAGGCTGGGGTGGGCCTGTGGATATGCTGCCATTTTGTAGGAGCATAGAGAAAGAGTGGAATGTGTGTTTCTTGGTTTCCTGAGAATCTCAGCTTTCATTTAAAACAAAACGTTTCAAGCCCTTCTGGTTGCAGTTATATGCTTGAAAGTGTAGGCAATGTCTGCTGAAATCTCAGAAGCCAGAGGCATGGCTATGAATCATGATGGTTCCATGGACTCTCTAGGGCAGGGGTTCTCAACCAGTGGTACTAGTACCACCAGTGGTATTTTGGGCAACTGCTGGTGGTACTTGGACTGCCAGACCACCGGAACCCCAATGTGGTGCTTTTGGCGGCGGATTTTCGCTCCTGAGAGGCTCCTGCCTTTGACCGAGCCTCTCAGGAACGCTGAGAAGGGCCCTCCCATCTGTCCAGAGCCTCTTACCTGCGTTTTCTGGACTCCAAAAATCCCCAAACCCAGACGTAACTGGCAATGATGTCATTGCCAGTAACGTCTGGTGGTACGCAGCTGGAAAGTGGCGCCGGAGGTGGTACTCGGCCAGGAAGGGGTTGAGAACCCCTGCTCTAGGGTCAGCAGCAGTGAGCCCCAGAATGCCAGTTGTTAGGGGAACAAGAGCAGGGGGGAGCTGTTATCTTCTTGCCCCACTTGTGCACTTCCCAGAAAAAAAAATTGATTGGTCACTGTGAAAAGGAAAATGCTAGATTAGATGGGCCTTTGGTCCAGCCAGGGCTGGGTCAAGACCTCCCAGTGCCTGAGGCAGAGAGCCAAATTCTGTCCACCTTACCTGCTGCTGTGCCAGCCTCTTCTCCTCCATCTCCCTGGACTGGACAAGGAAGAGAGAGAAAGAACAGAAAAGAAGTGTGGAGGAATGGGCTATAGCATCTTGATGCTCTAGCACACCACTCTCTTCCTCTCCTTCACACTTCCTCTTCTGCTCCATCACACCTGTTCCTTTTCCAATCCAGAGAGACAGAGGAGAAGGAGTGGACAGAGGTGAGCACCCCTTGCCAATCTGCTGCCTGAGGTGACCACCTCAGTCAGCTTCATGGATGGGCTGCAGAGCTCTTCATTCATTCTTATGTAATAAGGTTTACCGTAATGATGAGTGAGAGGGGCTTCAGCGTCTAGCATAGATGCATGACCCTTCCCATAACTCTGAGCATTTGTAGATGTCTTTTAAACATTCTTTTGTTTCTGCATGCTTTTAATGTATAGTTTAATACAGGGGTGGCCAAACATACAGGGGTGGCCAAACATATGTAAGAGCCACATACAATAAACTTCAGATGTTTGAGAGCTGTAAGAGAGATGTTCGAGAGCCGCAATATTTAAGAAGCATTTAAATTCTTAAATATATTTCCTCACCATGAACATTTTAATCCAGTGGACTCTCAGTTTATACCTGGTAAATAATTATAAAGCTTGAAAAGGTCTTATTTACTTTTTATATTAATTGTGATGCAAAAAGGAGCTCAACCAACATACCCCGTATTGTCCTGAGTATAAGACGCACTTGATTATAAGACGCACCCTTAAAGTTTGGTGCTATTAAAAAAATTTAATTAAATCACTGGCATTATTGCAACAGCCTGATTATAAGACGCACCCCTAGTTTAAAAACTTAAATTAGGAGAAAAAAGTGAGTCTTATACTCAGACCAATACGGTATTTGCGAGAGCCACACATTATACGTCAAAGAGCCACATGTGGCTCAGGAGCCGTAGTTTGGCCACCCCTGGTTTAATATGTGCTATCATTTGAGCATTGCCGTTTGCCGTTTATTTGTTGGTGGGTTGTTATTTGATTGTATTGCTGTTGCTAGTACTGTATTGGATTGTTGTCTGGGGATTATACTGCATGTTTTTAAATTTTGTAAATTTTTTAATAGGAAAGCAGGAAACTACTACTACTAATGCTACTAATATAATAAATAATAACAATAATATGTAAAACGGCATAATTGATGCAAAATCAGATACATTATGTTCATACGGTAAGAAAATGATAGGATTAGAAGGGAGGAGGAGAAAGGGATGGGAACCTGCAAAAAGGAAGTGAGATCAGCAAAGGGAGCAGGGAGGGGAAACTGGATGAAGGCAAGTCAGCAAGAATGACTTGATATGAAGAGTATGATAGCAACAGTAATATAGCAAATGGGGAGAGCAGAGCACTGTAATGGTGCACTATTATCTATGAATGGCAGGTTTTTTCCAACAGGGCTGGGAAGGTGTGTCCAACTCCTATAAGCCAACTCATTTTTTTAAGCCAAAATCACATTGAAAGCACTTGAGTCCCTCATGCACATTTGAGAACACACTTGAGTCCCTCATGCACATTTGAGAACACACTTGAGTCCCTCATGCACATTTGAGAACACACTTGAGTCCCTCATGCACATTTGAGAACACCTATGAAATTCCTAGGTGTCCCCCTCCTCCATCAAATTTCTACTTGCTTGGGATTTTCCTGTCCCTGATCTCTGTGATGACAGCAAGGCTTCAGGAAACAGGGATGGTTCATGCCACGTCCTAATACTGGCAGAAGAACCCAACAAGCAGCGTTCCTGCTAAGCTACGCAGTCACGTGGCCATGCAGCTCTCAACTGAACGCTACACAGCTCGGAGTTCAGTTGAACCAGAAGTCGGTGATGACATAATGATGTCATCGCCGAATGCCGGGAAGACGCTGCTGCGCCGCCATGGAAGGTCTCCACGCAGTGGCGCTGTTTTAGGGGGAACGCTGCCGACAAGCTTTTGTTAAGACATTGGAACACACCCTTTGTGAACACTGTTAATGCAGAAAAGAATTTATAAATCAAATGTACATTCCAGCCAAGGTTATTTATTTATTTTTGTTAACTTTATGGATGCAGAAAATGCATATACCATAGTAAGCATCCCTAGTGAAAAAAGGCTTTACACTGGTTTTTAAGCCAGTTATGGCTTTGTCCAAAAATTCCTAGGAATTGTAGCTTTGTTTGAGTTCTCAAAGTCCAGTAGAAATTCTTAATCCGTTTAGCAGGGCCGGCCCAAGACCTCCCGATGCTGGAAGGGACGTGTCAAATGCTGCCCCCCCCCCTTACTTGGAGATGTGGCGGTTTCTGCCACTCCCTGGATTGGATAAGGAAGAAAGGAAATAAGCAGAAGAGGAAGTGTGCAGGAGTGGTGGGCTCCCACCACTACTCTCCTGCACACTTCCTCTTCTGCTCTGTCCCCCTCTTCCTTATGCAATCCAGGGAGTGGGAGGAGAAGGCAGGTGAGTGGGTGGACAAAGGTGCATTCCCCCCACCAGTCTGCCGCCTGAGGCAACCACCTCAGTTGGCTTCATGCAAGGGCTGGCTCTGCCTTTAATGAAGTACATGTATAGTGTCAAGGGTAAGTGTGTGTGTGTGTGCGCATGCGCGTGCAGGGCCATTCAGAGGAATTTTATCAAGGGGTACAAAGTTTCTTTTGGGCCCCTTCCCTTCATGTGAATTTGGCTCCTGGGCCCCCCTTTTTTGCTCTGCTTTTGACCCATTTTTTGCCTTGGGCCCAGGTACAATTGTACCCCCTTAACCCCCCTTTCAGAGGCCCTCTGTGTGTGTGTGTGTGTGTGTGTGTGTGTGTGTGTGTGTGTGTGTGTGTGTGTGTGTGTGTGTGTGAGAGAGAGAGAGAGAGAGAGAGAGGGAGAGAGAGAGGGGGAGAGATGGCATGGGGGAGGGAGGGAGTGTAGCCTTTGTCAAACTTATCAGTTTACATTTGTATTCTAGACATTCTCCACCCTACCCACCCCTCCAAATCAAACTCACCCACATCTGAGTCCCGGTGGCTCTTGATCAGCTCCCCCAGCTCAAAGTTTCCTGCAATGACCGCTACCTAAGGTGTGTATAACGTTTGATCAATTAATCGGTTAGATTAATCAATTTAGAACACTTTTAATTATCCAAAAAGCTGCCCTCAGCAGCAGATTTGTAAAAAAAAAATAATCATCCTTTTTTAATACTTAGTCAAAACTTCAGAGTGCTAGAGGAACATCAGTCTAAATGCATGGACATCCATATTCACTGGCTCTAGGACTGAGATGTGGCATGTGTTGCCCCTGCTAACTAGCCAAAGAGGCACTTTTTCAAGTGGTGCTCTTCTTATATATAGCAGGGGGAGTCTGGGGAGAGTAACTATTCCTCTTCACCCCAGCACAGTGTCTTTTCCAGTGGCTGTCTGCTGGTGTTTTTTCTGCAACTTGATATATTGTGAGCCCTTTTGGGACAGGGAACCATTTATTTATTTGACTTTCTCTGTAAACCGCTTTGTGAACTTTTGTTTGTTTGTTGAAAAGCGGTATATAAATATTTTTTAACAGTAATAATAGTTATTCGAAACAGGTTTGGGGGCTAAGCCTTGTAATGTCCAGGCTCAAATTAGGGCCTCTTGGAAGCCAGTTTACCACGCACCTGGAAGGCTGTCTGACCATGGTTATTCTTGATTTCTTTGTTAGCTCCCCGGTATAGCAGGATGCGGGCACAGCTCTCCTGGGAGTGGGAGTTAGAGATGGGAATGGGAAAAGACATAAGGAATTAATAGGACACAATTTGGATCCACAGCTTTCTCAACAGGCAACTGTGCGCCTCCTAAGATCTATGTGTGTGATATTGTACCTAGAATGTATTTACATTTGTAGACCCAAAGTGGTTAAATGAGATTTTCTATTTTCATTCATCCTCATATACAATCCCTGCGATGTAGACATAACATACTATTCTTCCCATTATACAGACTGGGAAAACTGAGACTGCTGAATAAATTACTTGCAAAAGGTTTCTCAATGAGTCTGTGCACAGGCTTGGATTTAAATACAGATCTCCCAGTCCAGAACCAACACTCTAGCTCAGTGGTGCACAAACTGGGAGGCGCAGCTCCCAAGGGAGCTGCGGAAACTAGCCAGGGGAGCTGCAGAGTGCCATGGAATCCTCTCGGTAATAGTGCAATGTCAATTGGCAGGCATCAACATAACGTAATGGGGAGCCGCGGCCAATGGCCGTCAATGGTCAAGGGAGCCGCAGGTCGAAAAAGTTTGGGAAATACCGCTCTAGCCCCTGGATCACATAAAAGTTTTCATTTAAAGGGAGACTTCTAGCATACACAAGTGACCAGAGAGGATTCTGGGTGGAAATTCTCATAATCCTAAAGGGTAAAACCTTTGCACTTAGCATAGTTTCCTTTTTCTCTTCTCCAACTCCTACGGCGGCCGCTGCATCCTAACCAGGATTGGGCCTGCGCCAGCAGAGCTGGAGTGGTCCTCGGGAGAAAGGGACATTCATCCCTTTCCCCCGGGTAGCGCCTCAGCAGGCCCAATGAGCCTCCTTGGAGGTGCGCCAGAAAAATGGCCGGAGTAAATCTGAGGAGCCCGTGTAAGGCCAGCCAGGCTCGGGATGGGGGATAGGATTCGGCAGAGTGCACCGCCGATGATCCCTCCCCCGTCCCTGGCCTGGTAGGCCAATCGCCCACTCCCTTACCACCTCGGTCCGCCCTCCCCACGCCCCTGCCCTGACGGACACAGGACCTACCTGCATCCACCGGCAGTGCCTGCGACCCTGGGTGGAATGAGTGGTGCTGGCCTCTCTGCCGGCGCCGCTTAGGGTGCCGGCAGAGCTGTCCCTTTGCCGGCAGAAACATTCACAGGATTGCGCCGTTACTGTATAGCCCAGTCTTTTTTCCTCCGCATCTACACACTTAGGGTCAGAGGACGCACAGACTGGGTGTGTTTAGGGCCTGTGTGTGTTTGTTTTTGAAAATGTAAATAGTAGCGTAACTTTACAAAACCACAAGAAAGTATGAATAAAAGCAAATGTAGATAGCAGTTGTATAGGGTTGGGACCCGGATTGGGACCCGGGAGGGGACCCGGATTGGGACCCGGGAGGCATTAACCCTTTGTCCCTATGATCTCGATCTGGACTGCAGCCTCTCCACAGTTATCTGCCCCAAGAGGAAAGTTCCTATTGGTGTCAATGGGAGTTTCCCTTTCAGGACAAATGCTGTTGGGGGCCCCTGATCTGTACTGGGACCATGGTGGGCCATGGGGTTAAAGCCCCCCTCCTCCCTAAGTCCCAATCCAGATTGGGCCCCATATGACAGCTATTTACATTTGAACAAACCAACACAAAAGCCCCAGCCATGCCGTCTGTATATTGTCTAGTTTGGCCCTCGCTGTCCTTCCAAAGGTGCTAATTCCCTTTTCCTTTCATGATAGCACAGAGATCAAATCAAAATCCTACAGGAATTTCCCGAAGCTGAGTGTTGAACCAGAATAATACACTTAAAGAAATCAGTTGTGTATTCCAGTGATAAAATTCCAGGTTTTCTGGCAGATTCTCTAAATATGGCCTCTCTCCACTGAACATTCACACACCAGCTGGACTTAGGGCTAAGAGACACATAATATCAAATCAGAGCGAATTCAAAAGCTGCTGCGCAAGCCTGGCTTCCACGTAGATGAAATGACAGACGTGTATACTAGCAAATTTAACGCTGGGTCACTTGTCAGTCTTGCTTCCCCCCCCCCCCCCGCATTGGCAAGCTGTCCACTGTTTTAAAAGCACCACATTAACTTGTCTGTTCATTTATCCCCTTATTTTGTCTGTTCATTTATCCCCTTATTTTGTCTGTTCATTTATCCCCTTATTTATTTTTTATTTTTAAAAGGGAAAAAATTAAGAGCAAATATGCCCTGGCGATGGTCGGAGCGTTTTATAGTGACATAACAGGGTGGAGTGCATAGTAGCTAATCAGTTCTTCTGTGCACAGCCACCTCCTGACTTAAAGTCGCAGAACCATTTTTTTTTTCCTCCCCAGAGCTCAACCCTGGAAATGAAAAAATATGTTTGGAGAGAGAACGCATTGAAGCTACTGTACTTCCAGATCAGCATGCCTGCTTGAAAAAAAAAATGTTACGTGTGTCTTCAGTCTTACCTACCTTGTTGTAGAGCGCGCATATGTGTAGTGCTGTATTCCCAGATGCGTTCTGTGCCCCTGGCTCAGCGCCATAGAACAGCAGGTGTTCCAAGTGCTGGGAGTTTCCGTGTTGGCAGGCCTGGGACGTGGAGAAGCAGAAGTCAGGAATGGAAGGTGGGGCTAGATGGTCAGGTGGACAGGAGCAAGGCACAGCCACCCCCCTCAATCTTTAGGCTTGGAGCCAACCCTGGCAGGAGACACACATAGGAGGTAAGATGGGTAGCTGGCCCTCTTGCCCGCATAACCGGGGGTCCACCAGACATGGAATCTCAGAGTGCTTGGGGGCCTGACTTGCAGGTGAGGTCTCACCTGGTGTATCTCCTGCCAGCCATTCTCATCCGTGGTGCCTATGTAGGCCCGGTTGTAGAGCAGAAGCTCACAGCAACGTGGGTCACCTCCAACCATGGCTGTATGGTAGAGTGGTGTCAGCCCACGGCGGTCCTTGTAGTTTGGTGAGCCTCCCAGGTCCAAAAGTGCCTACGGGAGTCAGGTCGGAAGATATGAATAATGGCAAAGTCAGGGTTGGTACAACTGCTTTAATGCCATGTAAGTGATTTTTTTTTTTGGCCATTATATTTTTTATTGTATTAATATAACATTAAAAGCAAAACAATACATAATATTTCAAAAGTTTACAGCAAGCGTGAAGCAGTGTATCCTACTAGCATACTATTCTCTATTTTCTACTTATACTATCCAACTAAGCCAAATATGTATATCTCCAACACTCTATTAATCAAATCCACATACCATCACGTCATTCTTCTCTCTCTCTCTCTCTCTCTCTCTCTCTCTCTCTCTCTCTCTCTCTCATGTAAAAAGTGCCATGTAAGTGATTTAAAATACTGTTCCTTCCTTCTTGTCTTCACAGATGCCAAGTGGCGTAATAATAACACTATCGGAAGTTATTAAAAGTTGACCGGGATACTATTTTGTTTGTTTTCTTTGTCCCTTCTTTACTTCCTTTCACTTTAGAACTGTGTCCAAGGTGGCCAGTGGAGGGCTAAAGACATGGAAAGCATATCAACCTAGCTGATAAGCTTCTTTCTGTCTCTGTGTGCCACCTTACAAAGTGAATATGGTTGGGCTAGCCCTGGGCATCACCAGGGCAGAGCAACAGCACATACCAGTAATGTTGTGTGCATGTTCACATACAAACATGATGTGCGTTATTGCTGTACGCATACAATGAATTTACTGAACAAATATGGTGCACACATGTTGCAAGCTGAATGTGTTGCACCCTGAAATCAATGCTCATGCAGTAGGAATGCAGAAACAACTTCCATTTTTGTACTGTAGACTCAGCCAACTGCACGCATTTCCAGCATGATCTTCATAAGATTGGTGACCACATAAACATACTCTTAACCCCGATTCAGCAAAAGAGAGTTGTGCACTGAAGCAGCTTCTGCGTATGTATTCCCTTCTGCCACATATCCATCATAAGCACATTCATGCGCACACATATACTGGCTGCAGTAGACTAATGGAGGTTGACACATATAGTTTTCACTGTACAAATTCACCCATGTGATGCACATACACTGTGTGTACAGAAACTGTACATATTCTCACTGCACACAAAATGTCTCACTGCAACCCAGAGACAGACATATGTACAAGTTGCATAAACATAGCATCCACTACATGTGTGTGCACGTGCGTGCACACACAGAATAAACACTATGTGCACCCAACCCACACATACAAAGCAGATACAAGGGGGTTTATTTTCTCTCATCCAATTTTTACGTTCTTTCTTATGCTGAATATGCAGCGTGTTCACAACTCACGTGCACAAAGCATTCCTAGTATCTGCTTATACACTGCAAGCAGAACACACACATGCTATATGGATTCACAGGCTGAAAGCTAGCTGGGTCCTTCTGTGATCCTTTGGCTTACAATCCATGGTGTGGATCTCACTATGTTAAATTGCATTTGTCATCTTAAGAAGGAAACCGTACAAGTCTTGGCATAAGGTGCAGGACGACGAATAAGATTTATTGGAATCTTCAAGTGCTCTCTCCTCTCCATCTCATAAGAAATGCTCTACTAGATCAGATCAAAAGTCCACCTAGACGAGCATTCTGTTTCCCATGCTGACAATTCAGATAGCTTCAGGAAACCCAAAAGAAGGACATGTAGGCAAAAGCTCTCCCCCATCATTTCCCCTAGCAACTGGTTTTCAGTGGCAACAGTAGGAGCTTGTGTAGCATAGTGTTTAAGAGACTGAGCTCAGCCCAGTGGGTCGGCCCACTCAAGAGGTGGCGTGAAATGGCTGCTTCAGATAGGGGGGTGGCTCACCCAGCCCATCGCACTGCCTCCTCTGTCTGAGCATCCAGCCAGCTGCTGTCCCAAGGAGACACTCTAGGCTACCCTACCCCACTCTCTTCTCCTGCTCGCTTCCCAGGCTCTCTGTTCGACTTTTAAAATCAGATAGCTAGTGGGATGAAAGAGAAGATGTGGAGGAGGTGGCAGGGAAGTAGAAAGAGGAGCAAGAAGTTGTGTACATATGAGTGCGTGCATGTGCATGCATGCATGCGCACATGCACCAGAAAGAGGGATGACAAGGTAACGTGCCATCTCAGGAAGGTGAGGGTTTGGACCAGCACTGACTGAGCTCCAGGTGAGGAAGTCCCTGGTTTGCATCACACTTCTGTCATGTGTTGACAAGGTGCTCTCAGCTCCAACCCCCTCTTACAACACGGAGATAACCATACTCACCTTACAGGAGTACATGTGAAATGTTTTCAATACACTGAAAAGTGCTAACTAAAGTACAGGTGGGTCCCCATATCCGCTGGGGATATGTTCCAGGCCCCTCCGTGGATACTTGAAACCGTGGATAAGAGCGAACACCTCCTCCATGGTTTCCTGAGGGCCCCCCGCCCTGCCTCCCCTGCAGGCAGGCATGCTTGCCCCCCCCAGCTCCTATTTTTCTTTCAGCAAGCTTTGTTTCTTTCTTAAAACAAACAGAGAAGCAGTCTCCATTGCAGGCAAGTAGAACGAGACTAAGTCCTAGAGAGGCTCTGCAAAGTTTCTGTTAACCTTGCAGAGCCTCTCTAGTACTTAGTCTCATTCTACTTGCCTGTAATAAGCAGCCAGAGGCTGCTTCTCCTGTTTCTTTAAGGAAGAAACGAAGCTTACTGGGAAAAAAGTAAAAACCTGGGGGGGGGGGGTCCCCACGATCCGTGGATAACTGAAACCGTGGATAGCGAATCAGTGGATATGAGGGCCCACCTGTATTGTTATCTATTGGCTTGCCTCTGGAGCTTCTATTGAGCTATCAGGGCCAGTAGCCTTTGGTAGACCATGAATTTGTCACCACATCTTGTGACAGTGGATTCCATGATGTATTGTGTGAAGTCCATTTTTGTGTCTGTCCTGAATCGACTGCCGCTGACTTTCATTGGGCAACATCCCGTCTCCCTGGCCAAGATCTGGTATTATGGAGAGGGAGAAAAAGTTCTCTTTCTCCACGCCATGCATCCTTTTATAAACCTCTATCATACCTGCTGTAACTTGAAGACCATACAGGCTAATTACTATACGAGTCATGGCTGGGGCATAAAAACAAGAACTCTCCAGCCAGAAGCTGTGAAAGGGCAGCAAACGCCTTTGCTCCGTACTTCTGAAGACGCTCCGTGCAAATTCCGGAGTGAAACGTTAAGACATTGATGCTTTTAAGAACTGATCGACACGGTCATTAACACCCTATTTAATTTTAAATTTAGTAACCTCTATCATGTTTCCTTGTTTTTCTTCTCGCAGTTTAGTACTGGGGGCATACAGGGGTTTAGGAAACAGCGTTACCATCAAGGCTGCGTAGTGGTGGGAGCACACGGCCTTGTGCAGTGCTGTGGCTCCGTCCCTGGCCCGGAAGTCTATGTGGGCTCCGCCCAGGCACAGTAGCCGAATCACATCAACGGTTCCATCCAACTGCACAGCTAACGTCAAAGGGGTCTCTGAGGAGAAAGCACAAGGTGACGACTGTGGCGACTGTGTGGCTGGCATCCGCGACATCCCCCCTCCCCCGTGGTGCCCCCTGATGCCTACCGCCAGTGTCAGAATCATGATAGTTGGGGTCCAGCCCTTTGTCCAGGAGTCGCGCTACTTTCTCGGCTGCTCCATGTTGCACGTACTCCAGGAACTTCTTCAAGCCCGTCTGGGGAAAGATTTGCCAGGGACAGTTCCATGGAGGGGCAGGGAAGGGAGGGGACAACATACTGTGGGTTGCAAAGAGGAAACAGAAGAGCTGGGCCTGGTGTTTGAAGCCACCCAAGACTTCTTTCAGGCACGGGAGGAGTTCCAGTGTGTGCACAGAGCTCCCACTGCCCCCCCACACACAAAGGCTTCCCTTCCTCTCGTTCAATGGAGAAGGAGAACCCACATGCATAACCTTTCCACGAAGGCTTATCCATGCTGATTTTCTCAGGACTCTGGCCATTATCTCAATATGAACCTCATTACTTGCCACTTTCTCTTACTTGGAACTTCCCTGTATTTGGTTTCAGAGTATCTACAATCACTGGCGTCACTACAGGGGGGGGAGGAGCTCTACGTTCCTCCGTGATCCGAGCCTCCGTTACACGGAGGAACGAAGCGCCCCGCCCCCGCGCCTTCCGACCCATTCAAAGCAGTGAAAACAACGCGCAGGAGACTCTCTGCGCGTTGTTTTCACCGCTTTGACTGGTTCGGAAGGCGTGGGGGCGGGGCGCTTCGTTCCTCCGTGTAATGGAGGCTCGGATCACGGAGGAACTTATAGCTCCGCCCCCCTGTAGTGACGCCAGTGTCTACAATTCAAATCTCTTTTAAAAGACTTTTTTTTTAAAAAAGCATAACAGTTCCAGCACTCATACAGCCCAATCCTATTCCCTGATGCAGCTTAGCATGCAACCGAGCCAACAGAGGCTGTGCAGCATGCTATGGGTGTGTGTGTGTGACCAGAGGGCAAACCACAGGTTTCCTTACCTCTATACAGGCCTTCTGACTGCCTATGGGTTTTCTTGGACCCACGCCAGCTATGGAGCTAGCATATATCCAAGGAGAGCCAGGGGGTGTTCTGGGATGGGGTTATGTGGGGATAGGATCTGGCGTGCATGTCTGCCGCTGGATTCACCCCCTCCCTCCTCCGACACTCCCCTGGTTCCTCCTCCCAAACACTCCAATCCCCCTCCCTACCCACGGCCCACCCCCACTGCCAATTTATCGGCACTGGCGGAGCGTCCAGCTAAGTTTGGCGCATGCGCAGAGCCACTGCCTGTTTTCGCCAGCAGCTCCTTTGCGGGCAATGGCGGCATGACATTTCTGCCGTCGCTGGGCCTTTGGCATTTCACTGTTTTTTCCTCTCTATGTTGTACCCTGCCTTGAGCACTGTTTATTCAGAGGGAAAGGCGGGATATAAATCATTTAAACAAATTAATATTTCATCCTGTCAATAAGAAGCTTGGAGTTAGACATATGCCGGCTCTGAAGAGGGAAGAGCTGCCGAGGGACTCTCAAACCAACACAGCTTCAAACACAGACATGAATAAATAAAGACGACCTCTACAGCAGGTTCCATGTGCTTGAAGGAAATGTTGAGAACCACAGTTTTTATTAAAAGGAAAAGTTTCTAGTCCTCACGTTTATCACAACAAAAGCTAGAAATGTGTTGGTCGTGTCTTTGGCAACTTAAACACTAAACTCTGAGTTTGAGTGTTTGAGTTTAGTTCGAGGTGTGGGCTTCAGCATGTCTTGGGGCCACATCAGGTGACAGTCTTTCTCAGATGGCTCCCGTATGCATGGTAGGAGGATCAAGAGTGAGACTATGCCTTTGCTCCTCAGCCAGCCAGCTACCTGTCCCACCACCAGTACCACTAAACATCAGCGCATTGGCATAACATTTGAAAAGATGCATCTTTGTAAAATCCAGCATGCATATGCCCAGATCATGCAGTCAGTTCCCTGATTTTATCTGGCATATTGACTGTGCAATCTGGGTCTAAGCACAGTTGGATTATATGTGCATACTCCTTTTTTTTCAGTGTTATGCCCTCTGACATGGACAGTGGAGAAACCCGTGATGTTAGCGCATAGCTGTGATTGTGCTACAGGGGTCCATCTTTTTGCACTCAAAAGCAAAGGGTACCAACAAAGATAGGAGTGAATGCTCTTTCTAACTCACGTTACCTTATTTTGTATTAAAATGTATCTTTGTTTTATGGCCCAATCCTACCTGCTCTGGCTTGTTGTTGTTGCGCCTCTTCCGCTAGTGCTGACCGCCGTAAAGCAGTCAGCATCAGTTGTAAAAGGCACTCCAGCAGCAGCACGCTACTCACTCTGGTGCTGAGGATGCTGGCGGGAAGGCCAGAGTCTTCCCGCCGGCACCAGCGAATCAGGAGCTGCCCACCGATCCAGGTAAGATGGCGAGGGAGGTGGGAGGGCAGAACAGGGTGGAGACGGGGTGGGGGATGGGCAGATCGGGTCTGGGAAGGGGGTGGGCTCAGCAGCAGCCACTGAATCCTAACCCTCTTCCTGGACCCGATCCTGTGGTGTGGGTCCATGTGGACCTGCACCAGCTATTTAGTTAGCGCTGCGCAGGTCCGAGTAGACACCTCCCCCCTACACCTCCAAGTTACAGGAACGAGTGTTATTTTAAGCACAGAGGTGCATCATTAACCTGTCAGATAAGTACATTTATATGCATCTGTCCAATTTCCCAATTCCTTTTCATAACAGAACATGAAAGTGCTACAGAATTTGTGATTGTGGAAAAGTTGAGATGTTGAGTCTTTCAGCCAGGGTGTTGGAAAGGTCTCTTTTCACTCACCTTAGTGTGGAGTTTTGCTAGCTGCTTCTCATCTAGGTTGGTCTGCTTGTAAACTCGGGTCTTGTAGCGGAACTGGGAAGGATGAGACAATGGGACATTAGAGGATGTTACTACAGCTTGCACGTAAGAGGCTCACGGCACAATCCACCGTAAACCTAGAGTGGCAGAGCATGCGCTCTGCCGCTCTAAGCTGTCGCAAACACGCCATAAAGCACGTTTGCGACTACTTTGGAGTATGGGCCGCCGGTACGAAGGCTGGCAGCCCTTACTCCCCCAGCAGACCGTCCCTGCGTCTGCTGGGCAAGGTAAGCCCTGCACCGGCCAGTGCAAGGGCAGGGGAAGGGCAGACCTGGTGGCGGGCGGCCATTGGCTGAATCGGGCAGGGAGAGGACGGGGATATTGGCAGCGAGCTCCGCCGATATCCCAAGCCCTTTCCCGGCCCGGTTTGGCGTTACACCCGGGCCTCAAATGTACGCCAGCTTCAGGGCTGGCGTACATTTGAATAGGCCCATAGGGCCTGGGCCGCCTTGCACTCAGGAAAGGGGACGAGTGTCCCCTTCCCATGAGGTACTCCCAGGCTGCCCCGGGGCAGCCCGGGACGGCCACAGGATACTGCGGCCCAGCCCTTTAGGCTGGCCGGGTATCCTTACACAGGATTGGGCTGTGAATGTGGGGATAACTTCTCCTGTGATTTAGAACCCAGGGTTCGAGAATGTGGGGAGAAACTCCCAGGCTGTGTGGCCCTCCGAATGCACAGGGGAGCGGGAGGTGCAGTTAGCGAAAATGTCGGTGTGAGGGCCCGATTCTCTCTCCCTGCATTCAATTACTATCCTGTCGTCCCCGTCCCCCCGCTTGGATCTAACTGCCATAACAGGAACAATGGCATCCAATGGAGTTCTCCCTGCCATGCAGCTATCAAAGCAGACAAAGCTGCCCATTTGCAATGGACCCTCTCCCTGAGCCCTTGGACCAAATTGTGCTGTTAGCCGCCTAGCAGAGTTACCTCCAGGTACGGCACTCCTTTCTCAAAACTCTGTGGATATTCACGCAAAAGACGCTCTTCATCCAAGAACTTGGCATCCCTCCCGTTGGTGGCTGGCTGGAAGAGCCCGTAGTTCAGAACATCTTTGAGGCTTTCGTTGAGTGTGCACAGGATCTGTTGCTTTGCCACCCAGATGGCTGCATCAGGGTTGAAACGGAGGCATTTCTGAAATGGGACCAGGGGTAGGGGGGTGGTGAGGCCAAAAGGAGCGCATCAAAGCAACACAAACCATCATATTTGAGTTTGCCCTGGAAACAAAACTGAGCCTTAATTCATCTAAGTCAATGTTTCCCAATTTTTTTTGACCTGCTGCTCCCTTGAACATTGACGACCATTTACCACGGCTCCCCATTACATTATGTTGATGCCTGACAATTGGCATTGCACTGTTTTCTGAGAGGATTCCGTGGCACTCTGTGGCTCCCCTGGCTGGTTTCTGCGTCTCCCCTGGAAGCCACGCCTCCCAGTTTGGGAACCATTGATCTAAGTGCATGGTGGGATTAGCATTGATCTACCCTTTGCTATACCTGCACATCCCACACTATTTGTTTTTAGTAAGGTTTCCAACTGATCAAAGAATGTGAGTTGATTCATGCTGTCCTTTAATCGATTAATCCAGTGTTTCTCAAACTGTGGGTCGGGACCCACTTGGTGGGTCGCGACCTGATTTCTGGTGAGTCCGCAGAGCCTCCAATGCAAACACAGATGATGGAAAGATCAGATAACTAAGGGCGCAATCCAAACCTACTTAGGCCGCCGTTGTAACCAGTGGCCCAGCGAAAACGGGAGGCCCCAGAACGGAAAGGGGATTCAAATCCCCTCCAAAAGGGGAATTCAAAAGAGATTTGAATCCCCTCTCTGTTCTGGGGCCTCCCGTTTTTGCTGGGTCGTTGGTTACAACAGTGGCTTAAGTAGGTTTGGATTGCGCAATTGCCTCAAACCCTGAGGCTATTCAAAAACCACATAGCTGCTAATTGTCCTGCAGACAACTGAGCTCCTGCAGTTTGCAAGATAGCTGCTAATTGTCCTGCAGACAACTGAGCTCCTGCAGTTTGCATGCTTTTGTAAATATAGGGAGATAAAATGTTTGAGCGTCTTTTTGTGTTTCTTTCCCCAAGTTTGTCAAAGACAAGTAGTGGGGGTAGGTGAAGGCTGAGTCACATAACTAAGCCCCTCAAGCCTTGAGGCTATTCATTAAGGTTGCCACATTACAGGAAATGGATTGAGTTTTCTGCAAAAAAATAAATAAAATATTACTTGTAAAAAAATTTTTAAACTTCTTTTTAGATCCCTTTTTTTAAGTCTCGTAAAGCTAGGTGGGTCCCGATAGACTAGAGTGTCATTTTAAAAAGTGGGTCCCAGTGCTAAAACGTTTGGGAACCACTGGATTAATCAATTGTATTTGAATATATTTGCATAATTTTTAAAAATGCACTATAGATACCTTTTTGAGATGTTGAAGGAAGTGTAAGATAGCCTGCAATATCCCAAAGAAAAGCTACCACTCATTGGGTTGTAGCTATTAAAAAAAAGCCGGTCACGGCTAAGATCCATTGACTTTAATGGGACTCGAGTTAGGTATGATGGCAAACTCATTTTATTGATGTCAAAGGCACTCAGTCTGGACTTGCTTTCTTTGGATATAGCCCACTGTCAGAAGGAAAGGGCATTTTTTATTATACGATAATTAATACTGTATTACATTATATGAAATATTAATATTTATTTTAATAAAATGCAGGTCTATGCGTAGCTGCATGGGGAGCACTTGGTACAGTTCTAGTTGCCCCATCTCAAAATATTGTAGATCTGGAAAAGCTACAGAAAAGGGCAACGAATATTATCAGGAGGGTGGAGCACCTTCTCTACGAGGAAAGGTGTTTGGGGCTCTTTAGTTTAGCAAAAAAGAGCTGAGGGTCAAACTACATATTACAAAGAGTGCATGAGTTTGGCCTGGTTTTTCTTTTAAAACAGCAATAGAAGTGTTTTTCAGAGGCATTTGCTTGGCCCCTGTGAGAAAAATCATTCTGGATTAGACATTGGTCTGATCCAGTAGGGCTCTTCTTATGTTCTTTGGTTCACTAGAACCAAGATATCCCCAAAGAATAAACAAGAACACAACAAATATCCCCAGAGCATAAACAAGATTGCATGCAACCTCCGGGTTTTGGAGGTAGCCTATTTCTGAATGCCAGGTACAAGGGAGTGGCAACAGGGGTACAAGTATCTTATTGTCTTGTGTGCTCCCTGAGGCGTCTGGTGGGCCACTGTGAGATACAGGAAGCTGGACTAGATGGGATCTTGGCCTGATCCAGCAAGGCTCTTCTTATATTCTTAAAGTATGCTGATAATATGCAGTCCCCAATTAAAAGCAGACCCAAATGATGAGCGAACTAAAGGTGCAGCCAGTTAGTGTATCAGTTAAACTAGGCAGCCCCAAGCCTGTAGCCAGAAGTGTTGTCTTGAGGAATCCTTGGTGGGGACATGGAACAGCCAAAACATAAATACAAGTAGCCTAGAATATTTCAGTGATGTTATCATATTAATAATTGTTTAGTGCCTAGGCTTGTCCGTTCTTCCAGTGCCTTTGCACTCAATGGATTGGATCCAAACCCTGTCTCCTGCTCGTCTAAGGGCCCAATCCTATCCAGTGACGGCACACGGGATGCAGGGCTGCCAGCGCAGTATCCACTGCATCCAGTGTACCATCTGGGGACCAGGCTGGTCGGGAGAGGTAAGAAGTGAAATGTTTACCTTCCTGGCCACTGCATGGTCCCTGATGGGACTCTTTTGCTGGCATAGCTCTGAGTAGCCTGTTGGGGGCATGTCCAGCTTGGGACAGGGGATCAGGATGTGGCAAACGCCACTGCTGCCACAAATCCAACCCACCTTGATCCACCCCGATCCACACCACCCCTCCACTGGCAGAAACCTGCTGGCAGCTGGTCTGCAATGCATTGCTGGCAGTGTGCAGCTTTCCAACTACTGCGCCAGTAGCAGTGCTGCACAGACCGGCTGCCTCACTAGCAGGGACCTAGTTGCGCTGGCGTACCCGGCGGTATGCCAGTGCAACATGCCCATAAGATTGGGCCGTCAAGAGTGGGAGGGGTGCAGTTTTTGACCATTCCTTCTTCCCTCTCCAGTCACCTGTATCCCCTGAAAATCTGCTCCTCAGGATTGAGGGGGGGGGGAACTCTGAGGAATGAGATGGTATTTGGTATGGGGGCTGGAGAGGGAAAGAACAATCAGTGAAAACTGCACTCCACCTTTTACACAAGTGGGAGAAAGTGTATGTGTGCAAAACAGGGTTTCGATCCAATACACTGACTGGAACACTAGAAGTTTTACCTCTTACTAAGCTGTTGGGTAGAATGCGGCCTGCATGCTTTTCCTTATCCTCTTAGAGATTTTTCACCACACAAGTCCAGGCAAAATCTGGAAATTAGTACAGAAATTGAGCTACTGAGAATGTCAGTGTTCACTTTTATAATGAGCTATAATAACCGTGTGGAGATATATCTGCAGGGCAGATATGGAGTAAATCGTCTCTGTCCTATGTGGCCCCCATGTTCTCCCCTCACAACCTCCATCAGCCTATGTTGCTAATGCTCTTCTTGCAGTCATGCTACACCTTTCCAAAGATGAAATTACTGGGTTTAGAACAAAGCGTGTAAATTTGATTACTCTGATATACGTTCATACGAGGCGTATTTCAGCTGCGTGACGTAGGCTGCTTCTGCATGGAAGGTTTTTTGGGTCTTAGGCATGCTCAGTCGGCATGCTCTTCTAGACCTGCCAGCCACTGAGTGTGCCCCCCCTATTGCCTGCATCGCCACACACAGCAGATGTGGGAAATTGCTAGCTGTGCACAGCCTGCATGAGCTAACCTGTGATGAAAGTGCAGACAAACATTCAGAGGTTTACCGTCCTAGCTGAGAGGTAAAAGTTGCACTGGGAGAGGGAAATGTTCCCATGATATGGACATGTGCATGTTTGGAAACACAGCATTTTAATTTTTGGGATGCAGAATGTGCATCTTCCCGGTGCGGAGTATGAAAAACCATATTACGCCAACAATGTGCATTTGAACAGAACGGAAACTGGGTTCCCTGCTCGATGGCATTGTACATCTCCCTACGGAACCCTCAATACACTTTTGCTCCATGCTGGGCTTTGGCCTCTTTTCTTCTGAATTTCCCAGCAGCCCCTACCTCCTTCCCTCACCCCTCAGACTTCCAAGGGTCAGATGGGGGGTGATGAAGGGACAACCAGTCAGACACATGCTGGCAGCTCCATCCCCGTTTCCATGGACACGACAATTTGTGATCTCTAGCAACGGTTTCCATGGTTGCCCCTGTGAATAGAAATGGGACCCAAGATGAAGGGGGAGCGTGGCTTTAAAGGAGCAGTGAAATGTTTGAGGGTTGAGGGTCGGGAGGGAAAACGAGGGACTGGCCTCTGCAAAGAGATGCAGACCAACAAACTTGGTGTGTGTATGATAATAACTTAGTAGGACAGATGTATTTGTATTTAAACTCCACAAAAAGATTGTGTGGATGCAGAACTGGGTGAAGGGTGGGCACTCCCCTGTGTATGTATTATTGAGGGTGTGTGTTTTTAAATATGCAGTTACTGGAGTGACACAGAAAGAGCTATGGGAGAAGGGGTGGGATGGGGTGGGCAGTTAACAGTAAATTCTCCTGGTCCGGAAATCCACAATGCAGGTACCAGAGTATCATCCTGCTCTGAATGGGGTTGCACTCCCTCTGAAGGAGCAGGTCCGCAGCTTGGGGGTCCGCCTGGATCCGCAGCTGCTCCTGGATTCCCAGGTGGCGGCTGTGGCCAGGGGGGCTTTTGCCCAGCTTCGGCTGGTGCGCCAGCTGCGACTGTACTTGGATCATGCAGACCTGACCACGGTGATCCATGCCACGGTGACATCGCGATTAGATTATTGTAACATGCTCTACGTGGGGCTGCCTTTGAAGACGGTTCGGAAACTGCAATTAGTGCAGAATGCGGCGGCCCATGTAGTCACTGGAGGTAGGTGGTTCGACTCTGTCAGGCCGCTCCTCCGACGGCTGCACTGGCTGCTGATTCGTTTCCGGGACCAATTCAAAGTGCTGGTTTTGACCTTTAAAGCCCTATACGGCCTGGGGCCAGGATATTTGAGAGACCGCCTACTTCTACATAGTCCGGCCCGTCTCCTTAGGTCATCAGAGAAGGCCCTCTTGCGGATACCGTCACCCAGGGAGGTGCGAGGGGCAGCGGCCAGAAATAGGGCCTTCTCAGTAGTGGCACCAACTTTATGGAATTCCCTCCCTTTTGACTTACAAACTGCTCCCTCCTTGGACACTTTCCGGCGAGGCCTAAAAACTTTCTTGTTCAAAGAAGCCTTCTGAGCCCTTGCCTTTTTAACATCCTGCTGGTACAGGTGGGGTGCTGCTGTTTTTATGTACTTGTTTTAATTGTAATCTTTTTTTAACTGATTTTTAGATACTGTTTTTATTAATTTTCGTTAATTGTTTTTACTGTTTTAAAATGTAACTATTTTTTTTGTATTATACTGCACTGTATTTTCTTTTTGTTGTAAGCCGCCTTGGGTCCCTTTGGGGAGAAAGGCGGGGTAAAAATACTGTAAATAAATAAATAAATAAATAAATAAATAAATAAATAGAAATCACAAGTTTTCCATTTCTCCACTGGTTAGACCTACTCCGGGCTTCTCTGTGGAAGAGACATATCGTTAACTAGACTGTAAGCCTGTGAGCAAGGCCTGCCCTTAGTTTTTGATTTTTCTACAGCACTTAAATCTTTGAGGCCTTTTATACAGTGATAAATAGTATTATCACAGTTACGTTTATTATCACCCTTGCAGCATGCCAGTGACAATTGATTTATTTCTCATAACAGGGATGCTGGCAGGTACACCTCTCTGACCCAGAAGCCTTGCCCCCCCCAGTCCCAGGTGGGTGGAGGGGCTGACAGAGTTTACCCCTCAGGCCTTCCACACATGCTCAGGGGTCCTCCCGCATTTGTCTGATCTCATTTGTTACTGTGCATGTTTTGAGTGGAGTCTTGACTCTCAGATTAAGAGCCCTGAGAGCACACTTCTGAGTTTTACAAGGTTTTGAGGTTGGGGATGGAATGGAACCAGTGGCGTTCCCAGCCCTCCCGGCGCCTGGGGGGGGGCGGGGTTGGAGCGCCCCCCCCAAGCAGCCGGACTTGGAGCTGAGCGCCCACTCGGCGCGTCCCCGGCCTCCGGAGGCTCCGCTCCGGAGGCCGGGGACAAGCCCTCCTCAAAGCGACCGCCCAGTTCGGCGGTCAAGGGCTTTCTGAGAGGGCCGAACGCGTCGCGCCGGCTATTATAGGGTTTGCATATGTGCAAAACCTTTCTGAAAGGTTTTGCGCATGCGCAAACCCTATAAAAGCCGGCGCGACATGTTCGGCCCTCTCAGAAAGCCCTCGACCACCGAACTGGGCGATCGCTTTAAGGAGGGCTTATACCCGGCCGGGGACAAGCCCTCCTCAAAGCGACCACCCAGTTCGGTGGTCGAGGGCTTTCTGAGAGGGCCGAACGCGTCGCGCCAGCTTTTAAAGGTTTTGCGCATGCACAAACCCTATAAAAGCCGGCGCGACGCGTTCGGCCCTCTCAGAAAGCCCTCGACCGCCAAACTGGGCGGTCGCTCTGAGGAGGGCTTATCCTCGGTCCGGGGACGCGCCGAGTGGGCGCGCTGCTTCAGAGGGGCGCGACAGCCAGGCTCCGGTGCCGCGCCGCTCTGCACAGCCCCGAGCCCGGCTGCTGCGCCCCCCGCCCACTCATCGCCTGGGGTGGAGCACACCTGCTCCCCCCATATTAGAACGCCTCTGAATGGAACCCTAGCCAGGGTGACCAGATAAAATGTAGGACACGGTGCCTATACCTATTGCCTATTGTAAAGAAGAGGGAATTTTGGCAGGTGCAGCTTTTTGCACCCTTCCAGGATGAGCTGCACCTGCCAACATTTCCTCTTCTTTACAATGGTTAAAGCAGTGGTGGCCAACCTTTCAACATGAATGCTGGCCTGGCTCTTTAAATGGTTGCATAGGTGAGGGCATTTCAGCAGGTGCAGCTGCTTTAGCAGCACCATCAGCACTGGCAGCTGCCAAGATTCTGTCTTCTAAACAACTCTTAAAAACGCAGAAGCCCTAATGGTGGAAGGTTAGCCACCCCTGGTTTAAAGGTACAGGCACTGTGTCCTACATTTTATCTGGCCACCACCCTGACCATAGCTCAGTGTGAGGGCAGCTTTGCAAGCACAAGGTCCCATTATTTCATCCCTGCCATCTCCAAGTAGGGCTAGGAAAGACCCTGCACTGAAACCCTGGAGAGCCACTGCCAAACCTGAGCTTGATGGCCCCAATGGTCTGACTCCACCGTACAAGGCAGCTTTCTATATTTTCTGGGAGTCATACAGTGTGAACTTTCTGAGTTTCGGATCAGTCTCTTTGTACAACACCACAATCTACCCATGAGCCCATGGTGAGAGTATAAGAGTATAGCATGGACAGCAAAAATAAGCCAGAAACCCTTTTATGGTGTGTGTGTGTGTGTGTGTGTGTGTGTGTGTGTGTGTGTATGCATTCCGTGAAAAAGAGCTGGCATCATGCATACAATGGGGCTTCTGGGGTGCCCAGGGAAGGTTTGCACAGACGCGCAAATACATTGGCGGGGGGGGGGGAGAAGGGGAGGGGGAAGCACGGTTTGCATAGGTCTGCAGCTGGCACTCCATATCAAAGGCTTTCCGGATGAAAGGGCTGGTGCTGATGGCATTTGTCTGTATATGTGTTGCTGAGTGTCCTGGTTTTATTGCTAATGAAGGGAGAAAGGAGTAAGTTCCTTTAGTGCTGAGCTAAGGATGAACCCAGTTCTGCATTAATTACCCCTCTAGGGACTGAGGTGGTGGTGGTGGGGCTGGTGGGGTGGAGCCCAGCCAGGAAGGAAAACCCCATTTTCTTGCGACCATCAGCCACATAGCTCTTCCCTTCTGCCTCATTCTCCTTGTGGCGTGCAGAAACAAGGCACTGAAGGTCATCTTGGGCAACACCCCCAGCCCAGCCCACAAGGTTCCCTTTCTTCCTCGATTCACCCATGCCATGCAGTTTATTTTGGGTCCATATGCTACAGAAGAGAAAAAGAGGGCACCAGGAGCCCAAAGCGCCCAAAGGAGCCCATGTGATTTAAGAATGGGTCAGTGTGGCACAGTGGGCACAGTGTTGAGGAAGGACTGAGAAAACCCAGGTTCAAATGCCCACTTGGCCATAAAGCCTACTGGATGGTCATCAGCCAACTCTCTCTCTCTCTCTCTCTCTCTCTCTCTCTCTCTCTCTCTCTCTCTCTCTCTCTCTCTCTCAGCCTAACCTACACCACAGGGGTGTCGTGAGGGGAAAAAGGGGGAGGAGGAGAGCCTGTATTCTGCCATGAGCTCCTTGGAAATAAATGAAAATAAGAGGACTGGTTTAGTAAAATAATCCAGATGGCTCCAGCAATTCAGTCAAACCATACAAACACAGAGGAAGTGGGGGGAATTAAAATGGAAAGAAGATAAAATTAAAACAGGCAGTCTAGCATCATTTGTTGACTGGGGGAAATGTCTACCAAACACACCCAACATGGAGGTAGGTCAGATCATCCTGAAAATGTTCTCCATGTTTTGCTTCCCATTACATCTCAGCTTCCAGTTGGCCACACTGTGCCTCTCCATCAACACCCTGTCCCCTCCTTTGGTTCCTCACCGTCTGGTGCAGGTCGGGAATGCCAATGCGGAAAACCATCATACTGAAGTGGGCCTCCTCAGGTACTGACATGGAGTGACTGTGGCCAGGGTTAGCAGGGCTGACCGGGGGGCTGGGCCCCTCGCGGGAGCTCTCCGAGCCTGACTCCCCCTCGGGGCACTGGGAGAGGTGCTCCTCCTCCTCCGCGCTGGATTCGGGGCTCTGGGGCATCGTCAGGGGTGCTGGGCACCATCACTGGCTGCACTGGAAAGGGGGAGAGAGAAAGCAGTGGAAGGTTAGTATCGTGGGAGAGTTGAACAAAAGATCTGTAGGAGCAATAAGCAGGAGGTGGGAGGACAGCACAGGGGAGGTCTCCGCACCCCCAATTCACTGAGGTGTGTGCCAACCCATATGCAGGCAGGCGCATACAGAAGTGCGCTCTTCATAGACAGCAATGCTAATACCATATTGTCCCGGGTATAAGACGCACCTGATTATAAGATGCACCCTTAAAGTTTGGTGCTATTAAAAAAAATTAATTAAATCACTGGCATTAAATTTATGCCTGATTATAAGACGCACCCCTAGTTTAAAAACTTAAATTAGGAGAAAAAAGTGATTCTTATACTCAGACCAATACGGTAATAATACAATCAGTCATTTTTTTTTTATTTTTCACATTTTTATACCGCCTTTCCTCCAAGGAGCTCAGAGTGGTGTACATATTTCCTCCCCCTCCTTTTTGTCCTCACAACAACCCTGTGAGGTACGTGGGGCTGAGAGATAGTGACTGGCCCAAGGTCACCCAGGAAGCTTCGTGGCTGAGCAGGGATTTGAACCCGGATCTTCCAGGTCTAAGTCCGACTCCCAAACCACTACACCATCCTGGCTCCATCATGAGACCAAAATGCACGCAATGCATAAACCAAATATACATGCCCATCGAGCCAAACGCAGAGCTGCCCTGCTCCACACCCAGCAGTATACCAACAGACAAAACTACACGCACAGAGGGATACCGACACAAATCATGGAGACTCACATCAGGACTTGCTCAAGCTGTTTTGCTGCCCTACGTGAAAATTGATGGTGCCACCTATCTCCCCGTCTTGCTCTATGCAGGGGGGGTGGATTGTGTTTCCTCCTCAAGGGTTTTTCCTAAGTTGCTGCTCCTTTTCTCTCAGTACAAGTGAATGAAGATTTGGACTCCATTCACTTGTCTGGGGCAAGAGAAAAAGACTGCAGTCAGAAAAACCAAGAGGAGAGGCAGAAAAGTGCCCTGCAATTGCCCACCGCCCACCTTAACTGGGTGTTGTTGTCCCAAGGGTGGAAGGGGGAATTGTGCTTCTCCAGAACATCATCCTGACTCACCTGGAGCCCCTGGAATTTTTCACATTTTTATACCACCCTTCCTCCAAGGAGCTACATGGTTCCTCCCCTCCTTTTGTCCTCATCTCTCAGCTTAACCTACCTCACCAGGTTGTTGTGAGCCTCACAACAACCTGGTGAGGTAGAGGTTAAGCTGAGAGACAATGAATGACTGGCCCAAGGTCACCCAGGAAGCTTCATGGCTAAGTGGGGATTTGAACCTGGATCTTTCAGGTCTAAGTTCAACTCCTGAACCAGCACACCATCCTGGCTTGCCACCTTAGCCAGTTGTTTGTTCTGCCTATTGGATTAAGCCAGTCCTGATCCACAATGTATTTCAAATGCACATGGCAAGAAGAAATTACACGAAGGAAAAAAGAAGCCCAGAGGAACACACACACACAGTCACACACAAAGACAGACAGACAGACAGACAGACAGACAGACAGACAGACAGACAGACAGACGGCAGATGGCAAAACACAAGCATGCAAATGGTGGCAGACAAGAGTGGCATTCTGGGTTTCTTTTTCAATCCATTCACAGTAACCACCTTCCCCCCCTCTCCAATTCACACATTGAGATAGATCATGATTTACTGAGACAAGGTATGATGCTTTGCACTCTCAAAAAAAGCTATAGGAATGTATTGTCAGTGTTTTCTTCTTATTAAATGTGCCCGTGGCAAACTGGTTGTGTGAATCAGGAACCAGCAGTGCAAAAATGCCAACGTGCCCATGATGAGCTCAGTATTGTCTGTACTGACCGGAAAGCTGGCGGCGGCTCTGCAGGGTTTCAGACGGGGGTCTTTTTCCAGCCCAGCCTAGAGCTGCCCATTGAGGCTTTCTCCATGCATGCAAAGCACATGTAACTCTTGGCTACAGTCCCACCTTCAAGTTTCCCACACCGCTCATGGCTACATATGCTCAGTTACATATGCTCATGGCTGCTGATTCACACCACCAGTTTGACACAGGCAAATTCCTGACATCCAGAAAAAAAGGCTCCACATTTTGAAATAACCTCCCATGCTGGTTGTAGGAAGTGGCCCTTAGCAGTGCACAGTCCTCAATAAATGTTCACATTATTGCACGTGCACACAGTTACATACTTACTAATAACATCAAGCAAAATATTTCACAGATGAAAATAAGGACATGCTTGCAACATGCTTAATCTCGTGACACCGATCACTGTCTGCGTCCTTCTTTCTGTCCTACACACACAACGGAAGCCTTTTTTTCTCTCCTCACTCTACTCTCTCTGCATTCTTTCATTTCCTTTGCGATGGTCTGTCCTTCACTGATTTAAAAGTCAAGGCAGTGTTTGGTCTTTTGGTAAATGTCATGTAAGGAAAGCATAATTGTCTGATAATTCACTGTCACAGTTCAGAGTATACTTCAGCATCTGTGGCGGGTGAAATGGCAGGCTGTGCGTTGCGTGGTGCTTTCATGGTTGTGGCGCAATGCATTTCTGCCTGTGTGCACGTGAGAAAAAAAAATGCCCCCCCCCACTCCGAAATGTAACTTCTAGATATCCTGGGGAGGGTGCGGAACACTGAAAAAAGACAACTCAAGCGACTCACACCAAGATATTAACAAGACATCCCCCCAAAAACAAAAATAGGGACGAAGATTTATCAGATGCAGAAAAAAAAAATCAGGACTGCCTCTGGTGCACATTTATGCCAATATACATATTTTGGCCACCTAATGCGAAGAGAGGACTCTCTGGAGAAGACTCTGATGCTGGGAAAGATTGAAGGCAAAAGGAGAAGGGGAAGGCAAAGGATGAGATGGTTAGACAGCATCACCGATGCAACGAACATGAAAATGAGTGAACTCAGGAAGATAGTGGAGGCCAGGAAGGCCTGGCGGGATATGGTTCATGGGATCACGAAGGGTCGGACACAACCCAATGACTGAACAACAACTTAGCTTGTCCCTGCAACCAATGGGGATCCTCTTGCTCTTTGCATCCACTTTGCCCTCTTATTAATTTCCAGGGGTGTGGATCAAGTCTCTGTCTCCAAGTCTCACATCAAGTCCCAAGTCTCAAGTCAAGTCCCAAGTCTTTGCCCCCAAGTCTCGAATCTTTGGTTGCGAGTCCCTATCTATTTAATGGGGAAAACAGGTGGGTGCTGACTGTGCTGGTGTGTGTGTGTGTGTGGGGGGGATGGCACTGGCAGGGCTGCAAACTCCCCCCTGATGTTCCCCTCCTGGTCGCCCCCTCCACTCCCACCCACCACCACTGTATTTGTGCCTGCCTTCCTTGTCTTAGGTGTCGCAGATGCTTTCTTCCTTACGGCAGCCGATATGGTAATGTAAGTTCGACTTGTCATAAAAGGCTCCAAGTCTCGAGTTGAGTCTTTTACATCGCCGAGTCAAGTCCAAGACAAGTCATTGATGTGACTTGAGTCCAAGTCAATAGACTCGAGTCTACATCACTGTTAATTTCTGCATATCATTATGGTCTTCCACTCCATCTTTTCCTGTTTCTCCCCCCACCTCCAATATCCCCTATCTCTGCTCCAATCTCTGTCCCATCTCCCTGCCATGCTGGTTATACATTCCTCACCTCGCCCAGGTCCTTGCCCTGTATGTCTGCTAAATGTCCCTTCCACCCCAGTCTCCTTCACTGACTTTTTGAGCTCCGCGTCCCAGTTTCCACCTGGCCCCAGGGCCCAGGCAATCTGGATGCAAGCAGCACACAACGTCCCAGAAAGAACAGCCCTGGGACGCCTGCCCCATTTTCTTTCAGCACCTGCTTGAATGGCCTATAATTAGCCGGAAAGGACACTGCTCTGTCTGCCCCAGACACTTCCAATCCCATTTACTGGGTATCTCAGACTTGCTTGCCCCATGGAATTGGAGCTACCTCTGGTGTCAGGTCAAGATCCCTTGTTTGACACTGAGACACCTAGCATCCATCCCACCATCTTTCCTATGACCACAGCACGGCTGGCCCATCCATGCAAAACCGCAGATACTCTGCCACTGCACTCTGGTTTTGCATACAGAAGGTCTCAGTTTCAATTGCCGCATCTCCAAGTAGGGCTAGGAAATACTTTTCTCTGAAACCCTGGGGAGCCGCCACTCCCAGTCACTGACCTCGATGGACCAGTGGTTTGACTTCAGTATCAGTATCAGGTTGCTTCATAGGAGATGTACTCTGAGCTTGTGACAATCATACTGAAAAAGCCAGCTTGGGTCGATTTCAGAGTGGGAGAGAAATATTGACATGAATTGCTTCTGATTCTGGCCACTCGGCTTCCTGGAGGGAAGAGCTTTCTAGCCCTTGAATGCATCCAAAATTGCACCTCCAGCTGTAGCAAACTCTCCTGCCTCAGTAGGAAATCTTTGTGGCTGTGGCCCAGGGACAACCCAGAAGCCTGAGACAGCATGCCTAATACTGCCTCCCCCTTCCTGATGATGTGCCAGCCTCTGCTCCTCCCACTCTCCAACGTTCTAGCTCAGCACTCTCCTCCCCTCCATTCATCTCCATCCACAGCACAGGAGTTCTCAACCAGTGGTACTCGTACCACCAGTGGTACTTCGGCTGACTGCTGGTGGTACTCAGACTGCTGGCCCACCGGAATCCTGATCTGACGCTGTGCTTTTGGCGCCACGTTTTTGCTTCTGAGAGGCTCCTGCCTTTGGCTGAGAAGCCAAATGCTGAGAAGGGCCCTCCCACCTGCCCAGAGCCTCCTACCTGCATTTTCTGGCCTCTGAAAACCCGGGAGTAACTGGTGATGATGTCATCACTTCCGGTGGTACGCTGCAGGAGAGTACTGCAAGAGGTGGTACTTGGCCAGAACAGGGTTGAGAACCCCTTAGCACATTGTCTATTTCCTGGCCCGGGACATTGTGCAAAATTTGTCTGAAGCAGGTTAAAGCTAGATATGCTGGACATTCTCTTATTGAGTCACTCACAAGATCTGGTTGAACTCCACAGATCCAGGGCACTGCAATTTCTCGAGCAACACACTTCTGATGATATCTATTGAGGTGCCTGATACTGTAAATACTCCAGACGGAAGATAATGATGGTGGTGCTAAATGGTTTTAGCGCAGGAGTAATAACACGTGCGCACAAATCACACTTGTATAACACTTCAAGTGTTACACTTACTGTAAAACATCACTGTATGTGCGAGAGACACAAACATCAAGAGACACAGACAGATAGACAACACAGAATTGAAAACTTTCTTGCAAAGGGCTTGGGACCTTCTAACCTAGAACATGGGACTGCTTGTATGCTGTGATTTTGCAGGAGCCCTGAAAAACTATAGAATGTGGCCATGGAATCCAATTTCCTACAGAACTTACCGCCCAATCCCATGCTTTTCCCCACCATAGCATGCAGCTGTGCCAAAGCAGGATGGGCTGTATGCTATGGTGGGGGGGGCAATCAGGAGGCTTGGGAGGGGAAATGGAGAACATTTTCCCTTACCTCTCAGTAAGCCCCGCAATTGTCAATGGGTCTCCTCAGACCTGCACCAGCTCTTTGGGTGGCACAAGTCTGAGAAGGCAAAGGGTGCGTGTCAGCTTTCTCTGAAGGGGATAGCACCCAACGCAAGTCATCCACGCTGGTGCCACCCCCCTCCCGCCTCCAACATGTCCCCAGCCCTCCCCCCAATCCACCCTGTTACGCCCACCCTGCCGACTTACCCAAGTCAGGGGGCCTTCTCCATCCCCGCTGCTGTGCACAGGATCCTCTGCAGCATCTGCAGCGGTGGTCTGGAAGCACATGGCTACACACACTTCCAGATCGGCGTTTGCAATGCCTTAAAGCACATTCCGCACTGGAACACTAGTTCTGGCGGTGGCAACACCGCTTAGGATTGGGCCGCCAGTGTTTATTTCCCCCCCTCATTTCTTTCACAGACAGCACTTTACAAAGAATGAGGTCCTTGCCGCGTGGTGTTCACAATCTAGATATCGGTGCAAAGGAGGCAGCAGAGGAAGGGGAGGGAAACGGAGGCAGGGGGTATGCGAGGGAAGAATATACGTACGTTTGGCTTACAAAAATTGCAGGGAGCTGTGTTGGTCCATTAGAAAATGTCCCAAAGCCACCAGCTAGTAATACCTTTATGAGGACCAATGAAAACGAGACAATGTCCCAAGTACTTGAACGTTTCCTGATCAAGATTGTGCCATAAGGCACGTTTTCAACACCCTGGGAGTAAGTGGCGCTGGTGCAGAGGCCAGCGCCACTCACTCTGCGACTTACCTGGACCTGTGCTGGCCACCACAGGTAAGGGCTGCTCTGGTCAGCGGGAGGGTTGGCAGGGGAAGGGGCCATTGGTCGGCCGGGTCTGGGAGGGGGTGGAGATACCGGCGGCGTGCTCCCCCTCCCAGGCCGGCCCGGCCTTACATGGCCTCCCTGGACATGCGCCAGCTTCAGAGCTTGCGCACATCTGAGAAGGCCCATTGGGGCCTCCGGGGCTTACACCGGGGGAAGTGGACAAACATCCCCTTCCCCTGAGGTGAGCCCGGCCTTGCCGGCTCATCCCTTGCCCCAACTTGGATGGAGCGGCCGGCCCTTTAAGTCGGCCACTGCATCTTAGGCAGGATCGGGCTGCATATGTTGTTTCAGTCAATGGATGGTCCCAACCCCACATTTACTCAGCTAGCCAGGAATGTGGGTAAGGAAAGGTCGTCTTTCTAATTACCAGAAATTATTAATTCATAATTATCAGCAAAGGTAATTTTTATTACCTTTTATTCCTGCCAAAGAGCTCAGAACCTGAGAACCTAGAGAGCCAGACTAGCGGACAGTCCAAAGCTAGATGGACAAATGATCTGACTCAGCTTTTTATGTCCATCATCATCACCCTCCACCCCCGATTTCAAGATATTAGGACCATTGAACATTAAAAAGAGTCCTCCTCCTGATTAAGACCAAAGAGCCATCTAGTCAAGCCTCCTGTTTCAATGGAGGCCATCTACTGGGCAGCCCATAAGCACTGCACAAAGGTGATACCTGCCTCTCTTCATTGCCACCCATCACTTGGCATTCAGGGATATATTTTTCCTGAATGGGTGGTGGTGGTGGTGTCCATTTACTGGGGTGGAGGGTGATCGTGGCTAATAGCCATTGATAGACCTCTCCTCTACGAATTTGTCTAATTCTCTTTTTAATCCATCATAAATAACCAGTGCCTATTGACACATTCACACTGATAGACAGATACCAAGGCACAGAGAGAATAGAACTCATATCTGTACAAAAAAGAGAGAAAGGCAGCCTCACTGCAATCTCACAGATTAAGAGGGAAGGTGTGTATCACTGTATGTGTGATACGAACACACACACACACGCACGCGCGCGCGCGCGCACACACACACACACACACACACACACGTGTTCAATAGGATTTATGCCCAGATACATCTGCATAGGATTGTAGCCTTAATGCAAGTACATATGGTCTCTCAAGTAGCTCCTGGGAACAATGATGGCTAGACGTTAACTTATGCCCCTAGGCAAATTTCTCAGTTTGTGTCCTGCTGAGTCTGATACTTATTTTCCACTAAGTTCCTTTAAGAAAAGTTTCAAAAACAGCACCTGAGTGCTCCTCCTTGCTGTCCCTATTGTAGGAGAAGTTCTAGTGCTCTGCTCTCCCCTCCCTCTCCATGACTACACCCTAGGGCAGTGTTTCCAAAACGTTTTTGACCTGTGGCTCCCTTGACCATAGGCGACCATTGGCCGCGGCTCCCTATTACAGTACTGTATGTTGATGTCTGCCAATTGGCATTGCACTGTTTTCAGAGAGGATTCCGTGGCACTCTGTGGCTCCCCGGGCTGGTATAACCCCTTTTCTCTCACTCCATCTGTGAATATGGAGCTAAAGTCTCCATCCAGTTGCACGGAGCATGGAAATGGGGCAGAAAAGTGGGGAAATCCTTGAGGATGACATGCAGTCTCCTCTCTGTGCTTACAAGAAGAAGTGATGTGAGTGGCAAAATTAATGTACACCTAGGGCAGCAGCAAGACAGCTTGAGTGCCTGTGCCTCCCCCCAGCACCCCCGCCCCCAAAGACACATCTACTTTAAGATGCATTTTGCCGTAGTGGTTGGATTTCACTCTCAGGCAGAGTTGCCACATGGTTTGCTTCAAAATAATCTGGTTTTATTTTCTTTCTCTTTATTTATTTAGGGCCAGCTATTGCTTTTCTATTTAAAGCAAAGTCTTCGTGTTAGGCACAGAATGATTTTCAGTTTGCACGCATTTAAACACACAGTAACACATGCAGATGAGTAACGGCTATTTTTGTTCCCTCCCTTCCAAGAGAGAGAACAAATCTCTAGGGCCCTGTTTCTCAATAAGCAGCCAATGTGTCACTTTGTGCCTGTCAAGCCTCTTTGGTCAGCCAATCCAAGCCTCTGCCTTTTCCCCTCCCTCTACTCCTCTATTTTCATTGCTTTCAACCCTGGTTGTACTGCTTGTGGTGGCTATCAGCACTCTAGTCCTGCTTTGCGGGTTTCCTTATGACATTGTGCGCGCACACACACACACACACACACACACACACACACATGTATTCATGCGCACAGTGCCATAACAGGACATGCTGATCAAGACAGCAAAGCAGAAGCAGGCCAGAGGGCAGGTTGGATTCCTACGTTCCTGATCGGGGCCAGTGAGATCTGGATCAGATAGGTTCATTTGTGTCAGGAAGTCGTTCTTGACATAATGCCTAATTCACTTATGGAGTTCACTAGCACACGATGAGGAGATTGTTAGTACGGTACCTTAGACGGCGTTAAACAGATCAGACAAATTCATGGTATCTCCAAAGCTATTAGCCATGACAGATAAATGGAATTTTCCCGTATGACGGCAGTATCCCCCTGAGTAGTACATGCTGGGATCAAGCAATAGGGGTTTGCTGTCATCATCATGCCATGTTTGCAAATTCCCAGAGGTATCTGGCTGCTAGCTGCGTTGGAAACAGAACGCTGGACTAGATTTTCGTTTATTTGCATATATGCATGCAGTCTAAATCACCAGTTGACCAGATGGCAATGAAAAATTAGTTCTGACACTGACAGCCCAATCCTACCTAACTCCCCCCTCGCCGATGCAGCTGTGCCAAGGAGGTGCACGCTGCATCCTATGGTGGTGGTGGGGAGTTGTTGTTCAGGTCTCCTCAGGGTAAGTGTACTTTTGTTCACTTGCCCTGGAGAAAGCTTCCACTGTCTCTATGGGACTCCTCAGTCCTGTGCCGGTGATTTTGCTGACACAGAACTGAGGCATGCAATGGCAACAAAGGGCAAGGGATAGGATTCAGCCGCACGTGCATATTGCTGAACCTGCACTCTCCACTCTGCCTCCCTCCCCGCCCCGTTTTGCCCACCACCTGCCCCCGCCACCCTTTATCTTGTGCCAGCAGATGGTAGCCTGGCTGCTGGCGCATGCGTGGGGCCACCAGCGATTGTGCAGGCTGGCGGTACCACAGTGCACGACAATGTTGTGCGACTTCCGGCAGAATCCAGGCACATCCCCCTGGATGCTGCCAGCTCCGCCATTGGAATGCGCATTCCAGTGACTGGAGGATTTAGTTTCGATTGGGCTGCTCGTCATATGCCTTCCATCACCCCCCATGTTGGTTTGTCCCTAGCTGATTTCTGGGACCTCACAGTTCTCATAGCTTTGGATCATCTCCATTCCATTTGGACAGTTGTACTGGCTTCACTATTAGGGCTACAGTATGTATGCTTTTAACGGCCAGCGGGTGGCACAGTGGGTTAAACCGCTGAACCATGAGCTGTTGATCGAAAGGTCGGCTCTCGTTGCTTGGCCAGCTCCTGCCAACCTAGCAGTTCCAAAGCATGTTAATGCGAGTAGATAAATAGGTACCGCTTGCGGGAAGGTAAACAGCGCTCCATGTTCCAGCCACATGCTACGCGCTGCGGCAAGGAGAGTCATGCCGGCCACATGACCACGGAGGCGTCTTCGGACAACGCTGGCTCTTCGGCTTTGAAATGGGGATGAGTAGGCTTACCATATCCAAAGGGGGACAGGGTGCCTACACCTTTAACCATTGTAAAAAGAGGGGATTTGGGCAGGTGCAGCTCATAATGGAAGGGTGCAACAAGCTGCACCTGCCCAAATTCCCTCTTTTTACAATGGTTAAAGGTGTAGGCACCCTGTCCCCCTTTGGATATGGTAAGCCTAGGGATGAGCACCACACCCTAGAGTTGGACACGACTGGACTTAATTGTCAGGGGTCACCTTTACCTTTACCTATGTATGCTTTCATTTTGGAATAACTATATACTACAGTATATAGTTATTCCAAAATAAAAGCATACATACTGTAGCCCTAATAGTTAAGCCAGTACAACTGTTTAATAGTGTTTTATAGTGTTTAATATCATGCTGAAACCTTTGGAAGAGTCAACCTGACTCATGCAAACTTCACCCTATATTCACCCTGCAAAAGCATTCCCACAGTCATAGACTGACCTTTTCTTTCTTGTACGTGGGCTGTCATAAGTGTGTTATCTTCTTTTTCCTTTTGCCAGCATTGCATGCATGGTCCCCAATGATCTGTCGCAACTACACGCAGCGCACAAATTCCAATAAGTACCAGCTCACACTTACACAGAATTTAGTCAGCATATTTGCATCCCACCTTTTCTCCAAGGAGCTCAGAGCCAAACTAGATGTGATAGGGGGAGATTCATGAATAGAATCTCCTGGAGCTTTTGAAAGTGTTAATAATGGCCACAGGGAAGTGGAGGACATTTGGATTGAGACCATGGTGCAGGTGGAAGGGGTATTTAACCCTTTTCCACATGGCATATTCCTGATCAAAATTACGCCCTCCCAAAGCTGTTATTTAGTCCCCATGGCAAAACATGCATATGTAACACCTGTTTGTTTTACCCCATGAGCAAATAGAAGCTATGGGGAGTGGGTGGGAGGGGGCAAGGAGATAATGGATATTCCACATTATGTATAGTGTGGGCCTCCGAGTGGCATTTTATCCTTGCAGCAACCCTGTGAGGCATTTGTTTGGGGCGAAACGTAAAGCTGTTTTTAACATCTTGAAACTGAATAAAGTTTTTAAAAAACGATGGGGTCACCCAGTATTATGTTGATTTTCAACTCCGAAATTTGGTCACGTCGTGACAACCTTCGTACCTACCTGTGAGGTAGGTTATAGGGGCATCATTTAGGGTACAGAAAGGGGAACGTACCCCCACCTCATGTGACCTTTCCTCAGGACCACTTAAATCTTTGGTTATTCTGAGCAAAGGTATTAAAAATGTCTTACCTCTCTTTTTCTTTTGCAATGTAATCTTGACTGTTCCCAAGAGTAGGCTGTTGAACCTTGATGTGTTTTCATTTTTGCTCCCACAACCCATTACATGGAACAGCCCGCCTGCTGAGGGGTACTCACCTACAGCAGGTAAGGCCACCTATTGCGCTTCAGAGCCGAGCAGAGTTTTGACCCCACATTTCCACAACCGAACCTAACATTCTAGCCATTACGATGCGCTGACTCTTGCAACTTGGGTAATACTGAGCCGACCATTCTCAGAGGCCTCAAATTCAGGGCAGTGGAAAATTCGGGGGTAACCAGCTGTGGGTGCAGTTGTGAGTGGTCCGAGTCCGACAGCACACAGTGTGAGCACTGAGTCAGGCCTCCATGGATTCAGGAATTTCTGCAGCGACCAAAAGTCAGAACCATGGACAGCTCTCAGGGGAGCCACAGAAGGGACTGGGGCCAGCCACAGATTCAAGGCAGATTGGGATGTTGTTCCAGCAGAGGTATAATTTTGACCAAGAGTTTATTATATAACAGGGGTGGCCAAACTGCGGCTCCTGAGCCACATGCGGCTCTTTGGCGTATAATGGAAATATATTGGCTGAGCTCCTTTTTTGCATCACAATTAATATAGAAGGTAAATAAGAAATGTTCAAGCTTTATAATTATCTATCAGGTATAAACTGAGATTCCACTGGATTAAAACATAAGTTTAATGTTCATGGTGAGTAAATATATTTAAGAATTTAAATGCTTCTTAAATATTGCGGCTCTCAAACATCTGATGTTTATCGTATGTGGCTCTTACATTAAGCAAGTTTGGCCACCCCTGTTATATAACTACGTACTGAATACTTTTAAGGCAGCTAACTCTATCCCTTCCCCTGGGAAGCCTGTTGTAGTTTAAAGGGCCTTTGCTTGATTTCTTAAAGATTGACTCCTACAGCACAGAGGAAATTATGACTTCCTTGTGGGTTTCTCCAAGGAGTCTTCTGAATCAGAGGAGAGGGGCAGGGCTTTGTCTTTCGGCTATGGAGGGAGTGCTGAGTTCAGTTTTTGTGCAAAGTTTTCTGGAGAAGGGGTCTTCAGTCTAGGCCCAGGGGGTTCCTGGCTCCGCCTCCTCTTTGGACTCATCCATCTTGTCTCCCAATTGCAGGGACTCTATTCCTGGAGCCATGAAGGGGGGAAACCAACCATGGGAGATTTCAAGGGGCCCCCAGAAAAATTCTGAGAATGTTTTAGGGGCAATTTATTATGGGTTGGAGGAAGGTGGCTGTCCTTTTCCTTTATTCATTTTTTTTAATGTTATGACATAATGTCATCCTAAGGGGAATTTGGGAGAAAAAATAGTAGCCACCAGTGGGCTGAAAAAATTCTCAGCCCAAGACTGGCTCCCAATTTTTACCCTCTGAAAATGAGATGAAATGTGTGTGTGTGTGTGTGTGTGTGTGTGTGTGTGTGTGTGTGTGTGTGTGTGTGTGTGTCTCAGATCAGTCTTCAGTCTTGAGCATCACAAGACATTTCCCACGGATATTCCAATCAACAAATCCAGCATTTTCTCCCTCCCTACTGAGTTCCTTCCGAGCAAAGCTTTCTGTTTTAAAAAGCTGCTAATTTGAAGTTTTCTCCTCCTCCTACACTGCTGTTCACACAAGAAGAAGGGAGGAAAAGACCCAGCAGAGGAGGACCATGCGCATTCTTTGGTACCCATGTCAGCAGAGACAAAATCTTCAGTACCGTATTTTTCAGTGCTTCAATCCAGGGCCAAGCCAGCCATATAGGCAGACTAAGCAGATGCCAAGGGTTGCATAATTTAAGGAGCACCCACCATGCTGACTCCCTGTATGCACTGAAAGTGCGCCCAAGATCCTCAAATACTTCATAGAGTGTTCTGGGGGGTACCATATCCATTTGAAAGGGCATAGCCCTGCCCCATCCTGGTCTAGGGTTTAAAAACAAACTTGAATCCCAACCCACGGCGGTTGTCCGTACTTTGCATCAACACAACATTCTTCACTCAGAAAATTAAAATTCTGCATGCAAAGCAGGTTGTGTCAAACAATCAAGCTGATGTATATTTGCTTCCTTGGCACAAATTAGCTCTATTTGCATACTGCATTCTGAATATGATATTTCAGGGTTTCTTCTTTCAGGGTTTGTGAGAGAACAGTGTGCTGGCAAGGCAGGAAGAGTGTTGGGCAAGTATCTACTGTACATGGATGAGTGTGGAGCAGCGCATAACTGAAAGCAGCCACAGAGGGATGGGCAGTCAGAACCTATGAATTTGGTGCATAATCATAACACTTGGCATTTATATACCATTTCAGAGGGTTCAAAGCCAGTTGTGTTGCTAGCCCGCCCCGAATGCATTTTTCGTCATCTCCCCGCCCCCTGCACTCCCAGAAGTCTTCATTTCAAGCCTTCCAGGACTCAGGGTGGGCAGGAGGGCCCCCCAAAAGGTGCCGTTTTTGGCATGTTTATGCTCCACGGCTGCAAACGCAGTCCTCCAGCTAAAAAAAGAAGCAGCCGCGGAGCGCTAAAATCCCGCCATGGCTCCTCCCTGTGGTTGTCACCTGGGGGCATTGCATCCCCCTGCCCGCCCATAGCGACACCACTGTTCGAAGCACTTCACCTAGTTTATTTCAGTAATCCTTAGCATAGCGCTGTGAAGCAGGTCAATATTATTATCCCTGTATTGCAGATGGAAGGCTAAGGCTAAGAGATAGTGGATCAGTTCAGATGTCACATTCGCAATTCTCAAAATCATGGCTTGCAAGATTAGGAACGTACTATGGGTGTGTGGACTCAAATTCCTTCCCTTCCTTCTGTGCTTAAGCCAACCACAGTCTGCCATTATATCGGAACCTGGCAAAATAATTTTTTTTAAACACCCAGTAGTAGGCTATAGTTGCTAGGATGTTGGCCTTAAACCAAAGAGGCATGGGTTCAAAGCTTCACTCTGCCCTGGGGTTCACTGGTAACCTTGGACCAGTGGGAGTATTCTTAGCCTTCCCTACCTCACAGGGTTGTTGTAAAGGGTAGACCCACTTCAGATCTTTGTTTGCTCAGTTCAGATGTAACAGAATACTATGGGTTGTTCAGACAGCGAAGGGAAAGATGGAGGGAACTTGCGCACCCAAGGGGAGGAGGGAACAAGTGTGCCGATAGCATGTTCCCAAGCCTCCGTGGTTTAGGGAATCAGGAACAATATGTCTGAGCTGACCCTGTGGCTTACCTGAGGCCATCTAGTGAGTCCTGAACCAGGGTGATCCCAGCATGAGCTCTCCGTCATTACAATACACCAGTTTCCTCAGCCAAGGAAGGCCCAAGATATTTTGGTGACTGACTCAAGAAACTCAAACGGTGCTTTTCACCGTGGTAAAAAAATAATAATTATAACAATAAGTTCAAATAATGGACTGCTTCTAGTCCTTTAAGAACTTTCTGCTTGAAGCGGACAGCATCACCCTGTCTAATGGTAGGGCCAGCACAGGTCTCAGAATTGCCGCCCGGTACAGTTTCAAAGTGTGGGGTTGCCAGCCACTGGTGACTTGGTCACGAGCCAGCTTCATCCCCACTGGAGTTAGAATGGCCGAGGGGATGGTGGTGGTGGGATGGGGTTGTGGCATAGCAAAATGAACCATGCTAGTTTTATTGTCAATTCCTCAGGCTTCCAAGACAATGACCAAGCAACAACCCAAACCGCCTTCTTTCTCAACACACTCAATGTTCAGTACTCACAGATATGTATCCCTAGCAGCACTCCCACAGAACACAATCCATGGGGAAGGCTAATTGGAATGATTGAGAGCACTGGCGTCGCTGGAGGTGGGGCGGAAAGCTAAGTTCTGCAGCTTTCCACCCCACTGGTACAAGGCGCCCCGCCCCCTCGTCATAGGAGCCCGTCAGCGGAGAGAAAGCAATGCGGAGGAGAGTCCCTGCGCGTTGCTTTCTCTCCACTGACGGGCTCCTACGACGAGGAGGCGGGGCGCCTCGTACCGGAGAGTAACGGTGGGGCAGAAAGCTGTAGAACTTAGCTTTCCGCCCCACCTCCAGCGACGTCAGTGATTGAGAGCCATTCCCATTCATTTATGTGGGGCTTAATCGGTAGAACTTCTGTGTAGATTGTGGTCAGGCTCTTTTTTCACACATAAACCTTGACTCACGTGGACTTACATGTTCGTGGACTTGACTCACGTGGACTTGACCCACGTGGACTTGACTCATGTGGACTTACATACATGTTCTCAGGTCAAAATTTATACATGGGTGGAAACTCACACATCTACTACCTGTGTTCTCTGTACATGCATACACTCATATGGGGGAGAGAGCCATGTGTCAACATGCATAAATACAGACCTAAACATACAGACACCATATCCTCATTCACACAACCTCTTGTCCTTTCCTGCTGTTGGCTGAGCAGAGGCATGGTATAAGATGTAAAAATCACCATGGAGCAGAGGTGATGAGAATGTTGGCATGCTGGAAAGAGTATATCTATATAAGCATCTTCAGATTAGCACATGTTCCTTTGCACCCATGTAGTCATACATTATGCATTTACCCAATTAGATATATACAGCCATGTGCTAGTCGGACGGTGCTTATACATCTGCTGTTTCCAACTTGCCAATATTCACGCAAACTGTGCTTTTACAGACGCCCACCATTCCTCAAAGCAATGCTCACATTTTTGCACAAGCAAGTACATCGTTTCACAAACACGGGGTATGAAGGTACAATGCATGCAAACACAGCAAGACACATGCAAGCATTTTGACGCATATGCACAGGAAAAGGAGTTCACAGGGATACATGCCACACATATATAACCTTGTATGCTAAGACACATGCACACACATTTTCAACCACACACCTGTACACAGATGGCTGTGCACACACAAGCATGCACACATGCTCCTATAACATGCATACTAGAGAATATATATGGGCTCTCAATTTTTTCACACTCACATGTCTAGACATACATATACAGTACATATCACTCACAGCCAAGAACAAATCTGTACATGACAGGCATTGATTACACACATGCTCTCGCTCAAGCATGCTCACCCACATCCTTACACAGGCACAGGGACATGTGTCTGCATGCTTGCCCAGAGAGACATTTTCGCACGCACAGAGCCAGGCATGTGCATATCCTCCCTCCTCCCTCACACACCGCAGTAGCTGTTCTCTGCACACCCAGCAGAAATACTCTCAGAAGCATGAATCAAAGACTCAAGAGCTAAGAATAGCCAGGCCCAGCTGGGCGGGGGAGAGTCAGCGCAGGCGCTGTTTGGAAGATTGCCAGCCTGAGAATGGTGGGGTAGGGAGAGAGATGGCCTCCCTCCCAGAAACTCCATCTATGGAGGTAGAGGGGGCACACAGAATGGGAGATTGCCCCCCTTTAGATATGTTTTACATCATTTGTAAGGGGTGGGGGAGATATACAGGTATATATATATATATATATATATATATATATATATATATATATATATATATATATATATATATATATATATATATATATATATATATATATATATTTGAGAATTACCCTGTAGATAGATAGCTAGATAGCTAGATAGCTAGATATGGAAACAGAAAATAAATGGGGAGGGTAGTGGGGAAGGAAGGAAGGAAGGAAGGAAGGAAGGAAGGAAGGAAGGAAGGAAGGAAGGAAGGAAGGAAGGCTGATATTGCCTTTTGCCCACATCTTGCTGACCTGGGTGCCCTCCCTCAAATGAACAAAAAAAGTTCACTTGAGGGAGGGAAGTGAGGCATTGTATGTATATAGGTTACACAGAGCTAGCCATGTCATGAGGGGGCCTGCACATCCACACAGAGCACATAGGCAAGCCTGGTGTGTGAGGAGGAGGGAGGGTCCATGCAGGCTGCAGATGGCTGGTGGTCGTGTGCCAATACCAAGCCTAGATGCAAAAGCTTCATGCGTTGCTCTCTGTGTGTGATCCTTCCTCCTCAGCCACCCTGCATCCCTCTAGTGCCACGTGCAGTGGGTGTGAAATGAGGCCAAATGAGGCCAGCTCTCACTGGTGCCACACACATTTCCTTGCTCTTCACACACACACACACACACACACACACACACACACACACACACACACACACACACACACACACACACAGGCACAGGCACAGGCACACACTCACTCACTCACTCACTCACTCAAGCACATTCAGACTATTCTCATTCTCTCTGGTGTGCATGCACACACAGGCACACACACACATTTGCAGATTCTGAGAAACGCTCACAAAGTCTCTCCCTCCTTCACTCATGCACTCCCTTTCCTTCCCTCCCTCCCTCACACACAGCCAGACACACACACACAGCCCAATCCTGTGTATCTCCTGCACCAGTGTAACAGTAGATCCACCGGTGTAAGTGCACTTATGCCAGTGTAACTTGCCGTATGCCGATGGACGTAGGATGGACACCAGCGTAACCCCCCTCAGGCGTTCGGTCGGACGCCCCCTGGAATGCCCCCCATGCTGGCAGAGTTATGCTGGCGTCCACTCTGCATCCGAACTGCGCATGCGCGGCATACGAGGGGGGTTACGCCGGTGTCCGTCCTGCGTCCGTTGGCGTACGGCCAGTTACACTGGCATAAGTGCACTTACACCGGTGGATCTACTGTTCCACTGGTGCAAGAGTTACACAGGATTGGACTGACAATCTCTTCATCAGTTTATGTGGTTATCCATAGAGAGAATTGCATGTAATTCTTGATGTTGACAGGTAGTTCAAGGGAAAAAAACTATTGGACTTGGGCATGGGAGACCTACGTTCAACCCAATGGATCCATTGGGATGGGCCTTGAACAAATTGCTCTCCCTCAGTTTTTGTTTTCCCATCTGTAAAGTGGGAATCATGGGGGGGGGGGAACAACATGTTACATGGCAAACATGGGATTGACAATTCTGTGTTTGCCTTGTAATGCCAATGAATGGGGTGGTGGGGCAATTGCAAGGGAGAATCATTAGCTGGGAGCTAAACTCTTATCCCATCTACGAATTCTCCTCTATAAATCTGTCCCACTGGCAGTACTGGCTGCCCCACCCCAGCTTCAAAACCAACAATATGCCCAGTAAGGTCACAAATACACAAGTACCTTACAAAACAGCCCATGAAAGCACTATAAAGTACCAAGAGCCTGTTTGCGCATTATAGTATGGGCTACAAGGTCTTGGGGGTAAGAAAACCTTGGGACATACAATGCATAGCTATCTGCTACCTTGTCCTTTCTTTGCAACCATTCACCCTGACTAACTTTCAAGTATTAAGTCTGAGTAGGGAAAATAATTGTGAACTGTCCTTGACCTTTGCTGAAATTCTAACTTTTTGTTAGGCGTATGGAGTTACAGTCTATCAGGCATTCATTCTCAGATTATCTGAGGTAGTCTACTGGGGGTGAGAGACATGGAGTGAGGCTTGGAAAAAGAGTCACCAGATCTGAACCTCAGTTTGTAACCTGTAAAATGGGAACAATCATAATCTGCCTCACTGGGCTGTTGAAAGGGGAATAAGAGAGAAGGATTTTCAGGCCCCTTGAGTGCTAAGGCTGAAATGTTATGCATGCTCATTTGGGAGTAATTATTATTATTATTATTATTATTATTATTATTATTATTATTATTATTATTATTATGAAGAAGAAGAAGAAGAAGAAGAAGAAGAAGAAGAAGAAGAAGAATGTCCCATTAAAATCAGCAGAACTTCCTTCTGAGAAACCATGCAAAGGACTGGGCTGTAAAAGTGCCAAAATAATCATGAAAATATGGACAAATGCAGGGACTAACCAGCAAGGTTAGAAAAAGAATTTTATATCTCACACACATATATAAAAGGGCACAAAACATACACATATTGTCTTATGCGCAGTTGATAGTATGCTAAATGTAACACACACACACACACACACACACACACACACACACACACACACACACACACACACACACACACACACACACACAAGACATGTAAAGTAGAACTCTGCCTATAAGATATTCAATACTGTACCTGGAAGTCCACAAGTTACAGGTACATGGAAAGTGGGAGACAGAACAGAAGGCATGTGTAAATGATTGACAGAGCAAGCCTATGCATGTTTACTCAGAAACAAGTCCCACTGTGATGAATGGAGCTTACTATCAGTAACTGTGCACAGGATTGAAGCTTAAATTAAGGAACCGTAGATATGAGAAGTTTTCCATTGTGTCTGCAGATGCAAGGATGCACTGTGCACAGAACGATGTACTGTACATGTAGCTCACAGCTCATGCTACACTTGTACAGGGATCCATAAAGACACATATCACATGGGGAGAGTTTTGAAGCCCCAATTTTAATACAGGTCTGCAGAATACAGGAGACAATCCTGCACGCATGCAAATGCACAGACAGAAAATGCATGCCAGAGCTAAGAAGCCACATGGAGACAAATGTACAGTCCAGCATGAGTTTTGCTGTGAATGAGCGCCAAAGGGGCAAACCACATCAAGTGATTTGTGTGCCTGTGCATGGATGAACTCAGGCTCTCATAGCTTATATAGACACAATATACACTGTGATGGGGACGTACACATGCGGACCTCATGACTACACCCACCTGGCAATATGTGAACATAAAGATTAATGCACATCCAGCCTGAGGGGACAAATTCAGGGTTATGTGAATGCCACACACACACACACACACACACACACACACACACACACACACACACACACACAGAGCAACACCACCAACACCATAATCATTATCATCCAGAACACATTAAGTAAATTTGTACAGATTTGTACCCGTTGCAGAATATATTTCACTTCCAAAATTTTGATTCTTCAAATAATTGTGAATGTTTTGCAAGAGGCAAAGTTGGGGTGGCGTGAGACAAGGTTATACAGATGGGGCAGGGGGACATGGAAACCATATATGGGGCAGAGAAGCCCCACCCACATATATGATGCCTTGCTCAGCTCCATTTTAATTTCTAAATCTTCTTAAGACATAATCCAGACATTCTCACCTTCTGCTTCACAATCAGGAGGACTAGAGACTTGCTTTCATATTTTGCATGAAAGCTAGGATTATTGGAATGGCAAATATCAGATTCTGCACTTGTACAGGGAAATTACTGATGCATGCAGAGAAGTGTACCTGCACATGTCTCCTATACATGAACTCATAGCTAGCTAGATTTATTTATTTGGCACATTTTAGGTGGCTTTAGATATGGTTAAAATGCTTACACTCAACCATTCAGACAAGCGTGCCCACACAAGTCCTTATCTGCCCATCCATCTATTCACAACTGCAAATAGATATGCACACTGAGATGAAAAAACAGTCCTACAAATGTATGGCCACTGCAAGGAAAAATGTGCATGACAGGCATACATCAATGCAAATGCATGCACTTAGATGCATGAAGGAATGGACATGAAAGATGTGCAGAAAAAGACATTTGCAGAAACACGCACGCGCACACAAGCACACGCACACCACACAAATATGCATGCATAAATTTGTACCTGCAGATTAAGCTCATAGAGAAGGGAGATCGCATAATGGTGCACATAATGGCATGTACAAAGATATGCACACACAGAGAGATGTACGTACACCCTGAAGCATATGGAACACTTCTCTTTCTGTATTTCCTCTCCCTCTGTTTCAGATACCTTACTACTACCAACGCTACTGTACATGTCTGCAAAAATGCTCACATGGACACACGCACCTGTGTAGGCTCACAACCCCCAGCACGTGTGCACCTATATCGGACTAGTACATATATGTGCAAGCATGCATGTGTGCACACACAAGGCTATGCCCTCGTGCTCCAGCCAGCCTGCACACCTTGGGCAAAAATACACATGCTCACACAGAGCCCCTCGTATCTATTTGTCAGAACCTCCTCCAACACCCCAGCTTCTGATCCCCCTCCCTTGACTCATAATGAGCTACAAAAGTCGGGGGGGGGGAGGCCAGGGGGTAGAAAACCATTGTTCTAATCTTAACACACACACTTTCTAATTAGCCTCTGTCCCATAGATGTTGCCCCCCTATTCATAAGCAGCTCCCCCATAGTGGTAGGAAAAAGGACCTCCAGAAGGGGGCGTGGCAGGGTCCACAGAGGTGGCCACACACTATGGCTGCCAAGTGTCACCTCCAGCAGCCATGCGTCCCGCACTGCCCATGTTGGAACAGGGAGCATGGCACCTTTGCCTTTTTGGTCGTGGAAACCCCAGCCCCACTAGAGGTTATTGGTGATGCTTCCCCGCCCTCACCCACGCAAAAAGTCCTACCCACCCCATGCCACCCTCCTCCTTCCCGAAGAGATGAAGCCACTTCCCGGCAGCCCACCCACACGCGTGCCACTCTCGATGCCCCCGTTACCTGCCAAGGATGGGAGCCTCTCAGCACATGCCCTCCTTGGGGGGGACCTTCTAACTGGTCCCCCCCGCTCCTCCGCCACCCCCTCTGCCTGGTGGTGTGTCCTTGCGGTCCTTGTGGTGGGTGGGGAGAGAGTTGGATCCAGATGTTTCCTCTGGGAAGGGAGGAAGTGATGCCACGCCAATTTTTAGGGGGTGCTAGCTTCACGCTTCCATGGCGGCCCCCCTCGTTGTCAGCGATCAGCTCAGTCTCCGAGGGCTGCGCTGCTGCCAGCCGCTCCCTCCCTGCCTCCCTCCCACCTCCCAATGCCGGGGAGGATGCTCTGCTCCTCTCTCTCTCTCTCTCTCTCTCTCCTCTCTCTCCACTCCCTCCCTCCCTTCTCCTTCCCGCCCCACCCCCACCCTGCTCTCTTTCTGCTGTTCAGGAATGCATGGTTTTGCCCAGCCCCCCCATCCAATCTCATTCATAGCGTCACGTGGGTGTGGGGAGGGGGGAGAGATCCGGCAACCACACCCCCATCTTTGGTCACCAGCCACAACCCCGCACCCCCACCCCCCACTCTCTTCAGGTGCTCTGAAAACCTTGGGTCTCGCCGCGGCCAGCCTCCTTCTTCTTAAGGCACCGGTCCGTCCTTTCTGCCCCATTGTATCCATCTGCATCCTCGGGTACCACAATCACATTCCTCGGAACCAGCCTAATGTACATCCCTGTGTAACGGCACTCCCTTCTCTCCGAGTCCTGTGTTCACCCTGATACAGAGCAGCTCTAAAAGCAAGCCTTCCCCATCCCAGATTCTTTTCTCTCAGGTGAGGATTCAAACTGGTGTGGGCTTCAAGTCAGTCTCTAAATGTGAGTGTAAAACCAACGTAGACTGGAATGTAGACCCTCCCAAGTGCCTCATATTGGAACAGAAAGATGGAATAGAAATCTGTTCAATAAAATGTACATCTACTTTCCCTTTTTCATCCATTTCACTGTACCAATTTCATACATCCCAGCTCTATCCTTCTTACAACCCCTCCCAGAACCCCACTCCTATTTCTATCTCAAGCATTTATTGCATTTTGATCCCATCCACCTTCCTTCTCTGCAAGGAGCCCTGGACAATGTACATAGTTTCCTCCTGCCTTTTATCCTTACAACAACCCTGTGAGGTAGATTAGGTTGAGGAAGAGAATGACACTTCACTGGTCCTTATATCGAGTATAAAAAGGTAAAGGTAAAGGTATCCCCTGACAATTAAGTCCAGTCGTGTCCGACTCTAGGGTGTGGTGCTCATCTCCATTTTGTCTCATCTTAGTTATGGCCCCTGGTAGCCACCACCCTCCAGATTCCAACTTTGTGTCTCTGTGGCTAATTGTTCCTTAGTCATAGTGAGTTAGGTGGAACTCATACACATAAACTCAGATATGCTTGCAGGATCAGTGGGATAATACTTGGCTGAGGCAGTCAAAGAAGAACACTCAGATATGGGACTTTCATCTTTAACATGAGTAAGGCACAAGACTATACAAGGCTGTACATGAATTCTGGCCTGCATAGGACCCTGAATTAAAACCAGTGATGGGCCATACATAGAAGAAGCAATCATACAGTGTATATGTCAAAAATGTTGGTGCATCCAATATATCAAAATGGTGCATCCAATTGGACATGCCAGGGCTGCTGGCATTGTTGGGTAACTGAGGGCTTCAGACCCTCAGATTGGACCCACTGCGATCTTAGACTACCTCTGGCCTTGATGTGGTGGCGGCGAAGCGACTCTCTTGGGATTCACGTAGATAGAAGGGGGCCCATGGAGAAGAGCTTGCTGAGAGTCCCCTGAAACCTGGAGGTGGCCTACCATCGCCCAGCCCCATCCCTACCCACTCTGTGATGAGAGGACAATAACACTGGCCTACCTTACAGGTTTATTGTGAAGATTATTTATTTATTTTAAAAAAATTATGCTGCTTTTCCTGTGCTCAAAGCGGTTCACAACAACAAAAAAATACAATAATAAAATAGTTAAATAAAAAACATTAAAAACAGTTAAAAGCAATTAATAAAAATGTTAACAATAAGTACAACGATACAGATGTCATTAAGAACACAAAAACAGCAACAAACACACACACACAAAAGTATTGACCTATTGTATGTTAAGTGGGCTGAACACCCCAAAAGCACTTGATATGTTGTGATTGTTATAATCTTAAACACAAGAATGTCTCTCTCTCTCTCTCTCTCTCTCTCTCTCTCTCTCTCTCTCTCTCTCCCCCCCCCCCCCGTATTATGTATTTATTTTATGCATTTTATTTATTCACTTGTTAGTTTCTTTATATCTGGCTCTTTGCCACACAGGTGTTCTCAGGGCAGCTCACAGACTTGAACCGTCAAAGATACAAAACAATTTTTAAAAAGCATAAAATCAAGGACTACAATAAGACACAGTGAGAGAGAACAGCAAAGAAACTAACAGCAGAGAAAACCATCCATTGCTGTTCAAAGAGCCAGGCAGAGAAAATAAAAAGGTCTTTGTCTGACCCTGGAATGGGTCGATACCAGGTGAGACTTCTCTGGGACAACATTCCATAGATGGGACGCCACAATTGAAAAAGCCCACTCCCCAATCTCCAACTGTCTCACCTCTGAAGCTGGGAGCACTGATAATGACTGCAGTGTCCAGGCAAGCTGATGGGGGGGGGGGATGTGAAGGCAGTCATCAGGTACATAGGTCGTAAATCAGTGGTTTCCAAACTTTCTAGCACTGGGACACACTTTTTTAAATGACACTCTATCGGGACCCACCTAGCTTTACGAGGCTTTTTTAAAAAAAAGGTGAACTAGAAATAAATAATATTTTTTATTTATTTACTAGTAATATTTATTTATTTGCAAAACCTCAATCCATTTCTCATAATGAGGTAGCCGTAACAAATAGCCTCAAGGCTTGAGGGTTTTAGTTATGTGACCCAGCTTTTACCTGCCCATACTACCTGTCATTGACAGTATTGGGAAAAAAACACATCAGAAAAAAAAAGTGCAGGGCAATTAGCAGCTATCTTGCAAACTGCAGGAGCTCAGCTCTTTGTAGGGTAATTGGCAGCTATCTGATTTTTGAATAGCCTGAGGGCTTGAGGCAATTAGTTATCTGATCTTTCCATCACCCATGTTTTCATTGGAGGCTCTGTGGGACCCACCAGAAATCGGGTCGCGACCCACCAAGTGGGTCCCGACCCACAGTTTGAGAAACACTGTCGTAAACCATGCAGGCCTTTTGAAGGTAAGCACGAGCCCTTTGAAATGTGATTGGAAACGGACTGGAAGCTAGTGGAGGCACTTCAATACCGAAAAGGTACAATCCCAATGCCTAGTCGCAGTTATCAGCCTAGTGGCTGTATTTGGAACGAACTGCAGGTTCCAAACAGTCTTCAAGGGCAGCCCTAAAGGCAATGTATTGCAGTAGTCTAATCTGGATTTGTGCCTGTGTCTTGCGAACCTGTCTTGAATGTAAGCCCCAAAAATTATATCTAAGAATAGGTACTCAGTGTATAGAACTGGTGACCTGACTAGAGATATAGGTGTGCCAGAGGAATAATTACATGTGCTCTGAAGGAAGATTGCCTCCCTGCTCACCTTAAATGTTATGCTTGGCAATGGGTCATATAATGTGACATGTCGGGGAATCCTACCATAGAGCACACTTTGAAACACATTGGAAAATGTACACAGCTGATGGTTTCCATTAAGTGTCCACAAATTAGCACATGGATGGGGCATGTGCACATATTTTAGGCAGAACAGATGTACGTATTATATAACATATTTATTTATTTATTTATTTTCTGTATTTATATACTGCCTTTTCTCATCATCAGATTTCTCATCAGATTTATTCAAGGCGGTTTATACAGGCAGGCTATCCTAGACCCGATAAGGGTCTTTACAACATTGTTCTATTCATATATAGAACCTTCCATACTCGAGATATTTCCCTTCTGAGTGCTTGTGCTCTGCACTTCCAAGCTTCACAGTGCACCGCAGTTCACCCTCGGACGGTTGTCAAGATGTTATCTCTAGCGGACTCCTCCCCATTCCACCCTCTCACGGTGCCTTCTGTGTCTTTGCGAGGTCCGTCAGCAGCTTCCGTCTCCCATCCACATGAGAACCAAGGTCAATCCTGCTTAGCTTCTTGAGCAGGGTACTGGCTCAACATCCAGGCGGCCACACCTCCTGCCTGCATATATGTATATGTTTTATATGTTCATCTTGCTTTTCAGTCAAAATGCAGCTGGAGGAGACATGTTTGCACGCACACCTTATTTGCCCCTTGATGGAGGTTACTGGTGAATTGCAGTTAACAATGCATGCAAAGACCCCTGCACACTGTTAACACCTATGTGAATTTATCTATTTCCAAGAGACCATACAACAAAGAACCTTGCTGGATCAGATCAAGGGTCCATCTGGTCTAACCTCCTGTTTCCAACACCAGCAATAAAGAAAAAGCTTATCATGCCTAGTGCATGCAAAAACATGCACAAAAATAATGTGTTCTGGGACAGACACACAGAGCAGGGTGATTTGTTACTGGGAAGAGCAAATGTGCTGCACATTGTTATGTGTGAGAGATGCACAGTCTCTGCATTGTACTGTATGGCAGGAACACACAAACAGCACCACACACTGAGGATTGTTGGCAGGGAAGGTCGTCCTCCCCCCCCCCAACATACACAGAATCAATTTACCATCTTTTCCAGGAAGCAGGGAGGGGGAACTTGAGCACCTTCCGACTGACATTCTGCAAAGCGATGCACGCTTTCCTGGGAGTAAGCCCCATTGGACACAGTGGGACTTACTTCTAAGTAGACATAGCTAGGCTTGTGCTGTTAGTAATCCTTTTAAAGGTATGCAAGTTTAAACGCTCCTGTGCCATAGAGGCTGGGAGGAGGGGGGGCGAACACAATTTAAGAAGTTACATTTAAGGAAGAACAAAGAGCAAGCTGAGCTAACCCGTCCTCCAAAACGGTTAGACCACCAGATTAAAACTGGCCAGGTGACAAGCCACACGCAGTTCTCTCTTGCGATCCAGCCTGGGTGAGGCTTTTTGGCCTGCTCTCGCATCTGGATCGGATTAGACATTCCGGCTTCTGGCTGGCTACGGTTCTTCTGTTCCTCCCTCCCCCATTTCTGCCCCAACGTCGCCTGAGTGGGCAGTGAATTCCAAGAGGGGGGGGAAGCGTGTGTGTAATTCTTGACTGGATTTGGGCAGATTCTAGGTATCATCTGACCCTCCCATATTCCATTTGGACGCCACCATCGCCAAGTCCCGGAGGAGAAGGAAGCGCCATGGAGCAGCTCTGGGTAGTAATGATGCAGTTGCTGCTGCTCTTGGGGGTGCTGCTGCTGAGGACAAATCAGGGACAGTTGGACGAGCCAAACTCTGAGGAGGAAAGAAGGGCTCTGATGCTGAAGGTGAGAGAGTCTCCTTTTCCCTGGCAACCCCCCCCCCCAGCTCGTAATTTGGGGACAGCTGCTGAAATACAGAGGGCAGTCTAGGCAGCTGCCTGGGGTAGACAAGTCACAGGGCGGCTACTACTATGCTGGATGTAACGCATGAGACACTAGGATCTCAAATTGCTTCTGGAATGATGACCAGCTTTCCCGTATTGTTATGCAGTAGCCAAGCATGTTCTGGAGGAACATCCTCACAGGGGGTTCGGGGGTGCCCCATGCTCTGTACCCACTGAGCCCAGGGTGACTGAAAAAAAAAACACATAACAGCAATTTTGGAAAACTGGTTTTAGAGTCCTTCATCTTTGTCGGTGATGTCTGGAAACTGCATGTGGTCACTTATGTAACAAACTAACCCACATGGCCAGTGGTCTGGCAAAGAACCCAGGAGTCCTGGTTCCCTGCTGCTTTGACTATAGCTGCTTAAACTCTCTGCTCTGCCAGGAGAACCTGGACATTACAGTTGCTTTGTTTCAGCTTCCTAGAGCCCGCTCTTGCCTTTTACCCAGAGAACTAAAGAGCTGTGGTTTCCAGCTGTAACTCTTTAATCTCCTCTATTCACTTGAAAGAACTCCACTGATAGCTTCCAGCTCCCCCTGTTCTCTAACCCATTAGTCTCCCCCTGCCCCACACGGCCCAACATCGCCACCTAATAGAAGTCAGAAATATTGGCTCTTACACTCCCTATCAGTGGCAGGAAGTCAAGGGGGTGCTAATGAATACACAAACCCCACCCCCCACTTCCCCAATTCTAGCTAAATGATGGTTCTCTGCAGTTGCTAAAATCCGTGGCTAAAGGGGCCAAGCCCCCACTGCCTCCTTGTAACTACAGTCTCCCCCCCCCCCCCCGCAGAATTCAGGTGTCTTGGCTTGCTCGCCTGCTCCCCATCCCTCAAACATGGCAGTGTTTCACAACCTCACTAAACTCCAGTCTTTAGTAAGAAGAACCCAAGAAGAGACCTGTAACTGCCAGCTCTGTTCACAGTCTACCAGACCACAGGGGTAGAGAAGGGGGCAGTGCAGACTTGGGGAGAGACTGGGAAGGACAGGACCAGTCCATCCATGAGGTTCGTCTCAGGTAACACATTGGCAAGGGGAACCCTCTTCCTCCATCTGCCCACTCACTTCCAGTGGACTTTCCCCCCCCCCCACTCCCTGGATTCAAGAAGGAAGAATGGAACAGAGTGGTAACAGGAAGTGTGCAGGAAAAGAGAGTGGTGGGCTAGAATGTCTTGACACTCCAGTCCACCACTCTTCTCCACACTTCCTCTCCCATTCCACTTCCTGTCTTCCTTTTTCAGTGCAAGGCGTGGAAGGAGCAGAGGCTGGCAAATCCCAAATAAGGGAGGGGGAGAATTTGGCATGCCATCCCAGATGCCAGGAAGTCGCCAGGAAGAAGTCTTGGTTCGGCCCTGGGGAAAGGCTTGTGTGTGTGTGTGTGTGTGTGTGTCTGTCTGTCTGTCTGTCTGTCTCTGTTATGGCCATGGAACCAGCAGCCTGATCTAATTGAATTTCCCCTCCCCCTGAGTCCCATGGGTGAGTAGGTTAACATACAAGGCAGACATTCTGTGAACAGGTTTGTGTGTGTGTGTGTGTGTGTGTGTGTGTGTGTGTGTGAATGAGAGAGAGAGTCAAAATCAGAATCATTCTTGCTCCTGAGTTCCAGCTGCTTATGTGTATAAGATCCATATGTGCAATTGGGGACTGTGCCTTTGCAGGGAGGTGTGTGTGTGTGTGTGTGTGTGTGTGTGTGTGTGTGTGTGTGTGTGAAAACACTAGTGTTCCAGTGGCGAAACACACTATCTGGCAGTCGCAAAAGGCACTCCGGAAGCATACGGAGAGATTGTGGAGGCCCTGTGTGCAGTGGCGGGACGGAGGCCCGCCAATGCAGGTAGGTAAGGGAAAATAATTTTCCATTGCCCTTCCCAAGCCTCCTGATTCTCTTCCCCCCCCCCCCCCCGAATGCAGTGCAGCCTATTTTGGTGCGACTGCATGCTATGGCTGGGAAAACCATAGAATCGGGCTGTTAATCTAGGTAAGCAAAACCCAAGAGTTACTCCAGGGCTAGTTACTCTGGTTATGACTCTATCAGCGCAATCCTATCCAACTTACACCACCGGTGTAACCAGCAGTGCAGCGAGAACGGGAGGCTCCAGAACGGAAAGGGGATTCAAATCCCCTTCAAAGGAGATTTAAATCTCCCCTCCCCCCTGGTTACACCGGTGGTGTTAATTGGATAGGATTGCACTGCAAGTCTCCCTTGCTCCTGCTCTCCATGTTCTCTCACATCACCCTTACTACACAGCCATCCACTAGTGCAGTCCTGCATGGCCACCACAGTCCACGGGCCATGTGTTGAGTTGTCGGGCACTTGATAACCCACCCACCACCCCGATTTCTGCAGTCTTGGGCATCATGCAAATCAGATATACTGAGTGCTTGGTGGACCACAAGATATGGGTGGTGGGCTGCATTCAGCTTGGTTGGTAAAAAGCTGTGCAAACATGTAGTAGTAGGGTACAAAAAAAAAAAGCAGAAAAATTCCAAGACATGGCGGGGGCATCGGGCAGAACCTCAGAATCACCCAGGCAAAATGTCAAGTACACAATCCTATTTGCATTTGTCAAGAAATGGAATAAGAGGCAGAGAAACAAAATAATGCAAATGTAGGCAAGAGAAACACTAAGCGTTGACTTGGCCATCACTGGAAGGCGCTAATCCAAGTCAAAAAACCTTGGTTGCTGTTCTAAAAGAGTTACATGTTTTATAGTCAAAGAGGCTTTAGAAATACAGGCTTTGCTCCAGACCTCAGTTGCAAGAACTGTGACATCTGGTCAGCATCAGGGACGTCTGGTCAGCTGGCAATCAAGCAAAAAGCAAATATTTGTTCAAATCAAAGCATCCTTAAAGAATGAAAACAACATGTGTTTTTGACACCACAGTCAAAGCTGTGCTATCAATTCTCCCCTGGATTTCCCAGGATCTATTGAACCTGCACTTCAGAGGCATGAGAGAGGTTTCAATTGCTTAGCAAAAACAGGGAGAGTCAGCATAGTGGTCTTGAACAGAGGGCAGTCACTAGAGGACTGTGGAGGATGGGGGTCCAAGACTCTGCTCAGCACACAGGGGTTCCCTGTACTTCAGCCGGCTGCTGGTGGTACTAGGACCGCTGGAACCCCACTCCGACGCAGAGCTTTTGGTGGCACATTTTTGCTCCCAAAGTTCCTGCCTTTGGCCGAGACTCTCGGGAACACTGAGAAGGGCCCTCCCACCTGCCCAGAGCCTCCTACCTGTGTTTTCTGGCCTTTGAAAACCCGGAAGTAACTGTGATGATGTCATTGCCAGTCACTTCTGGTGGTACTCAAAAGGAGAGTGGCACCGGAGTTGGTACTCTGCCGGGAAGGGGTTGGGAACCCCTGGTTGTAAATCACTCTCTTTCCACACAACCTACCATACAGGGTTGTTGTAAGGACAAAATAGGCTAGCTAACCCCATGTAAACCTGTGAGCTCTTTGGACGAAGGGTGGGATCTGTATGTGAAAAATACGTTAAATAGACCTTGGGGATATGAGAATCAGCAGTTGGACAATAAGCGCAGTCTCAGCTGTGAATATCTAGGGCAGGTTTCTGACTTCTGTGGGTCTTTCATTATGCTGACGGGCAATTCATTTAGCCAGGAAAGAACCTTTTAGTGCTTGGCAAACAGAGGGATGTGAAGGGAGGGACTCTCACAAAGGAAATGATATCCTCCGAGACCGTACTAAAGAACTGGCAATTGAATTTGTATTCACAGACTCATGCTGGTGCCAGCTTGTTTTTGGTTGTCCCCTTTTTCAATGGAACATTGGTAGTACAAATAAGCAAACATGGCTATATCTTTGCTCACACAGCATACGGTACAAACAGTACCTTTTATGTCAGATACAGGTGGACGCACTCCTTTTGGTGTCTGAGCATGTGGCCAAGGAGATTGGGTTTGGTTCAGGGGTCCTTTGCAAGCACAAGGTCCCTGTCATCTCTTGTTGAAAGCTCTCTGGGAGCAAGGCTAGGAAAGGCCTTCCTCTGACCTTGGAGAGCGGCTGGCTGCCAGTAGGGCCTGCCCAAGACCTCCTGGTGCTGCCCCTCCCTTACCTGGTAAAGTGTCAGTCTCTGCTCCTGCCACTCCCTGGACTGGAAAGGAGAGAAAGAGATGGAGCAGAAGAGGAAGTGTGGAAGAGAAGAGAGAGAGAGATGTGCTAGTGCGCTGGAATGCTCTAGCCTGCCACTCTCCTCCTCTCCATTCCCCTCTTCTTTTTCCAATCCAGGGAGTGGGAGAAGGAGCAGCAGCAGTGAAGGCGAGTGGACAGATGGAGGCGGGCACCCTTTGCCAGTCTGCTGCCTGAGGCGACTGCCTCAGTTGGCCTCATGGATGGGCCGGCGCTAGCTGCCACCGAGATTAGATACTGGCTTAGATGGAGCAATGGTCCGATTTAGTATAAGGCAGGTACTGTACTTGCATTTCTGTGCCTCTAACCTTTTTCTCTGACACCCCCAGCATCTTCAGGAGATCCTGGAGCTGTCAGAAAGGACCGAGGATGAGACTGTACAGGAGGTGACCCTGACAGAGATAGGAGGCTCAGATGGCAAGCAGATTCTGGAAGAAGAGGAGAAAGAGGCTCCCTTTCCTACTACATTGGCCCCAAGTACAACACCCCCGGCTCAGGAGGAGGAAGACGGCTTCACCTATGTGTGTGAGTAACGCAGAATTTCTAGGCTGCTCCTCTTTTTTAAACAGTACCTTCCATTTCAAGATGTTGTCTCTCCCTCCCCTTTTTTTTTTATTTAGAGCATCATAATTCCAGAGAATACACCACTAACTCTTCTAGCTTAGATGACTCTAAATGGGGATTAAACAAATGAATGGAAGATAAGTCTATTGATGGCTCTTAGCCATATGATGGTGAAATGGAACACCTATGTTCAGAATCAATATGTCCCAGTCCCGGAATAGCCAGGGCCGGGGGGGGGGGAAGGTTGTTGCCTTCATTCCCCCTTTGTTCATTCATTCCCCCTTCATTCCTGGAGGCATCTGGCTGACCACTTGTTGGAGGCAGAATACTGGACTAGATGGGTCTAATCCAGCAGGGCTCTTCTTATTTTTCTGAACTTTGCAATGCCACAGAACTTCAAGAGCGAAGTTTCCTGTTTTTTGAAATTGTGATTGTCTGGAAACCCTACTCATTGGATTTATTCTAGAGAGACTTCAGTCTAAATCCCAGCTCAGCCATGAACTGATGGGAAAATGGTGATTGTGTCCTCCCTTAACACCCGTTCTGAGAAGCAAAACGTATCCACTTTCCCTCTCCTTCCCTTGCTTATTGTCCCATACTCCCAAATGATACATCTGTTGCTCTTCTCTGAATCCACCATTTTCTGCTTCCTCCCTTGTCCTCAGGCACAGAAGCCAATTACATTTAACTCAAATCAATTCCTAGCATAAATCCTGATTTCTTTGGTCTTGGCTGGAAGCAGCAGTAACCCACCCATCAGTGACTTCAGCATTATAAAAACCTCATCATTTTGGCTACAGCCGCACTAGAACTTCACTGCCCTGCCAGAAATACTCCAGCCTCTCTTGAGTTTGCATCTCCCAGTAGTAATCTAAGGTTTAGGTACCACCATGTGAATAAGCTGTGGTTTCAAGCATGCTAGGGGAACCATATTAAAAGAAAGAACATACAAATTGCTTTGCTGGTTTGGGTCAAAGATCATTGCTCCCCAGTGGGGAGCAATGATCTTTGACCCAAGCCTCTGGTAATCAGAGGTATACTGTCTCAGTCCATGGAAGTTCCATTTAACTATTATAACTAATAAGCATTGGCAAAGCTATGAGCTTGTCTCTACCAACACGAAGGTTGCAAGAAGTCCCTGAGTTTCTATTCCACCATTCTCCCTTTAGATCTGATGAACTTCAGCTGCAGGAGGGGAGATTTAGGTTAGATATCAGGAAGAAATTCTTAATGGTCAGAGCAGTTTAACAATGGAACTGTTTTACCAAGGGAAGTGGTGGGTTTCCCTTGCTGGAGGGCTTCAAGCAGAGGCTTGACAGGCAGCTTTTGAAGATGCTCTAGTGAGGAGTTTCCTGCTTCAAGCAGGGGGTTGGACTAGATGGCCTTGAATAGACCCCTTCCTACTCTATGATTCTGTTGCCTAAGCAACAAAGCAGAGAGTGTGATAGATCATAAAGTCAGAAAACGGTTATGAGAAGAGGCAGCTCTTTGGCCTCTGACGAGACACTGGCAAGGAGGGATAACAGCTCCGTATAATGTATCCAAGTCCTTTATTTCGTTGAGTAGAGCTAGAGATAGCCTGATATCCTGTGTCCACAGGTGGCAGATTGCAAAAAGGGCTCCCGTGGAGGCTAGCTGCAAAATAAACAGAGAGATTCAACGAAGAGGCAATCATGGACAAAGAGAAGCATTACCACAGAAGGGAGTGGCAGAGTTAGGTAGCATCAATGCTGGCAGTAGGTCGCTTGAGACTCTGAGGCAAATTCTGCAGCCCAAACTTGCCACTGGTGGCGAGTGGCAGCTCCCCCTACTCACTGGCCAATGGGAGCTTCCACTAGAAGAGGCCCTGTGATGCATTAAGGGCTTGTAGAGGATGCTTCCATTTGTATATGGGGATGCCACTGGTACTGGGAGGCTCAAGGGGTTGGTCCACCTAGGTTGGCCCTCTGATGGGTATGGGCCCTTGGGCAGCAGTGATGATAGCCTGCTGATGACACTGTGACATAGTGAGTGGAAGGTGCTCGCAATGAGCAGGCTGCTCCTTTACCTTGTGATTACTCTGGGGAGAGATGAAGGAAAAGGGACCTTCTATCAACCCCTAAACCAAGCGGAATCCAAAAGATATTGGCAATTGTACACACCTAACATATAAATTTAGACAATGGGGATAACAGGAGGACTCAGACAAGGCTGAATCTCCATATCACTGCTCAGCCTGTTGTCTCAGAGCACATTTTGGAGAAGACATTTTGGGTCTTTGCTCCCACCCAGAGGAACACTGCAACCCGTTATCTTAGGAAGCCAGAGAGGCATCGACACAGATGCCTACAATTCCACAGGACATAATGGATACCACCTAATGCAGACATTAGGCTGAAACCCTGACGTTGGACACTTCCAAGGCAGGGCAGAGTGACACCCACATTTGTGTAAACAAAACTCCAAATGGCTACCTCTTTGAGGGTAAAAGCAGATGCAGGAGGGAGCAGTTTGGCATGGAGAAATTGTGTGGTTTCCTTTCTCCTCCCCTCAACCACTTTTCCCCAGACCTTCACAAACATGCATCCGGAGCCCTGTGGGGTTGGAGGAAAGAAAGTGGCTGCAAGAAGTTTTAAGGAAAAGCACCAGGTGCAGCAAAGGTGTGGAATTTCCTCCCACTTTGAACTGACTGGCCCTTCCTCCCTACCTGTATTCCAGCAGGGTCTGTAGACCCTTCTCTTCCATTCTGCCTTTTCTTTAAATTAATGTTTTTGCCAAGTTGTGTTGTTTATTAGTACCTGTTTTTTTTTAATTACAAATATTATATTTTAATATTTTTAGGCACCTCTTTTTAGAGGGGAAAGGTGGGGCATACACTTTTAAAATAAAATAAATAAATAAGCATGCCCTGCCCCGCTTGAGGCATTTCCTTAGAGGCAGGAGTTGTCGGGGTTTTGTTACATGTGTCCATGTACAATTTATTATTCTGGCCTAAGATTTAGGGCGCAATCCTGAAAGAAAAGCCAGCGACGGAACAAGCGTTCCGTTGCCGGGAGACGTTGCGAACGTGCCATAAAGCACGTTCACGAAAACTCGGGAGCAAGGAAGGCCGGCGCAGAGGTCGGCCTCCCTTGCTTCGTCGCCGGAGTGCCTGTCGGGATCCAGTGGGCGAGGGGGTGTTTCAGCAGGCAAGGGAGGGGGGCCATTGGCCTAGCTGGACTGGGAGGGGGTGGGGGATGGCCTTGGCCATATCTCTGTCCCCGCCGGGCCAGCTAGGCCATTACACAGCCTCCTCTACGTCCGTCTGCTATTTAGCTGGCAGAAATCCGATGAGGCTGATTGGGCCAGTCTGGCTTTACACCCGGGGAAGGGGACAGAACGGCCGCTGTGGCTCAGGATCTGGCGGGCGGCCATGGGCCGCCGGCCGGATCCTCGCGCTGGATTGCGCTGTCAGACTGATTACTATCAGAAATAGTTCGCTGGAGTTCTGTCCTGTTCAAACACAGCTTCATTCATGCTCTCTTAGGGTTAATGTGCCCATGTGCACAGCTGTGTCTGGCCAAACATTTTTTTTAAATTAAAAACAGCCATGGAAGGTTGCAATCCTAAACTAAAGAGCCTGTGCGGAGGGGGGGGGAAGAGGAGGAGGAGGAGGAGGAGGAAGAGGCTGCTTAATCTCTTCCGTTCAGACCGTTTTTCATCTCAAAATAGCCTTCCCCGGCTGTTTTTCTTCCCACCGGAAAAGCATGTGACTAGAAAAGCAGCTGGAGAGGCCATTTTGAGTGTAGAAATGAGTCAAGGGAAAGGGCAGGGCCAGGATAGGCCCATCCTTGAGACCAATTGAAGCAGTCGCCTCAGGCAGGTGACTAGCAGGGGCCGCCCACTTCCATCTACACGCTTGCTTGCTTCCACTGATCCCCTCCTCCCATTCCCTGGATTGGAAAAGGAAGACAAAGTGGGAGTGTGGAGGAAAGGAGAGCAGTGGGGAGTGTCAGAAGACACCAGCAGGTAACGGGCAGCATTTGGCACACTGTCTCAGGTTGGTTGTCAGACGTTGGCACCCTTGGGCAGCTGCCGAGGGCTCCAGACCCTCAAAAGGGTGCTGATCCCTGACCCCTGACCACCTGTGCCCATAGCCTTGCAGATGGTGGGGAGATAGTTGGAGGAGGCGTCAACGTTGTTGTGACTCTCTTGGCAGCAGTTCCATCACTTTTTCCTCTCTCCCATCCCATCTGCAAATGAAACTTTCCCCAGTCATTCCTGTGTCATCACATGGGGTGGGGGGGAAGACCCCCCCCTTGCAGATAGGATGGATGGGGAAGAGGCGGTGGCAATAGATTGGGGAAGGGATGAGAGGTGAGAGAGGAAGAGGGGCACAAAGGAGGAGCTTTGCTGCCAGTATGATGGAGGAAAAAGAAACACAAGAAGAAACACAAAAAAAGCCTTCTCGGTGGTGGCACCCCAATTGTGGAATTCCCTCCCCTTGGAATTAAGAACAGCTCCCTCTTTGGAGACCTTTCAGCAGGGCCTCAAGACGTTTTTCTTTAGGTTGGCGTTCGATTGCTGACATGGTGGGCTGGATTTTTTAATCAATGTAATCTTAAGGTGACCCATAGGTGTTTGTCTGGTTTTACTTGTTTTACTTGTTTTGTTTTTAATTATTTTATTGTATTGAATTGTTTTAACATTGTTTTTAATTCTGTAAGCCGCCTTGGTTGCCCTGTCGGGAGAAAGGCAGGTTACAAATTCTTTAAATAAATAAACAAATAAATAAACTCCGAAGACCCCCACCACAAGGGAGTCCACAAAGGACATTTACAGCACAATCCTATCCAACTTACACCACCGGCGTAACGCAGCTCAAGCCTATCCACACCACCGGTGTAACTCAGTGGTGCAGTGAGAATGGGAGGTCCCAGAACAGAAAGTGGATTCAAATCCCCTTTGAATCCACCTTTGGAGGGGATTTGAATCCCCTTTCCATTCTGGGACCTCCTGTTCTCGCTGCACTGCTGAGTTACACCGGTGGTATAAGTTGGATAGGATTGCGCTGAGTTACGCGTCACCAGTGGTGTAAGTTGGATAGGATTGAGCTGTTAGTCAAAGGCCTCTCAAACTTGAAGTTGGATTAAACAATTCCTTCCCATCTACTGCCGGCCTTCTGCTCAAGATGAAAGCCTTCTGCGGTGTTTTCCTTTTGAAAAACCACTGGGACAAAATTACACACCACTGTGCCTCCTGTTTAGCTTGGCCCTTCTTCTTGAAAGGCATTATGGGATAGCCCAGCCCTGGAGGAAACCCAGCTTGCTAGTACTGAAATACTGAGTAATTGGATGTGGGCTCCTAGGAATTTCCCATTCCTGAGATTGCGATAACATTTTTCTCAGCATGAAGCAAACATTAGGGACCAACCAGGAAAAAAAAGATGCCTGACTACGCTGCGGGTGAATTGTGCCTGTGAATTCCACACAGGTTTAGTGGCTGAAATTAAAGTTGTCACAGTGGTTGAATGAACATCAACAGTGCCTGGTGAAATGGCCTCTGTTCACAAGTCAAGCTGGTTCTTAGTGATCGCTCTTTAAATAAAATCTTAAAAGTGTTTCTTAGCTATTGTTCGCACATCAAGTGAAGCTGAAGCAACGGTACCATGTATTTAGTTTTCTTAAAACCATCAGGTAATCCATGCAGAGTGTGTTTGAAATGGTGGTAGGTGAATATATGAAGCACTGAAATAGCCCTTGATAGTGTCCAAAGTGTTTCAACAAACATGATCTCATTAATCTTTATAACCATCCTGCAAAGGGAGCTGATGTTATTAACTCCCATATACTGCAGATGGGAGGCTGAGATTGCTGGTTGCTTAAGACCACCTAGTGAGTACATAATAATTATTTACATTTCTATCCTACCCTTCCTCCATTCATTGTTCTCCCCCCCTATGCATTTTATCCTCACAACAGCCCTGTGAGGTAGATCAGGCTGAGAGAGAGAGTGACTGACCCAAGACTATCCAATAGGCTTTATGGCCGAGTGGAGATTTAAAGCTAGGTCTTCCTCACCACAATCTGACATGCTAACCTCTACCACACTGACTCCCATTTATAGAATTGCTTACAGTAGCAGAGGCAAAATTTGAACTCAGGACTTCCAGAGCCATAGCTCAGGCTCTTAGCCATTTCACTACAGGGATGGGAAACCTATTTATTGTCAAGGGCCGTTTTAATTAGTAGAATATTGTTCGCGGGCCGCGAATATTGTGCCCTCAGCAATGTTGTGCGCATGTGCGAAAACGCCGCTTTCAGAAGGGGCCGAGCAGCTGGCCGAGGAGGAGACGCCAAGGTCCTGTCCCGGCCTCTGGGGGTGACGCGCGGAGCCGGCGGCAGGTGAGTGCGGAGCCTCCGGAGGCCGATGCAGTGGCCTCCTGGCAAGCTCTCAACAGGCCAGACTGGATGGCCTTGGGGGCCTTAAGCTGGGCCGGAGGTTCCCCACGCCTGCACTACACCAATTTTCAAGATTAATAAACTAGTGTGGAAGGGAAGCCGTGTGTGTGTGTGTATCCGTATGTGTTTTCCCCTAGGGCAGAGAGTTTTGGCTAGAGTGTCTTACCACCTCTCAAGCCACCTCACTCCCTCAGTTGTATTATGCCTTCTGGCTTTCCAGGGTGAGTGGTGAGAGGCCACAAGAGCATGTACAGCGTTATCAAAATGGGTTGAGATGGGAGGAAGGAAGTGTGGCTATAACTGGAGCAATGAAGCCAGAGCAATTGTGCCGACGGACCTGTGGGTGTGCTTATTCTGGCTTAATTTGTCTGAGTGCATGGAAGAAGAAAGTAGCCATACAGAGGGTTTTCTCATATTTCTTACCACTGTATGAAGGCACCTGCAGTAGCATCTTGAACACATGAAGCTGCCGTTGAGTTAGACTTTTGATCCAGCCAACCAGCCCCAGTATTGTCTGCACTGACTGGCAGCAGCTCTCTAGGCTCACAAGAAGACTTGAGATGCCCAAGATTGGATCCTGAAACCTTTTGCCCGGAAGTCATATGCTCTGTCACTGAGCTTTTCCATATCCTCTCTTTTGACAGTACACCAGTCAGGTGGGAAAGATGAGCATGATTAGCCTACCATACCGTTGCTGTACTATTTAATTTTAACTAATTAATTAATTAAAAGAATTTATACTCTGCCTTTCTCTCGACAGGGCAACCAAGGCTGCTTACAGAAGTAAAACAAAGTTAAAATGGTACAACAAAGTACAATAAAAATAATTAAAAACAAAGCAGTCAAAACAAATTATAACAAACACACACCAATAGGTCACCTTAAGATTAGGTAAAGGTATCCCCTGCTCGAAAGCTAGTCATGTCCGACTCTAGGGTGCGGTGCTCATCTCCGTTTCTAAGGCCGAAGAGCCAGTGCTGTCCGAAGACGCTTTCGTGGTCATATGGCCGACATGACTAACGGAACGCTGTTACTTTCCCTCCGCAGCGTTACCTATTTATCTACTTGCAATTTCTTGCTTTCGAACTGCTAGGTTGGCAGGTGCAGTGGCGTCGCTCAGGTAGGGGTGGGGCTGTAAGTTTCGCTCGGTCGGAGTCCCTTTACCGAGCGAGGAGGAGGCGGTCCCGCCCCACTCACTATCGGAGCCTTTCCCGTGCGGAGAAAGCAGCAGGCAAGAGACCCTGCCTGCTGCTTTCTCCGCACGGGAAAGGCTCCGACAGTGAGGGGGCGGGGCCGCCTCCTCCTCGCTCGGTAAAGGGACTCCGACCGAGCGAAACTTACAGCCCCGCCCCTACCGGAGCGACGCCACTGGGCAGGTGCACCTTAAGATTACTTTTAATTAAAAAAAGCCTTGGCATTTTTCACATTCCAAGGAGCTCAGGGTGGTGCATGTGACTCCTGCCACTCATTTTATTCTCACAACACCCCAGTGAGGTAGGTTAGGCTGAGAGGGAGTGACTGGGCCAAGGTCACTCAGTAAGCTTTCATGGCTGAGGAGAGCCTTGAATCTGGGTCTTTTTGATCCAAGTCCAACCCTCTGATCACTACACCATACAGTGGTCTGAGATAATGCCAGTGACGAGGAGTTGTCACATGAAATGTGAGCATCCGTAAAGGAGGCCTGTATGAGAAATAAACCAGGTATGTGGCATTTACTGTACTTCAGATTATTATTGATTTTATTTCATGTCTTTTAAAACATTGACCCTGCCTTGTGGCCCAACAAGGGCTGTCAAGTCAGCAGACCTTAACCGGAAATAACAGCATGTGGTCTAGTGAGGGTTGCTCTTTCCATTTTGGCTTTGCACATCTGATGAGGGGAGCAATTGGCTGCTGTGGGAATTGCTTTGGGAATTCTGGAGCTCTCCCCACCTTTACCATCTCCATGAGTCTCTCACACACAGACACCCCTTTTCTTGTCAGTGGTGCTGGCTGCAGTTGACTACCCTTTTCATCTGATTTCTCCAACGCAGGTATGTCACATGGTGCCCTTCTGGGCCAAACCACTGTGGGCAGGAGCAGCCACCTAAATCTGGCCACAAATCCTGGATTAAAGGATGCTGGCGCCTTATGCTGAACCGTGTTGCCTCTGTCTTTCACAGGCCACTCTCTCTTATCCTCTGTTTGCACACAGGGACTTGTATATACACACACAAAGCCAGGCACCAAAAGAGGCAGGCAGGCATATTTTCCATGTCCTGGCTCCCCACTAAGCCAGCCCCCCCCCCCCGGAAAGATGCCATCTCCAGTCTGCTCATTTTGTTCCTCACCTCAACCAGGCTAACCGATATGTATAATTTGACCACAGCTAGAGAGATGGCCCTGTAATGTGCTAATTGACTGTTTATGTAGAGAACAGACACTGTGTTCTTTGCAGTCGAGAATTTTCTTTTAAAGGAGCTTAACGCACGCAGTAAGGCAGGCTCAGGCTCTGTAGTAGGTGTTCTCAGTCAATTTACACAGCTGCAGACGCTAGATTGTCTTGTCCCTCAACAGGCAGCCTGATGAACTTCTTCAACCAACTGTTCCCCCGCCTCCCCTGCCATACATCTTTATCTTCTTGCCATCAACCCTTGTATTTTTCTGCTGCTTATTATAGCTACCCCCCCCCCCCCAGCATCCCAGTCCCAGCTTCCTTCCAAGCTCCCTTTGATGCTGTGTAACTGTGCATTGCTGTGAACCATGCTGTCCAAAGGCTCCCTGGAAGGAAGGGTATGGTTCCGTCATGACGACGGGAGGACAATGGGCACTAATGGGCGGTTTGGTTACTGTTTGCCAATGGCGCACCTGCCTGCAAGGTGGCAGGAAGCTGGAAAGGTATCGGCCTGGCTGAGAAGTGTGTGCAAGGAGACTGGGAAAGAGACCGCTTCGGATTTTTACTTTGTGAAGAGTCAGTTTGGATTTCAAGGAACTGGACCAGTGTTTGCTGTGAATGTGGGTGTCGTTGGTGCAGCCTTGAGTTTGCCATTCATTTTCATGTTGTTTGGGCTCAGTGCCTAAGCATATTTCCTCTAGGCCTGGTATACATTCATAACACCAGGTCTTCGGAATACATTCGTAATACCAGGCTTCTTCCCCCTCCCCTTCAAGAAAAGGTTTGTCTGTTTTGAAAACATGGGTTGATTGGTATCCTTTAACTTCTTTCGGTTCCTTTGATAAAGCACTTTACATTTCCGGCTGCTTGATTTGTATTCAGAGCCAGACAAGGCAGTAAGACATGTGTGTACTGTATGTTAATGATAGATGACATACCGTATGCCCTTATTATACACTATGCCCTGCTTCTGGGATCCGGTGTCATTGCTTTTACGCATTCTAGAGACCGGAGGCCAAATTCACTTTATTCACCTAACTTCTGGGGCTTGCAGATCCTGTCAGTGGCACTAGCTCCCACATCCCTGAGAAGATCTCAATGTGGCGTCTCTGTATTTCTTGCACTTATCGCTCCCTCCTGCTTCCACAGGCCCCTGCCTGTTTACAGGAAATGGTGGCCGGAATGCTGGAACTTGTAGTTCTTGAGAGCTTGTCCCATAAGGAGGCACACATCTCTCTGTCTCTCATACTACAAACTAGATTTTTTTTCTGTACAAGTGATCTCTCTCTCTCTGGCTATAGTTTGGAGCCCAAACTGGGTTGCCTTGGACCTCTGAGCCAAGATAAAGTACCCTTCCCAATGCTTGGGCCCTGTTTGTGATTCATTGATACTGTTTTGGCCCCTTTGCTAAGACTGAGGGAGCTAAATCTAGTTTGTCTCCAGGCTATTAAAAGCTGTCATCGTGCTTCTTCTCTTTCCTTCCCTCTCTCCCGGTGTCTATGCAGTCTCACGTCTGAACAGCCTGGATGCGGCTGTGCACCGCCTCAACGTGCAATTCTATCACATGGATGTACGGGTATCACAGTTCTCCCAAGGCCTGGCTGAACTGAGGGGTGGTTTGACTGAGGCTCGAGAGTCACTTGCCTCGCTGAATGAAATTGCGACCCGCAACCAGAAAGAGCTTGGACGAATTGATGGTAAGGATGGGGAAAGAGGCTGGACTGCTTCTCCTGAGGCACAAGGCATGTTTGGGCTATTGACAGTGGTCCTAATGTAGAAGTCATACTCTCCTCAGCTTTCAGCACTGCTGGTGTTCAAGAGGGAAGAAGCCATTTCTTGTCTTGTCAGGTCACCTGTGATGAGTAGAAATGATCTGCAGGTGACCACACTGGAAAGCTTTAACAACCTGAAAGAAAATTGGCTTTTTTCCCCTCTCAGTTTCACAGTGAACTATAAATGACTGAAACTGACATACATGAGCTGTCAGGCTGGTAAGAAAAAAATGACTCATAAATTTTGTGGATTTATTTGCTAGGTCGATATAAATATGTACAGTATATGCCCATTACCCAATTTTTAGACTAAACTAGAGGCCAGCGGGTGGTGCAGCGGGTTAAACCGCTGAACCATAAGCTGTTGATCTAAAGGTCGGCAGTTCGATTCCCGCGACGGGGTGAGCGCTCGTTGCTTGGCCAGCTCCTGCCAACCTAGCAGTTCCAAAGCATGTCAATGCGAGTAGATAAATAGGTACCGCTTGCGGGAAGGTAAACAGCGCTCCGTGTTCCAGCTGCATGCTACGCGCTGCGGCAAGGAGAGTCATGCCGGCCATATGACCACGGAGGCGTCTTCGGACAACGCTGGCTCTTCGGCTTTGAAATGGAGATGAGCACCACACCCTAGAGTCGGACACGACTGGACTTAATTGTCAGGGGATACCTTTACCTTTAGAGGAAATAACCAGGGACACTTCTGAAAGTCTCACCTGAGTTTCTTCCTGGAGTTTGAAGTTCCAAATTACCTGGTCTTGTTTCTAAAATAGAACTGAAGTATTAGGCATTCTCCATTGTTCTGGCTTTAAAAAAATTTTTTTTTACTTCATTTTGAAAAGAACACTGTGCATGTTTAGTTTGTCATAGGTTTTGGTTCCTATTGTTCATTTGTGTCTCTCTCCTGTTCCATTACCATTGTGCATGTGTGCACTATATTGTTATGATCTCCAGTAACTGTGCAAAGAAGCACTTTTTTTTTAAAGTGGTGGCCCTCTTGTATTGAGCAGAGAGACAGCAACTGTCCCTGTTCATTCGAGCACAGTTGCTGCTTGTGTCTTTTTTTTTTACACACTGTGAGCTCCTTTGGGGTAGGGGGGGACCATTTCCTCCTTCTGTTTTGCTATGGAAACTGCTTTGAATTGAAAAACAGCAGATAAATGCTATGATAATGCTAACAACTGCTGCATGCTCCCCATTTTCTGGAGTGATGAGACGTTCCAGGGGTAGTGATGATACCCATTGTTGATTTCTTGGAAGAGCAAAGGAGAGATCACAGGAGAGTTTAGTTTTGTAATATATGTTCTATTTACAAATAATATACCGATAGAGGGTAAGTAAGGGGCAAATAGCATGCACTTGCCTTCCAAGAAGCGGACATGCGACTTCATACCAGGTCCCTAGAGAGAGACCCTTGCTCATGCCAAGATGCCTTCTGCTCTCTTTCCGTCTGTCTCAAATGCTGTTCCTTTCCACTCACATGCCTGCTGCCTCCTCCCTTTAGCTAGAAGAGTGGAATGTCATCTTCCTCAAACTCTATTCCAGACATCCCAGAGAGAGGTCTGTATCCTCCAAATACCCATCTTCCAACAATTAGCTCCCAGAAAGAGACATCAACCTATCATTAAGGAAAATTAACATTCTTTATCCAATCTCAGACTTTGAGCAGGCCTACCTTAAAAGCAAAGCCATCATGACAGACCCGTTTACAGTAGTCAGATAGCAAACCTCACAACAGTATGCAGCACACTTGCATCAAGATTCTTTTTCTGCTGTGTTTTACCAATATCCTCCTGGGCTTGTGTGCATTGACAAAAAGCCACCAAAAAAGCAAACTTGATTTGATTTTATATAGGTGGTTGTATGAAGATTCTTTTTTGCATGGTGTTTTACCATTTGTCCAAGTGCATTTGTGCACATGAATAAAACACCACAGAAAAAGAATCTTGATACATGTGATTACATCAAGATTGCTGTTCTGCAGTGTTTTATCAATGCATACATGCACATGGGTAACAGAAAAGGGATGCAAATGAACTTATGGCATCGAAAACTACAAACTGCACGCTCCAGTTCCAGAATTAATTTTATAAATTCTCCTAGTTAAGCCAGAACCATGGAGGAGGGCTGAGTGAACTAGAAAAACAATAAAGGAATGGAACAGGGGAAATTCTCTCATCCCTTGAAATGATCAGGTGTCTAAAAGCCCTGTGGCAATGAATTAGACTACAGAGAGCTGATTCAGATGTTGCTTTCTTTCCCCCCCCCCCCTTCTCTCATGTGGCTGTAACCAGTGAGCTTGAAATTAATGGATTTCAGCCACCGCAACATCCAGGAACACTTACATTTTCAGGTATACTTTCAAGGTGACGTGCAGCTTGGTAGTTCACACATTACGCTGCTGACATAAGAGGAATAAAGAGGAATTTTATTAACCACAGGAGGTGCTGTGTTGGTGGTTCAAAGGTTGATCCCCCTTCATTCCTCCAGGGCTGCTTGCTGGGCTGTAAACAAGACTACAATCGTTCATAGGTGTATTATCTCTATTTTATTTTTATTTTTCACATTTTTATACCACCCTTCCTCCAAGGAGCTCAGAGTGGTGTACATATTTCCTCCCCTCCTTTTTGTCCTCACAACAAACCTGTGAGGTAGGTGGGGCTGAGAGATAGTGACTGGCCCAAGGTCACCCAGGAAGCTTCGTGGCTGAGTGGGGATTTGAACCTGGATCTTCCAGGTCTAAGTCCGACTCCCAAACCACTACACCATCCTGGCTATTATGATTACCCCTTGCCTAAAGAAAAACAGCCCAGAGGCCAGGAGGAGAGGAACGGGGGCTGTGAGGGATAATTTAGGTTCAATTCAAAGTTGATTTTAGATGGAGAGGAGGCTGACTGGGGTTAGCAGGTATCTGTTCAATCACAATGTGATCCGTAGTTAGAGACCTCAGATTTTAAAATGGGGTTCAGAAGACCTTGAAAGGAGGACATCAAACATTTTGGAACAAAGCAATCATCTCACCTAATCTCTCTCAAATCACCCAATTTTTAACAAGGGCCGTATTTCATATCGCAGGCTGGGTCACCAAACTTGACTGAGCTCATTGACTCGCTTCTGCATTAAACGGAGACAAAGGCAAGGAGAGCTTTGTAGCTCCACCCTCCCCAAGCAGGCTCCAGCAACCTTCCCTGCGGTGTTAATTTCTTTGCTGTTCATGAGGGGAGGGATTAAAGATCCCTTCTCCTCCTGTGTTGTAGATAGGGTTGCTGAAAGTTAATTTTTTAGAAGTTGGGAGAACCTCCGTTTGCAAAGGAGTGACCAAAGTGTACAATATACAGAGCTCTTAGGAACAGCTGGGGGGCTATGCTGAGGGCTGGATTGAGTACCTTTGGCTGTCAGTTGCCTATCGCCTCTATATAGGGGAATCTCAGAGCAGTGGTACATTGTACAAAATGGGAGTCATCGTGAGGATTTCGTATGCTGCTCAGGGCTGCAGGAACAAAGAGATCAAAGGAGAGGTTATTCAGGACGGAAGAGGACTGATCGAAGGCCGCCCACGAGTTTGGGATTAGAGAAGAATGACAGCTAAAGCACAGAATATAAAGATAATTCTTCCCATCGTTGTGTCCCCTGTATTTAATTTGAGATTGCAAATTCCTCAGGGCAGAGACTTGGCTTCTTGTCATCTGCAAAGCTACATATAAGTGTTGATGGCACAAGAATAATAACCATTCTCTGCACCATCCCAGGTTGCTTGCGGGGCCGGCGCACTCACAGCAAATGCTTCCTGATCTTCAAGGACTTCGAGGTCTACGATGGTGCACAAAAACTGTGTGCGTTGCGTGGAGGAAACCTGGCCATGCCTGCGGATGCCACTGAGCTGGCCGTCCTGCGTCGCTACCTTCACGATGCCTTCCAGCCCTATAACTGGCCAGCCTGGGTGGGCATCCATGACCGGCGGGCGGAAGGGTTGTGGCTCTTTGAGAGCGGGCAGCGTGTCTCTGTCTTCGATTGGTACCGCGACCACTTGGTGACTCAGCCCAACGGTGGCGCTCGTGAAAACTGCGTCTCCCTCAGTTCTGATGATGGGAAGTGGTGGGACAATGACTGCGAGAGGCGTATGTATTACATCTGCGAGTATCGCCTCTAGGGCGTGCCCCTTTTCAAGCACAGCCCTTTGCATGCAGAATTGCACTGGCCTCCTTCCCCTTGCAATGTCGCTCCTTTATATGCTGGGAGGGGGCTACAGCCTCTGCATGGCAATGCTCCTCTCCTCCTTTTGTGTGTGTATATGTGTGTTCACACCTCTCCTCCACACCCCACACCGTCTGTGCCCCAACACACTTACATCCACCACAACAAATTGTATCCCGTCCCTCTCAAATAGAAGGAAATGTCCATAGCTTGGAAACAAACAGCCACTGGGTTCTGAAAGACTCTGCAATTTCTGCTGCATGGTGACATCTATATACCGTACTCCTCATTCATCGATCCACATGGAACTGGCTTGTCTGAAGGAGTCCACTGCGCCATGGACTCCACCACCTTGCTTACTGAAGGTATGACTCTGGAACCCATTCCGTACTAGGCCTCTTTGAACTACTCAGTTCCAGGCAGAGAAGCTACTGCACTAGGGCAATGTACAAGTGTTAACACAAGACTTTAAGGATGTACTTTGCAAGCACATGCTTAAAAAAATAAATTAAATAGCTGCCAGATGGATGTCCTGCAGACTGGAACTGTGGTAGGTGGGAAAGGGGGCATTGACTCTACTCCCTGTATGTGCTAATTGCCAAGGGGGGGGGGGGAAGGAAAGCTCTAATTGGTGACAATGGGTTTTATTCATTAGTAAAGAGTACTCATGACATGGATCAGGACTCCCAACAGGGAGGTAGGCCAACCAGTGGGTGGGTTAAACCGCTGAACCATGAGCTGTTGAGCGAAAGGTCGGCAGTTCGAATCCGCGACGGGGTGAGCTCTCGTTGCTTGGCCAGCTCCTGCCAACCTAGCAGTTCCAAAGCATGTTAATGTGAGTAGATAAATAGGTACCGCTTGCAGGAAGGTAAACAGCGCTCCGTGTTCCAGCCGCATACTACGCGCTGCACCAAGGAGAGTAACGCCGGCCACATGACCACGGAGGCGTCTTCGGACAACGCTGGCTCTTCGGCTTTGAAATGGGGATGAGCACCACACCCTAGAGTCGGACACGACTGGACTTAATTGTCAGGGGTCACCTTTACCTTTATCCCACCACCACAGACCCACTCTGTAAACAAACTTGAAGTAATATGTTATCTGATCCTGACTCCATTCTGATGATGGTGGAAACAGACATGAGGGAGATCTGTAATCAGAGCTCCTGACTTAAAAAACAAACTTCAAAGCAGCTGTTGGAGCCCACATATTTGATTAGGTAAATGACACAGCGGATGGGTGTTTATTAACCCTTTCCCCATGCTTCTTTCCTGATAGAAATTGCAAACCCCCCCCCCCCAAAAAAAGCTGCTGTTAGCCCCACTGGGGAAAAATACAGATACAAAGTGGTTGTTTTGATTTTTCTTTTTAAGGTCCAGAGATCCAATTATGAATCTCCCATGTCACGTGCTTAGCCTTAAGATTCAGGGAAATTTGGCATTTCATTACAGCCTCTTTCAATTCAGAGCCCCTACAAATTCTATACAGTGGAGGAAGAAATACTGGACATCTTTGTTATCACAGCCTCCCTCCTCCCCACCCTGGATATGCACAGCACCAAAATACTGGCTGTAGTGGGAACAAATTATTTGCCCACTCCCTTTAGTTTCACATTCTCTCTCTCAATTGACCATGCTTTCTTCTCTCCCAGAGGCAAGATTGATCCTATTAAGTGCAGATTGTCCTGTGTGCGTTGCTGGTTGCTATGGGTCAGTTTGACCTCCCTTCTCACACTGCTAGGTCAAGTTTAGCAAGAACCTCGAGGTGTAATTCAAAGTAATTTACTCTGACTTCTTCTTCACTACATTTATATACTGCCTTCTTCACCTGGGTGCAAAAGCCGTGCCTTGATGCTGTTTGTGGGATCAAAGCAGAGCTGGCCGAACCATGAGGCTGCCTTTGGACTGGGGTGGGGAGTGGGGTTCCTGCTGCTGCTTCCACTCCCTGGATTCAAAATGGACTAGGGCAGTGGTTCCCAAACTGGGGGGCACAGGTCCCAGGGGAGCCGCGGAAACCAGCCGGGGAGTTGTGGAGTGCCACGGAATCCTCCTGGAAAACAGTGCAATCCCAATTGGCAGGCATCAACGTAATGTCATGGGGAGATGCGGCCAATGCTCACCAATGGTCAAGGAAGCCGCAGGTTGAAAACGTTTGGGAAACACTGGACTAGGGCATTGATTCTCAAAGTTCTCCCTGCGAGGCGGAGAGAACTCTTGAGTGTTGCAGGGATGGGGCCAGCGGCTGCGCCGAGCCCAGGGATTGCCGCTGCCGCCATGTTGTCCCCGCCCCTTAAGGGGGCAGGGGACAGTTTGTGGACTCAATGGTGGGTCACAACCCATCACTTTTGAGTACCACTGGACTAGGGAAACTGAAGAGTTGAGGAGAGGGGGCTGGTGGCCTAGAAATCAATGGGGAGGGGGGAGAGGAGGGAAGGTTGAACCACAGGTTCAGTTGCCAACCCTTCAGGACTGTCCTGGAATCTCCAAGAATCAGCATCAACCTCCAGGAGACCACAAAAAGCAATTCTGCAGATTTTAGCAGGGCCTCCAGGAATTTCCAACATTACATCATGCTGGGAAAAAAATAAATCTCCAGGAATAGCTTCAGTCGAGTTGGCAACCCGAATCACGGAATGATATATCAGTCTGGTCACGGTTGTCAGAGGGTATAGAAGTCTGTCTTACTCTTACATGCATTCTTTCCCCCCATATTAGCTCTATTGCACTCTCCACCACCCATGGTGCTAACTTTCTACTGCCATGGAGTAAATCCCTCCAGCTCCCCACCCTTACCTTACTTAATACATTCAGAACCTTTTGAAAATAAAGTGTCTTTTATTTTCTTGTTGAAGCAGTCATTTTTAATTTGTTAAAAAAAAACTTGTACTGAGTCTGAGGTGGGACGGGGGAAGAGGGACCAGCGTTCTTCTTAGCCCCTGCCCCCCCCACCTTCTGAACGATGTAGTGAAATGATCCTCATGGAAACCTTTGTATTATTCACATTTTCAGCTTTGTTCCTTCATCTTTTTCGCTACAAGTTTGAACAATTCAACAGCATGCAAACTGTGGAGGTGGGAGGACAAGGGGTGTGAATATGAAAAGTGGGGGGAGGTGCTCTGGTGAAAGGAGAGCTTGTGGAGGGAGGAATGCATAATACTTTCTTTGGTCTTTGTGTGTGTGTGTGTGTGTCAGAGAGAGAGAGAGAGAGAGAGAGAGAGAGAGAGAGAGAGACTGAGCTTACCGACCTAAAAGAGTGGAAGAATAGCCAGAAGGTGCCATAGATTCAAAAGAGGATTGAAGCTTCTTAAAGTCGTCTTGTCTAATACTTTCGTCTTTCAGATTTTCTCAGACGTGAGAGGCAGGGGCGGAGGAAAGAAATGCCAGATACTAGATACATGCACAGAATTTACACGGTGTGGAAGATGCCTTAAGGAAGGGCAGCTGGGGCTACTCAGCCAGTATGTTCCCCAATACCGCCCCCCCACAAGGAGGCAAGGAAGGAGAAAGTCTGATCTGTGTGTCTCCTGTTTAAACCCTTCTTGAAGGCTTTTTGCAATGTTAAATGGTTAACACTCCTCCCTCACCCCTCCACGAACATCTGCCTCTCAAGCCGCCCCTTTTAACAAAATAATGGGGGATCAGATTACTTAACCTGGAAGAAACTGCTTCTCTTCTCTCCCCCCCCCCCCCCATTGGCTAATTATAATAAGCCAGACCACTTGGAATATTCCATGATTTTCTCCTTCCTTTACACAAGGGCTAATCCTGTCCTCAGGACTTTCCCTTTCTTTTTATTGCTGTAATTTTCTTCATCCACACCCCCTTCTTGATTTTTTTCTGTACTCAGAGCTCCACTTGTCCCCACACAGTGTGGACTATTCTGAATCTGAACCCATCTCTATTGTGTTCTCCCCCACCTTAGACATGGATCATTCCTGTCCTCAAATGCCCCCTCCCTCCTTTCCTTTCATGGACCATTCTATCCTATCCTGCGCTGTTTACCTTTGCTCTGAACCAGAGAACAGACAAGGGCTGCAATGTACTTGGAGCACTATAAAGTGCTATACAAGCCATTTATAGTTAAACATCCTCATATCCGGTCCCCCCCCCCCCCAGCACACATGGAATATTCCTGCACTTCAGATCTCCCATCCTTTCAATGTGCAGCTCATGAACTATTTCGGTCCTCAGCACCCCCTCAAAATGGACTATTCCTCCTCTCCCAATTGGACTACTACAGTCACACAGCTGTATCTTTAACTCTAGACTATTCTTGCCCATGAACACCCCCCCCCACACACACACACAATAGTTTGTTCTGCTCCTCTTTTTCCTCCTCTCTCCAATGCATACAGACCATGCCTCTCCCTCAGGGAGGGTCAGTGATTTGCTCCAGCCCAGCAGAGAGAGGTAGTAGGGATTGGGAATCTGGAAGCACTTCTTCCACCTTTTGCAGTCCCTTGCAAGGAAAGGGGCTAAGATTCTGCTGATGGTTGGAGGCAAAGGCCAAACCCTCTCCCTTCGTGGATCCTAATAGAGCATGGCTCGGTTGCCGTGGAGAAACACCAACATGTCGACGTGCTCTGGTGTCAAGGCTTGGCGCTTAGCGTGAATGGCATCGCCGGCACTGTTGAAGAGCCAGCCGGCAGGCACCGAAGTAGCAGGCACACCAAGCAGCTTGCGGGCTGCCCGGGCCAGCAACGGGTACTGGGTGTGGTGGGTCTTCCACCACTGCAGAGGCTCCTGGCCGAGGGCAGATGCCTTGCTGGTTTGGAAGCTGGCTGTCTCCTGCTCGGCCTGCTGATGCGCGGAGCTGACGCCCGAGGCGCTGCGCAGGCTGCAGAGGTCTCCCAGCAGGAACTCGATGCCCGCATCTTGCTTCGGCTGCTTGGCCGGTGGCGGTGGTGAGGCCACATCGGGCAGGCTGGAGGTCAACGCTGCAGGTGCTTCTGCCAGGCGCGACGCTTCTGTCTTGAGCAAGTTTAGGGTCTCCACCCGGTCGGAATGGCTCAGGAAATCAAGGCCACGGAAGCGGGGGTCGAGGGCGCAGGCCAGGTTGAGGGCCTGGTTGACGTCTGGGTTGGAAAAGTGCTGGCTCAGTTCTTTCTGGGCGGCTGCTTTGGCGTCAAGGGCCAGGGCAGAGTCCCACTCACTGACCACCAAGTGCTTGTACAGGAGGCTGGTGAGCACGGGCTTGACTAGGGACAGGCTGGAGAAGGGATCTTTGGTAAACGTTGAGGTAGCAATTGCCATAGGCTTGAGGACTTTGACGGTATCCTGAAGGGCGGCCCAGTCCTGGGGGCGCAACGTTGCCTCCCCGTCTGGGCCCAGCCCTGCAAGAGGCTCGCTGTGCTCCAACAGGCCCTGCAGGACCACGTAGATGCTGTGCCATTTGCCCCCTTCTCTCAGGAAGCGGCGGAGGTGAGCTTGGAGGAGGGGCTCCTGAGACCAGAGTTTCTCACTGCGGCCTGCTCCAGCCAAGGCCCAGGATGCCAACTGGCGGAGCCGATCGAACGCACCCTGCACCACCGGCTGGCCCAGCACGGCCTCCATGGCTGCTCGCAACACCTGCCCGATGCAAGGCAGGGCTGTCCAGCCGAGAGCAGCAGCGGCTTGCTGGGTGGCAGGGCTGAGGCCCCCCACAGTGTACAAGGTGCTGTCACGCACGCCCCACTCCTTGGCTGCCTCGGCGAGAGCTTCTACCAGGCTCTCGGCACTGGGCTCCTCGGGGACAGGACGGCTGGAGAGGACTCGCGCCCGGGCTTCAAAGCAGTCATCCACGTAGTGCACGGTCAGCGTGAGGTAGGTTAGGGTGCTGCTGTGGCGCCACACGTCCAAGCTGAGGGAGCACTGAGGCAGGACCCGCACCAGCTCCCAGATTTTCCCCTTCACTTGGGTGTACATGTCCTTCAGCACCGTGTGCGCCAGGGAGGCGGCGCCCGGGGGCTTGTAGTTGGGATCCAGGACCCCCAGCATCTGACCAAACCCTTCTCCTTCCACCACTTCCACAGGCATCAGGTCCAGCACAATGAAGTCAGCCACTGCCCGCGTGGTCCTGCCAGGGGCGGGAGGTCGTGGGGCTCCAAACTCTCCTGTCCCCGCGACCCCTTTGTCGAGGGCAGTAGTTTGTGTCCCCACCAGCTGGTTGTACTCGCAACGGTGCTTGTAGATAAGGTGCTGGCGCAAGTTGGTGGTGTTGCCACTGTAGCTCAGCCGGACCCCGCACAGCTTGCAGATGATCTTGCTCTTGTCTAGGATCCGGCCGTAGGCGTCCCCCTGGAAGCCAAAGAACGTCCAGTAGCGGCTCTGAGCTCTCCCCAACCCCACCAGGTTCTGCGTTCCTTCCAGCAGAGGGAAAGTGCTTCCTCCCGGGGGAAGGCTTGGCTTGTGGAGAGGCAGGAGGGAAGAGGCCGTGGCATCTCCACACAGGTACTGGGTGCGTGAAGAGGGGGCGTGGGGAGCAGGCGGCGATGACGGCGTCTTGAGGTGCAGTTCTTGGAAGAGCTTCATCAGCAGCTCCTTCTCACCAAATTCATACTTAAAATGCTCACCTGGGGGGGGGGATGAGAAAGATGGCGACAAGGGATAAGCGTTGCCCCCCCCCTCCATCTTTCAGGATGTCAGGGACCCAACCACAATGCCTGTCACTTCCCCTACTATTTACACCTTCATTCTTGTACAAAGGAACCAGTTGTGGCAAGGTAGCCTTTCCTGTGCCCCTTTCAGATGTAGCGGCTTTACAAGTCCAAGGGGAACCCCAATTCCCTCTCAAGGATTAGGAACGAGGGTCCCTCAAGGAGCGACAGAAGCAGGGGGGCCTCCTCAAGGAAAACGTAGGCTGGCAGGGGCACAGCAGATGGGCTTCTCAGGGTGTCTTCCCCACTCGGTTTGCAGGTTGAGTGGCACGGAACAATGCTGCACCCCAAAAGCTCCCTTTTGTTCTCAGTGGCTGATCCACCAACATTTGGCTGTGGTAGCCAGCCAAAACGCATGGTTGCCATAACCCCTCCTTCCCCCAAGCACCAATCTTGGGAGAAGCTGGAGGAGGGGCTGCTCCTCTTGATCTCTAGGGCAAGAGGGATGTTCACCATGGTAAGTCTGGGAAATGAATCGGCGGGCCCCTGAAAATATTTCTTCACCCAGCATGTAATTAATCTGTGGAACTCCCTGCCACAGGATGTGGTGATGGCACCTGGCCTAGATGCCTTTAAAAGGGGATTGGATAGATTCATGGAGGAAAAGTCCATCACAAGTTACAAGCCATAAGCAACCTCCTGGTTTTAGAAGTGGGGTTTCTCTGTGTATGCCAGATGCAAGGGAGTGGCGACAGGATACAGGTATCTTGTTGTCTTGTGTGCTCCCCAAAGCATCTGGTAGGGCCACTGAGATACAGGAAGCTGGACTAGATGGGCCTTTGGCCAGATCCAGCAGGGCTCTTCTTATGTTGATCAACCAAAGATGGATATGTTAATTCTGAAACTGTGCACCAGATGTAAAGATCAAATCTGGTGATACTTAAGCACTTAGAAGCTGGGAGTACTAGGGATCATATTTTACTTCACAGAGGCCCCTTTGCCCTTGAATAGAAAATGGGTGGAGTAGGTGCTAAGGTACAGAACCACAGGCCAGGCAACCAGGATGAATTCTGGGGAAAGACATGAATTCAGTTGGTAGAGGCACAGGGTATAGCCCCCTCCCCAATCCAAGGGGGAAAAAAGCCTCAACCATTTGGTTATCAGACCTCCCTGTTCCTAAGCATATTAGGAAAAAGCCCAAAGGGTTGCTGGGACAGGGGTTAAACAAAACAAAACAAAAGGTTGCTGGGACACAGGAAATCCACTCCTTTTGCCTACCCAAACGCAATCCTAAGGTGCGGGCATACTCCTCTCCAATCCACACCAGCAGCTCTGTATCGGCAGCTATGGCTTGGCAGACCCGGTAATAGATGTAGCCCCGGTATTGGAAAACCGTCAGGTTCTGCTCATCCTCAGTGGAAGCGCACGCCACGTATCTGCCGGGAGAAAGGGGGATGAGTCACTCTCTGTGGTTTCGAGCATGCGTCATGTTTTACTCTTCGGTTTATGTACCAAGCGATAACCACTGTGTCTACCCCAAGGGAACTGCAAGCCTACAGTCTGCAAGGAAGGCCTGACACACTCCACTATGACTAAACAAGAATCTACCTAGGGGTCATTCTAGCACATTAGGGGGTGGGCGGAGAGCTGAAAAGACTGAACCTCGCTTATCTCAAGGAAAAGCTACAAGAACATTAAGTGCATACTAAGCTGAAATGCACGCTAATTCCTCTCGCTATGTCTCATGGTCCTCTATTCCCTTAAGATGCTCACCTCATCCAATTGGATTTGGAGTCATCAGATGCATCGACAAAGAAATAGGAGCCATTGTCCTGCACCTGGATAGGGAAAGGAACAATTAGAGAGGGAATCGGGAAGCTCTATCTCACCCACAATACACACTTTCCTCTGGTAACCTTAGAATTTGCCCATCGCTCTTCCCCCACAAGGCAAAACCAGCAAGAAAAAGGCCCCAATATAGAGCTCTTATGGGATGTCCTATGGCAGTGTTCTTCAACCTTGGGGTTTAGACCCTCAATGGGGTTGCGGAGCCTCATTTGTGGGGTTGCGGCAACTTACGTGAACCAAAGTGGCCGCTGGGGGATGGTGGGAGAACCTGCTGGGGGGGCTTCCACAGGGATTTCATCCCCCTCCTCCCTCTTTCGATTTGCTGGGGAGGCGGTGGGGAACCACAGCTCGGCTCTCCTGTTCCGGAATGACCCCACTGCTGGTGGTGCGGGCCGGGTGAGCTTGGCAGGATGAGGCTGCCGGTGATGGGGGGTGGCGACAGGGGCGTGGGATCAATGGTGGGTTCCCATCCTCCTACTTTATTTACTTATTGGGGTCGTGGCACAAAAACGGTTGAAGACCACTGTCCTATGGGATGGACAGATGGGTAGCTAATGGGCTGAAAGGGCTTTCAAGTGTTCCTGAAAGTATGAACAGATATCCAGAGCTGCTCTCAACTGAGTCAGACCATCCTGCTCAGAACTGCCCACACTGACTGGCAGCAGATCTTTTCCAGCCCTACCAGGAAACATCAAGTGCTCTACCACTGAGCGACTGACTGCCAGTTCCCTAAGTCTGCTCCACAGCCAGGGTCCAGGAAGAGGATGTCTCAATGGCACTGCTCTTGTTCATTAACCCTTTCTGTAGCTTCTTCAGGTGAATTTCAGGTTGGCTGGACCTGGAGGCAAGTCAAGATCCTAGGCAAACTGGCTCTCCTGGGAAGGGAGCGCCACCTACAGTGGCTCTGAAAAACGCCAGATACTTGAAGGCAGAGGCATGGTCACTAATTCGCTTCCAGTCACTCTACATTATGTTAGATGCTCAAAGCAAGAGCGCATGCGTAAGATCACTCTACCCTCAGGCATGGTTTGAGAGCACATGATACCACCACTGCCCGAAGGTCTAGATCTAAAGATCTAGGTCTGGTCAGTGCCCAGATGGCTGACTGCCTGGGCATCTCATGAGTGCCACTTTGACTTTCCTGATGGAAGGAAGGTAGGATATAAATGAACCGAATGAACAGAATTAGGCTGGGCTGGTTCTGAGCAGGTACTCACTTCAGCTCAGAAGTGCCTTGCTGGGACAGGCTATCCAATATTCATTGCAAAAATCCCACTAGGTGCTAGGTGGCTTAACAGAAATCAGTCCATTGGTGGACCCACCGGCATTGCTAGGGGTGGGGCGGAACGGTAAGTCTTGCACAGCGGTAACCACTCCATTCCATGGTGGCCCCACCCACTCGTCGTTGGAACCAGTCCGAGCGGTGAAGGCAACGCGCAGGGAGTCTCCTGCGTGCTGCCTTCGCCGCTCGGACTGGTTCCAACGGTGAGTGGGCGGAGCCCACCATGGACCGGGGCGGTTACCGCTGTGCAAGACTTACCGTTCCGCCCCACCTCTAGCAACGCCAGTGGGCGGACCTTCTGCTCATTCCTGACTTAGGCCTCTTCCAAACGACTGATCTATTGCACAACAAATAAGCGCTGTATTCTCATTTGTTGCACACTATCCCTACATCTTCATTCATGTTCGTACATCTGTAGTGGGGAGGCTGTGTATTCCGGGCACTCGAAACATAGCATTCTGGACATGGAGAAAGGTGTTGGTTTCCCCCACTGCTGTGATCGCTTTATTCCATAGCAAGTACATGACACTCTCTCTCTCTCTCTCTCTCCCCCCTCCCCATGTAGCCAGTTAAAATGTGTTTCTTTAAATCTGTTTAAACACGTTCAACTCTGGCACAAGTCAAGAAAACACTCCTCTAACTATGCCAAGCAACAGCAAGACTCCCATGTTGTAAGCCTTTTGTTTTGTTTTGACGTTATTTTATTGTCACAGGGAAACGGCTGCGCCTCAGTGGTGGGCTACTTGCTTTGCATGCAGAAGGTCCCAGGTTCAAATCCTGACATCTCCAGGTAGGGCAGTGAAAAGGTCCTGTCTGTGAGCCTCTGCAAGTCTGTGTTAACAATACTGACCAAGATGGACCGATGGATTTAAAAAAAAAAAAACCCACGTTGGAGCCAGTCTACTCCCTTTCTCCAGTGCTGAAGTACACAACTAAGCACTACGAAGAGCCAGTGGGGCAAAGTGGACAGAACACTGCAGAAGAGAGCGACCAAAATGATTAGTAGGCTGGGGCACCTCCCTTATGAGGAAAGGCTACAGCATTTGGGGCTCTTCAGTCTAGAAAAGCGGGGGGACAACATGATTGAGACTTATAAAATTATGCATGGGATGGAGAGAGTGGATAGAGGGAAGTTCTTTTCCCTCTCACACAACACCAGAACCAGGGGACATCCACTAAAGTTGAGTGGTGGGAGAATTAGAACAGATAGAAGAAAAATATTTTTTTACCCAGCGTTGTAATTCATCTGTGGAACTCCTTGCCATAGGATGTGGTGATGGCACCGGGCCTAGATGCCTTTAAAAGGGGATTGGGCAGATTTATGGAGGAAAGGTCCATCACAGGTTACAAGCCATGATGGGGATAAGCAACCTCCTAGTCTTAGTAATAGGTTATCTCTTAATGCCAGATACAAGGGAGTGGCAACAGGATGCAGGTATCTTGTTGTCTTGTGTGCTCCCTCAGGCATCTGGTGGGGCCACTGTGAGATACAGGAAGTTGTACTAGGCGGGTCCTTGGCCTGATCCAGTAGGGCTCTTCTTACATTCTGAACGCTGAACTAGGAATGGGGACAGTCACAGTCAAATCCTCATAGATCTCACTGGGGGAACTTGGACCAGTCGCCCTCAGCCTAAGATACCTCATTGAACTGTTGTGCGGATCAAAGGGAGGCAGGAACTATGTACACCCCCAGCAACTCGGAGGAAGGGCAAGAGAAACAGATAATAAAGTACAATGCATACACTTGAAACAGAACCAAAAGGAGCACCGCTATCCCTCTCATTTAATGTGCGTAGACAAAATAAGATACTTTGCCACTGAGCACAAATTTGCCCAAGTCTTGGGAAAATGCTCTTGAAGCATGGTTTGGAGCAGGGGTGGGCAATTAATTTTCCTAAGGGGCCATATAAGAAATGGGGACTGTTGTGGAGGGCCGGACCAATAGACTGAATGCTCCCTCCGCAGCACTCGCACGCTCCCCAGCCATTCTCTTACCTTCATTAGCTGCTCCGTGTCTTCCTTGCAACAGACGCTATAAGCAGCAGCATGCTGCTTATAGTGTCTGTTAAAGGAAGACATGGAGTAGCTAATTAAGGTAAGAGAATGGCCGGGGGGCATTATTTTACCTTAATTCGTGTCTTCCTTTAAACCTCTCGCGGGCCGGTCAGGGACAGCCAAAGGGCTGGATGTGGCCCTGGGGCCGTAAAATGCCCAGGTCTGGTTTGGAGGCTGACTGAGCTGAGCCTTGGACTGTCCTGTAGAAACACCTGCAGTCCACCACAAGGGGGAGGTGGCAGCTGATGGAGGACTGTGGCATGCGATACTTTTAGCCATTGACACTAAGTCAGCTGTAGACCATGTTGGGTCATTTCCACAGTAATACATACACGAACATATGAAGCTACGTTATACAGTTAAGACCATTGGTGCACTGAATTCAGTACTGTCTGCACTGACTCTCTAGGACAGTGGGTCCCAAACTGGGAGGTGTGGCTCCCAGGGGAGCCGCAGAGTGGCACAGAATCCTCTCGGAAAATAGTGCAATGCCAACTGGCAGGCATCAACATAAAGTAATGGGGAGCCAATGGTCAAGGGAGCAGCACGTCGAAAAAGTTTGGGAAACACTGCTCTAGGGTCTCAGATGAACTGTCGTCGTCCCTCAGCCCTACCTGGAAGTACCAGGGATTGAAATTGGGACCTTCTGCATAAAAAGCAAGCAGTCCGCCGCCAAGCTACCACTCCTTCCCCTGACTAGAATGCCCAGAAGCAAAGAAAGACTAAGCTCCTTTTAAGAATGTACAGCCCTGGCCCCATGGTTTCACTTGGCTTTGGAACCCCACTGCAATCACAATGAAGGGGAGGGTCCCCCCTCCCACAAACCAGAACTAGAGGAGGGGAGCTGGGGCTCATTTGGGGGCTGGGCAGCTGAGGCACCTCTGCCACCCAGTGTTCAATTCCCAGCCTTCTCCTCTAGAGCTAGAAGGTGCAAGGAAGCCCCCAGCTTTCCTTCCTACCTAGGAATTGCAGGGTGGGGGGCAGGGACCTTCCTTGCTGCTGCACTGTGCTTTCTGAAGCACGGATCCTTGCCCCCTCTCCAACTCCAAGCTCCTCATCACCAGCAAAGCAACACTTGCTGTGGCAAGTGGAAATGTAGACAGCTGGTGCTGGTGAGATAGGCTGCACCTGAATATATACCGTATTGGTCTGAGTATAAGACTCACTTTTTTCTCCTAATTTAAGTTTTTAAACTAGGGGTGTGTCTTATAATCAGGCTGTTGCAATTTAATGCCAGTGATTTAATTAATTTTTTTTAATAGCACCAAACTTTAAGGGTGCGTCTTATAATCAGGTGTGTCTTATACTCGGGACAATGCGGTATATAGCCTAATCTTATATAGCCTAATCTAGGCTGCTCTTTACAGCTTATAGTCTGCTCTGTGCCATTAGGTGCACCCTTCGGCCCTTTGATCTCAGTGGGTTCAGACATGCCTAGCTCTGCACAGGGTCAGGAGGTCAGCATGAAGAGAATGAGAAGGAAGTAGAGTTTGGTGGTGTTTGACTGCTGAAAATGGATAGCCACTGCACTGATCACATAACCACTCCAGCCTCAACAGGACAGGGATGTGAGTGCGGCGCAGGCACGGCAGGTAAGGCAGCCCCTCCCCGTCGTAGTCTATAAAGCCGCAGCTAAGCCCAGAGATTGTGTGCACGCGCTACCCACTTACTCGGATGCAAGCAAGTGGTACGCATGCACAATCTCAGGGTTCAGCAGCAGCTTTGGTCTGTAGACTACGACGGGGAGGGGCTGCCTCACCTTCCGTGCCCGCACCACACGTCCCTGCTACAGGATGTCATGATGGCTGAAAAATCAAAACCAACCATCACCCCACCAGGGTACCCCTGGTTTTAAAGAATATAATCTGTTACTTGACCGTGTGCGATGACTGATTTCACCCTGAAGAAACCGATCTGGCATTTGCAGGGGATGACAAATTGGAGTATAGTTAATACATAGACAGATATGGGGTCAGGTTATCATGGATGCTTCTGGGAGTCTCTGCTTTGAAGCAAGTCTCTAGTCCTCATGATTGTGGAAAAAAGTTGAAACGTTCAGAAGGCATAATGGATAGGTGCTTAAAAGCCAAGAAGAGGGGAGAGGGAGCATGTATGCATGTGTGTTAGCATGCATACTGGTTATACTTCATCCCATTCATGCTCACTTCATGCCCTCCTACTTTCTAGCCCCCTTCCTTGTACAGCCCCCCCTACCAAGCTTTCAGAGAAATTCCCATTTTGACACAAACCCAAATCTTGTGATTAGAACAAAGAGACATGGAGTAAACAAACAGATGTGAGTGTCTTATGTGGCGTCTTTTATTCTGCTCTTATGTAATTAATATTTTACACTCCATTTGCTTGGAGAACGCCAGCGAACACATTGCCACACAAACCTTATGCTGGAATTGTTTTAACTGTTTTGTCGTCACTCCCTCCAAATGGTGACAAAGCTGGATCCCCTTCACCGGTTACCTTCTTTGGGTGTACAAAATGATGCATACATTAGAACCACAACCTGAGAGGGAGGCTCACATGAAAAATGTGTCTGTGCCAGGTAGCTGGCAATTTGTTTATATTTTTAAAGATGTGCACTCGATTCTGGTCATGTGTGAACTGGGGTGCGAGCACAATTGGGATTAAATAAAATCAAAAACCCCACACATATGGGATTTATTTAATGGGATTAAATAAAATCAATATCCCATTCCCAGCCTGGGCAGCCCTTACCCCGCCACCCCAGATGTACACTGGCTCCAGAGCCAACATACATCTGAGGAGGCCCATTGGGGCCAGGCAGCCCTATACCCAGGGAAGGGAACAAATGTCATCTTCTCCTGAGGTGTCCCCGGGCCGCGTCGATGCAGCCCAGGAAGGGCGATGGATACTGCAGCCGGCCCTGGGGGCCGGCTGCATATCTTTAGGCAGGATCGCACTGCCCGTCATGACTAACTTTCTCTGGTTTTAAGCTACAGCATGGAAGGCATTCTGAAACATTCTAGGTTCCAGGCCCTCTTATTGTACAGTTTAGCACACACTTATTACACTAGGGGTTAATTAGCTTTAAGCAGTGAAAGTACTCCAAACACATTTGCCATTGGCTGGTTCAAATGTTAACACTGTACCTTAGTTCAGCACTGTGAAAACAAACCTTGGGTGTGGCATGCTACCCCCCCCCCCTTTGTGAAGAGGTGGTTTAAAAAAGCAGCTCCCCTTATGGACAAACTTAGGAAACAGTAGTAGTTGAAAGAAACCAGAATACCAAACCATGATTTGATATTCTGGTTTCTTTTAACCATCCACGGTTAGACAAAAAAAAAAAAAAACACTGTTTCTTGAGTTTGCACATGGCAGGGAACTGCAGGCTGTTCTATAGCAGAAGTATTAAGTCACCGCCTTTCACACACAAACCTACTCCTAGCAATAAACCATGGCTTAGCATGAACACCTGAATTATGTTTACAAGCCAATTTGTATCATCATGAGGGACAGAAACTTGCTATTAAAAGTTCCCCTAAAAGCTGGTTGTATGCAATGACTGTTCAGGTCCTATTACACCCTTTACTTATTTGGTATAGTCACAACCTACTTTTTGTATGATGTTTACCATGGCTAGCTTTGCTCAGTCTGCATCTCATCCTGTGTCCTGACTCCATTAGTGCTCCATTTCCCTTTTCGCAGAATAAACCTTACCACGGTATTCCAAAATGTGCAAAAACACTCCCAACCTTGCCAATATAACTACACAAGTGATGCCAGTTTGTATAACTGTACTTGGCATTCGCTTGAAGTAGACATTGTGTATTTTATTTTTTTTCCGCACAGCGTGGAGAGCCTTGGGCACGGCGATTTTCCTACTGCTAACTAGTAACAAGCAACCCTCTCCAGCTGCTCCTCACAGTCGATAAATAATACTCCCAGGGCACGATCTGAAAGCAAAATGATGCAGTCACCTTCCTGGAGCTGAGCAGGTCTGGACTGGGTCAGGGCCTGGATGGAAGAGCCTCTAAGAACCCCAGGTATGCTGCCTTGAGTTCCATGGAAGACATACAAGTGAAATATTCAGGGCTGGCTCGAGAGCTCCCAGCACCCAAGGTGGCACCAGTAGTGTAGCTGGTGTTTTTCCAAGGGGGGCGTGGGCGGGATGACGCGTCTTCCCCCCCCCCCCCCCGCCACCGGAATGGAGCGAAACCTGAGGTTCCGTTCCATTCCGGTGGTGGGCGAAGACACGTCACCCCACCCACACCCCACCCACAGCCCCCTTGGAAAAATGCCAGCTACGCCACTGGGTGGCGCACCAAAAGCCCCAACGCTGCCTCCTTTTAGCTAGCAGTGCACCAGCCTCCTTATGCGCCATATGTGCCACACTTCCTTCTCCCTCGAGGGAAAGGAAGCAGAAGTGTGGAGGAGAAGAGTGAAGATTCCGCTCTTCTCTCCTCTACATTTCCTTTGCCCTCCATCCCCCTTTTGGAATCCAAAGAGCAGGAGGAGGAGCAGAGGAGACAGGTAGGCAGCTTCCCCCCCCCCCCCCCGTCAATCCACTGCCCGAGGCAACTGCCTCAGTCAGCCCTGTAAATACTGTATTGCATTTTTAATGCGCAGAAAGCGTTTACATTTCCTGACTGTGTTTATCCTTGAAACAGACCTCCAAGGTAGATTACGACGATCCTCTTGAGGCATTGAGGGCGAGACAGTGCACTTTGCCCAGGGCTCTATAGTAAATCCAGTTGGGTCTGTTATTGGCCAGGTCCAGATGACCCAACAACCCCTAGTTTGTAGGATCACACGCACACAAAAGAAAGCTGCTTCCCCATTCCCTTCTCCTTGTGCGCCCAGTTGAATTCAAAAGCTCCACTGCTTCCCATTTTGGATGGAAGTGATCTCTTTCGGTATGCAATCCTGGCTGGTTAAGGATTGCTTGCACTTCACAGTTCGGACGTCACAGGAACCTGTGGCCGATCAAATACGGATGCTTTTAATTCAGCCAGGTACACAAGGGGAGGTCAAGAGGTGGTGTAGTAGAACAGCTAAGAAACTGAGCTATGAATCAGAACATCCTCGTTTGAATCTCGCCTCTGCTATGAACAAACTGGGAGGCCTTAGGCAAGTCAATCCCGCTCAGGCCCCCATCTGCAATAGAAGGATAATAATAGTGACTTGCCTGACAGCAGTGGTTCCCAAATTGGGAGGCACAGCTCCCATGGGAGTCGTGGAAACCAGCCAGGGGAGTGTCACGGAATCCTCTCAGAAATAGTGCAATGCCAATTGGCAGGCATCAACATAATTTAATGGGGAGCCACGGCCAATGGTAAAGGAAGTCGTTGGTCAAAAAAGTTTGGGAAACACTGCCTTACAGGGTTGTGGTAAGGGTTAGAATGGGGGTGGCCAACTTTCCACCATGAGGGCCTCTGCGTTCTTAAGAGTTGTGTAGAAGACAGAATCTTGGCAGCTGCAATTGCTGATGGTGCTGCTAAAGCAGCTGCACCTGCTGAAATGCCCTCACCTATACAACCATTAAAGGGACAGGAGCATTCATGTTGAAAGGTTTGCCGCCCCTAGGTTAGAACAAGGTAAGATGTGTGAAGCACTCTGACCCCTTGAAAGTGCTATACAAATGTTAAATTTATTATTAAAGGGGGAGCATGCAAGCACACCACTCAGTCATGATTCAACTATGGTTTGTTGGATTGCTTGAACGAGCCATTACGTCCATGGGATCATGCTGGAGAAACAGCTAAGAGTTCTATGAGCTGGGGTGTGTATGTGGGTTGGAGGGATGTGTACTTTGGAGTGTCTTACCGCCCAGGAATAACAGGTGCAGTCGCCATGTTCCCGGACCACTTCCCCCTCGTAGGGCCCAAAGATGCAGCCACGAGGCAGGGCTGGGAGAGCGCTCCAGACTCCAAAACCTCCTTGGGGACGCTCCTTGACCACAAGTCCCTCAGGCAGGGATAGCAGCGCCCGCGATGGAGCCCTTTCTGGGACCGGGGAGTCAGACACAAAGGAGGGGGGTCCATGCTGTGGGCAGGAATCCCGAAAGTAAAGGCGGCAGTCCTCACAAACTGTGGGGAAAGAGAGATGCTTACAACATGGCTCCTTGTGGTCGGGATAGGACAAAGCAGCACCTCTCAACCCATCTTTCATTGGAAGAACATCCTCCATATAGCATTCAAAAAGGAGAAGTTTTGACTAAACAAGTCAGGAGGGATGGGATGAGGGAGGATAAATGTGAGGGTAATCGGATGCACGATGGATCAAGGGGAGGTTAAAGACGACCGGGTGACTGTGATCGCATACTTCACTACTAGTCAACCTTTTGTGCAAAAATGGCACAAGTCAAATGAGAAAACTGAGAAAGTGCCACATAAATGCTCATTACATTACACACATAGCCTCGCCTGCCCCCCGTCTAAACATAGCCTGCTTAGGGGAGGTTTTCCCTAAACTATTCAGCCAGCAGCGCTGAACCAGACAGGAAAGCATGTGACCAAGCTTGACTCAAGGGGCCCATAAACACGAAGAGTGCATTGTTTCCTATGCTGGTGAAATCTCCGGAGAAGGGCAGGCTATTTCCTAGGCCTCACACTGCCTTTGGAAAGCCTCAGAAGGCAACAAGATGTCTCACCACTTTAAGTCCTTCCAACGATGGTGTGAAGCCCAGGAGATCCCCGGGAGAAAGCTTGTAGAATGCCCAACCTATAGCTAGCCCTAAAAAATGCAGACAACGGGAGACACTTTGCTGCAGTCCAGTGCAATGGGCGCCCACCTTCTCTACACAACTTCAGAGCCAAGCAGTGCTCCCTCTAAGGTGCGTGGCCAAGCAATCGCACACCTCCGTGCCAAGCTCTGCACAGTGTGGAGCTTGGCAAACCGAAGTTCGGCAATCATAGGATGATGTCATCGCCCCAGTCTGGTGCCAGAGTCACAATGAATTGTGATGTAGTACAGCTACCGAAGGGGGCCGTGCACTAGCGCGGACCCCTTAGAGGGAACGCTGGAGCCAAGTCCTCCTTAGCCCTCAGCTTCCATGTCTCAGCATGACCTCACACTTAAGACTCTATCCCTTCCCCGCAGGGGAGAAGCAGGGTTGGTGGCAGGCACAAAATGCAGCCGGCTATCAAGACCAATCAATATTGTAAACCTCTGCCTAACTTGGGATGGGGCTTTAGCTCCATGCAAGAGCACCTGCTGTGCATGAAGGTTCAATCCCAGGTTCAATCGTGGTGTTCTCCAAATAAGGCTGGGAAAGACACAAAGGAGGAGGAAAAACAGAAGAAGAAAACTCTCCATTCCCGATGTGCAGCAGCCTTGATCCTCTTTTTTTCCTGTGGCCACAGATTTGGGAAAGTTCTCAGTCTGAAATCCTGATTAGCTGGTGCCATTCAGTGAAGATAACACTGACCTAGATGGCCCGATGGTCTCTAACTCACTAAAAGGGAACCTCATAAGTTCATATGACTACATCCCATAACCAAGCACATAGGTCTTTTCAAGGAGTGACACAGTGTACCTGTGTCACTTCCCACCTACAGAAGTAGTATGCCATAATGGCCCATGGGTAGACTGGTTGCCAACAGGAATTGGATCTCCTGTATCACAGACTGTGGATGATGCAAAGGCAGGTTGGTAAATGGCTGCTCGCCTGTGGTGAGTAAGGCTCACTTCCAGGTAACCAGCCAGGGAAGCGTTACAAAAACTTAAGATTCTTTTTTCTTCCTGTTCGGTCACAAATTATTAATACAGGCATTTATGGATACATTGGCTAGTAACTTTGATGGGTTGATTTGCCCAGTAGTGTAAAGGCCAGAGCAAGACGACCTTCTGCAACTCCCCCGATTATAAAAAGGGGGTCACAGAAATTTGAGATGGGGCGGAAATGAAGCATTACTTTTACTCACAGAGCAGCTCATCCTCCAAGTGGGCACAGGCATCCTCGGCTACTTGCATGGTGCGGTGGGGTTAGGAAACCTGCAAAGTATGACGGGGGAAAGCAATCAAAACTCATTTTTAGAGACGCTAATAACCTCTGCATATCCCTCCCCATAATGGATCTCAGGATGTGCCTCTCTGAACAAATTTCTGGTGGATTCCATTCCCTCCTATAATGCGATGCTCCAAAGCTGACACAGCTGAGAGGACCTTCCTTGCCCCCCCCCCAGCTCCTCTTTCTCACAATAAAAGCAACTCCCCCAGAACGATACTGAGCCTCAAACCTAACCTCTCCCCAAACCAGTAAGAAACTTCACCCCCCAAAACCAGTTCTTCTTACAGCAACCCCTCCTCGAGGAACCCCATCTCCCTGTACAGGCCTCTTTCACACAGCCCCTCCCTCTAGTCTCATGGCAACGCAGATACTGATTAGTTGAACATGGATTGAGGATGACCCCAATAGCAAACTCTGACCCCACTCCCATTATCCTATAGAAGCCCAGCCCCACACCTGACACTCACACTGTCAGCGTCACCCCTTCCAACCAAATATCAACCCTAACTAGCAACTGCCTGTTATCAGATGAGCTCCCTATATCTACTGCTATGCTACCCCTGTTCCCACCCTAGATCCACACCCCATCAAACCAGGCCCAATTCCTCTGACAGCCCTCCCCCCGGGGCACATTCCCTGATCTCCCCCCCCCTCCATCAGTCCTGGGTCCTCAACACACCAGTTCCTCCCACTCATTTAATGCTGATCCCCACTCACGCTCCTAGTCCCTTCCCTGCAAATCTTACAACAGCCACCTGCAACGCCAGACTCTCTCTCGAACCAGTGCTGATCCCCCCTTTACCAGAGCAGCTGCTTCCTTTCTACACCCCCATTTCCAACCTACCCCTCCCCCCTATAGGAAGGATCCTTGATAAATCGGGACGTATCGCCCCGCCTTGCCTGGGCGGAGCTGGATCGATGCCGCTGCGGCAACTTCTCTAAAGTGGCGACCTCGTGGGAGGGATCGCAATGGACAGGCGGGGGTGGGAATAGAATTATGCATTCGCCAATGGCGGGGAGACGACTCACGAGCCACTCTCCTTCACCCTCCCTCCTTTCTGGGCATTCTCTCCCGCACAGCCGCTTCCACCTGCCAGGCTCTACACCGGTCTCAGCTGCGTCGATGGCCCATACCGGTTAGCGAGGATGAGGTTACTCTGTCTGTGACAGCTTGACGTCGCCAATCATTGCCCGCCTGGAGCCCAGCTAGGCCAATGAGAGTCTTGCTGGAGTCTAATCATAAACCAATAAGGTGGCCTATCGATGCAAAGACCAGCCTGGCAAGGCGGGTTTTAGAGTGGCAGCCAATGGGCTCACGGAGTTGGCGGGAATCGAAGATATTAAAAAGGGCTTCGGGGGTTGGAGAGGAATATGATAAAGAGTAGGCGGCGGCTGTAGAATGTCGACAGCCAATAGGATAGAGAGAACGCTTGGCCAATGGGACTGCTTAAGATGCAGGTGGAGTGGGTGGGGAATATGAGACAAGATTCTTAGGTTGGGGGCAGAGTTTTGGGCTTAGGTAGTAATAACTGGGAGGGAGTTAATACCTGGTTCATTCTAATAATATGAATATTTGTTAATAAATTGCTGGCTTTGGATGGAGTTCCGTGTGTTCAAGCGTTTACAGATATTATTAATAGAAAGATACGTTTTTATTTCTCCCCCCCCCCATATTTTGTCTGTTTATATTAGGATTGACTTACAGTATTTATATTATTGGCCACCTTCACGTTCCTTTTGAGTGAAATGGAAAAGTGGAATGTTGCAGTCTTGTCACAAGTGCCAAACCACCATCCCCCTCCACTTTGTGGCACCACTTTTAAAGATCAACAGATTTATTGCTGCATAAACTCTTGTGGGATAGAAACACTTTTTTGTCAGACGCATGAAGTAGTGAGCATATAATTTCAGGCATCTAATGAAGTAGGCTGTGGCCCATGAAAATGTATGCCATGCTATAAAATGTTAGTCCTTCAAGTGTGCTACAACAAAATGTTTTTTGATGGGGGAGGTTAGAGGCTTTTCAGAGATTACCGTAGGTACTAAGAAAAGCGACTGAGAGTTAACATTTGTTTCTCTGTTCTTTCCAGAAGATCCAAGCAGAATCTGTGAACCTCTTGCAGGTTGAACATCATCATCAGTGGTTGGACTGGGATTTTTGGGTGTTCACTGGTTCAGACTCTCCCCAAGAATTTAAGAACTGGTGAGATATTGCCGTATAATGTTCCTAGTAGTGTGGCTCGTTGCAATTGTTCAGCAACTAATTTTGTCAATGCCTATATTGGCCAGATATTTCTTAAGGGCCTTGGGGATTGCGCCTAGTGCACCAATGACAATAGGGGTGGTTGATGATGACGATGATGATGATGAATACTTATATACCGCTTTTCAACAAGAGTAGGTCACAAAGTGGTTTACATAGTAAAATAAATCAATAAATGGTTCCCTGTCCCCAATGGGCTCGCAATCTTTATATATATATATATATATATATATATATATATATAATATTCACCCCAGCATGGCATCTTTTCCAGTGGCTGTTGCTGGTGTCTCTTCTTATATATATTAGAAGAGACACCAGCAACAGCCACTGGAAAAGATGCCATGCTGGGGTGAAGAGGGACTATTGCTCTCACCCTGCTAAATATAAAAGGACACCACTTTAAAAGGTGCCTCTTTGCCAGTTAGCATGTCAAATGTACACGATAATGGTTTGAACATCAAGAAAGGTTGCCTGTGACACATCTGAAAAACTGTACTGTCCGTAGCTCTATCACACTTATGTAATTCACAAGTCTAGCGTTCCATGAATCAGAATGTGTATTTTGTAAGCAAGCGTCTGTTTCAGTGATCTTGAAAAAGGGACTGATAAAGGAGATTACCGTATGTACTGGTGTGTATATATGCATATATAGGTTGAGATGCATTGGAGAATAGTGAGATTACTAACAGCGCAATCCTATCCAATTTACACCACTGGTGTAACTAGCGGTGCAACGAGAACGGGAGGCCCCAGAATGGAAAGGGGATTCAAATCCCCTCCAAAGGGGGATTCAAAAGGGATTTAAATCTCCCCTCCCCTCCAAAGCCCCCTGCCCTGCCCTCCCCCGCTGGTTACACTGGTGGTGTAAATTGGATAGGATTGCACTGTAAGAGAATTTTCCTGATGAATCCCTGCTCAAGGTGGTTTCCAACAGCCCATGTTAAAAGTTCCATTTAAAATTGTTTAAGATCAGTGGCCAATACAGGCTAGGAGCAATTTATCTACGGGTGAAGATATTTCAGGTGGGGGGGGGGTCAGCTGAGAGAAGTGTGGCTTTCTTAAGGCTAGCCACACAATCTGGGGCTGAGAAGAGTTTTGGATGGTGGAGTTCATAGCTCATGCTCTTTACCACTACACCAGCTCCTACAGCTCTTCTCAAGCAGCTAATGAAGGCTGCTCTTGCATGCAGGGGTGAGTCCACAATAAGTCACATGACACCTGAACCTTGACATGTTTCTTTAGAATCAGGTCCTGCTATGCTCAGGTGGTGCTTATTCAGGGTGAGTGTGCAAAGGATTGAAGAGGTATCATGATGTTTCCCCATCTGTTTTGTCCGGGCTGACCGCTGAACCATCCATGTGTGAGCTAGCAATGAGTGTGATTCTTTTCCTGTTTTTTTCCCCCTCATCATATTTTAATGGGAAGCTCTTGTGCTGTGATCCGCGATAAATCATTTGAAAGAAGTACTTGTTTGCACCTTTCAGAGTATTTGGGACATTTATTGGAGCGGAAAATGTCTTGTCAGCCTTTATCGCGCCTGGTTTTCTGTGCTGTCCTTCCATATCAGTATACTTACTATGGAATAGGGTGTGGGTGGGTGGGTGGGTGGGTGAGGGGCTTTTATTCCATGGGCTCAAGACGGTTGAAGATGTATACTGTGCAATCCAGTCGCACAGATTACAGTTTTTAAATACAACTGATCCTTTCATTACATTGATTTACAGTGAGCTGTTATTACGTTGATTATGGTGGTGGTGATGCCGAATAACTGCTTGTGTTGCCTATGTGGACAACAGGGAAGAGGTATTTGTCCCATTTGTAACCCCCCCATAGTAATCAAAGTGATTATCTACCCTCCTTTTTTTCCTAACCACAATCTTTATAATAAATGGTCACCCATTTTTCTTGAATGGTCTCTTTCCCAGCCCCCATGCTCTGTAATCATACATTAAGCAAATTACAGTACAAATGTGATGTGGAATGCTCAGTGACTATAAGGGAGGGGGAAGGGAGAAAAACCATTTATTATGCTGATCACAGTAGAAGGGGCATAACCATTCATTTACATTTATTACAGCAAAAGGGGTGTGAATGTTTTATTACCAGGTCTTCTAGAAATCTGTGCAGCTGGGGGAATGTGCTCAGTCCTAACAACTTCCAGGCATCAGGGTTACAGTTTTTTTAAAGCCTGAAAGAGGTGTGACCTATGAAGACTCAAAAGCTGGAAGACATCTGGGTAGGGCATTTCATTTTTAGGGTGTTGGCCGTGAAAGAGGAGGTGATGGGTAGACCTTTATATATTACCTGCCTTTGGGCACAAATGCCAAGCTAGCCTTTCTCCTCTACTGTCCCATACCTAACTAAATGTTCAGCAGAATCCTAGATTATGCAGTTGGAATAATGGGGGGGGGGGGAATACCTGCAGAGCTAGACAATCTAAAATGAATTATTTATTCTTATAGCAGAATTTCAGCTAACTCATTGCAAAACTTTAGAGGGTGTGTGCAGAAATCAAGAAATCCTTGCGTATTTTCAGTGCTCTTTAACAGCCCAATCCTACGCATATGTATTCAGAAGTAAGTTCCATGGAGTTAAATGGGAACTACTCCCAGCTAAGCGTGTGTAGGATTGCACCTTAAGAGAGGATTGGAATATTGGAGGCAAGGCCGGCCCATCCGTGAGGCTAACTGAAGCACTTGTCTCAGGGAGCAGATTGGTGGGGAGTGTTCGCCTTCCATCAGCCAACTTGCCTCTGTTTCCCTTCCCCCTCCTTCCTGGAGTGGAAAAGAAAGAGGGTGATGGAGTGGAAGAAGAAGCATGGAGGAAAGGAGAGGATAGGAGAGTGGTGAGTTAGAGCACCTCTGACACTCTAGCCTACCACTCTCTTTTCCTTTCCTCCACACTTCCTCCTCTGCTCCATCCCTTCTTCCAGTTCAGGAAGTGAGAGGAGCACAGGCTGGCACATTACCAGATAAAGGGCTGGAAACACTTGGCACACTGCTTCAGGAGGTCTTGAGCCAGCTGTAGCAGGAGGAACTATCAAGTGTCCTTGTATTCCAGCCATCTGCCGCCTACCTGGGTCCCCAGCCCCTGTAAATTTCCTTCCTCTCCCCTGATTTAGGTTCTTCAGAGGATTAGAAGACCCTGGAGTTCATGTTTGGCACCAGGGCACAGCCCCAGAAAGAGGTTGGTAACAATTTGACTTGTATGTTCCAACGTAACAAACCTTTACTTACTGTACCTAGCAAGCAGTTTGGACAGAAAAGTGATGTGGGGCTATTGGCTGCTATCCAATGTCTACAGCAGAAATAAGAAAGAGTCTTGTGGTACTTTAAAGACTAACCAATTTATTGTAGCATACGCTTTTGGGGACTGCTGTCAATTTAATCAGATACTTGAAGTTGTATCCTCAGATGGCAGGTGTGTGTTCGTGCGTATACCCCCACACCCACAGATTTGTAAGCGGTGGGATCAAATCGTCATAACCCCCTTGTTCTGGCATTTCCTCCACTTCTCTCTCTCTCTCTCTCTCTCTCTCTCTCCATACTTGCCATCTGAGGATACAACTTCATGCATCCAATGAAGTATGCTGAAATAGTAGTCTATGAAAGCTTATGGTGGAATAGATTAGTTAGTCTTTAAGGCAAGACTCTTGTGCTCGTGGCAACAGACTTTCATGTCAGAGGTGGATAAGTGATTGGCTGTTGAATTGAAATAAGAGAGATTTTCAACTATGTGATTGGGTAATTATGCAAATAGGCACCAATTTGTGTGATTCCCAGACTAATTATCTATGTGAAATATTCATGCTTTAAAAAGAAGCGATAGTGGGTAAAGAATGTTGGCTTTGGGATCATCTGTTCATTTTTCCAATAATAAGGTAGGAGTATTGGCTGTTGTGTAATCAACTGGTGCTGGGCTATGCTTGCTGTTTTGTACGACATGCAGCACAGTCCTAAGCATGTCTACTCAGAAGAAGCCCCATTGAACTCAGAGGGGCCCTTACCACCACCCCCTTCTGCAGTTTGTAACAGTCTTTGAGGTGGATGAAGGAGATTTTATGCAGATGTAATTAGTTTAGTCTTACTAGGTGCAAGACAGGGAAATCTATCTTGCACCTAGCAGAGATGCAATTTAATTAAGGCTGCAATCTTATGCACACTGCCCTGGGAGTAAACCCTATGACTGCAGCAGGACTTACTTCTGGCTAGAAAGCCTTAGGATTTTGCATCTGCATCTGACCTCCTGCAGTCTACCTCAAGACTGCAACAGACTGCAGACCTTGGGCCTTTTCCATCATGTCCTACTTTATCTCCCCCGCCCTGCCCCACACATGCATATTTTGCTCTGCTTTGAAGATGAATAAGGGTTCTTCTGGAGATCTTGAAAATTTGCTCACTACTTTGTGATGTTTTCAGTGGTCCTAAGAAAGGCATTACCACACTGCGATTGCATAGGTGTATGCTGCACCCTTTTTGTGTATTGTAAGCAGATGTGAGCCCCAAAACCTTAAGTTCAGTCTCGGAGACTGAGAACTAGTGGTGGTATCAAGGGTATCGGGTAGCCAAGGGTCCATGCCCATTAGAGGGTCCACCTGGCCCATGGAGGAGATTCATGGAGGAAAAGTCCATCACGAGTTACAAGCCATAAGCAACCTCCTGATTTTAGAAGCAGGTTTTCTCTGTGTGCCAGGTGCAAGGGAGTGGCAACAGGATACAGGTATCTTGTTTTGTGTGTTCCCTGAAAGGCATCTGGTGAACCACTGTGAGATACAGAAAGCTGGACTAGATGGGCCTTTGGCTTGATCCAGCAGGGCTCTTCTTATGAGGAAGAATCTGACTGGGGATTCCAACATTCAGGGATGGAACTTCTTCTTTTAGAATGCTCCCAGGTCTCAGATAAGAGTTTCTTTAATCATTAAACGGAAACTGCATATAGTCTCTTCTTAAGCTTTCTTGGTAACCACCCATTTGAATGTTTCAGTCCTGTAAGATTTCATTCAACAGATCTAGCCATCAGTAACTCCGTCAGGGCCATGGAGACTTCTAGACGTTCTGTGCCAGAACGGATTCAGAATTTCTGGCGCAGTGGGTTAAACCGCTGAACTGTGCCAGAACGGATCCAGAATTTCTGGTGCAGTGGGTTAAACCCCTGAACCATGAGCTGTCGATCGAAAGGTCGGCAGTTCGAATCCGCGACGGGGTGAGCTCTCGTTGCTTGGCCAGCTCCTGCCAACCTAGCAGTTCCAAAGCATGTTAATGCAAGTAGATAAATAGGTACCGCTTCGGGAAGGTAAACAGCGCTCCGTGTTCCAGCTGCATGCTACGCGCTGCGGCAAGGAGAGTCATGCCGGCCACATGACCACGGAGGCGTCTTTGGACAACGCTGGCTCTTCGGCTTTGAAATGGGGATGAGCACCACACCCTAGAGTCGGACACGACTGGACTTAATTGTCAGGGGTCACCTTTACCTTTACCGAATTTGGATAGTTTCCTTCTCAGGAGACAGGATTGGGCTCTGTGACCTTTTCATCTGAGTATTCATGTATATGTTTGCAGCTTTAGGAGGCGTGATTCAGAAGGCAGAGACCTCACTGGTGAAATGCAAACATGAATGCAAGCCTTGCTGTCCAATCTGAAATACCCAAAGCCACAACCTTCTAGCTGTAATAATGGGACAATTCTGACATCTAGTGGACAGTGGTGATAAACATTGTGCTATACTGTACTGTTTAATGGTTGAAAAGGATGTGGATCTAGAAGTAATGGGTTTGAGAGGACACTAGATTCTAGACTCTATAGAGTCTACAATCTTCAATCTTTTCAGACTTGGAAGGACTTGCCTTTAACCTCAAATGGCAATATGGGACCCACTCTTAATTTTTTTTCTACTATATATGGCTCCTTCTATATATCTTCCCTACAAGGAACAGCCAACGCATTTGGAGCCAGGATGGTGTAGTCAGTGTGGTTTGGGAGTTGGATGTAGACCTGAAAGGTCCAAGTTCAAATCCCTGCTTAGCCATGAAGCTTCCTGGGTAGCCTTGGGCCAGTCGCTGTCCCTCAACCTAACCCAGCTCGCAGGGTTGTTGTGAGGACAAAAGGAGGGAAGGAACTATGTTTTAACAAATGACTTTTAACATATGTAAATTTAGGTGACCCACTGGGGTTGTTTATTTTAAATTGTTTTAATTAATTATTTTAATGTGTATATATGTATTTTAATATTGTGTTGTAAGCCGCCTTGAGTGCCCTCGGGAGAAAGGCGGGGTATAAATTCTTTAAATGAATAAATGAAAAAATGAATAAATGAAATTAATAAATGTACATACGCAACCCTGAGCTCCTTGGAGAAAGGGCGGTATAAAAATGTGAAAAATGGGGCTCTTTCATTTAGAAACAAAATGAGTATAGGGAGGACATGACAGAGAATTTTGCATGATGTGAAGAAAATGGAATGAGAGTTTTTAATCTCCCTTGCAGAATAAGAGAACTGGGAGTTGCCCAATGAAATTGGGTAGTAGATTCAGGACAGAATCTTCACCCAAGGCATTTATTTCTTACATTTATATCCCACCCTTCCTCCCTAGGAGCTTAAGGTGGCATAGCACATAATCTTGCTCTGTTACTGACATCTCTGTATATGCCCCCTGCAATCCCTGTTGTCTCTGGTGGTTGATGATGGAAGCAACCTCATTAATTACACTTGGGAAAGTTCATGGTGTCTTGGCATGAGAAGGTTCTCCATGACATGGGTGGTAGGTAGCTGTTGCTGTCTTGATCCGGAAGGATAAAGAATGCAAGGTGCCAACCTTTTTCTGTTCTCTACCTGCATGTATATACCTGCCAACCTAGGATAATGGCTCGATGCATCTGATGAAGTGGACTGTAGTCCACAAACACTTCTGCGACAATCAGTGTTTTAGTTTTACAGATGGCACAAGACTCTGTTGGTTTTGTTGCAATAGGCTAACCTGCCAACTTCCTTGGGAAAGGTTACCTGAAATTCACGTGCTGTGATCTGGAAAACCTAATTTTTGGGGTCCAACCAGATGTGATGTTAAATACCGTATTTTTCGCTCCATAAGACGCAGCGGACCATAGGACGCATGTGTTTTATGGAGCTAAAAATAGGGTAAAAATATTTTTAACTTTTAAATTTTTTAATTTAATATTTTTTAATTTTTTAAATATTTTATAAAAACAGCTTGTCCTTCCCTCTCTTCTATTTTACCTTCTACTGTTATTCAGCTGAAATACGTTGCATATAATGTGCAAAGGGTGGGGAGGGCAGGAAGGTGCAGAATAAATATTACTTTAGACTTTAGACGTTCCACTTACCCAAATACTTTCTCTTCACATTGTCAGTCCTTGACTACAAGTAGCTTTCACAACTTTCACAACTGAGCTGTCTGTTATTCGGTTGCCTACTCAGACATACCCGTTTTGCATAAGACAGTGGTAAACAGACCTTCCGATCTTCAGATTGGAGATAAAGGCTATTTTCGGCCATTTTCCGAAAACCGGAAATGGCCGAAAATAGCCTTTATCTCCGATCTGGAGACCTGCAGAGGCCTGCGCAACCCTCTGCAGGCCTCTCCGATCTTCAGATTGGAGATAAAGGCTATTTTCGGCCATTTTCCGAAAACCGGAAATGGCCGAAAATAGCCTTTATCTCCGATCTGAAGATCGGAGAGGCCTGCAGAGGGTCGCGCAGGCCTCCCCAAAGACCCCGCAAGCCCAGGTAAGTAAAAAAAATGCCCCCCATAACATTCGCTCCATAAGACGCACGCTTATTTCCCCCCCTATTTTTTGGAGGAAAAAAGTGCGTCTTATGGAGCGAAAAATACGGTACATCATTTGTGCTTTGTTTTCCTCTCCTTAATTAAAATAGCAACTGGGGGGTGATCAGGATGCAGGCCACTGCATGTGGGACAGGAGCGTTTAACCCGCTCCTGTCATACTGAAGTCATGCTGAAAATACCCCCCCCCACACACACACACACACTGAAGAGGTTCTAAGATCCAAGAGGGAAGCTCCCATTGGTACCAGTGGAAACTCAAATGATGCATTTTGCATCATGTCTGGTTTGACCTTGAAATGATGCATTTTGCATCATGTCTGGTTTGACCTTGAAGGTATATGAGAGCTGGCTGCAAAATCTCAGTTCCACGATGAGCCAAAGCTAGACTGCACAGAACTCAGCAGGGAGATCATGGGGATCTGGAAGCTGAAGGAGTCTAGCTAAGCCTGTTGCCCCAGGCCAAAGCATATGTAATGGGACCAAATGTGGTGGGGCCATCATTCAAATCAGCCTTTTTCACATATAGAATGTGTGTGGGTATACAACAATAAAAGAGGAGTTCCTGGGAGAAGATCACTTAATCCTCTCCCCTCTACTGTGCCTTTGCTTAGGGCCAGGGGTTCTCAACCCCTTCCTGGCCAAGTACCACTTCCAGCGCCAGTCTCCTGCTGACTACCACTGGAAGTGACTGGCGATGACATCATCACCAGTTACTTCCGGGTGTTCGGAGACCAGAAAACTCGGGTAGTAGGAGGCTCTGGGCGGGTGGGAGAGCTCTTCTCAGCATTCCCGAGAGACTTGGCCAAAGGCAGGAGCCTCTCGGGAGCGAAAATGTGGTGCTGAAAGTGCTGCCTTGGAACGGGGTTCCAGCGGTCCGGCAGTCCGAGTACCACCACCAATCGGACGATTTCTCACTGATTTCACCATTTCTCACTGGTTGAGAACCCCTGTCTTAGGCCATTGCTCCAATCTACATTTCTCCATTCCCAGCTTACTTCTGGTGTCAGAGATGGGAATGGAGATGTGGCTTCTAGCCTGGCCACACCACACCCCATTTTATATGAATGGGATGGACCCATGGAAGAGAAATATCTGCCTGCGATGTCCAATTTAGATCAAAGGTTGCATGCACTGTGTCAGCCCAGTTGTGGGTCTGTGACCTGTTCACACTGCTTGGAAGGCTTTTTGGGCTGCAGTCTATAGATTTATTGTTCGTTGTGTGTTTATTGGTCGGTGTTTTGTTGCTGATTCTTTTATTGTTGATTCTTTAATAGAAATTAGGCTGTGTGTTGTTTTGTAAGTCACCTGGGGGGCGCTTTGAGCTGAATGTCAGGGTGGATGTTTTAAATAAATGAACCAACCAACAAATATCCTAATAAGAGATTAAAACAAAACAAAACAATGCACCGCTTAACAGCGATACAATGGAAGATTACAAGAAAATAGAATTATAGATCAGAAACCCTAGAAATAGAATGGGTGACTTATAAAAAAGGAAGGTGCAATAGTTGTACATAAGTTGCTGCATTTCATCAACCGGGTTTTAGTATGAAGTGGAGCAAGTCTGCCATTGCCAAGGTCAGTCTGCACTTCACCGGTGAATTTTCAGTGTGGAATGCAGAGCAGTCTTGACATTCAGCAGTCAAGTGCACCGGAAATACATTCTCAGTCTGAGCTGAAAACTCTTTCAGAATTGGCTGGCCAAGAGAGGCATCTCATGGTATGGCTGAACAAGGGGGCAAAGTCTCTGGGGATTTATGAGCAGTGGAGAACTCATACGTGTAAATAAAGCAAATATTGCAGACACCGCGTAAGCGCCTACCACGCTCTCCTCCAAAGGAAGCCAGTCTGTCTGTCTGTCGGCTGCTTACTAGTTTGTATCCTGCTTGCTTCTAGCCTGGCCTAACTGTCGTCCATGGACTGAGCTCCTGACACATATTGCTCGCGTGTTTCCTGCATACCTCCATCACTAAAAGGTATCGTTAAAATGCATTTTATTTTCAAGAGTGGAGCCACCCTTGAAAAGTGCCCAGAATAATGGTGCTGCAACTGCTGTCTGAACCACATCACTCTGATATTGTTCAATATCTATGAATCGCCTGTTTGTTTCCAGGCTCAGATTAAACGCTACTCTCCCACTCACCCCTTGGGACTCCTCAGGGCTGCTCTATCCTGGGTCCTCTTTTACATGTACTCTGCTTGAAGTTAGAGGTTGTGCTTTGATGCCCCCCCCCCCCGATCACTGAAATGCCATGAGGTGGTGGATATGAGTTGGAGCCTTGTCACATCTGGTGCTAATGTTGCAGGATGACCTCCCTAGAGCCCTCTTCACTCATCATCACTAGACATGTTCAGGTGTGCTTTTCCTAGGAGGCCTTTGGTTGTGGGGAGTGAGAGGGTGAACCTGATTGCCCATTGGGATTCTTCACAACTGCTGTGATATTATTATTATTATTATTATTATTATTATTATTATTATTATTATTATTATTATACCAGTATTTATATACAGCTTTTTCTTGGTCATCAGATTTCTCCTCCGACTTTAATTCAAGGCGGTTCACATAGGCATGCTTTTCTAAACCCCCGAAAGGGTTTTTACAATACAATGTTCTAGTCTTGTATAGAACAACTTCATTCCAGATGGTATCATTCGCAATCTGGACTCTCTGGCATTCCACTCCCACGCTCGGCTGACGACAACTCAGCTGACAGATTTCTCTCTGTTACAGAGGGCTCTGCAGATCGTTAGCAGCGTGTTGCCAGCTCTCGGATACTTCCGGGTGTCTCGAACCAACGCCCTTGGATCTTCAGGCATATAAGGCAGCAGGCTCTACCACTGAGCCAGACCTCCTGCTATACCTTTTAGTGATGGAGGTATGCAGGCTGCTTTCTAGTTTGTACTACAGCCACGAAGTGAATTAAACTAGAATGTTGCTTTGTATCTTAAGAAATGCAGAATAATTTCCCCTGTAGAATTTTTTTTTTAAAAAAATCAGTTTAAAACACAGAGGGCTTGACACACTCCTTACAAACTTGTGGAAATAATTCCTTGCACTTTTTTGTTTCTCTTAGCCTATGATCCCATGCACACTTACCTGGCAGTAAGCCCCATTCAACTTAGTGGGACTTACTTTTGAGTAGACATGCATAGGATTGAGCTACTACTCGATTCTTCTACAATAGAAGAAAATCTCAACCCAGAAGTATCTTCTTTAGTCCCAGTATTTCACTGCATTTTAAACACTGAAGGGATGAAAGCTGTGAAAGATGGGAGAAAGGAGTCTTTCCTTTTGACAGAATGATGTGACAATCTAGGATGATACAGTTATGGAGATGGATGGATGAACAAGAACAGTTCTTGTGCTTTTTCATATTTTCAAATTAAATACTATTTGAGCAGACCTGTGTTGACTGGCTGAGATCTTTGATGGCATTTGAATAATTAGTTAGGAAGTTTCAAGCAAGGGGGAATTGGATGAATGACTAGATGGATATAGATATATAATTATGCCTCTGGTGCAGCATTGAAGGTATGAAAAATTATCTTATTGATAAACGAGAAAGAGGAGTAGGAAATCGTATTCTAAGTTATTGTTGGAAATGGATTTGGAATAATTCCAAATATTTCATCCATCTGAATTTACTGGAAATGGTTTAAAAAGATCAATACCAATGGTACAAGACACCTTAGAATGAAGGCAGAGATAACATTTTAAGAGTAGTGGAGGTGGTTCGATAGTACCACCTCTGTCCTCAGAACACATTAACATTTTTTTTTCTGTCCTGGGATGAACTCTGGAAAGAAAACAAAACAGTTTTGCAGGTCTTTGCCATGGTTCAGATGGAATGGGGGCAGGGGAAATCTGATTCTGGTAGGTGCCTATTGGCTAGTGTTTGTACTATCACTAACACATCTCTTCTACATCCATTCCTATAGCAGTACTGCAACCATTTATGTTTGGCTGATTTTGGAGTTCAGGTATAAGATGTGCGCACACATACACTCACACTTTTAAAAAGTTGGACAACCTGCCTGATTCATAAAGGCGTCCTGATCAAACGTCCTGGGAAGAAGAAGATAATGCTGGTGCTATTAAATGTCTTCTAAACAAGGCTATGTGCAAATGTAAAATTAAAAATGACAAGACCCTGCCCACAGATTTGCAATCTAAACGGACACATGATGAAAATAAAGGAAGAGGCGGTAAAAAGGAAAAGAAAATGAAGGGACCTTAACTTTAATCCCAGTGAGCCCGAGGGCGAAACGACACATTAAATGCAATGTATGGTTTTGCTTTGCTGTGTTTGATCGGTGGTTGATTGCAGATCTTCCATGTCATGTTGTCTATTTGTAAATAAAGGTGTTTGTGTCTGATCTCGATTGGAATCGTGGCATGAGGGGACAGAGGCCTTAACTCTTTACCCTTGCTGAAGTTTTCTGAATCTAGATTGGTCCTCCTGTGAATGCTGTTTGTCCCAGAAGAAATGCTCCCATGGGGGGCACCAACATGAGTTTCCCCCCTGGAGCAAATGGCAACTCTGGTCCAGATTAGGACCATGGTAGGGGCAAAAAAGTGAAAGCTCTCCCTCTGCAGAACCTGTTCCAGATTCCCCCCCCCCTCCATAGCTCCTATTCACAAAAAAGCCCCTGTAGTATGTCCTGGGCCAAATGATGCATTTTACTATTTAGATAAGGGGTTCTCAACCTCTTCCCAGTCAAGTACCACCTCTGGCACCACTCTCCTGCTGAGTACCACCGGAAGAGACTGACAATGACAGATCATCACCAGTTACTTCTGGGTTTTTGGGTCTTGGAGGCCAGAAAACACAGATAGGAGGCTCTGGGCAGGTGGGAGGTCCCCTCTCAGCGTTCCTGAGAGGCTTGGCCAAAGGCAGGAGTCTCTTGGGAGCAAAAATGCGGCGCTCACAGCACCGCATTGGGGGCAGTGTTCCAGCAGTCCAGTGGTCTGAGTACCACCAGCAGTGGCTGAAGTACCACTGGTGGTACGAGTACCATTGGTTGAGAAACCCTGGATTAGAAGATTTCTATACCGCCTTTCCCCAGGCTACAAGCCTGGCGCTCAGGCTTGTGATGTCATGCTCCATTTTAATGTAATGTGTCATTTGGAGACACGTCGGCTGCTGTTGTCACTCAGCCCCTCAACCCTTTTTAGCCATGCAGCTAGATGCAGCTGGGCTAGGAAGAACTAAGAGAAGATGATGATGGTCAGATGGCCCATCTCCTCTGTAGGTGCCTGTTATCCGGTCTACCACTTCACAGCACTGAACAGGGTGTGAGGAAAGTCAGGGCCAAACTAGGCATGACTCAAGAATCTGTGATTACAATCTCCTGTTTTTTTCTTAAAGCAGCCATGGAGGTGGGGGTGGTTTCTGGGGTCAGCCAGGTTCCTGCCCACCTGTCTGGGCCAACCCCTGGACCCTCAGCAACCTATTGCCAGCACCGCTTGAAGGGGGAGGGGATCAGATCAGGCCTATGGCACTAGGGTAAGGTAAAAGTTCCCCTTGCTTGAAAGCCAGTTGTTACCGACTCTAGGGGTGGTGCTCATCTCCGTTTCAAAGCCGAAGAGCCAGCGCTGTCTGAAGACACTTTCGTGATGATGTGGCCGGCATAACTCAACGCCGAGGCGCATGTAACACTGTTACCTTCCCGCCAAGGCAGTACCTATTAATCTACTTGCAATTTCTTGCTTTTGAACTGCTAGGTTGGCAGGAGCTGGGGCCGAAGACGGGAGCTCACACCGTCACGCGACACTCGTGCCTCGAACTGCTGTCCTGCCTACCTTCCAGTCTGCAGTTCAGCGTCTTAACCACTAAACCACTGCGGCTCCCATGGCACTAGGATGGGAATGTTTAAATACTGTTTGTCCAATTAAATGTTCACCCCCCCCCCATTTGTTTGTACAAATGTACAGGCATGCATATGTATATCTGTAGGGTTTTCCCTTATGAGACAGATATTAAATTTGGGGAGGGGGAATTTTAATCAGGCGTGGGAGAAAGAGTTGACCCCTGTCCCTCAGTGTTGTGGTTCTGTTTTGATTTCCTCCTTCCCCACTCGACCCTGGCTGCTTTTAATATTTTTTAAAAGGCAAGAGATTCTAATTGCAGATCTTCCACGTCATGTGAACACCCTAACTGAACACGTGATAGAACAAAGTAAGGACTGAGGGCATAAAAGTGGGCAGTGACCAGGAGAAAATTGCCCGTTGCCTTCTTTAGCAACCCAGCTGCCAGGTGCAATATTTTGGGTACCAGTTACTGCAGGGTGCCTAACCTATTGTATCCCTGAATGAAAATGCCAGTGGCCTTTCTTTGTGTATTACTGGAAGGGCGCATTTAAAGATTATGTGCTCCTATATGCTCCAAATCCAGACTTCCCCAGTTTGAATGTGCCTCGCCCATGAATTCTCACTGAGTGGCCTTTGTTAAGCCACTCCCTCTCAGGCTCAGCTGTAATGTGGAGCAATTGTTGCTGACCTTATAGGCTTGTTGTAAGGACAGCATCGGGATAATGTAAGTGAAGCACTTTCCACACCCAGCAGGAAATGCTATACAAATGCTGAATATCACTACAGTATTTTTTTAAAGAAAAAAATGCTGTGGGATTGTCATTTGCCATTACTTCCACCAGGTGGCAAAGCTGTTTCATTTCCCCTGCTTTATCTTGAGAGAGGTGAGTGACCCAGGTTTTCCATCACCTTTGGTCTAGTGGCTGGCTGCAGAGGACAAATCAAAAGCACAGGAGGAAAGCAGATTGTTTCCGGATCCCAGATCACTCCTTCAGGATACTCGAATGAAAGCAGATTAGTTCTAAGTATTGAACGGGGGGGATCAAGAAAAGTGCACTCCTGCATTCCTTTGCAGCACTCCAAGGAATCTTGGATTGTGCAGTGCTTCTGTTTTTGCTCTAAAAATATCAGCTTCCCAGGCAGTGACAGTGCAGTCCTATACATGTCTCCTTGGAAGTAAATCCCACTGTCTTCCGTGGGGCTTTCTCTCATGTAAGTGTGTATAGGATTGTAGCCTTCGGCTATTTGTACAGCTAGCCTGGCCCTGGCAGATTAGGAATTTGCAACCTCTAACTACAACAAATGAAAGCTAAGCAAAAAGATCACAAGGAGGAAGTGTATTACTTGTGTGTGCATGTGTTAGCCTTGTAGCAATTTGTCACTTAAAAAAATAAAAAGGGTAGTGGTAACAAGTTGCAGTAGCATAGCAGGGCCGGGGGGGGGGATGCAGTGCCCCCGGGTGACAGCTGTGGTCTCCTCGCGAGAAGGAGCCATGGTGGGAGTTTTGTGCTCTGCAGCTCTTTTTTTTTTTTTTTTGCATCCAGAGGGCTGCATTTGCATGCATGGAGCGTTATTGCACTGAAAATGGTGCGGTTTTCTTGTCCCTCTCACCCTTCCATCTTGGAAGGCTTGAAATGAAGAGTCTTCTGGGAGTGCAGGGGGCGGGGTGATGTCGTGAAATCTGGCCCTAACACACACACACACCCAGGCAGGATAGCAACACTACACAAGTTGTACAACAGGAGAACATCCTGCTGTAGGGGTCAACAATTGGAAGAGCCAGGGCCAGATTTTCCCCTTCCTGAGGAACAATGTCTGGCCTCTCCACTTGCCAACTTGCAGGCAAGAGAGTGTGTGTGAAGGGTCATGGGGATTTGCCAGCAGTCTGCTTGGGGAAGAAGGAGGATGGGATAGGCTTACCAGATCTCCAACCAGGACAGAGTGCTAGACCTTTAGGAGAAGGAATGTGGGCAGGTGTAGCTTGTTAAACCTTAGAGCACAATCCTAGACATGGGGCTTGCTTCTGAGTAGACATGCCTAGGATTGTGCTCTAAGGTTTAACAAGCTACACCTGCCCACATTCCTTCTCCTAAAGGTCTAGCACTCTGTCGCGGTTGGAGATCTGGTAAGCCTATCTTTGCACAGGTTTGTGACCCTACCACACTTCCATGAACGCACACGCACACCCTCCTTCACCTCCCCTCTATTCCTTGCTTTTATTCTTTCTTATGAACACAAAGTTCAACTTATTGTAAACCTGGTTCATGGAAGCAGAATGGATTATGAAAACAAGCCAAAATATATGCAGATATAATCAACGGGTATTCTATATTCTGGTTCCCTTTTGCACAGAGGCAGGTCAGCATCAATGAAGTGAAATACACAAAGCTCATGTTTCTTCTTGCCTGGGACATAACCTCTTTGATTCAACCATTAAAAAAAGGGGGTGGGTCATTGTCGTGTTACTAACATTACAGCAAATGCTTTTAAAATAAACTGCTTGTTTATTCCCTCCCCCATTTGGTGCATCCAAGAGTGAGTTCATGGACCTTGCTGAATCTTGCCTCCTTCACTGTTCTTAGTTGACCTGTCTCACTGAAGCACATGCTTTAAATCTCTTCCATTTGAGATCAATGGAACTTGATTGCTTCATTGTAGCTGGATCTGCCTAGTCTCCACATGCAACACCATGAGGTAGGAACAAGTTGGTAAAGCCCTGATTGGGTAGAATGGGCTGTACCACTTCAGACTGCAGGTAGGGGATCTCACTTGAATGTTCCTTCATGTTTGTGCATTTTTAAATGTGACTTTTCGGCGAGGGCTCAAGACATTTTTGTTTCGTCTAGCGTTTGGGTGATGGGTCGTGGTCTGCCTCCTGTGTCTCAAGATGCTCTGCCATGCTTCTTCTCTGCTCCATACTGTCCCCCCCCCCCAGTGGATTTTATTGTTTTTAAATTTGTTATGTATGGTTATGTATTTGTATTATATATTTTAAATTATGTATTTTAATCATGTTGTAAGCTGCCTTGGGCATTTGCCTTTCGGCATAGGAAAAGGAGGGATATAATTTTTTTAAATAAATAAATAAACCCTCTCTGCAAATAGAAATCCAGCACATCAAGAAGATTCTACCCCATCTCTCTCCCTGATTTGCTAGTTTTTTTACATGCAGGAACTTTAAAAAAATGTACAAGAACATCAGAAACTGGCACCCTGCGTACCTGCATTCTGAAGTGGTACAGACCACCCTACCACATCTGGAGTCTACCACCTCCTCCTGTTGGATGTGTAGATCTGGCCATTGCGCACTTGACTTGTGCTCATTGTTTAGGGCTGAATCTTGGGTTTGAGACAGAGCCGTAGTGAACCTTAGATGCTGATGAAGCCCTACTGTGTTGCGCTTTCCAGGCAACTGTGCCGCCCAGGAGGCTGGCGCTCTCTTGGGGCTGGCTGGCTCTCCTCTGAGCCTTATGGGGACTTCTCTGCCTCTTCTCCCTTGCCCCGCTTTCACTGCTGTTCCTTGCACTCTCTGGCTCGCCCTACACCTCCATCTCTGAATAACCCACTGTCCTTAAGTCCCCTTGTGCGGCTATTGCCTCAAGTCATGTCTCAAGCACCCCAGGAGAACCCCTGAATTTCTTCCAGGCCCTGTCTTTGTTCTCTGGTCTTTCCTTCACCCTCTTATGCTGTTGGTGAACATGAGATGCATGTAGACCAGGGGTTCTCAACCAGTGGTACTAGTACGACCAGTGGTACTTCAGCGACTGCTGTGGTGGTACTTGGACCACTGGAACCCCACTCCAATGTGGACCTTTTGGCAGCATGTTTTCACTCCCAAGGGGCTCCTGCCTTTGGCCAAGCCTCTTGGGAACACTGAAAAGGGCCTTCCCACCCGCCCAGATCCTCCTATCTGCATTTTCTGGCCGCTAAAAACCTGAAACCCCAGAAGCAACTGGCGATGATGTCCTCACCAGTCACTTCTGGTGGTTCACAGTAGGAGAGTGGTGCGGAGGTGGTACTCGGCCAGGAAGCGGTTGAGAATCCCTGATGTAGAACAAGATGATGGGGTGTGGAAGTGGAGCTGATGCTGGAGCTCAGTGATAGAACCTCTGGTTTGCATGCAGAAGGCCCCCAGGTCCCACTCCTGCTGTCTTCTGTTGGGGCAGGGAAAGACCCCTGTCTGAAACTCTGGAGAGCTGCTGCCTGTACCCGCTGTAGGTAACACTGAGTTTGAGTGATCAATGGGTCAACTTGGTATAGGGCAGCTTCAAATGTTCAGCGTGGCCCTGGGAATGGACAATTTCATTCACCAGCAGCTGCTACACTCAAAGTGCTGCCCATGCAAAACAGCCAACAAGAGTGTCCCTGCTGCAGCTATGAATGAACATGAATGAAATGGGGTGTGAGTGTGTGCGTGCGTGTGCGCGTGCGTGCGTGCGCATGGGAGACTCCATCTGCCACGGAGGGTGCACATGTGCAGCCCTCATGTTGAGAGAGGAGCAGTTGTCTCTGGCCATGCTGAAGCGTGGGGGAGGGGAAGCTGCGACACATGGCCAAGCGCTATTTATAGCTCACTGCAGCCTGGTGCAAAAGGGATCCTGTGGAGCAGCCGAGCTATTTATAGCAACCAGCTCTCAGCAGCAGCACCCGACTCACATCCTAATAACCCACCGCAGAGAAGAGAGGGGGGGAGAGAGAGAGAGAATGCAGGGGAGGGGGAGGGGAGGCTCTTGCAGTATCCCACCCAAATCTCCACCTGCAGTCTCAGCCAGATCCTGAATTTGAAGCCCCCTCCCTATCCATCCATCGAGAAACTTACTAGATTCTCCATCATGGACACCTTCTGCCCAAGATTAGATACCAGCACATTATTAAAAGACTGAACATTTTGACCACAGTTAAATGGCTTCAAATAATAGCTGTGGGGAAGGCATGTTTTCAGTATAGCCTTTTTGCCTTGAATAACTCTTTAGCTTTGTACATGAGTTCTTAAACCAGATCTGTATTAAATTATCTTAAATAATGCAAAGATGCAAATCATTCTAAATCCAGTGCATTCTGGACATTTAGCAAATGTTAAGGTGATGTGTGTAGTTCTAATGTGATATCAGGTAGAATTTAACGTCAGGATGGAAAGTGTTTTTAAAGCCCCACATTGACATTTCCACAAACATCAGGAACCCATTGCCTATATATTTGGATTTCCATTTGTTAGATCTCTCCCCGCAATCTGTCCCTGAGTTCCCTAGATTTTTCTCTTGATAGACAAACAAGCTGCAAAAAGCAGCAAGTGGATTTCTTCCATAGAACCTTGCCTAAAATTCCCTCTTCTTCTGCATTATCATTTCTGTCTATCTTTGTATGCTGCTAGGTAAAGGTATCCTATTCTCTGCTCGAAAGCCAGTCATGTCCGACTCTAGGGTGCGGTGCTCATCTCCGTTTGTAAGGCCGAAGAAGAGCCAGCGCTGTCCGAAGACGCTGCCGTGGTCATGTGGCCGACATGACTAACGGAACGCTGTTACCTTCCCTCCGCAGCGGTACCTCTTTATCTACTTGCAATTTCTTGCTTTCGAACTGCTAGGTTGGCAGGAGCTGGGACAGGAGATGGGAGCTCACTCCGTCACACAGCACTCAGGTCTTGAACTGCTGACCTACCGACCTTCTGGTCTGCAGTTCAGCATCTTAACCACTAAGCCACCGCGGCCCCTACCATGCTGCTAGCATGTATGCTGCTACCAGCTTTCAAACATGTTGTTATACCATATGTACTGCTGCTACTTTGATTCCATCCTTGCTCCAAGGAGCTCAAAGCAGCATGCATGGTTTCCCCTCCCCTTACGTTTGCAACAGTTCTGTAAGGCAAGTTAACCCAAGAGATGTCAAGTGACCCAAGGTCAGCAAGTGGACAGCATGGGTGAATGGGGATTATTTGAACCCAGGTCTCCCTGGTCATAGTCTGACACTCTAACCCAGGGTTGGCCAACCTTTCAACATGAATGTTCCTGAACAGACCTTTAATGATTGTATAGATAAGGGCATTTCAGCAGGTGCAGCTGCTTTAGCAGCACCATCAGCAATTGCAGTTGCCAAGATTCTGTCTTCTATACAACTCTTAAGAATGCAGAGGCCCGAATGTTGGATGGTTGGCCACCCCTGCTCTAACCATTACACCACATTGACTCTCAATAGTGACTTTACAAAGTAATATATGTAAAAGGGTGGGGAACCGATAAAAAGGTGAAGAGTGGGAGGAAAAGAGCAAGGTAAGGATAACAAGGGGTGTGTGTGTGTGGGTGTGTGTTTTACAGAAAAGGTTGATTTTGAGAAGGAATTAGAGAGAGAGGAGATCCCTTGTAGATTTCCCTGAAGAACATAAGAAAAATCATGATGATTTAGACCTAGGCTTACCAGATCTCCAACCGGGACAGAGTGTTAGACCTTTAGGAGAAGGAATGTGGACAGGTATAGCTTGTTAAACCTTAGAGCACAATCCTAGGCATGTCTACTCAGAAGCAAGCTCCATTGTGTTCAGTGGAGCTTGCTTCTGAATAGGCATGCCTAGGATTGTGCTCTAAGGTTTAACTAGCTACACGGGCCCACATTCCTTCTCCTAAAGGTCTAGCACTCTGTCCTGGTTGGAGATCTGGTAAGCCTATTCAGACCCATCTAGTCCTGCCACCTGTTTCCCACAGTGACCCAGTAATTACCTCTGGGAAGCTCACAAGCAGTAGATGAAGGCAAATAGCAATTGCTCCCTTGCAGCTGGTTTTTAGAGGCACAGTGCCTCTGAATGTGGAGGTAGCGTGTAGCCATCATGACTAGTAGCTAGTGATAGACTTACAGCCCAACCCTATGGGCCTGCTGCGCTGCCGGAACTCATGTTCTAGCGGCACAGTGTGCTTTATGGTAGTTGCAAAACACGACCCGCCATTCTGTGCAGCTGGGCCACCACTGCAAGCGGTGAACGGCCATGGCCTTGTGCCAGCGGCCTCTAGAAAAGTCCCAGCACTAGTAAGTCAGAACAGGACATGGGTGGTAGGTGGAATGGGGAGGGGGAGGAACGGGGCAGAGACCAGGGTGGGGAGGGGGAGGAATGGGGCAGAGACCAGGGTGGGGAGGGGGCTGTATTGGTGGCAGCAGCTCTGCCAATATCCTATCCCCCTTCCCGGCCTTGATCCACTTACCCGAGTCCAGTTGGACTTGTGCCAATAAAATTGTGGGTGCAGGTCTGTTTAGACCAGGGATGTCCAACCTTCCACCATTAAGGTATCTGTGTTCTTAAGAGTTGCATAGAAGACAGAATCTTGGCAGCTGCAGTTGCTGATGGTGCTGCTAAAGCAGCTGTACCTGCTGAAATGCCCTCACCTACACAACCATTAAAGGGCCAGGAGCATTCATGTTGAAAGGTTGGCCGCCCCTGGTGTAGACCATTCAGGTAGCAGAGACTTACTCCCAGGCAAGGGAACAAATGTTCCCTTACCTGGAAAAGACCCCCGGGACTGCCCCACTGGCAGAATGCAGCATGCACTCTGGTGGTGCGACTGCAGTGGTGGTGGTGGTGGTGGTGGTGGTGGGGCTTTGGATAGGATTGGTCTGTGACTAGAAGGGAGCTCCAGGCAGAATATGCATCAAGGGAGAATAAGCAAAGTAATCTAACACATCTCAGGACATCCCAGGTATGAGATACAAATTGAAAATCTAAAGTGGCAATATTTTTAGTTGTTTGTTTGTTCCTCCATCCATAGTGCACCCTCAGTGCACATGGTACCTTTATGGAGCTACATAGTCAAACAACAACAACTCAAGTAGCTATTGGGGCTTACCCCAGGGCAAGGGGACAAATGTCCCCTTAACCCAAGGAGACCTCCAGCAGCTGAAAATCCCTGGTGGGATACAGAGGTATCCACGCCGGCGCCACTGCATCACCACATAGGGATTTAGTTAGGATTATGCTGTTAGAGTGGCAAAATGAGTGGCCTTGATAAGTAATAACAAATATTGAATGTCCTTGAGAGCAATTGGATCATTCTGAGGCCAATCCACGCAGAATATTTTTCTTTCATCCCAAGGGTACTTTGGAATGGTTCATGTGAAGGATGTGGAAACTGCTTCATTAGTAGGCTTACCAGATCTCCAACCGGGACAGAGTGCTAGACCTTTAGGAGAAGGAATGTGGGCAGGTGTAGCTTGTTAAACCTTAGAGCACAATCCTAGGCATGTCTACTCAGAAGCAAGCCCCATGCCTAGGATTGTGTTCTAAGGTTTAACAAGCTACACCTGCCCACATTCCTTCTCCTAAAGGTCAGCACTCTGTCCCGGTTAGAGATCTGATAAGCCTAGGTATAGTGGATAGAGCAGGGGTGGCCAACCTTTCAACATGAATGCTCCTGGCCCTTTAATGGTTGTATAGGTGAGGAAATTTCAGCAGGTGCAGCTGCTTTAGCAGCACCATCAGCAATTGCAACTGCCAAGATTCTGTCTTCTACACAACAAGAACGCAGAGGCCCTAATGGTGGAAGGTTGGCCATCCCTGGGTTAGAGCATTGGATGTGAATGGGTAGGCTTACCAGATCTCCAACCGGGACAGAGTGCTAGACCTTTAGGAGAAGGAATGTGGGCAGGTGTAGCTTGTTATGCCTAGGATTGTGTTCTAAGGTTTGTCTACTCAGAAGCAAGTCCAACTGAACACAATGGGGCTTGCTTCTGAGTAGACATGCCTAGGATTGTGCTCTAAGGTTTAACAAGCTACACCTGCCCACATTCTTTCTCCTAAAGGTCTAGCACTCTGTCCCGGTTGGAGATCTGGTAAGCCTATGAATGGGGGGAAGACTCAGGTTCAACTCCCTATTCAGCCATGACGGTTACCTGGAGCCAGCCACTCCATCGCATACTGATCTACCTCTCACAGTTTTGGCAAGCATAAAATGGGAGAGGGAAGCCATGTATTCTACACTGAATTCCTTAGAGTAATGGCCACCTAAAAACATAGCCTTCCATCACTCCATAGGGATCATTCCAAAATTTCCCTTTTGGGTTCTTCCAGGGCCAGCCTCACCATGAGTCTGACTGAGGGATTGTCTCACCTCCCTCTGCCCACTCATCCCCATTCCTCCTCCTTCCACTCCCTGGATAGGACAGAAACGGAAGTGTGGAGGAAAGGCTAGAGCGCTTCCACACCTCCTCCTCTTCTCTATATACTTTTCTAAACCAGGAAGTGGGAACAACAGAAGTTGGGCACACCACCAGATAAAAAAGGGCAACATTTGGCATGCTGCGAGTAGATAAATAGGTACCGCTTGCGGGAAGGTAAACAGCGCTCCGTGTTCCAGCTGCATGCTACGCGCTGCGGCAAGGAGAGTCACACCGGCCACATGACCATGGAGGCGTCTTCGGACAACGCTGGCTCTTCGGCTTTGAAATGGGGATGAGCACCACACCCTAGAGTCGGACACGACTGGACTTAATTGTCAGGGTCACCTTTACCTTATCAGGTGGCAGGAGGTTTTGTGCTGGCCCTGGGCTCTTCAGAATTGAGTGGTGTAAGGTTCACATAAACAATTCCAGCCAAAATTGGATCTTTAGATGAATAGCTCTGTGGGCAAGGAATGGCTATCGTTTTTGTGTGGACGCCAACTTCAGTTTTCATGGTCTTGGTTTTTCTGCTGGAGATCAGAATGGGATCATTGTGCCTTGGAGCAGAGGGTCTCCCCCCCCCCATTTTTCCCCTGGCAAAATGGTTCTCCTTGTTCCCATCACGTATTCTGGATTAGATTATACAGTTCTGTGTATTTCATAGCGTGGAGGTACACATGTAATCAGAATTAGGACAGAGTGACAGTGCATAGTATGGGTTTGTTATGGGTTTGTAAATGAGATGTTAAAAAGGGGGTTAGAGTCTGAGAGGGAAAGGATGTAAGTAAACAGAAGCCAGATTCATTTTATCAAAATTTCTTCAAGTCTATGTGTCAAGATTTTTCAGACTGTACATTTTTTTTCAAAAAAAAAAAAAATGGCAGACAACAATTTCAGAAAAAGGATACGCTAGGAGTATGTGCAATATATTCACTAGTTGTTGGTTGTGATTGTCCAGGGTCATAAAAACGACATGCACATTATGCTAATGCCATGCAAATTAGCTGCAGTCCACAAGCTCATGACATATTTCATATGTAGTCTTGGCTAGACAGACTCCAACTGGCACGACCCTAGAGTTTCTCTGTCCCTTTCCTCCACTCCGATAGCTGTCCCAGGTGCTGAAGCGGCCACGGAGAGCTGTCCATGGTACTGATCGTACCTAAGGCGCTGTCCCTACCAGCACCACCTGCCGGCCCTCCCTTCTCTAGCGACTGTGCGCTTTGCGCTCCCCCCCCAGGGCTCCTCTTTCCTCCCCAATCAGCGGCGCTTCGTGACTGCCTGGCAGATGCGTCACGCTCGGGCTCGGAGTTCCCTTCCCCGATTCGTGACTCGCCTGCCGGAGTCTCGGGCGGGACTCGGCAGTCTCTGCAGCTCCGCGACCTGGACACATCCCCTTCCCTTCTCCCCAAAACTGACAGCTTCTGTTTCCCTACCCTCTGGGGCACTCCGATGGAGAAGGTGAGCCTCTGTCCAGCGGGAATAGACAGAGAGAGAGGGAGAGAAAGGATTGGAAGCTTCGGAGTCTCATTGTAGTCTTGCCCTTCTAGGGATCTCTACACAAGGTTAGGGGGCTGGGAAGAAGGGGGTGGTGGTGGACAAACTGGGGTAAGGGGAAATTGGAAATGCACCAGAGGAAACCAGAGAGGATCGGATGGCATGGGGATGTGATGGGGGGGGGGATTGGAGTTCTGCCATGGAACTCTGTGTGTGTGTGTGTGTGTGTGTGTGTGTGTGTGTGTGTGTGTGTGTGTGTGTGTGTGTGTGTGTGTCACTGTCACTCACATACACACATACCAAAAAGATAGTGGAACAGGCAAGATGAGTGTATGTGAGAATGAAGTGTGCGTGTGTTTGTGGTTTGGTTTTGTGTGAGAAGGAGACAGAGGCAATGGCTGGTTCTGGGAACATGATGTGCATCATTGGACACAGTTGTTTCTCTGCATTTATGTTCTCCCATGTATAGTTCACAAGCTTCTGTTTCCCTCCCTGTTTATATATTAAACTTTTTTTTTCAAATCTCTTTCAGGGGTATGTTGGGGTTTTTTTGTTTAATTTTATTACTATATGTTGTGGGAAGCAGGGAACAGACTTGATTCCTTGTCTAGTCAAGTCTGTATGTGCCCCCTCCTCTCTGTGTTTGTGACTGTATGAAGTGTGTGGAGTTGTGCATGAGCATTAGCATCTGAGTATCACATTGAGCATTTGGTTGAGTGCATGTGCGTGTTTGTGCAGAACATCTGTGCCTAGGTTGTGATACACTCTGTGGGTCAGCTTCCTACGGCAGATTTCCTACATGGAATGCACTTTCATGTCACACACAAAACAAAACACAGGAAACATGTGTAGATCAATCATAACATGTGCAGGTTGGTTTTTGCTGTAGGTACACAGGTTGAGAAGCCACAGTTGGCCACGGCTTCTTGCTGCATGTGCGCCACAACATGTGTGCGTAATCATTACATATGATGATCAACACTCAACTTACACGCTCTTTTCTGTGTGTGTGCTCTCTGTGTAGGAAATTTGTCTTGTTCAATAACTTGCCCCACATATGAATGTCAGAGGTGTGTGTGTGTGTGTGTGTGTGTGTGTGTGAGAGAGAGAGAGAGAGAGAGAGAGAGAGAGAGAGAGAATGAAAGTCACAGATTGTGTGTGGAAAGGCATGAGCCAGTGAATATGTTTGCATCTTCATGTGCATGAGGAAATGTGATGGTGTATGTGTAAATCCATAGTGTGAAAATGTATGCATGTCTGAATGTGTGCCTTGGCTTTTGTGTGTGTGTGTGTGTGTGTGTGTGCGCGCGCGTGCGTACACGTGCATGCATGTGCATGTGAGCAGAGAAAGGATGGTATGTAGACTTGGGATGTATGACAAGATAGGATTTGTGTAGAGGAGATGAGGATATGTTTTAGGTTCCAGGTACAAAAATGTGTATGTATGTGTATGCATGCGCATGTGCGCACATACAAATGACAGAGTGTGCTCATTTCTCACTAGTGGCTCCTTCTGTGCATTTCCCACATTCACACGACCTCTGCCAGTCAGTGAAGAGTTTTATCAGGTCTAAGAAGTCTTTCCTGGAAAGTATCAATACATCCAAGGGTGGGGATAAGAGGGGCTCATTTGGCACTTAGAGGAACTCATCCTCTCTCTGCTACACCCTCGTTTGGAGATTAGACAAACATGTCAGTGTCGAATCTGACAGGATGGAAAGTGAGGCAGTCCTTTCCTCAGAAGAGGTCTGTAGTGTGAGGAGGAGGGTGGGTGGGTGGGGGAAGCAGGAGGGCATCCTGAAATCTCAGACAGCTAAGAAGGGGTTAATCGAGCCTTTTGGAAAGGGCTTGGCTCTGGGCTTCCGCAGAGGTGTGTGTGTGTGTGTGTGTGTGTGTGTGAGAGAGAGAGAGAGAGGTGGGGTGGGGAGAAGCAAAGCTTGAAAGCATCTTCTTGAGGGGGACACTGTGGCGAGAGATTCCCCCACCTACAGATTGATGGTGGCTGGCTGCGTGGGCGGTGGAAGCAGGGAGCTCCCTAGAAGGACACAAGGGGGGCGCATTGCATGGAGAAAAGGGGCGGAGAGCTTTGCCTTCCTGGGTGGAACGGGGTAGGGTATGCTAAGCCTTTAACTACAGGAAGGAGGCTGGAGGCTTAATGCCCTTCTGAGCCAAGCAAGGCAGGAGAAACGGGGCTGGAGTCAGGGCGCAGGACCTGCAAGGGAGTCTGCAAGCCCGAAGGAGACATCAGCAAATGAGAGGGACCCCACTGAGCCCCAAAGGGGGGAGACAGAGTCCAAATCACAACAGGTGTGTCCAGACCAGAACATCTGATCTGAGGATGACATCAGACACGAGCTGTTCTTCCCTACTGGGCAACAGTCATGGAAAGAAGAAGCGGAGAAGGGTCTGCCCTGGGTCTTTTTGCGGTCTGGGCTTTCTGGGTCTGTCCAACCCCCGTATCAGAAAGCCCTTACCCCAAAAAGCATCCATGGTTGTACCATGGCATCGCTGGAACGCCACAAGGGGCGCCCTTGAGCTCCTTGCCTTTGGAGGAACTGCAGGAGAGCCGAAGGATGCTTTTTCCAGCTTCGTTCACCTGGAGAACAGAGAGCCATGTAGCTAGAGGCTGCCCACCTGGAGCCTCCACCTGCCTCCTGCACCCATGGGAGATGGAGAACGGGACCCCTTCTCTGGTCTGATTGACGTCAAGCTGGGGCACAGCCTCCTTGGATTTCATATTGCACTCTGGGAAGTTGGGCCAACTGATTCCAATGGAAGAAGTTCTCATACTCCTTCCTTTTCCGGCTCCCAGTGTTGAGTTATTCAGGTTTCTTTAAACTCTCCATTAGATATGAAGCCATGGACATGGGATATTGGTTACCTCTGTTCAATCACATCATTAGACTCCTGCAGCCTCCTGTCATCTTTATTTCTCTTCATTATTTCTCTTCATAATCACCTTTCCCCCCTTCAACCCACCACAAGTGCAACGATTTCACTTCCCAGTTGCTCTGTGTGTGTGTGTGTGTGGGTGTGGGTGTGTGGGGGAGAGAGAGAGAGAGAGAGAGAGAGAGAGAGAGAGAGAGAGAGAGACTGGTACAGCAATGAGCCAGTATTCTTATACTTATCAAACTGCTAATCATCTATGTGTTCTGGCATGCTGGCATGACAGAACCCCCTATTTCATGCACTTGCTCTCAATCGGGACCCGGAACATACATGCATGTGCAACTCGCACAAATGCTGTCCCCCTCTCCAAAAGAATGAATTGTAGGAATTGCACATATGTGCATAGATCTGGTTCAGATGCCCCACTCTCTGACCCACCACTGACAGAAATTTGGCTGGCAGATACTAGAGAAAGCATGTTTGCCACGGCAGCCTCTCAACTGTGGAATTTGCTTCTCAGGGGGATGCAGCTGGCTGTCTCTCTGGCCATCTTTAGGCAGAAAGTTAAGACGTTCTTGATCTGGAAGGGTTTTTGCTCTATGGTCTGTTGTTATTCTGGAGATGGAGTCATAGCTCAGTGGCAGGACTCTTGCTTTGCATGGAAAAGGTCTCGGGTTCAATCCTCGGTTTCTCCAGGTAGGACTGGGAAAGATCCCTGCTTGAAAACCTTTGGAGCCACTGCCAGTCAGTGTAGACAACACCGAGCAAGATGAAACAATTGTCTGACTCAGGATATGGCAGCTTCATCATTTTTTTAATCACTGATCTTTATGAATTATTTTATTGCTTAAACTATTTCTGCTTTGTAAGCTGCTTTGCTGCTGTTATTGTTTTTAATACAAGTGGGATATCAAATAAATATTTTAAAAAGCACGACATATGCATGTATACCCCAATTCACACATGACAAAATGCATGCAGGGAGGGACATGTACATGAGCCCAGCATATCATGGTGTGTTGTGGATTGCCAGTGGTCAGATGGTCCCAATGACATCTCCTTATAGACTTTCCAATGTCTGTAACATATCTCAACTCTCCAGTCCAGACTTGTGGATTGGAGAAACTTGGAGACACGGGTCACTTGGGTTCTAATTCTGCTCAGGCACAAATTCTATAGATGGTCTTGACCAAGTAATTCTCCCTCTGTTGCCCCGTCTGTAATGAGTGATGCCTCACAGGGTGTTGTCATCAGGATGAATGAGGTATAATTATTACAAAACAATTGCTATGCGCAGCTATCCTCTAACGATGCTCGTTAACCATATTGATGATGTTCTCTTTGGGCTCTTCATTGCCCTGCCTTCCACTGGTTGGTAGAAGGCGGGGCAATGAAAAGCCATCATTTCCAGGGCCGGCCCAAGTCCTCCTGGCACCTGAAGCACTGTGCCAAGTGCAGCCCCCCCTTACCTGGTGATGTGCCAGGCTCCCTTCCACCCACTCCCTGGATTGGAAAAGAAGAGAGGGCCAGAACTGAACAGGAAGTGTAGAGGAGAGGGGTGTTTTTGGATAGAGCATCAACACAGTAGCCCACCACTCTTCGCTCCTCCACACTTCCTCTCCTGCTTGGTTGCCCTCTTCATTTTCCAATCCAGGGAGTGGGAGGAGGAGTGGAAGCAAGCAGGTGATGAGGGTTGGCAACCCCCATCAATCTGCTGCCTGAGGCGACCACCTGTCCACCTCAGTTGGCCTCATGGATGGTCCGGCCCTGATCACTTCTGTCTTTGTACGAAGTGAGGGGTACCTGCCTGGCTGCTCTGGAATACAGAATATTGAACTAGATGGACTTTTAACTGAGCCAGGAATGCAGTTTTTATGTTCTTACAATCAAATTGAAAAGAGCAACCAAGATCAAGCACCTTTCCTATGATGAAGAGCATTTTGAGCTCTTCACAGTAAAAAATCAAAACAAGCAAACAAAAACACACACAAAACAAGGTAGAGGTTGATACAATGGTGAATAGTATAGAGATAATAGATAGCGATTTCCCTCCCTCTTTTGTCAGACTAGAACACAACACAAAACAAGGAATTAAACTACCAATTGTTGGAAGACGTGCTGATGTCTCTCAGCTTAGTGGTTTTTTTTTTTAAACGGTTAGACCAACTGTTGGAGGATAGGTCTATCAATGGCCATTAGTCATGGTAGTTAATTAAACCTTCCTGTTTAGGGGTAGCCTACCTCTAAATGCCAGTGTCTGTCTGGGATACAACAGTGGGCGATGGCTATTACTTTCATTTGTGACCTTCCTGGTGGACCACTATGGGAAATAGGATGCTGGAAGAGATGGACCTTTGGTCTAATCCAGTGGAAGAAACTCTTATGATCTTGATAAAATGACAGCGGTGCATAAGAATGCAGCTAAATATTGTGCGATATTCAAAGCTTCCATGTACACATAACTGCTTTTGCAAAATTCCTTCAATGCATGTTGAAACCGAAACATTTCACGTCTTTCTATAAATTTGCACCTGTCATATCATCTTGTTTAAGATAGCAACACTTCCTGGAGGTTGCCACCTAGCTGCCCAGTCAGGGCTGTGTTGAGTGGGGTGTTTGCAGCTTCAAGCACTCAAGTCATTTGTTCCAAGAGGAATGTGCTAGGATCCCTTTGATGGAGCAATGGACGATAGGCACAACTCTTACATTACACATCATCTAGGTGGGACTTCCTTCTATTTCTCTGCAACATTGCAAGGGTTGCAAACAGGCTGCAGCTGTTTGATCACGGTTCTATGGATTTCCCAAGTGGCTGTTGGATTTCATGTGTAGTGGAGCTAAGCCTTGCAGTGAGGGCACCTTCTTGGACATTTTTTGTGGCCACTTTACAATTGAGGGCAGCGGACTGTTTAAGGAGGTCTTAATGGGTCAGGAAGTGGTGTGACCATATGGGCCTCCATGAGAAATGCTGACTCCATAGGGTATGCAACTCTTGGACTTTAGAGCATTAGAAAAATGAATCACCTCTCTCTCTGTCTCCAAGCCATTGGTGCAGAGGCAGGTGTAACATAAACAGCACCCTGAATATTTTTATTTTATTTATTTATGTACAATATTTTTACCCCGCCTTTCTCCCTGAAGGGACCCAAGGCGGCTTACAACAGAAAATACAAATACAAAAAACATAATCACATTTTAAAAAGCCACAATAAAAATAGTTAACTAAAACTAATAAAAAACAACATCTAAAAAAAGGTAAAAGAGACCACTATTACAATTAAAAGCAAGAACATAAGAGCAGTTCTATCAAGAGCAGATAAGAGTCTTGATAGAACAGGCAATATTGGTGTTACAGCAGATGAGTTTGGCCTCTTGGTAATGCTGGCCCCAGGTTCTGGGGGCCCTGGCCAAAGTTCTGTTCTGGGTTTCCCATGGCATCTCCTGATGGGTGCTACCGCTGCTAAGGGCATGAGAATTCATGGCTTGGCTTTGAGGCATCCCCTCTGATGGGCATGGACCCTCACGAAGTGCCCAACTTAACCAACCTCTGATGTCAACCCTGCTTCTTAGACTGCAATGGAGTAAGTCCATTTTCATCTGAGTTTTGAGATACCCCCAAGTGTTTCCTCTTGGAGATGTGATTTAGGCTTCATTTCGAGCACAAGGTTTGCTTCCTCTAAAAAAAAAACCCCTCCTATTTTTAGCTGGCAGCATTGAACTCAACTGCTTTAGGATGTCCGAAAGGGAATGTGCCTCTGAGCATGTGAAAAGTGTCCTTCCCTAATTAATGAACATCTCATGCTTTAAAAGTTAGAAGACTTTGGGGTCAAGGGGTGGTCAAATGACTACAGTGAACTCACTATCTTGGTTGCCATCTGCTCAAACATTGGCTTGGTTGCCATCTGCTCAAACAGAAGCGAACAAGCAGTATAAAGTCCTTCAATAAGAATTCTTAGCTTCTATATAGCACAACAGTCTTCAAAGGGCTTCAAAAGGACACACATCATCTCAGTGATCTTTACGAGAAGCCTGTAAGGTAGACCAGTATCATTATCCTCAGATGGCAGGCTGAGCCGGAGATGGTGGCGGGCCGAAGGCCACTGAGCACTTTCAAGGCTGAGTCAATATTTGCACCAATGACCTCCTGGGTCATAAGTTCTTAGGCAATATGCTCACTAGTTCTCCAAGTATGTTGTGAATGAAAGAGAAGGCGAGGCTGTGGCAATTCGTAACCAAGGAAGGTGGTTACTCATTGCCAATAGTAGATTCATGTTTTGCCTTGACTCCTCATCCCTTCACATGAGTTTCTATGGACTCACAACCTGGTTCTATGTACAGTAGTATATTCGTCCAGAACTTGCTGTTTGCAGTGGGGCTCACTCCCATTGTGCCTAGGACCACAACCTAACAACTGATCACCAGCAGCCTCCCATGATCTGAACACCACCTCTTCAGAATGCAGGTGGAAAGTGAATGTTTGAGTGTTCCAAAACCTTTTAAACCAACACAAAATAAACCCCTCCCCCTTTGCACATTCCAGTCTAAGGCTTCAAGCACACCGGCCGCGTTCTGCGAGCATGCAGCCCGTTGCGGCTGGCTGCGTCTGTGTTTTTTCCAGCCAGAGGCAAGTCCCACTGAACGCCGGGAGCCGCAGAGAGGTCCGTTTGCATTTGACGCTTTACTCTCAACTTTCTCAACTTTGGCTGCGTTTCTCGCGCAGCATGCACCGCACACAGAACGCGGCCGGTGTGCTTCAGCCTTAAGAGGTCAGGGAGAGGCGCTAATTTTATGTGTGTATAAAGTTCATTTAAAAAAGGGGGGGTCTTCTAATACAGTACTTGATTCCCCATCCACAGTTGGAGTGGAATAGTCCTATAACAACCACATGATATATGTCTTCTGGTCATGTAGCTTATAATCATGTAGTTCTTGGGCTGCCCATCCCATTGAAATTCATGAGACTAACAGCCCAATCCTAACCAACTTTCCAGCACCGATGTAGCTGCAATGCAGCCCCGAGGTAAAGGAACAAATATTCCCTTACCTTGAGAAGGCTTCCATGACTGCCCTCCACCACAGAATGCAACATATGCCCGGTTGGCACGGCTGCATTGGCGCTGGAAAGTTGGTTAGGATTGGTCTGTAAAGTTAGTCACATGACTAACCTGTCTCATCAGTTTCAATGGTGCTTAGTCATGACTAACTTCACACTTAGGACCACACTTCGGATCCACAATGGGCTGTATCATGGATGGGCTGTATCATGGATGCAATAAGCCAGACAGTCTGTGTGTGTGGAGAGGAGGGCAGATGAAGGGGTTCACTGGCCAGGATGATCTGGGAGAAACGTCCTTCTTAGTTACAAATATGACCACACTTCGGATCCACAATGGGCTGTATCCACACACTTAGGATATATAAAGGTAAAGGTGTCCCTTGACATTTAAGTCCAGTCGTGTCTGACTCTAGGGTGCGGTGCTCATCCCCGTTTCAAAGCCGAAGAGCCAGCGCTGTCCGAAGACGCTTCCGTGGCCATGTGGCTAGCATGACAATACAGAATGCTGTTTACCTTCCCGCAAGCGGTACCTCTTTATCTATTTGCAATTTCTTGCTTTCGAACTGCTAGGTTGGCAGGAGCTGGGCCAAGTGACGAGAGCTCACCCTGTTGCGCGGATTCGAACTGCCGACCTTTCAATTGACAGCTCATGGTTCAGTGGTTTAACCCACTGCACCACCCTGCGGTCCTATATAATGCCCATGGTTAATGTCTTGCTATCTTGTTTGGAAAAGACAAAGGACTTGGATTACTTGGATTGCTAGGGCCTGTGGAGTAGCATCCAGAAATTATAGTGGCTCCTGAGAATGCCCAAATAGGTGGCCATTCCTCTTAGTTAAGCTACTATGTGTAACCTTCACATGCATGCAAGCCATCCTACTGGAAGTCATGCCTCTCCTTGAGTAACTGGTTATGATGACCACTTCAAACGGGTCTAGACTCAGAGCCAGCTGGAGGCCGGGACCTCCATTGATCAAAAGACCATCTGAAGCAAAGCCATTTGCCTACCAGGCTCCCCACAGGCCAGCCCATCCAACCCCGACCACAATGGACTACAAGCCTGGAGCAGGTACAGAAAGAAGAAACGACATCTGACGATCAAGTGATAATGCAAGTGCAATAAGCCAGACAGTCTGTGTGTGTGGTGAGGAGGGCAGATGAAGGGGTTCACTGGCCAGGTTGATCTGGGGGAAACGTCCTTCTTAGTTACAAATATGACACTTAAAGAGCTTGAGCAAAAAAAAAAATCACTCACTGATTTTTCCAAGAAGAATTTTAATGGGCTATAGTAGCTCATCGCCAGACCACATGTTTTGCAAAAGGAAGGTTCAAGTCAAGGTTCCATCACTGGCGTCTCCAGGTAGATGGGGAGGATCTCTCTCTCTCTCTCTCTCTCTCTCTCTCTCTCTCTGCCGGAGTCCTTGGAGAGTTGCTGCCAGTCAGGGAAAATGCTACTGAGCTGGATGAACCAATAGTCTGACACTATACAGCAGCTTCACATGCCCGTATTGGTGAATAAACATTCAAATTGCACAAGATTCTCCCTCTAGCTGTGGCAATTTCTAGAGCTTCCTGGTTCCTTTGGGATACAGCTATAAGTTGCTATAGGTAAAGGTAAAGGTATCCCCTGCTCGAAAGCCAGTTGTGTCTGATTCCAGGCTTTTGGGCAAGGGGAACCTTTACCTTTACCTAGGGATTTTGAGGCTCTCCATTCTTCTGAGAAGGACATCTTCTTCAAGGGAGTCCCCTTCTGTCTGGCTATTCCTAGTCTTGAAAGATGGCAGCAAGAACTACCATTCCAGTTTAAACCCTGTTTCAGGACGACACAGGCTGGAAGTGGGTGCCAGCTGCTAGGTGCTGCACCCTGCACCCATCTGGCTAACTTTACTTTTTATTTATTTTTCACATGTTTATACCGCCCTTCCTCCAAGGAGCTCAGAGTGGTGTACATATTTCCTCCCCTCCTTTTTGTCCTCACAACAACCCTGTGAGGTAGGTGGGGCTGAGAGCTAGTGACTGGCCCAAGGTCACCTAGGAAGCTTCGTGGCTGAACGGGGATTTGAACCTGGATCTTCCAGGTCTAAGTCCGACTCCCAAACCACTACACCATCCTGGCTTGGTAGACATGGGTGCTCAAACAGCTCCTGCATGCCAGTCCCAGCAGGTGGGCTAGACAGAAGCTAGTTTTCTTGCTGGACCCAGGTAAAGAAGACCAGGATCCCCACAAGGCACTACCCCAATAGAAACAGAAGCGACGGAAACTTCTTCTACCCAATGTCTTTGCACAGCGCTCTCAGTGAGAGACAGGGTTGTAGTCATGGGGGACTTCAATTATCCTCACATCGACTGGGTCAATTCATGCTCAGGTCATGAAAGAGAGACTGGATTTCTGGATATGTTAAATGACTGTGCCTTAGAGCAGCTTGTCACGGAACCGACCAGAGGACAGGTGACTCTGGACTTGATATTGTGTGGCACTCAAGACCTGGTCAGGGAGGTAAATGTTACCGAACCGTTGGGGAATAGTGACCATGCTGCGATCTGTTTCGCCATGCATGTCGGGGGGAGAGGGCCGAGCAAATCTGACACAAAAACCCTTGACTTCCGAAGGGCTGACTTCCTCAAAATGAGGAGACTAGTTAAAAAAAAAGCTGAAAGGGAAGGTAAAAAGAGTCCAATCGCTCCAGAGTGCATGGAGGCTGTTTAAAACAACAGTCATAGAGGCCCAGCGGGAGTGTATCCCACAAAGGAGGAAGGGCTCGACCAAGTCCAGGAGGGTGCTGGCATGGCTAAGAAGCACAGTTAAGGAGGCTATAAAAGGCAAGGAAGCTTCCTTCCGTAAATGGAAGTCTTGCCCTAGTGAGGAAAATAAACAGGAGCACAAACTATGGCAAAAGAAATATAAAAAGATGATACGGGAGGCCAAGCAAGACTTTGAGGAACGTATGGCAGGCAACATAAAAGGGAATAATAAAAGCTTCTTCAAATATGTTAGAAGCAGGAAACCTGCCAGAGAAACGGTTGGTCTGCTGGATGGTGAGGGAGAGAAAGGGGTGATAAAAGGGGACTTGGAGACTGCAGAGAAATTAAATGAGTTCTTTGCATCTGTCTTCACGGCAGAAGACCTCGGGCAAATACCGCTGCCGGAACGGTCTGCCCTGACTAAAGAATTAAGTCAAATAGAGGTTAAAAGAGAAGACATCTCAGACTTAATTGACAAAATAAAGATCAATAAATCACCAGGCCCGGATGGCATCCACCCAAGAGTTCTGAAGGAACTCAAGAATGAAGTTGCTGACCTCTTGACCAAAATATGCAACTTGTCCCTTAAAACGGCCACTGTGCCAGAGGATTGGAGGATAGCTAATGTCACGCCAATCTTTAAAAAAGGAAGGAGGGGGGACCCGGGAAACTACAGGCCGGTCAGCCTAACATCTGTTCCAGGGAAGATGGTGGAAAGTCTCATTAAGGATAAAATCTTAAAATACATAGAAGAACAAGCTCTGCTGAGGGAGAGTCAGCATGGCTTCTGCAAGGGGAAGTCTTGCCTCACAAACCTGTTAGAATTTTTTGAAAAGGTCAACAGGCATGTGGATGCGAGCAAACCCGTGGATATTATATATCTGGATTTTCAGAAGGCGTTTGACACGGTCCCTCATGAAAGGCTCCTGAGAAAACTCCACAGTCAGGGAATAAGAGGGCAGGTCCTCTTGTGGATTAGGAACTGGTTGAAGACCAGGAAACAGCGAGTGGGAGTCAATGGGCAATTTTCACAATGGCGAGAGGTGAAAAGCGGTGTGCCCCAAGGATCGGTCTTGGGACCGGTGCTTTTCAACTTATTCATAAATGACCTGGAGTCGGGGATAGGCAGTGAGGTGGCCAAGTTTGCAGATGACACTAAACTTTTCTGGGTGGTCAAGACCAGCAGGGATTGTGAAGAGCTCCAGAAGGACCTCTCTAAACTGGGACAATGGGCAGCAAAATGGCAGATGCGCTTCAATGTAAGTAAGTGCAAAGTGATGCACATTGGGGCAAGAAACCAAAATTTCACATATACGCTAATGGGTTCTGAGTTGTCTGTGACGGATCAAGAGAGAGATCTTGGGGTGCTGGTGGACAGGTCGATGAAAGTGTCGACCCAGTGTGTGGCGGCTGTGAAGAAGGCCAATTCCATGCTCGGGATCATTAATAAAGGGATTGAGAATAAAACGGCCAATATCATTATGCCCTTGTACAAATCGATGGTAAGGCCACATCTGGAGTATTGTGTCCGGTTCTGGTCACCACACCTCAAAAAGGATATAGTTGAATTGGAAAAGGTGCAGAAAAGAGCGACCAGAATGATTCGTGGGCTGGAGCACCTCCCTTATGAGGAAAGGCTACAGCGTCTGGGGCTTTTCAGCCTAGAAAAAAGGCGCCTGAGGGGGGACATGATTGAGACGTATAAAATTATGCATGGGATGGAGAGAGTGGATAGAGGGAAATTCTTCTCCCTCTCGCACAACACCAGAACCAGGGGACATGCACTAAAATTGAGTGGAGGGAGAGTTAGAACAGACAAAAGAAAATATTTCTTTACCCAGCGTGTAATTCATCTGTGGAACTCCTTGCCACAGGATGTGGTGATGGCATCTGGCCTAGATGCCTTTAAAAGGGGTTTGGACAGATTCATGGAGGAAAAGACCATCACAGGTTACAAGCCATAAGCAACCTCCTGGTTTTAGAAGTGGGTTTTCTCTGTGCCAGGTGCAAGGGAGTGGCGACTGGACACAGGTATCTTGTTGTCTTGTGTGCTCCCTGAGGCATCTGGTGGGGCCACTGTGTGACACAGGAAGCTGGACTAGATGGGCTTTTGGCCTGATCCAGCAGGGCTGTTCTTATGTTAGTGCTGCTCGGATTACCTTCAACCCTTTTGCCCTTGAAAACCTGTTATCTTTGCCCACTTTGGGACTGCTTAATCCTGGCCCAGGTAGAACTTCATCTGGCCAGTCTTCAATTTGTTTGGGGTAGCACAGCCATGTCTGACAGTTTTTGCTCAAATGATGGACAAATGAGATAAATCTACACTGTACCTTTGGAATCCAATAAGCAGTTCTGGTTGTTCCACCTCTCAAAAAGAATAACACTTTTTCTTTTAAAAATGTTAATTTTTTTAAAAAAATATATTTTAAAAAGCAGGTACAGAAAAGGTCAATTAGGCAGGGTTGAAGCATCTTTTCTAGGACAAAAAAAACAACAACTTAAGAGTCTGTGACTATTTAGTTTAGAAAAACGATGTCTGGTGGACCATGATAAAGGTCTATAAAATTATGAATGATATGGAGAGAGTGAATAGTGACATTATTCTTTAATTCAGGGTCATCTGATTGTAGGAGGGTCAGGGCAAATACAGTAGAACAGGGGTTCTCAACCTTTGGAGGCCCGGGTACCCCCTATCATGGTCCAATTTTCTGAAGTACCCCTGCTAATTAATTGCTAATTAATTGGATTAATCAATTAATTAATTAGCTAATTAATCATTAAATTAAAATGTACTAAAACAATTTTAAATGTGAAAAAATGTGAAAAAGAAAAAAATATTTCTTCTTGCAGCATTTCAACTGATGGATTTCACCATCACATAATATGGTGATGGCCAGCAACTGGGTTGGATTTAAGGGTAGGTGACCCAGGCAACTAGGTAGGTGACCCAGTTTCTATAAGATTTGAGGAAACAAATTTATCACCTTACATTATAGGGATAAATCATTCATGCTAATTGAGAATCAAAAGTCATGAAAGGGGCTACAAATGCAATAAGAGATGCCAACATTGCATAAATGGAAGGGGTGCCCAAAACGTTCTTTGCTTGGGTGTGCCATTTGCTTTAAGACAGGGGTTCTCAACCCTGTCGGGGCCGCGTACACCTCCGGGGCTGCCGTCCCACCACGTACCACCAGAAGTAAGTGATAATGACGCCATTGCAACTTACTTCTGGGTTTTTGGCTGCAACAGAGGAACTCTGAAAATGACGGTAAGGGGATCAGGGTGGGCGAAAGGGCATTTCCCAACGCAGGAAACCCACACGCTCAAGCTCTGCTGGCCGCCCAGGGGCACTTACCGTCATTTTCAGGGTTCCGTCACAGTGCAGCATGGCCGCAATTGTAGCCGTCATCTTGCCGGGTGAGTGCCAGCGCACCACCGACACGCAGTCCATGTACCATTAGTGGTATACATACCACCGGTTGAGAAACCCTGCTCTAGGACCAGCCCTTGCCTCTAGTACAGGGGTTCCCCTTTGGAGGCCTGGGTATCCCCTATCACGGTCCAATTTTCTGAAGTACCCCCTGCTAATTAACTGTTAATTAATTGGATTAATCAATTAATTAATTAATTAATTAGGTAATTAATCATTAAATAAAAAGTACTAAAACAATTTTAAATGTGAAAAATGTCTTATTTAACTCTCTCAGAGAGAGAGAGAGAGAGAGAGAGAGAGAGAGAGAGAGAGATGCAAGGATCTCTTTTTTCTCCAAGTCACACTTCCCAAAATCAGCTCCTCCCTCCCCCACCCCACCAAAGTACATTTTCCAAAGTACAAAAATAAGCCCAAAACCAAAATCAGAGAGACAGAAGGGCTCCAGAAATAATTACAATTTAAAATCCATGTTAATTAACACTTAATCAGCTGCTGATGGGGCAGAAAAGGGGCAGGGCTTGGCGTACCCCCAGCAAGAGGTCCGCGTACCCCTAGGGGTACCCGTACCACAGGTTGAGAACCCCTGCTCTAGTCCCCTAGGCCTCAAAGAAGGCCACAACTTTGGTCTGTCCGAGCAGTCACCCCTGGCTCCAGTTGGATGGCCTGAGAGAAGACTTGCCTTTCTTCCATGTTTTTGGAAATTCTATGACTGGCCACACCTTGCCTCTTCTCTCCTCCACACTTCCTCTTTATTACCCTCTTCCTTTTCCAATCTAGGGAGTGGGAGGAGGAGGAGAAGCAGTGAAGGCAAGTAGTTAGATGGATGTAGGCACCCCCTGCCTGCCATGTTGGCATCTTGAGGCAATCGCCTCAGTCAGCTCTGATGGGCTGGCCCTGAATGAGAGTGGTAGCCAGCCAGCCACATTACTTCCCTATCTTTCACCTGCATTTAAGAACACTGAGTAAATGTGTGGTCCAGAAAGCAGAAGACTCATGTACAATCTCCCAAGGACAAAAGAACCAAAGCATCAGGCATGAGCACTCTGACACTGGTTGTGCATAGCCCCCAATAAGGAAACGAACCAGTTAATAAACAATAATAGATGGTCTGCAAGAAATGACTGAGATCACCACTAAAACCAATGAGACAAATGAGTCACGACCACTGTAAGTCCCATTCACTTCAATGGGCCTTAGTCACCGGATTCACTCTTTTTGGATGCAAGACAACAAAGTATAGTGTCCTCTGATGCACAGGATCAGATGACAAGATGGCAACTGAGGTTGGGGACTAACAGTCCTGGTGACGACCTTGTCGAAGTGCTTGAGTCCTCTGATCTTAACCCTGCCTAGTTTGGTTTTGAGTATGCACCAAACACCAGCCCACCTGGACTGACAGTCAGCTCTTCCCCCACCTCCATTTCAGACCTTGACTGTCTGAAACCTGACCGTAGCTGAGGCCTAATGGAGCCTCCAAACACAAGGATTCTCAGAATTATTGGGGGCCACAGTGGCAGTTCAGTTGTACTGAAATGGTTTGTAGTTAGTACTGAGGCACCCTTTAATTCTTCCTGGCAGCAGGGCTGGCTCTGAACCTATTGGTTCCCGAGACGCTGTGCCAAATGCTGCCCTTCTTCCCCCTTACCTGTTGATGTACCAACGTCTGCTCCTCCTGTTTCCTGGATTCGAGAAGGAAGAGTGAGGTGGAGTGCAAAAGGAAGTGTGGAGGAGAGGAGAGTGGAAGGCGAGAGTGGTGGGCTAGAAGGTCCAGGGGTCTCAAACTCGTTTCATAGAGCAGGCCAAATAGCATTCATGGCACCTGCTGAGGAAGTGATGTCATTAAGCAGGAAGTGACATCACGTCTGAGTGACATCATGAAGCAGGTGATGACCAGAAATAAGCACTTTTTTCCTCACTTAGGAACTCATTAGCTGCAAATGACAGAAGAGAAAATATGGAAATCTTGATCATATTTTTAAGATATGGGAGAGCCCAATAATCATCATGCGGGCTGCCCTTTCAGCAGCGCTGCCTCTGCAGCTCAGAAGCTGCGAGCAGCTGATGGTGGTGCTGGGAGACTCCAATTATCACGGGGGCCGCCAGATAAAGAGCTTCTGTGGGTTGGATATGGCACCCAAGACTTATGTTTGACACCCCTGCTCTACCCACTCCTCTCCTTCACATGTCCTCTTCCATTCCATCTCCCTCTTCCTTTTCAAATCCAGGATGATCATGGCAGGATGCAGGAAGAGACAGAGCAGCGGAGATAAGTGGGTAGACGGGCACCCGGCCCTTGCCAATCTGCTGCCTGGGGCAACCACCCCAATCAACCTTGTGGATGGGCGGGCTCTGATAGGAGGGTCCAAACATGGTCCAGAGGAATGGGGGAAGAAGGGGACGCTTGACCCAGGCTTGCAAGTCTGAGGGCTGGACCTGGCCTGCAAGCCAATTACCGTGACGAAAAACACTGAAGCTAAATTGCAGATCATGCTTGAGAACCTTTATGCAGCGCTATCCCTGAATCAACATGGAATGTCCAGGCTTTATGAGGTTTGCGGCCTCCCCATTGCATGCTGTCTCAAGAGCAAACCCTAGCGGGCCTTTCTTCCTTCCTAACTGCATTTCCTGGGCACAGGCAGGAGGAGCCAACAGGGTGTGGTATCCAGCTGGCAGCAGGAAGGAAAGACAAGCACCATAATCATCAGGGACAATGAGATCTGCCAGGGCTGCTGGGAGCCAGGGCTGCTGCTGAAGATTTACAGCAGGGCAGGGTTCTCAATGTTGGCAGCACAGCGTACCACCTGCATGGCACCATCGGATGTAAGTTCCGATGACATAATCGGCACTTACTTCTGTCTTCCAACCACGCCGGAGGCCTCACAAAGGTAAGGCAGGAGACCAGGGTGGGTGGGAGGCCCTTTTTCGAGCCCTGGTAACCTACCTGTGACTCACGTTCTGCAGGCTCTGCAGACCTCGAGCAGCCGGTTCCCAGGCTCGGGTGCGGGGCAGTATGGGCACCCTGGTGGCCGCCATCTTGATTGCCAGGGCTCCGCGTACCAGCAACCAGCGGTCTGCGCACCACTAGTGGTACGCCATACCACCGGTTGAGAACCCCTGGTTTACAGGACCCAGAACAGAAGCGAGATAATGAGTTAGGCTTCTGCTTTCCAGAGTGCACAGAAGAAACTAGAGTCCAGAGTCAGAGAGAAGCATCTAAAGCAGTGTTTCTCAAACTGTGGGTTGGGACCCACTTGGTGGGTTGTGACCTGATTTCTGGTGCGTCCCAGGTGATGGAAATATCAGATAAGTAATTGCCACAAGCCCTGAGGCTATTCAAAAAGTCAGAAAGCTGCTCATTGCCCTTCAAAGAGCTGAGCTTCTGCAGTTTGCAAGATAGCTGCTACTTACTCTGCAAACAGCTGAGCTCCTGCAGTTTGCAAGCTTGTGTAAATATATAGGGAGATAAAATGTTTGAGTGTCTCCTAAAGCTAGGTGGGTCCTAATAGAGTGTCATTTTAAAAAGTGGGTCCCGTTGCTAGAACGTTTGAGAACCACTGATCTAAAGGATGTTAGTCCAGTGTATAATTAATATACATGTGTGCTATGATTTTTCAAACCAGAGAAGGCTTTTTTTGGGGGGGGGGTTGCGGGGAAGGAGGCCCAGAGAGATGATGAGTTGGGCTCTGCTTTCTGGGCAACTTCTGCTGGTCAGTGATGTCTAGCCGAGTCTTTCCTCCCTGACCTTACTGCAGTGCACTCTCGGCACCCTTCTGGGTCGATGTCACCCTTCTGTTAGATGCAGCCAGCGATTATAGCTTTGCCTAGGACAAAAAGGCTTAAGAGGTTGCCGTGTTTGAGTTTAGAGAAACAGTGAGGTGTGAGTCCATCAGCCACTGGGATCTGGGATGCCTTCCTCGGCGGTGACAATTTGCAGCTGTCGTGTTCGAGGTTCAGATGGGGAACCCCAGGTGCCATCATTGAGGAGGGCATCACAAGTCCTTTGAATATAGTGACAGTGTAAGGACAAAAACAGTAGTACGTGTTACTACAGATGTTACCACTGGGAGTGAAAGAAGAAGAAGAAGAAGGTGTAATTATTCTAGGAGAAAAAGCATAGAAAGAAACTCCCTTTGATTTCAGCTGCATACATACTTACTACACATCTTGTTTTTCTAAATACGTCCATCCAGCCATTCAGACAATTCTGCCTTTCATTCTGCCTCTTTCCCCCACTCATCCCACCTTATGTTTCTCATTCATGGTTTTTTTTTTTTTTTGCCTTTCTTGCCTTTCTCCTCCATTCACTCCCCCCCTCCTCTCTGCATCACGTTTTTCATTCATCCCCTTTTGGGTTCTAATCAGCACCACCCCACCCACAGGAGCAGCCTGGAAAAGCTGCAGAACGTGGATGGTGGTTGGTGGGGGGGAATGAAAGCCGGCATTGGGAAAAAACGTGTGGTGTGTGTGGGGGGGGGCAGGGAAGGAGGGGGAGAACACAAGAGGAGATGTTGCAAACACTGGCTGGGTCCTGGTGCCCCCCCCCCGTACCCTCCAAGCATATTCCACTCTCTGGGGCAGAAGAGGGCTGTGTGGGTTGGAGGGCAGGAAGTAAGAGGCATGGCACTGCTGTGCGAATGTGAGAGGGAGAGAGGGGCAGCAGCCACCGCATCAGCCGCCCGAAACGTGACTGCCTGTATCTGTGGCTGCAGCGAGCGCCTGAGGCAGCGAGTGGAGACACACGTGGGAGCTAAAAATACAGCTCCGCGGCCCCCGCTCTCGCTGGCTGGGGGGCACGGAGAGCTAAAAATACTTCACATGCCATGAGAGCTGCTGTTCCCTTCTGTGTACAGTGACCTGTGTAGGCTCCGGAGCCTTTCATCCTTATGCAAAAGGAAGGAAGGAAGGAAGGAAGGAAGGAAGGAAGGAAGGAAGGAAGGAAGGAAGGCATTTCTGGAAATTCTCTTTCTCTGACCCTGGCAGGGCCAGTAGCACCTGACCTGCCCAAATCTGCTTTGATACTGCTGTCCTTGGAAAAATATAGCATGTTTGTTCTCATCTGCCTTTCCCCACCACGTATGTATGAGGGCAGCCTGTGGCAGCCAGTGTGGTCTAGTGCAGGGGTTCTGAACCAGTGGTATGCGTACCACTGTGGTACTTTGGGGTACCTCTGGTGGTACCCAGATGGACTGCTGGGACCCCTTGAACCCTGCTGGGACCCCCTTGAACCCTGAGAAAACAGTGCTTTTGGCACCTGGCGGTGTGTTTTCACTCCTGAGAGGCTCCTGCCTTTGGCCAAGCCTCTTGGGAGCACAGAAAACAGCCCACCCGACTACCTGAAGCCCCTTACTGGACTCCGGCGACCTCCTGCGCTGAAAACCAGACTGAAAACCTGGAAGTAAGTGGTAATGTGTTGTCATCGCCATGTAGGTGGTACGCCGCGCCGAGTACGTTGAGTACCTCTGGTCTACTGGATAGTGAGCTAGCATTGTACCATAAAGTCTTGGGTTCAAATGTGCACTCAGATTATATGAAGTTCAGGGCACCAGTCACACAGTGAGATCCAGTGTAAATTTCCGGCGCCGGATTGAGCACTCCAGCGCTGGAAGCAGTCGCAAACATACTATAAGGCATGTTTGCACGTACTTTGGGGTAAGGGAGGCCGGCACAAGGCTGGCCTCCCTCACTCCGCCATCAGAACAAGCATGTGGCTGCCGGAGGCAGGTAAGGCTCCCGCCGGTTGCCACATGGGCAATCCGGGCGGCGAGGGAGGGGGGGCATTGGATAAGCCGGCCCGGGAGGGGGCGGGGATGGCATCAGCCATATCCCTGTTCCCGCTGGGCCGGCTCGGCCTTTACACGGCCTCCTCCTACTTCCGCAGCTATTCCGATAGCTGGCGGAAGAGTCCGATAGGGCCGGCCCCAGTTTACACCTGGGGAAGGGGAATGTCCCCTTCCCCAAGTAGACCTCCAGCCCGCCACGGCGGGGGATGGGATCCAGCAGGCAGCCCTGAGACGCCGGCCGGATCCTTACACAGGATTTCGCCCTCAATCTGCTGATTATTTATGTACCCGCCACCATTGATGTGCATGATGTTTTAGATCACTGCCCTCAAAGGCCCTAGTGGTCAGACCAGGACATTGCCACAGCCACCACCATAACTAGGCACAATCCAACGTTTCTTTCTAGGACTGCTTCTTATGGGTTACATCCTCTCTGCCTAGGGTGCCCAGATTCAATAAGGGACAGGGTGCCTATGCCTTTAACCATTGTAAGAAGAGGGAATTTGGGCAGGTGTAGCTTGTTGCACCCTTCCATGATGAGCTGCACCTGCCCAAATTCCAGTGGTTAAAGGTATAGGCACCCTGTCCCTTATTGAATCTGGGCAGTGGTGTCGTTCCAGGTGGGGCGGAGCTCTAAGTTCCACCGCGCTCCGACCCACCGTTACACGCCCGCACGAGGTGGCTCCGCCCCCTCACCTTTGGAGCCTTTCAGGGCTGCAAAGGCAACGTGCAGGGAGTCTCCTGGGTGTTGCCTTCGCAGCCCTGAATGGCTCCGAAGGTGAGGGGGCGGGACCGCCTCATGCGGGCGTGTAATGGTGGGTCGGAGCGCTGCGGAACTTAGAGCTTCACCCCACCTGGAGCGACACCACTGAATCTGGGCACCCTATCTCTGCCCCTCTCTTCCTTTTCTAAGGGAGGTGGTCTGTGCTAGGAGGCTGTAGTCCCCCCCGTTGGTCTGGGTCAGGACTCTTGAACAGAGACCTGTATAACCCTGCCTGGCATGCCCTGAATGCTATCTGTGTTTGAAAGCTGCCTGCCCATAGAGAAGAGGTTGTAGCTCAGTGGTAAAGCAACAGCTTTGCATGCAGAAGTTCCCAGGTTCAATCCCTGGCATCTCCAGGTGGGGCTGGAAAAGACCCCTGGAGAAGCTCTGCTTATCATTGTAAACTAAAAGGAGCTGGATGAATCCAGGGTCTGACTCAGGAAAAGTCTGCCATTCAAAGGCCTCTTTCATCTTCCCCAGCCATCATGACGAGGCATGGACAGTCCTCTGGAATGCAGACTGAAATATTGTTCCGACCATTTGCAAGAAGTTGATGTTAACCTGCACAGAATGGTGGTTTTGATCAGATCTAGAGTCTCTCTCTCTCTCTCTCTCTCTCTCTCTCTCTCTCTCTCTCTCTCTCTCTCTCTGTGCATAATAGCAGTGCATGTATAGACACACACTACATTTACCAATTAAATATTTGTGCCTCACTGCCTCTGAAATTGACAATCAGTCCCACAAGTGTAGACTTCATCAACAAGGCTGGAGTGGTCACCTTTATTAGGCCACCTTGGCAGCCCAAAAATCAAAAGACGCTTCCTGTTTTCCTTCCAGGCAGCCCTTCTGGGTCTGCTTGATATTGCATGTCTACCACAGAGCTGCTGCAATGAAAGGCATCGCCTTAACGCACTTTCTTAGGGGCCTTGTAGTCGCCAAAGGGTCCTGGGGTGTCCTCTGGTGGCAGCAAGGAGGAACTGCATGTCGCGGATTTTGACATTAATACCTCCATTACAGAAATCAAGCACCAATGAGAGCCAAATGTAGAGATGTGAAGGCCTGGAAAAATTGGGAAGATTGTTTTTCTGTTTTTTTTCCAAGGCCCCTTTTCCATTTTTCCAGTGGGAAAATTGAAAATTCCGAGAAGCACTGAAAAACCTTCTTATGAACTGTTTCCTACTTTAGAATGATGAGTAAAATGTTTTGGATTGGAAGGTGAGGTTTTAAAATATTGTTGTATTCCTTAAAATGCTTTACAATAACTGTGTGAGAGCATCTATACTCTGTTAGCATATTACAATTAGTATATTACAGTTAGCATATAACTACTGTATATTACAATTATCAGGGAAGTACAACTCTCAAATCCTCTCACAGTTTTAGATTCTTCCATCCTGTAGCATTTGAAAGAAGGTCTGTATTTGGAAATACACATTTGGCCTGAAAAAAAAATCAAGATTTGCTGATTGCCTTTAACACTGTGTTCTGTTCAGCTAGAGTGGGATTTTAAGGTTTTTTTCCTGGAGTGTTGGAAGCAGTTTGAAAGAGGGACTGTTGATTGTGTACTAGTGTGGTCATTCATCCCACAAGTGCTTCTGATAAACAAGTGTCACAGGCTTTTGTAGTATTTCTTCTGCTTCTAGATAATCCTGGCAATATCCAATATATGGAGAGAAGCCGGTCTTTAAGCCAGATCACCACCCTTCCTTTGGTTACAACAATACTGATTATTTCTATTTTCAGTAATTTCCCCCTTATTTTTACAGCTGGCTAAAATTAAACTGCAATCTTATACACACTTACCTGTGAGTAAGCTTCACTGAACGCAGTGGGACTGACTTCTGAGTAAACACAGCCAGGCTTGCACTGTAAGACATTGATGTCCTTTTGGCCGCAGCGGCTTGCTGCTCCATCTCTCTAATACTACTGGCAATGTTTGTAATTTATTGTTGGAATAAATGTGAGACATTTATACTTTTCAATTTCACAAATGTACCAAACAGTGCAATTTTATGTGCTAATTAAATTATACACACAAGGCATTTTATGTTCTCTTACAGGGTAAGCTTATCAATATCTACTCAGTCTTAAGTCCCATTGTGTTCAATGGGGCTAACTCCTAGGAAAGTGTGTACAGTATAGGATTGCAGCCTTACAGCCCAATCCTATCCCCCACCACCGGCCCAGAGTGTGCAGTGCTTCCAACGGAGCACACACTGCATATGGGCCAGCAGGAGACCAGACAGCCCAGGAGAGGTAAGTAAATAACATTTTTACTTGCCTAGTTGCAGGCCACCTGGGTCTCCTCAGACCTATGCCAGCTCTTAGCATAGAATTATGCTCTTAGCATCTTCCAGGCCAGGAAGAGGGAATAGAATTAGGTTTGCATGGCTGTTGCTGAGATCCTCCCCCCTCCTGCTCCCAGCCTGGCCAGCTCCCCACCCCAATCTGCCCCTGATCCTCCCCCAGTCTGCCCCTGCCACTGACTTATAGCGACAGCGGAGATTCTGCTGCCTGCCCCAATCCGCCCCTGATCCTCCCCCAGTCTGCCCCTGCCACTGACTTACAGTGGCAGCGGAGATTCTGCTGCCCGCCCCAATCCGCCCCTAATCCTCCCCCAGTCTGCCCCTGACTTACAGTGGCAGCGAAGATTCTGCTGGCCAGTGCCACCTGTGTGTGGCCTCTGGGACTTTGCGGGGCTTTGTGCTGGTCGCAGCAGCCCACAGAATAGTGGAGCGTCTGACGCGCCAACAGCCCGGGCCTTACAGTTTGTGAGATCTACCAGCATAAGGCCCGGATAGGATTGGGCCCTTAAAGTAGTAAAGCAAGTTTAATTCTGATAAGATAAAAATTGCATATACAGTATTTCATATTTTCCCCAAATTTCCATTTTCCACCCAAAACCATGGAACAAAGGGTTTTTTCTACACTTCCAAATTTCCAGTAATTTTACATCTTGGTCCAAAGTAGATATGACGGATATCCTGTGGTGTGTGCATGCAAGCAGCTCACCCTCTCTCCAATTGGATCAGGACTACAGCACTGGGATAGGGGGTTAATTCTTTCCTTCTGCACTTTGATCAAAATATACCCCCACTGCAATTTGCACCATAGGGATAAACTTATTAATTCTTAGTTCTCGGAGCAAATATCAGTCGGGAGGAGGATTTCAATTGAGAAAATGGTGTTGATAAATGGTTGACTCCCACTGCCATGCCTTCTCAATGCATGCTCCCCTGCCCCAGGACCTACTATTACTTTTTTCTTATACCATGGATGATCTTATCACAGATCTTTTGTATCGCATCTAGTAGTAGTACAGTATTTTGAGGTCTCTTACAATGTTGTCTCTAAGGCACAGGAAGCTGCCTTATATTACTCAGTCCATTGGTCCATCAAATCCAGAATGGTCCAGGCTGATTGGTAGAGGTTCTTCAAGAACTTTCCCAACCCTGCTTCCTGAGATCCTTTTGATGGTGCCGGTGTTGAATTTGGGATTTCCTGTGTGCAAAACATTTCCTGCGTGCTCTGCCTTTGAACAGTAACCCTTCCCCAGCCTCTAGTCCCATATTAGTGAATGGAAGGGGTTCAGGAGGGGAAGCTAAGAGCCAGAACTACTGGGCTGCTTGAAGATGGAAAGAGAGTTGGGAAGGAGGAGCTGCAATTTCTGAGTAGGGGCTGTACTGAGTCTCCTGCATCCAGGCTCTTCCAAGATATTCTGCAGCCTGAGGCTACATGCCAAATGCCTCCTCGCTTGTCCGTCAGCCAGGGCTTCCATTGCTCCACCTCCTGCTCTCTGTATCCAGAAAGGAAGAGGGGAGTGGAGCAGAAAAGGAAGGAGAGGCGAGTGGTGGCCTAGAGCAGGGATGTCAAACATAAGGCTCGTGGGCTGGATACTATGCTCGGAAACTCTTTATCAGCCCCCCCCCCCGATAATTGGGCTCTCCCAGTGCTGCCTTTTTAGCATGATAATTATGTATGACTCTTTATGTTCACTGGAGCAGGGGTGTTAAACTTAAGTCCCGAGGGCTGGAAACTCTTTATCTGGCCCCCATGATAATTGGGCTCTCCCAGCATTACCCGTTAGGCAGTGCTGCATCTGCCGAGACTCTAAAGCCGGAGCTACACTACAGGCAGAGGCTCTGCCGCTGCCTGTGCCTCTGCCTCCGCGCTGGAAGCGGGGGAGTGTCTTCCAGCCTGTTGTCCCTCATGTTGTCCCGCCTTCTTAAGAAGAAGATTGGAGGTAGTTCTGATTGGCATGCAGCCACTCTCCTACGATTGGTAGGCTGCAGTAGCTCCGCGAACCGCCCCCTAGCTCTGCGTCCCCACCCCCTGAAAAATAGAACTCCAGCTTGAGTTACACGCCGGCCGTACGGAGGTCGCGGCGGCTCCACCTGCTTCAAAAATCAGGTCAGAAGCTCCGCGACGCGTGTAATGTAGCTCTGGCTTAAGAACATAAGAAGAGCCCTGCTGGATCAGGCCAAAGGCCCATCTAGTCCAGCTTCCTGTATCACACAGTGGCCCCACCAGATGCCTCAGGGAGCACACAAGACAACAAGATACCTGTATCCTGTCACCACTCCCTTGCACCTGGCACAGAGAAAACCTACTCCTACAACCAGGAGGGTTGCTTCTCCCCATCATGACTTGTAAGTTGTGATGGACTTTTCCTCCATAAATCTGCCTTTTTAGCATGATAATTGTGTGTGACTCTTTACGTTGTATGACTCTGGGAGGGAGAGACGGGAGGAGGCCTCAGAAGGCAAGGGACACTACGGGGGAAGGGGCAGACTAAGAGGGGTGAGAGAGGGAGATGCTGCCAAGGTGCTAGGAGAGCCCAATTATCACACGGACCACCCTTTCAGTAGCACCGCTTCTGCCGAGGCATCACTTCACAGACCACCTCTCAGCTGCCAAGCTGCGGCAGAAGCGGCGCTGCTGAAAGGGCAGCCCATGTGATAATTGGGCTCTCCTAGTGTGATAATTGGGGTCTCATATCTTTAAAATATGATCAAGATTTACACATTTTCTCTTCTGTCATTTGCAGCTAATGAGTTCCTATGTGAGAACAAAGTGCTTATTTCTGGCCATCATCTGCTTAATGACATCACTTCCTGTTTAATGATGTCACTTCCTGCCCTCAGCCGGCGCCATGAATACTATTCGGCCTGCTATATGAAACGTGTCTGACACCCCGGGCTAGAGTGTAAGTGATACTAGTCTAGCCCACCACTTCTGTCCTCTACATTTCCTCTTTTTTCAAGGGGGGGGGCTGTGGAGGCTTTTCCATTGAGATGAACCTATGCAGATGCTTTGGGCCGTTCCACACATTACGTGACAAGCAACCTCTGTTTGTTGCTTCTGAGCATATACACATCGGAGAGCTGCCTGTAGCCAATCCTGGCTCTCCGTTTTTATTTCTTCTGTAGGATTTCTACCCCGTCTTTTCAACGTGAATGCCCGCAAGGCAGTTTGCAACAATCGATAAAAGCAATATGGTACAGTACAATATATATAAGGCCAAACCAGCAATAAAGCTGCAGGGATCAAGACAAAAGAGCTGAGAAAACAGGAACGAGGATCATAACTGCCATGAAAATCAGGACGGAAGAAGAGGGTGGAGTTTGCCTGATGCCTCAGTGAAAATAAAGAATCTAGGAAAGAGAGTTCAGAGCTGCAGGTTTGTGGGGGCCCTGGGCAAATTGTCCCCCAGTAGGCCTCATCCTACATTGGTGGCTCATTTATGTGAGTGGGGGCTGGCGGCCTTACTGGGCAGTGGCACACACCAGAGGTGGGGGCTCCTCTCAACGCTGCCATAACTGGACAGGAGCCCCCCCCCAATGACCCTAACAAGCATCACTGTAGAGCCAGTGTGTGTGCAACTCCAGCCACACTGGCGCTGAGGGGGGGGGAGTGCCACTGCCTGCCACACCACTGCTGGTAAGCCCAGCATAGTCCGCCCACACAGGTGGGAAAGCCACCATTTTAACGCCCTGGTGTAGGATCACTCTGGGGTGTGCGATGGCACCAGCTGCGGCGCTCATGGTTCAGCAGCGGGAAGGAGTGGAGGGGGAAAAAGCAATTTAAGGGGTCCAGCAGCTGTTTGCCCAAGGGCGTCATGCACCGATGCTGGCCCTTGCCCTGGGAATACCACTACAGAAGGTCCCCTTTCCATTAACCACCTGCCAGACTTCAGAAAGTGGGACTTCGGATACATGAAAATGTGTGGTATGCTTGTTTCCAGACATCTCTCTCTCTCTCTCTCTCTCTCTCTCTCTCTCTCTCTCTCTCTCTCTCTCATCTACACATTACCTTTTTAGGTGTTCACTTCAAACACTTAGGGACGCACCAAAAGACTGCAATGTGTGACTGGCTCTCAGTCTCTTGCCAGGCTGACTCCAAGTCTGAAAGGCCCTAGGCCTGGGGTTCTCAACCAGTGGTACTTCATCCGACTGCTGGTGGTACTCAGACTTCCAGACCATCGGAACCCCGCTCCGATGCGGTGCTTTCGGCGGCGCGTTTTCACTCCTGAGAGGCTCCTGCCTTTAGCCAAGCCTCTCGGGAACACTTAGAAGGGCCCTTCCACTCGCCCAGAGCCTCCTGCCTGCGTTTTCTGGCCTCCGAAAACCTGAAACCCCGGAAGTAACTGGCGGTGATGATGTAATTGCCAGTCACGTCCGGTGGTACGCAGCAGGAGAGTGGCGCCGGAGGTGGTACTCGGCTGGAAAGGGGTTGAGAACCCCTGCCCTAGGCAAAGGGCCCTCTGGACCACCCACTCTTACGTAGGTTAGGGTTAGGGTTAGCGCCTATGTCCTCACCTCCTCCTGTACCCAAGCCTACAAACTTGTAAGGCATGGATCTTTTCTTGCTTTCTTGTAAAGCATCACGAATGTGGCTGCCACGGTATAATGAATTAATTGATTGATACCTTGATGGGCTCCTTTTGCTTCTGTTGTCCCTTGGTCTTTTCCTGACCGATTCTACCCCCGAAGCAGGCGGTGGCAGTGGTACCAGGAGGGCAATTGCTGCCTGTCTCCTCGCACCCTTGGGTTTGGATTGCAGAGATTTGGGGGAGATGGTAAAAGTTTATAAAATAATGCATGGGTTAGGGGAAAATGGATGGAGGGAAATGCCATCTCCTCCTCCTATAATTCTAGAACTTTGGGTTCCTTTATAAAATTAATGGGCTGGGCAGCAGATTCAAGACAGACCAAAGACATTTCTTCATTGCAACATGTGCAATTCATGTGCAATTTAAGCCTTTGATGGCTTTAAAAGTAAAACAGGCAACTTCACTGAGGAGGAGGAGGAGGAGGAGGAGGAGGAGAATATCAATGGCTGTTGGGCAGGGCTGGCTTTAAGCCAATTGGACCAATTGCTCCCAATTGAGCCTTGCCCACTCACTTCTGGGATTGGAGTGCCCGGCGCGAACCTCCACGTACCAGCCACATAAGAGGCTGGAGGCGAGCAGGAGGGCTTTTCCCAGCGCAATTTTTCGTGCGCTGCAACTCTCCCCGCCATGTCGAGCCTCCTGCCGCCATTTGGGGGAATGTGCACCGGGGGGGGGGAGAATTGCACCCTCCTCGGCAGAGCGCCCAGAGCAGCTGCTCCTTAGGCGCCACTGTTGTTCCGGCACTGTTAAATATGACAACACATACAGGGGCGTCGCTAGCCCTCCCGGCGCTCGGGGCAGGGGTTGCCCGAGCGCCCCCCAGAAGGGCCCGAGCGCCCCCACCCCCCAGAAGGGCGCTCCCACCCGGCCCCCGCGCCCACCCCCACCGCTGTCCCTATCTTCTTCAGCCTCCTCGCTGCCGCCACTGCCGGCCCCGCGCTCACCTCGGCGCGACTCCTTTTAAAATTGGCTGTTTAAAAGTCGCGCCGAGGTGAGCGCGGGGCCGGCGGTGGCGGCGGCGAGGAGGCTGAAGAAGGTAGGGAGAGCGATGGGGGTGGGCGCTCGGGGGCCGGGTGGGAGCGCCATTGCTCTCCTTACCTCCTTCTTCTTTCTTCGCCGCCGCCGGCCCCGCGCTCACCTCGGCGCGAGTTGGCTCCTTTTAAAATTGGCTGTTCTGACATGCGCAGAACGCCTAAGAGGCCAAGAGAGGGCAATTTTGCCCTCTCTTGGCCTCTTAGGTGTTCTGCGCATGTCAGAACAGCCAATTTTAAAAGGAGCCGAGTTGCGTCGAGTTGAGCGTGGGGCCGGTGGCGGCCAGGAGGCTGAAGAGGCGCCCCCCGGAAGATGGCGCCTGGGGCCCGAGGCCACAGGGGCCCCCACGAAAGAACGCTACTGAACACATATTAAAATGTGTTTAGATCCATTTGGTCCATTGACTCACACATGCACGTTTTAAGTGCACATTTTGATTGCTATCCATTCTACCACTGAGACCCAAAGTTTATAATACATTTTATTTATATCTGTCTAAGATCCTACAGAGGCCAGCGGGTGTCACAGTGGGTTAAACCGCTGATGAGCTGTCGATCGAAAGGTCGGCAATTCGAATCCGCGACGGGGTGAGCTCTCGTTGTTTGGCCAGCTCGTGCCAACCTAGCAGTTCCAAAGCATGTTAATGCGAGTAGATAAATAGGTACCGTTTGCGGGAACATAAACAGCGCTCCGTGTTCCAGCCGCATGCTACGCGCTGCGGCAAGGAGAGTCATGCCGGCCACATGACCACAGAGCCGTCTTCGGACAACGCTGGCTCTTCAGCTTTGAAATGGGGATGAGCACCACACCCTAGAGTCGGACACGACTGGACTTAATTGTCAGGGGTCACCTTTACCTTTACCTAAGATCCTACAGACCTTGGCTGTGAACCCGGGGCCCTGCAAAAAATGTTTCCAATTGGGCCCCGCCGCAGCTCCTAAGGCAGGCTCTGCTGTTGGGCATTACAATATAGCTAAATAGAGTCTCTAGGGTCCAAGGAAGTATTCTGGAGGGGCCAAGAGTGAGGGGGAAGCTATTTGTCTTCCTCTTTTGCTTGCGGCCTTCCCAGAGGCGTTTGAGTGATCACTGTGGCAAACAGGATGCTGGGCTAGCTGAGAATCCAGCTGGGCTCTTCTTATCGTTTTATAGTTCTGTTTTTTGGGCAAATGGTTTGGTTACCTCCTGCTGTGCACTTCTGTGTTTGTTTCTTGAGCCATTTCAGGGGCAAAAGTCAGGGAAAGGGGGGGGATTGTCAGTAATTATTATCGTAGGTGCCTCATGAAGCATCTTGGTGTGCACTGAAAGTTCTTGTGTTTCTGATTTTTAGTTACTGGTTCGTTCTTTATACACCTGTTTTAAATAAGAGGTCCTCAAGGTGGCTTACCAGCAAAGGAACAAGAAGGAAAAGAATGTTTCTAGCCCTCATGACTGTGGATAACTTTTAAAAATGTGATAGCAAAATTATTAAAGGATGAGAGCTAGTCAAAAAAGCCTACATTTGTAAATCCTCGCAAATCGTGAGTGAGAATATTTCCAGACGAGGATATTGTAAGAATGAATGAATCATTTTGCTTTTGTGTGATTTGTATGTCCTTTTCTCCCCCAGGAGTGTTGATGATGCTCAACATGTACCGCTAAGCACACAAATCTACAGCGACCTGAAAAAATGAATAGGTTGAACAAGGATGTGACGAGTTATGATGCTGGTGATACTCTGAAGTATTATTCACTGCGTCCCACATGCCAGAATCCACTGAAGAAGTAAAGTTGCGTTGACATCAAGAGGTTAATAAAACGATGGTGCAAATGATCCTTTGGTATACGTGTGTGGTGTGTGGGCAGGAAGCAGGGGTAAGGTTCAAAACAGAGACTGTTCTCTAGGACAGAGGCTGGAAATGTGTGGTCTGCAGGCCACACTTGAACTATTATTATTATTATTATTATTATTATTATTATTATTATTATTATTATTATTATAACAACAACAGTATTTATATACTGCTTTTCAACCAGAAGTTCACAAAGCGGTTTACAGACAAAATCAGATGATTAAATGGCTCCCTGTCCCCAAAGGGCTCACAATCTAAAAACGATGCAGAAGAACACCAGCAAACAGCCACCAGAAAAGATACTGTGCTGGGGTGAAAGGGGAGCAGTTACTCTCCCCCTGCTAAATATAAGAGGAGCACCAATTGAAAAAGTGCCTCTTGCCCAGTTAGCAGGGGTAAATACATTGATATCTCGCCCTTTCTCCAGCAAAGGTTTCATGGAATATCCCCTCCTTTTATCCTCACAACAACCCTGCGAGGTTGGTAATACAGTTCAAACAGGGGCCTGGCCAAGGCCTCTTGGTGCAGAGACAGCACAACCAAATGCTACCACCCCGCCTTGCTGTGCCAAACGCTGCTCCTCCTTACCTGGGGGCATGTCTGCTACCTGCTACTCCCCCCCCCTCATTTCCTGGAAAATGAGGGAAAAGAGAAGAAAGAGGGAAATGGAGTGAAAAGGGAAGTGTGAAGGAGAGGAAAGGAGAATAGGGGCTAGAGTGTCAGAGGCATTCTAGCCCACCACTCTCCTGTTCTTCCTACTTCCTGTACTGCTCCATTCCTCCCTTCAAAGTCCAGGGAGCAGGAAGAACAGCAGTAGAGTCTGGTGTGCTCCCTGCCAATCTGCTGCCTGAGGCGACACCTCAGTTGGCCTCATGGATGGGCTGGCCCTGAATTAAAAGAACTTCTCTTGAAACCTGCTTCAGTGTTGTTGAAGAACACCCAAACAGATGAGGTTTCCATTGCCTGCAATATGTCATTGTCACATTTTTAATCCCCCCGTGCCCCCCCCCCGGGTTTTGCCTTGAACACCTGTGCCTGAAAGAACAGTTCAGAGTGTTCTCTGAAGCTTCAGCCTCCAGCACTGAGAACACTAATTCAATGATAAACTGTCAGTCATAATTTATGATTATTATTACTCACATTGATATCTCGCCCTTTCTCCAAGGAACTCAGCAAAGCATTCATGGAATATCCCCTCCTTTTATCCTCACAACAACCCTGTGAGGTAGGTTGGGCTGAGAGATGGAATGTTGGCCCAGGGTCACCCAGAGATCTTCGTGACTAAGTAAGGTCAAAAGATATGCCCCTCTCCTACCCAAGTATATGCACCCCATCCCTATGAAATGCACCCCCAGATGTACTTTGTACATAGTTGGGGTTTCATTTGGCAGCCTCCTTCCTCCTTCCTCCATCTTGATGGGCCAGGCAGCTGCATAGCTACATCTTGCATAGCTACATAGGGCAGGAGGTATGGCTCAGTTGGGAGAGCGGCCGCCTCATAAGCCTGAAGATCTGAGGACGGCAGTTCGGGACGGCTGGAAGTATCCATGTGCTGTCGGAGAGCTGTCAGTATGCCACTGACAGGCTGCAGAGTCTCTGTGGGAGAGAGAAAGCTGCAGCTGGCGGTTGATGCATGGGAGGCGAATGCCAGCGAGAGGGAAACCATCTGGAAAGAAGACGTTCTATGAAAGATTAGGACATTTGTATTATTGTAAAACCCTGTGGGGTTAGTAATGCCCCTGCTGCCTATGTAAGCCGCCTTTGAATTAAAGTCAGAGGAGAAATCTGATGACCAAAGAAAAGGCGGTATATACCGTATTTGCCTAAGACTCACTTTTATCCCCTAAGGCAAGTCTTTAAAGTAGGGGGTGCACCCTACGATCAAAGCCTAGCGTTTCTGCCTAGTGTTTTATGCAAAGCGCTTTCAAACCAAGCCTCTCCAGTCTGTTTTCAAAGGTAAAAAGGGGCTTTTTTTTCCCTCTCTCTTTTTAAAAACTGCAAAGCACTGTGTTTTCAAGCCTTTCCTTGCAGTTCTTAATCACTTGCTAAATGGCTGAATACCATGAGAGATCATTATCTCTCAGCAGCCTCTGGAAGCATTTGAAAAAATTAACCCTTAAGTTTCAACCCCAGGACTGTGGAAACTAAGATATTTATTGATCTTGCAGTTTAAAAGTTGAGAGTACAGTTTGAAAGTTGAGAGCAAGAGCTCCTGCATAGGCTTACCATATCCAAAGGGGGACAGAGTGCCTACCTTTAAAAGGCTGCAATCCTATGCACACTTTCCTGGGAGTAAGCCCCATTGAATGCAATGGGATGTACTTCTGAGTAGATATGCATAGGATTGTGCTGTTCATTGAAATTTGGGCAGGTGCAGCTCATCATCATGGAAGGGTGCAACATGCTACACCTGCCCAAATTCCAAAGGTTAAAAGGTAGGCACTCTGTCCCCCTTTGGATCTGGGAAGGCTACTAATACTAGAGCGCCCAGATTCAATAAGGGACAGGGTGCCTATGCCTTTAACTGTACTAAAGCTGTACTGTTCTACTAATGTGTATATTTAAGTTAAAAAAAGTTTAAAATGTATTCTTTAAAAAATAGCACCAAACTTTAAGGGTGTGACTTATAATCAGGAGCATCCTATACTCAGGACAATACGGTACATACTGGTTGTTGTTGTTGTTACATCTTGCCCACTAGTGCACCTCCCCTCAGACAGCTCCTCTTCCAGCAGGGTTATGCCAGACAGGATACTGTCGGCGACAGGAACTGTGGTTCCATAGTTTAATGACACACTGGGTAAAAATTATTTCCTTTTGTCTGTTCTAACTCTCCTTAGTGGATGTCCCCTGCTTCTGGTGTTGTGCGAGAGGGAAAAGAACTTCCCTCTATCCACTCTATCCATCCCATGCATAATTTTATAGGTCTCAATCATGTCCCCCCTCAGGTTCTGTCTTTCTAGACTGAAGAGCCACAAATGTTGTAGCCTTCCCTTGTAAGGGAGGTGCCCCAGCCCCATTTTGGTCGTTCTCTTATCGTCGTCGTCATCACCACCACCACCACCATGACATGGTTAACCTATCCTTCAGCCATTGAGCTCATGGTGACTTAACTGGATGTAGGTTTTTCCTGCTTTATGCTCACAACAACCCTGGTACTTTCCTCCTCCCCAGCATTGTTGTAAGCATCAGCAGGACTTCATATTACTTTTCCTTCTTCTTTTGCAGCAACATCCTATCAATAAACGTAGAAGACAACATTAACTCCAACTTGTTGCCTGCTCGTCTTTCCTTCTTTGCATGCTGTTCCTTATCCACATCCATTCGACATCATAAATTTCTTACACGTGGCACCAACTAAACGTAGGTAAGAGGACTCTACTTAAAATGCGCCTCTCTCCCTTACAGTAAGGCGGATGTAAGGGACCTACAGTCCAGCAGGTGGCGCTGCTCCCCTACTGAGTACTGAGTAATAGGAAAACCGGGACACAGGTGTAGCTAACCCTTGAGCTGCCCTCTGTGATATTGTCTGGAACGGAACCCCTGGCAGATGGCTCTCCCAGCCCGAAGTCTGGGAAAGGGGTGCACTCCAAGATTCCACACCTGGGTCCTGGTTTATTCAGTCCTTAGAGGATCCAGGCTGCAGCAGTTATACTTCAGCAAGTACCTGTAGAAATCAGTAGTGCGTCAACAGAAAGGAATGTCTCCCTGCAACTTCCCCACCTCCTGTGGAAAGCTCTATTTCCATTTCATGCTGACCACCCAAACTGGAAAAATACATTTTGCATGGCAAGATGTCAAACTGATATTCAAGTACATGAAGGAAAGATCTTCTGAAAAAATCTGCCAAGGAAGTGGGATATTGCAACACAGATTTCCTTCCCTCACCCAAATCATATGGCTAGAAGTCAGATTCTTTAATTCAGCTCCCCATCCCATTGGCTGCCTCAACTAGCCTCCCCCTTTCTTTCTCTGCCAATATATAACCTTTTGTGCAGGGTGGTGGTTTGGCTAGGTAGGGCACTGGCTAAGGGCCTGTGCCAATCAGAAAACCCACCTGGCCAGGTTGACCTCTGAACCCCCAGTACTGGTGGCAGTGATGTTGCCCAATGCACCATGGGGGGGAGCATGGGGGCCTATTGCAGGGTTTTGCCCCATGGACTCCAACAACCTGAAGCTGGTACTGATTTTCTGTCTCCAAGCTCTTCATAAAACGTATCCTCCTGCCCTAACTAATCTTCAACCAAACTCACAGCTGCTGTCACCATTTCATGGTTGATCCTTCCCTCTCAGAAGTTAGAATGTTTCTCAGAATTCCATGACATCCAAGCAGCTCTGCTGATGCTGGATGTAGATTTGCAAGTGACTGTCAACAAGTTTTTACCTTTTCTGATTGGCTGGATGAGCTGCATGAGTGCTCTATGGCTTACATCAACAAAACACACTATGCTCAAGAGCTCTGTCCAGGTGTCAATGCTCAGAGCTTGGTGAGTACCCACAAATAAGCTGTAAAATCAATTCTGCTCCAACTTTGTCTTTTGGTCATCTGATCAGGCCCATTTTCTCTCAGAAAAGCCCTGGGAAGTTATTTTTTAAAAAAATCTCCATAATTTAATGGGGGGGGGGGAACTTAAACATGCAATGTAATCCTATGCATATCTACTCAGAAATAAGTCCCACTGAATTCAATAAGACTTACTCTCAGGTAAGTATGCATAGGATTGCAGCCTTAGATTTATCTATTATTTATTGGTTTATTTCTATTGCACCATCAATAGACATGACACTGTACAAAGTAATATAGATCCCTGCCCTGAGGAGCTTACAATCTAGAAAAGTGACACAAAGGCAATAATGAAGGGAAGAGAAGTGGAGGCATAGCTAAACAGCGGAGAGAATATGCAACCATTTCATGTATGTATATGTAGGCTAACAGCCCAATCCTACCTAAATCCCCCTGTGCTGGTGGGCTGCATCCCATGGGGAATTTAGCAGGCAGGGCAGGAAGTCTCCTCGTGGTAAGGGGACATTTGGTAAGGGGACAGCCCCAGCCTGTGCAACTGGTCTACTTGGAACCTGCGCCAGCCATATGGCTGGTGCAAGTCCGCGTGCACCTGTGTCGGCAGATCAGGTCTGGGAAGGGGGATATGATATGGTGCACACTGGCACCACTGATCCAGACCCCCTCCCGGGCCCAATCTGCCCTCCCCTTCCTGTTCTGCCCCTCCCCATGACGATCCCCATACTGGCTTACCTGGGCTGGTGCGCGTTGCTTCTTGCACTGGTGCCTTCCTGCCGGAGCTGCTTCCTGGTGCGCTATTGCAACGTGCTTTATGGCATGTTTGCAACAGTCTGCACCGGCGGAGCATGTGTTGCCCAGTGGTGCAATAGGATTGTGCCATTATTTACAGTCAGATATAGGGCTAAAGGGGGGGGGTCAAAAGCTCCAGGGAAAGGGTGAATTTGGAGGAGGGATTTGAAAGAAGTAAGATGTGTCATTATGCAGGTATTATAGGATAGGCAGTTTCAGGCATAAGAGGTCACAAGGGAGAAAGGATGGAAGTCATCTGAGGAAGCAGGAAGGCTTCAGAAGACTGAAGGTTTTGCAGCTGGAGGTGTGAAGATCAGGGGGATATATTTGGATATAAAAGGAGAAAGATAAGACAGAGCGTGGCAGTGGGAGGCTTGAGCAACAATTTGTTTTAAATGTCTATAAATCTAATAGAGCCTGTGAAAACCGGAAGGCACTGCTCATGAACTTAAGTGAAATAGTTCATTTAGGTCCAGTAGGTCCACTCCCTATTGGCTAGTGTCCATGAGGAGTAGTACACTTCTCCTCCTCAACTGGTATTCTCTGATCGTAAGTATTCTGCAGATTTCCGCATAGATCTTTTCGTAGTGCAGCGCCAGGTCAGCTGCTGGTTAAATCCAATTCCTCTCCTCACTGACCCGTAGGAAGCTCATAATGTAGGCAAAACCCTTCGTGGCAGCTGTCAGATAGCGAGAATGGAAGGGAAGCGGGGAGTTTTAGTTACAGCTGGGACTGGAGCTGTTTGTCAGGAAAGAGAGGAGCGAGTGAAAGGATGACAATTCACAGCCATCCCTTGCAAAGTTCCACCTTCCCCCTCTCTCTCTCAGGCTAATGTATGGAGTCAGAACAAAACTAAAACACATGACACAATGGGCTGCACCGCTTCAGATTGCAGGTGAGGTGTGTGTGTCCCACGCCCACGCCGGATATGACGGTTTTTACGTTGGTGAAGTTTTTCTACTTGGGAGAGTACTCAAAAATGTGATCTCTACCTGCATTTTGAAGTGGTTAGTGGTACAGTCCTACGAGAGCAGCTGTAGCACATGACTTTTTCCTGAAGAAGTAGATCAGCTCTGAGTGATATGATCTCTCAGCTTTAGTATGTCTACTGCTCCCTGTCTTATCCCACCTTTGGGGGCAATTCGCTCCATGATAATTTAGTTGTTAATCTAAGCAGCCTGGTGCTACGCTAGAGGTAGGGTGCAATTATCTTCCCCATGGATTTTTGATCACCTCCCACAACCTGTGGGAGTGTCTATGCCCTGACTGTTCCCTGGGCTCACGTTCGTCCCCTTCCCCTGGTGTAAGCGCAAGAGGCCCCAATGGTAGGCTTACCAGATCTCCAACCGGGACAGAGTGCTAGACCTTTAGGAGAAGGAATGTGGGCAGGTGTAGCTTGTTAAGCCTTAGAGCACAATCCTAGGCATGTCTCCTCAGAAGCAAGCCCCACTGAACACAATGGATTGTGTTCTAATGTTTAACAAGCTACACCTGCCCACATTCCTTCTCCTAAAGGTCTAGCACTCTGTCCCGGTTGGAGATCTGGTAAGCCTACCCAATGGCAATGGGCCTCCTTGGCTAGGCCACATGGAAGTGGAAGTGTGAGGGCTGGCTGAGCTATTCTTAAGGGGATGTTGTACTGTTAATTCACCATACCCGACTATGCCACAAATTCTAGCTATTGCTTGGCAGATCTTTTGCTGCTGCCTAGTAGGAGAGGCAAAGTTAGCAGTTGCCTCTTGGTGGGATGTCAGACATGGGATAAAAATGGCACAATGTAGTCATCATTCCTTTATGACAACTCTCAATTTTACTTTGTGCAAAGACTGGGGGAACAAGAGCACTGTACAGAGGCGGAACCACGGTGGAGCGCGTGGAGCAGGCGCTCCAGGCACTCGATCGCGGGCGGGCGGCAAGATTGTGGGCGGGGAACTTACCATGTTCCGAGGAGCAGCAACGTCCGAAATGGGAGCAAAACAGGTGGGGAGGCACGTCTACGTGACGCGAGGGCGCATCGACGTGACGCGACGCTGGCCCCGCCCCCTCGCGCCCGGTTGCCCTCCCGGCGCCTGACGCCTCTGGCACTGTATATTTGTGAAACAGGGAAAGGAAGCTAGAAAAACCAATACAGAAGAAACAAATAGTGAATCCCCCCCCCCCCCAGGTTAATTTGTTGCCTTGTTCCACTCCAGAGAACAAAGAAAATAGCCTGCATATTTTCTTTATTCATGTGTTGTAAGTGAAAGGCGACGGGTGGGGTGGTGGTGGTGGAGTTTGAACAGTTTCTTTTTTCTAAAGAGACATTTTGCATTGCACCATCCAGAACACAGACAGATGTATGTATTTCAAAGAAATCAATACACACAGCTGTATGATTAACCAAACACACAGGACACCATATTTGATTATTTGATGATTAACATGGCTGACAACAGGCCGCCATATTTGATAGGCAAACTACAGCCTGCTTAAAAGGTAAAGGTATCCCGTGCTCGAAAGCCAGTCGTGTCCAACTCTAGGGTGCGGTGCTCATCTCCATTTCTAAGAGCCAGCGCTGTCCAAAGATGCTTCCGTGGTCATGTGGGCGGCGTGACTAACAGAACGCTGTTACCTTCCCACTGCAACGGTACCTATTTATCTACTTGCAATTTCTTGCTTTCGAACTGCTAGATTAACAGGAGCTGGGACAGGAGACGGGAGCTCACTCCGTCACGCGGCACTCGGGTCTCGAACTGCTGTCCTACCGACCTTCTGGTCTGCAGTTCAGCATCTTAACCAACCTCTAAGCCACCGCGGCCCATATAGCACCCTGCTTGATGGACCACAAATGTATTTTATGTCCAAGGAGGACATATTCTCACCAATGTGTATATGCCCTATTCCATTTTGCCGCTTAATATGGGTGGTGAGTTGTTGCCTGGTACCAACGAGTAGGTGGAACTGCTCTGCTCCTACTTTGCATCCATATCCATCTTCTCCCATATAAGGAGGGATTGTACTAATGTTTATGCTGGCTCATTGGCCGAGGGGGAAAACGCTTGCAGTCCCACAGGAGTAGTGTGAACAGGAACGGGACAGGTCCGTCCGCAGATTAGAATTGACAGAGAGCTGGTTAAAAACTATCTAACTGGCCTAAATGAATTCAAGTCATTCAGACCAGACAAACTGCATTCTAGAGTACTGAAGGAACTTGCTGGTGTACTCTCAGAACCTCCGTTAAGTATCTTTGAGAAATCCTCGAAGACAGGGGAGGTGCCACAAGGCTGTAGACAGGCAAATGATCTTCAAAAAGGGGGGGAAAGGAGGAGGACCTGGGAAATGACAGATACCAGGAAAGATATTAGAACAAATTATGTCAGTCTGTATGCATCTTGATATCAATGCAGTGATTACTAGAAGCCAACATGGATGTGTCAAAAATAAATCTTGCCAGAGAAATCTCATCTCATGTTTTGATTGGGTTGCTAGCTTAGTAGTGGATGGTGGGAATGTTGTGGATGTAATTTATCTTGATTTCAGTAAAACATTTGACAAAATTCCCTGTGACATCTTGATTAGCAAGCTAGTAGTAGACTCAAATGATACAATTGCTAGATGGGTTCACAATTGGTTGGGTACACAAAGAGTACTCATCAATGACTCTTCATCAACCTGGAGGACGGTTTCAAGTGAAGTACAGTGGGTCCTCCATATCCGCTAATTAGCCATCCGCGGATTTTGACTATCCACGGATAGCTATCCACGGAGGAAGGATCCCACTGGGGTGGGGGGCATCGCCACAGTACCTTAATTAACAGCCGTGCGATCCCGCCGCCGGCTTCTTGTCTCTCGTGCCACTTTTTATGTTGTAAAACACCTGTAAAAAGAAAAAAACGCGACCGGAAGCGACTTCCAGCTGCACGTGCAACCAGAAGTTGATTCCAATAGCTTCCCCCCCCCCTTTTTACAGGCATTTTACAAGATAAAAAAGTGGTGTGAGAGACAAGAAGCCAGCAGTTGGCCTGCACGGCTGTTAATTTATTGTGGTGCCACCCCCAACTCCTCATCGCAGACTTGAGCATCCGCAGATTTTCAGATCCATGGGGGTTCTGGGAACGGAACTCCTGTGGATACAAAGGGCCCACTGTACCCTGGGACTCTGTGTTGGGCCTGGTTTCCTTTAACATCTTTATCAGTGACTTAGATAAAAGGAATTCTTATCAAATTTGCAGATGACACTAAGGGCTGATTCACACTACACGAATCCAGGCGCGGATGCCCCTGCCCCTGCCCCCATGCGCAGAGCTGGCCGGAAAGAATGTCTTCCCGCCTGTTGTCCCTCCTGCTGTCCCGCCTTCTTATGAAGGTGATTGGAGGTAGTTCTGATTGGCATGCAGCCACTCTCCCCCCCTCTCATCCGATTGGTAGGCTGCAGTAGCTCCGCGAACTCGCCCCAGCTCCGCGAAGCCTGCCCCCTCAAAAGATGGCTTTCACCATCTTGTACAAGGGAGAGCGCAGCTGCTTTCGGTAGCTTTCATGGCCCGCTATCAACACACAATGCTTCGGAAATACGGGTATAGATGCCATGTAATAAAAAGAATATTTTTTAATAAAAAATATTAAAGTTCAAGCTTCTTTTTATTACGTGGCATCTATACCCGTATTTCCGAAGCATTGTGTGTGGAGAGCGCAGCTGCTCCGCTTGCTTCCGAAATGCTGTCAAAGAGCTCTGCGCATCTTCATGACGCGCCGGGATTTGTGTAATGTGAATCAGCCTTAAGCTGGGAGGAAATGGTAACACTGCTGAAGACAGTAGGAGCCTTCAGGAGGACCTTGATAGAATGGAATACTGGACTTCAACAGAGGCAAATGAAAGGTTCTGCAGCAAGGCAAAAAACCGAAACACTAAAATCAAACGCACAGGTATAGATCATTGGGTGATACCTGGCTTGGCAGTGTGAAAGGGATCTTGGTGTTGCAGTGGATCATGTGCTGAATATGAGTAAGCAGTGTGATGTAGCTGTAAAGAAGGCTAATGTAAATTTAGGTTGCATTAGTTAGAACTGTAGCTTCCAAGTCATGAGTAGTGGTTCCATTTTACTCCACACTGGTCAGACCTCATCTAGAGTACTGTGTCCAGTTCTGGGCTCCACATTTTAAGAAGGATGCAGTCAAACTGGAGCAGGTTCAGAAAAGGGCAATGAAGATGGCCAGGAACCTGGAAAACAAGTTCTATAATTATAAGGAAAGGTTGAGAGAACTTGGTGTGCTTAGACTGTAGAAGAGAAGGCTAAGGGGGGGGGGGGCTTGATGGCACTCTTCAAATAAGTGAAGGACTGTCACGTGGCAGAAAGCAAAGATTTGATCTTTGTTGTCCCAGAGAGCAGATCAAGAACCAATGGGCTTAAGCTGCAGAAAGGGAGATTTTGGTTGGATATGCGCTAGATAATTTTCCTGCTTCTGGAGGGGGTTGGACTAGATGGCCTTGAAAGACCCTTCCAACTGGTATGACTATAAGTTACTGAAGAAATGTAAGTTTGCACTTTCAAATCGATGGGATTGGGGACTGCTTAACGTTGGCTAGATCATGTCCCAGCTGTCTTTCACTGTCCCTGTTGCAATGGCTTTTTGCCAAAACAATTAATATACTGGAACCAAAACTTACTGTAATTTATTCAGATATTATATAAACTGCACACATTCATTTCAACAAAGCTCTGTTCAGGACATTTTGCCATACAACTCAAGAATTGTATCCCAATATCCTCTGAGGCATTGCAAGGGATCCTGGGAATGTGAGTCTTCAATCACATGTTGTTGTCTGGGTACCATAAGGACCGTTTCCTCCCATATGTTCCTTCTTGGGTACTCTTGTATATAGCAGTGTTTCTCAAACTGTGGGTTGGGACCCACTTGGTGGGTCGCGACCTGATTTCTGGTGAGTCCCAGGTGATGGAAAGATCAGATAAGTAATTGCCACAAGCCCTGAGGCTATTCAAAAATCAGATAGCTGCTAATTGCCCTTCAAAAAGCTGAGCTCCTGCAGTTTGCAAGATAGCTGCTAATTACCCTGCAAACAGCTGAGCTCCTGCAGTTTGCAATGAGCTGAGCTCCTGAAGTTTGCAAGCTTGTTTAAATATAGGGAGATTAATGTTTGAGTGTCTCATAAAGCTAGGTGGGTCCCGATAGAGTGTCATTTTAAAAAGTGGGTCCTGGCGCTAAAATGTTTGAGAACCACTGGTATATAGTAGTACTACAGTACTGTACCTCTTTAAGAGGCAAGCCCAGAAGGCCTCAGGATGAAGCAGGTTCAGTTTTACAGCAGAATCCTGTGTGAGCAGTTGGGCCTGTATGATTTCTGTGGAGGTTGGAATAATCCTGAATAATAAGACCCAGATGGACTAGAAATGAGAAAGACAGTCTGCAGGTAAGTTGTACCTTGTTCAAATTCAACAGGCTAAATTCGATGGTGTGGGCTTTGCCAGTGAATTGTTAGCAGTCAGTAGTCGAGTTATTAGAAGCCCTGCACAAGTTCTCGTTGCCTCACTGCCTAAGGAGGTATAATGACAGTACAAGGGGCAGAGCCTTTTCAGTTGTGGCACTAACATTGTGGAAACCCCCCCCCCCCCCGGAAGCTCATTTTGGCCCCATTCGTAAGCTCATTCCACCCTCATGTTACAGCGTGGCTGCTTGGGGGAAGGTGAAGGGGGCTAATGGATGGGGTTGTATTGTCGGTCTCTCTGCTGCTATTGGGGTGTTAAGATCTGGGTTTTGCTGTTTCTTTATATCAGTTTCTTTTTCAAATGTTACATTAACAATGGTGAGTGTTTTTGTTGCTACTGTAATTTTGTTGCAATTACTAGTCCAATCCCCTCCAGAAGCAGGTGAGAGCTGCTTTGAATTTTGCAGATATAAATTTTAAAAAGAATAATAGTTAAAAACATTCATTAGCAGCCCTCAGAATCTTGTTGCCTCAAGTGGCCAATTGGCTTGCTGATACAGACCCACACAGCCTGCATTTCAGGCTCTGTATGCAAAGTTATTTCTGCACCTGGGACATTTCCACACTGAACATAACCCCGCTCCCAGTCTGAAAGCCCATGGGACGAACAGAGCTCTCCATTGAGTATTAGAAAAGATTGTAAATACCTCCTGGTCAACACACAATATATGTGTTTGGGAAAAAATGTTATAGGTTGCTGTTTGTGAAAAGACTAAAGATTGTATCTGTAGCTAACTTTAACTGTTGTAGAGCTGAGAATTGGCAATTTTTCAGTGTTTCTCATTGAGGAGTTCTGTGTAACTCAAAAGGTTGCATATGCCCACTGACATTGGTGCAATAAGTGTAAATACCTATTTTTGTACATTAGTGGGCATATCTACACTAATATAAACCTATATGGGTTGGATATAAAATAAATATCCGTTTGTCTTGTAGATGCCCTGTGGAAAGAGTGAACAGAGCACAGGGACAAGAGCACAAGGACTATTCCACAGTTAATTCCCCTAGTGTGAACGCCCTCCGGCCTTCTGCTGTACACATGTGGCAAAACGAGGTCATAGACTGCAACACCTCAGTCTATGGTGGGGGGAATCACATTTTTGAATGCTCTCATAACATTTTGGATGTTAAAAACTCCCCGCAAACAGAAACCCATACAGTAGGCCAATAAATGGGGTAGTTGCTGTTGTGCAAGTTTTCTATGTGCAGGGAAGGTTTAAAAAAACACATGGGGGAGCATGCACAAGAGGTATCACCAGGACTGGTCCATCCATGAGGCCAATTGAGGTGGTTGCCTGAGGTGGTAGATGAGGAGGAGAGGTGCTCATGTTCAAGTGTCTGCCTCCACTACTCCCCATTCCCTGGATTCTTAAAAGGAGTGCAGAGGAGAAGAGAATGGTGTGCTAGAGTGTCAGAAGAGGAGTGCAGAGGAGAAGAGAATGGTGTGCTAGAGTGTCAGACTCTCTTCCACATTTCCTCTTCTGCTCCATTCCCCTTTTCTTTTACAGATCCTGGGAATGGAAGGAGTAGTAGTAGTTGGAGATGGTAGCCTGAAGTGGTACAGTCCATATTATTGCCTTAGCACTATACACTGACTCCCGGAGTTACAGACATCCGAGTTACAGATTACTGCGTTGGTGTTTTCGCATGATCACAGTATATCCTTCTGTGGCTTTTTTTACACAGCCACAATAGTGCCGGCCTGGCAAGAACTGGACATTTCGACTTAAGTATAGATCCCTGGAACCTAGCCTGTACTTTAGGGGACTGAGAGCCCAATCCTAGGCATGTCTACTCAGAATTAAGCCCCATTATAGTCAACAGGGCTTACTCCCAGGAAAGTATGGATAGGATTGCAGCCTTACTGCACTCCTGTGCACCCTTCCCTGGGAGGAAGTCTCATCAAACTTAATGGGACTTACTTCTGAGTAGACATGCATATCATTGTGCACTTAGGCTCCAATCCCATATGCATGTACCTGGGAGTAACGTAAGTCCCATTGAAATCAGTAGGACTGACTCCTGAGTCTTACTTCGGAGCAGACATGCATAGGATTGTGCTGTTGGTGTACCATCTCTCTCTCTCTCTCTCTCTCTCTCTACTGCAGCTGTCAACTTCCTCAGCCTCTGAAAATGCCTGGGACAGATTTGTGCGTGAGTGAAGGCTTTTGACGGTCTGTCAGCAAAATCAGCTTTTTGCAAGTTGTGGAGAGGGCTGCCAGACTCTTCTCTCCCCTGGAGAGTGTCAAATTCTTGCATAAAGCTGTGCCAGAGGGCATGTGGTCTTGTAGGGACACCTTTGAATCCTCCAAATCCTCCCAGCATACATGGCTGGCAACGCTGCCTAGCGTCCCTTGCAGGAGGAAGTGGGAGGAAGCTGCTGGCAGCCAGGTCGGCGCGCACTGTGGAACACCAAGCTCGATTGCACAGGGCGAGCCTGTTCCCTCCATGCGCCTGCTTCCTGCCAAGCAAGCCTCTTCCTTCAACCCGCTTCTCTGGGACCAGCTCCCATCAATCTGCCCCACAACCTGGGCTTCTTGGCATTGTCCCTGCAAAGTTCTCCATGCTGGCCATGATTCCAGTAGCTGCGGCTGGGAGGACGGCAGCTGCCGAGGAGGAGAGGATAAGCCAGCCCTGTTCTCAGTTGCTTGGAAATTTAAAGGAGCTCCCTGCAAGGAGTAGGGAGGCCAATTCCCCACACGGAGACGCTCCCAGATAATTACTCCATAGCGGGGGCCCTGATTTTTCCTGGCGCTTCGCTCTCCTAAACCTCTCTGGAATAGTCCAGCCAATCTTTAACAAATTGTTTTCACTAACTCTTCTGTGCCGGCAACCAGGCATGGGGAAAAAAAAAAAATCTATCATAGCTGGATTTTCCTGCTGGAGGAAGCTCCCACTACTATATTTCTGCATGTCAGTCTGCTTTGAAAAGCACAGGAGCGGGGCTGGTGAAAAACGTTGGCAAGCCAAAAAAAACCCACCCCAAAACAAAAGCTGCCCCAATTAATCCTTATTCTATATACATAGAGATGTAGTGAGAGATGTATACCTCACGTTCCTCTCTCTGTGTACTGCAGCTTTTTCATATATACAGAGAGTGGTGCGTGTTCCGTATGAGAATGTCAGGGAGCACGGTCATAGTCGAGGGTGTTTGCATGCTATGATTAGATACGTGCATGCCTAGCGCATGGCTGCATCTGTTCATTTTCTTCTGATGGAGTATGCACTTGGGGTGTGCATGGTGGTGCATGAACAATATTGTGTGCTTGCTACTGCAGTCGTAACTTTGTTTTCTGCTTGTGAGTGTTGGTTGCATCTTGTTTAGCTAATTGTGTGGATCTGGCCACAAGGGCTGTGATCGTACAGGCAACCCGATTCTGCTTAAGATGTAGTGGCCGGCCTAAAGGGGACGTGGCCCAGGCTCACCTCAGGGGAAGGGGATGTTTGCCCACTTCCCCCGGTATAAGTGCCGCAGGCCCCGATGGGTCTCCTCATATGCGTGCCAGCTTTGGAGCTAGCACATGTCCAGGGAGGCCATGCAAGGCCGACCCAGCCTGGGAACGGGTACTGGATATTGGTGCAACTCAGCACCAATATCCCCACCCCCTCTCAGGCTGGGCTGGCCAATGGCCCCCTGTCTCGCCACCCCTGCCTGCTGCCGACCCGCGCAGCACTCACCTGCATTGGCCAGTGTGAGTCCGGGACGGCGGTGGAGTGATTGGTACCAGCCTCTGCTGCTTACTCCGAAGGAGACGCAAACGTGCTTTACGGCACGTTTGTGACTCCTTAGGCTGGCGGAGTGCACGTTCCGCTGGTCCAAAGATGCGCAGGATTGCGTCGTAAGTGTGGCTAAGAACCTGAGCTCTAAATTGAGGAGCCCCTGGTTTGAATCATACCTCTGCCATGAGCTCACTGGATGCTCGCAGGTAAGTCGTTCTGTCTCCGCTTTAGTCTCCCATCTGCAATATGGGAGGCCCACCTTGGAGGATTGTTGTAAGAGTTATAATATGGAATACTTTGAAGCCTCTCAAATCTTATCTAAAAGTGAAGCATGATAATTACCAGATAGTAAGTCCTGCTGCTGCAGTGTTTGTGGGGTGGGTGGGGTTTGTGCTGCACATTTTGTTGAGGTCGGTGGGATTATTTAAACAGCCTCACAGCGTATGGGATTGCAGCACATAAACCAGCATGCAGAGGGACTGATCAACCTGTGAACTGAGCTACTTGTGAGTAAGCAAGCACAATCTGTTGCTAGAAAGGGTTGCCTGGGGAGTGTGTGTGTGTGTGTGTACACACATGTGTATGTATGTACTTTTAACAACTAGGAGCCTGCCAGGTTTCTGAACAAAATGTGGTAATGGCCACTGGCTTGGATGGTCTGTCAATGGCTATTAGCCACTGTAGCTCAATTGAACCTCCAGGTTTGGAAGAGTCTGTCTCTGAATATCCTGTGCTGGGGAGAAACAGTGAGAGAGGGTTATTGTCTTCATGCCCTATTGCAGGGGTTCTCAACCTGTGGTACGGGTACCTCTAGGGGTACACGAACTTCTTGCTGGGGGTACACCAAGTCCTGCCCCTTATCTGCCCCATCAGCAGCTAATTAAGTGTTAATTAACATGGATTTTAAATTGTAATTATTTTCTGAGCCCTTCTGTCTCTCTGGTTTTGGTTTTAGGCTTATTTTTGTACTTTGGAAAATGTACTTTGGTGGGGTGGGGGAGAGAGGAGCTAATTTTGGGAAGTGTGACTTGCAGAAAAAAAAGAGATTCTTGCATGTCTGTCTGTCTGTCTGTCTGTCTGAAGGTCTCTCTCTCTCTCTCTCACACACACACACACGAGTTAAATAAGACATTTTTTCACATTTAAAATTGTTTTAGTACTTTTTTATTTAATGATTAGTTACCTAATTAATTTATTGATTGATCCAATTAATTAGCAGGGGGTACTTCAGAAAATTGGACCGTGATAGGGAGAACCCCTGCCCTATTGCATTTCTTGTAAGTATCTGATTGACCGGCGCTGTGGGAAACAGGGTGCTGAACTAGATGGGCATTTTATCTGACCCAGCGGGGCCCTTCTTATGTCTTTATCCCCTTTCTTAATCTAGACTGAGTGTATTTTTATATTTTTGAGATGTCTTGCTTTGATCCTGTTAGATAAACTGCACAACGCCTAATGTAGATACTCTGCAACAAAATATCCAGTCCACATAAAATTGACCTTTTTAATACAGGTTATGTCCAAATGAAGTGCCATGATGCTGCTAAAGTGTTTAAATGTATGTTTTGTTTGTACTTAACCTTCTAAAACCTAATCACAATGTTTTCCCAGAAATTGTTCATCTCCCATTTTGCTTCATGAGCCATGACAATATATGTTAACTTTTATCATTTCCTGAGTTTTCAGCTATTCATCAACTGATAGCAGCTCAGACCTTTTCCACTTGTGAGCAGCTACAATTCAAGCTGCTTTCAATGGATTTGAAATTAATTCCATGTCCTGTCTTTTCACTGTGTCTTTTAACTATCCTAATAGAATTATTCAAGGGTCTAGGGAAATTAAATATCTCACCGTCTCTTTGATTACCTTTATTACTTCTTTCTAATAAACTAATTTTGGCACAAGACCACTGTAGATGGAGAATATAAATATGGTTTCACAAAGATTTTTTTCCCTCCAAAACGCTGAGGACTAGAAACCTACGCTCTAGAGTGCAACAGCAGCACTCTAAATTCGCAGCAGCTACCAGTTTTTGCATCTGGGATATTCTATGCTGCCTAGTCCATTTGTGGCCATGTGGGGCCTCATGTTGCTGGCAGAACATTGGCAGTAGAGGGGTTCATGAAGGTGCTTCTAGTGATCACAGTATTGGAGTTTATTTGGTGAAGGCTGAAGTCCTCCTTCCCTTGATGTCATTGATTCCAGGGCTTGTTATAAAATAGTCATGATATAGAACAGAATGTGACATAGTCCCAATTCTTCCCATTACACAGAGCGGGTAAACTGAGGTGGTTGAATTTCTGTATCGCGCCACTTCTCACTGCAGCCCTGTTTTTAAATCCTCCTCCATTAAAAAAAAAATTGTAGTAAAGCAGTAAACAGGGAGAGGTCTGCACTAAACCTTTCCTCCAATATGCTCCTTGACTCCCTGCAGTAAGGTGGTGTTTTTTTTTTTTTTTTTTGGCAAGGGGAAACATTCTAAAAACCACAATCCCACACCTGCAATATGACTTGGAACAGTCCGGAAGTCTTTCCGCCTCAGCTTCCCACCTCATTCTGCGTAATGCATAGATTGGGTCTCTTTCTAGTGTGCAAGAATGGAGTCCCATTCTTCCTTGCTAACTGGGCAATGAGCCGCCTTTCAAAGTGGTGTCCTCTTATATTTAGCAAGGGGAGAGTAACTGTCCCTCTTCACCCCAGCGTCTTTTCCAGTGGCTGTTGCTGGTGTCTCTTCTGTTTGTTTGTTTGTTTTTAACATTGTGAGCCCTTTGGGTACAGGGAACCATTTTTTGATTTATTTTCCTATGTAAACCGCTTTGTGAACTACTCCTGTTGAAAAGCGGTATTTAAATATCCTTAACAGCAACAACTTGGGACTCGGTAACCTCTTCAGGCACAGAAGGGAAGAGGGGCATGTAATATCTGCCCTGAATGACATGCCCCCAATTATTTACGAGGACAGTCTCCATTTTCTGATCACTGGCCCTATTTTTGCTTTTGGGAGATGCCATATGACTTTCACTAGTGTGAGGTGCGTTGTCATTTTGCAGGGTGTTCAGCTGTTGTCTAGCTGGGCATAAGGGTTGAGAGCCCACCTGTCTGGGTTGAGTCCCTGCCTGAACCCCCTCCATATTTTATTTATTTATTTTCTGTATTTACTGTATATACTGCCTTTTCTCATCATCAGATTTCTCATCAGATTTATTCAAGGTGGTTTACATGGGCAGGCTATCCTAGACCCAATAAGGGTCTTTACAATATTATTCTATTCCTATATAGAACTTTCCATACTCAAGATGTTTCCCTCCTGAGTGTATCCCTCCTTCTGGCTTGTGCTCTCCACTTCCAAGCTTCACAGTGCACCGCAGTTCACCCTCGGGCGGATGTCAAGATGTTATCTCTAGCTGACTCCTCCGCATTCCACCCTCTCACGGTGCCTTCTCTCGATGTCTTCACAAGGTCTGTCAGCGGCTTCTGTCTCCCATCCAAGCGAGAAGCGAGGTCAACCCTGTTTGGCTACTAACAGGCCATTGCAGATTCCTCCCCATTGGCAAATGGGAAGGGCGGGAGAAGCTGCTGTTAAGCTGGAGGGACATCCAAAGCTGCGCTTTGCCCAAGTTTCCTCCAGCCATTCGGCACCAGCAGTGTGTAAAACCAGCACGCATCAGACCTCCTCTGATAACTCAACTGTTTATTGCTTGCAATTCAGTAGAAAGACCCAAGGGAGAAAAACAGGATCAAAGTAGATATGATATTAATTGCATCTCTGCTTACAGGGTCTCCCTGAAGTGAATGTGTTGCTTTTGTTATGTGCACATCTACTTTGCTGTATTCTCTTCCACGGTCTTGTTCCTTTCTGTGTGCGTGACTGAATGATCACGCCTTCACTGCTTTGCCTCTGCCAAGATCAGTGTATTCCTGAGCAGTGCTGTTGTATGCATTCCCATAGTTTCTGTGCTTTAAATGTTAATTGAAGTGATAGCTGATAGCCGATTCATGATTGGAGAGTCAGCAGGGAACGCGATACTGAATGCGGTGTGACTGAAGCATCTTGCTCCTGATGAAAGGAAAAAAAAAAGCTTACAGGGTGAAAAGAAACGAGCTAGGGAAGCAAGCATACATTGAATGTCACATCTGTTTTGACCCTTATTAGACTGGAGAAATAAAAAGTACAGCTATACAGGGGGCCCCTGCGATCCGTGGATCCATTATCCGCAGATTCACTTATCCACGGATAGTGGGTGGCCCCCTGCCCACTTGCAAGGGGGAGTCGGGGCCCCTCAGAAAACCGCAGAGTTCACCCCTATCCACTGTTTTTATGTATCTGCGGGGGGGGGGGCTGGAACGTATCTCCCGTGGATACGGGGGCCCTACTGTACTGAGAACTGTCTCTGTCTCCTGGTCCATCTGGACCTAGAACTGAGGAGATCATACAGAAGCAATGACTCAGATCAGTTTCTCTGCAAAACTGAGGTTTTCTTTCCTAATTCAGTCCCATGGCTTGTCTCAACTTGAGGCCTTCTGGGCTTGGCTCTTAACAAGACAATACACAGACGCTCCTTCCCACCCAGAGTCTCTGGGACTTAAATCTCAAGAGTACGGAACGAATGCATCTTACTGCACTGTACAGGCATGCAAGAACTCGTGCATTGACGCTACCATGCAATGCAGGGCCCACCTTCCCATACACTGGTGAGACTCCAAGTTTTGAACCATTGTAGGAAAAGTGTGTGTTCTCTTAGTCTATCTTGAACCAAAAGAATAAATGCAGCCCGGATGGAGTTAACGATCAAATTAGCATGATTAGGATTTCAGGCTTATTTTAATTTCCAATGTATGATTCAGCAATGAGAGGGGTAAGCTCCTAGTCTGGGGGAGAGTGGTTGCCTCTTGCCCCCCTCTTGCACAGTCTGTAGGCCACAGCAACTGACTTCAGGGTCTTTGGGTTGGAAAGCATACTTTCCAGGTCTAGACTTGGGTATGGTTGCCCATTACCCTAACCTGGCCCAGCCCTGATACAGTACTTGAAACCTTTGGCGAGTGCCCTTCTTAGAAGACTTTTCAAAGTCAAGTACTTAATGTCTCCCAGAACATCCTTATCTACATATCTGTCAATCCTCTTGGGGAGCTTTTGAAAGATTGCTGAGGCAAAGCTTCCATTTGTAGAAACCATGCTAGTCCTTCCCAGCTAGGCTTGTTCTTCTATATATTTGACAATGTTTAGCCTTAATGATCCTATGGACCAATTTGCTAGAGTCTAGGCAGATTGGTGTGTAATTTTCTGCATTTTTTTCTTTGGATCTCTCCTCTCTTCTTTTGTAAGCTTGATTACACTAATGAACTTCTAATCCTCTGGTAAGGAGGTGTGGGGTTGGGCTGAGTTTAGCAACGATAGATATTTTCATTAAAAGACTAACAAATTCACGTGTGACATTTTCAGCTTTTGATTTCACACTTTTCACATACTGTGCCTTCCTGGATTCAGAGAGAGGCAGATTAATGTAAAAGAGCAAGGGAAGAGGGTCAGATCAGATGGGCCCGGAGGCTTGCATAAAGCAGAAGCGTTCCGGTGGCTTTTAATGTCAAGTTAAGATAATGTGCTACAAACAGCTACGCAGCTAAGTCAAGAAGGTAAAAGGCCCTCATTCTGTTTTTGGATAATCAAGGCATACACAGCTTCTGGTCTGTCAGAAAAATCTGATTCTGAACTAGGAGGAAAAGGCCACTGACAATTCTTAGTACAGGTGATGGTACAGGTGTGCGAGTCTCTCCCACAATGCATCAAGCACATGTAATGCACTCCATATGAATGGCTGCATCCTCCTGAGGTTGTTGCATAGGGCAGTGGTTCCCATACTGGGAGGTGTGGCTCCCAGGGGAGCCGCGGAAACCAGCCAGGGGAGCCGTGGAGTGCCACGGAATCCTCTCAGAAAACAGTGCAATGCCAATTGGCAGGCATCAACATAACGTAATGGGGAGCCATGGCCAATGGTCAAGGGAGCTGCAGGTCGAAAAAGTTTGGGAAACACTGACATAGGGGCTTCTGGGCTTGGAGGGACACCTTTCAGGCTGGATGCTGTAGCACAGTGTTTCTCAAACTGTGGGTCGGGACCTGATTTCTGGTGGGTCCCAGGTGATGGAAAGATCAGATAAGTGATTGCCACAATCCCTGAGGCTATTCAAAAATCAGATAGTTGCTAATTGCCCTTCAAAGAGCTGAGTTCCTGCAGTTTGCAAGATAGCTGCTAATTGCCCTGCAAAGAGCTGAGCTCCTGCAGTTTGCAAGATAGCTGCTAATTGCCCTGCAAAGAGCTGAGCTCCTGCAGTTTGCAAGCTTGTGTAAACATAGGGAGATAAATGTTTGAGCGTCTGTTAAAGCTAGGTGAGTCCCAATAGAGTGTCGTTTTAAAAAGTGGGTCCCGTTGCTAAAAGGTTTGAGAACCACTGCTGTAGCATATAAAACTATCATGCTCTGCTTTCAGCCTAGTGGGTGACCCCTTCTCTAGGCCGAGCGGTAAGCGCCATGGCTCCTTGAAGGAAGGAGCTGGGTGGAACTGCTCTGCTCATGCTCACCCCTCCTTAGGAAGACATTCCTCACTCTCTGAGCACTATGTAAATGCAACGTCCATACAGAGCACTGGGACTGGCCATTCCTCATCTTCATAAGAGGATGGATTTGCCGTATTCCTTTGGGATGAAAATGGAAGCCCTTATCAGACAGTCAGTGAACACATGGGTATTCTTGATCACATGCACAGAGGTTTTGCACATACACCTTGTAAGAGCATATGCTCTATTCAGACCTTCAGGTGAACACACAAAGGTTGGGACTGGGGACAGCAGCCATGATGGAACTCCTGTGGAACTCCTTGCCACAGGATGTGGTGGCGGCGGCACCTGGCCTAGATATCTTTAAAAGGGGATCGGACAGATTTATGGAGGAAAAGTCCATCACAGGTTACAAGTCATGATGGGGATAAGCATCCTCCTGGTTTTAGTAATAGGCCAGGGATGTGGATCAAGTCTTTGCCCCCAAGTCCCGAGTCTTTGGTTGTGAGTCCCTATCTATTTGATGGGGAAAATGGGTTTAAACCTGGATAAAATTTGACTTGTCGTAAAAGGCTCCAAAGTTTCGTGTTGAGTCTTTCAAGTCTTTTACAATCGCCGAGTCAAGTCATTGATGCAACTGGAGTCCGAGTCAATAGACTCAAGTCTACATTACTGTAATAGGCTATCTCTTAATGCCAGGTGCAAGGGAGTGGTGACAGGATACAGGTATCTTGAGTGGTCCCCGAGGCATCTGGTGGGGCCACTGTGAGATACAGGAAGCTGGACTAGATTGTTGCCCCATGACCTTTGATGCCAATGACTTGTGAGCTAGAATGGAACATGTGCATGACCAGGACTTTTATCAAGGAAGAACGCGATGGCCACACCGCGTTCCTGTGCCATGCTGTAAAAGATTTTCCCCAGCCAGGCCATGAGGGAAGAATCTGACCAGCACCACCAGTTCAAGGCCATGAACCAAAATGCTTCCAAGCATGTAGGCACATTCCTTCATGGCAGGGACATAGGCCTAAAGACTTGTGAAGTGGCCAGTCTGCCAGGAAGGAGAGAATCCACAAAACATAAGGAGATACCAACGTCTGGCCCTGAGAAGGCCAATCTACATCTCCTGCAACAAATGGAAGTCAACAACTCTTCCCCCTTCCCCATTGTTTGTGTCTTCACCCCCCCCAAAAAAGGGTGTACTGCCAGCTCAAATAAGGTGACTTCCTTTTTCAGTGTAGTAGCCATACTAACCCCCCCTTTTTGCGTAAGATATGCATAAAAAGGCAGTTTGCTGGTCCTCTTGTGCTCTTGCTAGCGTTTAGCTCTCTCATCCTCTCGCTCTAGTTCTCTAGCTCTCATCCTGATGGCCTCATGAGCTTGTGCTCTCTGGCTTCTCCCCCTCCTAACTTTACTTCTCAGTTAGTCTCTACAGGCTTCTGAGCCTGATCAGGTCAGAGCCAATCTGTTTCTTTGTTCTTGTGCCATTACTACCCTCCTCCTTACTCTTATACAGCATTGCAGCCAAGGAAATCTCTCCAGACTGGTAAATATCACCTATGTGCAAATCAAGGAAACCTGCTAAAATCTCTGTACTTTCTATCTAAGTTCCTAGCTCTGTATGTTTCTGATTGGATTTTATGTATGTATGTATGACTGAACTATCTAGTAAATATTGAAAGCAACCCACGTGTGTCCTCAATATTATTTTAAAACTGAATTCTGTGGCTGGACTCTCTGGTATAGTTGGTCAAAAGATCCCTGAACATTCCAAATTGCCATATTTAAAGCTATTCTCCATAACAACAAAGGTAATTTTGGTAACAAGATGGACCCTTAGCCTGATCCAGCAGGGCTCTTCTGATGTTCTTATGATCCCTCCTTTTCCATGTCACGTGTTCACTGAACATCTGCATTGGACCAAAGATGGCTGCCATGGTCTAGACAGTGGTTTGGAGGCTTTAGCCTGGCACTGTGCCTGAAGACCAAGCTACACTTTCTCTTGCTGCTCCATGATTGGAACTCCTAATCAGGGCCTCTGAGAGGGGGGTTAAGGGGGTACAGTCGTACCCAGGGCCTCTGAGAGGGGGGTTAAGAGGGTAATTTGTACCCGGGCCCAGGGTGAAAAATGGGTCAAACGGGGGGCCCTGGAGCAAAAAAATGGGTCGAAAGGGGGCCCTGGAGCCAAATTCATATGTAGGGAAGGGGCCCAAAAGAAACTTTGTACTCCCTGATAAAATTCCTCTGAATGAATTCCCTGATTCCCAGGGCCAAAAATGGGTCAAGAAGGGGGCATAGGAGCAAAAAAAGGGGGGCCCAGGAGCCAAATTTACATGAAAGGGGCCCCAAAAGAAACTTTGTACCCCCTGATAAAATTCCTCTGTGTGCCCTGCTCATAATGTCATTATTGTCTTGTAAAAGCAGCTGTGCCCCCCATTTTGGACTAGGGTTGGGGGGGATTCCCTGAAAAGTATGGCTCCAATCCAAATTCTCCTCTTCCCCCCCCCCCCAGCTGCTGTTAGCTGTGGAGGGGAAAATTTAACAGGCATGAAAAACATATCTGTAACTTTTCTTCTCCATGACTAATAGCAGATTCAGGGACTCAGTCAGGGAATCGACGCCTCTTGTTGATTTCACAGGCAAAATCCTATATAAATAAATAAAATTGGCCACTCATTCACCAGGCTCAGGCTTAGTTGCAGGAGATGTGTTTACCTATCATCTGAAGAGACCCTCTCCTATTCTTTTTGTCAAGGTGGGTGAACTCCTGTAGCCTTCAACTGTCTTGCAATCATCCCAGAAGACAGGGGGGCAGCATACTTATGAATGGTGTGGTGCCTTTGCCACGTTACAGTGCCAACGTGCCACACATGTGGCTGCTCTGCAAAGATGTTGGTTCCCTCCAGCACCTATCTGTTACTGGTCCTGAGGTTTCCTGATTGGTTGGGTCTCTTGCCTTGTTCCACACTCGCTACCTGGAGGCTATTCCACTTTGGTTGTAGTATGGCTCTTTCCAAAGAACCAGAAAGCGTAGCTCATGTGCCCAGTCACATCCCAACACCCACAGCATGATCCTTCGACACCTATAAATGTTGTAGAATATTTATATATCACTTTTCCACAAAGAAAGTTCACAAAGTGATTTTCCTAGCAAACAATGCAAATGGGGGAGAAAGTTATGCCCTGTTCCAAAGGGGCTCAAAAAAGACACACGAGAGACCCCAGCAGTGGCGTTCCTACCCCTAAATCTATAGGGGGCACATCCTGGAATTGGCGCCCCCTCCCTTTCTCCTCCTTTTAACTCCCTGGCGCCCCTTTGGCGGCGCTGCGATTTTTTTGGGGGGGGGCCCAATTCCACGAATTATTTATTTATTTCCCCCGGGCACTAGAATTCCCCCCCCGCTCCGCTAGAATTCTCCCTCCACTCCCGTGCCGCTCTCTTACCTTGTTTTTGGCGCGCGGCGGCGGCTGCCTTGGAGGAGGAAGTTCGGAACACAACCAGGACGCCCCAAGTCACGCCGAGGTGAGCGAGCGCGATGGGGGGGTGGGCACGTGCGCTCACCTCGCGCGACTCCTTTTGTGCAGAAACAGCCAGCCGGGTTGAAATGCTCACCTCGGCCGCGCGCAACTCCTTTTCAAGTTGAAAAGGAGTCGGACTCGCGTGCGGCCGAGGTGAGCGCGCGCGGGGCCGCCGGAGCCTCCGGTTGGCCGACTTAGGCTCGGGCTTGTACTCCAAGTCGGGCGACCCGACTCGGCGCCCCCCCCAAGCTGGCGCCGGGTGCCCTGTGCCACAGGGCCCCCCATCTAACAACGCCTCTGGACCCCAGCAAGAGCGACTGGGAGAGAGATGCTATGCTGGGGTGAAGAGGGACAGTTGCTCTCCCTTTGCTCTATATGAGAAAGGGGCGACCTGAAAAGGTGCCTCTGGCAAAGCACTCCCCTGCTGAGAAACCTGTTTTTATTCAGTTTCCTCCACAATGCAACACAGCCACCACCACCCACCCAATAATGGGATTGCACTTATGAGAGGCCCCAACTATTTGCAAGATTGAGTTGACAATCAACCCTGGGGAGTCTCAGGTTGTTTGGATTCTGACCCATTTTTGCCTGGCCTTAGTGCAGGGCGCTAATTTATGCCATGCGTAAGCAGGCGGCAGTTACTGCTCACACCTCACTATGCGTGGGTTCTAGTTTTACTTTTACAGCTGGCATGTAGAGGTGGTTATATTGAGAACAGCCGGGGAGGGGAGGGGTGACCCCAAAAGCCAATGCTTGGTGTGCCGGACACTGTTTTGTCACTAATCCTTGTTGCCTGTTTCAATAAACACCCCATATATTCTGATCTTTAACCTGTCTGGTCTAGTTGACTCAGCATAACCGCATCCCTGTGGCTGCTAGCCTTGCACCATGGCATCCATTTTGGGGGAACCCTCTGGGACAGGGCCAGCTTTAAGCCAACTGGACCAATTGCTCCCAATTGGGCCCTGTGCCTAAGGGCCCCCCTCGCTAGGGTAATCGACTCTAGTCTTTTATATTAAAATGTGCTTAGAGGATCCGTTTGGCCCATGCAACACACATGCACTTTTTAAGGGCACGTTTTGATTGCTTTCCATTCTGCCACAGAGATGTAAAATCTATAATACATTTTATTTATATCTCTAAGTTTCTATAGACCTTGGTTGTGAACCTGGGGCGCCGCAAAAAATGTTTCCAATTGGGCCCTGCAGCTCCTAAGGCCGGCTCTGCTCTGGGAATCTGGGACTCCCACCAGATAACTGGGAAGGAGGATTTCCAAGGTGCCTCCTCCCCTGTCTAGTTTTAGTAGTGGTGGTGGCAGCAATTACTACCTTTTATTCCAGAATAAGTATGAGTTGTGGGGAGGAAGGAAGGTGCTGGGTGCAAGGTCCTCTCCATTCAACCATCACATGGAGTAACTGCATTACAGCGCCATCCTATCCAACTTACACCACTGGTGTAACCAGCGGGGGAGGGCAGGGCGGGAGGCTTGGGAGGGGAGGGGAGATTTAAATCCCCTTTGATTTCCCCTTTGGAGGGGATTTGAATCCCCTTTCCATTCTGGGGCCTCCTGTTCTTGCTGCACCGCTGGTTACACCAGCAGTGTAAGTTGGATAGGATTGCGCTGTCAGTCAGTTTTGCAGCAAAACCAACAAAGCACAGTTTGTAATCTTATGAGGCTGCCATGGCCCGTTGGGTGAGGATGGAGAGCACCTGATGGACAGTGGGTGCCCTTGACTTTCCCATGCACCCTTGGGTTCCTCGAGCTCTGACTTTCCCATGCACCCTTGGGTTCCTCGAGCTCTGACTTTCCCATGCACCCTTGGGTTCCTCGAGCTCTGACTTTCCCATGCACCCTCGGGTTCCTCGAGCTCTGACAACGCAGCAACCTGTCACAGGCAGCAGCCCTAGAAGGGGTATTTTGCTACCAAGAATGGAAAAAGCAAAACGATGGTGCCCTCTCAATGCCTTTCCTCCCATCTGAGGATGAGCCCAATTACTGAGGTCTCCTCCGCAGCCAGGGAGACAACTGACTTGGCCGGCCCCAGCTCCTGCGCTCCCACGCACACGCTTGAGGCATTAGCCCTGAGTGATCTGTCAGCGAGTGAGGGGCCTTCGCTCTACGCTCTGATTTGAATGAGAGAGGCAGGTGAGGTTCCCAAAATAGAAATGGTTTATTGAAGAAGATGAAGAAGAAGAAAAAGGAAAAGACAAAAGCAGGCAAAGTTCAAAGAGGCAAAACCAGCTGCTTGAAATAATGGGCAAAATGAAATAAAATCCTCACGCCTAGACTTGGCCCTGTCTAGTATCACTCGCTCAGGTTGCTGTTCCAGTGTCCGCTTCGTGGGTCTGGATGGATCAGCAACGTGCAGTTAACTCTGCCAGTCCTGGAGTGGAACCTGCACCATCCGTATCTGCCTGCCCCTTTTTATGGGGTTTTGAGGGATCGAGAGCCTACCTCTTCTATTGGCTCCTCTAATGGTGGGAAACTCTAGCTCAGGGGTTCTCAACCCTTTCCCAGCCAAGTACCACCACAAGCTACACTCTCTTGCTGCGTACCAGCGGAAGTGACTGGCGACATCATTGCCAGTTACTTCCGGGTTTGCGGAGGCCAGAAAATGCAGGTAGGAGACTCTGGGAGGGTGGGAGGGTCCTTCTCAGCATTCCCTAGAGCCTCCCCTCTTCGGAGCAAAAACATATCACCAAAAGGTCTGCATCGGAGAGGGGTTCCAGTAGTCCAGCGGTCCGAGTACCACCAGCAGTCGGCCCAAGTACCACTGGTGGTACTAGTACCACTGGTTGAGAAACCCTGCTTTAGCTCATCTCCCTGGACCTCCTTTCACCTATGTTCAGAGGAATGGAGTGAACTGATGGACAGGTGTGGTGCAGGTGTTTTCCTCCTGAGCCGTTGTTCTACCAGGGACAGCTGGCAGCCACAGTGTCGCTGTCAGTACACATCCCAGGTTCAGCCCTTCAAGCGGATGTGCAGGTTGCAGAGGTCAGGACCAGCTGATTAAGCCAAGCCAGTTCCATGTGTCTGTCTCTCTCGCACAAGCACACACACTCAAACGTCTAGTCCAACCCCCTGCTCAGAGTCCCTGACAGGTGGCCAGTCAGAGAGAGCCGCTACTGCATGAGGCCGGGTGTTCCAGTGCCAGACAGCTCGTGCAGTTAGGAAATTCTTCATATCTAGCCTCAGTCTACTTCCCTGTAGTTTCAACTCATACGTTCTAGTCCTGCCTTCAGGAGCTGTAAAGAGTAAGTCTTTCCCCTTCTTCTGTGTGACAGCCCTTCAGGTGCCGCCAAATGCCCTGCCCCTTGGGGGACGTGACATCATGCTTGTGCGTCCGGCATGGCGCGAAACACCCCTCTGCCACGTTTTGGCCCATTTTCAGAGCCAAACGGCTCCAGGGTGGGTGGACGGGCGGGCCAAACTCTCGAGCGCCTGTCCGGAGGTGAGTGCACCCCCCGCCCCAAGGCTCCCATCACTGACGACACCACTGAAAATGAACATATTTGAGGTCTGACTAGTACAAATAGAGTGGAACTGTTGTTTCATTTGATCCAGACTCTGTGCTTCTGTTAATGGAGCCCAGCATTGCATTAGCCTTTTTTGCAGCTGCGTCAAAACTGCTGGCTCATGTTCAGCTTGTGGTCCACTAAGACACTGAGATCTTTTTTATGCTTGCTGCTGCCAAGCCAGGCCTTCCCCATCCTCTGCTTGTGCCTCTGGTTTTTTGTACCTAAGACAAACACCTTTATTGTATCACAAGGTTTTGTGGACAGTGATCCACTTCATTTAGATGCATAGCGTATTATTGTAGGTGACACTCCCTGAATGTGATGGAGTGGATCATCATTCATGAAAGCTTACGCTGGAATACATTTGCTAGTCCTGACGGTTCCGCAAGACGTCCCTGTTATTGTTGCCCTAGCCTCCCAAGGCCATGGAGGTCATGTATAAAAAGTGGAGGGGCACATCAACGGCTCTTGTTGAAGATGGCTTGGAAACTTCAGAAGGTGCAAAATGCAGCAGCCAGGTTGCTGACAGGCACAAGACGTTGGGAGCATGTCACACCAGTGCTGTACCGCCTGCACAGGCTGCCGGTTTATTTCCAGGCTCATTTCAAGACACTGGTGGTTATTATCTTTAAAGCTCCATGAGATCATGCTGTTTGAAGGACTGTCCGCATGACTCGGTCATGAGCCTACCCAGGCCCTTAGGCTACCTTTTTGGTCTCTGCTCTCTTGCCCGTCAGTGATGCAAATTCAGTTGGCAGTGACCAGACATGGCCTTTTTGGTGGTGGCACCATACCTGTGGAATGCCTGCCAGAGGAGTACCACCAGAACCTCATACTGCATGTCTTTTCAGAGTTCCCTAAAAACATACCTGTTCCACCTGCTTTTAATGGATTTTTAACTAATGTTTTTTTTATTGTGGACTGGTCATGACTTTTATTTGCTGAGCAGGCTTTTGCTGATATGTTAATTTGAGCTGCTGGTGGTGAGGTCATGGTGATTTTATACCCCTGCGTTTGTCTATTTTTGTTTTGTTGTGTGTTGATTTTATATTGTGTTGTGTTTTTTCCCTGTGAACTATTTTGTGCATTCATGTTTCATTTGGAAAAGCGGTATATAACTGTAATAATAATAATAATAATAATAATAATGGTGGCAGGGAAAAGCGATCTCCTTTTAGAACCCTGTGCACAGATTATGATTATTTCCATGAGGGCAACAGGAGTGACTATTCCCTTTCCACTACTGTTTTACTATTCCTGATTCAGCACTAGTGGCTTGGTTTCTGTAAAAAAATCACTAAGGATCTTGTGGCACCTTTAAGACTTAACACACTTGTTAGGAGAGAGGCACTCTTGTGGAGTACAGCCCTCTTTTGTCAGATGAACAGACATTAATTTTTGGGGGTGGTCAGGGCTGGCCGGCCCACCCTTGAGGCCAACTGAAGTGGTTGCCTCAGGCAGCAGAATGGTGGGAGGCACCCAACTCAATCTTCCCACTTGCCTCCACAGCTCCTCCTCCTACTTCCTGGACTGGAAAGGGAAGAGGAGGGTGGGAGCAGAAGAGGAAGTGTGCAGGAGAGTGGTGCGTATTTAGCATTTTCCACTCCTATTCCCCCTTTTCTTTTCCAGACCAGGGTGTGCGAAGAATAGAGGCTGGTGCATCACCATCTAAGAGGGGGCAGTATTTCGCATGATGCTTTGGGCTCCAGGAGGTCTTGGACTAGCCCTGTGGGTGGTGCTGATGTTAAAATTATTTTCCAAAAAGTGCTTAACAGCAAAGAAAACCAAAGCATTGGTTACCACGACATTGCAGAATCCACTTGATATATGTTTGTATACAGGTTCCTATTTAAACTATTTTTTTTTGGTAAGGTTCATGGCCAGAAATGATACAAATTGATTCCAATGCTTCACTCTGCTGCATAAGCCAGCCTAGTAAATCAAGAGGCTAACATCTCTGCAACTCTGTTGCCTGATACCTGAGGAGGTCTGCAGAGTGTGGATGAAACGTTGTATCCTATAGATTAGTTTTTTTAAACTGTTTCTTACCTGTTAAAGTTGTAGACGTTTGTAAACATAAATATTTCTACATGGCTGTTAATCCTGTGAAGTTGGAACCAATTTGTATTTTTTTGTTTTTGTTTTTACTTTCTCTTCCCTAAAATATTTATCTTGCCCAAAATATCCTTCCCACCCACACCAGCCTGTCCACCTCAAAGCAAACTCTCTGACATTAGGCTGTGGCAACCTTAATTATGGCACAAACTTACTGGAGGAAGGGAAACGTGTTTGCTCTGTTTCCCTGCCTCCATACCCTTTCTTGTTGTAGGAGAAATTGACTAGAACCAGTGGCTGGTCTAGTTAGTTTCACTCGGAAAGCAAAGTACACTGGGGCGCATAAAAAAAATAAAATAAAAATTGACCAAGGCTCCAACATCAAAACGAAACTTGGACCGATTTCATCTACATGGCGTCTTTGCATCAGGACACACACACTCTCTCTCTCTCTCTCTCTCTCTCTCTCTCTCTCTCTCTCTGCCTGTCATGTCCTTTTCGGGGTTCGACAAACAGCTGGCCGCGGCTGCCTGATCCGTGGACTCCTGAACAACCAAACGAACGAACAACAAGACAACTGTAATGCCCATGAAGGGGAGAGAGGCGACGGGGTGTGTGGGAGGGATGCAAAGTGGGCCTGAAACAGAAGAGCCAGCCAAACCACACGCTCTGCTACAGGGAAGTCAGTTCTTCCTCCAATCCAATAATGACTGCAATGGGAAGGCGCGGGATGGCCAAACGTCATCCTTTGGGTAAACCTAGTCAGGGTGGGACGCTGAGGGCTTCTGACGTGGGGACCAGTTGCCGGACCCCGGCGGTCCCATCCCCAAGCACAAGTATCCTCTCCATCATCATCATCACACACCACATCCTCCTCCCATCTGCCACGGTGTTCTCTGCCTCGCTTGCCCAATCTCTCCCCTTTGCGTTTCCTCGCTACTCTCTCGGTCCGCTGCGCTTCTCGCTCCCTTGCTCAATCGCGCTCCCCCCCCTTTTACCCTCCTTCTCTCCCCCCTCCTCACTTGCTCTCCCCTCCCCCCTCGCTTCCTCCTCTCCCCTCCCTCCCTCCCTCCCTCCCTCCCTCCCTCCCTCCCTCGCCTCCAGTATTAGTATTCCTCTCCCGTTCCTGCCGCTCGCAGGAGCGCTTTTGCTGCAGCGCTCCCGACGTCGTTGGTTGGTTGGCTGCTTGGGTCGGCTTCTTCCTTGGCATTGGCAGCCGGGTCGGGTCGGAGCCAGGACGACGTGCTGTTGGGTCTTCGCTTGGTCCTTCGCCCACTCCCCAAGGCCTCGGTGGGGGCTCCCGTTGGGTCTGATCCAGGATCTGTATGGAGCCCAAGCATTAGGGGATCGGGGGAGCCTGCAGCCTCCCCCCTCTTTGCCCCCCAACTGGGTACACGGAGGAGGGAGCAGCCAGCTGCGCCAACGGTGCCCCAAAAAAGGGGGCAGGGGATGCTTCCTCCACGACGACCCACACTTTGGTGAGTGTTGAGAAAAGGACGGGGCGATGAAGCTGGGTGGGCTTTTTTTGGGGGGGGGAGAGTAAGCATCCAGCCTGTGAAAGGGGCGTATAGAAGGATGAATGTTGTCCTATGATGGACAAATACAGATGATGGAGGGATGTACATGGGGGGGGGGGGTTGTCTTTGAAGAGGTTAGATTGGGACAACGATTGAGGGGGGAATGAGGACTGATAGTGGAGAGAAATGGATGAGGGGTGATGGATGGAAGTTGCTATGGAAACAGTACCATCTACCCCTTCTCAGTAGCTGAAAAATGCCTTGCTGCCACCTCTCCCCCCCCCCAACGGGCCTGGTATCCCAACCCCCTTCTATCTGCCCCCAAATTCCACACAGCTCTTCAAAGTCCAGCTTGTCTTCATTTAATCGGACATCTCACCACATCAGAGATCTTTGCAAACATTCATTTACTATATTTCTGTCCTCTATGGAGCCCCCCCCAAGACATAGCCCCCTCCCCCTCATTGCCTGCTCCCATAGCAACACACTTTGCGTTCCCATCAAGCTATGCTTATTACTCAGGTCCAATGCCACACCTCCCCAATTGGGGGGGGAGAGACCCTCTACTGATGAGCCCCCATCTAGACCTGGCTCTAATCAAATTCATCTTTCCTCTTATCCGTGCAATTAGGACCCCCTTTGCAAGCTTCCACTTCCCTTTGGGGGGGTGCAGACCCCTCTCCTCTCCGTTTAACTCTCCTTTGCTTCTGCTTTTTCCCTGCTGCCAATTAACCCAGCTACTCCCCCCCATCCCCTGTTGGATCCAGCCGACCACTCCCCACTTTTCTCACAGTGAACTTGCTGGAAGTGACACCAATCATGAGATCCTCACATCCCTCTCCTCAGAAATATCCCATTCCACTGAACATCCCTAATGACCCCCCCCATCTCAACTGACTCAGCCTATTGCCACTCCCCCTATGCAGTCCAGGTGCTCAGGCTAACCCATGCTCTCCACCTCCTAGTGTACATGCAGACGTTTCAAATGGGGCCTTTCTGGCTCCCCCCTCCAAAGGGCCTAAGCCCCCCTTTCTGTGTCACCATTCCACCTCCACTGCCAGAGCTGCCCCCCCATCCAGGGAGCTACTCATTTCTCTCCCCTTCCTTTCATGATCCCCCCAGTTTTTCCTCTCATAACTATTATCTCCAACATGGGTTCTTTGCCTTCTCCCCACATCTTGGGCCCCTACTGGATCCACCCTTCCTCCATTTGGGCTCAACTGGACATTTTTTTGCAAACTCCCACAAAGCCCCTCCAAACTCTTATTCCTGTGGACCCCCAAGGACACTCCTCCATAGCCCACCACTGTGAACATGTTGACCCACACATTTGGCTAGCCTCACCCTTTTCTTTCGTCCTCCCATCATGGGAGTCCCATGGACTTTGCTTGATCCTTTTACATCACTCACCATGGGCCTCACTTGGCCTTCTGTTTCTCCCATCCCACGGACTTTTCTGGGCCCACCACCATCCCTTTAATAATTCCCAAATGTTGCCCCTCCCAGTCCAGGCCCCTTTGGCTCTGCTTTCAGATTTTCACCATTTCATTCCTCCTTCAAATCATTTGGGCTTTCCCAAACATGGTGTTTTATTGACGACAAGAATACCACCTGAAGGCCTAATTCTCACAAACAGCAGATGAGGAAGTAAACATGTGTCTTGACTGTACCACTTCAAACTGCAAGTGTGCAACTCACATGATCGAATGCCAAAAAATGTCTCTCCAGAAAGCTAGAGCCTGGGCCAGAATTTATCACCCTGACATTCTAGTTTTCTATGTGTATGGACTCTTTTGTTAACGGAGGAACATTCCATCAGGTGTGTTCACAACGGCAATCTGAAGTGGTACAGTCAAGATTCAGGTTTAGCTCGCCACCTGCTGTTAATGAGTTCTAGGCTTAAGTGCGGAGAAATCTTTGAACAAGATATTTGCTGACAAAGTTACTTCATAGACTGATTTGGAGTGAGGTGTTGGTAAAAGGGAATTGCGGGGTGGGGGTGGGGAGGCTGAGGATATTGGAATGACAAATTTATGGTGAAAGTGGGGACACGTCTTCATAGGTTATTGTAAGAGTTTTAGGGCTGAGGAGGATCTTGAAATGGGGAACTGATCCTGAGGAATGTATGGGGTTGTTCTGGCTTCAGAGGAGTCCTGAGTGTTGGGATTTGTGGGGTTCATTCATTTGGTGGCTTCTTGGGGAGCAGCAGACAATGGAGGATGGATCATTATGTATGGGAGTACTGTGTTTAGGGCAGAGTCACAAATGCAGTGGGGATGCCAGATTAGGATACCAACAGTATGGGGAATAAAATTGTGAGGGCAGAGTGGAGGATCTGAGGGTTGGGATCCTGCAGAGTGTGCGTGCACGCGCATGTGCGCATATGCACGTGTGTGCATGTGTGGTGAGAAGTAAAATCCCAGAATGAATGGTTGTATCGCAGTGGCACGATGGGGGTGAAATATTGAGGTAAAATTTTGTCTAAGTGCCAGACTGGGGGCTGACTGAAAGGAAGGGGACATAGTGGTTGGGGCACCTTGGGAGAAAAGGAAATACAGTACAGTATATGAGAGCCGGTGAATCAGACCACTAGTTCATCCAGACCAATACTGTCAACTGTCCATGGCTCTTGTTGTTCCTACTCAAAAGCTGTGATCACACAGACAGACATTCTCCTTTTCCTTTCCTAGAAGGGTGTCAGTAATAGGGAGCCCTGAGACCCGGAGGATTGATGTATCCCTGCATGTGCGTATATTGTGGTGGCGGGTTATTACGATGGCAGATTAAGGAGCCTTTTGACAAGGGGCACATTGAGGGCGATGTGGGGTGTGCGTGTAAGAACATTAACTGTACACAGATACTGATGAAGGGGAAAGAAGCTGAGGCAGACGTCGCTGGCTTTGGCTTGGTTCTGTGTTAGCAGGAGAATGTGGGGACACAAACATGTGGGGAGGGATCATGAAGGGCTGGAGATTAATTTGTAGTGTAAACAGCTGACTTGTTAATTATGGAAAGTATACAATGAGCTTAGGCCTGTATATGTCAATATGGATCATGTTCCCTAGCTTTGGTGTAATCTTTTGAAACGTTTTTTAAGATTTTAAAAAAAATATTCAGAACACACCCACCCACCCACACACACCCACTTACACACAACACACACTTCATACATACCGTATTGGTCTGAGTATAAGACTCACTCTTTTCTCCTAATTTAAGTTTTTAAACTAGGGGTGCGTCTTATAATCAGGCTGTTGCAATTTAATGCCAGTGATTTAATAAATTTTTTTTAATAGCACCAAACTTTAAGGGTGCGTCTTATAATCAGGTGTGTCTTATACTCGGGACAATACGGTATATACAGTACATATTATGTATATACAAAACTGTAGATGGCTACAGCTGCCAGAAAAGGTGGCCAGAAGGATGTGCTGCAAATAGTTACCATGGCAATGGGAACTAGAGGAGTGGGGATGAAAGGACGGACTGAGAAAGAGCCCCTTTTAGTTTCCACCCCATGAGTGTGGTGCTGCCATTCCCCTACCCAGCATCTTGTCCCCGTTATACAAAGCGGTTACAGCTGTGGTGGGATTGGAGGAAGAGCAAAGGGAATCTGGATTTCTCCTACAGAAAGGGTGCGTGTACAGCTGAGAGATCTGTTTTTTGTGTATGTGTGAACGGAAGGATCTGTTCTTTCTGTCGGGTGCAGAGACAGGGAACAGGTGTGGTATCGGATGGGGTGAGACTGCAGAGTCAGGGTAACCGTGTAAGATCATTTAGTAGGTTGTGAGGGTTGGGAATTTTAGCGGAATTGTCTCGTTGTCACTTATAGATGGCGAGATAACTAGCTTGGAAAATCTTCCCTTAGGGAACTCGTCTTTCCCAGACATGTAGATTACATTTCTGTACCTCGACATTGTGCATTTATTCACAGGGAATTAACTGTGCACTATCTTCTTAAGCATAGGCCAACGGGTGGCGCAGTGGGTTAAAACACTGAACCACGAGCTGTAGATCGAAAGGTCGGCAGTTCGAATCCGCGACGGGGTGAGCTCTCGTTGCTTGGCCAGCTCCTGCCAACCTAGCAGTTCCATAGCATGTTAATGCGAGTAGATAAATAGGTACCACTTGCGGGAAGGTAAACAGCGCAACGTATTCCAGCTGCATGCTACGCGCTGCGTGCTGCGGCAAGGAGAGTCATGCCGGCCACATGACCACGGAGGCGTCTTCGGACAACGCTGGCTCTTCGGCTTTGAAATGGGGATGAGCACCACACCCTAGAGTCTGGACTTAATTGTCAGGGGTCACCTTTACCTTTACCTTATCTTCTTAAGCACAACCCAGAATCCAACCTCTCCACTCCCTCTTTACCCTTGGAAACCCTGCTGCAGGCCTAAGCTTAGAACCCCACCAAGAGGTTGTATAAACCCTGTTAGTTGCCCAACACCAGTGTGGAGCCTGAATCCAGTGGTCAGGGTTCAGGAGACAACAGACTGTCATGACCAAAAGTGTCACTGAACTGGGGTTTGAATCCGAATGATTTGATTGTTATTATCAGGACCTACACAATGAAAATTCTAGGTGCCTAAAAATGTGACATCTTTTGTTTTCCTTGGCCTGCGCAGAACTGAGTCCTAGGAATGTGAAATATTTTTCCAGGTCTGATTGCTATTACAATCCTTCCTGTAGTCATCTTTACAGCAATATAGTTGGGTAAGTAATTATGATGGCAATATAAAATAATGTATAATATATCTCCCATCTCCCACCCTGGGAGCTGGCAGGAGTAGCCTCTACTCTCCTCCTGTCCTCCACCTACCAAGAGCAGGGCCTGAAATTTGAAAATGAACCAGCTTTCTTGCCTTTCCTTAGGGTTACAGTTTTGTAGGCTTGGCTTTTAGGGGGCCCGTGTGTGTTTGCATGCACCCTGAAAGAGCCTTATTCGAAGGAATGAATTGAACTCGACATTACTGAACTCAAGTTAGAATCAGAATGATTTTTAGGATGCCTTCTTAATGGCCACAGAGAAATTGTCTTTCTCTCAGAATGGCTGTGGGAATAAATTGGGATTGGTTGGGATCCTGTACAGTTGCCTTCGGGGAATAGGGTCCCCCTCTATGGGGAAAAAGTGGGATATAAATTATTATTATTATTATTATTATTATTATTATTATTATTATTATTATTATTATTATTATAATAATAATAATAATAATAATAATAATATCAGGAGCCCCACAACCAGTAACAAGAACACACTGTGAGCTCCTCAAAGATTTTGGTGGTGCTTATAGCTTCCCCCCACCCCCACACTTCCTCAACAAAAGCAATATTTAACATTCATACACCATTCTTCCCATAGTAAAGGTAAAGGTAAAGGTGACCCCTGACAATTATGTCCAGTCGTGTCCGACTCTAGGGTATGGTGCTCATCCCCATTTCAAAGCCAGCGTTGTCCGAAGACGCCTCCGTGGTCATGTGGTCATGACACTTCTTGCCGCAGCGCGTAGCATGCGGCTGGGACACAGAGCGCTATTTACCTTCCCGCAAGCAGTACCTATTTATCTACCGTATTTTTCGCTCCATAGGACGCATCGGACCATAGGACGCATGCATCCTATAGAGCGAAAAATAGGGGAAAAAAGGTTTTTTTAAATAAAAATAAAAATAAAAATAATAAAAAATGTAAGCAAAATACACTTACCGGGGCTTCAGGGAGGCCTGCAGAGGCTCCTGCAGGCCTCCCCGATCTTCATTTCATCAAAAAACGGCCATTTTCGGCCACTTCCTGTTTTGACGAAAACAGGAAGTGGCCGAAAATGGTCTTTTTTTTGACGAAATGAAGATCGAGGAGGCCTGCACGAGCCTCTGCAGGCCTCCCTGAAGCCCCGGTAAGTGTATTTTCTTTACTTTTTTATTATTTGTTCCATAAGACGCAGGCTTTTTTCCCCCTATTGTTTTTGGGGGGAAAAGTGTGTCTTATGGAGCGAAAAATACGGTACTCACATTAACATGCTTTGGAACTGCTAGGTTGGCAGGAGCTGGCCAAGCAACGAGAGCTCTGTTTCAGTAATCCTTACACCAACCCTGTAAGGTAGGCCAATATTATTATTGCAGATGCAACCGGAGGCGGAGTTGGGGGGAGGAGGCTGAGATAGAGGCTTAGTGGGCTTGTGGCTGAGATGAGATTCAAGTGGAGGACTTTCCAACACAAAACTCCCAAGGTGCTATTCCTCAGTAGCTCATATAAATGTGTGGGGCACTGACTCTGTGGGTGGTGTTCTCTATTGCACGAAGAGAAGGTGATTCCTGAGGAGCTAGTAGTCTGACAGCGCAATCTGAACTAACCTTCCAGGGCCGGTGCAGCTGCAATGCAGCCCCGAGGTAAGGAGGGAACAAATGTTACCTTGAAGAGGCCTCTGTGACTGCCCCCGTACTGCAAAATGCGGTGTGCGCCCTGTTGGCACAGCTGCATCGCAGTGGGTTAAACCACAGTGGGTTAAATCGGTGCTGGAAAGTTGGTTAGGATTGCGCTGTAAGGGTCAGACTGTGGCCTGGGAGATCCAAGTTCAATTTCTTATTCAGCCATGAAGCTTGTGGGGTGACTTTGCCTCACCCATGGTCTCTCAGCCTAATGTACCTTGTAAAGTTGTGCGGATAAAATTATCCGAGTACCATGTATGCTGCTCTGAGCTCCTGGGAGGAAGTGTGGGATGAAAATGTAATATGTTAATTAAACAGGGTTGAGGGGCTGGCAAAATGTGGGTCTGCGTTAGATATCCAAGGGAGTTTGATCTTGGCGCCATTGGTAGTGGATTCTCTGTGTGAGAGGCAGTTGACGGGGCGGGGGGGGGACATTTGGGTTTCTCATACAGTATTTTAGTCTGTAGGTGGTTGGTTGATACAGAAGTAAGTATTGTTGTTTTGTAGTATGGGCAATGGAGACTTTTGTGCCAGGTGGGATAAAAAAATTAAGCGCAGTTCATTCATGAGAAACTGGAGCGGGGAACTTGTGAACTGTTGAGTCGATGGTTGAGACAGGACTTTTAGCCACATCTTCCAAGCTCTGCTGGAACATTCTGCTTGGCTCTTAGAAGAATCCCAAGTGTAAAAGGGCAGTGCTATGAACCGTGTGTTGGAAAGGGCAATGTTATGGGTGGTGGAATGGATTAGAAGGGATGATTGGTTTCAAGGCAGGGAGGAGGTGAGGATGGCTGTAGCTAAACTGGAGTATGTGTCTGGGAGATGGACAGCACTATCGACAGAGAAGTTTTAGGCAAGAGCTTGTGTGGGTCTGAATTAAAACCCCAGCTATTGCCATGTCAGTATCTCTCTGGGTGGCCTCAGGCAATCGCCTCTTTCTCAGCTTCATTTACCCATCTGTAAAATGGGTGTGACAGCTGTCTCAGGCACGATGAAAAGGAGCTGGGTTTTGCTGCAGAAGACAATGTTATTTGCAGACGGTCCTACTGTATATGGCACAGGAAAGTAGCTGGAGCACTTGCTTTGCATGCAGAAGTTCGCAGATTCAGTGGAGGGTTGGAGCGCAAATGTTTTACAGGTGTACGTGAACAAAGGCAGCAAAGATGGAATTACACTTTGCATCAGCTGGAATGTTGGGGAAAATGTTCATGCTTGTAGCTGACATTTTGATTTGAAAAATTCAAGTCTGTGGGATCAGACCCAGTATTTTGCACACTTTCAAAAATAAAAAAAGTGCAACCCCAGCAGCATCCATGACTGGGAATGCTGCAAAACAGCTTAAAATGGGAGAACGGAAATTCAGTGGCAAAATTCAGTTCACATCTTGTCAGCAAGCTTGAGGCGGGGGACACAATTTTGCACAAGTGTGTCTGCTCTAGAGATGAAATGTGGGGGTGAGGGAAGTGCTTGGGGTGATGTGCGTGAGAGCTGACTGGGGAGTGAGGTGGAGGGGAAGATGCCACAGAACGTGGGTGTGGCTATGCGGGGGAGATGTGTGATGGGGGGGGAACTGGGGATGAGTGGATTGTAGCTAGTCAGAAAACAATGACGGAAAAGTCATCCACAGTTCATTTCCTTTGACTGTCCTTATTTCAGGGCCCAGCCCACTTTACAGGTCTCTGATGGACGATAGTTATGTTTCTGAGTGGGTAGTGGATGGTCTTGCCAGCTCAGCACATGTATGTAAATGCACACGCATGACTACTCAAGCACCGTGCGGTGCACAGCCTGCAATGTTGCACACTGTCACTGTGGAGATATATTTTGACCTGTTGATAACACATCAGAGTACAGTTATTCTCCCACACCCTCCCCAATATCTTTAGCCTAAAGCCAAACACTATCTTGGCTTTTGACCACACGTGACTGGATTTTGCACAGTCTATGAATACAGCAGACCAAACAGAGTCTTAGCACTGTGTAAAATGGTGGGAGCAGATCAGATGCCTTGCCAGCAATCCCTGGTATGAGGATAGATGTGTTACGAGCGTGTCAGCTGTGAAATGTTGAAGGGTATGAAAGTTCCTTTTAATAGTCTACATCAGGGTTTCTCAGCTGGTGGTATGAGTACCACCAGTGGTACTCTGGCTGACCAGAGGTGGTACACGGACTGCCGGAACCCTGCTCCGATATGGCTTCTTTGGAGCCGTGTTTTCGCTCCAGAGAGGCTCCTGTCTTTTGCCAAGCCTCTCGGGAGCACTGAAAATGGCCCTCCCGCTCGCCCAGAACCTCCTACGTCTCTTTTCCAGCTGAAAACGCAGCCGAAAATCCTGAAGTAAGTGGCGATAACCTCATCGCCACTTACATCCGGTGGTACGTGGCCCGAGGAGGCCACCGGCGGTGGTATGCAGCTGACCGGGGGTTGAGAACCCCTGGTCTGCATATTCACATGTACCTATGATACTTGGCTTGGGGGAGGGGGAGACACATTGGCAGCCTAATAGAGAAAAGGGAAGATTCCGTACCTGGTTGCCTAGAGATTATTCTTATGTCCCTCCCCTTGCAGTTTACCAGGCGAGTTACTGTTTACAAGCCTAGTTTATGGGGGCTAAATGACAGGGAGGAGAACTTGGATTTGCAGCTGGGAGGTAGGGAGCAGAATGATGAACATCAGAGGCCGGATACATGGGACCTGTGTCTCTTCTATGGACATTCAATCAGGGGAACCTCTTGGCTCTTTAAAAAGAAATGTTGGGCTGTTCAATTTCCGAATCAACACCTCTGCAGTGCATGTGTTTGTGTGGGACACTCTCATGTTTTGGCCTACCAGGGTCAAGTCTCATGTTGCTTGCTGTAGTCATCCCCCCCCCCCCACACACAGAGTTTTAGGCACACACACGAAAGAGTGCGTATAAAGTAATGTGTACATAATGCCACCTCCTTCCCTCTTCCTCCCACCTTTTTCATTTGGCGCAACCTTTTGCTTCCATCCCTTATTGAAACTAAGTCTAAAGGTGTGTGAGTGAAATCAATGTATGTCCTGCTCCTGTTTCCTCCTGTGTCCATCTCCCTCCTCTTTCCTCTGACAAATTTTAAATTGTAAGCTCCTTGGGGTACTGTCATGATGTTGTTACTCTGTAGTGTAAAGCATTATTATTATTATTATTATTATTATTATTATTATTATTATTATTATTATTATTATTTGGCCACACTGGGGTACATTTTTTCCCTGATGCATGCATTGGGAAGAAATATTTGCATTTGCTTTCTGATGAGTGCACCAGTGTTAAAACATACACAGGTGGCCATTTTGCTGTTATTTTAGACATGTTTTGTACATACGTTTTGGGGGCAAGACACAGAATGCCTGTGCTTGTAACAGGGCTTTTTCTCCTGCTTCCTGGATTATACTGTGCTGCTCCCAGTGAATAGGTCATTTGAATTGTTCACCATAAACTCAAGTAGTAGCAATTTTTGCATGCCTCCATTTTATCCGCATCTGCAAAGTTTGTGAAGAGGGTGCTAAAATGACAGTGTTGCCAGGGCTGTCCCAAGATTTCCTGGTGTGGCATGATAAATACTGGCAGCTCTTACCTGCCTCTGCTCCTCCTGCTCCCTGGATTGGAAAGACGGGGACAGATCGGAAGAGGAAATGTGACGGAGAGGACTGTGCAGCCGCTCTAGCCCCATCACTCTCTTCTCCTCCACACTTCCTCTTCTGCTTTCTTTTCCAATCCAGAGAGTGGGAGTATAGTGGAAGTGAGTGGGTGGGAGTAGAGGTGAGTGGGTGGACAGAGGTGGGCACCGCCTGCCAAACTGCTGCCTGAGGTGACCACCTCAATCAGCTTCATGGATGCTCCTTGTTGGATCAGATTAGGCCCATCTGATCCAATGTTCTGTTTCCAGCATTGGTCAGGTGTCAGAGAAGGGCATTATGAAGACGATGGCTTCCCTCTCTATTGCTTGTCTCCAGTATGTGGTCACCAAAGGTCAACTGCTTTTGAACATGGAGGTTCTGTTTAGCTGTAGCGGCTAATAGCCACCAATAGACCTATGTGCAATGAGTTTGCCGAACCCTTTTGCAAAACTGCTGAAGCGAGCGGCCATCCCCACATTGAGTGGCATGAATACCATAAATCAGTTACGTTTTATGTCAAGAAGTATTTCCTTTTGTCAGTCCAGAGAATCTCCTGCCAGTCAGCTTCTTTTGGGTAACTCTGAGTTTCAGCCTTATGAGCGAGGAAGACAAATTTAGTTCTGGCCACGCTCCCATGATTTGTGTTCTAGTGAACAAATCCTCGCTATCTGCTTGCCATGAGCCCGCTATGATTCCGGCCAGGCAGAAAAAGCTTCCGGCTACATGCGGGGTGGCTGTGCGATGTAGATTGGCATCTCTTGTCTCCAAATGCAGAATGAGAATTCGTCCTTTTGCAAGAACCTGTTGGTGGTCAAGGCGGTAATCCGTTGTGGCTGTTCTAGAAAGCTTAGCGGTAGATTTGCAGCCCGGCAAGCACCACATTAATTTAGCTTGTACTTATGGTCTATGTGTGGATGTCTTTTAAAACACATGCAAGCTTCTTGGGCTGCTTTTTTTTCTTATTAACAATCCTGAGGGGGATATATTTGGTTGTTAGTGCAACATGAGATTCTATCAGTGAGTAATTTCCATAGACGCTGATGTGTTGCACTGCCAGGTTAAGGTTTCCAGAGTGTTAATTATAAGCAGCAATTTGGCGAGAAAAAGAGGCAGTTGTGGTGCATCTCTGCCCACTGCTCTGAGTACGTAGCTCTGTAGAGCTGGGGAAAGGAGGGGGACGGGGGGGGGGGGAGATCTGATTTATACACGATTATCACAAGGCTGTTTCTCTCCTTTGGCTAATGGATGGCAGATGAAACCTGAAAAAAAATGCCTTTTTAAAAAGAGCAAGATGTGTGAGAAAAGGGGTCAGAGCGTAGCGCTGGCGAAGAAGAACACAGAATGATGGGAAATACATGGGAGTAAGTCTGGCCAGTGTTGAGAATGTACGTTCCCCTGGTTATTGCAAGAGAGAGAGAGAGAGAGAGAGAGAGAGAGAGAGAGAGAGAGAGAGAGAGAGCAGCAGCAGCAGCAGCAGCAGCAGCAGCAGCAGCTCTGTAAAATTAACACAGACAAGGGCAAAGAAAAAATGAGGGTCTCTGATGGTTTCTGCAGCAGAGGAAGTTATAAAGATCAGGTTCTTGTCTCAGAAAAGTAATGAAAGAGGAGAGCAGTGAGAGAGAGAGAAGCCTTGGTTGGTATTCAGTGCCAGGAAACCAGAATTTTTTTACCACCTGCACCCTCAATGCTGGCGCCATGAAGCATATTTACTTGATATAAGCTCCATCCTTTATTTTGATTGCTTTTGGCAGGATTTGGAAAATTTGGTAGAGAAGATGGGGAATGAAAGAAGTGAGTGAAGGCAACTTCTGGTGGGGATGGGAGCAGGGACTCGAGATAACCATGAAGCTCTGCCCCAGGACCATTGGAAGGAAGCCAACCTCCAGGTGTTACGTCTGGCATTTTTTCCTGTCTTTTCCTTGCAATCATGAGATCTAGAAACTTGCCTGTTTAAGAGGGAAATTAGACATCTGTGGCAAGCCAAATTCTGTACAGTTTCTAGATCTGTGTGTTGGGTGAACATGTTGTTCTAAGGGGGACAGGGGTGTGGCGGGTTTAGAAAGACCTGCTCTCCTGTGCGCGTGGCACGCATACACTGGGATAGCCCTGTAGAATTCAGTGGTACTGGTTTCTGTGAAGGTCAGTTGCATTGGTCATAAGGTGTGCTTCATGCTCATTCTGGAACTTACTGGGCCTGCTAACTGGCTATTTGGAATTAGGAAGGAATTTTCCTCTAGTCACATGGGCTACTACTGACAGTGGGCATTCTTTCCTTTCCTTGAAAAACGTGTGGTTTTTGATTGCATACTTTCAGGTGCTGCCATTTTAAGTAGTGAACCTCATTGACTCCTCCTGGTCCTTGCTTATATGGCACACTGTGGTCTGAGTGTGGTCCTTAGTCTGTGGTATTGCTGACATGTGAGGGTCTTGCTTTGAGATGATGGGAGCCTGGGAGGGTACTTTTCAGCCCTATTTTATTTCCGAGAAAAATCAGCATTAGTCACAGTTATATAAGTTAGCTCTATTAGTAGCACTTATCCCAAATGCTCCCAAATGCAATCTACATCTCTACAGGGGTAAAAGAACCCCTAACCAAGCAAAGCAATCATCCAAACCGTAACTGAAGTTCAAATTGCTAGATAAACAATTAAAAGACTAGCTGTATACAAAGACTGGGGAAATACAAATCAACGCCTACAACAACAAGGATGGAAATGGGCTGCTACCCAGTGAAGATCCTACCTCTTATTAGTGAGCTGTGTAAAGCCAAGACAGGCTCTCTCCAATCATAGAATGAATAGGTCATTGAGAGGCAAATAAATTGTGCCATTAGGGTAGGGAGTAGGCAGAAAGCTCCTCGCCATCCATTGGCCGCATTGGGTTTGCACTTCTCAACACTTTTCAACTTTTTGTTTAATTCATTTTTCTGTTTGGTACCATCAATGTACATGGTGCTTTACAGAGTATAAAAGGTTGGGCCCCTGCCCCATGGAGCATACAATCTAAAATTGGATTCATGGGAGGCAACAGAGGAAGAAGTGGGAGATGGAGGCAGGGGAGACAAGGGAAGAATATGTGTATATTTCAGTTACACATACTAGTTCCATTAGGGCAGTGTTTCCCAAACTTTTTCGACCTGCTGCTCCCTTGACCATTGGCGACCATTGGCCCTATGTTGATGCCTGCTAATTGGCATTGCACCGTTTCCCAAGAGGATTCCGTTGCACTCTGCGGATCCCCTGGTTGGTTTCCCTTGCTCACCTGGGAGTCGTGCCTCTCAGTTAAGGGGAGGGGGGCCCAAGGAGGTGTGCCTAAAGCTTCACAAAGAGAGAGGGAGTTTGAGGAGGGATCTGAAGACAGTAAGAAGCAACATTGTACAGGAGTGATGAGAGGCAACCGGGAGGCTTCCGCAAGGCAAGGGGATGTTTAAGGGGATGCCAGAAATGAGTCTCCTCGAACCTACGCTAGCAATTTTGCTATTTTGCTAGAGATAATTTGAGGAGAGAAAAGGGGCGGGGAGGCTGCAGGGAAGGGGGATAGGATCCGGTGCGGGCCTTCCACAATGGATCCTCTCCCACGGCCTCCCCGCCTCGTTACACCACTCCCCACCCTCGTGATGCACTCCTGTGCCACCTCCCGCCATCTCCTCCATCCTACTTGCTCCGGAGAGCGTCCAGGGAGCCTCCGACGCCAGTGGGATGGCGCAGGCCTTCCCGCTGATGTCCCCGGCAGCATGCTGATCAGTGTGCTGTTGGGGTGGCTTTTGTGACCAGCGCTGACTGCTTTACGGCAGTCAGCACCAGTGCAGGAGGCACTCCGCCATCGGGCGGCGTGCATAGGATTGGCTACCCTTTGCCAATCAGGGAGCAAATAGAGAACAGGCTAAAGCCACAGCGCTAAATCTGATACAAGGATTTCAGCAGATATTAGCAAATAATCACAACTGATCAGGACTGTGATCAGTGAATCAGGACTGCGATCACTGACATCAGTGAAGGTAATGAAGAGCAAGGGCAAGTGATGGCAATTTAAATGGATACGTGAATATTTTTCCAAGTAAGCACCAAAGCAGGGAAGTGTCTTTCAACGTTCATGAAAAGTGGAGAATAGTTTTGCCTCAGTGTCCCAGCTGTTGCTAAATAAGCAGGATCTCTCCGCATTTGATATGATCTCACCCATAATTTCTTTGAAATAATTGTCGCATTTTGAACATTGTTTTATGTAGTTTTGCCACCTGCTGTAACCCTTTGGCTGCGACTAGGACACTGAGTCAAAACTATTCAGCATTTTCCATAAACATTTTTGACAGTCCTGAAAAACGCTTCCTCATATTGGCATTTTTTTCAGCACTCCTTGCAAAAATATCCAGTTAAATTGCCCTCATTTGACCTTGTTCTCAGTTGCCCTTAGTGACAAAATTGCATAGGTTGTTGGATGTTATTTGCTGGTGTCCAGTGAAACCATCATGTGAGATGTAGCATCATGAGCCCATCCCATTGACTTATTCTTATTGCATTTGTTCTTACGGCAACCATGGGACGTAAGCTCCCATTTTACAGACTGAGAAAACTGATGCACTAAGACAGAGAACTGTCCAATGAGTTTCTTTGGAGGTATGCCTCCTTTAGTGTTTTGGTTTTTTTTTACAAGAGATGTTTCTGAATATACTGAGAACAGCCGGTGCATTTCAGAATCCAGTCACTCTTACTTCTGCGATTATTCAGTTGACAATTTAAAGTACTACTAACTTTGCTGCAACAGCTATTACATGGACTGGAACTAAGTTCCCTTTTTATAAGAACTTTAAAAAAAAAAACCCAAAAACTTTAACAGTGGTTTCAAACACCTTACAGTGCAATTCTATGCATGTTTACTCAGAAGTAAGTCCTACTGCATTCTTTGAGATTTAGTGTCCAATCCTATGTGGGCTTTGCACTGCTGGAACAGGAGTTTGGCCGGATCTTGGCGGCACCAGAATGCACCAGGATCCTATCCCTTCTTTTCGAACCCGCCAACTTCTTTTCTCTCCTTGGACTTACACCAACTATATAGCTGGTGGGGATGTCTGAGGAGACCTACTATAGGCCACACAGAGGTAAGTAGACTGTCTCCTGATCGTCCTCCCTCCCCGCCACCATTGGATACAGCATGTCTGTGCTGTTGTGTTGTCGGTAATGGTGGGGGATAGGATTGGGCAGTCAAGCTGTAATTATAGGCTTACCAGATCTCCAACCGGGACAGAGTGCTAGACCTTTAGGAGAAGGAATGTGGGCAGGTGTAGCTTGTTAAACCTTAGAGCACAATCCTAGGCTTCTTAAACCTTAGAGCACAATCCCATTGAACACAATGGGGCTTGCTTCTGAGTAGACATGCCTAGGATTGTGCTCTAAGGGTTTAACAAGCCACACCTGCCCACATTCCTTCTCCTAAAGGTCTAGCACTCTGTCCCGGTTGGAGATCTGGTAAGCCTATGTAATTATATACACACTTAGAGAAAGTCCCGTTGGATACAAATGGAACTTACTTCTGAGTAAACTTGCATAGAATTGTGCTGTTACTCCCAGGAAAGTGTGCATAGGATTGCAATGCAGGGTAAGTCTCCCTTCTCTGCTGTAATTAAGCTTAAGTTTGTATAGCTGAAACAATCACATACACTTCCCCATTGACCCTGCCTCTGTTTCCCTTCCCTTCCTTTGTTGTCCCCTTTGTATCGACATCTAGATTGTTGTAAGCCACTCAGGACAGGGACTTGTCCTCTCATTCCACCTTATAGATAAAGAAATGTGCATCCAATATACACTTGTGTGTGTGTGTGTGTTGTTGCTATCCGTCATTTACATTTTCAGCTTCAAAGCTATATCCCATGAGATGTCTCAAGCCCTCTTCCCCCAGCCCCAACAAAGATTTAGTTTATCACACACTCCACATTGTTGTAGCTGCATAATCTAGCTGCATATTTAGCATTATTTCTGTTGTAAAATTAAAACATCCCTCAAACGTGCAATCCCAGGAAGGGAAATCATGTATTAAGGAGTGCTTCTCCCCATGAGCCTTCCTTCCTTTTACAATAGTCAGGATAGACCAAGTGTCAGCCCCATTCAAAGCAGCATCTGTATAAAGGTGGCTACAGTTCTGTGGAACTTCCTTCCACAAGAAACTTGTCATTGCTCATTGTCCCTGCTTACCTTTCCATTGTCCCTTACTTACCCTGCTGAACCCAGAACTATCCCCAGACCACAACTCTATAGTTGTCATTGCAAAAGCCAAACCACTGAGTCAACTGGAAATGTTTCATGCCAACATTGCTGCACCACGTAGCCCATCCATTGCATGTGGTGTTTATGGCAGCTGATATCAGACAGAAGCTACAAGTGTAGAAATTATTGAGGCACTATCGCTTCCCCTAGGTTAACTGCACTGAAAACCAGATTAGACAAGCCGTGTGTGAATGCCGGGAGCGAGTGAATGATAGAGGCTGAATCTCACCCTGACTGGACTATGACAAATGTGGGCTATGAATTGATAGGAGAGCTAGAAGGATGTCAAGCAGCTGAGCAATCCACCTTGTAAGGAAAGGTTGGAGAATCTGGGTATTGTCTTGTGCAGTGGTGGCCAACATTTCAACATGAATGCTGGCCCTTTAAATGGTTGTCTAGGTGAGGGCATTTCAGCAATTGCAGCTGCCAAGATTCTGTCTTCTACACCAGAGGTTCTCAACCTGTGCTACGGGTACCCCTAGGGATACGCGGACCTCTTGCTGGGGGTACGCCAAGCCCTGTCCCTGATCTGCCCCATCAGCAGCTAATTAAGTGTTAACATGGATTTTAAATTCTAATTATTTTCGGAGCCCTTCCATCTCTCTGATTTTGGTTTTGGGCTTATTTTTGTACTTTGGAAAATGTACTTTGGTGGGGTGGAGAGGGAGGAGCTGATTTTGGGAAGTGTGACTTGGAGAAAAAAGAGATCCCTGTCTGTCTGTCTGTCTGTCTGTCTGTCTGTCTGTCTGTCTGTCTGTCTGTCTGTCTGTCTGTCACACACACACACACACACACACACACACACACACACACACACACACAGAGTTAAATAAGGCATTTTTTCACATTTAAAATTGTTTTAGTACTTTTTAATTTAACGATTAATTACCTAATTAATTGATTAATCAGCTGTTAATTAGCAGGGGGTACTTCAGAAAATTGGAACGTGATAGGGGGTACCTGGGCCTCCAAAGGTTGAGAACCCCTGTTCTACACAACTCTTAAGAACACAGAAGCCCTAATGGTGGAAGGTTAGCCACCCCTGGTCTAGTGAGTCGCCTTCAATTTCTTCAGCTCTAGGAATCAGAGCCCACCTTCAGTCCCAGACTACAACATGGGCCTCACTTTTGCATTAAGTCCTGTCTGTATGCCTGTCTATATTTTTTTCTCCTTTTCTTTTTAGGGTGCAAAGGAAAGAGGGGCTCCTATAATTTTTAATGTGGCAGAGAAGAGGGGTAATGTTTTGACAGGCACAGCTTGTCATACAGGGGTGAAAAAGATATTTTTTGCACAACGTTTAAAGAGAACGTTACCCCTTGGTTTGCTCTGCTTTTTCTCTTTGCTTCTCTATACAAAGAAACAAAAAGAAAATGACGAGGAACAAACCCCCCCCCCCCCCCACACACAGCCATTTGAGGATCCCAAATAGAGCTGGGCCAAATGTTTGGAGTAGAAGTTTTTCACCCAAAAGTGAGAACCAAGTGATGGGGTGGTGCTACACTTTTTAAACTACTGCTGCTGTTTTGTGGTCCCGGTAGTGGGAGTGATTACACACCCTGGGAGTCCAGGCAGTTGGTGGGCGCTGGGTTTTTTGCCCCACGAGGTTCCAGAGCAAAGTGAGGTCCAGGGGTTGAGTCTGACCTGTGACAGCCTCCAGTCCAACCAACAGACCATTCCTCAGACCCTTGTCCTATGTGTGCGCATGCGCGCGCGCGCACACACACACACACACACACACACACACACTGCTGGTGCTAGTGCTGGTGCTGTCTGCCCAAATGTTGCAGCCTTGCTCCCAAACAGAGCTTGAATGCATGTGTGCACAGAAGAGCATGGGCACATGCCAACCAACAAAAGTTATGCTGGTAATTATAACAAGTATGCATTACGGCCCTCCATACAATTTCCATACCCCAAAATGGCCCTCTATCCCAAATGTTTGCCTGCCTTTGCTTCAGAGAGAATGCACAAAATGTTGCCTTCACTCTGATTTGACTTCATGACATGACCATCACATGGCATCATCATGAACCAATCAGAACAAGATTGCTCATGCTTTGGTGTCTTGTGGGGAAAAAAAAAATAATGCCCGCCTATCCCTGGGAGCACAGTTGCCTCCAATGGTACGTATGCCCCATATTCACCCCTGCCCATCAATTTGTCAGTATCCCCCTAAACCTTTCATCCAGTAAACAGGGTGGCAAATTTCGGGAGGGAGGGGGCATTTCAGCTCGGTCAGCACTAGCTGCAACCCACTACTAGATAGAGAACAGCTGTCCAGTCTAGAGAAAAGATGACTTGTGGGGGTGGAGGTGGCGTTCAGATCTTTAAGATGACGACAGCAAGAGGGAAAACTCATCTCCAGCAAGGAAAGGGCAAGAATGGTGCTTAAATGACATGAAGATGCATTTCGGCTAAATGTTTGGAAAAACGGCCAACTGTAAGAAAAGCCAATGGTGGGAGGGAAGCTGAGGAATCTCCTCCTCTGGGAAATCATGACAGTAGGACCACCAGCCCCGCATGGCAGGGACATTTTTAGAGATGCCAGGAAGCATGCAGTCTCAGAACTCTTGCCCTGGAAGCATGCAGCCCCTCTGGAACTCTTGCCCTGATGCAAGGATGCCAGGGATGCAAGTCTTGCATTGCATGCAACTGTGCCTCAGCATTCTCTGCAGAATGCTGTGCAACAAAACACCCTTGCGCCAGCCTTGTCTGAAGGGGGGCTTTTGATAGGAAGAGGTCATGTGAAGCTGCCCCAAAAGGAAGAGGGGAATGGTGCAGAAGAGGAAGTGTGGAGGAGAGGAGAGTGGTGGGGTAGAGTGTCTCCAACTCCTGTTCCAATGACTTGGATTCCAACCTCATCCATGTGGGTTGTGTGAACTGGCCCTGAAGAGGGACACGGGAGAGATGAACGAAGAAAACTGGTGAGGGTCAAGAAAAGGGGAATTGGGGGTGAAAGGCGACACAGGAAACAAGGAGCCACTCTGGTGGTCTAGGGAAGGGATTGCCGAAGAAGGTGATTCTGAAGAGAGGAACGCCAGCTTGCCAGACAGCTCCTCCGGGCGGTATTTAATGCTCTGTTCGGAGCCATTAAAGCTGTTGGAAAAATATAATTCCCACTTCTCTGAGGAATAAAAGCAAAAGTTCAGTCTGTGTAGTGGGGGGGATAGGACCACGTGTTATGGTGGGGATCAACAATGTTGGACAGGAAGGGAGGGATGGATCACCCCCACACCTTTTCCCCTCGTCTTTGATATCTTAAAAAGAAATATATTTATTTTTCCCTGGGTTTATACCCCATAAATCTCTCAGCCCCAGTCAGATGGTTCTGGTGTCCTTGTCCTGCTGCTCCCATATGGTAGGGGAAAGGCGCAGTCCCTCGCCACCGTCCCTAAATCTCATCTCTCTCATCCTGGGGGCTGAGGAACGTGGGGAGAATATCAGCAGGGAAGTGTTTTTCTAGCTGCCAGCTCCAGCCCCCTCTCCCCCGCTCTCTCTCTCTCTCTCTCTCTCTCTCTCTCTCTCTCTGCTCAGCTGGAGAGGGGACTGAGCAGACCTTTGCGGTGGGCTCCTCCTTTGCATCAGTTCATTGCCATGCACCTCACATCCCTGCTTGCCCGGCCCAGCCCAGCCCAGCCAGCAGCTGCCAGCCGTTGGATGCCTCCAGCCACTGACATTGAGACAGGGCTGCAGAACTGAAGGTGGGGGTCAGGGCCCCTTGGTCCTAGTCTAAGAAGCCAGCCAGGGCTGATCAATGGGGGGGGGGGGAGGCGGGAGGCGGGGTCACTTGGAAAGAGGTCTAGCCGCAGAGCTTGCGCTTTCGAGGAAAACTGCTTTCAAGGAATCCATGTCGTCGGGAGGTCTGTGTTGCAGTGTATCCCCCAAAATATGACAGTGGGTCTGAGCAGATGCAGAGTGCCTTGCCTTCTCCCCTAACCACAGAGATTTGGGATTACAAAAGAGGGCTTCAAGGTCAAAGAGTGCAACGTTCAGGCAGGATTCACACTTGACCTTTGGGGATCTTAATACACATGTGCGCGTACATGCACAAACACAAATGAACCCCTGGGTGTTGTGTGTGGCAGAGCAGTGCTGCAAATCAGCATGCCAAAATCAGAAGAGTCAAAGTCAGAATAATAGGAGGGGGATGTGAAGGGGAGGGGGACAGTCGGGATTCCAAGGCTTCTTCGGAGGGTGCTGAGGTCATATTAGTAAAGGGGTGGAGTTGAGAGTCTAGGCAGAAAAGGCACGGATGTCTGGTTCTTTAGAGTGCCAACTGATCAGAAAAAAATGGCCTAGACTGCATTTGTGCCTTTAATGGAGGTGTCAGATGCAGAAATCAGCAGGTGAAACTTTTCATGGCATGCTATTTATCATTTGCTAATTACTGCAGATAAGACTGCTTTTAAAGGGACAGCTATATAGGGGGTTGGTTGAAAAGTTGGCAACCCCTGTTTATTGGTGATGGAGTGTGAGAGCTAAGCTAGGCACTGTGCTGAATGAGGTGGTAGAATTCTAGTAGACCGCATCACTGGTAGGCAGAGAGGGAGGAAGATATATTTTTGAATGCACTCCCATGTAAAATAAAAATCCTTCTATGTAGTGAATGAGCACCTTTCTTTCTGGTGTGTGAGTTTACCATAGATAGATAGATAGATAGATAGATAGATAGATAGATAGATAGATAGATAGATAGATAGATAGATAGATAGATAGATAGATAGATAGATAGATATTATTAACAGTATTTATATACCGCTTTTCAACAAAACGTTCACATAGATAGATAGATAGATAGATAGATATGTGTGTGTGTGTGTGTGTGTGTGATGTTAGACAGCAGTGCATGCTTGTAAATCTCAGACTGATTTCTGCTGGGATTGGGGCATGGTGACCAGATACAATGGAGGACAAAGTGCCTATGCCTTTAACCATTGTATAGAAGAGGGAACTTTGGCAGGTGCAGCTTTTTACACCCTTCCATGATGAGCTGCACCTGCCAAAGTTCCCTCTTCTATACAATGGTTAAAGGTATAGGCACTTTGTCCTCCATTGTATCTGGTCACCCTGGATTGGGGCCTAGTGGGTAGGGAGGGGCTGAGAGCCAGTGGACCTCCTGAGAAGAGAGTGGTTGGAGAGGGGAGGAATAACTATGAGAATTGGAGGGGGACAGCAAGCAAAGTCGCCTGGGGAGGGGGGACCTGGAACCAAGGATGCTGGGTGAGGGGATGCCAGGATTCCTAAGTTCCCTGTGAAGGAAATACTCATTATTGGTTTGCTGTGCATGTAATACACAGTATTTGAGCTGCTGCCTACATTTTTTTTGGGGGGGGGGTAGGATTGTGGGGTCTAGCTAACTGCCTGGAGCCTAAACTCTTGAGTTCCCCAAAAGTGGGATAGTTAGGATTCTAGTGGATTAAGAATGGGGGTGGGGAAAACGGTTGTCAGGATGGAGTGACATTGCCAAATGCTGATTCTGCCTTTGCACCCTCTCCGCCAACAAAAGACATCTCCCCACCCTCCTATCTGGCAGAAATTAGTGCTGACGAGAAGGTGAGATTGGAAATTGATTCCTGGGAGTGGATTCATCTTCTCTCTCCGACCCCTATCGATGGCCTGTCACCCCCATGCCCTTCCTGTCTCCCTTGGAATCTTTTCGCCTTCAAGAGATGAGGAGTGCAGAAAAAAGACATTCCCCCCCCCGAGCCCCAATCCCACCCTCTGCAGTGCCCCACACTTCTCTGTAGCAGGAAGGGGGGCAGATGCTTTCTGGCCCACAGGGCGGAAACAGAGGCACAAGGAAGCCAGCAAGGGACAATCCAGGGCTGAAACATCTCCTCCACTTTGCATTTTGAGGACTCAAAGCACTGCAACAGGCACCTCCTCAGTCCTTGCTCAACCTCACAAGCTATGTCACTAGTCCGTAAGCATTCTTACTAGCCCACTCATCCCTAGCTTTTGTTGGTGGCCAAAAGAGAAACCAACACAGTTGATGAGACATAATGGCTAAAAAGGCCATATGTTTTTCCTTGGGGCAAATAGCAGCTTTGGTGGGGAGGGTTGATTTTTGTAAACAACAACAACAACAACAGCAGCAGCAGCATGGGGCAAAGGTAAAATTCCCCTTCTCCCTGTACTGTGGTCCCAGTCTGGATCAAGTCCTTTCCAGCTGCTATTTAAACAACAACAACAACAACAACAACAACTCAGAAAGACAGAATATAATCACACGTTTCTCATCTTGTCCAGTTTGGCCACAAATGAACCAGAAGGCACAGATTTGAATCTTGCCCTATTTCTTGAACCTACTGGGTAGCCTTTGATATGCAACTCTCAGCCACTGTCAGCCAACTAAAATGTGTAGCCAAAACCAACGGCTGGAGTGCTTTGGTTTGGAAAGGAGAAGAGGAGAGACTCCAGACTCATCTGTCTTTACTTTTTGGGAGAGAACCAACAAGAAATCCTGGAGAGGACCACAGAAATCCAGGGAGTTTTCTTGCCCCCACCCCCTCAAACTTGCACCTTCCAGAATAAGAATCGACAGCTTGGAGATGAATGCTGGACAAGTTCCAAATTGCATAATGCATAAATTTTGTGAGCGGTAAAGGGTGATTAAGTGTCAGGTTGGAATAGCTGAGAGAGGCAGGCTGGTTTCCCCATCTGAGAAAGGCAGGGTGTCCTTCGGAAAAGGGACATGCGCATGCGGGATCAATCAAGTAATAACCGACGGGAATGTGTTCAGTACCTTGGCGTCAGGTTCCCAGTGGATTCTGTTGACTTCTAAAAATCCATGCACCGCGTAGTGCAAAGGGGGGGAGCTGTCAGAAGGGGTGCCTGTTGCGAGGGGTGTAGCAGAGTGCTTAAGAGACTGACAGCGCATTCCTGTGCATGTTTACTCAGAAGTAAGTCCCATTGTATCCACTAGGGCAGGGGTTCTCAACCTGTGGTACGGGTACCCCTAGGGTTACTTGGACCTCTTGCTGGGGGTACGCCAAGCCCTGCCCCTTTTCTGCCCCATCAGCATCTAATTAAGTGTTAATTAACATGGAATTTAAATTGTAATTATTTTCGGAGCCCTTCTGTCTCTCTGATTTTGGCTTCGGGCTTATTTTTGTACTTTGGAAAAGGTACTTTGGTGGGGAGGGGGAGGGAGGAGCTGATTTTGGGAAGTGTGACTTGGAAAAAAAAGAGATCCTTGCATATGTCTCTCTCTCTCTCTCTCTCTCTCTCTCTCTCTCTCTCTCACACACACACACACACACACACACACACACACACACACACACACACACACAGTTAAATAAGACATTTTTTCACATTTAAAATAGTTTTAGTACTTTTTTATTTAATGATTAATTACCTAATTAATTAATTGATTAATCCAGTTAATTAGCAGTTAATTAGCAGGGGGTACTTCAGAAAATTGGACTGTGATAGGGGGTACCCGGGCCTCCAAAGGTTGAGAACTCCTCCTGCACTAGGGCTTACTCAGGCAGGTGTGCATAGAACTGTAGCCCCACAGTGCAAGCTTATGTATGTTTAGTCAGAAGTAAGCCCCATTGAGCTCAGTGGCATTTTACTCCCTGGTAAGCATGCTTAGTATTACAGCCTGAATCACAAGCCTGGTAATCTCCTGTCCGAATGTCACGTCTGCCATCAGAGTGTGAAGTGGCCTTTAGAAAAGCCACAGACTCTCAGCTCCTCTCCTTCCTTCTTCATGATGCTGATGTACCTTTATGAGGTGCTTGGAAGGATTACTGAGATAATGTATGTGACATTCGTTGGGTTCTGTTCTTTTTCTTCTGCATTTGCTCTCCCATCGGAATCCACCTGCATACTGATGGCCCGTCTTTATTCCTCCCTGCAGGAAGGAGTCGCATGGCTTGGTGATACATAAGGTTGTAGCCACAGGGTGGGGGCATGGGGAAGGCCCATAGCTTCGTGGTGGAGCACATGCTCTGCATGGAGACCACGGGTTCAAGCAATGCTCCCCCCCCTGCCCAAGTTTCCTCCCTGAATTTTCAGCTATGATTTTAAGAGGCAGAGTGTGTCCTTGCCTCTTTAGTTGTTGTGATATAAGGAAAAGTAGGAAGGTGGTTCCGACCCAATAACTCAGAAGAAAATGTTTCTCTCAGGTTTCTGGCAAGTGAGTGGAAGGGTCCTGGGATTACTGATGAGCATCGGGTAATGATGATGCATCACTGATGAGCAAAAAAAAAAATTGAATTTTTTTTTACACATTTTTTTTAAAACAAATAACTTTAAACATGCCTGCCTGTATTTTGGTTTCACCTGTTCATTGCTGAACTTAAGGAAAGCCCTGCTGGATCCAGCCAAAGGCCCATCTAGTCCAGCATTTGGTTTCTCAGAGTGGCCCATCAGCTGCCTCTTTAAATCCCTTCACTGAAAAATTCCTGGCCATGGTAATCTACAAAACAGACTGGCCAAATGAGCCTGCCATGGTGCACCAAATGCCCATCTCTTCCTTACCAAGCTTTATGCCAGCCACTGCCCCTCCTCCTCTCACTCTCTGGGTTCAAAAAGGAAGAGAGGAATGAAATAGAAGAGGAAGTGTGGAGGAGAGTAGCGGACTAGAGAAATCAGACTCACCCTAACCCACTCCTCTCCTCCACACTTCCTCTTCCACTCTATTCCCCAATTCCTTTTTGAATCCAAGGGTGGAGGCAGTGGCGTTGCTGGAGGGGGTGCAGCACCGTAAGTGGTGCAAGGCGCTACACTGTGCCTTGCAAACCAGTGTAACGCAGCCCCTCCTACTCACCCCTGGTGCTATTCCGCCGGCGAAGGCAACAAATGACTCCGGGGATGAGTGGGAGGGGCCGCGTAACACTGGTTTGCGAGGCCTGATGCAGCACCCCCTCCAGCAACACTACTGGGTAGAGGGAGGGAGAACAGGTAAAGATGGGGGAGCAGATGGACGTCATTTGGTCTCATGGATGGGCAGGTCCTGAAACTTAATAGAGCCTACCAACCCTGTTCGTGGCCTGCTAGGAGCTTGACAGCAGGCTGAGTCTACGCATGCAGCAAAATGAAGTGGGAATGAGATGGTTGGATGGACTCTACCACTTCAAACTCAAAGTGAGCAATAGAACTTTTGGATGCAACCCCCCCCCCCCCCACACACATTGTTCTCTGACTTTCTACTTGCAGGGAATTGTTATTAGAAGGGAACACCTGAAAGTGTGATCCTCCACCTCTTTCATTCTGAAGTGGTACAGTCTTCTCCATAGGCACATTTGACTGCATGTATAGACCAGGTTATAATTATGCCTCTGAAGGGCACATCTCTGGCGCTAAAAGCCTGGACAGTGTTAGTGCTGCAGGTCACCGTAAAATGTAACTTTCCATCATAGAATCATATGGCATTTTTGATTCATCTCAGAACATCTCAGCTTTCATTCCTCCCCCCCCCCATGTCACAACCCAACAGTCTTGCACTGACGGTAGCAGTAGAAAACCTCGCAAATGTGTTGGCAGTCACTGCTGCTACCAGCTCAGAAAGCAGAGGGCGGGGGTGGGGTGGGGAACTTCCACTTGTCAAAAGAAGCATCTCCTGGCAAGCTGCCTATGCTGCTAACATCGGAGCATCCAAAATGAGGTTCATCGAGGCTTTTCTCACTGATCTCTCTGTAACAAAGGATCACAAGTCACAGTCTCCCATCTTGTACCCGTTGCCTTTTGACCCTGGGGGGTCGGACACACACACACACACACACACACACACACACACACACACACACACACGCACAGGGTTGTGAGCGACACCTGTTTGGCAGCGTGAGGGTGCGCTTTAATTTCTTTTAAAAAATGTGTATCTGTCTTATCTTTGTCAAAAGACAAACTGATGGAGGAATAGGCAGCAAAAAGCAAGGTAAAAGGTAAAAGGTTCCCCTTGCTCGGAAGCCAATCGTTACCGGCTCTAGGGGCGGTGCTCATCTCCGTTTCAAAGCCAAAGAGCCAGCGCTGTCCGAAGACGCTTCCGTGGTCATGTGGCTGGCATGACTCAATGCTGAGGCGCATGGAACGCTGTTACCTTCCCACCGAGGCGGTACCTATTAATCTACTTGCAGTTTCTTGCTTTACTGCTAGGTTGGCAGGAGCTCGGGCCGAAGATGATAGCTCACACCGTCATGCGACAGGTCCTGAACTGCTGTCATGCCTACAGTGGCGTCGCTCTAGGTGGGGGTGGAACGCTAAGTGCCGCCCCACTCTGAACCTCCGTTTCAGCTCTGCGCGAGGCGGCCCCGCCCCCTCGCCTTCGGAGCCATTTGAGGAGCATGCAGGAGACCCACCTAGAGCGACGCCACTGCCTGCCTACCTTCCGGTCTGCAGTTCAGCATCTTGACCACTAAGCCACTGCGGCCTTATTCTTATGACCTGACAGGACTGTGTCCCCATGTGGGAGGAGCATTTGGTCAAATGTGGGTGGAGCTTAGCAGGAAGCTCCTCCTCTACCAATATGAGACATGATAGCCCCAGCAGGGCATCATGAACAGAGCTACAGCTGCAAACCTCATGTTGCAGCACCAGAGAGCTCAGACTTAGGGTTGCCGACATCATTTATGTCTTGCATTTTAATTTCATTCTTGCCTCAGGCAGCTCAGGGCTGTGCGCATGGTCCCTCACATTCTGATCCTGGTTTAGCATTCTAACCACTATGCATCATGATCTGGAGGCATCCTCCTATGCTTGTGTGATAGACATGCATTGAACAGATGCATGATTTCCTGGCAGTGATGGGGAAGATTGACCTGTTGATTTCCAGTCTGCTGCATGGCTATCAAAGGCACAGGAGCCCTGTCACCCAAAAAAGAAAAAAAAGTAGTGCCTGTATTTGGACTCACTTTCATGGGCCACATTTTTTTCTGGATTTTGTATCCGAGATTTGACTGTTTTTTTGTTTTGTTTTGTTTTGTTAAGGTGGCAGGGGAGAAGCCTTCAAGGGATGGAAGTGGAGACAGGGAAGGGAATAGAGTGTGGAGTTAGACATTCATGAACAGAAAAGGAGCAAGGAATTACAGCCATACTAGGATGACAAGGAGCTGTGCAGGTTCCAAACCCCACCCACATCAGAGACTGTTAATGTATCTCTTTGCTCTCAGCATGTTTCATTGGTGAGACATTCAGCAAGCTTGCAATGCTGCACACTCATCTGGTTATGTGACTAGTGAGTTGCTTGAAATCCAGAAGTCTTAAGATTGGGGTCCACAATTGTCATATGCTTGCTGTGTAAGCTTGTGCAGGTTGTTTTCTTTATTCCCCATCTGTAAAATGGGCACGTAAAATGTGCGGCGAGGATAATAAGAAAAGCAATTGACAAGATCAAGGGGTTAGAGTACCCTCCTTGCAAGGAAGCTCTGAAGAGACTGGAGCATTTTAGTTTAGAGAAAAAGATGAATGAGGGGAGAAGCATAATAGAAGTTTATAATATCATGAGTGGCAAGAATGAATAAAAAGACCATTTTCTCATCTCAGTGGCAGAGCACGAGGTCATCCAACCAAACTGATTGTCAGTAGCATCAGGATGGACCAAAGGAAATATTTATTCAGCCAATGCGTTCCTTGCTTATGGAATTTATTACTCCAGTGGCTGTGAGCTTAGATAGATTTTTGAAAGGATTAAACAAATTTATGGAGGATAGGTCTATTGAGGGCTATTAACCATGACAGCTGAACAAAACCTCCATGTTTGGAGGAAGTATACCCCTGGTTATGAGATGCTGAGGGCAAATAACGGAATGATTGCCATTGTCATACACTGCTTGTCGGAGTCCAGCATCATCTACCTAGCCTCCGAATGCTGGACGGAATGGACATTGATGGAACCCAAGGCAAAATGTCCTTGTGCTTACTTCACAGGGCAAACATGCCCTAAAACAAGCTCAATTGAAATACAGCTTTGCAGATTAATTAAGCTATGCAAATGGTAGTAGGTTTTTTTTTCCCCTCAGCAACTGCAAATTCTAGAAACTTGCTTTTTTTCTTTTCTTTTTTAAATACAGCTGTGATTCTGAGTTTGCCAAGGTCTAACGCAGATGGCAGATTCCCCAGTCTTGCAGCGGGTGCGCAACACACACACACACACACACACACACACACACACACACACACACACACACACACACACACAGAGCCATTTTTACCCATGTGTTTTGGGTGGTGTTGGAAAGGGGTTCAAAGTCCACCGTCACCGGCATTTTTAACCACTTGCTGTGGACAAAACATTTGGAGGCAAGATGCTGGCAGGTTGCCATTGGCCTTGTGACGTGAGCTGCTTGGAGAAGAGGCGGAGGAGGGCTTATTTTGGAGAGTGTGAGAGTAGTTTTGTGGCTTTTGCAATTAACGTTTTCACAGCATGCCTTTTTATGCGCGCAGGTACAGCATAACCTAATTTGTCCAAATGGCCTAGAAAGGAAAGAGAATGGGACTCCTGCACTTTTAGCAATTGTTTTGGCAGAGGCAGCTTGTCATGTGTGGGTTAGAGAAGCTGCACCTGCTGAAATTCTCCTCCGCTCCTGTTCAAGACACAAGAATACCTTTGAATCCATATGACTGTTTCCTGGTCTCTGTCCCTCCTAAATCACCATTGCTCTTTTGTCCTTGTTTTTGCCTTTGGCAAATGCCTTATTCAGATGGTGTGACAGTCCAAGCCTGTGTAACTCTTGCACCGGTGTAAAAGTAGATCCGCCGGTGTAAGTGCACCTATGCCAGTGTAACTTGCCATACGCTGACGGATGCAGGACAGACACTGGCGTAACCTCCCTCGGATGCCTCGCATGCTCAGTTCGGACGCCGCTCCAACTCTGCCGGTGCAGGGGGCATTCCAGGGGTGTTCAGATGCCCCCGGAATGCTTCCTACGCTGGCGGAGTTGCGCTGGCATCTGTCCTGCATCAGAACTGCTCATGTGTGGTGTCCGAGGGGGGGGGGTTACGCTGGTGTCCATCCTGCATCTGTCAAGTTACACTGGCATAAGTGCACTTACACCGGTGGATCTACTGTTACACCATCACCGGTGCAAGAGTTACACAGGATTGGACTACCAGTGTTAGTTGCATGAAAACAGTCCTGGGTTCCATCCCTGGCATTTCTAGGTAGGGCTGGGAAGGACCGCTGTATGAATCAGTGGAGAGACTCTGGCAGTCAGTGAAGACAATAATGACCATGGACCAAGGACGTGACTCGGTATAAGAGAGCTACATATGTTCATTTGTCGTTCTTCAGGATTCAGCTCCCTACCCTGGTCTCTATCAGGAGGATCTCCGAATGGGAGGGTGGACGCCTCTTGTTTCTGAAGCACATGCAGGTGAATGTATGTGCATGAATGCTATGGCACCAGGCAGTGCGCCGCTGCCTGCCATTTCACACACTGCAGTCGTGAAGGTGTCTTTTGAACTGCTGATAAAACGTCCATTGCTACAGTTCTGTGCATGTTCTAATATCTCTTTAGCCGAAAGAGCAAACATTGTCTCGGCTTTTCAGTCCAACTTATTGGGGGGACCTTGCAGATGTGAATGAATGCAGCATGTGAGAGACAGAGTAGAGCCTTCAGCAATGTATAATGGTGGTAGGTGAGCCGTAGGGGTGAGAGGGGGAAGCCTTGCCAGTGATTCTCGGTAGGACAAGACAGGGGTGTTTCAAGCACGTCCCTGTTTTCATCTGCAAAATGTTGGGAGGGTATGAGCCTCTGGTCTCCCAAATTTGGAAGCACCCCCAAAACTAGGGTCAATTGTGGGACACCTTCTCTAAGCTCACGCTAGTTCTTTCCCCACTGCCTTGGCCATTTCTTAGTGCCTACCATGTCTGTTCCAATGCTTGTCTGGACGCCTGCCTGCTTTATGTTGGTATTTGTCGAGGTTGTGACCCCCAGCAGGCTTGTGGCTTCCTTAGGTGAGGCCGTGACCTGTTTGATAATTGATATACTTTGTGCATCTTGATTGCTCTCGGAGGTCGCAGCCGCGTTATTTAAGTCTCCAAATGGGATCACATAGGGAAGGTGCTCTGGGCTGTTTTACAAACCACCTGCAGCAGGGGCAGACCGTGGCCCTGGCTAGCCCAGCGACAGTGGTTTATTGTAATTGTACAAGAGGAGCAGGGAGAGGGGGAACAAGCCAAGTCTGCTCTCGGGAGCCTGGCCGTGGCAGTCTCATTCAAGCACGCCAGTCAGGCAAGGTTGCCAGCTTGCAACCCTGAGATAAGCATGATGTCTTCCGTTTCAACCAGGCTGCTGCGGGAGGGGCTCTTCCCTTGGTCCACTTGTCTGCCCTCCTCCCCTGCCTGTTGTCATGCGCAGGAACCTGGCTGTGCCACACAAGAGGTGTGTGTGTGTGGGGGGGGGGGGTTGGGCAGGGGAAACCATTTGGGAGAAGTAGGGGGGTCACTAGTACCAAGGTTCAGCAAGGTTCTGCTGCTGCTCTCCCCCCTCTCCATTGCTTCCCATTGGATCACCTGTCCTCTCCCTCTGCCTGTCCCCGAGTGGATGGGCAAGAGAATGGTGGTGGGGAGGGGGAAGGAGCAACCATTGCAGCTGCTGTCTGTTCAGCAGCTCTCTGGCAAGAGAGTGGATGGTGGCAGTGGCCAAATGAAGTCGCAGCTGGCAGTGAGGAGGAGGCAGGCCCATTGAGGAGGATGGACCCACATTGGAAGGGCAGCCCCCAAGGGGAGACTCTCCCAAAGCTGCTTCTCCCCCAGCAAAGGACTTGACCCTGATGCTGAGGAGAAGCCGCGGCTGTCTTGTCAATTAGCACAAGGGGAAATATAAAGGTGCCAGATGGATCTTTGGGTGGCATCCTGGCAATCCCAGGGTCAGTCGCGGTGTGCATAAGTAGCTGCTGTCTGGTAAGCGAAATGCTATTAGGATGGGGCAGAGCCGAATTGTCTCTTCCCCTATTTGCTCTCCATCCATTCCCATGTCAACATGGGCTTCCTGTTCCATTCCTGAGCTATGTTGTGGGACAGCGTCTCTTGTAATATTTCCAGCTCATTTTTTGAATTTTTTCTTTTTCAGCAGTCTTGTCTTCAGTGAGTTCTCTAAAAGGATTTTCTTGGCCAATCTATCCGTTTGAGATCAAAGCAAAGCATTTTGTATGCTAACTCCTCTGAAAGTTAATTTAAGAAGCTCAGGACAAGATGTTGCCTCCTTTGCAAGTTCATTACAGCTTTGCCAAACCTGATCTGCTGCTGGCTGGCTATCTCAGAACTAAGATGCGACCAGCAGAGCTCAGCTTCTCTGTCAGAAAGTTAAGCAGGTGGCGCTTCCATCAGAATTTTCAGCTAGAGAGCATAATAGTACTGCAAAGACTTCCATTTCCTGTTCTTCTGTAAAACACAGTAATATGAATCATCTCCATGCGTTTCACTCTGAACATCTATTGAAACATGAATGCAAATATTGAGCTATCTGCTCTGGTTTTCTTTTCATCATGGGTCAAGTAGTGGGGCGAGAATTTCAAGGTCTCAGATCTCTCCCTTTCAAGTTTTCACAAACCAGCAGAGTCACCAATGTGCTGTTGCCAGCACAGCAGTGACATCGCACATTGTAGTGTTGGTGCAACACCCCCGGGTTGTGATGTTTTGCTAGCACGACACCCTGTTACTCAAGCTGCACCCCGCTCATGCACACACGCACACACACGGAGGGGACAGTTCACACACACACAGGCGTCTTCATCACCCCGTTAATGGTAGCATTGAATGATGAGTGGATGTATAAGAGCTGCCATCATCACAGATAGGACCTTCATATCAACTGATGTAAACTCGTGCAAGGTATTTTTTTTTCCCATCCGATGAGTTCATATGTTTGACTGAAGCCAGGGTCGGCCCATTCACTAGGCCAACTGAAGCAGGTTGCCTCAGACAGCAGATTGGTTGGGGACGCCCAACTCTGTCTCTCTACTTGCCTCCACTGCTTTCCCACTGCTTCTTGGATTGGAAACGGAAGAGGGGGACAGAGAGGGAGAGGAAATGTGGAGGGGAGGAGAGTGCCGAGCTAGAACATTGGAGAATGGGAGGAGCAGAGGCTGGCACATCATCCAGTAAGGGGAGCAGCTTGATATGCCACTTCCGATGTCAGGAAGTCTTGGGCTTGCCCCGACTGAAGCCCTTATTGATACCTGTTTATTACTGCATGACTGTGCCATGTGTGGAACACACACACACACACACACACACACACACACACACACACACACACACACACACGGCACAGATCAAATACCACTGATCTATTTGGGGAGGAGATCAAGGTGGGAATGTGGGGTAGAATGGACTGCACCACTTCAGACTGCAGGCAGGAGGCATGATTTCTGAATGCGTCCCTGTGTATAAAACACAAATCCCTGCAAGTACGCTGCTAGCACAGCAGGGAGAAAGATTCTGTCCTAGCTCTTCGCCTGCTGTGTTGGTTTTCTGGATTGGCCCTTGGTCCCCACGCTGTTAGTTTTTCGACGGGTTGTTTAGATCTTCTTATTCTGTCAGGCATTTGGTCTGGACTGAATTATTTATCTGGCTTTTTGTATGCTGTCGAGCTGTGTCTGTTGCTGCTACTGTTATATGGTCTGGTTATTTTATCTTGTTTTATTCTCCTTGTTCATTGTGAGCTGGCTTGCAGGCTTTTCTAAGTGGAAAAGTGGCGTTAATAATAATAATAATAATAATAATAATAATAATAATAAATACAGCACTTGAAAGGAACTTTCAGGGAAAGCGAGCACTCAAAAAGATGATTCTCCTGCTTGCACTCTGAAAGGGCGCAGTCCTTTCTGCCACTTCAGCGCTCTCCCGCCTCATTCTGTTCCATGTGTGAACCGGGCCACAATGGAGTCATCACTTCCTTTCAAACGCTGCACTTTTCAGTGGAAGCGATTCACCACTTTGGCCGTGAGTCATCAAATGCTGAATAATCAGCTGATGATGCGATGCACATGCACTGTGTGAAATGGCCCTGAGTGTAATGAAATGATGGAAGGTCACATGATGTCCGTGCATAGAGAGCTTGGCCTTAGACTGAGTCGGACCATTGAGGCCGACGTTGGCTGCGGCTTGCCAAGGTCTTGAGCAGGGGTCTTTCCAAGTCTTGCTACCTGGAGACAGCAGGGAATAAATCACCTGTCTCTGCTGTTGGATCTTCTCCTCTGAGGCTGGTACTGTACATTAAACACAGTGAGCACATCTTTCCAAACCTCTCTGTTTGCTGGATAACAGGAATGTGTGGGTGGAGCATTTCCAGGGGAGATTGGCAGGGGAGCGGGAGAGGGGTTGTGTCCCTTTCTTTGCCCACCCCTCTTCCCCACTACTCCTCTCCCATGGCTGTCCCCCTCTCCCCATATAGGCTTATTTTTAATCTTGCATCCAGGTCAGGGATAGAGGTTACAGGAGTGGGGGGGGGGTAGCAGGCAGGGAAAGCAGTAAGCACCTCCTTGCCCAATGATCCCTCCCTCCCCAGTTTCCGTGTTACCAAGCAAACATGGCTTTGGGAACTCTTGTGTTTCCCTCCTAATAGATAACTCCAGCTTGAATGAACTCTTATTAAGACCTCACTTAATTAGTGTAATGGCAAAACTCCTCTTTCTTATTCTGCAGAGGTTCTTTTCATATCTGCTATTTTTTCCATGTTTCACTGTGTTTTTTTAATTGCATATTTCCTCCTTGGCTAGAACCTCCTTATCTTATTTTTGGGAGAAAAGAACATTTGTATAATAAAGTTCAAGTAATTTTTTGCTCCCCCTACCCCTAACAAATGCAGTAGTATTTTAAAAATTAAAAAAAATAGCCTTTATTTGCTGGCACAGGACTCAATAGGATCTTGAGCCCTTCGTCCTGCCTTCTTGATGTCAAGAGTAGAATGGAAAGAGAGACAACGTTCATCCATGAGACTCTCCCCAGGACCCTCCAAAATATCCTCCAGTCCAGGGGTGGCCAAACTGCGGCTCCTGAGCCACATGTGGCTCTTTGACATATAATCTGCTCTCAGAAATAAGTTGGCTGAGCTCCTTTTTGCATCACAATTAATATAAAAGGCAAATAAGAAGTTTTCAAGCTTTATCATTATTTACTCTGTTTTCTGTATTATGCACTATTTATTTTAATTTATCTTGTGTGTGTGTGTGTGTGTGTGTGTGTGTGTGTGTGTGTGTGTGTGTGTGTGTGTGTGTGTGTGTCTTTCTGTGTTATGCCAATAAAGGTTGTTGATGATGATGATAATTATTTACTTGGTATATAAACTGAGAGTCCACTGGATTAAAACATACTGTAAGTTTCATATTCATGGAATGTATTTCAGAATTGAAATATGTTTCTTAACTATTGCAGCTCTCAGACATCTCTCTTTCATACGGCTCTCAAACATCTGACGTTTTATGGTATGTGGCTCTTACATGAAGCACGTTTGGCCACCCCTGCTCCAGTCCCTATGACTTCCTATAAAACCTCTGGGGCTGCACATTTAGTGCAGTTGGTACACTGTGGATGCTTCCTTTTGATGATGTCTAATGAGCCTGCTATACAGATGGCATTCAGTGGGAGAAAATGGTGCAGCTGGCATGTTTGGGGATTTGGATTGTGTGGCATAAATCAGGCTTGAGCAACCTGCTCTGTACAATGGAACCTCTTTGGAAACTTTTCATGAGCCGAGGGGGCTGGCAGGTAATTGGCATATTTGAGCAAATTATATTTGAATTCCTACATTTGCATAATCTTGCAACTTGGCAGCAGAGGGAGTTGTGGATGCTGAACCACTCCTGGAGAAAAGACTTGCCTCCACCATCACTCCAGCTGAGTGTTCAACTTTCTTTACTCCTCCTCCACATCCCTAGTTTATTTATTCATTTGTTACAGTTTTTTTAATGCCACCTTTCCTCTGAGGCACACAGGACAGTGTATATGGTTGTTGTCCCCCCTTTTATCCCCACAACAACCCTGTGAGGTAGGTTAGGCTCAGAGAGAGCGACTGGTCCAAGGTCACCTGGTACGTTTCACGGCTGAGAGGGAATTTGAATCCAGGTCTCCCTGTTCGTAGTCAAACCACTCAAACCTCAGGGGCTAGTTGAGCACCATTGCCCTTTGACCAAAATAACTCATTCCATTGCCCAATTGTGGTTTTAGTTTTGCTGGGAGAGGAAAATGCTGTGCAATCACCTAACTCCCAAGAGGGATCTTGAAGAGCACTTGGGTACTTAAGCAGCTATCACTAGTAGTCAAGGTGACTATATGCTACCTCCAGGTCAGTGCTGGTGCCAGGTTGCTTGGACCCCTGGTACCAAGCATTGGGTCTCCCATGGCAACAGCCACCATCCACTCATGGTGCATTAAGTGTAACTACCGCTACTGCTACTGAAATTGGTTAGCAGCCCATCTGGGTAGGGTTTCTCAAGGCTGACCTTGGCCAGCGTTTCACCTGGGCAATCGCTGACATCACACCTGTTCTCAGGGTAGGGGCAGTATGCCTCTGAATGCCAGTGATCTGGGAAGCAACAGCAAGAGAAGGCTATTTGCCTGCATGTCCTGCTTTGAGGCTTCCCGGAAGACTCGAGTTGGCTACTGTGGGTAACAGGATGCTGGACTAGATGGGCCTTTGGTCTGATCCAGCAGGGCTTTTCTTACGTTCTTAGCCAAAGAGCCCTTTCCCTTCCCCAGAGCCAACACTATGACCTGCCAGAGCTTACCATGTAGTAGTGTAAGCCAAATTGCCTTAAGCAGGCCTTCCCCCTGTTGCAGTGCTTGATGGTGGAAAAGACAGAAAATCCTTAATGAGAGTCATAAGCTTGGCCCACTCCTAATTTTAGACAAATTATGCTCCCTATTGTCTTCTAAAAACAGTAGCTAAGGCAGTGTGTGTGTGTGTGTGTGTGTGTGTGTGTGTGTGTGTGTGTGTGTGTGACATAAATGGTAAGTAGTCCATTAGCGCAGTCCTAGGTGTGTCTACTCAGAAGTAAGATCCTTTGTGTTCAATTAGACTTACTCCCAGGAAAGTGGGTATAAGATTGCAGCCTAGGTCTCCTCTAGCTTCCATCTAATTCAGTGGAGACCTGCTCTGTTGAATGGGTAGATTAGATGCCACGTCACAAGTCATTGACAGGATATACTTACTTCGTAATATTCTTAGAACTCTAAAGATAGGAAGAAAAATAATTTTAGACCGCCTCTGAGATCCTGAGTGGAGGAGAAATAAAACTGAATTTGTGTTTCTTTTCCCTGGCTGTCTGATTTTGAAGCCTTCAGCATATACTGTATTATTGCTGATACATTTTCAAGCTTATCGTAGCATCAATGGGGACGGAAAACTTAGTCTTCTTAAAAATGAAAGCTGCGATTCTCACAGGAGTTTGCAGAGAGCTGCCTTGGGGCTACATAAGCCTGAGGGCTCTTTGTAGCCCACCTGCCGTGCCAACACCGCAGTTCCTCTTTTAATATCATCAGAAAATTAAAAACAGGGATAACTGTAATTACGGATAATCACAGGTGGGAGGGCAACCCCCAGAATTACGAGGATGGCTTTTGACAGAATATGCCTCACTGATAACATTCCCTGTGGATGTCTTTTTTGTTTGTTTGTTTGTTCCTTTGCCTGCTCAGGTGCTAAACCTGATGGATTTTCCTCTGTGACTAGGATAACGACATTTTAAAACCAGATCTGATCCTTTTCAAAATTGACAGGGGATGCTTGAAACCTCACTGGCCGGAACTGCTGTAAACCCCCCTGGTGCTGGCTAAGCTGTGGGAAGCCTGGCCATCAGGCAAAACGATACCCAGGCGTGGATCCATTCAGTCATCTGCCTGATTGGGTTTAACCAATTACCACGGACAGGAAGGCCAACTAGGAGTTTTGTATGCTGAAAGGCAGTCCAGAATAGACAAGCACAGACAGTGTCTTGGGGGTCCAGCTGGATCAATAGCAAAGGGAATCCTAAGGCAAATGCAACTGGGAGGCGGTTTAGACAAATAAGCTCACCTTGCAGCAGAACTATTTCTGGACTACACTATTTCAGAGTGGAGAGGAGAGATTGTGTAGTAGTTGAATGCTCTCCCATATGACAAAATAAACTCCCTGCACATAGAAACTTAGATGTCAGGGAGAAGGAGGCTAGCTTAGCCTTCTCCCTGACATGCTTGTTTTCTATGTGTAGGCATTCCCCCCCCCATGGGTCAGCACTGAATCATGCCATCCTTCACCTGCAGTCTGAAATGGTACAGTCCGGGAATGGTGTTACAATGGAATTGTTTTATACAGAATGCTTGAGACATCCCAGAATGCCCCCCAAGTGAGAGCTCACCAAGGCCAGGGTGATTAAATGTGAAGTCTAGATGGAAGGCTGAGATGATGGCCAGCTGGAGTCCGAGGAAGCTCTTTTGCCCTCAGTGGCACCTGGCAAAGCAGGAAGATGCTCAGGTATCCTTGACCTCCCAGGGTGGTTGAGAGCAGGGCCCATCGGTTTCATAGGAAGTAGCCAGCGGGTGGCGCAGTGGGTTAAACTGCTGAACCATAAGCTGTCGATCGAAAGGTCGGCAGTTCGATTCCCGCGACGGGGTGAGCGCTCGTTGCTTGGCCAGCTCCTGTCAACCTAGCAGTTCCAAAGCATGTCAATGCGAGTAGATAAATAGGTACCGCTTGCGGGAAGGTAAACAGCGCTCCGTGTTCCAGCCGCATGCTACGCACTGCGGCAAGGAGAGTCATGCCGGCCACATGACCACGGAGGTGTCTTCGGACAACGCTGGCTCTTCGGCTTTGAAATGGAGATGAGCACCACACCCTAGAGTCAGACACGACTGGACTTAATTGTCAGGGGATACCTTTTTTTTAGCCTTATTCTGAGCAGGACCATTGTGCCATCTAGCTCAGCATGGTCTCCATTGGCTCTCCACTCCAGGAGTTCAGCCTGGTGTTTCCCAGCCTTACCAGGAATTGACCCTGGGACCTTCTGCCTGCGTGGTGGGGTTTGTCAGCTTGGTGGGGTTTCAAGCCGTAATGACGACAGTACTGGAACACAGCCTGAATCCCATTGCAAGATTTCCCCCCCCCCCCGACCTCCTTTGGCCTTAATGTAGGACAGGGAGGCATCATGTAGGACAGGGAGGTTCCCCATGCTTTGCCTTGGGCATGCACACAACATGCACATGATAGCATTAGGAGATGTGATAACTGAGGATCTGACCATTGGTGCATGGGATAGACCTTGGGGTCGCAGGCCCCTGGGATGGGATGACCCATCCCAGAATTAAGTGCAGAAGACCCGTTTGCAGCCTGATCACAGCCATTGATGGTTAGACTGCTTGCTTAGGGTTGAAAAACATCACCATGAGAGTCATGCCACATCTTCCACATGCCGTGTGGCCCTTCCTCACCCTGAGCACCCTCTCTCTCCATGCGCACAAACACATGCTCTCTCAGACTCTCTTGGCCCTCTTCCCAACCTTCTCTTTGCTCAGTATCGATCACACCCACCAGCTGATTCCCCCTTCAGTTATTTAGCTCTCAACAGAGCCGATTGGCTGGATAATTAATTTGCTGCTTAATTAACTCACTTTGAGATGAGATCCCTCCCCCTCCCCCTGTCATCTGTGGTTGCACTTGTGCCTGCTCACATAAGGTTGGAAATAATCATTCAAATGCTGAGCTGCCAGCGTTTAATATCCAGGGCTTTGGACTTGCCAATTCTGCGTTCATACCCTTCCTTCTTTTTCTGCTCCCGCTGCCCTTCAGAATTTCTGTCTCACGCCTTCTGCCTCCAGGGATGCAACCAGGCTGCAGCTCCTGCATAAGGCCGCCGTTCCAATTCCTGCTCTTACACTGCAGGAAGCAGGAGATAAAGCTGCAAAACAGGGGATGCTGCAATGCTCAAGAACCCAGTGCTCGAGCGTGGATGGCTTCACATGTCACACTTGGTGCAAACATCAGCACCACAGTTACCCTTAGTGCCTGCGCTCATTTTCTTTCTGGGCCCCTTGCCTCAGATGCACATTGGTGCATAGCCAGCGCATAATCAACTTGTGGCAAGGTCCAAGCCATCATCTTTGACTGGTCATATGCACTGCCCCTCTTTTGTTTTGCTTTTCTCCACAACTTCATCTTCCTAATCAGTGTTCCTTCACTTATCCATCTGATCCACCATTTTTCTTTTCTCAGAGCATGGGCTGATGGCACATGATGTGACAACCATGCTGAAGCTATTAGCAAGTCTGGCTCTGGTCAGTGCCTACCTGGGAAACAATATGTGCTCCCTCGGGTCCCATTATGGGAGAAAGATGAGCTAAATAAATAGATTCATTCACATCACTGTTTAAGAACTCTCATTCCTCTTATAATTTCCAAAGAGTGCTCCCATGAGCCACCTCTGTGTCTGAGCATTTTTTTTTTGTCAGCATGCTTACCTAGCTCTGTGTAAATAGCATGTGGTTCATAGTCCTAAAATACAATAAGGAACAGCTTTCTATATATCCTACATCCGATCGATTTGTCCCTGTCGCTCCTAGATTTCAGCTGCTTTCAGACGGTCACTGTGGTACTAAATACACATGGTGTGTGACGGTCCATTGAGATTGGCGTAATGCTCAAATTTCAGAGTTGAATTTATGGAAGTGGCAACCAGGAAAGAATGTTTGCATTTTATTTATTTGTGACATTTGCATCCTACCTTTTCTCCAAGCGGCTCAGAGCAGCACACACAGTTCATCCTCACAAGGGAAGGGAAGCTGAGAGATGGTGACTGGCCCAAGGTCACCCAAGCAGTTTTGTGGCTGAGCAAGGATTTGATCCCAGGTCCTACCACTTTAAACCCAGCGCTCTAACCACTGTACAACACTGCCTTTTTGAAGATTAAAGGTAAAGGTAAAGGTATCCCCTGACAATTAAGTGTCCGACTCTAGGGTGTGGTGCTCATCTCCATTTCAAAGCCAGAGAGCCAGCGTTGTCCGAAGTTGCCTCCGTGGTCATGTGGCCGGCATGACTCTCCTTGCCGCAGCGCGCAGCATGCGGCCGGAACACGGAGCGCTGTTTACCTTCCTGCAAACGGTACCTATTTATCTACTCGCATTGACATGCTTTGGAACTGCTAGGTTGGCAGGAGCTGGCCAAGCAACGAGAGCTCACCCCGTCGCGGGAATCGAACTGCCGACCTTTCGATCGACAGCTTATGGTTCAGCGGTTTAACCCGCTGCGCCACCCGCTGGCCTGTTTTGAAGATTACAACCATAGAAATGTCCTAGCTGGACCAGATTCTTCCAACTAAGCATCCTGTTTCAGATCTCAGCCAGCCAAATGCCTCTAGAAACTCACGTGGAGTGCATGAAGGTGATGGCTATTCTCTGTGATTCCTTCCGATACACCACAATATGCCCCATCTTGAACATGGATGCATTTCAGTACCATGGCTAGTAGCCATTTCAGTACCATGGCTAGTAGCCATTGTCCCTGCTTCTGTGTGTCCCAGTTACACATGCAGCAGAATGAGGTGGTAGAGTCTTTGAGGTGGTAGGTTGGACTGTACCACTTCAAGCTACAGGTGGGAGGTGCCATGTTTTTAGTGTTCATTTCAGTTAAAAAAAATCCCTGTAAGGGGAGGGAGAGAAATGTTCTACTTCTGGTGTTCATTGTTTTTACTTACAGGGAACTTGTTTATGCAAGGGAGCATTCCAAAATGGTATCTCTCCCCCACACACCCCACACTTGGGCAGTCTGAAGTGGTCTGTTCGGCCAGCACCGAACTCTTGCCACCTCATCCTGGTATATATAGACCAGGCTGGGGACGAACAAGCAGCAAATCAAACACTCGTGTACCATTCTCAGTTGACAAAAGGCACACGTACGTTTTGTGCTCCTTTGTTTATATCCGAGTGCAGCGCATAATGTGAGCTCCAGCTTCATAACATCCTCTTACAGGAGATGTTGGGGATTGAATCTGGAGACCTCATACATGCAATGACTGTTCTCACCCCTCCTTGCATGCCTCACACATGGAGATAATTGCAAAGACTGATTGTTCCAACAAGATGTTTTTAGGTACAGAAGAGACTCGTGGGAGGAACCAGTGTCTTAAGCTTGTTACATAGGAAGCCCTGCTCATCATTGCCCAGACTTGCAATTTTTATTCTGTTTCCCAAGATGCTTTTTTGCCAACCCCCACCTGCTGATGTCTTGCTATTTTCTTAGCTCTCATGTAAAGGAAAGGAATTGTCTAAACTGCGTATCTGCAGGGGAAAAAAAATTAACAATTGGATCTGAAAGCAACCTAAAATCTCAAAGGCCAGAAGGCAAAAGACGTGGCCTAATATTGAATTTATTTTTTTAAAATAAAACCTCATTTTTTTCAAGCCCATCTTTCAATTTGGAGGGTGGATGGGATGTGTTAAGGAGTTCAAATGTATGATCTCCCCCCCCCCCCAACTTGGCATGATTATATACGTGGGTTTTAGACTGCCCCAGTTCCTGGCATCTACACACAGTTCTTAATGAATGTTCGACCTGATCAGTCCGTGTGTCCTTGCAGACAGTTGTGAGGGAAAAAGGAAGACAGACTTGGTGGTGGTTGGAGAACATGCTGGGTTTCTAAGCAACTGCTAAGTACCGTATTGTCCCGAGTATAAGACACACCTGATTATAAGACGCACCCTTAAAGTTTGGTGCTATTAAAAAAATTTAATTAAATCACTGGCATTATTGCAACAGCCTGATTATAAGACGCACCCCTAGTTTAAAAACTTAAATTAGGAGAAAAAAGTGAGTCTTATACTCAGACCAATATGGTATCTCCTCAAAATTTGGAACCAGCAATGTGGCTGGTCAGAGACCTCCATGCATAGCGGTGGAACAATCTGTGGGCTGCAGGCAGCGTAGCTATGAAAGATAATTGCTCCAGACATGTGAGAAACTGGGTATGCTTGTGGTGGGGAGAGCATCAAGTCAGATTGATATTACATACTTCCTCTAAGGGTAACATGCAAGCTTCTCCCCCCCCATATTATCCGCACAACAATCCTGTGAGGTAGATTAGGCTGAGAGACAGTGACTGACCTAAGTGCAGAGGCGTTGTCAGGGTGTGTGTGGTGGGGCAGTGGGCCCCCAGGTGGCAGGATTGGGCCCCGGGCGGCAGGCGGGTGTGGGGGGTGTCACGGCAGCCGGCGCTGGTATGAATCATGCCGTTCATCAGTGCGAGCGAGGAGCGGTGGCAGGTTTGGCCCTCCCTGCACCTCAGTATGGTCCAAAACAGCTACAGCGGCGACGTCACTTCTGGCGCGGGGGGCAGTCGGCACTCCGTCACTGTACCAGTGAGCTTCATGGTTGAGCACAGAGCTGAACCTGGTTCTCCCCTGGACTAGTCTGGCACTCTAACCACCACAACAAGACCACACCTGGCAGTACACAAGACATTCAGTGCTGATGCCCTGTCAGTGTAGAGACAATGCTGAACAAAATGGGTCAACAGGTCTGACAGTAGAAGGCAGCTTCATAAGACCCAACATCTCAGCCAGGCCTAATTTCTCTAGGTCTGACCTGGAAGGCCCTGAGCATCTCATATCAGGGGCTCTAGGGCAGGGACCTTCAAACCCTGGATCTGGTGCACCAGAAACGGTGTCCGGGCACAGCGCGGTGGCGGAGCTTTACTGCCCGATCCCGCCCAGTAGCCTCCTATCTTTGTCTCCAATCTTTGCAGAAACACGCGCCAGGCATCCGCTTCCACTGCATGTTGCCCCAGAAGGCTCTGCGCCCCGATTTCCTGGGGGAAGTGGCTGCCCGGTGCGAGTTTCTGCCAATTTCGGAGACAAATATCGGAGGCTACCGGGTGGGACCGGGCGGACTGTAAGGCTCCACCACTGCTGCGCTGTGCCAGGATGCTGTTTTCAGCTGCACAGTGGGCTGTGGTTTGGAGACCACTGCTCTAGGGTATGACTTTAGCATGCTCCTGTCTGCCATCACTGAAGTTGATCAGAAGAGGGAGCTTCTGGCCTACTCTCTTGTTGCACTTCAGCGCCACCACTGCAGGTAGCCAAAGGACGGTATTACCGCAGGGGCTCAGTGATACAAGGGCCCAATAGAGTTCCACCTAGTCCAATAAAGATGCTGACTCAATGGCTTCGTAGCCTGAGCTGCTCTTCGATGCCTTCCCTGAGCAATTACCAGACTTTCAGCTGTGACAAGAATATGTGGGTATAGCTTTAAATCCCCCCGTGCAGCGGGTGGCCAAGCAGCTGTGGCTTTCCCCACCTGTTCCTTCCCTGATTCTGTTGTCTGACTCCCTCTCCTTTGCCTGCCATAGTGACTTGTGACGTGCTGCACTGCAGGTGAAAGAGAAAGTGGATGACAAGACTAGGGAAGGAACAAAGGGGAGAAGCTGTAGCTATCTTGTCTCCCAACAGCTTATATATGCATGGTCCTTGGGTTGCAACGTAGCCAGCACTTTTGACAAATGGCAAAGTACCCAACTGTGACCTGATCTACACATGCAGCAGGCTTTCCCTGTAAGCAGAAAGCTAGCACATTAGGAGGAAAGATTCTTGTCTAGTCCTCACCCTGCTGTACCCGTTTTCTACTTACAGAGAGGATTTTTTTTAAAAAAAATATTTAACACAGAAGAACATTCAAGGATGGGTTTTCCCCACATGCAGCCTGAAATGGTACATTCCATTCCACCTCCGCATTCAGCTGCTTGTGTGGATCCTACCTATTTCAGAGTGAGGAGTTTAGCAATGAATTCTGAGGAGTACAGCACATGTTTCTGAGCATGAATATTTAAGAGATAATGGACTGAAATGGATCGTGAGCAGGACGTGTGTCTCTTTTGAGTGATTTTTTTAAAAATCCACTATCCAGTTTCGGTCTCTTTCCTTTTCTGTAGAAGCGTTAATAATTCCAGACATTCTCTAAGGGGTTTTTTTTTGGGGGGGGGGGGCTACAGTGGGTTAGAATGAACACTGGTGATGTTTTGTTGTGGGGGGGGAAGGGATTGTCTTGACACAATATAGACAGCTGGCAACCCTTGCATAGACCTATCCCTGGATTTTGCTTGCATCATGATCTTGCAGTTTCACCACAATTGTTACAGGCTCTGTGGTTAAGAAGGATGCATCACTCAGAATGCCTCAGGGCAGTTGTCAGTGGGGTTGTGTGTGTTTGTGATGTGTATGAGTGTCACCTAGGGTTCATACTTAACATCACTTAATGCAGAGGAGGTATTCCCAAACACCCTCTTACTGCCCCAGCATGCTCACTCGAGATGCATAAATAATATTTCTTTTATATTATCCCACCTTTTCTTCAAGGTGCTCAACCTGATGTACAGAGTTCTCTCAGCCTCGTTATTTTATCTTCACAACAGCCCTGTGAGGTAGGTTAGGCTGAGAAAAAGTGACTGGCTCAAGTCATTCAGTGGACTCCATTTCATAGCTGAAACCCAGCTCTCTCTATTCCTAATCCAATACGCTAACCTCTGCCCCCCATTGACTCTAATTCCTATGTGTTTAACACAAATTCAAGGTTTAATCCATTGGGTTTCCAGATCCGGTCAAAAGAATAGGGCTGTGCAACATCGGCTCCTGCAAGCCAGGTTTGGCAAGCCATAGGAAGACTCTAGTGTACATTCTGGGAGCCTGGCTTGCCCCCTGTTGTCAACCTTCTGTCCGTTGCGTTTTAACTGCAACTGACCTCAGACACATTGGGTAGATCACTGGTCTGGGTTTGGGCTTAGGTAAGGTTCCCCTTCCTTGGGCCTAGCCTGGTCTCACACCACATGGCATTCTCTAACCCAGTGGTTCTCAAACCTTGTAGCACTGGGACCCACTTTTTTAAACGAGACTCTATTGGGACCCACCTAGCTTTACGAGACACTCAAACATTTATCTCCCTATATTTACAAAAGCTTGTAAACTACAGGAGCTCAGCTGTTTGCAGGGTAATTAGCAGCTATCTTGCAAACTGCAGGAGCTCAGCTCTTTGAAGGGCAAGTAGCTACTGTATCTGATTTTTGAATAGCCTCAGGGCTTGTGGCAGTTACTTATTGGATCTTTCCATCACCTGTGGGGACCCACCAGAAATCAGGTCGCGACCCACAGTTTGAGAAACACTGCTCTAACCTACCTGTTTCCAAATGGGGGCTGATCCATTGTGTTGGGCATTCTGCGGCCACAACAGGATGGCCCAAAGACTTTGAACATCTCAAAATTGGGTGTGTGTTTTTCCTCTTTGCCTGGGGCCAAAGGGATGGTTGCTACTGGAGAGGCAAAGAGCCTTTTGAAGTGTGGAAGTGTGGTGACCAGATAGTCCAGGCAGGGCTTTCCTCCCCTATCCAGCTGCGTCCCAATTGCCAGCACCCCCTATAGCACCCACTCTTTCCTCTCCACACGATGCAGCCAGCCAACTACCTCTCTTCGTCTACCCCAAACTTTCCTGTAATCTTTGGGCTCACCTTACAGTGTAGTATACTGTACTGGTTAGACTCAGTATCAGTCTAGGGATGTGGAGACCCAAATCAATCCACGCCCAGTTACGAAGCTCACTGGGTGACCCTGGATCAGGCACTGTCTCTTTGCCTAACCTACCTTACAGGGTTGTTGTGAGGCTAGAGGAACAGAGCTGTGCATTTATTCCTTGGAGAAAGGGTGGTCTATAAATAGGCTTACCAGATCCATACCGGGACAGAGTGCTAGACCTTCAGGAGAAGGAATGTGGGCAGGTAGAGCACAATCCTAGGCATGTCTATCTATAAAGAAAGTCTGCTTGTTACTGCAATCACCTCCTTCTCTTGCTGAGGAAAAAGCAAGTCCTGGCACCCATGCGGCCCATAGTTTTTCTAGTGCGTGATCATACTTGTTTGTGCAAAAGCCACATTTTACTCCTGAGATGCAACTTGGCCACATTCCATACCTCCGTTTCAGATCAATGGAAGAAATGTTATTATTTACACATTTGTTGATTAAATCTATATACCCATTTTTCCTCCCTGTAAGGGCTTCCCAAGACACTTCACCGTTCAAATATAAAATACATGTCAGATTAAAAACCAGCTTTGCAATACAGGACAATGAAACACAAAACTAGTAATAAACAGAAGAGGAAGTTGATGACATAATAATAATTTATTTTGTGTACTACGGTTCCTCCAAGGAGCTCTGGGCAACATACATGGCTTCTGTCCTTCCTTCTTTCCTTGCAACAATCACATGAGATACTAAGCGATAGCAACTAGCCCAAGGTCACTTATGGCGCAATCCTATCCAACTTACACCACCGGTGTAACCAGCGGTGCAGCGAGAATGGGAGGCCCCAGAACGGAAAGGGGATTTAAATCTCCCTTCCCCTCCAAAGCCTCCTGCCCCGCCCTCCCCCGCTGGATACACCGGTGGTGTAAGTTGGATAGGATTGCGCTGTCAGTAAGCTTCATAACTAAACAGAGATTTGAAACTCAGGCCTTCCTAGTCCCACTCCAACACCTTAACCATTACACCACACTACCTCTAATATCAGCCAGCTTTAAGAGCAATCAGATATAATCCACTAATACCTTTAATCATTTCCAAATACCATGCAAAATATTTTTTTTAAAAAGGCCTTTTCTTATAAAAAAGAGAGGGAGCTAAACTGATGAGTGTCCAAAGGGAGGATATATCCTTATTATCTCACTCTTGCTCTTGTTCCATGTATAGGCAGAAGAGGGATGGAATAAGGATGCTGCTTAGCCTTACAGGAGACTCTCCTGTGCCTGGGGGAGAAACCATAGAAATGAAAAGAAATTGACCAACAACCATCAGCCCAAGAGTTGTAGCACAGAGCGAACGCAATGGTATTTGTTGTTTGGCTAGGTTGGAGCTGTAGGGCTGTATCTATTTGTTGTATTCAGGCACCTATATACTAAAGCACAACCCACCCTTTGCTATAGTAGAAACCCTGCTGCAGGCTTGTGCTAAAATCCCTGCCAGGGAGCTGTACGTAAACCTGTTTAATAAACCAGTTAAGTGACCAACACCTGTGTGGGGCCTGAATTCCATAGTATAGATTCCGCAGACAACACATTCTGCATGGGAGGTTTTTTTTCATATATATCTCTTGTCTATTGAGGGGTTTGGCTGATGTAGCATAGCAACAGCTGGTGCAGGACAGTGGTGAAGAGTAGAACCGCATGTTCTGTCAGCAAACAGAAGATTCATTATTCAGCAAACATGGATTCCAATGCTTTGTTTGCTGAATGATGGGACTGCAGGGGGGGGGGTATTTTCAGGGGACAGGTGGTTGGCAGAAAGTGTGGGTGCTGAACAGACCCTTTCCTGTCACTCTCTCACCCCTTAATCACTGCAAGGCATTTTTCCTCCCAAGAGAGTTTGGTTGGACAAAAGCAAGGAGCAAAGATCTGAGAACTGTGGTGGGAAAGGGTTAAGTCCTCCCAGTCATCACTTCTCCCCTGAAAATCCCCCCTTTACCTTTTTCAGGCTTGATTCAGCAGCCATGAGGTTGGGACCCTGAGCTTGCTGATATTATATGCTCCTGCCCTCTGAGCGTAAACTGTGAGCCATTGGATTCTGGTTTCGAATCTCGCCTCTTATCGTGCTTATTAAGCAAACCACTGTCTCTCAACCTCAGCCTCATATCTGCAATATGATGATAATAAAACGGGCCTCCCTTAACAGAGTTGTCATAAGGATTACTGAGCTAATATACGTGAAGTGCTTTGAACACTCCAGAGTGTTGTATAAATGCTAAGTATCATTATTATTGTTGTTTAAAATGAAAGAAAAGACGCCCAAAGCAATACCTGAACCAAGGTGAAATCTGCATGCATGGGTGTCATGCACCAGTCTTCTGCATGGACTGTGCTCTTTCTTTGGTCCATAATGCTCTGGTTTCTTGATGTAGGCTAGAAATCATTAGGTGGTTTCATATTTTTGAGAATATGCTGCTGCTTTTTGAGTGCTGGTGCTTGCTTGTTAGGATATTTGTTTCTTACTCTGCAGATTTGTTTTCTGCTTAAGTTTTCATGTTTTGTGTTGCTGTTTATTTTTAATGCATTCCTTTTGCTCACCCTTCCCTCCCGTCTCCCTTTCTCCACCTGAGATGGCTTATATTCTGAAAGATGTTTTTCTAGAGAGAAGTTTCCCTGTTGTTTCCAAAATATGAGAAAAACAATGGCCTGGTTCAGATACGAAACCACAAGCCTAGGAGCAGCTGTAGCTGAAGAGAACTCCCCTTCATCTCTCTCATGGGTAAGAGAAGGAGAGTGAAAGTTTCTGCTTTCATTTTAAGAACAAACGGCAGTTCCCTGTACGAACTAAGGGAACGAAAGTTTGTTAACTAACTAGAGTTAGAACAAGCCACAGTATAAAACCAGAATCAAAAACAAATCCTGGTTTGCCCTAAGTCAATTGTTAATTAACAAACCACAGTTCCCCGAGTTTGTATGTAACACAGAACTGTGGTTTGTTCCTCAAGTGAAAGCAAAAGATGGTTGGGATGTCTTCAGGCTCCTCATCTCATGTGCAAGAGATGAGGGGACAGGGGAACACACAAGTCCCCAGGTCCCTTAGGCTCCTTCATGTAGCACTAAACCATGGTTTCGCATGATGTCTGAACTGGACCAGTATAAAAGAGATGAGATACTTATTGGAAGCAGTTTCAGCAGGCAAGAGAGAATGTAGATATGAGGGCAACCTGACTGCAACATCTGTCACCCCATTGATCGCCAGGGTTGACTCGGCCGATCTGGCTGGCTAGGCGGGTGTCCCCTTCCTCCCTCACCGCTCCATGTGTGTCCCTCCCAAAGCTGGGCGCTCAGTGGAAGAGGATGACCATCCCAGATAGAAGGAGCAAGAGAGAATGCAAGCATTCTCCTTTCATAGAATTCAAGTGCTGAATTAAACATTCTACTAGGCATGCTCCAGAGTCGAGCCCAGAGTCGAGCTCCTCCAGAGTCTATCCCCAGACACACTGGACCCCCTGTTATGCCATTGCTATGGCCCAGTTCATACGTTACCAGAGCAGCATGGTTGCCGCTGCCTTCAGGGCTGGATCATCAGCTACTCTGGTAGTACTTGGATGACTGAATCACATGGAGTCAGTAACATAGCATGAATAATACCCATACCACCCTTAGTGGCTCCAGTGGGGGGGTGGGAAGCACTGGCATGGGGTGCTTGCAAAGGATCCGCACATGATAGTGATGATGATAGAGCCAGGATGGTGTAGTGGTTTGGGAGTCAGACTTAGACCTCCAAGTTCAAATCCCCGCTCAGCCACGAAGCTTTCTGGGTGACCTTGGGCCAGTCACTATCTCTCAGCCCCACCTACCTCACAGGGTTGTTGTGAGGACAAAAAGGAGGGGAGGAAATATGTACACCACTCTGAGCTCCTTGGAGGAAGGGCGGTATAAAAATGTGAAAAATAAATTAATAAAATAAAATGATACCCAATGATACCAGAGTGGTGTGAAAGCCATAGGGAAGAGGCAACTACTCTACTGCTCTGATAATGTATGAACTTTACGTTTCTGGGTGGGTCCTTGCCTTCCTCCGCAATCCTCTTTTGCTCCTGTAATACAGCTGTCTCTATGTGTGGCAGGAGGTAAGATAGAGTGTACCGCTACACACCATAAGGGGGGGGGAAGACTACTTTTTGCATGCTCCCCCACCCTGTAAGTAGAAAACTAGTGCATCAGGGTAAAGGGGTCTCTCTCAGCCTATCCCTGCAGTGTTGATTTTCTGCTTATAGGGAGTTTTAGAGATAGGGAATCATTAAAAAAAATGGTATCTCCCACTTGTAGCAATGCATTGTACCCCTAACCCCCCCCCCCCCCCGATTCTGTGCCATGTGTAGAACAGGCTTTAGACTGCAAGGTCCCTGTCTTCTCTGTTTCTGAAACTCTGCAAAGCATCGTGGACACTGATCAAGCTGTCTGGTGATGAACATAGTAACCTGCCTTATACTAAGTCATTCCATTGCTCCATCCAGCTCAGTACTGTATTGTCAGCCCTGACAGCACTTTCTCCACAGTGTCAGCAAGGATTTTTTTCTCTGCCGTACCTGGAGGTGTCAAGGGTTGAACCTGGGATTTCTGCTCACAAAGTAGATGCTCTATCACTGAGCTACAGCTCCTTCTATTTATTATTTTATTTATTCAAAACCTCATAGAACACAGTCAGGTTAAAAAGTGTCATTGACTATGTATTATTATTATTATTATTATTATTATTATTATTATTATTATTATTATTATTATTATTATACTTCATCACAGCCTATGCTGGGCTGGTTATAGTCTACAATTCGGGATCTAGCCAAGAACTTTTGTAGGACTCTTGCTGTTCTAAGCAACTTTGTTTTCTGGAGCTGAGCTGGTGTAATTTGCTCAAGGCTAAGAAAATGTCAAGGTGTTTCTTCAGACTTCTAGGCACTACTCTATAATAACAACAACAACAACAACAACAACAACAACAACTATTATTATTATTATTATTATTATTATTATTATTATTATTATTATTATTAGCTTTCCAATGTGGAGTGCATGTCCATTTGCTCTTTGCACTTGAGCTGCCTTAAAATTCCATGCAGTTGCCAAGGCAGAGGATGGAAGATCATGTTGGCAGGCGAGAACATATTCAGCCCGTCCAGCACCAATTGCACTGACAGCTGGTGAGCTTCCAGACTTGCTTTAAGGTGGTGGTTCTGACCTTTAAAGCCCTTTATGTCCTGGGACTGATACATCTTCAACACCATCTCTCCACCGATGAGGCTACTCACCTTTTAGGGAATATCTACTGATTATATTTTCGGAGATTAGTTCCAAGGACAATTAGTGAATTCATGGCAGAACAGATCGCTCAAGGAAGTGAACTAAGCAGCAGACCACAGCTCAAGTAACAGCACAATCCTATCCAACTTACACCACTGGTGTAACCAGCGGTGCAGCGAGAACAGGAGGCCCCAGAACGGAAAGGGGATTAAAATCCCCCTCCAAAGGGGGATTCAAAGGGGATTTAAATCTCCCCTCCCCTCCAAAGCTTCCCGCCCTGCCCTCCCCTGTTGGTTACACCAGTGGTGTAAGTTGGATAGGATTGTGCTGTAGGCCTGCAATCCTATGCACACTTTCCTGGGGGTAAACTCCATATTGAACACAGTGGGACTTACTACTGAGTAGACATGCATAGGGTTCCACTGTAAGTCACATATACGGATTCTGTGGTCATGTGGGATGAACCATATAAAAAACACATGGACATTTTCATTCTCTGTCTCTCATCATGACATGAACACACACAGGACAGCAAGACACCAACCCTGCTGAGACCCAGACCCTGATAATTTTCTCACGCTTACCTCCATCCCAGTGCTCCCTATCCGATGCATGTGTGCATAGTGCACATATGCGCAAGCAAACATTTCTTATTGAACCAAATTAAAAATACCGGTGTATTTATAAATGGTGATGGGAAAACTGGACAGGGGGCTGGAAAACTAAACCAGAAATGAATTAAAAAAATTGCCCTACTCTCTTTTTCTGCTCTAGTGGCAATCCGAGGCAAGACATTGGGTACCTAAAGCATCCTTAACAAGATGCATGTCCAACATTTGCTTAAATATCTTCAAGGAAGGAAATTCCACAGTCTCCCTTTGGCAGCTTCTTCCATTGGTGAACTGTGTTACTGTTTGTTGCTGATATATCTTTGGTACTCGATATACCGTATTGTCCCGAGTATAAGGCGCACCTGATTATAAGACGCACCCTTAAAGTTTGGTGCTATTAAAAAAAAATAATTAAATCACTGGCATTAAATTTATGCCTGATTATAAGACGCACCCCTAGTTTAAAAACGTAAATTAGGAGAAAAAAGTGAGTCTTATACTCAGACCAATACGGTATATCATTTCCTAATTTGTCACTTAAATCTATCTGCCGGTAACCATAGCTTAAAAAAAAATCTATCCATCTTGGCCTATCCTTAGTGCATCGTTTACCTTCTTTTTTCTGGGATCTAAACTATTTGAACAGGATCCATGTGAGTTTTCTCTCTATCTTTTCTTGTATGTCTTACAGAAGATTTGAGGGATATGCCTGGCTAAAATGGGCTAAAATGAGGGAGGGCCTGTTTGAGAGTCTTTATGCATGTGCATGCTTTCTCATTTTAAGGCCAGGCCCATATTTTAAAGAGTTGCCCCTTATTTGGAAGCAAAAACAGTGCCACCAAACCATAACGATGGTCTCTATTTTCCCTTTTGGTCCACTTTAATACTGTTCACCAGAGGTCTTCAGTAGGTAGATCAGGACCCAGAAGTGGGTCGTGAACCAGCCCCAGGTGGTTTGCTGCAGTGCTGTTGCTGCCATTTTGTTTTAAGGCTCACAGTTTGAACAGTTGCCAGGGCTACGGGGTCTTAAATGAGGGTAATTCACCAATGGCTTTGGCTTTTTAGATCATGTTTTAGATAATCGCTCCCCCATCTCAGTGGGCCCCCTCAGTCTCTCACCCACCCATCTGTTCTCCTGAGAGGGCACTCCCTCTGCTCTCTGCCTCACCTCACCTCCGTTCCTCTTTCTTTCTTTCTCTCTCTCCCTCCACATTTCAGAACTGAGTGCATGTTGTTGATGGGCCAGTCTGTACCCCCTCTTCTTCCTGCTGACCTGGAAAGAAAGAAGGGGTAGAATGATGCAGCAGTGGCACATGCTGATCAGCCACCTCTGGGTGGGAAAAAGAAGACCAATAGTGAACACTCACTCCTCCCTCTTGAAGGTGGGTCCCATGTTGGGGACCCAGTATCTTGATTGGCCTGTGGGAGAGGGGGAACACGAGTCCAGCTCAGAGCATCCCCATTGCCCTGGGGCGGGGGAGAGAGGCGAAAGAGTCCCTTTGGACACTTTCTCTTCCCTTCCTTTCTCTCTCTCCCAGAGACCAATGTGACCTCTTGGAGCAAGCCAAGATGGGGAGGGTGGGAGGAACTGGTTGCCTGCCCACCCAGTGGCATCACTATAATGGGGCCAGGGGGAGCAAATGCCCCTGGGTGACAACCGTGGTCTCCTCGCGAGGAGAAGCCGTGGTGGAATTTTTGAGCTCCGCGGCTGCTTTTTTGCAGCCGCAGAGCACAACTGTGCCAAAATCGGCGTGTTTGTGGGGCCCTCCCACCCTCCCTGAGTCTTGGAAGGCTTCAACTGAAGCCTTCCGGGAGTGCAGGGGGCAGGGTGATGATGCGAAACACATCATTGACCCCCCCCACGTGACCCAGTTAGCAATGCAACTGTGCCCACCCACCACCATGTCCACCAGCCTGCTTCCAGCTTGCCCGGAGGGGAATTCAACCAGGGGGGAAAGGGGGGCCAGCTCATGGACATGCTTGCTCGGCGGCAGGGCTGGCCCATCTATGAGGCTGAATGAGATGACCTCTTCAGACGGCAGATTGGCAGGCGGAGCCCACCTTCACCCATCTACTCGTCTACACTGCTCCTCTTCCTTCCACTCCCTGGATTGGAAAAGAAAGAGGAACTCAGAGATACAATTACCCACTCTCCTCTCCTTCATACTTCCCCTTTTGCTCAGGCCCCTCTTCCTTTTTCAATCCAGGGAGTGGAAGGAGAATCGCACATCGCTGGGTAAGAGGGGGCAGCATTTGGTTCATGGCCTCAGGTATCAGGAGGTCCTGGACCCGCCCTGGACTGAAGCCCAAAAATTCTTTGTGCCCCCCTAGGGCCCATGGTCCTCTTTCCCAGCTCTTGACAACCTGATGACCGCTGCTCTAGGCAAAATCACACTACAAATATAAACTGTGTTAACACCAGTTGTGACCTGCTTTAAGTTTCCCCAAAGAACCCCTGGAGTTGTAGTCTTTGTGAGAAGCTTGTCTGAGAATATTTTGTTAGTAATTCCTATCACCTCCCCAGAACTACAATTCTCAGGATTTCTTGGGCAGGAGCCAGAATATTTGAAGAGATTTGGAAGCTGGCTCCACAGTTGCGTGGAAACATACCACCCAAGCATCTAAGGCTGCAGCCCTATACAAACTTAATTGGAAGTATAATTTCACTGAAATCAGTGGGACTTAATTCCAAGTCGATATGCCTAGGGTTGCATTGTTATGCTAGCATAGAAGCTATGGGATGGTTTGGGGAGGGATAGTTGTCAGTCAATTGGGTCCATATGAAGCTGTGTTATACCGAGGTAGACCCTTGGTGGTCCCAGCTCTTCATACAGGGGTCTCCCAGTCCTACCTGGAGGTACTTTGGGCTTTGAAGACAGATGATTATCAGCAGGCCCCTGATAGGGATTTAGTTTTAAATTGCAGTAGAAATGGCTTTTGGCAATCACAGCCTGGGTAGTTCAGAGGAGTGTATGTGAAAGAATTGGTCGCTTTTGTAAAAAGGATATTTTGATCTGGTTGGAGTTCCTCTCCTTTTTACTCTCCAGCTTTTAATCATAGTCATTAAAAAAAGAGATGTTGGTCATGGAGAGAGCCTAAGCTGAGGAATATGGCATCAATGGGGTGGTGGAGAAACTGGTGGTTGGAGGGGAGGGGCTTGCTCTGATGTAAGGTGGGTTGGGGGTGGGGTAGAAGCTATTTGAAGTGACCCAGGCCGATTAGACTAGCCTGAAGGAAGGGCTGGCAAGCTTATCCAGAATGGGGGTGCATGAATCAATGCCATGGAACCCCCATACGCCCCTGACTGCCCCCTAAGGGCACACTGAGTGCTCCCATTGCCAGCAGTACTGAGGGTTCAAGGATAATTTTGGCCAAATGGGCCTTCTGATGAGCATGAGCCTGTGGCTATCCTATGGTTGACCCCGACTCTGATAGGAGTGATCTCTCAGAACTGTATTTCAAACAAGAATTAAATATGGGTGTGGGGTGATCAGGACTGTATCCGTGTTTATAATTTGGTTCTGGTGATCAGGACTGTATCTGTGTTTATAATTTTAAATTAAAGTATGGGTCAGGACCCCACGGGAATTGATAGCAGTTTGGAAGGGGATCACAAAGCTCTGAAGTAGTAGGGTCAATTCCTGGAATCTCGAAATAGGGCTGGGGGAAGACCCCTGTCTGAAACCCTGGAAAACCACTGTAAAGATACAATCCTATCCACGTTTACATGGGAGTAAGCCCAATTGACTATAATGGGACTTACTTCTGAGTAGAACTGTAGTCGTGTATGTGTGTGTGTGTGTGTGTGTGTGTGTGTATATATATATATATATATATATATATATATATATATATATATATATATATATATATATATATATATATATATACTGTCTTGCTCCAGGGGTTCTCGAAGTGTGAATCGCTACTTGCCATATTATGGAGAGGAATACATACGTCATGTAAATGTATATATTATTTTTTGGAGGTAATGGTAACACACATAACCACACTATCTTGCACTGAGCCTTTGCCTGGCTCTTCCTGATGTCCACCCAGCACCCTTTTGCTGACCGCAACTGAGCTCACATCAGTAGAAATGAGACAAATTAGGGGGGGGGGTTTCTTTCAGCATGTACAGTAACTGCTCTTTGCCCCTCTTTCTCCATTTCATTTTTCCTTTCATCTCTTGTCTAATCCTAGCAGAGAAGGAAATTATCTGGCTTGGGAATGGGAAATGATAGACAAATTAGTGCAGTGTTTTGGCCTTGGAAGATTAACCTCTTTCCAGCCCTTCTCCCCTTTGCTGTCCATCATCTGATCCCAGCGGATAATTACGAGTTAGACACCATGTTGTAATTTTTGTATGATTATTTCTAGGGCAAGTTTCTGTGTCTCGCTGGTTCTTATCCCAACAATTTCGGAAGGTAGGTTGTGTTGAAAATGTAGGGCTGATTCTTTTGTGGCTGGATCCCAGGATGGTCCAGCTGTAAAGAGGAACGATGTCAGGCCGGCATATGATATGGATCCTTTTTCCCACACCGGTGTCGACTCTCAAGCCCCCAGAGAATGAACCCACATCATCCAACTAATCCTTACAGTCCTCCTCAATAGACGTTTCTGGCAGGAACAAGGGGGCATCCTTGCTCCTGCTCTGGAAAGTTATGGCAGAGTGTGGAATGGATTCACTTCACTTCATTCAAGCGCCAGGATGGACTGTGTATTCTGGAATAGATATCCCACTCTATTCTGGTCATGTGTGAACAGGACTGGCCCAAGGCTTCCTGCTCCAAATGCTGCCCCTCCCTTTACTTGGTGGTACACAGATGACCTACTGTGTGGCTGCTACCACGCCTTCTCCTCCCTCTCCCTGGATTTGAAGAGGAAGAGGGGATGGAGTGGAGGAGGGAGTGGAAGAGAGTAGAGCGAGGAGCTAGAGTGTCCAGCACTTTCTTGTTTGCTCTTTCTCTTTTGCTCCATTGCCCTCTTTCTTCTCAAATCTGGAGAGTGGGAGGGTGAGGAGTAGCATCAGAGGTGGAAGCAAAGAGGTGGTCAGTGGGCACCGCGTCACTAGGGTGCGCGCGGCCCAAGGGCGGGGCACGCGCGTCACCCAAGTGACCCCCCCAGACACACCCTCAGGCCGCGCTGCGATTTGGGGGGGGGACCCGGCGGCCACTGCTCCGGGCACCCAACGGGCCGCTGCCCCGGACGCCCCCCGCACCTTGCCCCCCCGCACCTTTAATCGTTGCAGCCGGCTCGGGGATGTCTTCCCCGGCTGGCTGTTCTGGGCCTTCTGATGAGACCCGCTGCGTCAAATGTTATTTATAATGTTTTTCACGCATACGCAGACCATTCCTGAGGGAAAAGGGCAGCCTTTTTCCCTCAGGAACGGTCTGCGCATGCACGAAAAACGTTATAAATAACGTTCGATGCAGTGGGCCTTCGTCAGAAGGCCCACGAGCACCGGCCCGGGAGGACAGTCCGAGGCTTTCTCCAGGCCTCGGAGCCTCCGGGCGATGTGCGCAGGGGAGGTGACGCGCGCGCGCGCGTCATCCTTCTGCGCACGTCACCCTCCCTGCCTCGTGCTAGTGACGTCCTTGCCCTGAATTAAGCCATAATAGCTTGCCCAAAGCCATCATACAAGTTTCATGCTTGATGAAGGATTTGAACCTGGGGCTCTTATATCTTTGGCTGCCATTCTTGCTTGCTGCACCGTGCTTGAGTGTAACTCTCTTACAGAGCAATCCTGTGTAACCTTGCACTGGTGTAACAGCAGATGCACCAGTGTAAGTGCAATTACACTGGCACAAGTGCACTTACACCGGTGCATCTACTGTTACACAGGATTGCGCTGTTAATTAACTTTGTGTGATTATAAATGTCTTGTGTTTTAGAGCCATATCTGGCCCTGTGATTCATTTTATATTTTTTTGCATTGCCTCTGTTGTGTCCGGATTTGCCTAGATGGATTTCTGTAAGGATCTGGTTCTTATACTGTAAGTGAGCCTTCCAAAGGAAGTGGAAACAGTTACGAAGGGAGGTGCTAATATATCCACAACTCTTCCCACTCCTGACTGCCCTGTTGGGATTGTGTGACAAGAATGTCAATTCATCATCCTTTTGTCAGTGTCATGATGTATGGGGTTTCTGACATCCACCTGTGTGGTCTTACTGTGCAGGGGACCATAGAGAGCATCCCTGCGGTCCTTTCTCTAGTGCCATAGGTAGAGGTGGGAGAAAACGGTTTTATTTTTTCACAGATTTCTAGTGTTTAACCAAAATGAAATAGTGGAAAGTGGTGTTATATGTTTTTATACCATTTTCCCCATTTTTATCAATGGTAACTGCTTTAAATGTGTACTAGGTAGGTGGTATACCATAGGTTGTACAGTGTCAGCAGATGAAGAATGATGCAAAATTACTTGGGTGGGTGTTTTGTTTTGTTTTTTGCAGATTTTTTTTTAGCAGAAAGCGGTGTTGTGTTTTTATTTCATTATCACCATTTTCTCCTGCGCCTAGCCATAGGGTTTTCTGAAGATCCATACTGGTCATGTGAGCACTCAAGTACAATTCACCCAAAGTCCAGCTTGTAACCCAAACTACATTGACAGCGCAATCTTATCCAACTTACACCACCAGTGTAACCAGCGATGCAGCGAGAACAGGAGGCCCCAGAACAGAAAAGGGATTTAAATCTCCCCTCCAAAGGGGGATTCAAAGGGGATTTGAATCCCCTTTCTGTTCTGAGACCTCCCATTCTCGCTGCAAGTTGGTGTAAGTTGGATAGGATTTTTCTGTCATGCTATTGCTGGGTAAAACTCCTGAAAGTGAGTTGAATGTGGGCTTGATTCATTAGGCCAGTGTTTCTCAAACTGTGGGTCGGGACCCACTTGGTGGGTCGCAATCTGATTTCTGGTGGGTCCTAGGTGATGGAAAGATCAGATAAGTAATTGCCACAAGCCCTGAGGCTATTAATCAGATAGCTACTAATTGCCCTTCAAAGAGCTGAGCCCCTGCAGTTTGCAAGATAGCTGCTAATTACCCTGCAAGCAACTGAGCTCTTTACTTGTAAATATATTTATTTATTTCTAAATCACCTTTAAAAAAAAAAAAGTCTCATAAAGCTAGGTGAGTCCCGATACACTGTTATTTAAAAAAGTGGGTCCCGGTGCTAAAAAGTTTGAGAACCACTGCATTGGGCGAAGCAACCCTGTGTCAAAAACCCGGACCTTTTAATTGTAAATTATTGGATCTATACTGGCCGTGAAAACCTACAAAGCTTCAACCCTGTGTCTCCTTATGGCGGACATACCTTATTAGTAGTGACATGGGCTGCTCCCAGGAGCAGTTGAAGTAAGTAAGTTCTTCACATGAAGGCTGGTGAGAAGGGTTCTTGCCTCCCATGTTATTTGCTTCCTTCAAAGTTATTGGATACAGGAACAGTAATTTCACATTAGCTTCCATGCTGCCACTGTTAATGTATGAACCAGCGTTGTGCATTTCTGGGATTAGGGGAAGAAGTTTACAATTCTAGGCTGGAGACCCCAGCATCTCTCTTATGAGAGATGCTTATCTCCCAGCATCATGCTTATCTGGCTGCATCTGAATAGTTGAAATATGATTTGTGTTACACATGCATTTTATTCTGGGTAGCTCATATTGTCTGGAATTTTTAATCCTGGGAATATCTGTACCATAGACTGAAACTGGTGGTGACAGTACATTCTTCTATTTCCCCATGGAATTCTGAGAACTGTAGTTCTAGGGAGGAGACTATGAATGGATCAATTCTGAGCATCCTCACCTAACTATAGTTTCCAGGATCCTTTGAGAAAAGTCATGACAGATACATTGCTATAAGACCAATGAATATAAGTGGGTAGTGTAGATTTGCTTTAAATGAGAAAGATCCTTGAATTCAGAAATGGGACTAGGAAGCATGAGGTTTGAATGGCGTAGCAACTAGATAAATATTTTGGAGAGAGAAATAATTTACACCAAACTAGATTTTAAACCTGTATTTTTACAGGGTTTTTTGGTCTTTGTTTGTGCATGTGGTACGTTCTCATAATGCGCACTGCAATATTTCCCTTTAAGCACATTTTTGTTCACATAATTTGTGGTTAAAGAATAGCAGGTTAAGGCATTTCCCCCCCCCCACACACACACACACTCTTTAGTGCATGTGGAGTGCTGTTGAGTCAATGCAATCATCTGCAAGGAGGGTGGTAATTATTCTGGATTAATTGAACCTGTGTGCACTCAAATTCTTGTGCTTTTTTGTGTATTTTTTTGGGGGGGAGGGGGAATAAGGAATGTCACATTAGCAGGTGGCCAGACAAATACCCAGCACCTTGGTGCCTACATGAAGGTGGTGGTTCTTGCTTTCAAACACTCACGCCACAATAAATTCATTACATTTCGGGTGCCACACTCAAGAGTCTTTTTGTAATGTATATATAGCGCTAAAACACCTGCTCTTTTGGCAGGTGCCCAGAGAATGAATGGAAAGGTGGTGTGTCCAATGGGAATGGGGGGGAGGGATGCCTGGGGAGAAGAGCAGAGACTTTTTTGTGGGGACAGGGAAAGATGCATGATGAGGGGGAAGCAAACCAGTTTGGCAGTGCGGAAGAAGGCTTGAGATGGTAGTGGAGGGAAGGAATAATAGAGCATACCAAGGTAGGGAACTTCTGTGTGTAGGAAAAGAGTGGGCAGCATCGTTTGAATGGGATGTTGGCAGCAGGGCATGTGGGGTGCAGAGTTGCGGAAGGTGGAGATCTGACTCGCGAGGAAGGGCAAGAGGTGTAAATAGGAGTGTCTTTGTGGAGGGAGATGTGGCATGGGGCACGGGATGGAGGATTTCAACCGAGACACACACACACACACACACACACACACACACACACACACACACACACACACACACACACACACACACACACACACACACACACACACACACACACACACACACACACACACACACACACACACACACACACACACACACGCCCCACGGCGGTAGTTTTGCTGAGTTTTGGGCTTAGCGCTCAGCCTGTGTGCTGAGCAACGGGCAGTTTTAAAGATCTGCATCCATTGAACTGTATTACCATATGCAAATAGGCTTCTGCAGGGTTTTCCCGTCTGGGATGCTCAGCGGAGGTGCCGAGGGAGAGCGGGGGTGGGGTGGGGGTGGGTGGGAGATGGGATACCCAGCTCTGGAATGGTGGAAGGGTTGACTTGGAAGCTCTCGTTGTGTGGGGGTGGAGAGGTGGGGGGGGGGGAGGACAGAAAGAAAAAAGGATGGAGATGGGGAATAGAAGAGGAGAAAATTGAGGAGAACCATACAAGGAAAGGAAGGAGGGAAGGCGGAAGGAGAATTGGAGGAGAGAAAGGGAGGAGGTGGGAAGGATTGGAGGAAGGAGGAAGGAAAAGGAAGGAGAAGCCCCCTCCCCCATCCCCATATCCCCTCCCCCGGCCGCGCTGCCGCTGGGAGGATGCGCCGTGCTTCCGCCCCCCGCCTCCCCCCCCCACCTCCATCCATCCGCGGCAGCTCCCGCATGCCGAGCCCCTTCCTCGCGCAGCTCGACTCGTCGGGGGGCAAAGTCTGATTCCTCCCCCCGCTGCCCCTTTGCTCTGCCGCGGTGAGAGAGACGGGGGGAGCGCGACAGCCGTGGCGAAGGAGGAAAGGAGAAGGGAGGAGATGGTGAGCGGTTGCCATGGGGATGCGGCGCGGGTGGAGGAAGAGGGGAGCGCTGGGTACCAGGGATGCAGGAATGGATGGAGTGGGGATGGAGAGGATGCACCAGGACCAATGAGGGAGGCATCGGCCTGCTGCCTCTCTGCCCATCACCTTCTAGTGCTTTTCCCACCCTCATCAGCATCCAGGCATTCCCCTCCTCTCCACGATTTTGGATATGTCTTGCTTTTCTCTCTCTTCCTTCTCCTCTCCTAGTGTTACCCCTTAAACTCCCAAACCCTTTCTGATGGGTACCTGCAGCTTGCTTCCCCCTGGAATCTCCCACATTCTGCCTTATTCTCCCTCACCTCCCCCAGCTCTCCTCCACCAAGAGTCCTGTCCCCCCCCCCCCACACACACCTCTTAGGCCTAGCTGCCTTTCGATGCACCACCCCACTTCCTTCTTAATAGTTTTTTCAAATCCCTAAATTTAGGCCCAGTTTCCCTGATCCCTCAACACCCCCCCCCCCATCTTCAGCAACTGTCCCAGCTATACAGCTACTCAGTATCTTTGTTAGTAAAATTCAGTGAATGGTTATTGCTCACATTCAGGGCCTGGATAATTATTGGCTTCGGTTTTGGTAAGGATCCTTCTCCCATCCTAGGTCAAACTGACTAGTAATACAGCATGTGGTGGGCGGGGGGCGGGGGCGGGGAAGGAGTGTGTCTCTCTCATAGAATGTGTCTTGGCTTATTTCCTTGAGTCAAATTCTGTGCTACAGTCTGCATCAAAATCTTTAGATTCTGTGGCAGATTAAAGACGGACTCCCTTTATGAGACTGTACAGGTTCAAGTCTGCTTCGTCTTATGTGGAGGAGCCTCATTGCTTTTCAGTAATCTTTTCCTGCAGCGCACCTCATGTGAACATACGGCGCTGCCTTATGTTGAGTCAGACCATTGGTCCATTCATCCCAGTGTTGTCTTCACTGACTGGCAGTAGCCATTCTTGAGGGCTTCTGTCAGAGGTCTTTCTCAGCTCTAAATGGAGATACTAGGGTCAGAACCTGGGACCTTCTTTTTGCAAAGCAGGTTCTTCCACTGAGCTACAGTCCTTTTGCCTTTCTGCTTACTCGTGTGGTCTAGACTGCGTAGGTGGACAGGTGGTCCTTTCTCAGACAGCAGGCAGGTGGGTGTTGGACTAGATGACCTTTGGGTCCCTTGTATGAAGCCACAAGTGACCAATCCCATTCATGGCCAGCAGTTTCCCCAAAGCATCTTTTCTTTTCACTTTCTAACTCTCTCTTCTTAGCTTATTCTGCCTTTGGGTCCCTTTTCCTATCCTTTCACCTTCTATTGCCCCACCTGCTCCTCCTCCTCCTCCAACAACAACAACTCTGTCCTGTCCCGTATCCATGATGCTGATGTTAAAAACACCTTGCAGGTCACATGTGAACAGGATGTTCCCTGTTCACGTATGACCAGCAAGATGTTTTTTTAACAACTCATTAAATGGGCGGCAAATGCAACCATTGGTCCAGTTCCTTGAAACTGACAAGGGGATGTAGCAGGACATGACTGCCAGGGCACAGTGAAATGGAGGGTAACCAGGTTTTTTTTATTATCCATACACCCTGCTTTTCCTTCAGAAAGATCAAAGAGGTTAAGGAGCTCATCCAGGCACTGACAAAACTGAAACCAACTTATCCTTAGTAATATTGCAGCATCTTACACCCTTCCCTGGGAGTCTCCTCTCTGGGCCCCCACACCTGTTTGAATTTGCAGAGAACCGAGGGCAAGCGTTCATAAGCAAGGAGTGGGAAATGCAGAGTGGGAAATACAGGACTTACCCCTTCCCCGGGTGCAAGCTGGCCAGGGCCCTATGGGCCTCCTCGGATGTACACCAGCTATGAAGCTGACGTACATCTGGGGTGGGGGAGTAAGGCTGGCCAGGCCTGGGAATGGGCCTAGGATAACAGCAGAGTGCACCGCCGATATCCCTGTCCTCTCTCCGCTGGGCCGGCCAATGACCCACCTCCCTCCATGCCCCTGCACTGACTGGTGCGGGACATACCTGTATCGGCGGGCACAGGGTTCGGAGGGCGGCGGAGTGAGGGCTGCTAGACTCTGCGCTGGTGGCCCTTACTCCAGAGTTGTTGCAAACATGCTTTACGGCACTTTTGCGACGGCTTAGAGTGGCGGAGCACGCCCCACGCCGCTCTAACATTAGGGTGGCCAACATGGGTGCGCTATTCACAATTGATGTGCCATTCGCATCTTTTGTATTCAGGTATCCGTACTCAATATAAAAACTAATGTATGAATCGGGGCGTATCAACACCATAGACTTACAGCGCAGTCCTATGCATGTTTAGTCAGAAGTAAGTTCCATTCTGTTCAATAAGGCTTACTCCCAGGAAAGTGTACATAGGATTACCACCTTAGACTGATTGTTTAATTAATAGTACAGTATTTCAATTTCTCTAGGGAATCCTAGAAACTTTATGTGAGGAGGTCTGGGGGTCTAGAAACTACAGTTATGTGAGGAGTTATGTCTCTAACAGAATTCCCAGCATCCTTACCATCCAAAATACAATTCCCAGATTCTTGTGTGTGTGTGTGTGTGTGTGTGTGTGTGTGTGTGTGTGTTGAGATATATAGTTGAGCTGAGTTTATTTTCCATTGGCCTTAAGTCCTAACAAAAAAGAAATTGCACTATACACAAATTCCACATTGTGAGCAAGAATTAAAAAAGAAGTTAAAACATTAACATCAAATAAAACTTCAGATATCGTTAACAATAATCAAACAGGTCTCGTCTACAGCCAATTACATGAGTGTCAAGAAAACTTCAGAAGACATTTAGCTGCAGCTGACGCAAAGCCAGCCACTAATCTGGTAATGTCCTTATTTGAGTTTGCCAGAAAATAATCAAGTTTTTAGTGTATATATACCCTGAGGCTGCTGCAAGACCAAAAAAACAATATTTAGGCTGCAATTCTATGCACACTTTCCTGGAAGTGAGCCCTGCTGAACACAGTGGGATTGACTTCTGAGTAAATATATATAGGATTGCTCTACATGGATATGGCTGGGGGTCTGTTCTGAAGATGGTGTATGTATAAATTCATTCTCTTAAAATGTTTGAGGGAGAAACAGGCATTTCTTTCTGGGCGTGAACGATCAAGCATATCTCAAGCAATACAAAAGAAGAATCAGTTCTTGTTTCATTTTGTATTGTGGGTCCTTTAGGGAAAAGGAATAACTCTGGTTTTGTGTCTCTTTGGAATAGTTCTCAGAATGGCTTATGGCATGATCCGCCCAACTTCTCCTGTGGGAGGAAGTAGGAGCAGGCATTGCAATGCCCCTTTGCATCCCAAAGCAGGGATGGTTTAGTGCAGGAAAACCCACGTTGACCTTGTTTCCAACCCTGTGCGATCCCTAGCAGGTACGAACACACTCATTGGCCATCTGGCGCTCTTATTTTAACCACTGTTCGCAGCTGAAGTGGTTGTGCACAGGTGAAAAGCAAGGACGCCAGGTGTGTGAGGCTTTCTACCCTCTTCAAGAATTATTCTACTACACTTTCCATGTTATTACTGTCATCTGTATGACAATCTTGCAATATACAGTAAGGTTAGTGAATATTATTATCTCCATATTGCAGGTGGAAAGGCTGAGGCTAGGAGGAAGTAGCTGGCCTAAGGCCACCTAGTGCGTTCATGGCAGAGGCAGGCTTTAAAATAGGGACTTCATGATTCCTAGCTCCGGCACCTAGCTGCTATGCTACACCAGCTTTTGCCTTGGGAATATTCCTATCCCTGGCCAACTCACTGGTTCTACACACCACAGGACTGTTTATCATAAATAATTGGACAGGCTTATCCACTAAAAATGCATGCCAAAGGCGCAAATCCATTTACTCTTGAACTGTGTTGATGACATTATTGTAGACCTTATGAGGGATTAAAAAACAAGAAGAATAGCAATTGCTCTTAAAATCAACATCCTTTCCACAACGTAATTTTATTGTGTTTGTATCCTAACCTTCCTCCCTGGAGCTGGTGTTCATGGTGTTTTACTGTCCTGTGAGGTAGATCGGGCTGAGAAAGAGTGACTGACCCCAGGTTGTGTATGGGGGGGGGGGGGGACGACCAGCTCCTAGAGTTCTACCCTGTTGAGTGCTTTTAAGTTTAGAAAAAAAATGTCTTAGAAGGAGCGTGACTTAGGAGAAGCATGACAGCTCTAATCCTATACACACTTTCCTGGGAGTAAGCCCCATTGAACACAATGATACTTACTTCTGAGTGGACATGCATAGGATTGCGCTGTTATGCATGATGTGGAGAAAGTGAATAAAGTTTTTCTCCCTCTCTCACACAACTCTAGAACCAGGGAACATCCAAGGAAATTGATTGGCAGGGGATTTAGGATGGACAAAAGGAAGTACTTCTTGACACAGTGCGAATTAATATATGGAAGTTGCTGCCACAGAATATGGTGATAGCCATAACCTGAGGTGGCTTTAAAAGAATGCTAAACCAATTCAGAGAGGAGGAGAGGTCTGGCCATGGCTATTAGCTACTGTATAACAGCTAAATGGAACCTCCAGGTTCAGGAGCAATCTACCACTGAATATACTAGTAGCGGGGGTACAACAGTAGATCAGGGCTGTTACCTTCATGCCTTGCATGTGGACTTCCTAGAGGCATCTGGTTGGCCATTGTGGGGAAGAGGATGCTAGACTAGATGAGCAGGACTCCTTTTTATGTTCCATCACATCACTGGCAAATGCCTTTGGACTTTGCTAAAGCTTACTTTCTTCCCACTACTGCAATCTGAAACAGTGCAAAACATACAGAAAAGGAGAGAGACGGAGCTTGATTGATAGTAAGGACAGTGACGTGTGTGTGTGTGTGTGTGTGTGTGTGTGTGTGTGTGTGTGTGTGTGTGTGTGTGTGTGTGTGATGTCCTGGCTCCGTTGAAAATATGAAGCTGCCTTATATTGAATCAGACCAGTGGTGCATCCAGCCCAGAACTGTCTAATCTGACTGGCAGCAGCTCCCCAAGGTCTCTGGCAGATGCTTTTAACTAAAGATGCCAGAGATTGAACCTGGGACCTTGTGCATGCATTCTGTGACTGAGCTCTAGCCCTGGAATAGGAGGACGTGGGCTCGCAGATGCCTCCTCTGTAGCACCATCTCACAGCCCCAGCTGCTACCTGCCTCTGAGCCACTCATCATGACGAGGCCCTGGTTGCAGTGGCTCTTTGTCTGTTCAGCTTCCAGCCCAACGTGTGTCCCCATCTCAGAGCCGGCGCTAGAATAGCACCCGTTTAAAAAAGCAGAGGGGAGAGAACAGTGGCTTTGAATGAGCGGCATTAGAAAGAGATGATGCCTCGTGGATATTCACAAACTACCTTGGTTTAACTTTAATCTGATTGAGTTAAACTGTCAGAAAGCTGTGTGCGGCAGCACAATCCATTTAGTGGTGGCTGGGTGGGATGGAGTGGGGGACGGCGACGACTCGTATCGCGTTTGCTAGCATTGGTTGAGATTAAAAACGGATACAGCAACAAGGTTGTAAATCCGATTATGGTACGCTCGGGCCCAATATTGTGGCAAGCCTCCTGCTGGATGGAGGGTTTCTCTTTTGAAAGCTTCTCGTCAGCATGGCCCCTTTCCGCTTGCGGAGGGTTGAGGGAACAATGCAAAAAGTGTGGAAGCTAAATAATATCCTACAAGGGGGGGTGGGTTAGCATTAAGTGTTTGTGCTGCTAGCCATTGGATGGAGCGTAGCCCCCAGTCAAAGGGCTTATGGGGTTTGTTAGATGGACGGAGGGCCGGCCTTGCATGCACAGTGTGTGTGGCACGTGTTCTGAGACCAGTGTGGTTTAGTGAGTGGTGATAAGGCTGTTGGATCGTGCTTGAGGAGTCCCGGGTTCATACTCCTCACTTAGCTGCAGCAAAGCTCACTGGGTGATCTTAGGCTAGTCACCCTTTCTTAGTTTAACCCACCTTACAGGGGTGTTATAAGGATGAAATGGTGGGAGAGAACCATGTATGCTACCTGAAACGTGGAGGAAGGATGGGGTAAAAATCTAGAAACCGTACTGTGATATCCTTTGTCATGATGAAGGTATGCCACTTTTAGCCCTGGTAGTTTGGCACATATTTCCAAGGTTTCTGTGGAAATACACAGAGTGTGGTATTGAATGCAGGATTTAGCTTCCTGGGAATCTCTAACTTCTATTATTTCTTAAAAACCAAGTATCTAGTTCTTATGACTGTTGCAGAGAGTTTTTTTTTTTTTTTAAGTGTGTGGGCAGAGTCTGAGATTTTGAGGCCTAGAAGCCAGACGAGGCTGGGTAAGATTTTCAGTGCTGGGGTCATGCTTTCCATGCCTTTTGTAGCTCCTTGCTCCCTTCACCATGATTAGCAAGAGCAGAACACATTATGCACATTTTATATACTGTACATCACAGAACATTTCTTGGCACACAGGTAGGATTGCTTGTGTGCAAACATCTGTAGGCAGAATTCACTTTTAGGGTGGAGTTCACTCAACCCTGTATACTTTTAAGGAAAGAGGATGAAGCCGTAGGTTCTCCTGTCCTTCTGCTCCCTCAGTCAAGTTATTCACCATCTCTTATTGCCAGATGAAACAAACAGATAGGTTGTCCAATAGCAGGTAGGGAGAGCAGATGGACAATAATTCTAGAGTGTCTTGAGATGCTGCCTTAAAGAGTTAGGAGAACCGGCAGCTGCATCATCTTTTAACCTGTATGTTAAAGATACAGGTGTGATCTGTATCTGACCTAGCAGCTCTGGAATAACTGATAACTATGGCACAGAGACAGACTTGCAGCTTCTTAAAGGCTTGTGCCCTCTTGATACTCTCTACCGAAGGTTGTATTAAGAATCTACGAGCCACATTTGCATTGAGCCAATAACCCATCTCCTCTGGCCTTGCGATTTCTGACAGCAGCCATTTCTGAATGCTACAAAGTGTGCAGGGACAAATGAGCAAATGAGTGGCCTCACAAGTGGGGCCACTGTGTGATACAGGAAGCTGGACAAATGAGGGAAATTCTTTTCCCTCTCGCACAACACCAGAACCAGGGGACATGCACTAAAATTGAGTGGAGGGATAGTTAGAACGGACAAAAGAAAATATTTCTTCACCCAGCGTGTAATTCATCTGTGGAACTCCTTGCCACAGGATGTGGTGATGGCACCTGGCCTAGATGCCTTTAAAAGGGGTTTGGACAGATTCATGGAGGAAAAGACCATCACAGGTTACAAGCCATAAGCAACCTCCTGGTTTTAGAAGTGGGTTTTCTCTGTGCCAGGTGCAGGGGAGTGGTAGCAGGAAACAAGTTATCTTGTTGGCTGTGTGCATCTGGTGGGGCCACTGAGTGATACAGGAAGCTGGACTAGATGGGCCTTTGGCCTGATCCAGCAGGGCTCTTCTTATGTTCTTATGTTCTTATGAGCTTGCCAGAGCTACAGGTGCTCCTGAGAAATAATCACACTCCCAGCCTTCCCTGAGTTATGCTTTTGGAAGGAGCACTGACCCACAGTGTGACATCACCACATCAGAATTGGCCATGTGAGTTGACCTTTAGCAGATGCGGCATGTATGTTCCTATGCTTTCTTCTCTTCTGAGCTGTGAGGCTGAGAAAGGGCAGGGCTGGAAGTGCGGCCAAGAGATAAGCTGGCTTTTTGATATGTGGTTAATATTATAATTAATGTCATTATTCCTGGCATTATTGATACTATTTAGACATTATTATATGAGGTTGCTTTTTGAGTCCGAGATGCCTGCTGGTGATGAAAGTTCAAAGTTATGTAAAATGTGGAGAAGGAAGATGATTGGCAGATACATTGGGTTGAGAATTGACCTTTTTCATTCAATAGCAGGATGGCAGGCAGGCGTAATGAGAATGTACATCCTTACCATGTATGTAAAGCATTTTTGCCCAAGGGTGTATATACGCAACAGGAGTTAAATGAGTACACTTGTGAGCTGGGAGGAAATGGGTTTGCACTTAACAATGCAGGCTAGGCTTGTCAGCTAGGTGTGTTCAATGGGGCTTACTCCCAGGAAAGTGTGGCTCCAATCCTATACAGACCACTGTAAAACAGTGAGACTTACTTCTGAGTAGTTCCACTTGTGGGTTGTGATGTAGGGTTGCCCAGTAAAATAGTAGCTAAAGAATCAATGATCATTAAATTTATATCCCACCTTTTCTCAGTTGAGCTTGTGTGTGTGTGTGTGGGGGGGGGCAACAGAGGAACAACTGGAGGAACTTCAAATAGACCTGTGGCAAGATGCTAACAAGCAGGCCAAGTTCTGAATTCGTTTAGAGCTCTCATCTTCAAAGCACACATACCAGGATTTGCCAAAGGGTCATTATGGAACTAGAGGTGGAATTTTGGGGAGAGCACCCCCGAAACAGGTAGCTCACACCCTGCTGCTTCCTCCAGGATCCCTGTGATAACTTTAAAGAAAGAAAGGCACTTGTCACATTCTTAGAGTATTTCTTTATTATTATCAATCAACATATATATATATTGAAATTATATATATATATATATATATATATATATATATATATATATATATATATATATATATATATATATATATATATATATAATATCAGAAATTTTACATGTGGGACAAAGTTCGTTCCCCAGAATTGCACTTTGCCGCTTCCCCCCCCCCCCCCATATTTCTTTTCCGGTGCTTTCCCAGTACCAGATATTCACTAACTATCATTTGGCGTGTTCATGAAAGATGAAATAGAAGTGTCATCATTAGATGACATGGCATTAGTAAAGGTAAAGGTGACCCCTGACAATTCAGTCCAGTCGTGTCCAACTCTAGGGTGTGGTGCTCATCCCCATTTCAAAGCCGAAGAGTCAGCGTTGTCCGAAGACGCCTCCGTGGTCATGTGGCCGGCATGACTCTCCTTGCCGCAGCGCGTAGCATGCAGCTGGAACACGGAGCGCTGTTTACCTTCCCGCAAGCGGTACCTATTTATCTAATCACATTAACATGGTTTGGAACTGCTAGGTTGGCAGGAGCTGGCCAAGCAACGAGAGCTCACCCCGTCGTGGATTCGAACTGTCGACCTTTCGATCGACAGCTCATGGTTCAGCGGTTTAACCCACTGCGGCGCGCCACTCGCTGTCATCATTAGATGACATGGCATTACAACATGCCATTTTTAGCCCCCCACTTTCCAATATTGTATATCTCACAATGCTGAATGAGCAGTCCTGTCTCTCCAATTGATATCCTCCAGTCACTGCAAAGTTTGGAAATTCTCTACTCCCAAATCACCTGCTCAGCCTCCCCAACTCATCTGTCCAGCACTCACACAATTATGCCAAGCAGGGTTTTGCTTGTTGTTGTTGTTGTTGTTGTTGTTGTTGTTTCAGATCTTCACAGTTCCAGAAGTTCATACATTCCTTTTGCCATTCCCCTATATCTCCTACAGTTCAAATTATGGGAGAAAGGTAGGAGACTTTGAATTATAAATGACCTGTTCCCTGATTCTGCCCAATTTTAGCCAAAAACATTTTGTGGATTTTCTGCCATTCAATTTCCCTTCCAAAACTTTGGAGGTGTTATGTAGGCAGGGGGTGGAGTCCATAGCAGCTATACGAAGCCACCTCATGGTGCTAGGCAGTATTCTGGATCTCTGTGACCTGTTCCCACCCCCTTAGCTGAGTCCCAGGAGGGACTGGGCGACCTTCAGCATATCAGAAAGATTAGAGGGATACCCCCAAAGCCTGCCCTGTACGTTTAACAGCGCAATCCAACCTAACATTTTTGCCTTTGTAACCATCGGCCCAGCAAGAATGGGAGGCCCCCGAACGTAAAAGGGATTCAAATCCCCTCCAAAAGAGGAATTCAAAGGGGATTCGAATCCCTTTTCCGTTCGGGGGCCTCCCGTTCTTGCTGGGCCGATGGTTACAAAGGCAAAAAAGTTAGGTTGGATTGCGCTGTAAATATGTTTAACACCCTGTCGCTTTAAGAGATGAGGCTTCGTTTTAAAATGATCTGGTGAGCTCTCTTTTCTTGCTAATCGTTTTCTGCAAGTGTAAGTTGTTCAGCATACCTATGTGTTCTCTGAAGCCAAGTGTGATGTCATAGTGCTGGCAAATCTAAGTGTCCAAATTATGCATGAGATGGATAGAGTGGGTAGAGGGAAGTTCTCTTCTCTCTCGCACAACATCAGAACCAAGGGACATCCACTGATGACTGGCGTGAGAGTAAGAACAGACACCCAGTGAGTAATTAATCTGTGGAACTCCTTGCCACAGGATGTGGTGATGGCTCCCGGCCTAGATGCCTTTAAAAGGGGATTGGACAGATTTTTGGAGGAAAGGTCCATCACAGGTTACAAGTCATGAGGACTGTATATACCCTCTAGGTTTTAGAGATAGCCTATCTCTAAATGCCAGATGCAAGGGAGTGGCAATAGGATAAAGGTATCTTGTTTTATGTGCTCCCAGAGGCATTTGGTGGGCCACTGTGAGATACAGGAAGTTAGACTAGAAGGGCTCTTCTTATGTCCTTGTGTCCAGAGCTATCCTTTAAACACAAACAAACAAACAGTTTGTTTTTGCTAACCTCTGGGGCTCGAGGTTTCTTTCAATCCTCAAATCATCTACCTTCGCCGGAGGAAGCACTTCATCTTCCCCGCCCCGGTACTGCTGGCATTTTAGAATTGGTATACAGATTGTGGAAACCTGAAAGCATGTTTTGCTATGCATATTTACTAAGAATAGTACTACGTTAAATCATGTTTAAAGTGAATTAGGAATGTTCTCACAGGGTGCTGGAATGCAGAAACTAAATCACTGGAGGCCTTGACAATACTGGGTAATAATTCTAGATGCAATGAAAGAAGGTTTGGTTTGTTCACCTTGTTAAGCTGGTATCAGTGCAGGATTGATCAGTTCTGGGCTGTATTTGAATTCACATCACATTAGTGGATCCTGAAAATTACCAAGATGAGGTTTCTCTGAGTCAATTCCGGATGAGATTTGAATTAATTTATTCCATATTGTGTTCAGTGGATCAGGTGTATCCCTGATTCTTATTCCTGAGTAAATGCAGGTATCTGACAGCTCAATCCTACACATGTTTACTTGGAACTAAGTCCCACTGTAGTCAATGAAGCTTACTCCCAGGCAGATGTGCATAGGAGTCCAGCCTTAGCAGGGATAGCTTGTGCACACGACAGCCCTGATGACTGAGGAGTAGGGCCACTGGATCTGTGCATGAGTGGTGCATACATACAGGTGTACTATTGCAGGTAATGCCTGTGCACACTGTGCTTGCACCAGTGGAAAAGGAAGAGGCGCACAGAAAGTGTTCCATTGCACCAAACTGGAAGGATCCCTGGCTAGGACTTGGTAGGAACAAATGTTCAACTTTGGTGGTATTGTGCCTTTTCTGTGTCTCATTGATTTGTTACTGTTGCTCTTGCCCACTTAAAGGAATCTTAGCTTATCAATCATGTGAGTTTTAGTGGACCAATTGATCAAATAAATCAACATACATTTGCATATGAAAAAGCCTGTGACATGGCAAGCACAAGCATCATCTTAGAAGAGCCATTCTCTCATGCAGGAGGGAATGCCTCTTTTAAGATGGAGCAGACTAGCTGCAGTTTTATGCATACCTGTTTATTTTTTTTATGTTTCAAGAAATTAAAATCACCTTCTGCATGCTTTCTCAGAAGTCAGTCCCACTGAATTCAGTGGGGCTTACTCCTAGGGAAGTGTGCATAGGATTGCAGTCTGTCATCAAAATATCTTTGATTGATTCATACAACCCATTCATGGATGTAAATTTTGCATCCTGGGTGCTTATCTGTATCCGTGACAGACCAGTCCTATGTTTACTGAGAAGGAAGTCCTGCTGATTTTAAGAAGGTTTTCTTTCAAGAGAAAGAGGCTTTAGGATTGCAATCTTATTTATATTTATATAGTTCAAGTATTTATATATATTTAAAGATAAACCCAGTGACGGTTCTCCCAGTTGGAGGACTGGGATGAAACATAAAAAGGCCTGCAGGCTGTGACTGAGGGTTTTCAGCTGAGCTGTGGGGAAGGCCAAGGTTGGAATAAGGGTGGGATTGTGCAGTGAGATTTGAGCACTGCAGAGCTATGCAAGGCTCTATAGAAATATTTCTATATTTGAGCCTTTCATTCCCTTTTGTGGCATAATAGCCTGAGGACACAAAATTGAACAATCTTGCTGAAGCTAAGCAGGCCTGGGTTGAAGTGCCCAAACGGAAAACCACCTGGAAATCTTGCTTATTGTCGCCCCTCCAAGCTCCTTCAAGGAAAGGTGGGATATAAATGCAACGATAATTGATTCCTCGGCTATTATTGATGGACAACTTAGGCTGCAAATTTTGTTTACACGCTTACCTAAGGCCCATTGAACTCAGTGTTGCTTACTTCTGAGCAGACATGCCTAGGATTGCACTGTTAGTGAAGTCCCCACTGATATGGATGGGAAAGATTTCTTTGGTACTTTTAAAGAACACATCTACCCCACAATCTGTTTAATGGTCTTTCCCTCTCTTTCCAAGGAGTGAACCCTGGGAACTATAATTCTGTAAGGAGGGGTGGGTGTGGTGCTCTGGGGTGTCCCGTGGAGCAGCGTGACCAGCCGTCCGGTCAGCTCCGAGGCGCCTGGAGATGACATCATCGCCAGGCATTGCAGAGCCTGCAAGGATTAGAAGCATCTGTTTGGGGCAGCTGATTGGAAGGGGTTGGATCCTGACACGGAGCCCTGATTCAGAGACAGCTAGGACAGAGATAAAAGGGGAGAAGCAGAAAGTGACACAGAAGACAGAATGAGCGAAACAGGAGGCGAAGGAGACAGGGAGAGAGAGACAGAAGATGGAGGGAGAGGAGCAGAAGGAGACAGAGGGAGAGAGGCAGGAAGAACCACTGGAGAGGAGAGAGATGTAGGAGGGAGAGCGTGAGGGAAAGCAGGAGCGGGAAGCGCAAGGAGGCAACATACCAAAAGGGGCTAGGGGAAAACAGGGAAAACCAAGAAACAGAATCCAGAAGGAATTGGGGGTGATGAAGAAGGGGGAGAGTTGAAAGTGCTGAAATCTTGGATAGGCACCAAGGTGCCAGCGGACAGTGGTGGATGGCAACTAGAGGAAAACATAGTGTTTGTGTGAGAGCTGCCACCCCTGGCTCATGGCCCTAGCATTACCCCACCTTGAAGGGAAAGAGAGTCAAATGACTGACACATGTTTCCAGGCCCATCTTCGCCTTGTTGAGAGACATACCCCGTTGGTCCCAGCCATTTCTCCCTGGCAACCCCAAGCCCCTGACCCCTGACGGAGCTCAGTGCAGAGGGCTCAGTGCTGGGGTCCCAAAGATTGCAACTAGGGGCACAAAGAATTGGACTAAGAGTTGGCATGGTCTGGTAATTATGAATAGTGTTTGAAACACCCCTCCCCTACAGTGATTCTCAGTGTCACGTGTTTTCCTTTGGAGGCAGAGATGGATTCCTACATGCCTTACCCTTCCTCTTTGGATATGGAGTTACCCCCGTGGGAGGAGGTGGAGGGGGTGGGGCACACGCAACGGGTGAAGGAGGTCCAGCAGGATTCTCAGTGCCCTCACCAGACTGCAGCTCCTGGGATTCTTTGGGAGAAGCCATGCGAGTGGAAAGCAACCTTAAGCTTGGAGCGTAAATATACCCGTTGCCTCTCGTAGACTCGGGAATGAATCACCATGTTGGTGTACATGAGTCAATGTCTCTTTTCATCCAGGCAACTCTAGGCAATGACCATGGAGAGAGAGAGAGAGAGAGAGAGAGAGAGAGAGAGAGAGAGAGAGAGAGAGAGAGAGAGAGAGAGAGAGCTCTGAAGTCTGCTTTGGCTCTATCCAGGCTCTCTGTGTCAACACTGCATCCTCGGCCACAAATCAGAGAGCTTGTAGAAATGGGTCTACAGATGTCCCTTTGTCCTCCCCTATTCCTCTCCCTCCCAAATCATTCCCAGACTCTATAAGTATCTGGTTCTGTCTATGGAATATCAGCCAACTTGCCCTCCCTGGCATGCCCATCCAGTGTCAGTTGACTGGCATGTTTCCCACCAGGCTGTGACATTTGCCAACATTATCACACACTGAGAATCAGTTCTGCATATCTTCTTGAAATTACGTTGTTTAACAATCAAGGCAAGATACGCTCCCTTCATTCCTTGTCTTTACTGTTTTCTTTGCATCTTTTTTCTTTTTTACCGTACACTATCATTTTATAGAGTACATATATCTGTAGTAGCGTCTTTTTTTAAAAAAAAATTTCTATACTTTTAAAATTGTCTGGTTTTTTTTCCATTTATTTTGCATGTGCCATTTGTTCCTTAATCTGCTTTACTGTTTGTTCTTTGATGTGCCATTGGTTGTTTAATAAAAACCATTTATTGATGCATTTTGCTATGTAAACCGCTTCACGAACTACTTTTTGTTGAAAAGTGGTATATATTCTAATTAACAACGATAATCACCATCCTCTTCCAATTTCCTATTGCATTATTTTCCGTTTATTTTTCATAGTTTTCCTCTTTCCTACCTTTCTCCTATTTTCCCCTTCTTACTGCTTTTTATTAAACTTATTTTTCTATTCTTTCTCTTTTATAGCTCTTTTCATAAGGACTCTATGCACTTTATGTTATTTGAGCTAACTTTTTTTTACCCAGCATGCCCTGACACTGTGTGATGGGACACCACTGCATCAGGACAGTGTCATGGTGGGTTTTAAAAGAAAGAAAAGGTGGCATCCATCAGCACAACTACTGATAAGAGTTCCACTACTCCTGCCATCCTACCACCCCAATAACCCCCCCCCCAAAAAAAAAAAAATGTCCAGGACTCTTCTCAGCAGCCATTCTGGTGGTCACCTTTTTTTACCCATAATGCCTCCACCTGAATACAGCATCCTATTCAAGATGTGTCTAGGGCATTGTGGGTAAAAAAAGATGGTGGCTGCCTGTGTGACCACCACCAACCCAAGCCTCCAGCATCAGAAGTAGGATCTGCTGCTGAGGCATTGGGGCTCTGACAGCTGCCCAAGGATATAGCATGGTAATGCTAGGCCTGTATAGAGGGCTGAGAGAATAGTGCAGTAGTTTGTCTAACACAATCTAGGTCCCAATCAATGGGTTTAACCACAATTCTGTGTTGGCAAGTGAATTGATGGCTAGGATGAGATTGACCTGTGGACATCTCAGCTCACTTTTAGCTACAAAACTGTATCAGCCCTCTGTTTTCCTAACTTTTCTTCCTTCTGCCCACCCACCCACCCACCCACCCACCCACCTCTCTCTCTCTCTCTCTCTCTCTCTCTCTCTCTCTCTCCTTTCCATCTCATTTCTCAGTGGAGAAATCCAAAGTATTAAAGGAACTATTCAGGCCACCTTAACCTGGCAAGCGTGTTCTCTGGAAAAGGATTTGTTGCAGCGAGACAATCAGTGCCTGCCTCATTTCCAGCTTTCTTTTTTTTGTCTGGTATGGTCACTTCTACAATATTCACATGTCACATTTTAAACCTCAGGGGGTGTGAACATCTTTGACAACATACTGTTTCTTTGCTGGCATCAACACTGCAGCCTCCTGGCCTCTTTTTAGTGCTAAATTAGGACTGCAGTAGCTTAGGCCATAAAGCACCATCCAAACCCAGGTTGAGCTTCCTTGTGCCATGACATCAGATTACAGTGTGAAGGATAAGTTAGTTTCTCTTGATTGCACATGGCCCGTTGCCTTCTCAGACTGATTATTGGCAATTATTTCTGTGGCACAACAGGGGTGATTTCCCTCCTTAATTCTGCAGTGACCATAGCCATCATTCAGCATTCGTAGCTTCTTACTTGTAAGAAGTGGCGGGGTAAGGGTGGGTAAGAAAGCCTCTTTGCTCTGTTTTCCATCATAACTCTCAAATTGCAGGTACGGTACTTCCAAATGGAGCACTGAAATTGACTAGATCATGTCTCCAAATTGACTAGACCAGAAGATGGCAATCAGTTTTTGGTTTCTCAATTTCACCACCTGCAGAAAAGAGAAACATTATCACTGATTGTTATGTGAGGTATGGGGAGGCCCAGACAGGCCTCGTTTGAATCCTGATAGCGTACTGCATCCACATCTGCTCCCATTGGAAACCCACGTGTAAATGCATCTTAGGAGTTTGCACAACCAACTCTGCACATCCACTTTGCTTTGGATACAGCGGACATGATGTGTAGAGTACACATGGAGTTGTGTTGCTGTTGCAACCCCATGCTGCAACCCCAGCAGTTGCAGGTTTACTGCCTGTCTACTCAGCTACCAGCAGAGAGCTTCCAAATGTGGCTCAGGACTTAACAAGCCATGTAAATGGCACAGCGCCACCATATATGGTACACCACTACCAAGCATGAGGGAGTCACCAGTGGAGGCAGCCAGCGGCTCCCTGGGCTCGCCAACAACTCACCTGGACTGCAACAGAGGAAGGCAGCAGAAGGGGCAGGTTGTGGACAGGGAGGGGGAGGTTTGAGGGAGGTTCAGGTTGGGGAGTGGACTGGAGTGGGTGGGTCATAGAGGCAAAGGCGCACAGCAGATCCAATCTCCAGTTTCCAACCTGCCCCATCCCCTTCATCTCCTTGGACTTATACCAGCTATAGGGTCCGAGGAGACCCATAGGTAATCGGGCAGCCTACCAGAAGGTAGTGTGGCTGCATGCTATGGAGTGTGTGTGTGTGTGTGTGGGGGGGATAGGATTGGATTGTTAGTATATCAACCAATATACACATTATTCTGTATATTTTCTTCAGAGTATACCCCATGAAACTGTCGAAACTTCTGAATAATGGTTAGGAGTGTGGAATTGATCTATTATAAATGCTAGGACCTTAGCTAGTAGGGATCTAGGCAGAGTTAAAATGAAATTTTGCAAAATTTGAAAACCAGACACATTTTCACGTTTTGAAGTTGGAATGTGATCTTCAAATGTGCCTTTGACATTGAAATTTGGCAGCAAAGTTTGAAATGTTCCTGTTTTGATTGGCTAAATGAAAGCATGACGCTAATTAAATTGTAAGCTAAGTGTCAATTACTGATCGCTACTGTATATCTGTTGCTGGTGACCAAAAGTTGCTGCTATATGCTAGATACTAAAACTAACTGCTGCTGCATGTCAGATGTCAAATGTTGATGCTGAAGAGCAAATATTTGATGAATATTCGTGCATCTGTAGAATACCTGAAGAATATTCACCAGTGAAATATGCAGAGGAGAATCTTAGAGGGCAAATTTGTTTCATTCCTAGATCTAGAGGTTCACCTACGTTCCCATTTGCCCTAGTCTTGGGAAGCAAATCGTCTCACTAAAAAAGCTTGCACAGCGTGTGATCAATCAAAAAGAACACAGCCCACCAGATATGTACTGTACCTGTTAGGTGCTTCATAACACCTGCTTCTTGCTGCCTAGGAAGACAGCAACGCCGGAGGTTTATTGAGCTCCTGGGGGGGCTGTCATACATGACTGGTGAGCTGTGTTTATTCCCTTATTTAGCACATTTATATATCTTGCCTTACTGCTGCAGAGCTCAATGTGATCTACATCGGCTCCCAGGCAGTCTCATCCCGGCACTGACCAGACTCAGACCAGTTTACCTACAGCAAGGTTGCTGTACCTCATTCTCCTGCATGTGTAGACCAGGCTTAACAGGATTCCCAAGAGATATGGGCAACATTCTATGCCTTGGAAGGCGATTCTGCAATCTCCCCAGTCCTACTCCATTGGCCGGCTTCGTAATGTTCAGCATGAAGCTGCCTGCCTGCGATTCAAAGCCATTTCTTCCTGCCCTCTCCTTGGAGGATTGAGTGATTAATTATTCCCTCCCTCCCCTCTTCTATCCGAGATGCTTTTAAATATTTGAAAACAGGATATCCCCACTTAATCTCCTTTTCTCGACGTATCCAGTTGCTTTAGCCTTTCCTCGCCAGATTTGTCTTATAGACTCTTGATATTTTGCTGCTCTCTTCTGAATACTTTCCAGCTTGTCAATGTCCTCCTCCATCCCAGGTTTATAAAATGCTCAAGAGCTCGCACAGTTTGCATAAAAATGCAAATGCAGGCATGCATGTATCCCAAAAGGCCTGGAGAGAAAAGGCTTGCTGGGATCTAAGGAGCAAGAGATGAAATCTTCATGTTGTATCTAGAACAAACTTCTTCGTGAGATGCACTCCTGGCGCACTCAACTTCTTTGTATTATATTTTAACGTACCTGTCATCCAAGGAGCTCAAAGCAGCATAAGCCCCCCTCCCTTTTATGGTCCCCTAGGTAAACAAAACAAAATTTGTAAGTAGAAATGCAGCATGGCAGGACAAGAGCTGGATTGGAGTCTTCCTGATAAGCTAGTCTTCCACCTGCAGAGAGTTTTTCAGTTACCCTGTGAAGAAGGCTCGATGGAGAGACAGCAACTGGCCCAAGGTCACCTAGTGAGTTTCATGGTTGAATGAGGGGATTTGAACCCAGGTCTCATCGGGTTCCACTACACTATGCTGGCTTCTTTTATTAACATGGACTTGCACTATTTGTAATACGGTATATCAAACTAAAGGTATAGGAAGCTGCTTTATATCAAACTGGTTTATATATATATATATAAATATAAACCACAGGGAGCCACTGCCAGTCAGTATAAGTAATGCTGGACTTTATATATATATATGTCCAGCATTACTTATACTGACTGGCAGTGGCTCCCTGTGGTTTCATAGAGGTCTCTTTCCAAGTTCTTCAACTTGGAGATGCCAGGGATACACCTCAGACCTTCAGCATGCATCTCTCACAGAGCCATGACCTCTCCCTGTGGGGTATTGTAGCATGCCAGATGCATGACTCTCTTCTGCCCCCCTTTTTTTGTTTTTTTCAATCCTAGGCAGGCAAGAAAACTAGGATATTTATCACATCCCTGTGTGGCTGGTGGATTGCATTCAGCTTGTAATGTGGCGTGATCACAAGCTCAGGTTTGGTTTTACACATGCAGCAGAAAGCATGTTAATGTGAGTAGATCAATAGGTACCACTTGCGGGAAGGTAAACAGCGCTCCGTGTTCCAGCTGCATGCTACGTGCTGCGGCAAGGAGAGTCATGCCGGCCACATGACCACGGAGGTGTTTTTGGATAACGCTGGCTCTTCGGCTTTGAAATGGGGATGAGCACCACACCCTAGAGTCGGACACGACTGGACTTAATTGTCAGGGGTCACCTTTACCTTTAGGTAAACAAAATTCCCTGTAAGTAGAAATGCAGCATGGCAGGACGAGAGCTCAGTTGGAGTATTTCTTCCTGATAAGCTAGTCTTCCACTTGCAGAGTTTTTCAAGTAAAGAAGCTTTCAAAGCTGGCGCCGCCACCACCCACAGCCCCAAGTGGTACAGTCCATTCTACCCCCTCCACATTCTACCATCTCATTCTGCTGCACAGGTAGGCCAGGTTTTTTTTACCGCAGCAGCCAACCCAACCATGCCACCCCCTCCAATCTGCCTCTTGGATGGTGAGCCAGTGCTACATAGGCTCAGGTTTTAAATATTGCAGGCCACTGTGAAAAAAGCAACTGCCACCTTGGCAGCATGCTAAAGTCTGGGATCCTGTGGCCCTGGAACAAATTGCCCCATCAAATGTGCACATGAGAGCAACCCCCCCCCCCTGCAAAAAAAGAAAGTTATCTGGAAATTTGGTCCCACTTTATAACTTGTAGGAAAGACAAGTTCTCCAGTTAATCAACCAGAGTTCTTGTCCATTTTTTTAAAACAAATGTTAAAACACTGACAGTGCAATCCTGTGTAACTCTTGCACCGGTATAACAGTAGATCCACCGGTGTAAGTGCACTTATGCCAGTGTAACTTGCCGTATGCCGACGTACACAGGACGGACACCAGCGTAACCCCCCTCGGACGCCGCACACGTGCAGTTCGGACGCAGGACGGACTCCAGCGCAACTCCGCTGGCGCAGGGGCTTTCCGGGGGTGTTTGAACACCCCCAGAATGCCCCCTGTACCGGCGGAGTTGCGCTGTTATCTGTCCTGCATCCGAACTGCACGTGTGCGGCGTCCGAGGGGGGTTACGCTGGTGTCCGTCCTGTGTACGTCGGCATACGGCAAGTTACACTGGCATAAGTGCACTTACACCGGTGGATCTACTGTTATACCGGTGCAAGAGTTACACAGGATTGCGCTATAAGTGAAGTTACAGTGAACTGATGTAGCTGCGTCAGAGTCAGATCATTGTGTCATCTAGCCCAGGCTGGGGTGCTCTCAGAGTTGTCTGCAGTCCTGCTACTTGATCCTCTAACTACAGATTAAACGTGGGAGCTTCGACCACTGAGCTAGGACACCTCTTAAAGACTTCCCTCTGGAAGGTCTTTGAAAATGCCCAACACTTCCAAACAGAGGAGCTACAGCCTGCAAAAAGTAATGCATCATCCACAGAGGCCTCCTGTCTTTCTTCCCTTGGGGTTTCTATCCCTTAGAAATGATTAAAGTGTGGGAAAAATGATATTTCCACTCAATCGAAGAGCATTTAATTCAGATAACATCCAGAGAGGTGATGGATGAGATGCAACTGCCTCCCTCTACCCACTTCTGCCAGTCCTCTTCCTGAATTTGAAGGAAGAATGAAATGGAGCAGAAGAAGAAGTGTTGGATATACTCTAGCCCAGGGGTCTCCAACGTTTTCCGGCCAAGGGCCAGACGGGTTTGATGAACAGGCATCCCAGGGCCGGCGGCCCCACCTCTTCAGGCAGCCCCGCCCCTTCTGGCCCCAGCATTCTCGTGTCATTCCTACACGAGTGACCAGTGGGGAGCCACTCATGGGCCACCACAACCTCCTGCTCCGTCACCCCCATTCCAAGGAGGTGGGGGCAGTAGCATTGTCAGCGCTGGGGGCCTTGGGGCGGTGGGCCTCTGGGCGGCCAGGCAGCAGGTGGGCGGGGGGGACGTACTCACCTCCAGAGCGATCCGGCAGCTGGCCGTGAGTTGAGCCCGCCTGCCCTGGAGCCGTTTGGCTCTGAAAATGGGCCAAAATGCGGCAGGGGGGGTTGACTCGCGCCGCACTGCAGCGTGTGAGCATGATGTCCTGGCCCCAGGGGGCAGGGCGTAGGCAGCCTTTCTACCGCTACTGGGTGGGGGGAGCCCTGCGCACGGATGGCATTGGCCAATCTTCCGCGGACCTGATGAAATCGTCCCATGGGCCGCATGTGGCCCATGGGTTGTAGTTTGGAGACCCCTGCTCTAGCCTACCATTCATATCTCGTCCACACTTCCTCTTCCGGCTCCATTCCCTTTTCAGATCCAGGGAGCAGGAAGAAGAGAGCTGGCAGGTGCGCTGCTAGCTAAGGCGGGGGTGACACTTGGGGTGACCAAGCACTGTGCAAGGGAGGGGGGATTTGGTGCACTGCCTCAAGCATTGGGGGTCTTGGGCTGGATCTGAGCCAATGCACCTTTACTCAGAAGCAAGTTCAATAGGTCCTGCCTCCAACAAAGTGTGCATACAGCCTTAGTCACACTGCCAATAATAAAAAAGGGAATTAATTTTTCATGGCGCTTAAAATATTAATTCTTTACTGGGGCATTAAGTAAACCTATGAGGGGTTTCTCTGGGAATCTGGCATTGTGTCATGCCAAGGATGCCTTTTGAATATGCTTTCCTAGAACCACTTAATTGCTTGACAGGGGTTCAACGCTTTATTTGGATTTTTATCACAGCCTGTTCCAAGGCTCAGATCATTTAAAATGAACGTTACTGAGTACAATCCAGTGGGAAGTTCTGTGCGAGGGCCTTGGAAATGAATGGGAGTTGCACAAGAGCATAGTAAGCACCCTTCCTGATGGATTATGTGCTTAAACTACAGAGATATAAAATGCATTCATTTAAATGAACTGTTACCATCCGTCAACAAATGCCAGAGCAAGCGGAAAGGTCTCACATGGTTTCTGGAGGATACTCTGGCTAGGACATAAGAAAGCCTCCCAGGGAATTGTTTTCATTTATAAAATGCGGGGGTGCTGTGTTCAGTTGACGAACTAGCTGGATTGTTCGATTAAAACATTTTGATGGACTGAAAAAGGCGCTCCTGATATATTTTTTACAAATAGTTATGAAAACTGTAGCTGGCGAGCACCATCTCGGGAAGAGGCATTCCCACCTGTGCGCGAATGAGAAATGGGAATGCCTCTAAGATGAGGCTTTCTGGGAAAAACGCTCATGTGCATCATCTACAAACTAAGAAGCATGCTTTTTTTTTTCTTTGCTATCTCCACATTGGAGATGCTGGTTGCTATCTCCACATGCAGATTTGTGCAGATTGACTGAAATTTACATAATCGGGCAATTAAGATCTCTTTCATTGGTAAAAAATACATGTATGTTTTTGAATCAGGTGACAGCCCTAATAAAATACATTAGTGGGTCTCCCCCACCCCCCGAGGTGGTGGTGCCCAAAGTAGCTCACAATTAGAAATTATAACGTTAATATTGTCATATGACAATTTGAAGAAGAAAAAAACAGTTGCAAGTTGTCATTGAGTTTGGTTGTGCTTCATATGGTCAATCACCCTGTGAGTGGAGTAACAAAGAGAAGATCACTCTGTCTGGGGTCACTGATCAGGGGCCTCTGTGGGCCCATTCTTATCCAACTTTCCAATGCTGATGCAGCCACGCCAATGGGGGCATGTGCTGCATCCTGTGGGGGGGGGGGAGTCACGGAGGCTTTGGGAACGTTTGTTACCTTACTTTGGGGCTGCATTGCTGCTGCACTGGCACTGGAAAGTGGGATAGGATCGGGCCCTGAGTCTTTGCAAGAACCCAGCAAGAGATCAGCCTGGCCCCAGCTGGATGCAAATGCTCATTTATACTTCACCTCTTTGTTCTGGTATTGTCAAATGCATCTCCCTCCTCCATCATGTCCTTCCACTCCTCTTCCCTTGTGTTTCTTAGTTATTGGGTCCAACAGAAGACTTTTTTTCTTGTGGGAATACCGTCGTGGTCATCCAAATAATTTGCCAAAATCCTTTTCAGCATATTTTGGGTCACCGCTAGGCGGGGTTGGGGCCGGAAGAATCATGGTGGTTTCGGAGGAGAATGAATACTACCTTGCTATGGGTGGTAGCAGTGGCAGCAAGACTGCACCAAGAATGATGTGGTATTATGATATCGCAATAGATCCTGGTTCCTTCTGAGGGGAAAAAGAATGGTAGTCTGTAGGAGCTAGCTGTTAGAAAGCAGAGCGGGAATTAAAATTTGTGTGTGTCCAAATTCTCAAGGGGATGACAACCAAGAGAGGATACCCTGAGTGAAGAAATGAAATATATATAATTTTGGTAATAAATTATATCTGCGTTACAGAGCACAAATCCACTTATAAATAGTATTGCCTGCGCTCCAGCTCTTACACACACACACAAACAATATCCTGTGGGACTGAAGACTGCCAAGAAGAGGGACGGTCATGGTGTCCCTCAGATTAATAACTAAGAGGAAATGTGTGTGCAGATCTTGAGTTTCCAGAGGTTTTTAGTTGCCTTCCTTCAGGAGCACCCCAAAATGAGTTCCTGGTACCCAAGTCAGTTGCCAGCAGCATCCCGCTTCTGAGAGAGAAGTAGGAAACACATACAAATCCCAAAAAGAACACTTATCAAAGAACTTATTGTGGACTAGGACAGTTCCCTAACATTCTTGGTAGCCTGAGCCCAGCGAGGCTGGGTAGAGTGAAGAACTGGCTGACAACATCCATTTTAAATTCATCCACTCTTACCTGCCTTATATCTGGCCACAGCAATTCGAGGAAGCCACAACACCTGTTCTCTGTTGTTGTTGTTCAATCATGTCTGACCCTTCGTGACCTCATGGACCATATCACGCCAGGCCTTCCTGTCCCGGAGTTTGCTCAAATTTATGTTCCTTGCATCGGTGATGCTATTTAACCATCTCATCCTCTGCCTTCCCCTTCTCCTTTTGCCTTCAATCTTTCCCAGCATCCGAGTCTGTCCTCTCTTTGCATTAGGTGGCCAAAGTATTTGAGCTTCAGCCTCAGTATCTGACCTTCCAGGGAACAGTTTACATTTCCCCATTCTCAAGTCACCATCCCTTGACCAATGCCACCCAGTCTCCCCTCTACCTTTTGCCTCCAAATTCCTGGAGCATAAGGCATATTCCCAGGGCCCCGATGTTTCCTCCTCCAAAAGTGTTCTTGATCCCTTCCAATCTGGTTTCCACCCTCTGCCCTCCATTGAAAACACTCTCATAAAATTCCCCCATGATCTTCCCACTGCAAAATCAAAACGTCTCTATACTGTCCTCCTCCATCTTGACCTCTCTGCTGTGATCAACCCAGTTGATCATTCTCTCTTATTTGGCTCCCTTTCTGTCTTGGATAACCATGATTCTGACCTCAGGTGGGGTTTTTCCCCTACCTGTCTAACTGTACTGCCAAGGTTTCCACAGCAGGAACCTTTTCTTCTGTGTTTCCTCTTTCTCTTGGGGTCCCTTCGGGATCTGTTCTTGGCCCCCTGTTATTCTCTCTCTCTGCACATTGTCCCTTGGAGAGCTCCTAAAATCCCATGGCATTCAGTACCGTTTGTACGCTGATGACATCCAGCTCGTCCTCTCTCCAAGACATTCTCCCTTCATCCAAACCCACACGTCTCTCTGACATTTCTGCTTGGATGCTTCATTGTCATCTCAAACTCCGGCTGTCCAAGATAGAACTTTACAACTTTTCCCTTAAACCTCTTCTCCTTGTAGTCTCCATTGATAACGCGGTCACCATCCACTGTGTTGAAAAGGCTTGAAGCCTTGGCTTTCAACTCCTGTCTCTTTTTCATTCCCCATATCCAGTCTGTCACCAGATCATGTTGCTTCTCCCTACGGTTACCATATTTTTTGTGACCCAATCTCCCCCCCCCCGATTTTTTGGGGGTGCCAAATTTTTTTTGATTTTTTTTGGGGGGTTGGGTCTGGCTTTCTTTGAATTTTTTTTAAATTATTTGCCCCTTACTGTGGCCGTCGCCTTTCCTGCAGCCGTCGCTGCTGCTGCTGCCGCTGTCGCTGCCACCGCCATTTTCCTCCTGTATTGCTGTGCACAAGCGGCTCAGGAGCCCTTCAGAACGAAGGGCTTCCAGGTCAAGTCGCGCACATGCATGTGGCTCGGCCTTGAAGCCCTTCATGCTGAAGGGCTCCTGGGCCACTTGTGCGCGGCTGCGGCAATCCAGGAGGAAAATGACCGGACCCCGAAATCCGGGATGGTCCCAGCCATTCTGGGATGTGTGGTAAGCCTACTTCTCCCTCTACAACAATGGTTCCCAACCTGGGGGTCGTGACCCCCAAGGGGGTCGCTAAGCGGTTTCTGGGGGATGTCAGCTGGATGGCCACTCCCAAGATGGCTGATGCTCTCTTGGGGCTTGCTTGCTCACCTTGTGTTACTTTCTGCTTGCCTTTTAGCATCTCTGTTAATATTAGCTCAACCCCCCCCCCCCCGGAGCTGCTTATGAGTACAACTTTAAAAATGTGATTTATTTTTAAAAGTGTGATTTATTAAACAGTGTAATTTATTAAAACAATGACATCACTTCCTACTTAATGACATCACTTCCGGCTTTAGGGGGGGTCCCAACAGATTGTCATTCTACAAAAGGGGGTCCCAATGCTAAAAAGGTTGGGAACCACCGCTCTACAACATCATTAAATACAGCCCTCTCAATGAAAGCAGTAATTCACACCCCTACCAGTTTGCTACCTTCCCGAATCTGCCACTGGAAGCGTCCATTTCACCCGCCTCATGGATGGACCAGCCCTGCTTGTCTTTCCAACACAGGGGGCTCCCATGAGATCACTGCTTTCTGGAAAATGTGGGAAAATCTTGCCCCTTATAGCCAGGAGACACCTTTTTGGACAAGGGGAGAGAATCAGACAAAATAGGATTATCTAGTTGTGAAGTGCTGGACTATCAAAACCTGGATTGACAGGAAGAAAGACATTGCCCTGGGCAAACCACGAGGGAGAAAGCCTCCAAAACATTCAGAGTGCTTAACAACACTTAACATTTGGGGAACATTAGGTGATAGGCGCCTATGTGCAAGCAAATGCACACCTGCAAAATCAGAGCTGGGGAGGGTTGTTTGAAATGAGGGGCGAGGCCTCCAAATGGAATCTTAGTAGACCAAAGTGTTGCAGGTCTGGTTCATTTTCTCCACAGTGAGTCTCCTGAAAGTGTCTCAGATCGTCAGGCCTGAGATAGCTTTCAGGCAGAGACCTTGGCTGTTCAGGTGCTCGGCTTTTTGGTCCCTGACTAACTGGCTACTTCGGTTTCTTTGAAGACCACAGCTTTCTTCTTCACACCAGAAATCGGAGCTCCTCTGAGCTGTGAGCAAATGAGAAGTGCCCATCAAGGCTCTCAGTCCTGTGGCTGATGCAGGGTCCTCGACTGGATGAATCTGCAGGCCTCTGATTGGTTAGTACCGCTACCTTCTTCTTGGCTAGTTGTTGAGCTGCCGCAGGTTGGTGTACTGGTAGGCTTACCAGATCTCCAACTGGGACAGAGTGCTAGACCTTTAGGAGAAGGAATGTGGGCAGGTGTGGCTTGTTAAACCTTGGAGCACAATCCTAGGCATGTCTACTCAGAAGCAAGCCCCACTGAACACAATGGGGCTTGCTTCGGAGTAGACATGCCTAGGATTGTGCTCTAAGGTTTAACAAGCTACACCTGCCCACATTCCTTCTCCTAAAGGTCTAGCACTCCGTCCTGGTTGAAGATCTGGTAAAGCCTAAACAGCTGTCTCCCTCTCCCTCGTCTTTGGATGACTCTCATTTCACTCAGTTTTCTACCTCAGACCTTCAGTTAAAAAATGCATCTTCCTTAAGGAGGAAGAGGAGGAGGAGGAGAGATTGAACCACATGATCTGGAGGAGTGGCAGGCCCAAGTCCTTGTGGTGCCTGAGATTAGGGAGCAATGTGTCACCCCACCCCAACCTTTCCTTGCCCTAAGCCCTGCTTGTCCCCCCCCCTTTTCAGTGGTTGCCCCCTTTTCCTGGCACCTCTTGTGGCAGATCTTCTGTTACTGCCTCTGCAAAATTCCTCTTCCCTCCCCTCCCTGCTGCTAGCCTCCTGCTCTGCCTTTTGAACAAGCAGAGAGAAGGAACCAGGACTGGAACAACAAGGAGAATGGTTGGCTGCTAGAGCAACTTCTCTACTCCTTCCTTGTTCTGGTCGCTGGTTCTGCTTTTTGTCTTTTCAGCAGCAGAGCAAACAGCTGGGACAAGAGGAAGGACCAGCTGCCTGGAGGTGGCGATGACCTTTGCCACCTCAGGGTGTCGTGAAGCCACTGGGGTTCACTACCAGGTCAGCCCTGGTGAGGTGATATTTTTTTCTTAGTCCTTTAAGGCAGACAGAACCGTGTCATTCGACCTATTCAACCTCTCATGCAAGGGGGAAAAAACACCCAGAGAGAGCCAATAGCCAATTCTCCTCCTGCTTGGCAATCTGTATCATTAAGAGTGGCAGTCAGTCCCTCCTTCTGATATCACAGTCAGCTGGTGGGATAGTTGTTGCTGGGACTGGGGAGCTGGTAAATTCTCTTTGTGCCCCTCAGTTCCCAAGAAGAGGATCCTGTGACCAGCTGGAATCACATGCCAACATTGACTAAAAAACAATCGGAGATCTAGATGGACCTATTCAGGAAAACATCGACAGTCATTAACACCTTGCTATGTCCCATTGAGAAAATATAATCTAATTGCCCCCAACTATTAGCAAAGATGATCAGTCACCCAGCAAGTGAAACAGTCTTAATGTTTCAGTCTACTACAGTGTTGCCCCTGCAGGGGGGGGGGGGTGTGGAGGGAAAATTCCGGCAGCACCCCCTCCCTTTAATCAGTTTCTAATCCAGATCACATCCTCCATGCTATTTACATCAGAAAAAAAGTCCTGTTGAGGCATTACTTCAGTGTGGACACCATCCATGCGATGTGGGGAGGGAGCGAAAGCATGCTAGTAAGCCCTGACCCTGAGTCGACGAACTCCTGAAGCCCCAGTTTCCTATCCAAACGTTGTGTAGATCAGCAAATGCTGTACTGACCCGGGGAGACTTTCTCCCCATGACCTGGAATGCAGAGTGAAAACATCCTGTGTCTGCACTACTGTGAGATGGTGCAACAGTCTCTCCTCCTACCTGTTTAGTCCTGTAGTTTGCCACTCTATCTCCTACTGCAGTGTTTCTCAAACAGTGAGTCAGGACCCAATTTCTGATTAGTCCCCACAGGAGATGGAAAGATCAGATAAGTAATTGTCTCAAGCCCTGAGGCTATTCAAAAACCAGATAGCTGCTAATTGACCTTCAAAGAGCTGGGTTCCTGCAGTTTGCAAGGAGCTGAGTTCCTACAGTTCGCAAGATAGCTGCTAATTACCCTGTAAAGAGCTGAGCTCCTGCATTTTGCGAGGAGCTGAGTTCCTGCAGTTTGCAAGATAGCTGCTAATTGCCCTGCAAAGGGCTGAGCTCTTGCAGTTTGCAAGCTTGTGTAAATTTAGGGAGATAAATGTTTTAGCGTCTTTTTCTGGTGTTTTTTTTTCTCCTAAGTCTGTCAATGACAGGTAGTGGGGGCCGGTGAAGGCTGGGTCACATAACTAAGCCCCTCAAACCTTTTAAGCTTGATGGTGGGTCCCATCTCCCGACAGAGTGTTGTTTTAAAAAGTGGGTGCTGGTGCGAAAATGTTTGGGAACCACTGTCCTACTGTAATTAACAGGACTCCAGGTGTGTCGCACACCTGGTAGAAGAGAAGGGCAGTGGACAGAACTTGAGGGTGGTAATGGGTGGGAAGAGCCTCATCTTCCATGTCCACAGCAGATTTAATGGCAAAGGGAGAATCTCCAGGTTGCTATTTTTCGACCCATGTTCCTGTGGGTGAGGATTGACTCCGCCTGCCCATGCTCAATGGTGAACTTTTTGTGGCCTGTACATTCCAGTAGGACTTTGGATTCACGCTGTGTTTTTCTCAAAAGCAGAAAATGCTCTTTCTCCGAGAACAAGTCAAGAGGTAAAAAGGGTTATAGCAATCCAGCACTCTGGCATTTAATTTGCCGATTAAAATTAACACGCCAAAGTTAGCTAATAGCATGTTAGCTCTAAGGACTTAAATGCTCCAGTATATTAAAAACTGCTGTAGAGGGATCGTGTATTGCCAAGAAATATTCCCCCATGTTACTGGAATTGGTAATAGATACAGACGCAGAGTGTTCCTGACAGTGATGCACTCCTGCCTGTGTATTCACATGTACCTCTGTGTGACTGTATCTGGCAGTAGCAGCGCAAGGAATTCTGCCTTTTTTTTTTTTTACTGCTCTCTCTATGTGGCACCCATTACTGGACCCTGGCTACTTGTGGATGGAAAGCCACTGTGTTTAGCTGCTCCGTGAGCATCACTGATGTCGTAAGGCTCAGCCTGAGCCAGTGCCGAGGCCCCCACAGCTCTTCTTAGAGTGGCAGGGAAAGATGGAGAAAGCGTAAAGCATGATAGAAATGCCTCTGACTTTAACTTCTCATTGGCGTCCCCCCGTTATTATAGGAGCCTTTGGCACCTCTTTTGAATAGTGAGGTTTGAAGCCTCTTCGTTGAGGCCTCTAAATTACTGTAATGGTATTTAGTACATTGCAGTGGAGTAGCTAGGGAGTGGGCGGGCCCACCGCCCTGGGTGCCAAGCAGGAGGGTGTCAAAGGCGCTGCATCTGCGTCAGTTCGGTGGCGGAGGCAGCAAGGTTTCTCGCGCCACTCTGGGAGGCCTCCAAGTGCTACTTGAGCCGCTTTGGAAGGCCCCCTCCCGCCCGCCCCCAGGTACCTTTTTCAGCATTCATGACATCACCGGGGGGCAGGGCGAGTGGCGTCACTTCCGGAAGTAACATCACAGGGGTTGTCACTGGGGGGTATGCCCCCCCTCCCGCAGGGCCTAGCTACGCCACTGGTACATTGTAGTTCTCCGCTTCTTCCAAGGAGCCCAGAACAGTGTACATGGTTCTTTCTCCCCCATTTCTCCTCACCACAACCTTGTAAGGTAGGTTAGGCTCAGAGAGAAACTGGCCCAAGGACATCCAGTGAGCATCAAGGTTGAGCAGGGCTTGGAACCCAGCCTTGTCACATGACCTGCTCCAGCCTATGCTGTGCTGTACAAGAGGCTTCTTTGCTAGTCTGGCTAGTTACCCTGGCCAGAGCTTGGTGGTGGGACCCAGAGACAATCCCCACCTGCCACTTTCCAGGTTGAAGAGTTCCTGTAAGTCCTGCAGCTGCAGCATGGCTTGGGATGTAACACACCTGCACAATGAGCTGAAGGTGTGACCGCTTTTGTGATGGAGGGGGGGGGAGCACCAGCTCAGTGGAAGAGCATGTGTTTTGCATGCAGAAGTTCCCAGGGTCAATCCCTGGTATATCCAGGTGTGGCTGGGAAAGACCCCTGTCTGAAACCCTGGGAAGCAGCTGCCAGCCAGTGTAGACAATACAGAGAGATAGATGAACCAGTGGTCAGACTCAGTATGTGACAGCTTCTGGTTAACAGACAGGGTGACCACTTCTTTAAAAAGACAGTTGCAGAAGCAGCCTTTGCCACTTTTCCCCTGCACATTTAAAAGTAGAATACAAGCCTGTCAGGCCCCTCTCCTTTCCTGTGAATTGCTGTTTTTGGCGTTAGGGCAAAAGGGTGTGAGTTTGGCTGTATTTTCACCGTGGAAGCCTAATTTCCTTTCAACTCTCATGCCCATCCACTTGGTCCTGTGTCACTCACTGTTACTGCAACAGTGTGGTGGTGTTAAAAGGGCTCTCTGATGCTTCAGTTCACTTTTACAGGAGAAAGAAGGGGCAAAAAACCCCTCCCATTTTGCTGGAAGTGGAAAAAATAGTGTTGGAGAATACAGTATGCCCAATGCATTTTGGCGTATTGCCCGTGCAGGAGTTGAAAGACTGAAACACAATGGGCATTTTTTTTTCTCCAAAACAATATGTTTCCACGTTCAGTAGCATTTTGAAGTTTTGCTTTGCTTTTGGGGGGGGGATGGTGCGATTTGGGGGAGATGGTGGGATGGTGGGCCAGTTTCAGTCACTTCAGGGAAATGTCTCCCCCCTCCCAGGAGGAATTTCTCAAACATGAATTTCAAAAATATATAAATGTGTAACAAAGAATTGTGATATTATAACATTGCGAAAGTCTTGTATGAGTTAATATTAATATTAAAATGTTTTGTCACAAAGGTCACAAAACGGGCTCATATTTTTTTCTGAACACTTCAAGGCATTGTTTACCATTTTGGTGTAACAATGACTCAGTTCAGATATAGCAGGAAACCATGGTTTCCCACTACATGAGTGAACCCTGGAGAGTTACCGGCTTGCGTGAGCTAACATCTCTCCCCCCCCCTCTCCTTACCTTCTCTACTCACACCACCAAGGATTCTAGTTTGTTTAAACCACAGCTCCATGGCCCACGTGAAGCTGGGAACTGTGGTTTAACTCTGGCTTCCAAACCAGGATGTGAAATCAAAGTTTCAAGCTGATTTTACATCCCTGGTTTGGATGCTAAATTTAAGCCACAGTTCCTTGCTTTGCATGAATCACAGAGCTGTCATTTAAAGAAACCAGGATGTTGACATCACAGCTTTGGGATGGGGTTAAGGAGAAACAGGGAGGAATGAATGCGTGAATTTGAGGCTCTCCCGGCCTCAAACCTCAAACAATGGTTTCCTGTTACATCTGAACTGGCCCATATTTAGTCACTTGGGTCATAAGTGCAAGATTCCAAGTTGGTTTGCTAATTCCACATTAGTTGGCATTGTGACACAGAACCTTTCAAATAGCCTAAAAGTTAACAGGGTACAGGGCAAAGTGTAATCTATCATTGTTCCAGCCACTCTTATCCAATTTTCCCCAGAAGGGCTTGCTCTTATTACAGTTCCACCAAATGTGGATAAAACTGGCCTTCGGATGGTGACATTTCCAACAGTTATCATTTCCGTTTCTATAGGGTTTTTTTTTTGTAGCGATAACGTGTTAAATGTCAACTGTAAAGAATTTTATAATGATTTCCCTTAATGTTGATACATAGTGAAGAGGCAGTATTTAAGGCATTTTTTTTTTTTTGCTGCCTTTCACCTGCTAGTGCGGTGTAGCAGTTAGCCTTAGACTCAGGAGACCTGTGTTCAAATCCCTGCTCAGCCAGCAGGGTGACTGTGGGGCAATCACTGTCTCTCAATCTACCTTACAGGGTCGTTGTGAGAATGAAGCGGGGTGGGTGGAAGAGGAACTGTGTTTGCCACCTAGACAGTGGCGTCACTGTAGCGTGGCGGGCGGGGCGGAGCGCCCCAGGGTGACGTGCACAGAAGGGTGATGCGCGCGCGCGTCACCTCCCCTACGCACGTCACCTGGGAGGCTCCGCGCGACCCGCGCGTCACCCGGGAGGCTCCGAGGCCGGGAGAAGGCCTCGGAGTGTCCTCCTGGGTCTGCGCTCCTGGGCCTTCTGAGGAAGGCCCGCTGCCGGAACGCTATTTATAACGTTCTTTTTTGCACATGCGCAGACTGTTGCTGAGGGAAAAGGGCAGCCCTTTTCCCTCAGCAACAGTCTGCACATGTGCAAAAAAGAACGTTATAAATAGCGTTCCGGCAGCGGGCCTTCCTCAGAAGGCCCCGGGCAGCCGGCTGGGGAAGACGTCCCCGAGCCAGCTGCAAGTTTGAGCGGGCGCCCGGAGCGGGCACCCGGAGCAGCGGCCCCGTCGGGCGCCCCCCCAAATCGCGGCGCAGCCTGTGGCCGCACCAAAGATTTTAAAAGGGGGTGTTTTGGGGGTGAAGCGTCACTAGGGTGGCGCGCGCCCCGCACTCGGGTGACGTGTGCGCCCCGCACTTGGGTGACGCACGTCTAGTGACGCCTCTGCACCTAGAGCTCCTTGGAGGAGAGGGCAGGATAAAAATGTGATATATAAACAAGATATCCAGGGTTAGCCTCCAAAAATAAAATGGCAAAAGCAACAGCATTAATTTATCACAAATAATCCACAGTGGAACAGAAACCTTCTAGTAAGAGTCCATATCGGTACTATAAAATCGATAATGCCTGGAAGAAAATCAGTATTTTCATCTGGCACCTAAATGCCAATAGCGTTGGTGCTTGGCAAATTGTTCTGGGGGAGGAGTTTTAGAAATGACCCTCTCTGTGTTAGCTGCCCACCTCAGTTTTGAAGGCAGAAGCACTCAGGGCTTACAAGGATGATTGGGCAGGTTCTTATGGGTCAAAATGGATTCAAACCGCATGAACGTTACTTTACTCAAGTGGCTTGTCAGGACCAGCTGTGTTGAGACCCTGCCATGAAGACCTCTGCTGGCTCCAGCACAAAAGAGAGTTTGCGTTCTGTGGTAGGTACCCTGAGACTGCCATCCTGGAAGACATCTGCCTGGGGAGTCTGCAGAGCCTATGTGCCCCTGCACCATCAGGTCTCAGCCCCCATCTTCAGACCCTCCACAATCATCCTCAGGACTCCAGAAGCAGAAAGAGCGATGGGTCAGAGCTGAAACCCAGATCAGAGAATGAGCAGGTGTGGCAGCTTGAGATCTTCCATTTCTGAGTCCTCCTTGGGAAGAGGAATCATGAGCCTAGCATATGCTGGATCAGGGCTCCACTGATGTTCCAGGAAAAGGTGGGGCAGCAGAGGCAGCTTCAAAGGTCCTTGCTGTGCAGCAGCCTCCGGACTGCTGGGGCAACTCTTCCTTCTTCCCAGCTTCTAGCATTTTGCTCTACTTTGGACTCCTTGGCTCAACAGCTTCCCTGCTGCTTCCATAGCCTTGCTATGGCCCTTCTCCTTGCCTTGACGGACAGCTCCCTGGCCTCACTGAGAATCCAAGCTCACGATTGGCAGAAACGGGACATGGTGAACGACGGCATAGAGAGACGTCCGTGTGGTTTACAGATTGCGAGGGGTCCAAGGGGGTGGCAGATTCGGGGTGCCTTTCACCCCAAGTCTGCTCCTGCCGTCGCCACCTTCTCCCAACCCCCACCGCTGCCCTCCCTCAATCCAAGAATGATCTGCTTTATGCTCAAGTGCTTTATGCTTTACGTTCCCTAACTTACAGCGCAATCCTAACCAACGTTCCAGCGCCGGTGTAGCCGTGCCAACAGTGCATTTTGCAGTGCAGGGGCAGTCATGGAGGCCTCTTCAAGGTGAGGGAACAACCGTCTCTCTATGCCATCATTCACCATGTCCCGTTCCTGCCAATAGTGAGCTTGGATTCTCAGTGAGGCCAGGGAGCTGTCCGACAAGCACCTCGGAGCTACATTGCGGCTGCACCGGCACTGGAATGTTGGTTAGGATTGTGCTGTTACTACACTCCTTGTGTGTTGTCTTGAAACCTGGAAGTTCTGGGATTCAAGGCATTGCATGCGGAGAGCGGTAAGGGTTTGGGTTTCCTTTTTTTTTTAAGCTCAGGGGCAGCAGACCAGAGCCGGGATCCAGATGGTGACCCAGGTTGCACCACCCCTGGCAGCACAGGTTATCGCATCAGAACTCTGAGTTGGCCTTCATCAAACTGCAATTCCCAGAGTCCTTTGGGAGAAACCACCGTGGTTCAGTCATTCTAGGAACTGATTAAAAAAAAGCCACACAGTCCAGAAACTTAAGGCACTCAGAGAGGCTCAGGCCTTGCTCCCCTTTGTTGTCACAAGGCCGATAAAAGTTTTAGAACCCCTCATGTCGCTCCAAGAGTTTAGAGACAAAATGAAAGGGAATTAATTTTGAATGAACAATAGATTAGGGAGCAGAACTGGCAAAGAATGGTTGAAAAACCTGGGCAGGTTTCACCTCAAGAAAGGCTCACAGGGGGAGGGTGGTGTGATAACAGCCATCAGGCATATAAAGGAGCAGATATTCAGTGTACTGCCACTGAGGATAAAGGGAGAAGCAAACGTCTTATTTTACAGAAGGGATTATTTAGGTTGCATCTTAGGAAAAGCTCTCTCACTTCCCCGGTGTGTTCAGATAAATAATTCCACAAATGCTGTTTAAAATCTCACACTGCAGCCGGCTGGGACAGAAGGTCCTCCGAGGGGTGCAGTTTTCTCAAGTGACAAGCCTTCATGGCGCTATTATCATGTGAAAAATCATCACAGCGTAAGCTGTAAGCCCATTAAGAATGCAACTGTTAAATTCCCCCTATAAGATAAATCATTCATAGATAGTGCCTCCTAGGGTAGACAACGTTACCTGTTCAGGAGAGCTGGCTTCGGTGGACTGGCTAGAGATTCGGGGTTGGCTGTGGAGGTACCAATGTCTAATATCTGCTTAGCCAGGAGAACGACAGCTAAAGCAGATGTGAGGGGGCCATTGTTCACAATACATGTCCACTCCTCCATTCATATATCAACTGGGGGGGGGGGCTAACAGCAAAAGGAGCATGCAGGAGCTGAATCCTCCGCTACCCATACTTTATCGCTCCACAGTGAGTGTGGCTCCAATCACTTTTCTGCATGCTCTCTTCAGAAAGATCAGGAGTGAACCAGAAATTGAGAAGTTGGAGCAATGGATTGAGAAGTGGTAAAGTGCAGAAGGGAGGAGGGTTCAGTGCCCCCCCCCTGCATGCTTCTTTATAAAAGTAAGACCCTCCACTTTATCTGTGAATGGAGCAGATGTGGGGAAAGAAACCTGTCCACACCACCACTGTGTCTAGCTTAGCCTTCACGGGCCTTGCATATCAGCTCCTGGGGGCATACCTAGAGAGGACACAATCCCTCATGCATTCACTGGTGGCAGGGGTTCTGAAGATGGAGGGCCACTATTGTGATTTCACCATTTGATTTCACCATGGTGGCCCTTTGTCCTCAGAACCCCTGCCACCAGTGAATGCATGAGGGATTGTGTCCTCTCTAGGTATGCCCCCAGGTGCTGATATGCACACTGACCACAGCTCCTGGCCACACATTTGGCATTTTTCTACAAGGGGCCAAGCTGTATGTACAGACTGAGGACTCCCGCATGGGGTTTGTTTGGAACTCTCTCCAAATGCATGGCTGCTCCAAGGTGTGGCCTGTGGGTACATCGACTTCTGGGGACATGGCTAGTGAGTCTAGTGAGGGAGGCGGTTTTTATCAGGATTTAACTTTCAACTTAATCTACCTCACAGATTTTCTGTAAGGATGAAATAGATTTTTTAAAATGATGTTTAAGGCAATGGAAGCCAGCCTTCTTGACTTGCATTCCACATATCAAGTACCAAGAATGTGTAAATATTTTGCTGTGGCCTACTATAGCAGTAAGGCCAGTGGGTGGCGCAGTGGGTTAAACCGCTGAACCATGAGCTGTCGATCGAAAGGTCGGAAGTTCGATTCCCGCGACAGGGTGAGCTATCGTTGCTTGACCAGCTCCTGCCAACCTAGCAGTTCCAAAGCATGTTAATGTGAGTAGATAAATAGGTACCGCTTGCGGGAAGGTAAACAGCGCTCCGTGTTCCAGCCGCATGCTACGCGCTGCGGCAAGGAGAGTCATGCCGGCTACATGACCACGGAGGTGTCTTCGGATAACGCTGGCTCTTCGGCTTTGAAATGGGGATGAGCACCACACCCTAGAGTCGGACACGACTGGACTTAATTGTCAGGGGTCACCTTTACCTTTTATTGTTTTAGAAGGCCATGTGGCAGGAGGGGATATTCCTGGCTAAAACTGGGGAAAGTTAGGGGTTAGGGTTTGTGGATTTTATTATGACACCCCTATCTCCCCCCCCCCAATAATCTTAGCATTGCACTAAAGTCAATGCGGAACGTCCTCACCACATATGTCATTGTGCGGTTTTATTGATTAGCAGTGTACAAGTACAGAAGAATCAGGCCTAAGTTTTATTTATTTATTTGAAAGATTTTTCTCTTGTACTTTTCCCCTAGATCCAGAGTGACTTACATTATGGAACCTTAAAAGCAATACAACCAGCGTAATACAATTTAAACAGCAGCGATAACAACAAAGCAAAGCAAAGGGAGTGTTACCAGATGTGATCTGGGAGACATGTAACATGCATGCATGGGGGATTTGAATGCGTGTGGAGGGACCTTGGTGCGATGGTTCATGATACACGTCGGTGGATTGGCAAGGAATAAGGATGACCGAGTCAAAAATGTAGGTGCAATACAATGCTGTTTATTGAGGGGGTAAATATACAAGAAGAGGGAGGGGAAGATCAAAAAAATTATGTAAGGCAATACAGACATACACCTAAGCCTTAAATGGGGGTGACTAGACGGTACAAGAAAAAGGGGGTGACCTTGAAAAGAGGAGGGACGTGAAAGTGTGCAAAATGGAGGGGGGAGAGAACAAAGGGAGAAGGACATTAAAGGGGAGATGTTAGCGTCTAGGCTAGGGAAATGAGGGAGATTGCCCAGAGGGAACAGAGATTAGGGATCCAGAGTTTGTGCAGCATCAGGGGAAAGAGAGGAGGGGGAGAAAGCTAGTGGAGGAAGGGGAAGGAAACTAGAAAGAACCCAGTGTTCCAGCCACAGCCCGAGACTGTGACTGAAATCGAAGTTCACCGTAGCCTGGAACAGTGGCTACAGGGAAGAAGCGAGCTGCTTGACAGGCTGCAAAGCACTTCACTCACTTGCGGTGGGAGAGTTTGTCTCTCCCACCGTAAAATTACTCTTCACCGATGATGCTGCTACAAGCCTCTGAGAGGAATCAAGTGGAAGAAATGATTGTCTTTGTTCCTTGGAGTCCTTGTTGAATCGGTTAAGGGGAACGTGTGTTTAGGAGGCCTGGGGGGCTAATCTCCAGGCCCCCACCCTTGTTGGTACAAAAGAGAGACCAAAGAATCCTAGATTCACCCACACATCCACAACTCTCACACCATAGAAAGGAGGAGGGGACAGAAACACAAGCAGGTCGTCGGTTTGACGGCACATGAGATGCAGAAGATGCTGTAGCAGGGCCAATGGCTGGTAGGGCTAGTAACCAGTATGCGTTTCTGCTGGGATGGTTTAGTTCATTGCGACTTTGGTTGATGCAGGAATTGCAGGGCTAGTTAGCCAAGATGCGGCAGCGATCTCCCGGTTTAGAGAAACAATTTCCAAAGTGTGGAGGCGACACAGGGTGCAATAATAAGCGAACTCAGTGGGGGCCAGGCAGTAGTTTCAGAGAAGGGAAGGAGGGCAGGGGAGCCGAGGATGCGTTCCAGAGGAAGGTGTCTCAAAAGCACCTCACTGGGGGCTGAGCCACAGTTTGTCTTGCTCAAAGACAGCACAGAGAAGGGTAGCGAGCGAGCGAGCGAGAGAGAGAGAGAGAGAGAAGTAAAGTGAGAGACCTAATACCTGTCTTGGGTGCAGCAATTTGTGGGTCGATGAAGTCAGTGGGGGTGCTTGATGCAGCAACAACAGGTAACTTTCATATTAGAAGAAAGGAGAATGTGCAGACCAGACCTCCAACAGGGAATTTTTTTACCATAGTAGGTTGGTCTACTATGGTTAAAAAAAAAAAAAATCCCTATCAGGTCTGTTGTGGGATGAGTTCATTCCAGAACATCCTATAGTTCTGAGATGGTCCTTGATGAGGTTCCTATATGGCCCATCTCCATTGGAGATGACCATTTCCTATTACTTCGCATGCTGGGAAGGGGCAGCTGGGGACTCCTCAATTGCCCAGGAGATCTGTGTCCCCATTAGCATCAGGTTCTTGATTGAATTGCCAGTGACGTTGGTAAGGGAAGCAAGGGGCTGACGGCATGTCTTTCATGAACCCAAACGGCCCTGATTCTCTCAGAACCTGTTCAGAAGTTAGATGGGTGGCACCTGGGAACAGGGCCTGCTCTGTAGCAGTGATGGGGACTCGAGTCAAATGACTCGACTAGCAAGTGTGACTTAGCCACTTTTTCCCTGACTCGTACTCGTACTCGTGACCCACTGACTCGCACTCGCACTCGTGACCCACGGGACTCGTACTTGACTTGCACTTGTGGGGGTAACGACTTGCCATTTCCAAGTCATTTTCCTTTAATAGCCAGTATCAACGCAGGCAGGCAGGCAGGCGCAGTGGAGACCTCGGAGGAGGAGGGCAGCAGGGAGGAAGGGTTTTCAAGGGGGTGGGAAAGCAAGCCTGGCTCTGAGTCCCCCCTTTTGTTGCTGTCTGTTTGGCATTGGCCACAACTCCGAGCGCGAGGGGTGGGGAGGGGTGAGGGAAGGCAAAGCTGCCGCAGCAGTTCCTCCTCATTGACCAAAACTCAGAGCCCAAGGGATGCTTGGCTCAGCAAGGGGAGGGGGCAGGGAGGAAATAATAAATGGTTTGAATGTAGACACGCTTGTTTTTCCCAAACCAGATGGGTGGTGACAAGACTGAGAGGTGATGGAAAGGGCATAGGGGGAGCCAAGTGAGTGCTTTAAAAGTCTCAGAGGTCCCCACACACACCTCACACACAGACACCCACCCACCCCATTTTCAGGGGGAAAAGCCATTTTCCCCAAAGTGACTCGACTCATGACTTGTGACTCGTGGTTTCTGGCCTTACTCGTACTCGACTTGCACTCGTGCAAAAATGACTCGCACTTGACTCATACTTGCCCAAAAATGTTGACACTGACTCGCACTCGGATTCGCACTCTTGCAAAAATGACTCGTACTCGCACTTGCACTCGTGACCTAGTTACTTAGATACATCCCTGCTCTGTAGTGAAGACCTGACTGTGGAACACCCTTCCTAGAAATATTCACTTGGTACCCACTCTTTTATCTTTCAGGCACCGAGCGAAAACAATTCTATTTTCCCAAAGCTTTAGGGAGCGATACAAAGATCTACCGTCCTCTATTGCTGCTGCTTCTTTCACTTCTGTTATGTGGCATTAGATGGATTGCGGTTAGATAGTTGTGTATAGTATTGATCTTTGCCTCCAATGGCGAGCCACCTTGAAGGCTTTGTGATGGAAAGCCGGGACACAAATGTCCTAAATAAACAACAAGCAAAAAGCTGCACTTCTTGAAATTCCCTTTCAATACAACATGGACCCTGTCTTCCTTCTTTGCATAGCCAGTATGTTGTAGCGGTTAAGGCACAATGCATGTCTACTCAAAAGTAAGTCCCATTGTGTTCAGTGGGACTTACTCCCAGGAAAATGTGCATAGGATTGTAACCTTACAGCCCAATCCTATGCAGGATTGGGCTGTTCTACGTAGGGCTTTGCGACAGCAGAAGAGACTTCCGCTGTCGCAAAATGGCTGCTGACAGAGCGCGGAGCGTTCCACATGGCAGTGCTCCAGGTCCATCGCTGGAGCAGGTAAGACAATGGCGGGGGAGGGACGGGTGAAACAGGGTGGGGAAGGTTGTGTGACCGGGGACAGGGAGGCTGCGGGAGGGGGTGGATCCGGGGGCGATGGCTTGTGCCAGATCCTATCCCCCTTTTTTGTATCCTCCCCGCCCCCTTTCTCTCCTCGGTCTTGCGCCAGTTAAATCGCTCATGCGGGTCCGAGACCCATTGCAGGTTGGGAGGCTTATGCAGGGGTAAAGGAATTTAAATCCCCTTTCCCTGCTGAAGCCTCCCGATTTCCCCCCCCCCCCCGCTGGATATAGCACACCTGTTTTTGGTGTGGCTGCACCAGCGGGGGTGGTGGTGGTGGGAGGATAGGATTAGGCTCTTAGAGTGGCAGACTAGGACAAGAGAGACCTGAGTTCGAATCCCTACTCAGCTTACTGGGTACTCTTGCCTGCTGTAAGCAGGTAAGCTTACTATAGTTTACTGGGTAATCCGGAGCCAGTCACTATTTCTTAGTCAAGTCTGTCTCACACAGTTGTTGTAAGGATAAAAGGGGGAGGAGAGAACCATGTATGCCAGCTTGAACGGAAATAAATAAATAAATAAATAAATAAATGGTCCCCCTACATGCTACCCTGGATTTCATGGAGAACAGCAGGGATATGAATGTGGCAAACAAGATCAAACTTGGGTAGTAATTTTATTTATTTATTTATTTATTTATTTATTTATTTATTTATTTATTTACAGTATTTTTATCCCGCCTTTCTCCCCAAAGGGATCCAAGGCGGCTTACAACAGAAAAAAAATACGAAAAATACAGTATAAAAATAATCACAGTTTAAAACAATTAATGACAATTAATGACAATTAATAAAAACAATATCTAAAAATCGATTAAAAAGATCATGGCGACAGTCACAACAGGAGCATAAAAACAGCAGCACCCCCACCTGTACCAGTGAGATGTTAAAAAAGGCAAGGGCTCAGAAGGCTTCTTGGAACAAGAAGGGTTTTAGGCCTCGCCGGAAAGTGTCCAAGGAGGGAGCAGTTCGTAAATCAAAGGGGAGGAAATTCCATAAGGTTGGTGCCACTACTGAGAAGGCCTTGTTTCTGGCCGCTGCCCCTCGCACCTCCCTGGGTGACGGCACCCGCAAAAGGGGCTTCTCTGATGACCTAAGGATACGAGCATAAAAGAAAGCATAAAACCTAAGAACATAAGATCTACGATTCTATGGGCATGGTTGCAGGCTCAGAAGTGTTACTCTTTTAAGGGTAGTGGTACTTTACTGAATGGCTTAAAATCTGCTATCTTCAGCCTCAGTCTTTGCGATGGTAATACAGGGCTATTCAGAAAGGATGGTGAAAACGTAAAGCTGATTTATTCTTAAATGAACTGACATACCACAACCGTCATGACAAGAAAAGACAGAAAAACTATCCAGGTTTCACATGCATATTACAAATGTGTCCCAGCATATTCTCAGATATCGATGACACCCTACCGGAACGCTGGATCAGCTGTGCAGGAAATGAGGATTTGCCAATGGAACTCTGGGCTCCATGACAGCCAGATTTAACACCCTGCGACTTCTTTTTGTGGTGATTCATCAAGGATGCTGCGTATCTGCCCCCATTGCCACAACAACTGGATGACCTGAAACAACACCGATGCAGTGGAATCGATATCCGAGGATATGCTGGGACACATCTGGACGGAACTGGACTACCGTCTTGACATCTGCCGTGTCACCAACGGCGCCTACATCAAATATTGGTAATGTGCATGTGAAACTTGGACAGTTCTTCTGTCTTTTCATGTCATAACTGTTGTGGTATGTCAGTTCATTTAAGAATAAATCAGCTTTACTTTTGCACCATCCTTTTTGAATAGCCCTGTATTACTAGCCCAGTACACGGACTGTTAAGCGGACAAAAGAGAACTAATGTCGTGTAGTGGTTAAATTGAACTGCAGATGAGGAAGCTCTCCCTGTTTAAAATCTGAGCTCTGCCAAGGACTCACTTCAGTGGCCCTTGTCAAGCTACTGTATTCTCTTTCAGTCCCTTCCCCCCCACTCCAATCTGTAATATGGGGACAATTATGTTGGCCCACCTTATAGGGTTGTTATAAGAATCACTTAGATAACGTATGTGAATCAGTAAATAATTACAACAACAATGCTAAACCTTCTATCAAAATTAATGAACAATTATGGAGCACCTTTGGCCCCTCATGGAGAAGCTGTGAAGTCTGTTTGGATGAGAAAGGAAGGACACACAAACACACACACACCCTCCCAACAGGGATACAAAAATAGTGGGGATTGCATTTTTCCATCGTTTCTGTTTTTCCCCTTCTCCCTGCATAGTTCTAACTGCTTAGTGTCTCATTTAGATTCTAGACTAGGGGCATTGTCTTTTTATGTACAATGCCATTAACCTTCCCTGAGCTTTTGTGGTATAGGGGCAATAAATAAAAATGAACACATAAATAAAAGTGCATACTAGAGGCTTGCAGCCCAGTTTTGGCTGGGTCATTTGCATCTGTATTTGGAATCCAGCCCCTTCAACCTCTCTGCACTCATTTGTACCAAGCTGCCAACAACCCCTCCTCAGTCTTGCCTTGCTGCCCTTCGAGTCTCTTAACTCCCCTGCAAGCACACACATCCTCCTCCTCTCCTTCTGCTTGTGGGATGCTGCCAGCCAAGAAAACCTTTCACTTCCCCCACAACAGCTGCAGTGATTTGCAGCGTTCCATGGCTGACCCTTCCTTCCTCAACAGAATGTTCATGGACTTTCTGCAGCAACATCCCAGCTGCTCAACCTTTGGTTAGGAGAGATCTGTCGACAGGTGGATTCCTAGCGATGTATGCCATTGCCTCTTCAGGCTCCTTCTCTGCTTACCCAGTTCAGCCTTTGCCACCTTCGCTCCCCCCACTCTTATCGCTTCTGCTTTCACTATCACTAGCCTGCCTTCCCTTGCCCCCGGCCTCTGTAAACTGCTTCATTTGGCCAGTTTCTCTGTGCTCCCCGTGTCATCAATCTCCTTCCATTGCCTCCACTGCCCCTGGTATGCCCTTGCAGACACTTGTATTCTGATCCTGGTCTCCTTCTTAGCCCCTCTGCAGCCCTCTGCCTCCCTATCCCTTTGGTGAAATCTGTTTCAGCAGCTCAATATCAATAGCTTCAGGTGTGATGGGGTGTGTGATCGCTAACTGGCTTGTATTTAACTCTATCAAGTGGGGACCTGCAGCAAAAATGCTCACAGGAGTAATTCTGTTCTGAGCTCCAGCCCGGAACAGAAACCTTGCAGTGATCCTTGGACCAAGGAGAGGGGAAATCTTTTTTTTCTTCTCTACATTTCTGAATCCTTTCCCTGCTACCCTGCATGGTTTTAATGGGCTCAGGTTCAGGACGGGCTGCCTTCATTTTGGCTGGCCCCGCTTCACCTCTAAACTGGTGATGGGCATATTCACCCTCCTCCCAAGTTCACTATTAGAGGGAATGAGGATAGGAAACACATTGCTAAGCATTCCACTTTCACTCCAGCACAAGAACTCATGACATACTGTTGTGCATGAAGACACTGTGGTATTTTTTGCGCATGCATACACAACACACACACACACACACACACACACACACACACACACACACACACACACACACACACACAGCCTCTTTTCCTCCCACTAATCCATAATCCCTGTTGCCTGGCTCATCCCACTTAAGTGCCTGGACACTCCACAGATTTTTGATCCTATTTTCACCATTGTAATCCCATCAGTGCCGCAGGGAGAAATAATCTGCAGTCGTTTCCCCTCTTTCCCTCCCTTGGCCACACGGCCTCAGGACTGGACATACAGTTCGCCACATTGCTTGCCATGATTTTCATTCTTCGGTATCCAGGGTTGAGAACTGTTCATGTCTGTGACGTGTGAGGTATGTGCCCTTTCCCCTTCCTCCAGGAGGAGATTCATTAAATGTATCTGAAACTCCAAGGGCCTTCTCATTAAAATAAAAATAGTTTCTAGTCCTCAGTGTTGTGGAAACAATTTCTGCTACAGCCACACCACCACCACCCCCAGCACCATATTCTGTGCTTTACAGCGCAATCCTACCCAGCTCCTCCACTGGTGCAGCAGTGGTGGAGGGAGAATGGGAGGCTTTGGAAAGGACAGGGGATTTAAATCTGCATAGCTGGGTAGGATTGCGTTGTTAATCTTCAATTTGTCAATCTGTATTGTAAAAGCAAGTAAAAGAACTGTCCTTAGCATCCACGGAACATTACGCCCCTGGAGAGTTGCCAAGATCAGCATCTTGTTTGGGCTGGCGTTTAGTAACCAGTATGAGATATTTTTAGTCAGATACAATATAATGTACACATAATTAAGTTATAGTCTATTCCGTTCAAAAACAATCCTTAAAAATATACGCTCTCATTTTCGATCCTGAAACACAGCCAGCAGAGGATACTTGCTCTTTGATCAAGCTAGGCCACAATGAAGCCAGGCTCCTAGTATTTATATCAGGCCTGGCAAATCCAAAGGCTTTATACTGCCGGCCAATGGTAGGAGCCAACATTAAGAGCATTTATCCTCTTCTCTGCCTGTAGAGGGCTCTGTAGCCTGAGCACACAAAGCTCGGTTGGATTCTACCGCTAGGTTGAATCTAACTAACGGTTGGATTCTCCCGCTCAAAGATTCCAATCCTGGCTCAACTCCTGAAGTTTCTGACAGTAGGACTGCTTGAGGCTGCCTTGCCTTGGCCAAGTCAAGGGAGACTGACAGAGTTTCTACAAGGCCAAGGATGAGGGACCAACCAGGTAGTGGGACAGGGTTTGACTGATGCCACTGCACTCACCCCTGCAGGAGTGAAGTTGCAATGTGTACGTGAGCATAGTAACACTGCAGCCAGCCATTTGATCACTGCGGGTAACTTACCTGCAGTGATCAAATGGGGGTAACGCTGGAGGCAACGGTTGCCGCAGCACCGGAACAGGACCAAGGAACAGTGTAATCCTTGGGGATAATATCCTTACTCAAGTCCAGTTCTGCTTTGTTTGGACGCTCAAGGGGTGCATCAAAAAAGGAGAGCTAAATAGTTCTTCAAAAGTTCAGGGCCTCGTGAGTTGTCTGTTTCATTCAGGGGCAAGCACATCTCCGCAATCCTTGGACCAGGTGAGGGCAGGGAGAAGGGGTCTTAGATCTCTGGGTGATTTGAGGTAGATCTACGATGGTTTATACCTTCTTATTGCAAGAGCAAAAAGTCTTCCCCCACCTCCCCCATGTGAGGCTGCAGAAACGAAGGCAGCTTGAGGGGGGGGGGAGAATCAAGAGTGGATTTTTGTGTAAGGACAGCGAGCTCAGTTCTAGTACTGAAAACAAATTCCTTGGAGGAGCATGTGCTCCGAGGCACTGTGCCTTTTAATTCTAAGTGTATCTCTGCCCCCCTAAGTCACTGTTTTGCACCTGGCTATAGGTGGCGCAGTGGGTTAAACCGCTGAACCATGAGCTGTTGATCGAAAGGTCGGCAGTTTGAATCCGCGACGGGGTGAGCTCTCGTTGCTTGGCCAGCTCCTGCCAACCTAGCAGTTCCAAAGCATGTTAATGCGAGTAGATAAATAGGTACCGCTTGCGGGAAGGTAAACAGCGCTCCATGTTCCAGCTGCATGCTACGCGCTGCAGCAAGGAGAGTCATGCTGGCCACATGACCATGCTGGCTCTTCGGCTTTGAAATGGGGATGAGCACCACACCCTAGAGTCGGACATGACTGGACTTAATTGTCAGGGGTCACCTTTACCTTTACCTATAGGTATTAGGGGACCTATAGTTTGAACTGTGGTGCTGGAGAAGACTCCTGAGAGTCCCTTGGACTGCTAGGAGATCAAATCAGTCCTAAATGAAATCAACCCTGACTGTTCCCTGGAAAGACAGGTACTAAGGCTGAAACTCAAATATTTTGGCCACCTAATGCGAAGAGAGGACTCTCTGGAGAAGACTCTGATGCTGGGAAAGATTGAAGGCAAAAGGAGAAGGGGAAGGCAAAGGATGAGATGGTTAGACAGCATCACCGAGGCAACGAACATGAAAATGAGCGAACTCAGGAAGATAGTGGAGGACAGGAAGGCCTGGCGGGATATGGTTCATGGGATCACGAAGTTCATGGGACACGACTTAACGACTGAACAACAACAAATTAGGGGACCGTAGGGTTCTGGTTAAATACAAAGTAATTCCTGCCAGCGTGAAGTCTTCCCATGTCAGGTATAGGGACGTTATTCGTATTGTCAGTGCAATAAGAACAGAAATGTGCTTAGTTCTCTCCTTCCTACCCGTAACTGTTGTTTTTAAGGGAGGCTGATGCATCTACCCTGAACCCTGGAGATATGGCAGGATCTAAGTCCAAGTATTTTGTCTTTGGAGATAGAAACCCTGCACCAGCCACTTCAAGCAATCCTGAGTGTATAAAGTTTAACAACCCCAAGGTTTGGCTATGATGCTTCTCCTCCTGAGAATTCTCAGCTTGAGCTGAAACAAATATTTGGAAATGTTTGAAATTCTCCAGTATTTCCAAATGTTCCTGTTTGAGTGCAGAATGAGCTTTATCACCATCATTGCGTATTTGTTTCAGCTATAGGGTATAATGTATAATCACCCCCTGTTTACTTCTGCCTCCATCTCCCTGTCTTTCCTCTGCTACTTTTTAGATTGGAAGTTCCTTGGGGCAGGGATCTGACCTTTTGTACTTTGTAAAGTGCGGCGCACGTCAGTGGTGCTCTGTTAATAATAATGTCAACAATAATAATAAAATACAAACTAATACTAGCCTTTGAAACATGATAAAAGGCAGCACTGCCATAAACGCAGAAGATAACGCAATCCAAGCACAGCAGGGCTTCATCAGAAGGATCATTAGACAGACTCCCATTGAGCCAAATTATAATCAAGCATATGGGTGTCAACAAAGCTTAATTGCATTATAGCCAGCGCTAAAGCAAAGGTTGCAACCTTTTGTATGACCCTCTTGTAATCTTTGGCAAGTAAAAAACACAGTTCATCTTTTGTAGGTTAGACCTGTTTGGGAATGAGACATTTCAAGCTGGAATTCAGAAACTGAATGTGAAATGTCACTTCAAAATTCAAGTGCTATAGACTTGCTGGCAGGGCCGGTGTCAGATCAGCCTGATTAAACGACCGACTAAAGACCCACGTCCATGAGAGGGTCATCTTGAATGGGCCAATTCCCTGGACCTCCCAACACTGGTCAGCTGCGGCAATTTCCCCCCTCCCATTTGCTGATGGGGAGGATGGGAGAAGCTCCCCCCCCCCCCGCAGCTGGCACCCACTGCTGATAAGCTTGTTTGGGTCCAATATGTGGCTTTGCCTCTGCAACCTGGTGCTGGCTCGGCTTGCTGGCATCCCTTTCTTGTTTTGATGTTTGATTCAGGTGACAAATACGAAATCTGCTCAGCAGTCAAATTCTGTATACCATTGCATACCAACTATCAGACGCTAAACATCGCTGTATGTCAGCTGTCATATACTGTAGAATACTAAATGCCATTGCGTGCCAACTATCAAACGCTAAACATCACGGGATGTCAGTTCCCAGATACTGTGAAATACTAAATACCATTGTGGGCCAGCTATCAAATACTGAGCATCACTAAACGTCAGCGATCAAATCATGTGAATGGCTAAATATGAGGTTTCACAAATTAACTCACTGGTCTAGTAACAGACATATTCTCTTCATGAAGCTCTTTCATTTGCACTGTCTTTTGGAGAGGGTAAGACAAGAGGCTCAGAAAGGAAGATATTCCCTTATCTTCTCCATGACCTGCAAATGTGAGAACACTCTCCCAAGCCAGAGGATTCAGGGAAGGAAGGAGTCCTTGGTGACCACAAATAATGGCATGCCAACATTTGTGGACCCCTTTGATGTCAGCTACCACATATCAAGTACTGTATTTCAAACACTGTGAAATATTAAATAAACACCAATACTAAATGCCAGCTCTCCAATAGTGTAACCATTACATGTCGACTGTCAAATACCACCAAGTATCAGCTGTCAAATATCCAATCTTGAAATCAAATGTCAGGGCCAACTATCAAAGACTGAAACCAAATATCACTTGGATGCCAAACACAGATATCAAATGATCACAGGGAATAGCCAGTGAATGCTCAGCATCAAATTCCTTCACAGAGGAGAATTTTTGAGGGCAAATTGGATTCGGCTCTGTTTTCAACTACTTACACTTTGGGGGTGGGGTGGGGAAGCGAACAGTTGGGCTCGCTTACTTAGCTCGGTGCTCAATTCAGCCCTGTGTGATCTCTCTCTAGCCTTCTAAGGCCCTTTAGAGAAAGCAGCCACCAGTATTCCAATCGCCTTCTCAGGAACATAATTGCCTCCCCCCCGCCCCGCCCCACCCCTTCTCCCTCCTTGTTCATTCATCCAAAGATCCCGCTTGCTTTTCTGCAGATCCTGACCCAGCCTTGGCTTCCTGTACTTGCTCCAGGTCTCGTTAACAAAAGATGTGTTCTCTGCTTGTGAATGTTTCAACTCTGCCCTCTCCTTCCTTTTCGCCAATGCCCAGCAGTGTCCGGGAATGTAATTGTTTGAGGAGAGCAAGTCCTTCTGCTGGCCTGCAGAGCATTCTTACAGAGATTGGCAGGGCAACCTCATTTTAACCCCATTCCCCTCCCCCAAGTCCTCATGCAACCCAGCCAGTTTTAACGTCCCAGGCAAGCAACGCCCGATGCATCAATAGTAACTCATTGTAATGGTAACTCAGGGCACCACTGACTAGGGCTGCCAGCTTTCCACAGGAGATTAATCAACTCAAGCTGTAGTTGATTAACTGGTGGGAGACCGTTTTAATCAGTGTAGTCAGCTTTAATCAACGGCCCTGAAATGTAAAAGGCACACCTTGTTGGATTATTTGAGGGCACCGTGGTGCCGGTGCGTTACCATAGGAGGGAATGAAAAAGAAAATATTAAAGATGACTTGGCGTCTGACAGTAAGTCGTAGCTTATGCTTGTTAAATTGTAAGTTATCTCACACTTGTTTCAATATCTGTCCCGTTCTGCTTATATTTTGACTGCAAGGCTTGCATGTTCTGTCGGCCTACAAAGGAGAGAGAAGCTGCCCAGGCAGGATAGGAGCTGGTTTCAGGGCAAGCTGCTGAGACAGCAGGGGAATTGTCCTGCCAGGGAGCTGGAGTCAAGGAGCTGGTTAGAAGACATGATATTGACTAGATCTGAGTGGATGTGTGCTCTCCTATTTAGCCATGCATTCACAGGCAGTGAAGTTGGCGATCCAGTTGGGCAATGGGGAAGGGGAAATGGGGACTTTACTGACAGGAGTGGTGGGCCTTTTCTTGGCTGGTGGCTATTCCCGCCCGCTGACAGACACAACATCAGTTTGTGTGGGAGGGGGGAGTGTTGGCCATTAGCTGGGAAGAACTGGGGGTGAGCCTGGGGGCAGTATTCGCTCCTTCCCTCACCACTTCCTCTCAATTTGAGCTGAACGTTCTCCATGGAGAACTTTTGGCTAACCCCTAATTATCCTTCTCTCATATGACGTAATGGCCTTCATTGGATAGATGCCTTCCTGAAGCATCAATGGGGCTCTAATCTGGAGGCTACTTGGGTTTCTGACACCTCTTCCCAAATCAGGCTCAGAGATGGTACTAGCTCCTGCTGGATTCGCATGATGCACCTTCTAAGCCAGCGTTTCTCAAAGTTCTCCCCCTAAGTAGGGGGAGTCATAAGTGTTGGCGGGGGTGGCGGCAGCACTCACGGGATTGCACCACCGGCGGGTGAAAAGGTTGGTTTTTTTAAAAACTTACTGAGGGTCACGCTGGCCCTCTGGAGGGTGTGGGGAGGCCCACAGCCCCCTCTGCGAGCCTCCCCGTGCTTCAGATCAGCTCCGCAAAGTGACTGCGACCCGCTTTCAGTTTTCATCTGCATTCGCCTTGTGGACCCAATCTGAAGTGCGGGGAGGCCCACAGAGGCGGCCATGGGCCTCCCTGCACCCTCCGGAGGGCCAACGCGACCCTCAGTAAGTTTTTTAAAAAAACACCTTTGTCCCCTGGTGGCAGCGGGATGTTGCCAATGTCACCGCACATCACCACCCCCTTTAAGGATTTAAAAATGTCTTCCGGTTTTCCTGGTGGGTTGTGACCCACCAGTTTCAGAACCACCATTCTAAGCTATGGCTCAGGACCAAAGTAGGCAAGATATTGAATGCCTCTTACATTTAATCACAAGTTGCATTTACAGTATTCACAAGTTGGGCCCACGGTTCGGACTGGGGCCATGGATCGGAGGTAGGAAACGTTTATTTCTCAACTGTTTTCTGCCTCAAATGCCCCCTTCCTAGTGGCTGTTTATTCCTGTGCCATCATGCCATCGTACCATGTCTAGCTGAAATCTCACAGCGCAATCCTGTCTACCGTTTGAGCGCCGCACCTGCTGCTGCTGCGTCGCTCCACGGTGTTGCAAATGTGCTGTAAGGCACATTTTTGATAACTGGTGAGTAAGCGGTGCCGGCACTGAGGCTGGCGCTGCTCACTCGCTCTTCATGGGACGGAGGCTGCGACTGATGGACACAGGTAAGGCTTGTGCCGGGGGGCGGGGGGAGGGCGGAACAGGGCCCAACAAGAGGGGGGATTGGGTGGCTTGGCCTGGGAAGGGGGAGGGATCCTCGGCGGTGCACTCCACGGAATCCTATCCCCCTGGCCTGGCCAGCGTTACATAGGCCTCCCGGATTTGCAGCAGCAGTTTTGCCGGTGCATGTCCGAGGAGACCCATTGGGGCAGCTGGGCCATAACTCAGGGTAAAAGGACGAATGTCCCTTTCCCCCAAGGTGGCCTCTGCCTGTGCTGGCCTGATCCTGGAGAAGATTCGACTCAGCATGCTTTTGCACGCTGTGGCGGTCCTAGACAGGATTGGGCTGTCAGTCTTGTTGCTGCTCCTGGAGTGCTGGGTGTGCTTATTGGTGTTCTGGAGGTGATAGGTGTGGACGTAAACATGAACAACCACAGCCCCAAGTCTGCTGCCTCCTTGAATGGGCCATCTCTTATGACTGGCATCCCCAGAGTCCCCTCCAGGGTATGTTGGAGGACTGATTGGTGTCCTTTAACTTCCTGTAGTTGCCTCTGTTTAAGCTCCTTACATTTCTAGCTGCCTGCGTTGTATTTATAGCCAAACATGACAGTAGGGCGTGTGGGGGATGGACACACGCATGCGCACACGGCCTCTGAGAGGAATTTTATCAGGGGGGGCCCCAAAGTTTATTTTGGGCCCCTTCTCAAAGGAGAGGGGGGAATACAGGGCAGTGGGGGAGAGTCAGCAATGGCCGGAAAAGTATCTGGAGCCCAGGTCTACCAAGCTTCCCAATGTGGCGCCCAGGTCTACCCACCTCGTAGACCTGGCCTCCCAGTTGGCTTGGCCTCCATCTTCCACTCTGGGCCCCCTTCTTTGCTCCTGGGCCCCCTTTTTGACCCTGGGCCCGGGTACAATTTACCCCCTTTACCCCCCTCTCATGGGCGCTCTCCCTACACACACACACACACACACACACACACACACACACTATACATGTGTGGCATTCGTTGTTTTAGACACTGTTCCCTATCCCTGGTGACAGTTCTTCTGTGCACTCTGTAAATTAAGGCCTGACTCACTTGGTTACTGTGATTCTGGGACCTGTACTGTATGTCCTACAGTCGCACTGCCTTCCACTGTCATGGAAAGGGTGCAGGTCCCTCCCTCCTGCTTTCAGCTGGCTACCACATCCTCTTACCTGTGCATAAGAAACGCCAGAAGGGACTAAGGAGAAACACTTTCAAGTTCATACACAATCTGGACACCCCACATAGATGAAACAGTGCGATTTGCATAAGTCTCCTCAAGCATCAGTGACAATTGAGCCTCAGCGTTTCATCCTAGGAATGAGTTTGTGGACTGGACTGGGCTCCCCTAGCAAAGCGTAGCCATTCCCCTGCCTGCCCCCCTCCCTGAGCCCTGATCATGGGGTGCAGGATAACGACTCAAGACGTGATGAGGGTTCATGCAGCAGGGATGTCACCATATTTCAGGGTTGGCAAGGTGCCTCATCACAGCTAGGAATCACCAGCAGAATATATAAATTCTTATTGATCTACTGTATTGGTCTGAGTATAAGACTCACTTTTTTCTCCTAATTTAAGTTTTTAAACTAGGGGTGCGTCTTATAATCAGGCTGTTGCAATTTAATGCCAGTGATTTAATTAATTTTTTTTAATAGCACCAAACTTTAAGGGTGCGTCTTATAATCAGGTGCATCTTATACTCGGGACAATACGGTATTTTATTTACTTAGATTACACCCTGCCCTGTTGTTCAGGCTCTTCTAGATGAATACCAGCTCATTTACATATATAGATTTCAGGGTGTGTGTTTTTGAAACTTGAAAGTTAGTCACATTAGTTTTAAAAACAAACTCGGAATCCAAGGATCTAGTTTTCTCACTGCCTAAAGGTGTAGTAGGATCCTTGAAATCGGGGGATGACTGTATTTCTGGTCTAGATAGCAGCCTTACCCATGCTCTCTCGCAGTGTGTAAAGAAGAATTAAGGGTGCCAGATTTCGAGAGGTGAAGTTGCCTGGATAGTTCTGTCTGCAAGAACATGAGTAGTTGCACTGACTCTTACAATAGTCTATATACAGTACATACTATCCTTTTAAAGCTTATTCCTTTGGACTACTTGGAAGTACTGCTGGATCATCCAATGGCAATGAGATCAGATTTGCATCCCAATGCAAAGCATGTTTACTCAGAAATAAATTCCACTGAGTTCAATGGGACTTCCGTCTTGGAATCGATGGGTTGTGTCCTAAGGTTTCCTTCCTCCTGCAGAAGGAATGTTCTTCCTATGGAAGGATTCCTTCCTTAGGAGCAATGACTCCTTCTGTAGGAAGAAAGAAATCTTAGGATACATCCCTCTACTTAGAACTGGAGCCTGTACCACAAGGGGAAGTGCCAAACTGTAGAGCAGTGTTTCCCAAACTTTTTCAACCTGTGGCTCCCTTGACCACTGGCAACCACCCATCGGCCCTGGTTCCCCATTATATTATGTTGATGCCTGCCAATTGGCATTGCACTGTAATCCGAGAGGATTCTGTGGCACTCTGCGGCTCCCTTGGCTGGTTTCCGCGGCTCCCTTGGGAGCTGCGCCTCCCAGTTTGGGAACCACCACTTTAGAGTGATAAGAGGAGAACACACATACTGTATGACATATCTTTTGGATGAGACACCAGAAATGAATCTCATGATAAAGGTAAAGGTATCCCCTGCTCGAAAGCCAGTCGTGTCCGACTCTAGGGTGCAGTGCTCATCTCCGTTTCTAAGGCCGAAGACCCAGCGCTGTCCGAAGATGCTTCCATGGTCATGTGGCTGGCATGACTAACGCAACACTGTTACCTTCCCGCTGCAGCAGTACCTATTAAACTACTTGCAAGTTCTTGCTTTCGAACTGCTAGGTTGAAAGGAGCTGGGATAGGAGACGGGAGCTCACTCTGTCACGCGGCACTCGGGTCTCGAACTGCTGTCCTACCGACCTTCTGGTTAACCACTAAGCCACCACGGACCCTCATGATACAGCCTTAAAAATGGCAGGGGTGGGACTGCAAAATTTCTTCAGTGCATAATTAATCTGTGCAACTCCTTGCCGTAGGATGTTGTGATGGTATCTGGCCTAGATGCCTTTAAAAGGAGATTGGACACATTCATAGAGGAAACGTTCATCACAGGTAAGTCATGAGGACCATATGCAACCTCTGGGTTTTAGAGGTAGCTTATATCTGAATGCCAGATGCAAGAGATTGGCATCAGGATACAGGTAACGTGTTGTCTTGTATACTCCCTGAGGCATCTGGTGGGTCACTGTGAGATACGGGGAGCTGGACTAGATGAGCCCTTGGCCTGATCCAGCAGGGCTGTTATGTTCTTATTAAATGTTCCCACTTGTAAAAACAAAACTCAGACAGACAAGTAGCATGTCAGGGTTTGATAGAGGAAATGTTCCTCCATAGAGGAAAAGAAGCCTTGCCTTCTCTCTGACATGCAGTTTGGGACTGCAGGGAGTTTTTGATGCAAAGGGAACATTCAGTCATATGTCTCTCCATCTGCATTCGGATATGGTACAGTCCCAGGAGAGTGTGTTATGTGCTTTTCTGAATGTGTGAGAGCACTCTGGGAGGATGCCGAGATCTTTGGAGTATTCTCTCATTTCACACAAGAACGGGGTGCTTCCAGCTTCTTCCCCCATCCCCTCTTGTAATAGAGCATGAGGTCCATTTTCTAGTGTCTCTAAAGGACAGGCACCAGATGTTCAGTAAGAAAACCAAACTGTTCCTTTTCAGTGTAACAACAACTGTGGCCCAGAGCCATGAAATGCAATAACACCAGCAGCCGTCGTACAAAAAATTTAAGCAGTGTCTTCTTCCCGAGCAGCACCAGGGGCTGATGGCCCTTCCTCCAAATCTTAACACTCAGTTCACCAAACAGTGCTATTGCACACTCTTTATCACCTCTCTGATGATGATAATATTGCTGGGGTTTTTTCCTGTTTCTCCAACTCTAGGCATCTTGGAGAGAGAGAATTCAGCATCCAAGCCAAAGAACTTGACCATTGCTGATCTGTGGGATGCTATGGGAAGCCCAGGTAGATTTTCTGTGACCCTAATCCAGCTCTATCAATTCCAGCTTTGGACTGGGCCCTCAATTTGGCAACTTCATTAACAGCGCGATCCTGCGCATGTTGTGCCCACCGGCCTCAATGGCTGGCCGCTGCATCCTGTGCAGGATGCGAGCCATGCCAGTGCGGCCTGGCCTCACCTCAGGGGAAGGGGACATATGTCCCTTTCCCCAGTGTAAGCACCGGTGGCCCCAATGCCAATGGGCCTCCTCGAATGCACGCCAGCTCTTTAGCTGGTGCACAACCGGGGAGGCTGTGTAAGCCCAGCCCGGGAAAGGGTTTGGGATATTGGCACCGATATCCCTGCCCCCTCCCAGGCCAGGCCGGCCAATGGCCCCCTCTTCCACCACCCTGGCCTGCCCTCCCCACGCCCTCCCACTGACTGGCCTAGGCCTTACCTGGGTCAGCCGATGACACAGGTCCTGGGTGAAGGCAGTGTGAGTGATGCCAGCCTCCGCGCTGGCACCACTTACACTAGAGAAGCCGCAAAAGTGCTTTACAGCACTTTTGCAACTACTTAGGCCGGTGAAGCTTGAGCTCCTGCGTGATTTGAGCACCAAGACTTGCACTGCTCTCTCATGTGCCCTGGCAGACACAAGGCAGTCTCTCTCTCCTGCTTGAGACAGCCAGGATGTAAGAACATAAGAACATAAGAAGAGCCCTGCTGGATCAGGCCAAAAGCCCATCTAGTCCAGCTTCCTGTGTCACACAGTGGCCCCACCAGATGCCTCAGGGAGCACACGAGACAACAAGATACCTGTGTCCAGTCGCCATTCCCTTGCACCTGGCACAGAGAAAACCCACTTCTAGAAAAACCAGGAGGTTGCTTATGGCTTGTAACCTGTGATGGTCTTTTCCTCCATGAATTTGTCCAAACCCCTTTTAAAGGCATCTAGGCCAGGTGCCATCACCACATCCTGTGGCAAGGAGTTCCACAGATGAGTAGTAGGCTTAATGCTGTGTGAGTAGTAGGCTTAATGCTTCGTGATCCGCCTCTCCCTTTCAGCCTGATGTTACCAGGCAATCCTCATCACCCCACCCCCACCTCCACTCCAAAAGTGCACTCCAGAGAAAATGCACTAAAGCAAAGCAAGTGGGTAAAATGCGTTCGTAGAGAGCCAAACTTTTCACATGGGTGGAATCAAGTGAACTTCCCCATGTTGCTGTATGAGAATTGGGTTCTGTGCAGGAAAGTTCCCCATTCTAGAAATGGGGGGGGGGAGATTTTGCACCAACTCCCTCCGTGTTGCCTTCCATGACTGATTAAAGAAAGCAGGATGTGAGGGGGGTGGGAGGGAAACTCCAAAGAACTGAGCTGCTTTGAAGGGGTGGGCTGGCACAGAAACCTGGAGTAGATTTCTTTTGCGGAGGAAAAGATTGTGCTCACCAGTGATGTAGACTTGAGTCTATTGACTCAACCTCAAGTCGTGTCAATGACTTGACTCGGACTTGACTCAGCAATTGTAAAAGACTCGATTCGAGACTTGGAGCCTTTTACGACAAGTCGAATTTTATTCAGGTTTAAACTCGTTTTCCCCATTAAATAGATAGGGACTCACAACTCGCAACCAAAGACTCTGGACCTGGGAGCAAAGACTTGGGACTTGACTTGAGACTTGGAGTCAGAGACTTGATCCACATCCCTGGTGCTCACTTTTTAGCCCTGTTGATAAGAAAATATCCTTGTTGGATTGTGCAGGGCCACAAATGAAGCCCTGTGTCTGGGTGGGTGCAAAAAATGAAGAACCTGCCAAAGGCAAGAGAGTTGAAAAGTTAGGGGAGTGGAGGAAAAGTGGTGTTTTCATTGTAAAGCAGCGGTGGGGAACCTCCAGCCCCAGGGCCGGATCAGACCCCCGAGGCCATCCGGTCCGGCCCCCGGAGAGATTGCCGGGAGGCCGCCCAACCGGCCCCTGGAGGCTCTGCCGGGTCCGTGCGTCACCTCCAGAGGCCGGGAGAGGGCCTTTGCATGTCCTCCACGGCCGCCGCCTCGACCCCTTCTCACCAGGCCGTTGGCCATTTCGCACATGCGTACCACGCCGATGAGGGCAAGCTCTTGCCCTCTTGCCCTCATCGGCATGGTACGCCGGAGGTGACGCGAGGACCCGACGGCGGCTTCGGACGGTGAGCGCGGAGCCTCCGGAGGCCAATGGGGGGCGGGGGCAAAAATTAATTAAATAAATAAAAATGGCACCTGGCCTTACGGCCGGCCCTCAAGCAAATTTCTAATATTTAAAATGGCCCTCACCAGGGAAAAGGTTCCCCGCCCCTGTTGTAAAGAGTTGCTGGATGAGAGTTGGGGGAAAAACAGACAAAATGTTATTGTGTGGGGAGTCAAGAATCTTGTGGAGGAGCATGTCAGCTGTTCTATAACCTTTCCTACTTAATTCTGAGTGCAGGCTGCACTCAGTGGAAAGGGAATGGCACTCTTCACATGCACAGAAGCATTTTAGTATATTTCCACTGGAATAAATTGTGCATCATAAATTTCTGGACCCTGGGAGGCATGTGTGTGTTGGGAGTATGCTTTTGTACACCAGTGTGTGTGTTAATTTGGAGCACATGTGGGGTTGTTGGGAAGTGTTTGAGAGGCAGTTTGAAAAGTGTGTGTCTGTGTGTATCAAATATGTGTCGGAGTATTGGGGGACAGATTGGTGCTTGCTTAGTAATCCAGTTTGTGGACATTTGCTACCGATTGTACATTCCTGCGAGCCCAGAGGAAGATAGCTCAGGAAACAAAGTCTGCTTGAGGGCATAAATATCTTGCTGGGTTTTGAACAAGATCTCGTCTCCAATTGGAGTCAGCAAAATGTCTCCAGAAATGTACAAGTGGGACATGAAGGTGATAGCCTTCCTTTTGTTTGTTCCCAGCATCTAGGACTCCCGGGTAGACTGTCTTGGAACATAAAGGTTCTGTCTAACTATCATGCCTAACAGCTACAGCAGGGTTTTTCAAAGTATGGGTCACGACCCACTTGGTAGGTTGAAGAGGCCACACAGGGTGCGTCGCAGGGTGGGTCACGGGATGCGCGCCCTCCCCCCTTGTTCCGGTTTGGCTTCAGATTGGACCCATTCCAGAAGCTGAATGACTTACCGGGAGGGCAGGGAGGCCTCTTCCAGATTGTGCCAGGCCGGCGACCCACTGCACAGGCTTCTGTAGGCCTCAGAATGGGCCGCAGAAGCCTTGGAGAGCCACTTCTGGTTTGTGTCCGAAACAGGAAGTGGCTTTCTGAAGCTTCTGTGAGCCATTCTGAGGCCCGCAGAGACCTGGTGTGACTCGGAAGAGGCCTCCCCACCCTCCCGGTAAGTCATTCTGGCGCTGCAACCCGCCATGGGGGACAAGGTGGGTCACGGCGCTGAAGAGTTTGAGAACTCCTGAGCTAGAGAAAGGCTTTCTGTCTGTGAATGTTCTCATTCTTTTGGAAAAAGCCATGAAAATAGGCTACGTGAAAGTGGGCCATCACTTTCAGAAGCATCTTGTGGTTGTGAATTAACACAGGTTTGTGATGTGTTGTGTGAAGAAGCACTTTCCTTGGTCTGTCCTGAGCCCATTGCACATTAGTTTCCTTAAGTGATCCAAGTGTTTGCTAGTGAGTGCTGCAATCATGCTTCTGAGATCTAGTTGCAGATTCTGTCTCATTTCTCTCTCTCTCTCTCTCTCTCTCTCTCTCTCTCTCTCTCTCTCTCTCTGTTTCTTGTTCCCAGTTGCTAAAGACCTGAGCACCCACCTTGCTGGCCACTGAAGCATGAACATTGGATATGGCCACCCGCCGCTGCACTCGGAAGCCTTTGCTGGCACCCAGCGTCTCTAGAATGGTTTGGAAGTATCTTGTCCTCTTCATCCTCTGGGTGCCATCACTTGTTTTGGGCGGAGCCTCCCCCACCTCCTGCCCGGCCGCTTGTTCCTGCAGCAACCAAGCCAGTCGGGTCATCTGTACACGCCGGGAGCTGGTGGAGGTGCCCGAGAGCATTTCTATCAACACACGGTACCTCAACCTGCAGGAGAACAACATCCAGGTCATAAAGACTGACACTTTCAAGCACCTTCGTCATCTCGAGATTTTGCAGCTCAGCAAGAACCTCATCCGTAAGATTGAGGTCGGAGCCTTCAATGGCTTGCCCAACCTCAACACGTTGGAGCTCTTTGACAACCGGCTGACCACCGTTCCCACACAGGCCTTTGAGTACCTCTCCAAGTTGCGAGAGCTGTGGCTGAGGAACAACCCCATTGAAAGCATCACTTCTTATGCCTTCAACCGAGTCCCTTCCTTGCGCCGACTGGATCTTGGGGAGCTCAAGAAGCTGGAGTACATCTCAGAGGCAGCTTTTGAAGGCTTGGTCAACCTGCGCTACCTGAACCTGGGCATGTGCAACCTCAAGGACATCCCTAACTTGACGGCCTTAGTGCGGCTGGAGGAACTGGAGCTGTCTGGGAATCGCCTGGATATGATCCGGCCAGGCTCCTTCCAAGGGCTCACCAGCCTGCGCAAATTGTGGTTGATGCATGCCCAGGTGGCCACCATTGAACGCAATGCCTTTGATGACCTCAAGTCCTTGGAGGAGCTCAACCTCTCCCATAATAACTTGATGTCCTTGCCACATGATCTCTTTACCCCCTTGCACCGCCTGGAGCGTGTCCACCTCAATCACAACCCTTGGCACTGCAATTGTGATGTCTTGTGGCTCAGCTGGTGGCTCAAAGAGACAGTGCCAAACAACACCACCTGCTGCGCCCGTTGCCATGCCCCGCCAAACCTCAAAGGGCGATACATTGGAGAGCTGGATCAAAGCCATTTCACTTGCTATGCCCCAGTTATAGTGGAGCCTCCCACTGACCTTAATGTGACTGAAGGGATGGCAGCTGAGCTGAAATGCCGGACGGGGACTTCCATGACTTCAGTCAACTGGCTGACGCCCAATGGAACACTAATGACGCATGGCTCCTACCGGGTGCGCATCTCTGTCCTCCATGATGGCACACTCAACTTCACCAATGTGACTGTCCAGGACACAGGGCAGTACACCTGCATGGTGACGAACTCAGCTGGCAACACCACTGCTTCAGCCACGCTCAACGTCTCAGCTGTGGATCCGGCCACCACGGGTTACACCTACTTCACTACGGTAACAGTGGAGACCATGGACTCAACTCAAGATGAATCCGTGACCGCTAAAAAGGAAGTTGGACCCACACCATCACAGGGATGGGGCATGACTTATTCCACCACTTCACTGACCCCGCGCAGCACCCGTAGCACTGAAAAGCCGTTCACCATTCCCATCACGGACGTCACAGAAAGCGGCATGAAGGACTTGGATGACGTCATGAAAACCACCAAGATCATCATCGGCTGCTTTGTGGCCATCACGTTCATGGCTGCTGTCATGCTCATCGTCTTCTATAAACTCCGCAAACAGCACCAGCTTCACAAGCACCATGGTCCCACCCGCACCATCGAGATCATCAACGTCGAAGACGAGCTGCCCGCTGCAGCCGGGGGCCCTGGCGACAGCCACCTGGCACTTCCTGCCATCGAGCACGACCACCTCAACCACTACGCTGCTTTCAAGGCCCACTACAACAACAACAGTGGTGGCGGACCCCTCACCTGCGGCTCCAAGAACCCCATGCTCAATTCCATCCATGAACCTCTCTTGTTCAAGAGCAGCTCTAAAGAGAATGTCCAAGAGACACAGATATGACGACCAGCAGACCCAGGCAACGGGGAATACTTGCGTAGTGGGAGGGTGGCAGTGGATTTGTACCAGTGGTGGGGGAAATGTTGAGGAACAGCTCCTCCCCCTCCCCACACACAAAAACAGATCTTTCCACTTCTGTGGCAGATCTTGGATGCCAGGCCCGCAGCGGACACCGTAGGTCCTCTCACCAGTTTAGCCTTTTACGTTCTCTTCTTCTTCTGTTGCAGAACAAGGTACTACTCTCGCCCTCTGCCTGACCTTTTTTTTTCCCTTTCCTTTTTTTTTTTTCTACCGTTCTCCCTTTACATTGGAGACTTTTTTTTATACAGATGGGGCTGTTTCTGTATCCAACTACCTGCTGTATTACTTAAAAAAAAAAAGAAAAGAAAAGAAAAAACAAAACGACAACAACAGAAATAAGGAAGAATCACTCCGGTTTGTTTTCCTTTTGATGTCACGGGAATAAACTTTTAGGAAGAAAAAGAAACCCACGCGAAACAGGAGAGGAAAAAAAATATCTTATTTTGAGCCGTTTCCCGTCAAAATTCTATTTTCATCCAAATGGGATATACAAAATAAATAAATTAAATAAGGAGACGGAAGGTCATGGTGGTGCCAGGGTTCCCCCCCCCTTTGGAGCACGCGGGGATGCCAGGCGCATAGGGTTCGGGGGATTTTTTTATGACTAGTATTATGACTGTGGGATGGCAGGCATGGCCGGTGTGCCCCCCCCCCAGAGACACAAGGGCGTGGAGGTATTTTTTAATTTGTAATAATCTGGGGGTGGGAATGCGGGGTTTGGTGGGGACTGCACTTCCGGCCGCAAAAAGGCCTGTTGATTCCCTTGGCATTTCGGGGTCTGGTCTGAGTTTCCTATTTTAATAAAATCCATAAAGATGTTTCCAACCCTCCCTAGGGTGGTTCTTTGGGGGGGGGGGAAGTGTGAGCTGCTTGAACGAGGCTGTGGGTTCTCATATACACAAGATGCTTTGAGATAAGCACAATGTTTGTGATGATGTCAAAGCAGGCTCATGTGGTACAACACGCGCATTATTCCCCAAACACACCTACATACAATGCTGCACCATGTACACTACTACAAGGTCAAGCCTAGAGTCTAAGAGTCGGCATCTAACGCAGTTGCACTGCAGGAAGCGGGAGATGGCCTCTGGAATCTGCTTGCTTGCATAGAACCCTGAGAACTGAACTTTCATTCTTTGAAACCCAGCATGTCTCTAGTCCTCATAATACTGAGAAAAAACACTTCTGAAAATGTGTGAGATGTTTCAGGGAAGTATGGAGTTTCTTGGTGTGGTTTTTCCTTTAAAAGCAGATAGCCTGCCTTATACAAATGCTTTCATCTTGATTGTTTGCTCAAACTTGCATCTTGTTTCAGGCTCTGAGTTTCCTAACAATGGGAAGGTCAAGGTAGCCTTTTTTTGGAGGAGAGAGAGCAAAGGGGACTTGTGGTATCGTCAGGCTTACCAGATCGTCGCCGGGACGGGAGCAGTCTACCCTTAAGGGGGCGGGGCGTGGGGGGGCCAGAACGCACCCCCTTAAGGGTAGACTGCTCGCGTCCCAGCAACGATCTGGTAAGCCTGGGTATCATGATACTAAGCTTATTTACAAGTACACAGGTTGAGAAAGTATTACATACAGGTTTAATATGCTGGTTGAGAAGGTATTATGGGAGCACAGAAGCAAGCACACAGGAACTACCAAATTCCATTCACTATCAGCCATGTTCTCCCAAATTCAAAAACTACTTGTACCATCCACATCAAAAATGCTACTGTTCAGCTCTACACCCACAGAGCCCAATAGGTTCTAGCCCCATATGGAATGTGTGTGGTTTGCTTTGCATTCCCAAGGCTTGGAGGAACAAAGAGCAAACAAATTGCTCATTAACCAAGCCCCTTTATTGTTCATCATCTCTGCAAAACCTAGACAAAGAGAGAGCCAAGGGTTCACTTTACATACAAAGGTGGCTGTGACAACATCTATTCCATACTGAAATCTTGGCTCCAGTTCAGCCAAGGTGGTAGTACCATCATTGCTGTGCCTTTTAACAAAGGGATGGTTTGGCAGAGAGAGGTCTGGAGGAGCCCTGCTTTCCCTTAGAACTTTTCCTAGCATGACAGAGGTACAGAAAAAACAAACAAACAAACAAAACAAATTTGGGATGGTTAAGATGTTTGCAATATAGCTGCAAAATGAAGTGTGTGTCTGTATAAGCACTTGATAGAGCAGATACAAACAGGTATACATCCTAGTATGTACATGTGGGTACACATGCATGTGTGCCATGGCCAGCCCATCCAGCACATGAACAATGATTGCATCAGGCAGTGGATGGGGGGGGGAGTGGTGAACAGATGCCCTCTGCCTACCTCCAAGTCCGCCTCCAATGGAGCCAGTCTCCTTGCCTCGCTCTTTCCTCCACGCAGGCACTTTAAACAAAGCAGGAAGTGCAGAGTGCAGTAGCGCTCCCAGTGTGCTCTGCACTTCCTGCTTCAGAGGAAGGAGCAAGGTGGGAGGGTGTTGGGATCGCTGCGTTCTGATCTTCAGAGCTCAGTGGTCTGGCCTCCAGCTCTCTCACCTTGCTATTTCCTGCTTTGTTGAAAGAGCCTGTGCAGAGGAAAGACTGTGGTAAGGGGTGTGTAAGTTTGGGATGGCATGGCAGCGGGGAGGGTGGCCAGTGGCCTCAAGCAGCCCAATAGCTTCACCTGGCCGTGGTGTGTGCAAAAAACAAATGAGTAGCTGTGGGCTTAGGTGGGTGGGCGGGCGAACATTTATTTATTTCAGAGATTTCAACCCTACCCTTCCATCCCTATAGGGCCCACCAGAGTGGCTTGCAGCAATTAAAACTCAAAAACAGTACAAGCAAACTAAAATCAGCATATAAAAATAATAAAATGCAATCACGAAAACATACAAAATCACCATGAAAACATTTTTTTCTTTTTCTCCTCCTCAAAGGCAGTTGATGTTTCTATGGCCACTGTGAGGGGGGGGGGAGGGGGACAATCCATTCTTAAGGAAGATGTGTCACATCCTGTGATTACATACATATATTACATATGCTTAAAATGTGCATACTTCTATTCTCCTGTTGTTTAATGTATGCACTGCCGTTTTAAAGTTGTTCCATACAATTGTTCCGTATGAAATGCGAAATATATCAATGCCAAGGCATCCCTTAGATACAGTACATGTGTAAAATGCATCAACCAACCTGTGCATATGCAGTTGTGTGTGTGTGTGTGTGTGTGTGTGTGTGTGTTTGTGTGTGTGTGTGTACAAAAAAGAGAAACAGAGAGAGAATGGAAATATTGCAGTGTACAACTTTGAATTTTAGAGCAGCCTTTCTTTCTCAACCTTTGGAGGCCTAGGTACCCCCTATCACAGTCCAATTTTCTGGCGTACCCCTACTAATTAGCATAATTAATTAGCTAATTAACATAATTAGCTATTTTTTAATTTAAAAGAGCCGCTTTTAAACAGAAAACAGAAACTGGATGGAGGATGAGGAATGTATGTAGGAATACAACCTGAAAAGGTCAGATCATGAACTTCTGAATAATCTGAATGTCTATTCAGGGAATACTACACGCCCCTTTCCCTAAAAACACCCTAGGAAATCTGGGCAAGCTTCTGTTTGAAACTCATGTGTTTATTATTATTATTATTATTATTATTATTATTATTATTATTATTATTATTATTATTTTATCTTATTTTATCTTATTTTATCTTATTTTATTTTATTTTGCAGTTTGTATTATACCATATAAATACAAAAGAGGCAAATAACAAAACAGCCTGAAGAAAAACATTCCAATCCAATGAAACCAAATTACCCCATGCACAATGAATGAAACCCATTTATCAGTTCTCTTTAAGTATAAAAATCCATTTCTTCAGCATATCAAGTCCATTAGTTTTTCATTTTCAACAAATTCTAATATTTTCAACAGCCACCCACTCATTTACAGATGGTTATACAGTACTGCAATCTTTCAGTGTATATAGCAAGAACAAGCTCAGGCGTGTACTAACTCGCACTGGATCCACCCTCTGAGATCCCTGCTCTTCTACAGCTGACCCCTTGTCCAGTGTCTTTGCTGGGAAAAAAACACCACCACCGCCATCAGCATGCCAGGTGGATGTCAGCTGAAGCGCCATAGTTGGAAACTGCATGGCTCAAGTCTCTTGCCTGCTGCTTTCTCTGCACGGGAATGGCTCCGACAGTGAGGAGGCGGGACCGCCTCCTGCTCGCTCGGTAAAGGGACTAGGATGGAGCGAAACTTAGGGCCCCGCCCCTACCGGAGCGACGCCTCTGCCAATCACTATTGCACCCACATCTTTGTTTTTCTGCTACTCATCTCTTGGCGACTCCTAGGGGATAGCACTGAAGCAGCAAGCCAGGAGTTGGCCTGGCCTACCTTACATTTCAATTTAAAAATTCAACATATGACTCATACTTAGGGTTATCATGTATTTTATTTATTTCCCCCCTTTTTGTTATAAAAACTGCCGCCCTTACTGTGGCTGTGGCCGCCGTCATTTTTCCTCCAGCTGCTCAATTGCACAACACTGGCCTGGAACGCGGACAACGCGACCATTTTTCATGAGCCGCACGCAAGCGAACAAGCGGCCTGGAAGCACTTCTGAAGGGCTTCCAGGCCACATTGTGCATGAGGCTCACGAGGAGACAAGGAGACCTGCCAGCCGGATGGTAGCCAGCCAGGCTCAGAAGAGTCCCGGAGAACGCCTTTTTATCTTTTTCTTTTTTTTGGGCAGGCAGCCATTCATTTCGGTTTGGTGGGCCAGGACGCCGCCGGGATGGAGTCCCCAAAACTGGGGCAGTCCTGGCCAAACCGGGATGAATGGTAAGCCTACTCATACTGTATGTTGAATTTTTAAATTGAAATGTAAGATATGACCATGAGAGCATTGCTTCCTGTTAATTCAGCCGAGCCCCTCTACCATTCAGTCGGCTTGTCTGCTCCTGAGCTAGTTAAAGCACAGAAGCAGACCTTTTATTAAAGCAAGACACAGGCTTGAAACCCAACAAAGATAATGGTGGGGGGGGGCGCTGGGGGATGTCTTCTTAACTTCAAAGTTCTAATCTAGCGTTGATTGTCTTTTTAATTCTTGAAGGTTTCCCACTGCTTCCGTTGCAGTATTTTTGTGTGTGTGTCCCCACCCCCGCTTGGGCGGTCTGCTCCCCTGAGGTGGTCCGCCCCACCGCCTCCCCCAGCTACGCCACTGAATCAGACTTACTCTGCCATCAGCATCAATTGTTATTTTGGACAGCTTGAAAGTGACTTTGGGGTTAGCAGTTCTTATAACAGAAGGCAGCAACAAGATGGTCACAAAAGGATGCAACACCATGCAAGCCCAGCTTTCCTTTCCAGCAGGTTAACTTTGCATTTGCAACTTTTGCGCAGAAATGAAATCAGCTGCTAGCAGAGAATGAGCCAAACTGCCTTTTCTGCCCCCTGCTCATTTCACTGCCTCATTAGCAGGGGGCAAAATCTGGGGGGGGGGAGAACATGGGTGCCTTACCAGTAGTGGTGCTGGGAGCCAACATCTTTGTTTTCTACAAGTCCCCTGGGAACAAAGCTGCATCATCATTTTGTGGCTTTCACAGGGACTTACAGTGCAATCCTAATCAACTTTCCAGCGCCGGTGTAACCATGCCAACAGGGCCCACACTGCATTTTGCAGTGCAGGGGCAGTCATGGAGGCCTCATCAAGGTGAGGGAACATTTCTTCCCTTACCTCGGGGCTGCATTGCAGCTGCACCGGTGCTGGAAAGTTGGTTAGGATTGCGCTGTTAATGGGAAATCAAAATCTATTTTCGAAACGAAGGATTCAAGGGTAAAGGAGTCATATCTAGTCGTTTTAAAAACGTGGAGTAATTTGAAAACCTGTATTTTTAAATTGTGTTTAATACGTTTTGTGGCTTGGATAAAAAATTCTCACATGGCTTTTTTTACCCTTGAATCCTTCATTTCGGAATGCTGTCTCTGGCCATGAAAGCTTTCACACAATTCCAAAATCTATTTATTTATTTACAGTATTTTTACCCCGCCTTTCTCCCCGAAGGGCAATCAGCATGGACAACCTCCCAGTGAGGAGAAGCACCCCTGCTAAACTGGAGGCAGCGACAAAAGGTGAGTTGGGCAGTTGGGGACAATATTTATTCCTATTCTGCCTTCCCCACTGGGAGATGCACAAGGTGGTTGACACTATTTTTTCTAATATTAGTAGATCAGAAAATGAAGGGGTGGGGGGATTAACGCCTCTCTGGCTTCTTCTGATCCTCTTCCTGCCCACAGGGCAGTTGGTGTTTCTCTAAAAGGGGGAGGGGCAAATTATCATGTGATTGAAAATGTATGTAATTAGTCTGCGTTAAATTTGGTGCCGGCTCCAAAAATGTTAGGTAAAGGTGACCCCTGACAATTAAGTCCAGTCGTGTCCGACTCTAGGGTGTGGTGCTCATCCCCATTTCAAAGCCGAAGAGCCAGCGTTGTCCGAAGACGCCTCTGTGGTCATGTGGCCTGCAAGACTCTCCTTGCCACAGTGCATAGCATGCAGCTGGAACACGGAGCGCTGTTTACCTTCCCGCAAGCGGTACCTATTTATCTACTCGCATTGACATGCTTTGGAACTGCTAGGTTGGCAGGAGCTGGCCAAGCAACGAGAGCTCACCCCGTCGCGGATTCAAACTGCCGACCTTTCGATCGACAGCTCATGGTTCAGCGGTTTAACCTACTGCGCCATATTTACGTTCATATATTTAGGAACGGATTATTTTATACTTTTTAGTGTGTTTTCCTTCTCTCCCTAACTCCCTCCCTCACAGTGCAATCCTGCCTAAAGTTCCACGGGTGGCCCTAGGCCTGCCCGCAGGATCCTATGCTCTCTCCGGACCGCTCGGAGAGGCCATTGGGGGAAGGGGACGTTCGTCCTTTCCCCCGGTGTAGAGCTGGGAGGGCTCAACGGGCCTCCTCGGATTTCCGCCAGTTTGAGAGCAGGCAAAAGTCCGAGGTGGACATGTAATGGCTGCCGAGCCTGGAAATGGGACGGGGATTCGGCAGCCGATATTTCCGACCCCTCCCGGGCCGGCTCGGCCGATCACTGACATCCCTTGCTGCCTGGCCTGCCCTTGCACCCGCCGGCGGGAGACTTACCTTCTCCGGCAGCGGCTGGGGCACTTCGGCGGTGGAGCGAGGGCTGCCGGCCTCCGTGCTGGCAGCCATTACTCTAGATTCGTCGCAAACATGCTTTACGGCATGTTTGCGACAGTTTAGACTGGTGGAGCGCGTGCTCCACCGGTCTAAAGTTAGTGTGTATTGCACTGTTACTCTATTGCTTTTTAAGTTGGTATGGCCATTGAATTTTTAAATGTTAATGGGGAGATGGTGCCTCACACAATTGTCTCCATCACAGGAGATGGAGCCTGCCTGTTTTGGTCCTTCTCCTGTCTCAGATATGACACTTACCTCATGGCCATGGAGGTGCGTGAGCTAATCGTGAGGCACGTTGTAGACAACTGGAAGAAGTTCTCCATCATGTCCCACGACAGCGAGGGGGACAACTATCATTCAATGGAACCATGACTTTTAATCATTGCAGGGTGTTGCCTGACATGGGGTAGTTGTGCTACCTTTAAATGGTTCATTGCAATCAAAGGAACGTTTATGGGAGTCAAAATGGATCTAAAGTACTTACATCCCGTAGCAAAGCACGGGCATCATACTAGTTATTCATATGCAAGCATTTCACTTAAGAAATATGGTGCTTTAAGCCTGAGCAAAATACTGGTGATCAAGAGTGAGTGAACAAAGTGCAAGGATGTCAGAGGAGAGACCCTGAAGCACCCTGTGATCTCAAGCCTGTGACACACCACCTGCGTCGGGGTAAATTGTGGTGCGGTTTGGCCCGAGAGTAGCCGACGAGTCTGACCGCACCGCACCGCACCCTGTCTACACCAGAGCTGCTTTAGTCGCTTGCGTTCTCTCGTGGGTCCCCAGTGATTGGTCGCTTGTGGTGGAGGAGGAGCGATGCTTCAGGAGAGTGAAGTGAAGGCTGATTGGCTAAAAAAAATCCCCTCAACTCCGATTGGCCCAATGCATTGCTCCACATCCTGCCCCCCACAGCACCAAACACGGCCTCTCATTGGCCGAAGTTCAATTTTCCCAATTTTGCTCGCAATGCAATGCAACTCTTGTAAAAGACAAGACACACCGAGATTTTTGAGCTGCACGTGGATGCAGGGCCTCTGAGAGGAGGGTTAAGGGGGTAATTTGTACCTGGGCCCAGGGCGAAAAGTGGGCCAAAAAGGGGGCCCTGGAGCAAGAAAGGGGGGCCCATTCATATGTAGGGAAGGGGTCCAAAAGAAACTTTGTACCCCCTGATAAAATTCCTCTGAATGGCCCTGTGTGGATGCTGCTCTACGCAATGCAACGTGTGTGGTGTGTCACGGGCTTCACACTGCTGATTGGCCGTGTGACAAAATTCAATGGCAGAGAGTGTCACGTGCAGCCGTCGAGGTTCGATAGGTGCGTTGGCAGTAAAGGAGTGGAAACGCCTGGCCAGAGAAAATTGCAGCAGTGGATTAGGACGCATGTGTGGAGGCGTGTACGGCGGCACCAGGAGGAAGGTATAGAAGTTGAAAGGGAGGGAAGGCCGTCAGTGATCCAGGTAAACATAATAGAAGAAGAGACGGTAGATATACAAGAGGAAGAACAGGAGTAGGAGGAAGAAGGGCAGGACCAGCAGGACCAACAAGTAGTACGTATGTACAGAGGTTGCACGCCACATTATCCGCAAGGGGGAAAAAAGAGTGAAAGGCGCTGAATACAAAGAAAGTGTTTTTTTCTTCAAAACAATTATTATTCATATGCAAGCATATGCAGATTTAATTTATTAAAACCCTGTGATGAAAATCCCTGGTTTTTCTCCCGTGTTTTGCTGTTTTCTTGCTTTTCTGTATGTCCTGTTTTGTTTGGACTTCTCCATCACTGCAGAGGCTTCTGAGATGCCTCAGCAAACCCAAGGGGGCTGCTGAGTCATCCAAATGCAGGAGCCATTATCCTTCTTGGTTGTTTATTGTTTGAGCATATTCCTTCTCTCCAACTGAGAACTTGGCTCGAGGCACTTTAAAATGGACCATGAATCCCACCTGATTTTCAGGAATGGGAAAGTCAGGAACGCGGGTGCCTGCCCCCAGTACCCAGTCCCATAGGGAAGCCTGGGTAACACACATAGGTTGTAGACGTAGGGTGTCACACACCTCTTGGTGCATTTGCTATAAGTTGGAAGTATCTGGTACTCCATGGGGGGGGGCTCATCCACTCAGAGACGATGCTGCGCCCCCACATGGGAGAGGCCGCCAACGCTATGCCCCCACGTGACGTTGGGCATGACATCACGCGGCTCCGACCACGCCCCCCCGCCGTATTCCAGGCCATTTCGGAGCCGTTCGGCTCCAGGGCGGGCGGGCAGGTCCAACCCCGCTCGAAGGAGGCAGCGAAAGAACGACCGGAACAACGTCCAGGCAAGTCCTATGCCTTGGGGCCCACCGCCCCCCCAGCCCAACCCCTGCAACGCTTCTGCATCCACTCACCTTACCACAAATTGGGTGCTTGGACCAGGACACTGGAACAGCGGAAGTAAGTTTTTGGAATTTGAATGCAATGCCACCTGCGAAACTCTGGAGGGCAGTGTACTGTCCAGTCTCCTGCGACCATCTGCCTATCACTCTCTGTGGTTCTTGCAGGAGGAGGTGTGGTCCTTAACACTATTTCCTTCCTCACATTCTCTCTTCTTCTCCAGACATCTCAGAATGTGCTCTGCTGGGGGTCCCTGCCCACAGGCCATCCTTACCACACTTGCACACAAAAAGGACAGCTTTTAGGGTTCCCTGTTCCAAAAGTATTTGAGCCTCTGATCACAATCAGAAGATGCATGTAATCAACTATGAACTGTGAGTAATTATTTATTATGAAACCTTAACCAAGCTTCCACTCCTGTATATGTTTTATTGATAACAGCTAGCCTCAGGTGGGAAGGGGGTGCTTTTGCTGATTACTCTGCTACCTCCCCTCTCCCTTCCAACATAAGTATAGTAGGAATTTTACACAGTTTTATCAGGGTTTTTGTTTTATTTTCTGTTTGCCTTTATGATCCTTGTCAACTTTTGCTGCCCCTCCATCCCATTGTTAGCTGGTTAGTGCCTTGTTTTTATCCTTTGCATAACAACAACAGCAACAACAATTTTCTCCATAGGTTTAATTTTTCAGTTTATAATGGACTTCTTTTATGGTTTACCTTCCTGTTATCAGTTCCTGTTAATTGGAGAGAGAGTGTAGACTTCCAGGCCACTTGTGTTCTGCTACAGGTTGGATTTTGGGGCTCTCTGTTAACTGGGAGGGAGATTTCCTAGTTTTGGATGGTGGCAGCAAAACTACCCTTTCCTAGTCCAATCCAGTCCAGTAAAAAGAGTGAAGCAGGGAGAAGAAAGGGTTTGTCACTAACCATTAGGCGCTGCACCCCGTGTTGCCCCTTGGCTCCCCTTGCCTGCTGGCTTAGAGGTGGGTGGGATACATTACCGCAGCAACCACTCTTTTGAACTGTAGCAAGTTCATTTTCTTTTTGTCCTGTTTAATTTTTGGCATTAGTCTTTTGGGGAAGCCGCTTCTCCCCAAAGACATAAAGGATGTGGTTTGGCATTTAGTTGGCTGGTTCTAAAAGCAAGGAGTATTTATTTTCTAGCTCTTCAATGGGATAGTTAGGGTAGATACACACACACACACACACACACACACACACACACACACACACACACACACACACACACACACAGCACTCTGTGTTCTTGTGAGGCAGCAAGGTTTGTGTTAGAAATTAGGATTTCTACTAACTGCACCCCTACAGCCAGAACTAAGACTGCAGTCCTGTACTTTCCTGGGAGTAAGCCCCATTGAACACAGTGAGGCTTACTTCTGAGTAGACATGCCTAGGATTGTGCTCTAAGGTTTAACAAGCTACACCTGCCCACATTCCTTCGCACTCTGTCCAGGTTGGACATGGGGGATGATATTCCTGAGGCCTTCAGGGCCATCTTTAAACAGGCCTGGATGGATGATGGCAAAGCAAAGTCCCACTTAGTGGAAACATGGTGGATGTTGCTGCTGAGTTTGCCTAGGCTAGGACAGGAGTGGCCAACCTTTCAGTATGAATGCTGCTGGTCCTTTAATGGTTGTCTAGGTAAGGTAAAGGTGACCCCTGACAATTAAGTCCAGTCGTGTCCGACTCTAGGGTGTGGTGCTCATCCCCATTTCAAAGCCGAAGAGCTAGCGTTGTCCGAAGACACCTCCGTGGTCATGTGGCCGGCATGACTCTCCTTGCCGCAGCGCGTAGCATGTAGCTGGAACACGGAGCGCTGTTTACCTTCCCGCAAGCGGTACCTATTTATCTACTCGCATTGACATGCTTTGGAACTGCTAGGTTGGCAGGAGCTGGCCAAGCAACGAGCGCTCACCCTGTCGTGGAATCGAACTGCCGACCTTTCGATCGACTCATGGTTCAGCGGTTTAACCCACTGCGCCACCCGCTGGCGTATGTCTAGGTGAGGGCATTTGAGCAGGTGCAGCTGCTAAGATTCTGTCTTCTACACAACTCTTAAGAACACAGAGGCCCTAATGGTGGAAGGTTGGCCTCCCCTGATCTAGGAGGACCGAGTAACTGTGTACCCTTCAAGGAGCAGGGCCAGATTGGCACTCACCCCAGAGCAGTCTTGTAAGCACTTCAACAGCATCAAGCAAAGGCCTGTGAGTCTTAACTACAGATCGATTGCTATTTGGACTGTGCCTGTGAGATGTGGCTGATGGTGGCAGCAGCCAAGACCAAAGATGCGATTTTGTCCCTGATTAAAATTGAACAGTTCATTCAGCTGCTGCCAGAGGAGATCTGGAGAGGTCCCTCTTCTATATCCCCCAAGATCCTCCAGAAGGCAGGAGTGTTGGTAGAGCACATCCCCGATGAGCGCTAGAGAGAGTAAGTGGAGCCACTGCATGGAGTTGTTTGCCACCATGGTGGGAAAAGGCCTCTCTAGGCACCTCGTATGCAGGCCCCATCACAATGGGAACCACCACCACAGTGAGGGGTGGCCCTGTTGGTGTCTCACACACCAGCGCTGGCTTCGACCAATGACTAGGCTTACCAGATCTCCAACCGGGACAGAGTGCTAGACCTTTAGGAGAAGGAATGTGGGCAGGTGTAGCTTGTTAAACCTTAGAGCACAATCCTAGGCATGTCTACTCAGAAGCAAGCCCCACTGAACACAACGGGGCTTGCTTCTGAGTAGACATGCCTAGGATTGTGCTCTAGGACTTAACAAGCTACACCTGCCCACATTCCTTCTCCTAAAGGTCTAGCACTCTGTCCCCGTTGGAGATCTGGTAAGCCTACCAGTGACCAGGCTTACCAGATCGCCGCCGGGATGGGAGCAGTCTACCCTTAAGTGTAGACTTCTCCCGTCCCAGCGGCGATCTGGTAAGCCTGCCAATGACCCCCCCACACACACACACACACACAGGATTCAAGAGCAGCTGTCTCGCAAAGAGGTGCTTTTGCTGCAAGGAGCTGGTTCGCTAGAAGAGTCTGTGTCTCCGGAGCAGCTCACGAGAGTTGTTCCCAGGCAGAAAAGCCTCCCAGCAACTGTGCAGTGTTGCACCCTGCAAGGCTGGCCAGCACCAGTGTACTACTGAGGTGGATGGAGAGGAGGCTCAAGAACTGATGGATTCTGGGGCCACCATTACTTCAGTCCACAGCTGTCTTGCTCACATCTGTCCATTCTTCTCTGGGGAGGTGTTCAAAGTACAGCCCAACGAGTGTGACCCCATCACTCTCCCAAAAGTGGAGGCACGTCTCATGTTGAAGGGTTGGGCAAGAAAGTGGGTGTTACAAACAGTCGCAAGCTTTCATGGCCCAAATATTCCAAACCAAAAGTTTCCAGGTTTCTTGCCAATGCCATGACTGGGTGTTGGTGGTGTGACCCAACCCCCCCACACCTATTATCCTGGGGAGTATGTGTGCACCTTTGTGGACCAGCGAAGGGGGGGGGGTGGCTTCTCAGACGCCTACTGTAGAAGAAGCCTACTCAAGTGGGAAGAAGCACTTCTGGGCAAGTTGCCACCAGAGAGGGGCCAGTTACAGAAGGAAGGGAGAGGAAAAGGCAGCCCCCCCCCCACACACACACTCCTCCCATCAGTAAAGGAGCCCATCTGATTGAAGAGGAGCAGCTTGGAGATGGGGAGGTGCCAGCTAGGAGCAGGGCGCTTCTCATCTAAGGATCCAGAGAAGGTGAAGTGGTAATTTCTCAGCTGCAACACCTCGGAAGCTGCACAACCTTGCTCATATTGTGAAGCCTTCCCCGGCAAGGCACATGTCTTCCCTTCCTGCCTCATATTCATGAACACGTTGAAGTGGGGCTGCAGGGCAACGTGTGGCCAAGTGGGGAGAAGAGAGAAGAGGCACTTCGTGGGCTCCATGGACTGCTCTTCCTGAGGCTTCCAACTGCAATTCCTGCAAGGCACTTTCCCATTCTCGCCACCAGAGGACCTAGCAGAAATCTCACTCGCCAACAATCATTCCTTATCATTCCTTTACTTTAGTGTAAAGGGAACTGGACATTGCTTCCTTATGGACAGTTTCCTGTCCTTACTAGTTTTGCATTGTTATTATTATCTGCATGTTCCGAAATGCCTACGTGCCGCCGTGTGCTAGCTTGTGTCACACCACGGTCTGTTCTGGTTTTGCAGTCAAGGTGAATGTGCCTGAGTGTGTGATACACGCAGGGAAGTTGAAGTGAAAAGTGCCTTGTTGTCCCCCGTCACGTGCTCAATTCATCTGCTGCTGTTTCTGTTTTAAAACTGTACTTGCTCCCAACTGTAACCCTGTGAACAGGGATGTTGTTATGTTCTGAATACTTTTGCAACTGTTTCCTTTCTGTACTTTCTCCACATGGGCATTTTTGATCATCTGTTGCTTTTCTAGATGGGTAACTTCTAGCTAGAGCCCATGTGCATTTTGTCACTGATTAATCCACCCTTAAGATGTAGATCTAGTAGAGAAGAGCCAGCCATGGGCTTTCCCCCCCTCAATGTCAATCTAGGAGGGGTATGTGGTAAAAGTGCATTATATGGTGAAAGTGCATTAGATTTGTGGGCTGGAGCACCTCCCTTATGAAGAAAGGCTACAGTTTGGAGCTTTTCAGTCTAGAAAAAAGGCGCCTGAGGGGGGACATGATTGAGACGTATAAAATTATTCATGGGATGGAGAGAATGGATAGAGGGAAATTCTTCTCTCTCGCACAACACTAGAACTAAAGAACATGCACTAAAATTGAGTGGAGGGAGAATTAGAATGGACAAAAGAAAATATTTCTTCACCCAGCGTGTAATTCATCTGTGGAACTCCTTGCCACAGGATGTGGTGATGGCACCTGGCCTAGATGCCTTTAAAAGGGGTTTGGACAGATTCATGGAGGAAAAGACCATCACAGGTTACAAGCCATAAGCAACCTCCTGGTTTTAGAAGTGGGTTTTCTCTGTGCCAGGTGCAGGGGAGTGGCAGCAGGAAACAGGTTATCTTGTTGGCTGTGTGCTCTCGGAGGCATCTGGTGGGGCCACTGTGAGATACAGGAAGCTGGACTAGATGGGCATTTGGCCTGATCCAGCAAGGCTCTTATGTTCTTATGTTATTCCCTCAAAAAAAACACCCCATTTTTACAAATAGTTTCCACATGTTTTGGACCTTTCCATCATCTCAGAGGTTTCTGTGAGATCCAGCCTTGCCTGATTTCCAGGAAAGATATTGCTTACTTTCCAGCAGGAAAGTCAAGAACTCGGGTGACACCTCTCCCCATACCCAGTTCCATGAGTGAAACCTGGATAATGTCCACAGATTATAAAAAAGCAGGGTCACACACCCCCTTTGCACATTTGCCCATGTTCAATGTCAGATGTATCTGATGCTCTACGGTGGGCTCATCCATGCACCTCGCTGCAAATGTGGTTGCCAGAACCAGGACCCTGCAATAATGTGAGTAAGTAGAATAGAGATCAAACCCAGTTAATCATGTCAGGGTTTGTTTCATTTTCTGCTTGCCTTTTTAGCAGCATTGCTCCTCCCATCCTTAATTTTATTTATTTTCACATTTTTATACTGCCCTTTCTCCAAGGAGCTCAGGGTTCCTTCCCCCCTTTATCCTCACAACAACCCTGTGAGGTAGGTTAGGCTGAGAGATTGTGACTGGTCACCCAGAAAGCTTCATGGCTGAGCAAGGATTTGAATCTGGACCTTGCAAGTCTAAGTCCAACAACACCAGAACTACTATACCATCCTAGCTCTCTTTCTCCTTTTGCTAATTCATCCTTTTGTTAGTTCCAGTAGCGTCAGGCCGCCTGGGGCGGGGGGATGGTGAGCCCCTGGGTAGCACGCGGGCAGGGGTGACAAGCACTGTGAAAAAGGCGCGTGTTTTTGGCCCGCCCACCTACCTGGAGTCCTAGGCTGGTGGCCAGGAAGTGCACTAGGTGGTGTCACCACATACCGCGCCCCTGCCTCCAGGGGGCGTGGCTATGCCGCTGGCTAGTTCTTATCGCATGCTTTTTTTCTCTCCATTGGTTTGATTTTCCAGCTTTTTAATAAATGTCTTTTACAGTTTACCTTCACTCAACCAGGAGGAGGTGACTTGCCCTCTGTACTAGTCTGCCCACATTTCACTACTTGGTGGTTTTAAGGGGATTCTCCTAAATCTGAGGACTCTTTGATAACCGGGACGGGAGGTAGTTTTTTTTCCAAGACAACCTCTTCCTTTCTGTGCTTTATAGCTTTGGATGGTGGCAGCGAAACTACCTTCCCCCAGTCCAATTTCAGTTTACCTGATAAAAAGAGTGAAGCAGAGAATTGGGTGTCAAGTCACTAACTGCTAGGCATCATGCCCCATATTGCCCTCTGTCTTACAAACCCACTTGACTAATCGGCCTTCTTTCATCTGATGGTAGTCCCATTTATAAGCCTTGCATAAGCTGAGCTTCTGCCTTCTTAAGCCAAAAGGAATAGAACGTGCATCATGGTGATTTAGTGTTTAGCTATAAATCCCTGCAATATAAAGTTTCTTGGGGTCAGATCACACTGGTTAATACCCTCCACCTGACATACAGTATTCAGGAACACACTGTGTGGAAAGGGGTTAGAGTGAATCAGATGGTCATGCGGTGTATCAGCAAAACTCCTCTATAATCATGGCTGATGGGAAAAGTGCAGAGAAATTGCTGCTGGGTAGAGAAAAACAAAATCTTTGCATGTAATACACATAGAGACAAGAAGCTTTCTTCTACTGAGTCGGATCATTGTTCCATCTAGCTCAGTATTGTCTATATCAGTGGTGGCCAACCCGTGGCACGCCATGTGCCACATTTTATGTAGATAATCTTGAGCGTGCCACTTAAATAAATAAATAAATAAATCTAAGCCAATGAAAATATTTAAAGCACAGTGACAGTGCAAGAAGAATAAGGTGCAGTGGGGTGCAGAGACCTCCTCTAGTGTCACAGGCTTGGAAAGGTGCACTGGGGTCGAGAAAGAGAGAGGGAATTCAGCGCTCGGCTCGAGCAGGAACAGCAGTGCGTGCCATTTCAAAAGGCTCGGAGTGCCACTAAGTGGCACCCGTGCCGTGGGTTGACCACCTATAATCTATATGTAGGCTTACCAGATCTCCAACTGGGACAGAGTGCTAGACCTTTAGGAGAAGGAATGTGGGCAGGTGTGGCTTGTTAAACCTTGGAGCACAATCCTAGGCATGTCTACTCAGAAGCAAGCCCCACTGAACACAGTGGGGCTTGCTTCTGAGTAGACATGCCTAGGATTGTGCTCCAAGGTTTAACAAGCCACACCTGCCCACATTCCTTCTCCTAAAGGTCTAGCACTCTGTCCCAGTTGGAGATCTGGTAAGCCTATCTATATGCAGACTGACAGTGGCTCTCCAGGGTTTTGGGCAAGGGTCTTTCCCAGTCCTCCTTGGAGATGTCAAGGTCTGGACCTGGAATATCTGCGTGGAAAACAGGCGATCAGGCCACCTGAGCTACAGCCCTATCGTAACTGTGCCCTGTGATGACCACACACTTAGCATTTAGACCACACACAGGGCTTTCTTCCAGGGCACGTGGCAGGGCTCACCTATTTGAGTTTTTCATCACCTCTTTATTGTTTTAGCACTCCACTGCCCATGTCTTCCATGACAGCATTTAGGGAACACAACCCACATGATTCCCCCCCTAACATTTCAATTATTCCTTTTGGTGGTCCTCTCATATTACTACTAAATCTTATTCTGGAATCCCATATTTGACCAAATCCATTCATTTCCATCCCTCTTGAGTTCATGAAAGCTCATCCCTCTTGACCTTCCTCTGTGTGTCCATGTGTTGCATTGCATGTCTACATGCAATGAATGAATGGGAACTCTTTAACAGGAAAAAAAAAACCCTCTGTGTGTGTGTGGGGGGGGGGGGGGAATAACCAGCACTTCCTCCAAGTCTCGTCTGGAGTCGTGCAGCTCATGCACAGTTTTCCCACCTCAGTGAGAACTATACCAGCATCTTCCTCTTTTGGTTGGTTGGGGGTTGACAGACTCTCATGTGCAATGCTGCTGTTTGCCATTTCTGTTCCATTCCAAGCACCAGCGTACAGAGAGACCCTTCTGCTCCCATTTGCTTCATGGGCACGTGGCTTAGTTATTGTCTGACCTTGAACACAGGGATTTGAGCAGGTCCTGTTCTGACTTCTATGGGTCGTGTTGACAGTCGAGCCTCAGCAAATGTGAAAGTGAAAAAGCAAGTGAAAAAGACCAGTTAATTATTTATGCCATGGAAGGTTGAGCAGCCACCTTCCTGCCACGAAAAGAGAGGTGCCCCGCAAGGGTACCGTGAATACAGCAGTCATGATTCTAACAAAGCAGTATCAATGAGTAGTATAGACCCACATCATTGTTTACCATGGCCTTGTTCAGACACAGTAAGCAATATCTGGGACCTTTCAGTGAGGGTAAAGGTGTCTCTTGACATTTAAGTCCAGTCGTGTCTGACTCTAGGGTACGGTGCTCATCACCATTTCGAAGCCGAAGAGCCAGCTCTGTCCGAAGACGCTTCTGTGGTCATGTGGCCGGCATGACAATACAGAATGCTGTTTACCTTCCTGCAAACAGTACCTATTTATCTACATGCATTAACATGCTCTCTCTCTCTCTCTCTCTCTCTCTCTCTCTCTCTCTCTCTCTCTCTCTCTCTCTCTCTCTCTCTCTCTGCGCATGCCTCCTTCCATGCCTTCTCTTTCCATGCCTTCTCTTTCCCCATCTCACCAGCCTCTCTACATCTCCATCCCTCCAATCTCCTGTCTTGTTTTCTCCTGTATCTCTGGCCTTCCCCATATCTCTCCACTTGCTTGGTCAGTGACGGTGACACACACAACAAAGTTCAGTGACTGTGACACACAACAAAGCTTTCGCACTTCCATCAGTCCACATACCGAGGGATTCTCGGACACAGGTGAAGATGCAGCATGACTTGCTGACTGACAACACTATGCCAGCCCCTCCTCTCCCTACATTTCAGACATATCAGTGCCAACAATATTGCTCTTGGCAAAAGGGTATATATATTTATAAGGGTTTGAATCCTACCTTAGCTGTTATCAAGTGATCATATTTTTTTTTAATGTGTTGAAGTCTACATTAGGGCTGCCATCTTTGGATTGCTACAAGATGATTCTCTGGGCGGAGCCAAGAAGAAAAGTCAATGCCGGTTGGACAGAACCTGACATGAGCCTGGAGGAATCTGGGAAAGCAGGAGGAGGGACCAGAATAAAATCTGGTGGATCAGGGGTGGAGCCAAGATGGAAATTGATAATGGATGAAGCATGGCAGAATCTGAACCAGTAAAAAAACTGATTGGTTGGCAACCTTATAGGCCAGGGGTGGCCAAACTGTGGCTCCTGAGCCACATGCGGCTCTTTGACATATATTTTATTTATTTATTTTATTTACAATATTTCTATCCCGCCTTTCTCCCCAAAGGGACCCAAGGCGGCTTACACAAAAATAAAATACAAAAATACAAATAAATACAGTAATTACTTTTTAAACAGCAAAAAGTTAATAAAAACATCTAAAAATTGATTAAAAATTACATTTAAAACAAGATAAAAAAACAGCAGCACCCCACCCGTACCAGCAAGATTGTTAAAAAGGCAAAGGCTCAGAAGGCTTCTTTGAACAAGAAGGTTTTTAGGCCTCGCCGGAAAGTGTCCAAGGAGGGAACAGTTCGTAAGTCAAAGGGGAGGGAATTCCATAAGGTTGGTGCCACTACTGAGAAGGCCCTATTTCTGGCTGCCGCCCCTCGCACCTCCCTGGGCGACGGCACCCACAAAAGGGCCTTCTCTGATGATCTAAGGAGACGGGCCGGACTATATAGAAGTAGGCGGTCCCTCAAATATCCTGGCCCCAAGCTGTATAGGGCTTTAAAGGTCAAAACCAGCACTTTGAATTGGGCCCAGAAACGAATCGGCAGCCAGTGCAGCTGTCGGAGGAGCGGCCCGACAGAGTCGAACCGCCTACCTCCAGTGACCACACGTGCCACCGCATTCTGCACTAATTGCAATTTCCGAACCGTCTTCAAGGGTAGCCCCACGTAGAGCACGTTACAATAATCTAGTTGCGACGTCACCGTGGCATCGATCACCGTGGTCAGGTCTGCACGATCCAGGTACGGTCGCAGCTGGCGCACCAGCCGAAGCTGGGCAAAAGCCCCCCTGGCCACAGCCGCCACCTGGGAATCCAGGAGCAGCAGCGGATCCAGGCGGACCCCCAAGCTGCGGACCTGCTCCTTCAGAGGGAGTGCAACCCCATTCAGAGCAGGACGATACTCTAGTACCTGCATTGTGGATTTCCGGACCAGGAGAACCTCTGTCTTGTCCGGGTTTAGTTTCAGCTTGTTAGCCCTCATCCAGGTCCCAACCGCCTCCAGGCAGCGCTCCAGAACCTCAACAGCCACCCTGGAATCAGATGGAAAGGAGAGATAGAGCTGGGTGTCATCAGCATATTGATAGCACCCCACTCCAAATCCCTGGATGACCTCTCCCAGTGGTTTCATGTAGGTGTTAAATAGCATGGGGGACAGGATGGAACCCTGTGGCACCCCACACCTCAAGGGCCAGGGTGCCGAACAGGCATCCCCCAGCACCACCATCTGGGACCTATCTGCCACATAGGAGCGGAACCACCGCAAAACGGTGCCCCCAACCCCCAGCTCAGACAGTCGGCCCAGAAGGACACCATGATTGATGGTGTCGAAAGCCGCTGAGAGGTCCAGCAGAACCAACAGGGACGCACTCCCCCTGTCCAGTCCTCGGCGTAGATCATCCACCAAGGCAACCAAGGCCGTTTCAGTCCCAAAGCCCGGCCTGAAACCGGATTGAAAGGGATCTAGATAATCCGCTTCATCCAGGACCCTCTGGAGTTGAGACGCCACCACCCGCTCAATTACCTTGCCCAAAAACGGGAGGTTTGAAACTGGCCGGTAGTTGTCCATTATTGTGGAGTCAAGGGAGGGCTTCTTCAGAAGGGGTCGAACCACCGCCCGCCTCAAAGCGAGCGGCAGCACCCCCTCCATCAAAGAAGAGTTAACCACCCTCCCCGTCCACTCGGCCAGCCCCTCCCGAGCCGATCTAATTAGCCAGGCAGGGCAAGGGTCGATCAGGCAGGCAGCTGGCCTCACACTCCAAAGGAGCCTGTCCACATCCTCACGCTGTACAAGCTGAAAAGAATCCCACAACACTGGACCAGCAGATGCCAAGGGGACATCCTCAGATATTGTCAATGAGGCATCCAAGTTATAGCGAATCCGATCGATTTTATCTGCGAAATGTTTAGCAAACATGTCACAGCGGGCCACCGTGTGTTCCTCCTGATCTGTTGGAGGGGCCTGATGGAGTAGGCCTTGCACCACACGGTACAGCTCCGCTGGACGATTGCCTGCAGACGCAATGGTAGCAGAGAAGAAATTTCTCTTCGCTGCTACCACCGCCACGGAGTAGGCTCTATAATGGGCCCTACTCCGTGTCCGGTCGGACTCGGCACAAGTTTTCCGCCACCGTCGCTCAAGACATCTACCCCGTCGCTTCGTCATTTGCAGCTCCTCAGTAAACCAAGGAGCCGCTCTGAGTCTACGGCATATAATCTGCGGCTCTCGGAAATATGTTGGCTGAGCTCCTTTTTGCATCACAATTAATACAAAAGGTAAATAAGAAATTTTCAAGCTTTATCATTATTTACCAGGTACCGTATAAACTGAGAGTCCACTGGATTAAAACATAAATTTAATGTTCATGGTGAGTAACTATATTTAAGAATTTAAATGCTTCTTAAATATTGTGGCTCTTAAACATCTGATCGTATGTGGCTCTTACATCAAGCACGTTTGGCCACCCCTGTTATAGATGCTAGGCTTGTTTATTCAGAGCTAAGCTCTACTGTACTCAATAAGATTTCCATGCAAGAAAGTGTGCATGGTGGAATTACACCCATAAACAATACATATGAACGTTGCGGGGGGGGGGGGGAATCTGCATGTTACATATTGGAGTGGGAAGAAAGATTTCTGTGAGTATGCATGTGTGTGCGCTCACGCGCACATGTATATGTTGTCAGGGACAGCAAGATCCTCTGTTAACTTTAATGGGTTGTTATAAAGAGAAAATTATGTGGGAGGAGGCATGCATGTTGTCCTAAACTCCTTGGAGGAGGGGTGGGGGAAAAATGTAATTAATAAGAATTAATAATAGAAGTGGCACTTTTCCCTGTAGCAGAAAAACGCACTCCCACTGCTGGAGGGAGATGCGCCTCTGAGCAGACGAAATGAAAGGGGAGGGGGGGGTTGCAGAGGAGACCTATGATGGCAGATAAGCAAATGTGTATATGATGGGGTGCAGAGAAAGAAGGAGTGAGTAAATAGTCTATGACAGGGGTTCTCAACCTTTGGAGGCCCGGGTACCCCCTATCACGGTCCAATTTTCTGAAGTACCCCCTGCTAATTAACTGCTAATTAATTGAATCAATCAATTAATTAGGTAATTAATCGTTAAATAAAAAAGTACTAAAACAATTTTAAATGTGAAAAAATGTCTTATTTAGCACTGTGGGCGGGGGGAGACACACACACACACACACACACACATGCAAGGATCTCTTTTTTTTTTTTCTCCGTCACACGTCCCAAAATCAGCTCCTCGCTCCCCCACCCCACCAAAGTACATTTTCCAAAGTACGAAAATAAGCCCAAAACCAAAATCAGAGAGACAGAAGGGCTCAGAAAATGATTAAAATTTAAAATCTGTTAATTAACACTTAATTAGCTGCTGATGGGGCAGATAAGGGGCAGGGCTTGGCGTATCCCCAGCAAGAGGTCTGCGTACCCCTAGGTGCCGTACCCGTACCACAGGTTGAGAACCCCTGGTCTAAGAAAGAAAATGCTGAGTTAAAAGCAGTAACATCTTTTCACTGTTAATGTAGTGCGGTGGCCCTTGCGAAGTAATCAATATGTATAAGTGGCCTTCAGAGTGATTGGAGATGTGGACCTCTGTCCTAAATGAAGAATCAAGCCAGAAGTGCATTGCTTTCTCTTTCATTTAGGCCTGTCAATTGTATCTGCGTTAACAGGCTCACACAGATCTCCCTTAACAGCCGCCAGGGCACTGTGGCCTCCCTAATTATTAGAATTTTCTTTTGGAAGAAATGACAGCCTGCTTGAATACCTGGAATGAATGTGCGGTTTGAAGGCCCACAGCATATGTGGGGTGGATCCTGTGAGAGCTCTGTGTTTTCAGAGGAAACGCATGGAGGCAAGTGGGGTTGGGGGGGGGGGAGTTGGGTGTCATTGACTCCCCCGTCTCCAATGTGCACCTCCACGTTTGTCCTCCTTCCCTACATCCTTGTCTTTCCAGAGTGTTTTCCATTTCTGGGTCTGTCGGATCCCTGAGGGCAACATTAAAGCGATTAGGGACAATCCTGTCAAAGTGACACCTCGAGACGTTGGAAAGCAGCAGGGGACGGGGGAGCAGAGCCGAACCACAGCTGGTTCCACCACCAGCATTAGACAGAAGAAAACACAGACCAGAGTGAAACCGGGACAGACGAGACACGCTGACACAGCTGAGGGATTTGGCCTGCATTTGGAAAGACCTCCAGCAGGACCAAGTTTCACACATTGCAGTAAGAGTTGCTTTTGACACCCCACCCACCTACCCACCCACCTCTGTGAATTGACTGAGATGCAGATTTTCAGTGGAGCTGCAGGAAGGTGGCTGTCTGTCGGCATCAGAACCTTCGTGTGCTTTGCATGTCACCTGGGAATGAGTGTGCTGCACTTGAAACACATTGTTGTCGGGATGCTGTGCACACTGACGAAGCTGCGGGTAGTGGCGGTGGCTTTGTTTCCTCTCCCACAGGAGCTATGTGAGCTTTATAAAAGGAGAAGCTGTGTCCGGTGAACAGCCCAGACAAATAATCAAGGATTCTTGGATGATAACGAAAGCGCTGGCATTTGACATACTCACTCACTCACTCACTCACTCACTCTCCTCTGTCGGTCCAGCTCCTGCATTCCTCCCCCCCCCCCCGCCGCACTCATTCTTCCCTCCAAGGTTTGGCTTCCAGATGCTGCTGTTCAGAGATGCTTTCATCCACTATAATACCTACATTGTAGCCAGGCAGCAGCGCTGCACCATTACGACGGAGTGGTTGCTATGGAGAATCCTCTCCCTGCATCTCTCGCCAGCATTTCACCTCTCTTCCCAACAGAGAGGAGTGGCTAGTGTGCGATGCAGAGTCCGGCAACGTGTGGCAGTCGGAGGTGTTGGGCAAGGAAGGACAGGGCTCTGGTGGGAGGCTTGGAGAGCACTAAATAAAGGCAGGCAGCCATTCAGGGAACGTGCTTCAGAGTCCATGGGGGGGGGGTAAAGCTAGACAGTCACTTAGGGCTTGGCCATCTATGGCCAATGTAATTGTGGAGAGTCTGTCACAGACAGATGTATTTTGAAAAACCAGTAGGCCTCTGAATCTAAAGTAGGCAAGAGTCAAGTCAAAAGCTATGGATTAGGGACAGAGCCTGCAGGAATCTGTGGGCTACGAATAGAGTTCAGATGGAAGCAGATGGGCTGGATCAGAGATAAGCAGAATCTTGCATGTTGTGGAGGAAGCCTGAAGCGGAATCTGGAGTTTTTTGGCTTCTCGTTCCCCCAATACTGGTTATCTGTCAGAACAGTTTTACCTGCTGGCTCAGTAAAACATTGGCTGTTTGGCAACTCTAAGGTCCTCTGTAAACATATCCCTGGGCAATAAGAATTACCTTGCTGGATCAGAACAAGACTCAGCCTTCCGTTTCCAGCATTGGTTCATATACAGAGGCCTTCAAATGGTTGCTCCCATGCACTGCCCATTATAAACCAGGTCATTATTAGGTCCATTTTACAGATGGATAACTGAGGCCAAGAGAGAGACTTGTTCAGCATGGAGACGCTGAACAGACGCTGAACAGTAGAAAGGAAGAGGAGGACAAGGATATTGCTGTTGAGACAGTGGAACAAGAGATAATAGTTATGAGGGGGCAAGGAACTATAGACGTAGGGCTGGCACATCTATGAGGCCAACTGAGGTGGTTCCCTCAGTCAGTAGATAGACAGGGGTGCCCACCTCTGTCCATCCACTTGCCTCCACTACCCCTCTTCCTCCTCCCACTCCATGGATTGGAAAAGAAAGAGGGGGACAGAGGGGGAGCCAATGGGGAGCAGCGTGGTAGAGACGTGTGGAGGAGAAGAGAGTGGTGGGTTAGAGCATCCAGCACTCTAGCCCACCACTCTCCTTTCCTCCACACTTCCTCTTATACTCTATCCCTTTCTTCTATTTCCAATCCAGGGAGGGGGAAGAGAAAGAGCCAGCACATCACCAGGGAGGGGCAGCATGTGCCCCACCACCTCAGGCACAAGAGGTTTTGGGCCAGCCAGCCCTGTGTACAAGGCAGTGAAACTCTGTGAGGAACATATTTTAACTTTTCTCTAAATGCGTCTCTTTTTGTTCCACGTTTCTTTGAAAAGCAGCGAGGCAGGAAGCACTGGACAGCTGCCCTGCTGTCTCAGTCATAAATCTGTCAACCGTTGCTCTGAGTAGAGAGCTGGCGTGTTGTCTCAGTGCTGGTCTTTACCCTTCTGGGCCTACACACTGGGTAGAAGGAAAGGTCATGCCTCCCTTAGCATGCCAGCTGCCTACACCTGTCCCTGGGTTGCTCAGCTTCTCTCTTCAGAGCGTAACGCCAGGCACTCCGCTTTTGAGCGATGCCTCCCTTGAGACAGACGTGGTGCAGCATCCGGCCAGCTCCTGCCAGTCTGATTTGGAGGAGAACCCTCTTGAGATTCATAAGGTGGGGTTGGGGAGAATCCTGGAATTATGGAAAGACCTTTTCCGATTGCCCTCCTCTCGCACATGCCCCCCCACCTCTCTGGTCCCACTTGGCTCCTGTAGGAAACCTAGTTGCCATGGCAACTCTGCAGCTGCGCTGTGGATCCCTTGTTGCCATGGCGACTTCGCCACTGCTGCGGATTCCCAGTTGCCATAGCAACTCCGCAGGCTCCAGGTGGCAGCAACAGTGCAGCCAAGGGTGGGGGGGGGAGAAGGAGTGAATGAGGGGAGGAGACTGGAGAAGGGGGGGGGGGCTCTTAAAGAATCCTCAGCCTCCAAACAATCCTCTCTGAAAGAGGGCCAAGTGATTAGAAAGAAATGATGGATGAGACCCATGGAGCACCCAGCATCTTCCTGACCATTCTACCAGTGCTGGCTGCATCCAGGATTTTGAGATAGTCACTCCATATTAAAAAAAAAAAAACCCACAAAACTATTGTAGGCCTGGAAAGGTGCAGAAAAGGGCATCTGGAATGATCAGAGGGTCGGAGCACCTTCCCTATGAGAAACGGCTAATGTGTTTGAGACGCTTTAGAAGAAAAGGCAGCTAAGGGGTAACATGGTAAGGGTTTATACAATCATGTATAGAGTGGAAAAAAGGAACAGAGAGAACGTTTTTCTTCCTCCCTCCAAACTTGGGGTCACTCAAGGCAGTTTTTGGGCAACAGATTTGGGACAGAGAATTCAGGAAAGTGCCCCTTCATCATACAACATACCACAGAAGGAGTTCACTGCCGCAAGGTGTGGTGATAGACACTGGCTTAGAGGAGGCTTTAAAAGGGGTCTAGACAAATTCATGGAAGAAGCTCTGTTGCTGACTATTCCATAGCCATGGAACCTCCAGCTTCAGAGACAGCACACCACTGAATACCTGTTTCTGGGGAGCAACAACTATAGGTGGGGGCATAGTTCTTGACAGGTGCCAGGTGGTGTGATCATGTCCCTGTACTGTTAGTATAATAGAAAGAATAGCAAAATGGCATGATCATACCACCTGGTGCTAATCCAGGTGTAATTCAAGGTGCTAGTCTCTTTAAAGCCCGGAGTGGCTTCAGAGCAGAGTACCTAAAGGACTGCCTCCCCCTATATAAAACAGCCTATCCCTTGAGGTCTTCTGGAGGGGTAGACTTACCAGATCTCCAACCGCACAGAGTGCTAGACCTTTAGGAGAAGGAATGTGGGCAGGTGTAGCTTATTAAGTCCTAAAGCACAATCCTAGGCATGTCTACTCAGAAGCAAGCCCCACATTCCACAAAGGAATGTGGACAAGCTACACCTGTCCACATTCCTTCTCCTAAAGGTCTAGCCTCTGTCCCGGTTGGAGATCTGGTAAGCCTATGAGGGGTCTTCCTCCACGTTCCACTGCCAGCAGAAGTTTGGCTGTCACTGGCACTGCCAGTCTGGCAGTGACAAGAGAGAGGGAGTTTTGAAAACAGTGGTACGGCACTGCAAATGACCATTTGCTGTTGCTAGCGCTACTGTTTCATCATGTTTTGAGAGGCCCAGATAGAACAGGCCACAACAGAAATGGGGTGGAAATGGGGTGTGAGTGAGTGAGTGTCTCCTCCCCAAAACATGCTGTGTGTGTGTGTGTGTGTGTGTGAGAGAGAGAGAGAGAGAGAGAGAGAGAGAGAGAGAGACCCTCCTTCCCAACACATGCTATATCTACTGTGGTTTGAAAGAAACACAGACAATGACAACTAGCTGGTGCTTTTTTCTTCAGTCTAGAAAAAAAGGAGCCTGAGGGGGGACATGATTGAGACTCATAAAATTACGCATGGGATGGAGAGAGTGGATAGAGAGAAGTTGTTTTCCCTCTCGCACAACATTAGAACTAGGGGACATCCACTAAAATTGAGTGGTTGGAGAATTAGAATGGACAAAGAAAATATTTCCTTACCCAGCATGTAATTAATCTGTGGAACTCCTTGCCACAGGATGTGGTGATAGCACCTGGCCTAGATGCCGATTGGACAGATTTATGGAGGAAAAGTCCATCACAGGTTACAAGCCATGATGGGGATAAACAACCTCCTGGTCTTAGTAATAGGCTATCTCTTAATGCCAGATGCAAGGGAGTGGCAAGTGCAACAGGATACAGGTATCTTCTTGTCTCGTGTGCTCCCTGAGGCATCTGGTGGGGCCACTGTGAGATACAGGAAGCTGGACTAGTTGGGCCTTTGGCCTAATCCAGCAAGGCTCTTCTTATGTTCTTATGTTATTTCCAACCCCCCCCCTCTTCTTATGCACAAGGAGCACATCTGGAGTGCCCTGTGGCAGCCACATGTGCCCAGGCAGGCCTTCAGGGCAGTTAGTGTGGCATCGGGGCAGGAGCAGCATGGCTCCCGGCTCATCTCGTTTTCAGGTTCATTGAATCCCTCATTACGCTAGCGATGCCTCACCATCTTCCCAACCCACCACTCTCATTATTCCACCCTTGCCTCCCTTCCTGCTTAGACCCTTCAGTTCTGACGGGGTATTAGTCACAGGCTCTATCCCTTCCCCTTCCCCCTGCCCAGCTTTGCCTGCTTTTCCCTTTGCATTTCTATGGCCTGAGCAGAAGCACAGCAGAGGGAGACCTGGAGGCGGTTTTAAGGGCAAAGGAATTCAGCTGTAGCAAGACTAGACGGAGTAGCTGACCCAGACGCTGCCTCAGAGTCCTTCCCCAGTGGTCAAAGAACATTCAGCCATCGTTTCCCACTAGACCTGTGCATGTCTCTGAACCAGTGCAAGTGGCAGGCAGCCTGCCTCCTTCTTGTGGAGTTCATAGCTGAGCAAGATCTACCCACATACAGCTGCAGCATCACTGCCATTCGTCCCCTTGATATATGTACAGTATTTATCTTTATGAATTCATTTATTTATATGTTGGAAACTGCCTCAGCAATGAGCCTGGCTGGCACCCGTTGGTTTGTTCTTCATTCTGCTGCACGGTTGTGGTTACCATATTTTCTGGTTACAATCAGTGGTGGCGCCAGAAAAAAAATATTGGAAAGGCCCACAGAATGGGCAAAATGCATTGGGTGTGTGTGCTGCTGCTTTATCCCACACGTTAGAGTTCTGAAAGAATACCGGTGACAAACAGTATATTTTGCATTAATTCTTAAAGTCATAGAATCGCAGAGTTGGAAAAGACCTACAAGATTATTGTGTCCAACCTCCTGCCAATACAGGCAGTTCACAACTACAGCATCATTGATAGATAGCTCTCCAGCTTCTGCTTTAAGACCTCCAGCGATGGAAAGTCTACCACCTTCAAAGGCAAACTATTTCACTGCTGAGCAGTTCTTACCGGAGGTGTCGTTATGTGGGTGCAGTCTTCACCACCCTCGATATTCCCGGGGGGGGGAGGGTTGTAGCAGTTGCTGGTCCCGGCATACTCACCCGGCTGTGGATGGGCCCTCCCAACCTCCCTTGGCTCCGTTTGGCTCCAAATCGGAGCCATTTCAGAAGCGGGGGGGGGGGGGTTTTGACATGATGACACGGGGGTGACGCAGATGTGATGAAGTCATTCCATCGCCCCCTGCCTCAGGTGCTGGCTGGCCCAGCAACGCTTCTGGTTCTTACCATCATGCAGTTCTTCCTGAAAATTAATTGAAATCTCCCTTTTTTAAATGTAAACTCATTTGTCTTTGTCCTAACCTCCAGAGCAAACTGAGGACAAACCTGCTCCATCTTCCTCATCCATTCTCCCACCCAAAACATATTTTCTCTTATGTCAGTTCTGTTGGTTTGGATGGAGTTCACTTTTGAGTGAGCATGATTAAGATCGAGGACTTTAATGTCTACTTTATGGTTCAGTAATGGGGGTGGGGACAAGCTACTTGTGCCCCCCCCGCCCCATTTCTCCTCCTCTTCTGCTACTACTTATGGTTACAATGTTTATATAGTCTGCCATGAACCCTTGACTAGTTTTAAATCTGCAAAGGATGGAGAATTGAGAGATCTGGAGACCTCAAGGCGGGTGGCTGTGTTGCACAATGTGAAAGAAACTTCCCTTTCCTGACAAGCTACAAACTAAAGTCACACTTGACTCTACAACTAGAAAAGAGCTCTGCCCCCCCTTGCAATACAAGAGTTATGTACTTGCCTGTCTCAGTGAATGGGCCAAATGGCCTGACAGACTAGGTGGCCAGAGCTATAATGGTCCTTATCCCCTTGGCTTTGGCAATGTGGCACAAAAGAAAATATTTCTTCACCCAGTGTGTAATTCATCTGTGGAACTCCTTGCCAGAGGATGTGGTGATGGCACCTGGCCTAAATGCCTTTAAAAGGGGTTTGGATAGATTCATGGAAGAAAAGACCATCACAGGTTACAAGCCATAAGCAACCTCCTGGCTTTAGAAGTAGGTTTTCTCTGTGCAAGGGAGTGACGACAGGAAACAGGTTATCTTGTTGGCGGTGTGCTCTCTCGGAGGCATCTGGTGGGGCCAACGTGAAATACAGGAAGCTGGACTAGATGGGCCTTTGGCCTGATCCAGCAAGGCTCTTCTTATGTTCACTCACTGGAATGTGGAGGAGGGACTGAAAGCTAGCTTGCTTGAGGCAGTGGCAGTTTTGAATTTGGACACATTCAGAAGCAGAGAGAATCGGGAGTTTCACAGGACTGGACACAGCCAGTAGGCTTTCTGAAGACTCACCCTGTTGCTTGGGTGAATCTGAAGCAAGGTTAATGATAGCAATGCCTGCTGTAGGAGTTTGTTGATTTTCACTGTTTCCCGACCCTCTTACTGCTTGGGAATCAGGGGAATGCTTAGAGCACAGAACCCTCCCCCTGTCTCTTCTGCTCCATACATTGCTGTTCTACACTAGCTAATCCAACCACCACCACCACCACCCCCAAAAAACCAAACTTCCTTTCTCTCATTCCCCAACCTGCTAAAATGCCATTCTTGCCATCTTGCTGTTCCTCACTCTGACCCACACCTTATCCAGCTCTCTTGCATATTTCCACCCCAGAACTGGGGGCGAAGGAGATGTGGGTAGTCCAGGCAGTACTGAAAGATCCGGGAGACACAGAGGGGGCTCGGCCTCCTTCGCCATTGCAATGCACCCCTTTAGAAGGCTACAGGGGTGTGTGTGATCTGGCTGAAATTAGAGGGAGTTGGGAGTTGCGGATTTCATTAAGAGCTCCCATACCGTTCCCCCCACCCCAATATTCAAGCACTGAGCCCAGGATGTGTTATAAAATTCAGTCAGTCTGGTAACCCCTTTCCTTGTTCACTGCTCTGCACCTCCAATGTCTTCTTTTGCCTGGAGCGCCTTCCGGTGCAGATGTCAGCACAAACCCAGACTGCCTCCGCAGAGAGGTGATGTGAGACACCTGCCTGCTAGCCTCGGGCACTGGCTGGGCTTCCTGCAGCCTCCTGGCTCCCTGCCTTGTGCTAGGTCAGGTCTAAGCATCTGGAGGAGAGAGGTGGGAATGAGGAGGCCCTGGGCTTTGTCAGAGTCCAGACTCTCCAGAGCTAGAGAGAGAGAGAGAGAGAGAGAGAGAGAGAGAGAGAGATATGATTCAGAAATGTGAAGAAGAGAGCAATGAAGAGGAATCAGTCTGAAGTACCTGGTGCTGCTAGGCAAGTGTACAAAGGGGATATGTCCCAAATGCAGCCCACCAGCTCTTTTCTTGGGTCGGTTGTGCTCTGTCCTGGAAGGCAGAGATTGGAGACACGAAGACCGGCAGTGGCTCTTCCCCCCTCCCCACTTTTCCTAGTGACACTAGTTCCAAATCCCACACCTGGGGCCTCTCAGATCTGTAATTGGAATGCATTGTAAACATGTCCACTCATGTTAGCTTTGCAGAATTTCATATGCACCAATTGTCCCGACTATCTACCAGGGACAGTCTCTATTTTCTGGGACCTGTTGCTGAGAAATCTCTGTCCCCGTTTTGTCTTTTGAGGACATGCTGGAAATGCTTTTCTAAAAATTCACACATGCACAGGAACAAGAATTCTTCATCATTCGGTCGAATTTCTGAGTGGGAGGATGTGTGTGAAATCTTTAAGTGGGGGGTGGCGGCTGCATTTTGAATCTAGTGCTCATAAATGCACGCACATAGACGCCAAATAATACCGCACCACCCACCCACACACCCCTATCCACTCAGCCTGACAGCAAATGTTTCTGAATCGGTTTGTGCTGCGGGAAGAAGCCCAGCCAGATCTAGTGTGAGCTTGAAGCTACAATCCTATGTGCACTTACTTGGGAGTTCAGTGGGGCTTACTTCTGAATAACATGCAGGGGATTGCAATGCACATTTTCTATGCCTTAAGGTTTTGTGTCTTAAGGTTTGTGTGTTTGTTTTTTCGTTAAAGGAACCTGTTATGGTCAGTTTACTCACTCATCCTGCTTCAGAAACCCGTGCAGGAAATATTGCTGTGCTATAAATGAACAGAACATGCAGTAAGTGGAGAACACGTTTTCAGCAATATGGAGAGAGAGACAGAGACAGAGAGACAACGCATACACATAGGTATTCATCCTCAGTGTGACAAGAAGTAGTGCAAGCACACAAGAGTGAAATGTTTTCATCAGTGAAATGTTGGAGGTAGCAGAATTCCTTCTGCTTTAAAAGTTCATAGAATCAGAATCATAGAGTTGGAGGGGACCTCCAAGGACATCTGGTCCAACACCCTACTTCAGAATTTCCCAACCTGTGGTACACGTACCACTGGTGGTACATGGACCACAGGCTGGTGGTACGTGGGCCCCCAGTGGCCAAGATGGCCACCACCACCATGGAGCCCGCGCTGCAGTCCAGAAAAAAGCAGTTTGAGTTCTACCAATCATCAGAGCTCGAGCTGCTTTTTTCCAGGCTGCGGCGCAGACAGGAGGACCCTTCCCTGCCCATGCGCTTGAGCTCTGCCACATCGACAGAACTCAAGCCACTATTTCCAGGGCTGCAGTGTGAACGGTAGGGTCCTCCCCCCCCCCCCCCGTGTCGCTGCCTGGGAAAAAGCGGCTTGAGCTCTGCTGATCAGTAGAGCTCGAACCACTATTTCCTGGGCTGCAGCACAGACGGGAGGGTTCCAGGGCCTACTTCCGTGGTTCCCAAACTAGCTCCCAGGGGAGCCGTGGAATCCTCTCGGAAAACAGTGCAATGCCAATTGGCAGCCATCAACATAATGGAATGGGGAGCCGCGGCCAATGGTTGCCAATGCTCAAGGGAGCTACAGGTCAAAAAAGTTTGGGAAACACTGGCCTACTTGAAGCAGGAAACTCCTCCTTAGAGCATCTCCCAAAGGTGTTTCTCAAGCCTCTGCTTGAAGATTTCCAGCAAGGGAGAACGGAACCCACCACTTTCCTCGATAATCGGTCCCATTACTGAACTGCTCTTGCCATTAAGAAATTTCTCCTGGTATTCAACTGGAATCTCCCCTCCTGCAACTGAAGCCATGTTTCTATGTTTTCAGATACTTTGAAGCTCTGGAGGCAAAACATTTTAAAAAGTGATTGTGTTAAAAGAAGAGACAAGGCTTAATTCACAAATACACCAGAACTCAGCTCCAGAATCTGTTCATGTCCCAGGGCATGGTGTGAGTGGTTGGAAGGCATGATGTGGCCGCTTTGCTAGAGCTAAGTCGGTCTAGGTTTGCTTAGTGTTTTGAGTTCCATGCTGGAAGAGAGGTAGGATATATGCACTGGAAAAATGTTAGAGATGGAATATGTAAAGAGTCACAGTCAAGAACGATGTCTTAATGCCTGTGCAGAGGATGTTCCCCTTGTTACCCGCTGCTGATTTCTTCACTACTGATTTTCCCAATGAGTTCTAAAGTTTATTGAAATCATTTTTACTCTGCCTTTCTGCCACGACTGGCCCTCCCGCGGCAACTTAACAATCACATCTAAAAATACAGCCAGTCATAACAGAACAAAGGAAAGTGGTAATATAAATAAAACAAGAATGATGAGGCAACTAGTGAGAGTCGTCCCAAGATTATGAATCCTGCCAGGGGAAATTCAAAAGCTGCCCCCAAACCTGGCTACACACAACAAGCAAGCTTTTCATAAGTGCCTACAAATCAAGAATGTAGGTGCGTGATGGATGTGCCTGGGGAGGGCATTCCACAGTCTGAGTGCCACCACTGTGAAGGCGCCATCTTTGATAACCAGTCACTGCACTTCTGGGTGCAAAGTGACCCAGAGTAGAGTCCCCATAGTAGACTAGACGGGAACAGATTCAGAACCAACCCGAAGCCTCCTGGCAGTGAGTCAGCATGCCAAATACCACCTTGGCCCCTCTTCTGCAGGACTGTACCATGCCAAATATTGCCTTGCCTACTTACCTGTTGATGTGCCAGCAGCGCCTACTGCCAGGGCTACCAACTTTGCTTCCTCCTCCTCCTCCTCCCATGCTTCATGGATGTGAAGAAGTAGTGTCAGAAGACACTCTAGGGCCATTATTCTCTTCTCCTCCACACTTCCTCTTCCACTCCTGTCCCCAACTCCTTTTTTATCTACATAGCAGAGGACAAGGAGCAGCAGGGGCAGGACTGGAGGGTAGCAGATGGCAGGCAGGAGGACATTGGCAAATGGGGTGTGTGGGGGCAGGGAGAGCCCACCCCAATCCATCCACTACTTGAGGCATCAGGTTCAGGCATCAGGTTCAGGCAGTCTCATGTGGAATGCTTTCAAGATATCCTGGTCCCAAACTGCACTAAGCTTGTATCCTGCTATCAGCTGAGTTCTGAGTTATTTAAGATGTCCTCAGCAATAAGGCTACCCTGCCATTTAATCCTCAGCAAGCCCATCCCAAGGGCTTGCCCACATACTGCAATTCAGCTCATTTGTCATTGTTCTTTGGGAGGTGCCAAATGATACTTAACTGCAACAGGGGGAGACATTCTGCAGCTGATACTCTGGGTTTTTTTTTCTTCAATGTTCCCAATTATGGATGCAGTTGGATTTAGGGGTTTTGAAACACAGAAAAAGTTTAGAAGTGTTTGTTCCGTTTCAAATGTTCTCTCTCTTTTTTAAAGGCATTTGTTCTACAGTGTTCTGCTTTTAAAAGAATCTCTGCGTTTGGTGGCAATATGCCACTGAATACCAATGGCTGGGTATTGCCTTCATCTTGTGTGCTTCCCACAGGTATTTGGTTGGCCACTGTGGGAAGCAGGATGTTGGACTAGTTGGGCGTATGCCTGATCCAACAGGGCTCCTCTTCTTTTTGAGTTTGGCAAGCAGATGTGTAACACCTAACAATGCTTCGGATATCCTTTCAATCCAACAGTCAACAGCAGAACTTTTGTTATTGTGCCAGAGTGAAATATGGCTTCTCAGAGTACAATCCACAAAAGCACTCCGCCTACACAATCTTCCTATTCTTCCCCGGTCCCCCCACCACCACCTCTCCCACACAAGCAGCTAAACCCCAGCAAATCCCAGGTATACCTAGTTCCAGCAGAGGTTGTGGGGATCCGGAGGCTTCCAGAGGTTGGGAAAAGTGTTCCCTGCCATCCTGCTCGCCCCCTGGGGTTGATTTCGGCCTCTTGGAGGCCGCTGACATCACCCACCAGGGGGCGTGGCTTCCGGGTGATGTCACCCTGGGGGCGTGGCTTCCGCAGGGGCAGCAGTGCGGCGTGCGGCCCCTGGTATGGGGCTGCGTTACTACGCCCCTCTGGAGGGGAGTTCTGAGCTAGAGCATTGGAGAGTGGGAAGAGCAGAGGCTGGCACATCATTGGGTAAGGGGGGCAGCATTGGGCATGCATGCTGCCTCAGGCATCAGGAGGTCTTGGGCCAGCCCTGATCTAGACCTTCCTGTGGAAGCCATCTTGATAAAAACGCCTGGCTGGCTTAGACCAACTAGTCCAGCATCCTTATTTCACAGTCGCAAACCACATGCTCCCAGGATGGAAACCCACAAGCAGGGCATGAATGCAGTAGCCTTCCTCCATTGTTGTGGTCCCCCCCCCCCACAGCAACTGTATTCAGATTGATACTGCCTCTGAATATATTTTTTTAATAAGCACATTTTATGCCTTCAAATGATTTATGTATTTAAAATATTATATCCTGATGTAAAGGAAAGGATGGTGAAAAAGCCAAAACGGAATGGAATGGGCTGGAATGGGCCCTTAGTATATGAAACAAATGCAAAAAACAGTGGGAGGTGTTACAGACACATGCAAATAATATTTTAGACCTGAAACTGTTCCAGTGTTGTGCTTTTATTAACCCCTTCTCAGCTAGAAACCATCCAAAACGGCTTAGAACAGACCGGAACTGACATTTCATAACTCATCATTGTGCAGAAAACTGTGGGATGTGTTAGAGACACACAAGAACAATGTTTTGGAAATGACATCCATGCAGTATTACAATTTTAGTTACCCTTTCCCAGCCAGAACTCATTTTAATAAGCAATAAATTGGAATGACCTGTCTAGCCTAATGGAATCTGTGATTTTGATTGATCCTTCTCACTCAGCAGTTCGCATTTCAGGCCCTTTTCCTGGAAAACGGTTTTTTGTGTTTTTTTTGCCTGGAACAGGTATGGGAATGTGGAATTTGGGGAAATTTGTACCTACACTCCCAGGTAGTCCAATGGAAACTGTGATTTTGGTTGGAAAACACAGCTGGGAATTTGGCAGTCTAGGGCAGGGGTTCCCAACCTGTGGTACTAGTACCACCAGTGGTACTTCGGCCGACTGCTGGTGGTATTTGGACCGCTGGAGCACTGGAACCTTACTCCGATGCGGTGCTTTTGGTGACGCATTTTTGCTCCCAAGAAGCTCCTGCCTTTGGCCGAACCTCTCAGGAATGTTGAGAAGGGCCCTCCCACCTGCCCAGAGCCTCCTCCCTGCATTTTCTGGCCTCTGAAAACTCGGAAGTTACTTGTGATGATGTCATTGCCATTCACTTCCGGTGGTACTCAGAAGGAGAGTGGCACCGGAGGTAGTGCCAGAGTGGCCAGGAAGGGGAAGGGGTTTCCAGAAGAAATTCCTTTTTCTGGAATTCCATTCTGCCCAGAACAGATACCAGAATGTAGAACTGGGGTAAATTCTGTGGTCTACTCTACTATATCACACCCACTTAATCCAATGGAATATATTATTTGGGTTGGTCTGTCTTTGGCATCTCTCCCCAGAAAACCATTTATAGCCTGGAATGGGTACTAGAATGTGAAAATAGGGGACATTTTGTGACGTATTCCATCATCCCCAACTTAGTCTTTTCTTGTGTACAAGTCTGTTGTTGTTGTTGTTTTAATGCTTTAGGACTGGGCATTCCAATTCACTGCTGGTTAACACAAGTTCTAGCTGGGAAGGGTTAATCAAATCTTAGTACTGCATAGATGTCATTTCCAAACTATAATTCTCATGTCTCTAACTGCACATCTCAGTTTTCTGCACAACGGGCCGGCCCGTCCTTGAGGCCAACTGAAGCAGTTGCTTCAGGCAGCAGAATAGTGGGAGGTGTCTATCTCTGTCTGCCTACTTGCCTTCACTGCTCCTCCTCCTCTTTCAACTCTCTGGATTGGAAAAGGAAGAGGCGGACAAAGAGGAAATATGAAGGGGTGCTGAGCAAGAAGGTAGAGAGTGGAGGGAGCAGAGGCTGGCACATCATTGGGTAAGGGGGGCAGTAGTATTGGCATGCATGCTGCCTCAGGTGTCAGAAGGGCTTGTGCCAGCAGTTATGATGATGAGTTATAAAATGTTCAGTTCTGGTCTGTTCCAAGCTGTTTTGGATGGTTTCTGGCTAGGAAGGGGTTAGTAAAAGTACAACACTGGAACAGTTTCAGGTCTAAAATATTATTCTCGTGTGTCTGTAACACCTCCCACTGGTTTTTGCATTTGTTTCATCTATTAAGGGCCCATTCCGTTCCGGCTTCTGCACTGCCCCCTGCCTTAATTATTAAGCATTCCCAAGGTGTCTTACAAAAATACAGTAGTTAAAAACGGAACAAACAGCTGATGTTAAATCTGTTTGAACACAATCTAAGATAAAGATAAAACCTGTTAGCAAATCAGCAATTAAAACAACAAAAATACTGTAATATTATAAACTTCAAACAGCAGTAAAGCATGGACAAATAGAAAAGTCTTCTGCCTGATGCTCAACAAACATGGAACTAGGCAAGCATTCTGGGAAGAACATTTCAGAGCTAGGGTACGACCACTAAGAAGGCCCTTTCACCACCTGACCTCTGACAGCGGGGGCATCTAGAGAAGGGCCCTGAAGATGGTTTGCTAGTTCTTCTGGGAGCTGGTCAGGGTGGTGGCAGAGGTGACAGGGTGGTGGTGGCAGGAGTTAGCCAAAAGGCTATACCTATTAGAGGGCCCACCTGGCCGGTCTGATCCCTGAACCCTTTGTACTAGTGACAGCATCAGGGGCCTCGGGGGGGGGGGGCAGTGCAGGGCTCCACCACTCACACAGTCTAGAGCTGGTGGTCCTTTGGATCCCTTTCATTTTGGGGGGAGTGCTTGAAAATATGCAGGCATTTTCTATTTCGCACAGGGTGCTCTTCCTATAAACAGTCCTCAGTCCCTACTTCACTAGTCCCATTGCTTTCTGAGTACAGTAAAGGTAACGGTATCCCCTGACAATTAAGTCCAGTCGTGTCCGACTCTAGGGTGTGGTGCTCATCTCCATTTCAAAGCCGAAGAGCCAGAGTTGTCTGAAGATGCCTCCGTGGTCATGTGGCCGGCATGACTCTCCTTGCCGCAGAGCGTAGCATGCAGCTGGAACACGGAGCGCTGTTTACCTTCCCGCAAGCGGTACCTATTTATCTACTCGCATTGACATGCTTTGGAACTGCTAGGTTGGCAGAAGCTGGCCAAGCAACGAGCGCTCACCCCGTCGCGGGAATCGAACTGCCGACCTTTCGATCGACAGCTTATGGTTCAGCGGTTTAACCCGCTGCGCCACCCGCTGGCCTTTTTCTGAGTACAGTAGCCCCTTGTAAAGTGAAATACCCTCCACCTGTCCCTATTTATCAGGAGCATGTTATATTTTCTGATGCCAGTTTCCAGTAAGCCACTGCCCCTGTTTGTACCTCTGGGGGATGCCTAGTTAAAATGTTGTTAGCATGAGTTGCAAGTATTGTCATTCTTCAGAGTTCAGCTCCCCCTCCACAGTCTCTAGAACTTCTATCTCTGAGTAGGGAATGGCCATATCTCCTCTCTGATGCACATCCTTATGAATGTATGCACATAAATACTGCAGCCATTTCTCATCCTGCAGCTGCTGAAGTATTTTTTGAATTGTTGATCATCTATTGTAGGAGAATTATGTTTTGCAAGTAGGTTCTTTTGGTGAATCACTCTCTTGACTTTTAAACAATGGAAGACAGGCTATTCTATTCAGACCCGGCCCAGCCGTGAGGCTGACTGAGCCAACCGCTTGGCAGGGGGCATCCATCTGCAACGGCCTGCTCATCTCCTCTGCTGCTCTGCCTCCCACACCCTGGATTGGAGAAGGAAGAGAGGGACGGAGCAGAAAAGGAAATGTGGAGGAGGGGGGAATGATGGGTTAGAGGAGCAGCGGTTCTCAAACCTTTCAGTCTCTGGAGCCCTTTACACTCCTAGAAGGAGTCTCAGGGAGCCCCACTGGCGCGTGTGTGGAGTCTTGGGGAGCCCCAGAGCACTGGTGTATATGAGCGGAGTGGTGCAGCACTGCGCCAAGTCCAACGGCCAATACCGGTGAAGAGCCAGAACAGGAGGGCATTGAGGAAGGAGAGCCATGAACAGGGGAGGCGTGGGGGGACGGACGAGCAAGCCTGACAGGGGTCAGATGGCGACCACTGATGGTGTGCTTGTGGAGCCCCTGAAGGAGACTCGGGGAGCCCCAGGGCTCCTAGGAGTTCACTTTGAGAGACGTTGGGTCAGAGGGTCTCCAACTCTCTAGCCCACCACTTTCCTGTCTTCTACACTTCCTCTTTCACTCTGTCGCCCTCTTCCTTTTCCAATCCAAGGAGTGAGAGAAGCAGAGGCTGGCACATCACCAGGAAAGGGGAGGAGTGACATTTGGCACATTGCGTAACAAGCTCCCACGGCGCCCAGGCACCACGGGAGCTTACTGCACCCCAGAAGTGACGTCATGGCCCGCACCACCCGTTTTCCCGTGCTGCAGCGGGCAGCGGAGGGTCCTCCTGCCTGTGCCGCAGCCCGGGAAACAGCGGCATGGGCTCCGTTGGTGGGGCAGCGGGGCCTGAGGGGTGCCCCCTCTGGGCTTGCACCCGGAGCGGCTGCTCCTCAGGCTCCGCCCCAGTTATGCCTTGGGCTACCCTTGAGGATATTGCAGTTTACACCAATACAAAATACAGCAGTGGTGGTGGTGGTGGTGGTGGTGAGAGTTTGGGCAGAGATCTTTGAGATAAGAATTGGCCTGTAACTTAAGGATGTTACTGAATTATCTTCTTGTCCAAATTCACAATGAATGGTTCCTGACCCCTCCCACTCCACAAACACAAAGGATCAAATTCTACGAAATTCAGAGATATCTATACACTCCATGCTTTATATACATTTATATAAAACACACATTTAAACACATACTTTGCAATGTACTGTATTATTACACTGGCTGTTTGGGTAGGAAATGTACATAAAAACACTTGAAAAAATATATTCAAGAAGAAGAAGACAACACAGTTTTTGGGTGATTGAAAAAACATGCTGGGATTTTTAACAGGAGAATGGGGTGGAACTCAAAGGCAACTGTGATGAACTCCAGACAGAATAGTAAGATCTGTCCATCCCTAGAAATTATTATTATTATTATTTGTATATTGCTTTTCAACAAAAAAAGTTCACAAAGCAAAATAAATGGGGATTGCAAGCATGTCACTTTTTTTTCATCTGTGAAATGTAGGAGGATACGAACTTGTAGAAAAAGGAAAAACCAACCTCACTTCCAGAATTTGGAAGTGGGTGGGGAAGAACAACCAGTATGAATAAATAGCAGAAAGGGACACAATGGCATAAAGCACTGCAATTAATTACAGAATCTGGAGTTTCTAGTTGCAGAATGTTTTCTTCCAAACACAGACCTGTAGACTCTTTGATTCTAAAGGATGAATCGCTTTTGCAGCCCCCCCTGAGCAACAAACTTGACCACAATTATGCAAATGCTGTAGAGAACCCTTGAGGTGTTTCTGGTTTTCTCTCATCTCAAATAAAAGCACTGTGTGAACAACAAGGCCATATTGTCCCTCACACCCTTGATTTGCATTGCCCTGGAAGCTCTGCAGCCTTTCACACAAGAGGGTTTCCCCCTCTTATTCTGAGAGAGGCTAGCCCAGAGCTCAGAGAAGGTCTTTCCTCCTCTGGGATACTGTGGTGGGCTGAAGTGTTTGTTTAGATGGTTTAATTGACTGTAAAGGAAGCTTCAGGGAGGTAAGTTAAAATGGTGGTAAAAGCCTTTGGCTCATAAATGCTGAGTGGGGAGTAGTTGAGGAGGCCTCCAGAGGCTAATAAAGGAAACTGCTCATCTCCTTGCCAGGAGGGGGCAATAAGGAGCTGCTGCTGCAGCAGCAGCTGCAACTAGGAAGGAGAGATTATTAGGCACTTACATTCTGTTATCCTTCAACATGCAGCCTGAGTTAATTTGATCGAGGTGAAAGTGCCCCCTGTATGCACAGAGTTGCTTTCTGCCTGTGGAAGTTTTTTTTAAAGAATATTTCTATACCGCTTTTCCTCAGGCTAAAAGCTTGGTGCTATGCTTTTAATACATTTTTAATAGATTGCAAGTTCCTTGGGGCAGGGACCGGTTTTCTCATTCTTGCAAAGTGTCATGCACTTGGACGGTGCTGTATAAATAAGTGCATAATAGCTGTGTGACACAGGAATTCAGCCTGAGAAGCTTGTATTGGCTTTCAGTCTCCATACTGAGAACAGCTGTCCCAGCTGAGCTTCTGCCTGCCCATGCGGCTCCAAAGAAAATCCAGGTGTGAGTATAGGGCAGTAAAGGAAGGCTCCATAAGACTTGGCAAGGGAGCCTATAGTGGAGAACATGGAAGATTCCCCTGAGAGGAGATAGTGTATGGTGTCAGCAGTGGCTCCTCGCCTTGACAGGTCTGGGGAATATGGGGTTAACTCCAGGGCCTTTTGCTTGCCATGGGTGTGGCACCCAGCTGTAGCTTTGAAAGGATACTGAGGGCCTTGAAGTGAAGATAAAAATGAGAGCATCAGCAGCAGGTGGTGTGGGTAGAAGAAGGAATGAGCTTGGAGAGAGGACTATTGGACTAAACAGACTGAGTGGTTATTTGACTAAATGGACTGGCTACCTGACTAATGGACGAACTAACTAAACAAGAACTGCTATAAAACCTGCTCGAGGCCAGTGTTTGGCTGCCTCACCCAGGAGCTCCTGAGAACCACAGTGTGGCTACTACAGAGAAGCAGCTGCCCAGAGAGGAGGGGAAGGAGTGATCTCTGTGGCTCAAACAGGTGAGCTACCTGGGTGCTGTGGTCTTGTGGAGTATTCTGCAGAACTAGGGCTATTGGGAAAACTAATCAGCTTAAAGTGGTCATTTGCTTCCTAGCATTTAAACAGGGAATTTTCTGGGATAGAGGCCCATCCATTAGGTGAGGTGGGTTGTGGCAGGTTGTGAGGGAGGGTGAAAAGGTGGCTGATTGAGGGCACCCTTCATGCCATGTCTGCTGCCAGCACTGCCTCCCTGTGGTAGATGCAGCCTGCATTGTTGATCCACTTTCTGCCTGCTAAAAGTGAGCAGAAAGTGAATTGGCTGCTCAATGAAACAGGCAATATGGGATTAAAAGCCATGAATTGGCTGCCTCCTTATCTTGCTCTAGGTGTGATTTCTTCAAACATGGAAGTGCAGGACTTCCGATTTGATTAGGAGCACTGCGTGAACAAAGGTGTGCCTTCATTTGCCTGGTCCCCTTTTTAAATCAAACCGGAAATCCTGCACTTCTGCACTTGAAGAAACTGTGCAAGGAGCATGGTTAATGGCTTTTTTGTTTTGTAATTGTGTAGAGGTTGTGGACCCAAGGTGGCATTCTAGGTCACAGTGCTGCTGAGACTTGGCATAAAATGATGAGGGCTTAATTGATGAAATGTGTTCATCTAAAGAGATGGCAAAATGTACCTTGAAGCTCTTACAACTCTACAAGGGCATGTTCTAAGGTGAACATGAAAGCCTGCTTCCCTTGTTATCCTAGGTCTGTGTCAAATGCTGTGCTTATTACAATGTTGCATGTTGGCATAAATCAATAAATAGCAAACAGTTGTGCTCCCCTCAAAATATTGGGGAGGCACAGGAGGAGCAAAGTGCATTTCTGGGGGAACAAATTTTGCCCCACATAACAGATTCCAGAAAGAACATGATGGTGTATTTCACATCCGTGATCCCATCTTAAACCTAGGTAGATGTGAGCTCCTGGGGAATGCCTCGGATAGATGGATCTGAGGACGCAAGGGTCTAGCAACAAGGGTGGGCATGTGATGCTTGTCTATGGGGCTTGTATCCCCCTCGCTCTTCTCTGTGCCACCTATGAATATTTGAGGTGGCAGGGACAAGGATCGGCCTCTGGCATAAAACTTCCCAGTAGGGCCAGCTTTCAGAACAAGGCTGTTTTTGCATTTGCTGAGGCTTTTACTGTATCTAGTTGTGGTTCCCTTGCTTTGCAGAGACCTCTAGATGCCAGGCAAACATCCCAAACTAGGAAGAAGAGCCCATGGCAAAGTTTGAGTGAGTTCCCCCAAATACCACTTCACTATGTGAAATCCCCCCCCCCCCAATCCTGCTGGAATTCTGCCTTGGGTGGAATTTACCAACATGTCCTGGACTTCTTCCTCCGACTACTGCTTCCATCCCTTCTCCATGGAGTTGCTTCATTTGTTTCTACCGTCTCAACGTCATGGTCAAGTAATCAGCCATTTTGTTGCTCCATAGAGAGCATGACAACACTAGTGGTTGCTAGGCAATGATGGGGCGGAACACCAGGCCCTTGGTCAGCCCTTCATTCGCCCTACCCCAGGAAAACAGCTGGCCAGGGATGAAGAGAGGAGAAGCAAAGGCTGGCTAGCTCAACACTGCCAACATCTGGAGCATGTTCGTCCAACCTACATCCTACGCATAGACCAGGCCTGGTGTTGCCAGTTGTTGTGACTCCTCCCTCTTTTCTGAGGCTACCCCCATCTTGCAGTTACCCCACAACCTGCGCACACACTGCAATAACTGTATTTTATTTCTTGAGTAGCTCAACTGCCGTACAAAATATTGGGTGTGGTAAAAAGAAAAGAGAGCCCGCCCCCTGCTAAGCGTAACCTTTTCTGGAACCAATTTTGCAGACTGAGGTGCTTATTATATCTTCACATAAACACGATTTATGTATTTTTCTTAAATAGAGGCTTTTGCTTGCACAAACTACAATTACCTCTTCAAACGCTTGTGCTGGCCTGTATGGATATGGGGGAAACGAGCGTGTTCGTTCTTTCTCTCTCTCTCTCTCTCTCTGTGTGCGCCCTTACGCTACAGGAGCTGCCAGCTTAATTTACATTTCTTGTTCTAACGCAGGCATGCCATCATTTGGGATGCCCCCAGTGGAGTGCGAAGTTCCCTTCTGCACTGCCATGGTGTGCTGAGGGCAGTGTAATCTGTGCATGACCCAGCCATTGGAGGGGGGGGGGGTCTGCCTAGCCTGCAGCGATGGCTGCCCCCTGCACAAAGGGGAAAGTGTGTGGGAGAGTGAGCACATTCCCCTGAGAATACAGAAGGCAAAGCCATCTGATAAAGTAGTGGAAGTGTTGGAACAGAGTGCCATAGAAGAAGCGGAGCAGAAACCAGTCCTGCCACAGATGGATGAAGAGCACCACTGCAGATTGACCAGTTGGCATAATGAATGGGGGTGAGGGGAGCATTCGGTAGGAATGGACGCACTCTCGCTACTCCTACACGATACCTGTGTTGATGGCCAGCAGCTCCTTCCTTCCATGTTTTGCCACCATCTTCAAAAATAGGCATTACAAAGAGGGTTTTCTGTTGTGCACAAAGTGGAGACATTTCCTTGTCTCCTGTGCCCGATGAAACCTGTTAGCTGCTAATTGGAAATGATTCACAGGCAGTTAGCTGTAACAAGAAAACACACTCCATTAAATTCATGAGGGCTAGAAACGAGCTTTAAAAAGGAAACACAGACTGCTGAAATTCTCAGGAAGCCCAATGATGTTTTTCCAAACCTAGAGCCACAGAATTTAACGAGGATGGAACCACAGGTGTGGCTTGACACTAATGGGACAGAGACCTAAGGTCCAGTGCTCATATTTGGGCAAAAAGGTTGTGGGTCACTTAATGAAATCCCAGAAGCTCCACCTCAGACTCCCCCAATTTAGCCATAGCATGTTCCTCATAACATAAAGGGGGTAGGGGAGCCCTGGCTGCCCCATAACTGCAGAATTGGTATTTCCAACCAATGTGTATAGTGCACCTCAAATATTACTGTAGTCGTATGCATTGTGCACCATGAAGCCTCTGCTAGGAATGTTGCCTTGCATTGGTCTCCAGGGGTGTAGATCAAGTCTCTGACTCCAAGTCCCAAGTCTTTGCCTCCAAGTCCCGAGTCTTTGGTTGTGAGTCCCTATCTATTTAATGGGGAAAACGGGTTTAAATTGAATAAAATTTGACTTGTTGTAAAAGGCTCCAAGTCTCGCGAGTCGAGTCTTTTACAATCACCGACTCAATTCCAAGTTAAGTCTTTGACACGACTTGAGTCTGTCTCAAGTCCGAGTCAATAGACTCAAGTCTACATAACTGTTGGTCTCCTTCATAAATGAATGTCATGCCACACAGTTGGCATTCTGGGGAGAGGAGAGTTCCCTTGCCGAAACCCAGATCCAGCCAAATAATTGCACCATTGTTTTTTCTCAAGTGGAAGGGCTTCATGCTGTGTTTAAAAACAAAAAACTAGAAGGGCCTTCTGAGCTTTGAAAGGGGGAGTTGCTGGTCCCCCAACAAGAGAAAGGCCAGCTTTTTGGGCTGAGACCCGTTGTGACATATGGACAGCTCGTGGGTTGCACTGGGCAGAGGAGGGCCTGTCTCTGTGATCCCAGAAAGAAGCCCTTCCCCAATAATTAAAACACAGCAGCTAGTAATTTGGCTCTGATATTTGGGGGGGGGGCAGATGAGCAGCCTCCTGGAAGAGGCTGACTATGCCAAACAGGGCTGGGGGCTGCATACAGCGTAAAAAAATCTGAGGCTAACAGAAGAGAGGGAGGAAGGAAAAGTTGTGTTGAGTACACGTTCCAACTGCCTTTCTTTTGTCATTTTGTTGCCTTTGGAATATGCTTACTTTTTGTTGTTGTTGTTGTTGTTCACGTTGTCATTCTTTAGAATTCAGCTTCTTCCCCAGGTACCTGGTAATTTAAACCTCTAAGTAGCTGGGTAGATCATTTTTGGATTTAGTGTATAGGCCAGGGGTGGCCAAACTGCAGCTCCTGAGCCACATGTTTCAGGAGCAGCGAGTGGACTCCTGGGATGCAGTGCCTCACTGGGACAAAGTGCCAATGTAAAAGAAGACACAGTGAGTTCAGCAGCTGTGTGAGTTCAGCAGCGGGGTGAGGAAGCCAGGCCCCACACACAGCCCGGCACTTCCCTTGAAGAGAGGAGAGCTCCAACAACATTAAGGTACCCAAACTTTGAAAAACCCATAATTTACACACACAAGCTATGCAGTCAGACAGCCAGCAGAGGGGTGGGGGCTATCCAGTGTTTTGCACCAAGTGTCACATGTATGACTATCTGCCCCTTGGGCATAAGTCATGGGTGTGTGCTCGGTGCAAAGAGCTCCAGGCTCTCGGGGAATGGGTTCGCTCCCTTGAAACCATGGTTGCTGACCTGGAGAAGCAGAGACAGGTAGAGAGGGACCAGGGTGAGACTTCTAGGGACGTGGAGGCATCACCCCACCCTCAGTTGGCCAGCTGCCAGGAAAGGGAGTCTCAGGGCTGGAGGACGTCGCTCTGGAAAGAGGGAAACAATCCCACAGTGGGGACCCCTTCTTCAGGTGACGGGCCCGTATCCAGTCACACTATGGATACTCCTCTGGGGAGGGGGGGAAGGGGGCTTCTTGTCGTGGGTGACTCTATAGTCAGGAACATAGAGAGGGGGGTCTGTGACAGATGTGAGGACTGCATGGTGACTTGCCTGCCTGGTGCGAAGGTTGCGGATGTCGCCTCTCGTCTAGATAGGCTGGTAGAGAGTGCTGGGGAGGAGGTAGCGGTTGTGGTACAGCGGCGTATCTTGGGCAGAGCGAAGGGAGCAGCAGCTCCGGGCGGCAGGCACACTCAGGGTGGCGCAACCCCAGCCCGCGTGGGACAGTCTCGCCCGCTGTGTCGGGGCGCGCTCAAGTCACCCCCGAAGCCGCCCTCCCTCATCCTCCACCCCGAAGCCGCCCTCCCTTGTCCTCTTCCAGGCTGGACGGGCAGAGGAGAAGGAGGATGGACTCCCCCGCCCGCCCTGCAGCCGGATGGAAGGCGCCAATGCTCCCAAGGCGCCTGGCTATGGAGGGCTGCCCTGCCCTGGAGCAAGCAAGGAGAGCTTCCAGCCCCGGGCTTGGCTTCCAGAGCGCCGGGCAGCAGCAACACTTCTCCCGCGGAAGATTCCGCCTGTCTCGCTCCAGCTTGCCCCCGTGCTGCTGCCGCGATTGTCTCTGCTGCCGTAGCCATTGCAACAGGAGGTGGCTTGCAGCCCCCTAAGCTCAGCACCGACAGAGGAGGAGGGATTGGGGGAGGTGGCCAGTCCGGACAGCCCAGGAGGGGTCCGCCAAGCGTAGCATCTTGCCAGCCGCCTTGCCCGGCCAGGCCAGGCCGTCGCGGGGATCGGACTAGCCTAGCATATCCCTCTCTGGCTCTGGGGTTTGTGGTGGCAAAGGAATAGGGAAGCGCAGGGGCGGGGTCAGGGCTGGGACAGGGAGGAGTGGCGGCGGCGGCAGCCAGCAGCAGCAGCGGAGAGCCGGCGACGTTGCAGGAGCGGAGAGCCAGCGATAGTTCATTTTTGCGGCGGGCAGGTGGGAGGGGGTGGCAGAGGGGGTGGCACCTGGAGCAGAGTCCCTCCATGTCACCCCCCCAAATCGCGGCGGGGTCTCACGGCCGCACCAACACATTACTTCAGGGCGGCAAACAATCCCCCTAGCTCCAGGCAGCATAAGTGCTAGCGTCGCCTCTGGTGGTACATGTTGGCACCAACGACGTGGGGAAATGTAGCCAGGCGGTCCTGGAGGCCAAATTTAGCTTGCTAGGTAGGAAGCTCAAATCCAGGACCCCAAAGGTAGCATTCTCAGAAGTGCTACCTGTCCCATGCGCAGGGCCAGCTAGGCAGGCAGAGCTCAGGGGTCTCAATGCGTGGATGAGACACTGGTGTCATCAGGAGGGGTTTAGGTTTGTTAGGCACTGGGGAACATTTTGGGACAAGCTAGGCCTGTACAAGAGGGATGGGCTTCACTTGAACCAAAACGGAACCAGACTGCTGGCGTGTAACATTAAGAAGGTGGCAGAGCAGCTTTTAAACTGACCTCTGGGGGAAAGCCGACAGAAGCCGAAGGGCATCCAGTTCGGGACTCCTCATCCCTAGGGAATGAGGGTGCAGAGGATTGGGAACAGTCAAGTAAGAGTAAGAATTAGGAGTGGTAGCGTGATGGGACATGACTGCCAGTCTAGCAGGACAGAAGGCTGCAGGGATAAAAGTGCAAACATGCAGCCCTTCTTGGGGGACCTGGTATATAAGTACTTTTATGCAAATGCCCGAAGTCTACGGGCAAAGATGGGAGAACTGGAATGTTTGGTGGCTAGGGAAAACATTGTCATAGTAGGTATAACAGAAACCTGGTGGAATGTGGAGAACCAGTGGGATACTGCAATTCCAGGATATAAACTCTATGGGGGGGGGGGCAGAGAGGGGTGTGTTGGAGGTGGGGTGGCCATCTATGTCAAAGAAGGGGTAGAATCCACCAGAGTAGAGCTGGAGGGGGGCTCTGACTCCTCCATAGAATCACTGTGGGTTAGATTACCAGGCTCAAAGAGCAATGTAGTAGTAGGGGCATACTACTGTCCTCCAGATCAAAAACCTGAAGGGGATCTTGAAATGAGGAAGCAAATCAGGGAGGTGTCAACGAGAGACAGGGTTGTAGTCATGGGGGACTTCAATTATCCTCACATCGACTGGGTCAATTCATGAAAGAGAGACTGGATTTCTGGATATGTTAAATGACTGTGCCTTAGAGCAGCTTGTCACGGAGCCGACCAGAGGACAAGTGACTCTGGATTTGATATTGTGTGGCACTCAAGATCTGGTCTGGGAGGTAAATGTTACCAAACCGTTGGGGAACAGTGACCATGCTGCGATCTGTTTCGCCATGCATGTCGGGGGGAGAGTGCCGAGCAAATCTGACGCAAAAACCCTTGACTTCCGAAGGGCGGACTTCCCCAAAATGAGGAGACTAGTTAAAATAAAGGTGAAAGGGAAGGTAAAAAGAGTCCAATCGCTCCAGAGTGCATGTAGGCTGTTTAAAACAACAGTCATAGAGGCCCAGCGGAAGTGTATCCCACAAAGGAGGAAGGGCTCGACTAGTCCAGGAGGGTGCCGTCATGGCTAACAAGCATAGTTAAAGAGGCTATAAAAGGCAAGGAAGCTTCATTCCGTAAATGGAAGTCTTGCCCTAATGAGGAAAATAAACAGGAGCACAAACTGTGGCAAAAGAAATATAAAAAGATGATACGGGAGGCCAAGCAAGACTTTGAGGAACGTATGGCAGGCAACATAAAAGGGAATAATAAAAGCTTCTTCAAATATGTTAGAAGCAGGAAACCTGCCAGGGAAACGGTTGGTCCGCTGGATGGTGAGGGAGAGAAAGGGGTGATAAAAGGGGACTTGGAGACTGCAGAGAAATTAAATGAGTTCTTTGCATCTGTCTTCACGGCAGAAGACCTCGGGCAAATACCGCTGCCGGAACGGTTTCCCCTGACTAAAGAATTAAGTCAAATAGAGGTTAAAAGAGAAGACGTCTCAGACTTAATTGACAAAATAAAGATCAATAAATCACCAGGCCCGGATGACATCCACCCAAGAGTTCTGAAGGGACTCAAGAATGAAGTTGCTGACCTCTTGACCAAAATATGCAACTTGATGTCACGCCAATCTTTAAAAAAGGAAGGAGGGGGGACCCGGGAAACTACAGGCTGGTCAGCCTAACATCTGTTCCAGGGAAGATGGTGGAAAGTCTCATTAAGGACAAAATCTTAAAACACATAGAAGAACAAGCTTTGCTGAGGGAGAGTCAGCATGGCTTCTGCAAGGGGAAGTCTTGCCTCATAAACCTGTTAGAATTTTTTGAAAAGGTCAACAGGCATGTGGATGCGAGCAAACCCGTGGATATTTTATATCTGGATTTTCAGAAGGCGTTTGACACGGTCCCTCATGAAAGGCTCCTGAGAAAACTCCACAGTCAGGGAATAAGAGGGCAGGTCCTCTTGTGGATTAGGAACTGGTTGAAGACCAGGAAAGAGCGAGTGGGAGTCAATGGGCAATTTTCACAATGGCGAGAGGTGAAAAGCAGTGTGCCCCAAGGATCGGTCTTGGGACCGGTGCTTTTCAACTTGTTCATAAATGACCTGGAGTTGGGGATAAGCAGCAAGGTGGCCAAGTTTGCAGATGACACTAAACTTTTCCGGGTGGTGAAGACCAGCAGGGATTGTGAAGAGCTCCAGAAGGATCTCTCCAAACTGGGAGAATGGGCAGCAAAATGGCAGATGCGCTTCAATGTAAGTAAGTGCAAAGTGATGCACATTGGGGCAAGAAACCAAAATTTCACATATACGCTAATGGGTTCTGAGCTGTCTGTGACGGATCAAGAGAGAGATCTTGGGGTGCTGGTGGACAGGTCGATGAAAGTGTCGACCCAATGTGTGGCGGCTGTGAAGAAGGTCAATTCCATGCTCGGGATCATTAAAAAAGGGATTGAGAATAAAACGGCCAATATCATTATGCCCTTGTACACATCGATGGTAAGGCCACATCTGGAGTATTGTGTCCAGTTCTGGTCACCACACCTCAAAAAGGATATAGTTGAATTGGAAAAGGTGCAGAAAAGAGCGACCAGAATGATTCGTGGGCTGGAGCACCTCCCTTATGAGGAAAGGCTACAGCGTCTGGGGCTTTTCAGCCTAGAAAAAAGGCGCCTGAGGGGGGACATGATTGAGACTTATAAAATTATGCATGGGATGGAGAGAGTGGATTCTTCTCCCTCTCGCACAACACCAGAACCAGGGGACATGCAATAAAATTGAGTGGAGGGAGAGTTAGAACAGACAAAAGAAAATAATTCTTCACCCAGCGTGTAATTCATCTGTGGAACTCCTTGCCACAGGATGTGGTGATGGCACCTGGCCTAGATGCCTTTTAAAAGGGGTTTGGACAGATTAATGGAGGAAAAGACCATCCAAGGTTACAAGCCATAAGCAACCTCCTGGCTTTAGAAGTAGGTTTTCTCTGTGCCAGGTGCAGGGGAGTGGCAGCAGGAAACAGGTTATCTTGTTGGCTGTGTGCTCCCTGAGGCATCTGGTGGGGCCACTGTGTGATACAGGAAGCTGGACTAGATGGGCCTTTGGCCTGGTCCAGCAGGGCTCTTCTTATGTCCTTATGTGGCTCTTTTAACATATATTGTGCGGCTCTTGGAAATGTGTTGGCTGAGCTCCTTTTTGCATCACAATTAATATAAAAGGTAAAGAAGAAATTTTCAAGCTTTATAATTATTTACTTGGTATAAACAGAGTTCACTGGATGAAAACATAAGTTTAATGTTCATGGTGAGTAAATATATTTAAGAATTTAAATGCTTTTTAAATATTGTGACTCTCAAACATCTGGAAGTTTATTGTATGTGGCTCTCTTACATTAAGCAAGTTTGGCCACCCCTGGTATATATGTAGGTAAGTGTACATGTGGGACCAGCATGAGGTTGCATGGGGCCCCTGGGGCAAGGTAAGGTTTGGTGCCCCCATCCATGGGGCCTCCCAAGGCATGCCCTTCCCCAGTCTCCAGATGACTTGGTGGGGGTAGCTTCTCTCTTCCTACCCTTGGAGGATGGAAGAGAATGAGCTGCTACTGCCATGCTGGCTAACTCACATAGGCCCCCTGGGATAATGCAGGGGCCGCTTTTTAGAGAAAGTCTGATTGGTTGAGGGATGCAGGGAAGAGGAAATGCCTGTGTGGCATTGGTGCTGGCACCTCCTCCTCTCCATCCCCCCCCCTCCCACTTGAGCTTGCTCTTGCAGTATTCTAGGGGCCCTTAGGAGCAAGTCCATTGGCGGGCTTGTGAGTGACAACTCTGAGTCGCATACATAGACATCAAAGTTGGTGTCGGGTCAGCTGGGGAGAGCACTGTGGTCCCTCAGATGGTGTGGGGGACCTGGAAGAGGGCTTCTGATGAACAACCACAGGACTCTTCTTATACTGTATGTTGCTGCAGGGCAGGATCCTCTCGTGTGGTCCCCAAAAGACCTCGCATGTCATGTGGCACTACCCGCCACATGACATGCGTGTGCGCACTATAGCACTGTGCAGCTCCCATTCTGGGAGATTTTTAGATTGTAAGCCCTTTTGGGACAGGGAGCCAGTTAATCATTTGATTTTTGTCTGTAAACTGCTTTGTGAACTTTTTGTTTGAAAAGCGGTATATAAATACTGTTAATAATAATAACCTGCCTCTCTCACAGTGGGAGCAGAGATAAAGCGCGCACACACACACACACACACACACAATGGTTCTGATCTGGTTCTCCCCACGCTTCCATTTTTTTTTTTGGGGGGGGGGAAGCACATCAGCTCTAAAAACATGCTCAATGTAATATCCAGCTTATCCTTAAGCCAGTGGCTATCGGGCCATGAATTCCACAAATTAACTAGGCCTTGTGTCAAGAACCACTTTCTTTTGCCTGTTCTCCTAGGAGTCAGTTTCATTGGACGATCTCGAATTCTGGTCTTAGGGGAGAAGGAGAACACACGGTGGAGCCATTATGTTTTTCTACTATATCTTTAAGCCACAGAACAATCACTCTCTCTTGGCACTAAATCAGCAGAGGACAGAGCTCTTGCAGAATAAATGAATGCAGCATTCAGCCAAGTGGTGAAGAGCCTTCAACAATGTGCAGCCGAGGAGGAGGTGGGGCTTGAGATGTGATCCCCAGCATGAAAATAAGGATGGTACAAGCATGTCTGTATTTTAATCTGTGAAACGTGCATGTGTATTATTTATTTATTCACTTGATAAGCTGCCCTTCGGTACAAGACTCCCGGCGTGGTGTACCGTTTAGAATAAAAGCAACTACACTAAGACTCCGTATAAAAATTACAGAAATAGCAGCCATAAAATCAATAAAATCCGGCTGAAGCCATAAAAGTGTCGAGGCCAGCTATAAAACATGCAGGCATGCTTCAGGAAATAAAGAAGACTTTGACTCTGGGTAGGCATCAAAATTAGTGCCAGGGCAGCTGGGGAGGGCCTTGCGCATCTGAGGGGCCATGACCAAGAAGGTGCTGTTGCAACCCACCTAACCATAGGTGGTGGGAGGGCCCTAGAGGAGGACCTCTGATGAAAAACAAAGGGTTCAGGGCATATGGAAGAAGGCAATCCTTCAAGGACCCAGGTCCCAAGCCATTTAGGGCTTTTTAAGTAACAACCAGCATCTTGAGTTGCGCTGTAAATGGAGCAGCAGCCAATGTAGCTGTTTAAGCATTGCTGCTTGTCAATGATATAGACTTGAGTCTATTGACTCGGACTCAAGTCGCATCAATGGCTTGATTCGGACTTCTTGGCAATTGTAAAAGACTCAAAAGACTTCAGACTTGGAGCCTTTTATGACAAGTTGAATTTTATTCAGGTTTAAACCCGTTTTTCCCATTAAACAGGGACTCGCAACCAAAGACTCGGGACTTGGGGGCAAAGTCTTGGGACTTGACTTGAGACTTGGACCTAGGGACTTAGGACTTGACTCGGGACTTGGAGTCAGAGACTTGATTCACATCCCTGCTGCTTATAACCCAGTTAATAACCTTGCAGTTGTATTTTCAATCCACTGTAGTTTCTGAACTTCAGACACAGCCCCACCTACAAAGCGTGGATAACAGCAGCCAGTTCTCTCTATCCAGGAAAGGCTCCAGCTGGCACACCATTCTTAGCTAAGGGAAGGCATTGTGTGCCGTGGATGCTACTTGGGCATCCAGTGACAAAAAACATCTATCAATAATACTGAGCATTCATATACCACAAAGCACATCACATGCTTTATCTTGCTATGGTGATTACAACACCCTGTAAGGTATCATTGTCTCTTTGTTGCAGCTGGGGCTGGGGAGTGGCTCACCTAAGGCCACCTAGTGAGGTCGTGGTACAGGCAAGATTTGCACCAGGGAAATTGTGATATGCAACTCGTAGCCCAATCCTAGCTAAATTCCTGCGCTCAGGAATTTGAAGCTCAGTCTCATCATACCCCAAGGCTGCAGATGTGCTCCTTTAGGGCAAGTGCAGCATTAGAGAGCAAGGCACAAGAGAACTGAAATTTATTTGTGCTCAGCATAGCACATTCACATCTATTTGAAATGTTGCAAGCTTTGCAACATTCAGTTGTCGGTAGAAAACTCAAATATTGATAGCAACAGACCTTGGGAGTCAGATCTGGGTAAGCAAAGCCACACTTCTCATTAGTCACCCAATTGTAGGTATCATGTGCTAAAATGGTGTCTGATGGTATAGTGACACTCCAGTGTTTGGATTCGAGTGATGATTATTGGATGGGGGCCAGAACAGCTGCTTGGTCACCAGGGTGGTAGTGATGGTATTAAGGTTACATCGAGCACTTCACTGCAGGAATGGTATTTAGGGAGGTTGTGGGGGGGGGGGACGACACAAACTTGTCATCTCAGGGTTGCGATCCCTGTTATGTCTGCACAAACAAGGAATTTCAGGGAAGTTCAGCTGTGATCCCTGGCTGAGTCTTTTGGGTCATTCACATCCCTTTTTTTCCTAGTGAACTGTGAAGTCGGATCAGTCGGAAACAATAAATAGAGAACGTATTGATTAATTTAGTGTAATATTTTTACACACCACTTTGAGAAAATACATTTACATAAAGCGGCTCACATCTTTAAAAACACAAAAACAAGAAATCCGTATGTAGGAAAAAAGTGAGAAATGCAACGACATAAAACAGCAGTAGAAAATCAGCACAAGATATTAAAACTAAAATTAACTAAAGGGTGTGCAGAATAAAAATGTCTTGAGAATCCATTTAGAAACTGTGTGTGTGTTCGTGTGCGCGTGCAGGCAGGCAGGCAGGCAGGCAGGCGGGTGTCCTTGGGTAAGAAGCTCCATAGCCACGGTGCCACCCCAGGAAAGACACTGTTCAGAATAAAAGGAGAGCTTAGCTGGATCAGACCAAAGCTCATCTAGTTCAGCATCTTCTTTCCCACAGGCAGCCAGACACTGCAAATCCTACAAAGAGGGCACAAAGTCAATGACCCTTTTTTGCTGCCCATCTTATTACATTATTGTTATTATTAACCATCAGTGTGAGAGTTTTAATAAATAAACCAGTATTTATATACTGCCTTTTCTTTGGTCATCGGATTTCTCCTCTGACTTTAATTCAAAGGCGGTTTACATGTGCAGGGTTTCTAAACCCCAAGGAGTTTTTACAATACAATAATGTTCTAATCTTTCATAGGACCCTTTGTTCTAGATGGTTTCTTTCACAGTCCAGCTCTCTCTCTCTCTCACTCTCTCTCTCTCTCTGGCGTTCGCCTCACCACACTTCAGCTGACAGGGCAACCTTGACTCTCACTCAAGTGCAGCTGCAGTTTCCCTCCCCCACAGAGGCTCTGCAAGCTTATCAGCTCAGCATGCCGGCAGCTCCTGGAGAGACACAGACATTTCCAGCTGTCTTCAACTGCCATCCTTCAGATCTTCAGGCATATGAGACAGTGACAGTCGCTCTACCAACTGAGCCAGACCTCCTGCCTTTTATAAAACGTTAGAGGACAGCCCCTGTCCCAAGGCGCTTACAGTCTAAAAGTTGACACAGGGAGGGCAGCAGAGGAAGGGAAATGAGACAGAGGCAAGGGTAGAGAAGAATATGCATTTATTTCCGTTCCGTGTACTTAGGCTGAATTGCAACAACGGATGGGGACAAAAGAGAAGTGAGCTAGCAAAAGCCTCTGCATCATTCCACTTTGTGTACCCTGAAACGAAGCTCTTGTGCATGAAAACAAATCAGAGTTTGACATGACTTCAAGAACTGCTGTCCCAGCATAACCAGATTTGCAATCACGCAGATGAAAACCTGATCTCAGAAGACACTGCTCCCACTTAGCAGCACCCTCTTGTTGGATGGAGGTGCTGCTCCTATCTGGGCTCGGATGTTCCTTGTTGTTAATCCACTCATGCCTCTATGTGAGGGCCAGGCCAGCGGGGAGAACGTTCCTTCTAGCAGCATCCTGTTGTATGGACACTGTGTACAGGCCCCAGAAGACTGATGCCAGGTTCCTTCCCCCAAACACCTCATGTGAGATTTCTCTTCCATGGGGCTGAGTGCTAGCTGTATATGCCACGCTACCACCCAGCTGTCCCCTCTTGGAATTGGGGGGAGCAGAATCAAGGCTGCAGTTCTTTACAAATCGCCGCATCTCTCTACCAGACAGTCCCTCCCTCCTTCCACCTCCCCACCGCATCACTGCTGCTGCTGCGGAGTTGTGCTTTTCACTGCCTGCCAGCGTGACCATGGCAACTGGATGGCATGGCAACTTAGTGTAGGGAGGCAAGCAAGAGGATGGGGAGGGGTTGTCAGAGAGAGAGAGAGAGAGAGAGAGAGAGAGAGAGAGATGGGGACCAGGGAATGGGGCGGAGAAACAGTTTCCATGCACCAATGCCTAGATGGACAGATTCACCAAGGGAAAATGACAGGGGATAGATCACAGGGCCCAGATCACCAGCAGGGAGGGATGTGTGGATTGGATGCACTATGTGTCTAGATAGATAGATAGATAGATAGATAGATAATTGCCTGTGTGTGCGATTACATTTGCTTGTCTGTACATTCCTATCCTACATGCTCTGTCTGTGCATCCGTTAAGTGTGTGTGCATTTCTGTTGTCAATGTGTATGTATGCAGTATGCATCTTTCTGGTTTGTGGGTGTTTATGTCTATGTTTCTGGGTGTTTATCACACGTTCTAGTCTATGGCCAGAATCCAGGAAGGTTCTTGTGCTTGCTTGTGCATGGGGGGGGCACATGCTATTGGATTCTCCCCCCCTTGCAGTCCCTTATGCTTCACGAGTGCTGCTCTGGAGGGCCCCTGACCTTTAAAGGGATATTGGACTGCTGCTACCAGAAGCTGAAAAGCCCCTTTGCACATGTAGAACACTGAGCATGGAGTTTAGACTGAGATCCAATGTGCTTTCATGTGTGGATTTGCGGGGAAGCCCTTGTCAATTGGAAAAAAAAAAAACAAGCAAGAGACTTGTGCCACAAATGACAAATCTAAACCTTTGTTGGTTCTGCTGCTACAGTAACACAGCCCCCCCCCCTCTGGAAATTGTTACCTGGAAATTGTAACCAATTGATTGGTTGCTTTATGAGTTGTACAAATCCACACATGTGCGGGATTTGGGCATTGGTGTACCTTTCGGATCAAGTTACAATGACTTGTGAGAATTGTGAGCTGCTGGCAATTATTTATGTTGATTGCATGCAATTAATATTAATTAACGGATTGAGACAATAAGGTGCTTATTTTAGTGTACTGTATCATATTTCCTATATGGTAACTGTCTTTTTAAATTTGTGTGTTTTGTTTTATTAAGAACAACATGTTCTTATTCAACCTGCTCCAGAATAGGGTGGAATACAAATGCAAATGAATAACTAAGGGCCCAATCCTATCCAACTTTCCAACACTGATGCAGCCATGCTAATGGGGTGTGCACTGCATCCTTGCGGGGGGGGGGAAGAAGTCATGGAGAGACCTCCTCAAGGTAAGGGAACATTTGTTCTCTTAGCTCGGGGCTGCATTGTGGCTGCATTGGTGCACACCGAATCCTGATCCCCTTACTGGGCCTGATCCGCCTTCCTGGGTCAACACGGACTTGTGTGCCAATGATTGAGCTGGCACAGGTCCGAGTTGACCCATAGCAGCTACTGGGGCTTACCCTGACAAATGTCCCCTTACCCCAAGGAGACCTCCAACAGCCATAAATCCCCTGTGGGATACAGTGGACGCTGTGCCGGCACAGCTGCAGTGACGCACAAGGATTTAGTTAGGACAGGGCGGAAAGTCTCTGAGTTGTTCTCATAATAAATTTGATTATTTTCTTAATATTTTATTGGAATTTAGCTTGAAGTCTTAGGTGCCTTTGGGCCTCCTGGTGAAAGGTGGGGTATGAATTCAAATATCAATAAATAAGCAAGTATAAAGACTTAAGAGTAAGACCGTATAAAATAAGCAAAAATAGCAACTACTTTTTGTGTCATCCTATATGTACTTCCAAAAGGGATGCATATGTATCCATATGGGATGGCAAGGGGTCTAAACACAGTGCAGTGTGAGCATACACATGAAAATGTATTGGAAGAGAACCTCCTGAGCCACATGTGGCTCTTTGATGTATAATGTGAAGCTCTCGCAAATATGTTGGCTGAGCTCCTTTTTGCATTACAATTAATATAAAAGGTAAATAAGACATTTTCAAGCTTTATAATTATTTACCAGGTATAAGAGTCCACTGGATTAAAACATAAGTTTAATGTTCATGGTGAGTAAATATATTTAAGAATTTAAATGCTTCTTAAATATTGCAGCTCTCAAACATTTCTCTTGTGACTCTCAAACATCTGAAGTTTATCATATGTGGCTCTTACATTAAGCAAGTTTGGCCACCCCTGGTGTAAACAATACCAGGTTTATCTTGGGTGGGTTGAGTTTACAAATTCTTCTTTGTCCTTGTGTTTTGTTTTTCACAGAATTATAGAATAACAGAATACTAGAGTTGGAAGGGGCCTTGAAGGTCATCTAGTCAAACCCCATGCTCAGCACAGTCGTCATCCCTGTAAATAGCCTTGTACTTGGAAACCTTCAATATGAGAGAGAGAGAGAGAGAGAGAGAGAGAGAGAGAGAGAGAGAGAGAGAGAGAGAGAGAGAGACTGCACGAGACAGGCTGTTCCAGCTCTTACAGTTAGGAAATTCTTCTTCATGTATAGCCAAAATCTACCATATTTCCCTGTAGTTTCAATATGTAGGTATGTTTTTTTTCTTTTTAATGGGGGATTCACACTTGAATGATCCACATAAAATCTAACGATCATACAGCTGAGCAGGGCATTGAACTAAGGACAGCTGGTTCAAAGGCCAGCTTTGTGGCTGCTTCAAGCTGGAAGTTCTCTCATATTCTCTAGGAAAAAGAATGCCAAATGAGGGAAAAGTGCAGAGATGACATGGAGCTGTGAAGCCACACGCTGTCAGGGCAGAGACAGAATAACAGACACAGAAGGGATGAAACCACAAATGCATTATAATGAGAGAACACCTCCTAGGTGGGTCACACACGGTTTCTCAAAAGCTTCCCAGCCATCAACCTCATGACAGCGCACAGCCCTTTGTATTCAGGTTGTGTGAAGTTTTGTGGCCCTCAGGCAGTCTGACACCAGCTGCATTGCTTGTCAGTGTTCTGTGACTGACGCTTTCCTTTTGGAAGTTGGAATGTTCACAAGCATTCCGTGACACAGGCATTCTTCAGCCAATGGCCGTGGCAGTGTGTACAGCTCACAGGCAATAGGCTACTATAGTCACTGACTCTATTACATCCAGAAGATATCTGTATTCCCCCTCTCTCATTGCTTTTTCTCCTTTATCTTCCCTACCCTTAGAATGGGGGCCATTGAAAGACCTGAGTTCAGGTGCAAACTTCCAGTCTGTGTTTCAAGATGCGCCAATCCAACTATAACAAGATCAGGAGCGTTTACAGTACATGGAAGACAACTCCACCAGACTGTGGATCCCAACACCGGGCTCTTTCTTGTTCTAATGTAAACCAGTAGAGAGTCTTGTGGCACCTTCAAGACCAGCAAATGTATTGTTGCATCAGCTTTCATGGACTGCAGTCCATGTCCTCAGATGCATGAAGCATTGTCCTAGGTTGGCAGATATACAGGTGGGGATAGAGAAAGGCGCCATACTGTGTGGAGAAACCCTCCATTCATTCTGTGCTATATCTACAATAAGCCCTGAACACGCAGAGGCGATGGGAGTGTGGCCAGTAAGTGTGTTGGCTTGCAAGGCATGGTACACTGCTGGCAAGCTCCCTTTTGCCCTCTCATATGTTGGCCGTACATGACGGGTATAACGCATGCATAAGATCTTCTTCTTCTTCTTCCGATACCTGTAGTGGAGAGGCAGTGTGGTACAGTGGAGAGTGCTAGGCTTAGACTGGGGAAGCCGGAGTCCAACTCCTTGCTTAGACACAAAGCTCAGCCAGCCACTCACTCTCTCAGACCACCTACCTCACAGGTTTGTTGTATAAAGAACATGAAGAGACACTTTGTATGTTGCCCTGAGTACCTTGGAGGATTGGTGGGATAAACGTGAATAATAATGTTACCTGCTCTGAGACCACAAGATTGGGAAAGAGACATATGAATATTCATTAACACAGATCAATGCAATTAATGCCTCCATAAGAACATAAGACGAGCCCTGCTGGATCAGGCCAAAGGCCCGTCTAGTCCAGCTTCCTGTATCTCACAGTGGCTCCACCAGATGCCTCAGGGAGCACACAGTCAACAAGATACCTGTATCCTGTTGCCACTCCCTTGCACCTGGCACAAAGAAAACCTACTCCTACAACCAGGAGGTTGCTCATGGCTTGTAAGCTGTGATGGACTTTTCCTCCATAAATCTGTCCAATCCCCTTTTAAAGGCATCCAGGCCAGGTACCATCCCACCTCCTGTGGCAAGGAGTTCCACAAACCAATTACAATAGAACAGAAAGGTGCCATACAGTTCCTAGATATTTTTCTGCAGTCATGAGGGCTAGAAACGTATAAGGGCTTTCCTCCCTCGTTGAAATTTAGTTTCTGGTTTAAAAAAATGCAAAGATGCAGTGATGTATTTAGAACAAAAAAGCTTAAGCAGGGCCCCTGCTGGATCAAACCAAAGGCCCATCTAGTGTAGCATCTTGTTTTCCACAATGGCCCACCAGATGCCTCTGGGAAGCCCACAAGCCGCACATGAAGGCAAATAGCCCTCTCCCCTGTTCCTGCCCTGCAACTGGTATTCAGAGGCACGCTGGCTCAGAACCTGGAGTGCCTATATACCAGGGGTAGCCAAACTGCGGCTCCTGAGCCACGTGCGGCTCTTTGACATACAGTGTGCGGCTCTCGGAAATATGTTGGCTGAACTCCTTTTTGCATCACAATTAATATAAATGGTGAATAAGAAATTTTCAAGCTTTACAATTATTTACCGGGTATAAACTAAGAGTCCACTGGATTAAGTATAATATTCATGGTGAGTATAAATATATTTAAGAATTTAAATGCTTCTTAAATATACTACACTACGTCAGGATGGTGTAGTGGTTTGGGAGTCGGACTTAGACCTGGAAGATCCAGCTTCAAATCCCCGCTCAGCCACGAAGCTTCCTGGGTGACCTTGGGCCAGTCACTATCTCTCAGCCCCACCTACCTCACAGGGTTGTTGTGAGGACAAAAAGGAGGGGAGGAAATATGTACACCACTCTGAGCTCCTTGAAGAAGGGTGGTATAAAAATGTGAAAAATAAATAATAAATAAAATATTGCGGCTCTCAAACATCTGAAGTTTATCACAGGTGGCTCTTATGTTAGTCTGTATCTCAAAGAACCTATTTAGAGAGAGTAGTATCTGAGGGTCAGGCAGACTTTGCCTTCATGATGCAGGAAGTTAAACACTGTTGCCCTGTGCTGTGTCCCTTCCCAACCTGTAATTCTAACATTTGGAGCAAAATGACTGCTCTGGTAAGCACAGCAGCACCTTTTGGAAACTCCATCTGTTTGTTGTTTTCTGCCTGTTTAAGCTGATGAGATCACAGTTTGGTGAGGCCAGGAAGAGACGATTAACATCTTTTCAAAGCCACGGCAGGGCAAGGCGGGCAGGCTCTCTGAGTAGCACCTGCTTGCCCTCTGGTCTTCCTTCCAGCAGTGCTGTGGGAAAGCTGGTTAACATCTGGAGACAGTTGTAGAGAGGAGGCTTGAACGCCCCCTGCTGGCGAGAGGGCCAGCACTGGTCAAAAAGGTGGGTCAGGCTGGCAGCTGAGGAGGAAACCATTAGTGGAGTAACAGAAGTGGAGTAACAGAAGTTACCTCAGCGGAATGGTCATCTCGCGCCTGAGGGAGAGTTCTATAGATTTCAAATGCTTGCTTCAGATTTTGTGTCTTTGATTCATCCTAATAAAGATATTAATAGATTGTGGCGTTGGTGTTTTTTTTTTTTTTTTTCAAATGGACCAGCACGGCTGCATAGGATATTTTTGTGCTTTGGAGAGAAGAATACCTCATTTAGCCATCCAGCAGACAGATCTTGAAACTGAGGGGAAATGTTAGTCTGCCACCTGAAGAAGGGACTTGACTTTGGTGAGGTTAAATAATGCCTTCCAACCACTAGGTACTACTATCTGTTTGGCTTCTATTGACTCAGTTGCCTACTGCCTCACCCAAAATTATTCTCCAGTTTCCCCCCCCCCCCATATAAAGAGTACTAACCGCACAATCCTAACCAGCTTTCCAGCACCGAAGTAGCCATGCCAACAGGGCGGGCCCTGCATTTTGCAGTGCACGGGCAGTCATGGGGGCCTCTTCAAGGTGAGGGAACATTTGTTTCCTTATCTCAGGGCTGCATTGTGGCTGCACCGGCACTGAAAAGTTGATTAGGATTGTGCTGTAAGTTTCTCTTTTTACTTCTGTTCTCTGCCTGACAAGGGTTGTGTGCTTCAGTTAATGCTGGGGATGGAACAGAGTAACTGCTAGACTTTATATTTTCTAAAAATGGGGGGAGCGGCTATTATTGCCTCTTTATCCCCCAAGCACCAGGTAGCTAGTACCTAAGTGAGGCTGTTCACTGTGAGTCTGCTTAATATCTCCTGGACTCCAGCGTTCTGGAATACACCTAAATGCAACAAAAAATATATATATCAAGCTTCTTTTATTCAAGCACATTCACTGAACCACATTTCACTTCCCGACAAAGAAATCAGCCTTTGCTCCCTCTCTTTCAAATCCTACGCTTCTTCCCACAGAACCCCAGGTGTCCTGGTAAGAGATCCTCCATCCCACAACCTGCATTTGGCAGCATGGCTCTGCTCCTATGATCTCCTTTTTTTGAGAAGTGTGTTCTCTGTTTCAAATGACGTGGACTTCCCCTGGAGTGTGTGAACCCTGAGCGGGGGGGGGGGGGGGAGGTGGCTGCGAGCTAGTGGAACCTCTCTGGTCCTTTCTGGTCCTCAATCACAAGGCTGTGATCACCCTGTGCCAGGCCCCAGCATTGCAACCACATTCACCATTAGGCATCCTGTCACTTTGTCTGCTGGTTTCCAGGAGAACGTCCTCAATCCAGCTACTTCATGATCCCGCAGGGGCTGCGCTGGAGAGGCACAGAAGGGGTAGAGTGCATTTTGGCAGGGGGAGCTTTGCTTTGCCCACATGTTCGATTTCTGAAAAAAGCAAAAACTGTGTACGGTAGTATTTCTCATTAAAACTCCCACCCTAAACACTATTTCTTTGAACTAAACCCTGTTGGATTTGATAGCATTCACTTTCAAGGAAGCATGCTAAGGACTGCAGGCTTACAGTGCAAGTCTATGCATCTCTACTCAGTCTCAGAAGTAAGCCCCGTTGAGTTCAATGGGGCTTAAGGCTGTGACAGACCGCATGCCGACGCGAACGAGCGAGTGCGAGAGGAGTAGGAGTGTCTTCCCGCAAATAGTCCCTCCTTTTGTCCTGCCTTCTTGGAAGAAACCTCCACGGTGATTGGCTAACACACCCGATTGGCAGATAGCCACTCTCCTCCCCCTTGGTGGCTGCTGTAGCTCCGCTGTGCGGCCCCCTCAAACATGGCCCAGGAGGATTTTCGATCGTGCCAGAAATCGGGAGACCGCTCGCTTCCGCTGGGGTAACCAGACACCCCAGCACGCCTTGACTAAGCTCCTCAGGCGTCCGGGACGAGCCGAGATTCGTGCGGTCTGTCACGGCCTTTACTCTCAGATACGTGTGAATAGGACTGGAACCTTATTTTAATTCCTTGCTTATGATTTAGGAACAGGTTCAGCAGTGGGTGGGGCAAGCACCTTGTGCCTCCCCTTTGGCACCACCTGTCTGATCCCATGTCAAATCCCACCTCAAAATTTGGGAGGAGCACGTACTACATCTAATTTATTGGCTGGGTGCATTCTTGCAATAGTGCAAATTCTGCATTTACTGAGAGGGGAAAAAAGGAACTTGGAAAATTTAAGTTTGCAACTGTCGGAGGAAGAAAATTACGTAAAGTGGAAACGTGCCAAGATTTGTACTGGAGTGGGGGTGGGAAATAATGAATAGCCGGTGATGGACAGGTGAACAGGAGGTGGTGATGGCACCTGGCCTGGATGCCTTTAAAAGGGGATTGGACAGATTTATGGAGGAAAATTCCATCACAGCTTACAAGCCATGATGGGGATAAGCAACCTCCTGGTTGTAGGAGTAGGTTTTCTTTGTGCCAGGTGCAAGGGAGTGGCGACAGGATACAAGTATCTTGTTGTCTTGTGCTCCCTGAGGCATCTGGTGGAGCCACTGTGTGATACAGGAAGCTGGACTAGATGGGCCTTTGGCCTGATCCAGCAGGGCTCTTCTTATGTTCTTATGTTCTTAATTGAAATTAAAAGTGACAACAGTGTGGTGTAACAGTTAGTGTGTTGGACCAAGATCAAGCAGTCCTAGATTCAAATCCCTGCTCAGCCTTGAAGCTCACAGGGTAACCCTGGGCCAGTCACTCTATCTCAGCCTAACCTACCCCAAAGATGGGGTTGTGGTGAGCTTAAAAAAAATGGCAAGGGGGGATCTAGATATACCACCTTTTGAAGCCCTTGGTAGAAGGGCAGGATAAAAATGCAAGAAATTAACAATGTTGTTTCAGAAGGACACAGCCTTATAGCGCAATCCTGCGCAACTTTATCCTGGCGGAACTAGTTCCGCCCAGGGTAAGGTGTCGCAAACGTGCCTTACAGCACATTTGCGGCACTGCGCAAATAAGTGGTGCTGGTTCCGAGGCTGGTACCGCTCATTCTGCCCGCAGTCAGAGGCCGCACCACTGGACGCAGGTAAGTCCTGTGCCGGCAATGAGAGGGCATGGGGAGGGCAGGCCAGGGAGGCAGAGGAGGGGATGATTGGGCTGCCGGGCCCTGGAGAGGGGCGGGGATATCGGTGGCACGCTCCACCAATATCCAAAGCCCCATCCCAGGCCCGGCTGGCCTTACACGGCCTCCCCGGATTTGCACCGGCCATTTTGCCAGTGCACATCATCCAAGGAAGCCCATAGGGGCTGCTGGGGCTCTCCCCGGGGGAAAGGGATGAACGTCCCTTTCCCCTGAGGCAACCTCCACTCCACCAATGCTGGCCTGATCCTTAGGATCCGGATTTTACGCAGGATTGGGCTGCCCATCTGTGGAAGGAGTACCGGTATGTTGTCTTAAGTCACTGACACCAGGAGAAATGGCAGTGTTCACATGAGACGGCAGCAAAATATTACCATAGGAGTTATCAGTGGAGTCCAAAGATTTACTGGAGGCAAGAAAATTCAAAATTAATTGATGTATTTATGCATCACTATCCATATACATGTACCTCTATTTTATTTTTTAAAAAATCTATTTCTACTCCGAAGATGCCCAAGGCATTTTTTTTCTTCCTGTTAATAGAATACAAAAGTAAAGGGGGAGGATACCTCTCTGGCTTCTCTTCCTTCTCCTCGTAGGACAGCTGGTGTTGTTTTTTTTTTTTTAGGGGGGATAGGCGCAATTAAAAAGGGGGGATAGGCGCAGCTTAAAAAGGCACCAGCAGGTAAAGATGGCAAAGATTATTTTTTTTCCTCTTGCTGGCTTTTCCTTCTTTTTCTTCTCCTCACGAGGCAGTTGGTGTTTCTCTGTTTTTAATACAAGGTACATAAGATGCAAAGTTCCCCGTCCCAAGGAGCTTACAATATAAAGTAAGCAGGAACAGGAGCAAGCATGTGTCTCAATCCCTAGTCCTGACTTGGACCTGCCCCATCTCTGACGCTGCTGTTTGCACTGGAAGGGAGTTTTTCCATTTGGCACCTGTAGCAGCTTCCCTTCTGCAACAAATAGCCGCCACAGAGGAGGGGGGATCTGGCTTAGGACCATAGCAGGGGGCAAAGGGTTAAAGCTCTGGGCTCCCTCCTCCCCGTGCCATGATTTCAGTCTAGATGCAATCCCTGACTAATATTTAGGGGGAAAACCAACAACCCACGCACTCTAAGCCCAACGTCATGCTTGTCGTAATGTGTAGTTTGGCCTTGAAAAATTTCTGAGTTTGAAGGGAGCTGAGAGATTTTAGCTAGAGTTAGAGGAGGGAGGGGGTGGGGGACACACTACACAGTAGGTCTCTTGGGATCTGCTGCCTCTTTTTCAGAGTCTGCTTACTCCAGCTATGCTGCTCTGCATGCACACTCAAGCAAATTAGTCTCCAGGACTCTCCAATCCAAAGGAGACAAAACTCTATATAGCACTGTTAGTGCCAGCCCATGATATTTTGCTGCCTGAAGCAGAGCACCAGAAGGCACCCACCTCTTCCCTTCTTTTTCTTTGTATTCTGTTAGCTTCACATGCCCATTCCCCAATTCCATGTTCTTATTCCAAACCTCTTCCTTTTCTATTAGGAAAGGCCTGTGACAGGGCCTTCTCTGCTATGACTCCCAGATTACAGAGCTCCCTGCCTCTTGAGTTTAGAGCAGCTCCCTCTTTGTTGGTTTTCCATAGAAATGTGAAAACTTTTCTTTTCATAGAGTTTAAAATTAAAACATCTGAGTTTATTAAAGTTAAAACAGGACTTGTCCTGTTTTAATTTTAATAAACGGCCTGAAAACGCGAACTTTTTAATTTTAAACTCTATGATACGTACTGGCCGCAAAAACCTACAAAACGTTTCTTTTATTTACAAGCCCTTAATTGAATTGTATTGGGATAATGTTTCATTTTTTTTAATTAGTTCTTTGCATTGGTTGTAGTGCCGGTGCAGTTTGTTTTTGCTCTTAATAAAGCAACAACATAATAAAACAATAGCAAATGCAAATCAATAAGTTAGTCAAACTCTTTGACTAACTTATTGATTTGTATTTGCTATTGTTTTATTATGTTGTTGCTTTGTTATTTAGTAGCTGCCTTGGGCTTCTCAAATGAGAAGAAAAGGCAAGATAGAGATAAACATCATAATAAATAAAGAAGAAAAGCAGCATGGTGCTATTTGGTATTCACCTTCCTTCTTCTGCTGCCATCTGTGGAGGGTGGGGGTGCCATTGGGGCTGCTGTGCTGCCCCTGAGAACTGGTCCACAATCTATCACCTGACATGGCCCACTTCACCCTGCTTCATCATAGACTGAGCCCTGCCTTTGGAACTCCTTGCCACTTGAACATGTAACAAGAAGTGTGGATGATGTAACAACTAAGGTTACGACTGCCAACAAGTCACTCAGCTGAGGTTGGGAAGGAATTCGACTAACACCTGCCTGCCAACTATCTGAGAACAGCACAGTCCCTGATGGGTGGCAGCCCTCAAATAATCATTAACATCCCCGAGGGATTGATTGACCAAAGGGCACCCAGGCACAGAACTCTCCTGCTTCTCCCTGGGATCCTGCTGCTATTCAAAATCCTGCTACAGCAAGCCCAAGTGAGTCAGCTCAAGGGAATTAGGGGCTATAGTGACAGGGGGAGAGAGAAAGGAGTGGGATGGAATGTATACTGTATTGAGGATGGACAGCTAGTTATTTTGCTATCAGGAATTCAGGATAGACTAAGGCAGGGGTGACCAAACTGCGGCTCCTGAGCCACATGCGGCTCTTTGGCATATAATGTGTGGCTCTCGGAAATATGTTGGCTGAGCTCCTTTCTGCAACACAATTAGTATAAAAGGTAAATAAGAAATTTTCAAGCTTTATAATTATTTACTGGTTATAAATTGAGAATCCACTGGATTAAAACAGAAGTTTAATGTTCATGGTGAGTAAATATAATTAAATGCTTCTTAAATATTGCGGCTCTCAAACATCTGAAGTTTATCGTATGTGGCTCTTACATTAAGCAAGTGTGGTCACTCCTGGACTAAGGTCTGAATAGAGGTTGATTGGTGCTGCTGATGATGAAGAGGGAACAAGGAAAGAACATGGGAGTGGAAGATTCAAAAGATGGGTAGGGAAGTGAAGGCAGACTTGCTTAGGACTCGTTCACACACAGGTCTATCACAGGATGATGGCCACGTCCAATGCTTGCATGTGGCAGTGAGCAATCGAATAAAAGCTCAAGTGTTCGTATAATCTCAGGCGCAGCCCTCTACAGTGGATTCAGTGCACACATTCAGCTGGGAGAGTTCGAGGATCTGGGCAATGAGAAATCCAGTGATGGACATGTGTGAACCAGCCCTGAAACTCTAATTGCTTGCTCACTGTTTAAAGTGGCACAATGACATTGGCATGGGAGTTCTCTCTCTGTGTATTTTATATGTACACACACAGAGAGTTGCAGCCAAATGGTTTAACATTATGTAAGCATTATATACATGCTGCTATTAATAATAATAATAATAATAATAATAATAATAATAATAATAATATTATTATTATTATTATTATTATGTTGCTTTTTGACAAAAATGGTTCTCAAAGTGTAGAGCTTTGTTAAGCAAAACAACTGAGAAAATGATTCCCTCCTGGCACAAAGGGGCTCACATTCTAGTAAGAAACACATAATGGGAACCAGAAAGAGCCCCTGGAAGGGGCATTTTGCTGGAATGATGGGACACTTGCTCTCCCTCTGCTAAATATGGGCTAGTATGGAATTTACTATGACATTTGCAACCAAGTTTTTATATCTCACATTTTGCAAATAATTACCACCATTTTTTCCTTATGTGACTCCAAGCTAGGATATAGCCCTGAGTGTGTTGCCCAGTGGTAACATTTATTTGTTATTTATTTATAACCATAAAAACGCACATCCAGGCTTTCTGTCTTTAGAAAAAGAAACCCCTCAATTTCAGAACTGTTCTTTCCTGTGGTGAACCTTACGGAACGGGCTTTCTCTTCACACAAACAAACACAACAGGAGCCATGTCTGAGAGCCGAGGCAGAAGGCGGGTCGGAATTGTGGGCTATGGACATTTAGGTAGGTAGCATTTCCTGGTACGGTCTTTTTTTCTTTCTTTTTTTCCATTGTACGTGTTTTTCCCCCCACTTCCGTACCATCCCCAGCTTTGCCAGTGGACCTGATGACTTTGTTTTCTCCACTTACTGAGCATGTGCGCCTCCTCTGGGTACCACTATCGCAAGATCCATACTAACTGGATGTCTTTCATTCTAAAGAACATTACAATTTTTTTAAGTGCCTCATAGAATACTTTAGAACAGGGGTTCTCAAACTGTGAGTCGGGACCCACTTAGTGGGTTGCGACCTGATTGCTGTTGGGTCCTGGGTGGTGGAAAGATCAGATAAGTAATTGCCTCAAGCCCTGAGGCTATACAAAAATCAGATCACCTTTTAAAAAAAAAAGTTTCGTAAAGCTATGTGGGTCCCAATAAGAGTATCGTTTTAAAAAGTGGGTCCCGGTGCTAAAAAGTTTGAGAACCACTGCTTTAGAATGTTCTGTTTTGGAAAATGCATTGTTATTCTCAAAGTACCCCTTATATTGATATCATCTGGCATTTGGAGGTTTGGCTCACTAACTTGGGTGATTATGTGTTCTCCATACCAGCGAGTTTGCAGCCCAGACTGGTTCTTTTTCTTCCTAGGGCTTCTGCTTTAGAAGCACAAGAAGGATGATAAAAGTGCAAGATGGGGTCCTTCAGGATGTACAGGCATTTGCTGAACACACACACACACACACACACACACACACACACACACACACACACACACACACCATGTCTAGGCTTCTTCTAGGTCTTGATTTGGTCTGGAGGCAGAATGCCAACTTACCTTTCCTTCTCAGATCGGTGTGATATTGGAACAAAGGCTGGCCCAAGATCTACTGACGTCGGAAGCAGCATGCCAATTGCTGCCCCCCTTATCCAATGATGTGGGTAAGCAGCAGCCTCTGGTCCTCCCACTTTCCAGCTCCGGACACTCCATGAGGCTGACTGAGGTGGTTGACTCAGGCGATTGGCAGGGGGCATCTGTGATTGGCAGGGGGCACCCACCTCCACCTCCATCTGTTCACTCATCACCGTTGCTCCCCCTTCTCCTCTCTCTCCCTGGACTGGAAAAGGAAAAGGACTGCTGAGTGGAAGAGGAAGTGTGGAGGAGACTCTCTAGCCCACCACTCTCCTCTCCTCCACACTTCCCTTCTGCTCCCTCCTTTCCCTTTTCCAGTCCAGGGAGTTGGAAGACCAGAGGCTGGCACATTGTCAGGTAAGGGAGGGCAGCATTTGGAACATCACTTCAGGCGCCAGGAGGTCTTCTGTCAGCCCTCAACAGTCCTGTAATGGGATGGAAAGTCTGGTAGAAATGGTTTAAATATATAAACACGTAGCAAATAATGTGGCTAGGTCTCCCTGATTATTATTTTTTGATTGGTGCTGAAGGCCAATATAACCATTCTGTACTTTATTGTATGTGCGTTGGTTCTCGAGGAAGATTGCTAGATATGAACAAGAATGCTCTACCCCAGCATTCTGCTTCCAACTGCAGCCAATCAGATACAAACAGGGCATGAAAGTATGTGACTCCTTCTCTGGGGGACTGTACAGGATGCCACCCCAGGATAAAATTGAGCTCTGCTCTTCTACGGCGCTTATTTATTTTCTTGACCTTGGACAGCTCAGTCTATGACAACGGATGAGAACTCCTGATAAATGCAATAGGATTCCTTCAATTGTGTTCATGTCTCTGCAGGAAATAGATTTAGAGTGCAGCAGGTGTGTGAGAAATAGCGCCAGTTCCTGCATGGCGGGTGACGAACTTCTCTCTTTCACTTGCTTTCCAGGTCAGTACCTTGTGCAACGGCTCCGAACTGATGGCCTCCAGCATGGCTTGGAGCTGGCCTTTGTTTGGAACCGGGACGCCCGCAAGTTGGAGGGGTCGGTGCCAGCAGAGCTGCAGTTGGGGAAGCTGGCAGATTTCTTTGAGCGGTGAGCAGGGGAGCCAAGCCAGGGACTGTTTTGGGCACAGTGGCCAGAATCATGACATTCCACACACCTACAGTAGAATTGCCAGCCCTCCAGTATTGGCCTGCAGTTTCAGCGGCGACCTCTGGGTGGCGACTGAACGCAATCTTGGAGATCTTAACAGCGCCTCCAGGAATTCCTAGCATGATGTCATGATGGGGGGGGGGAATCTCCGCGAGTTGCTTCAATCAGAGTTGGCAACCCTGGTCTTCAGGTGTGCATTAAAGCAGAGCATCTGGGAGGAATTTTATCAGGGGGTACAAAGGTTCTTTTGGGTCCCTTCTCAAAGGGGGAGGGGCAAAACAAGGCAGGGGAGAGACAGCAATGGCAGGAAACGTCTCTGGAGCCCAAGTCTACCAGGCTTCCTGATGCGGTGCCTAGGTCTACCCACCTGGTAGACCTGGCCTCCCAGCTGGCCCTGCCCTAGAACAACCAATGGTCTATTATATTTATAAAGCACTTTTGGGTGTCATAATTGTGAACCAAAAACAAAACACGACTTTCAGTTCACAGACAGTGTGCGCACACACTTAGACTCGCCTTTCTCCTCGGAGCTGACTTGGGATAAATATGTAGCAATTGGTTCACATAGTGAAAACCTGTGTAGTGATAGGCTATGTTCCCCTGGAAGATATGCCAGTCCTCCGACATATTCTGCATAATGATCACCATAGTTTCGCTGGGGTCCTTGTCGTGAGTGTCCTTGGCATAACTCTTGATTCAGCCCTGTTACTGAGTTTCTCTTCTCTCCCCAAAGCCATGCGGACATAATTGTCGAAGTGGCACATCCCTGCATTGCCCAGGACCATGGAGAAGGCTTTCTGAAAGCTGCAGACTTCATGGTGAGAGCTCCAGATATCTACAGATGCATGATTAGTATTCTCTCTTTCTCTCTCTCTCTCTTTCCCCCCCTTGATGTGGGGAGACACATGAGCTTCCCTTGCTTTGGCAAGAATCATCTCTCACCCATTGCTCGTATCATGTCACCCTGCTCTTCTCACTGCCACTCTTCATGCAAGTATCAAACATCTAATCCTCACTTCTAAAGCTTTCTGATTTTGTGCCTCTAAAGTATTGTTTAATCCCCAAATAATAGACATTGTACTCTGGTTTTTGAATTATTATTGATCATTTCTATGGCACTGTTTAGGCTGCAATCCCATGCACACTCCTAGTTCTATTGAACGTGGTGAGACGCGTATGAGTCATCATGCATAGGATCAGGCTGTCAGTGTACAAAGTGCTTCCCAGTTCATATCTCATTATCCTCTCTCATAACAACCAGTGAAATAGTAACTTGTCCAGGTCCACTCAGTAATGTTTTGTGGCTGAGTGGATTGCTTCCCTCTTTGCTAGAGATGCACATCTGCATCCATTCCTTAAAGGGGCATCCTAAAAAAAGGATGTCACCAAATGGCCATTCAGCATCATTCTTCTTAATCAGTGCCTCACGGTCGGCCGAAGACCTTACAACACCTGAGTCAGCGTGCCAAAGTATCCCCCCTTTCCTGGTGATGTGCCAGCCTTTGCCCTTTTTACTTATTGGATTGGAAAAGGAAGAGAGGGAGCAGAAGCGGAAGTGTGGAAGAGAGGAGAGTAGTGGGCTAGAACTTGAGAGCCACTCTAGCTTACAACATTCCTCTCCTCCACATTTCCTCTTCCACTCCGTCCCCTTCTTTCTTTTTCAAACCAGGGAGTAGAAAGTGAAGGAGCAGTGGAGGTGAGTGGGCAGATGGAGGTGGGTGCCCCCTGCCAATCTGCTGCCTGAGGCAACTGCCTCAATTGGCCTCATGGATGGGCCGGCCCTGATGTTCCCTCTTTGGGACCCTGTGCATGGAATGAACTCTCCATCTGCATTTGCTTCCTCAAAGCCCTCCCAGAAACATGTTAGCCTCACCTTGTTTACTCCCACTGCCGCTGGACTCTCTCCTCCTCCATCCCCTCTATGTATTCATATCAGCCCTTGATCTTATATCCGCTCTTGTCCATTCAAGGTTGCTCCCACACTAGCCCTTTGCTCTGGAATTGCTCTCCTTCTGTTCGCTCACTTTTTACAGAGAATCCACACAACCTAGTTGTCAAACAGTTGCATTTCAGTGATGGTTAAGGAAAAGCAATTCCCCGGCAGCACTAAAGGGCTCTTATGTGAAAGCCACCTTAATTGATTTTTTTGGTACTAAATAAAGGTAGAGTAATAGGAAAGAATGTCTTTTTGTATCCCACCGCACCGCCATCATTGTTCACTGCAAACATCTCTGTGTCCACTAGGTGGGGTCACCAACAGCCCTGGCAGATGTTGGCACGGAGCTTAAGTTGCGTGAAGCTGCAAGACAATCTGGGCACACCTTGTATATCCCCAGTGGGGCTCTGTGGGGTGGGCAAGACATCCAAAGGCTGGATGATGGAGGGATGCTTCAGGTAAGATCACAGAAAAGGTTAGTGTGTTGCTCCTAAACAGGGCTGGCCCAAGACCTCCTGATGTCTGAAGTGTCATGCCAAATGCTGCCCCCCCCCTTATTGATGATATGTGTCGCCCTCTGCTCCTCCCACTCTTCAATGTTCTGGCTCAGGACTCTCCCTCCACATTTCCTTTTCCTCTCTGTCCTTGGTACTTCCCAGCCAGAGAGTGGAAGGAGAAGGAGGGGCAGCAGTGGGGGCAATTTATTTTATTTATTTATTTATTTAAAAAAATTATATCCCGCCTTTTCCTATGCCGAAGGCAAATGCCCAAGAAGGCGGCTTACAACAGATTAAAATACATAATTTAAAATACATAAAATAAGTTTAAACAATACATAACGATACAAACAAATTTAAAAAACAATAAAATCCGTGGGGGGGGGCGCGCGACAGTATGGAGCAGAGAAGCAGCATGGCAGAGCATCTTGAGATACAGGAGGCAGACCACAACCCATCACCCAAACGCTAGACGAAACAAAAAGGTTGTTTCAAAAAAAAAATTGGCGGACAGAGGTGGGCACCCCCCCCCCACCAATCTGCTGCTTGAGGCAACCATTTCTGTTGGGCCTCATGGGTGGCTTGGCCCTGCTCCCAAAGCAAAACCACCACTTCTTCAGGGTCAAATCACAGCTTCAGAAGGCAACGTTTTGGGCGAAAACAGCACATTGGAGGAGGAAGACCCGCTCCACCCACCGCAGTTCTAACCAAGATTGCTGCCCCATGCAGCTGCTTTAAAGGAAAGGGGAAGGCAGTTGTGGTTGGAAACACACCTCAGGAGCACTTTTGCATGCTTGGGTAGCTTGAACGTGGACCAACGGTCTGAGTTGGCATAAAGCAGCTTCCTTACTCCTTGGAAGGACAGCTATGGCAAATTTAGATAGCAGAATAAAAAGCAGAGATATCACCATGCCAACAAAAGTTTGCATAGTCAGGGTGATGGTGTTCCCAGTAGCAATGTATGGTTGCGAGAGTTGGACCATAAGGAAGGCTGAGCGCCGAAGAATAGATGCTTTCGAACTGTGGTGCTGGAGAAGACTCCTGAGAGTCCCTTGGACTGCTAGGAGATCAAATCAGTCAATCCTAAATGAAATCAACCCTGACTGTTCCCTGGAAGGACAGGTACTGAGGCTGAAGCTCAAATATTTTGGCCACCTAATGCAAAGAGAGGACTCTCTGGAGAAGACTCTGCTGCTGGGAAAGATTGAAGGCAAAAGGAGAAGGGGAAGGCCAAGGATGAGATGGTTAGATAGCATCACTGATGCAACAAACACGAAAATGAGCGAACTCAAGAAGATAGTGGAGGACAGGAAGGCCTGGCGGGATATGGTTCATGGGATCACGAAGGGTTGGACACGACTTAACGACTGAACAACAACATGACCAAAGGGAAGGTCTCGGGGTTTGTCATTTTTCTGGCTCTCTGTTTTGTTTTTTCTAGGCCTTGACTGTCACCATGGTGAAACACCCTGACAGCTTCCGGCTAGGTGGGCACCTGGGGGAGCTTGCACAGGCAGCCCGGAAGGAGCGCAAGGTGCTGTATGATGGCCCCGTGCGGAAACTGTGTCCCCTGGCCCCCAACAATGTCAACACCATGGCTGCAGCCTGTATGGCCGCCCCTAGCCTTGGCTTCGATGGTGTGAAAGGCTGCCTTGTAGCTGACCCCGAGTGAGTCACTGAACCACCCGTTCTGGGATGTGAGGATGCTGGCAAGCTGCTGATCTTCACACCTCCTCCAGTCTGACTGACTGACATATCCTCTTGCAGCCTCCCTGACTATCACGTGGTAAAGATTGACGCGACTGGGCCAGGTGGCTTCTCTGTCAGCTCCAAGCGCAAGAACCCTGCTGCCTGTGGGGCTGTCACGGGGGCAGCCACCTTTGCTGCTTTTTGGAGCAGCCTCTTGGGTGAGGACAAAACCCATCTCTTGGATTGCCCCCTCAGCTCTCTCCATCCTGATTATGTGACAGCTGGCTCCAGAGCTGGCCCAAGACGTCCTGGTGCCTGAGGCAGAGTGCCAAATAATAATCCCCTTACCCTGGTGACGCACCAGACTCTGCTCCTCCCGCTCCCTGGATTGGAAAAATAAGAGGGGGAGAAAGCAGAAGAGGAAGTGTAGGGGAGAGAAGAGTGACAGGGATGAGGAAGAGGAAGTGTGGAGGAGAAGAGAGCTGTGGTTAGAGCAGGGATTCTCAACCTTTGGAGGCCCAGGTACCCCCTATCACGGTCCAATTTTCTGAAGTACCCCCTGCTAATTAACTGCTAATTAATTGGATTGATCAATTAATTAATTAGGTAATTAATCGTTAAATAAAAAAGTACTAAAACAATTTTCAATGTGAAAAAATGTCTTATTTAACTGTGTTTGTGTGTGTGTGTGTGTGTGTGTGTGTGTGAGAGAGAGAGAGAGAGAGAGAGACAGACAGACAGACAGACAGACATGCAAGGATCTCTTTCTTTCTCCAAGTCACACTTCCCAAAATCAGCTCCTCCCTCCCCCACCCCACCAAAGTACATTTTCCAAAGTACAAAAATAAGCCCAAAACCAACATCAGAGAGACAGAAGGGCTCCGAAAATAATTAAAATTTAAAATCCATGTTAATTAACACTTAATTAGCTGCTGATGGGGCAGATAAGGGGCAGGGCTTGGCGTACCCCCAGCAAGAGGTCCGCGTACCCCTAGGGGTACCCGTACCACAGGTTGAGAACCTCTGGGTTAGAGCATTGGACACATTGGTGAATCCTTTCCTCCACACTTCCTCTTCTGCTCCAGTCCCCTTTTCCAATCAAGGGAGCGGTGAGTGGAGGTGAGAGCAGTCAACGGTGCACCCCTCCCGCCAATCTGCTGCCTGAGGTGACCACTTCTGTTGGTCTCATCATGGGTGGCTTGCCCTGACTGTCTCTCACTATATGCCTAATTCTTTTACTGCGTCCTCTTTCAATACCACATAAACCTCATCTTCATCCCCTGGATCTTTAATCCTCTTCTGAAACCAAATACCAATCTGCTGTCTGCTAGGGAAGAGAGCACTTTTCACTGAAGGCATCCTTGACCTTTATGGCTGCTGCCAGGTCAGATGCTTCCAAAAGTGGAGATTTCTGAAATGAGGCCTAGTGATGTTACAAGACTACAAATGGCATAGGAAAAAAAAATCTGGTATAGGATGAAGCTCAGTGGTAAAACACGCCTGTGGTCATGTGGCTGGCATGAGTCTAACAGAACACTGTTACCTTCCCGCCACAGCGAGAATTTACCTACTTGCAATTTCTTGCTTTTGAACTGTTAGGTTGTCAGGAGCTGGGATAGAAGACAGGAGCTCACTCCATCATGTGGCACTCAGGTCTCGAACTGCTGTCCTGCCTACCTTCCAGTCTGCAGTTCAAAGGGGTAGAGCCAAGCAATAATGGGGGTGGGGGAAGCCTAGCAGCAGCCCAAGCATTGCCTGAGATTAATTGCCAGATGCAAGGGAGTGGCAACAGGATACAGGTATCTTGTTGTCTTGTGTGCTCCCTGAGGCATCTGGTGGGGCCACTGTGAGATACAGGAAGCTGGACTAGCTGGGCCTTTGGCCTGATCCACATTTTTTTTATACCACCCTTCCTCTAAGGAGCTCAGAGTGGTGTACATATTTCCTCCCCTCCTTTTTTGTCCTCACAACAACCCTGTGAGGTAGGTGGGGCTGAGAGAGATAGTGACTGGCCCAAGGTCACCCAGGAAGCTTTGTGGCTGAGTGGGGATTTGAACCTGGATCTTCCAGGTCTAAGTCCGACTCCCAAACCACTACACCATCCTGGCTCTCATCCAGCAGGGCTCTTCTTATGTTCTTAATTATGACACCCATTTGCTTGAGGAAAAAAAGCAAAAAACCTGGAGAAACAGGGTCATTTGGGGCAAACTGGCAATCGTACTGACATTTGTTTCCTGCCCCAGTTAGTTAATGAGTAGTATTCAGTAGAAACATGTTCTTGTTTATCACTTAGAAAATACATCAGGGTTGAGATGCAGACGTTACGAACTTCGCTAACTGTATCTAGGCCCCTGATTGTGTGCACAAAGGTTGTTTGTAGACTCAATTCTGCTTCCATCCAGCCCCTGAGTGTTAAGTGGCAAGGCTCGAAGCATGTGTGCATTTATTCAGAACTTGATGGTCAGAGGGTCAGTACAGGAAAGCATAGATCCCCATCTGAAGATTGTAGACTCATATAAGTATAGCTTTGATGACAAATTCCTGCTTCAGACAATCTGGATGTCTTGGGTGCCCCTCCTGGAAAATGAGAGTGGGGGAGGGACAAATCTCTTGGCCTGGATGACTGATCTCCTCTCCCTTCCTGTCTGCAGTATGCCAAGGCCACGGAGGACGAGTCTATCTCTGCTGAGTTCTAGTATCTCCCCATATTCTCCAGAGGATACAGAGAAGCTACTGGTTGGTGCTGGAGATTCCACTACAGAGGCTGGGAGAGCAGGGAAGGATAGCAAGAGCTGAGTGAAGAAGATGGATCTGTTTCCTCCCAGCTTACTGCATGCCATCAATCCATCAGTTCTACAAGCATCTATCCATCAATGTCTAGGGATGTCCCCCATCCATTTCCTTCAATGATGGGCTTTTCTTCCCAACTAGGATTATTTGGCAAATTGACCAGTCAAATAATGGTCAAGCATGGAAGTACTGGGACGCTGAGGGCGCCGTGACCTGGGTAAGTTTGAGAACCGCTGTAATAAAGTGATGTTTTTAAGCATTCACTTTATTACAGTGGTTCCCAAACGTACCCCGGTCACAGCGCTCTCAGTGTCCCAACACTTCTTCCTGTTGTGGTGGCGTCACCATCTTAGCTGGGTCGAGGTCTCATGAGATCTCATGCGGTTCTCGCGAGATCTTGGCCCAGTCAAAATGGCAGCACCCAGGATTGCCCGGAAGAAGATTTTTCAGAAGACTCCAACAATGCCCTTGTGAGTTCACTGCGGCACCCTAGGATGCTGTGGTGCACAGTTTGGGAACCACTGCCTTATTAGAACAACAACAATAATTACGCACACAGTTTAGTTTAACTGCTATAGGGAAACAACGCAATAAACTTTTAAAACATTTCTAAACGAGAGTCCAGTCTCTTACAGGAGCTCTACGGAGCAAATGGGAGCATGATCCCGGATCATGTGGTTCATGCAACAAACAAGGTGGAGTCACAGGCGATCCTAGGCCTTTGCTGCTGCTGACTGTTTGTGTTCCTATTTGTTTGGAGATACCTGCAGGTATAGCAGGTGGTAAGCAAGAGAAGTTTTGCTATGTTGTTCTGATTGCTGCAGGGCTAGAGGAGTACTCTTGTCCTTACTAACAGTGCAATCCTATCCAACTTACACCACCGGTGTAACTAGCGGTGCAGCAAGAAAGAACGGGAGGCCTCAGAATGGAAAGGGGATTCAAATCCCCTCCAAAGGGGGATTCAAAGGAGATTTGAATCTCCTTTCTGTTCTGGGGCCTCTGTTCTCGCTGCACCACTGGGTACACCAGTGGTGTAAGTTGGATAGGATTGCTCTGTAAGAAATGACCACTTTAACGACATCTTTTAAAAAAGGAAGCTGTCATGAGAGCCGGCCCATCTATGAGGCCAACTGAGGCACTCGCCTCAGGCAGCAGATTGGCAGGGGACATGCACCTCTGTCTGCTCCTCCTTGTCCTCCTCCCACTGCCTGCATTGGAAAAAGAAGAAGGGGGTGAAGTGGAGGAGGAAGTGTGAAAGAGAGGAGAGTAGTGGGCTACTACAGCAACACTCTAGACTAGACCAATGGTTCTCAAACTTTTCAGTCTCTGGTGCCCTTTACACTCCTAAATGGAGTCTTGGGGAGCCCTAGAGTGCCAGCACATGTGCAGAGTGGTGCAGTGCTGAGCAGATGGCGGTCACTTATGGTGTGGTCGTGCAGACCCTGAAGTGGTCTCAGGGAGCCCCCCAGGGCTTCTAAGAGCACACTTTGAGAAACACTGGGCTAGACCACCACTCTCCTCTACTCCACAGTTCCTTCTCCATCCCCCTCTTCCTTTTCCAAGCCAGGGAGAAGATGGAGCAGAGGCTGCCATATCACCAGGGGAAGGGGGCAGCATTTGGCATACAACCTCTGTTGGAAATAAGGGCAACATCAGCTACAGAAAGTGACATAACATTCTATGGGTGGAAATGTTCTGTGATGCAGTTACCAACCTGTCAATCATCTGTGACAGTTTAGCAGCCAGTTTAGCAGTCTTTTACCTGAACTTCTGAAGAGATGGATGTGTGTTGCTGAGCTCTCTCAGCAGTCAGTTGTTGATAGTACGTACTCTCAAAACAAGAGTAAACAGTTTTATGTGTTTTCAAAGCTATTAGAACCTCTGGTCCTAAATCAAATGCTTTCTAAATAAGTATTTAAGAACCTGAAGTAAAGTATTTGTTTGAACTTTTATCTCAGCCTCAGTTTTTCTTATTCCTTATGCGCATCATTTTGTCTTAGTGGCAAGCAGCCTGGTTACTAAAGCCCATTTTGATTACAAAAAGCGCTTTTCTGTTACCTGTGTAGCTGCGCTCTGTTTACCAACTACTGTACTCCAAAAACCTCTAGTGCTGGGAGGGGCTTGGGTTGGTGTAGATGTTCTTGGCTTTGTGGAGTATTTGGCAATATTTGGCCACAGTGAAATAATCTGATTAAGTGAGCAGTCACTGGCATGCCAGTCCAATCCTTAACACTTCCATGGTTCTTATTACATCCAGCTTCACAAATCATCGTAAGGTTGCTTACAATTTATACACACTTACTTGAGCGCAAGACCCATTGAACTCATTAGGGACAAGCCTCGAGAGGTCTTTTCTTATAATACAAGGGTTTATTATAGTTATAGAAGAACAAGAAATGGCTCCTCCAAGTGACACTCTTAGAAAAACTTGCTACAGCTCTAGAAAGAGGAATAGCTAGAATGCTTAACTGTTGTCAATTTAGGGAAATTGAAGAGAAGCAAGAGACTGGAGAGTGACTCTGAGATGTCTTTGTGAACTGTTATGCTAATTTTGTTCTTTAACAAAATTCAAAGTTCAGTGCAAACAATACTCTTTATTCTCCATCCTTTCTCCCTGTCTCCACCCCTTCTTTTTAGCCTCAGTATGACTTAAAGTGTGTGTGTGTGTGTGTGTGTGTGTGTGTGTGTGTGTGTGTGTGTGTGTGTGTGTATTGTTTGCATTTTGATTAGGGCTGCCACCCAGATACAAAAAGTTTGCATCATTTGTATGAATATTTTAAATATGTTTTTTATATTTTTGATCCAATGTACACAATTGAGTCTGCATATGGATCACTGTCTCTTATTTAGACACCCTAGTACACAGAGAGCAATGCTTACTCAGATACTCCTGTTTCCCCGAAAATAAGACCTACCCTGAAAATAAGACCTACTGCGTTTTTTGGAGCCAAAATTAATATAAGACCCGGTCTTATTTTCGGGGAAACACGGTACTATGGCTAGGTTTTCAGATATGTATACTGAAAATACTGTTCCATAGGCTGCAATCCTATACACATTTACCAGCGGGTGGCGCAGTGGGTTAAACCACTGAACCATGAGCTGTCGATCAAAAGGTCGGCAGTTCGATTCCGCGCGAAGGCTCCTGCCAACCTAGCATTTCGAAAGCAAGAAATTGCAAGTAGATTAATAGGTACGGCGTCAGCGGGACGGTAACAGCGTTCCATGCGCTTCGGTGTTGAGTCATGCCGGCCACATGACCATGGAAACGTCTTCAGACAGCGCTGGCTCTTCGGCTTTGAAATGGAGATGAGCACCGCTCCCTAGAGTCGGACACAACTGGACTTAATTGTCAAGGGATACCTTTACCTTTAAGTCCCATTGAAGTCTTACTTCTGAATAGACATACATAGGATTGCACTGTAAGATACGTAACCCTCAGTTCATAGGTAAGTACCAAGACAAATAGCAAAACCTAAAGAGGGACACAGCACTGAGCACCGCTTATCACCTGATCCTAGCTGTAACTGCGCCCCTTTCTCTTGCGCTGATTTCCTTGGGTCTGATGGTAAGTGCAGAACCCCTTCAGAGCAAAGGATTCCTCTCTATATAGGCCTCTAGAGGCTGCACACGGCACTAAAGAAGTCTTGTGCTGTGCCTCAGTTCTTACTCTGGTCAGTAAATCTTTTTTTCTATCACATGCTTGCCAGATTGTTATTGTTAAATACTGTATGTGTAGTAATGTTGTCAGATATTAAGATATACCTCATCATTTCAGTACAGTACTTCACAGGTCCATGAAGCATAAAGGTTCAGTTGCCACCTTTTCTCCTGCTAAAGAGTCTGCCATAACAGCTGCTGCTGGACAGACAGAAATTCAACAGAGGCAACTCCTTGGAGCATGGAGATGCAGAGATAGTTAGGGTTGCCTACTGTAACTGAAGCTACTTCTGAGATTTTTTTTTTACCTAGCCAACATGATGGAAATTCCTGGTGGCCCTGTTAAAATCTCTAGACTCAGAGTTGCTTTCAGTAGTCACTTGGAGATTGATGCTGATTCCTAAACACTTCAGGTCAACCCAGGATAGGCAACCGTAGTGATAAGAAACTGCTGTACCTGTTGAACCTGTCTCTCACTTCGAGACGCACAGAAGCAAAACCATACAAAAACAGAGCATGTCACCATAAAGGTAGAGGAGCGTTCTGTTTCCCTAATAAGGCTATGATCGGATATGTCTCGCCCTCTACCACTCCCTCCCGTTCAGCTCATCTCGAGGATGTAGTTCTCCCTTTGCCTTCGTGGTGCGGTCTGGGAATTGTAGTTCTCTCTCTCTCCTCCCCGCCCTCCACGAGGCATGCTGGGAGGTGTAGTTCTAAAATCGCGCCAAGTGATTGCTGGGAAAAGTAGTTCTCCCTGTCACTGCACAGTCAGCCTGGCCTTAGAAGCCGTTTCTGGTGCGGTCATGGTGGGGAGTTTTGGCTCTTGTAGGGTAAGTTGGGGAATGGGTGGTGCTTCCCACGGAGTGGTTTTCCCTTTCTCTCCACTCCACAGTTGGGAATTGGGTGTTGCTTGCTGAAACTGACAAGTGGTGTTTTGGGGGTGGTTGGAGAAAGGATTAAAAACATGCCCTTACTCCGTCCTGGGAGTCTGTTTCCGGTACTACGGAGTGTGTGATACTCTTTACTAGTGAAAAATAGGAGGGTGCACAGAGCAGGAGTATCTCGGAGCATGTACAGAGTGGTGCCCCCTGTGAGTGAGGGAGCACAGCTCCCCTTCCCCAACTGTATGTAATACAAGATTTCGAGGAAAACTTTCCTGGTGATGATACATGTAAATAATAAATACCTTTGCCTGTCTGTAGAAAGTAAATGCAGTTTATCACTGTTTATGGCTTTGAGATCTGTTGTCTCCCCAATTAACAGGTCCAATTTCTGGTTTCTTTGCCCAAGTGTGGTGATGACAACTAATTTTAAGTGATTTCCTTCCCCACCCCACCCTACCCCACCTTCATTTTACTCTGGAAATGAATGGCACTACTTTGCTCCTGTCTTGCTTGAGAACTGAATTTGGGGGGTCGTCCCCGAGCCGGCTCTCCCGATTGAGGGGGTGGTCGGACTCGGAGACGCGAGTCTCCGAGTCCGACTCGGACTCGCGGGCGGGGCGCCCTTCGGGCGATGGCGCCCGGAGTGGGTGCTCCGCCCGCTCCGCCCTAGTTTCGCCTCTGCTCCTGCTCTGATTGTAGCCATGATCTTTTTAATTGTTTTTAGACACTGTTTTTATTAATTTTTATTGATTGTTTTTACTGATTTTTTTTATACTGTGTTTTTTTGCATGTATTTTTTTCTGTTGTAAGCCGCCTTGGGTCCCTTCGGGGAGAAAGGCGGGATAAAAATACTGTAAATAAATAAATAAACTGAATTGTACATCTTAGCTGGTGTGTTCTGGTTGGAAAATGGTAATGTTTACAACTGAATTTTTAAACTTCTTAAAAAAAAAGTTTATGACCTCCTAAATATGAGTGTTATTTCTTTATGGCTATGGGAAGATGTCTGTATTTAGTATAATGGTTCAGAAGCTTTTCAGCGGCCTTGTGTGAGAGAGGGATAATGGTGAAGGTTTTCATACCTTTTAACTGCGTATTGTTATTCTGCAATGAATATTGTCCTTGATTCCCTGCTCATAAGCACCTCTGTGTATAGGAGACTTTCTGTTCTGCCTTTAAATGTATTTTGAAGTTTTTGGCATTTTAAATTGGCTCTTTAACTAGTATATAAAAAGGTGAGATGGATCTCTTTCTGGGTAGCTGAGGAGTGTGTGTCTGAATATGTGTTGCTGTTGTCTCCCTAGACTTGAGGAGGGTTTGATGGTTTGTATTGGGGCCCAAGGACTTCTGGGAGAAATTTGGGTCCAGTGTTGTTGTTGTTTTCACTCTGATCCTATCTTTTCTCCAAAGAGCTCAGGGTCCCTTCTCTTATTCTCGCAACAACCCTATAAGGTAGGCTAGGTTCAGAGCGAATGAGTCGGGGTCAAGGCCTCTCAGTGGATTTCCAAGTTGAACGTTGTTTTGATCTGTAGGTTCTCCTTACCAAGCATTCTAGCCGTATATTACTAGCTCTCCAGTTTCTGTTGTGATGCACTGTTTTGTTTTGGTGACGATGGTGAGCATCAGGTTGAAGCAGAATGCCTGACTAAGCTTCCTTGATGTCAGAGTAGGGTGGGGCAGAGAGGCAGGCTGGCTGCTGTTGACTGAACTGAGAATCTAGAGACAGTGACATGATAGACACAAGGTGCTGAGAGAGAAGGGGTAGAAGAGAAGGGTGAGGATTTAAGAAGGCACTAAAAGGTAAAGGTTCCCCCCCCCCCGCGCTTGAAAGCTAGTCGTTACCGACTTTAGGGGCGGTGTTCATCTCCGTTTCAAATCCGAAGAGCCAGCGCTGTCCAAAGACTCTTCCGGCCGGCATGACTCAATGGCGAGGCGCACGGAACGCTGTTACCTTCCCACCAAGGCTGTACCTATTTATCTACTTGCAATTTCTTGCTTTCGAACTGCTAGGTTGGCGGGAGCTGGGGCCAAAGATGATAGCTCACACCGTCATGCGGCACTCAGGTCTCGAACTGCTATCCTACCTACCTTCCGGTCTGCAGTTCAGTGTCTTAACCATTAAGCCACCGCGGCTCCCAAGAAGCCACTAAGCCACGATAATTCCTTTTTCTTAGGTTTCCCAGTTTATTGTGAGTGGCCTAGCTAGAGAGAAATGAGAGGCAAAGGCTCTGGAAAGGAGGAGAAGGAAAAGCATAAGATGGACTGCGCAGAGGCAAGAGTTGTATGTGGCGAGGAGGTGCAGAGGCGAGGAAAGCTAGGGAATGCATGCTGATATGAATTTGCGAACCAAGTCTTTGGCTGCTGGCCTCTAATGGAATTGTATTGATTTGTCTGCCTACTACTTCGTCCGTGTGATTCTTTGGTTTTCTCTCCAGGGCTGATCTCTTGAGGGAAGGCCTTTCAAGGCCTGGGTGGACGTGATGTCCGGGAACGCGGGACAAAACGAAGCACCTGGACTTTACCACGAGCGGCAGCGTCTCGAGCTTTGTGCTGTCCATGCCCTCAACAATGTCCTGCAAGAGAGACTTTTCACCCAAGAGGCAGCTGATGAAATCTGCAAGAGGTGGGAGAAGCATCTTTCCCATTGCCCCTCATTGGTATTTCTGTACGCACTTCTCAATCCCCAAAGAAGACTTTCTCCAATTACAGAATCTTCCTGTCAACCCTTTGAACCCTATAAATTGTTGCTGCTATTACAACCCCTTTCCAAAATCCCGTGGCTTGTGCCCATGCTTGGTGCCAGAAAAAGTATATCTGAAGCCCCCATACAAAAATTAAAAATCGAAGCTTTTGTTCCAAGTCTAAGGAAGCCTATTCCGGACTCAGAATTGATTGTGTAATAATGTTTTACTCCCTTAGGCTGATTTTGTAAAGTGTATATACCAGGGCTGGCCAAACTTGCTTAATGTAAGAGCCACATATGATAAACTTCAGATTTGAGAGCCGCAATATTTAAGAAGCATTTAAATTCTTAAATATATTTACTCACCATGAACATTAAACTTATGTTTTAATCCAGTGGACTCTCAGTTTATGCCAAGTAAATAATTATAAAGCTTGAAAATTTCTTATTTGCTCTTTATATTAATTGTGATGCAAAAAGGAGCTCAGCCAACGTATTTCCAAGAGCCGTACATTACAGTATATGTCAAAGAGCCACATGTGGCTCAGGAGCTGCAGCTTGGCCACCCCTGGTATATATAGTACTTGAATGTATTTACAAGAGACTTTCAGAATTTGGAAACTGTGTTTGGACTACTAGTGCATATGGCTGGAGCCATAAGGATAGGTGGGCTACCAAGCCTGAGAGACGTTTTGGTTTGGGGAGAGGGGGCTATGTGTATATTGACCCAGCTGTGAAAGTGGGCAAGAATGAAAAGAGATGAGAGTGTGGCAACGCATTTCACCCACATTCATCACAAAGGTTAAATTCTGGGGAAATCCCTTCTCAGCATTGGTTGGTGCTTCCTTGGCTATGTATTGGTTAGAAGGAGGGTGGGGAATGATTTGATTTCCGTGGAGAACTCCAATTGACTTGGGTGTAGGAAACATTTTTTTTTTTTTTAATGAAAGGCCAGGTTCTTAGCAATCCATATTCTTGGTTCTACATGGAATTGTATGCAGGTTGATTGGCAGAAGATGACTCCTACAGCCCACAAAACATATTTTTATTTATTTATCTGGGAATTTGAATCTTTCCTTTCCACTCCCCAAAGGGATGCTCAAGGCAGCTCTCACCATAAAAATTCTATAATTCAATAAAAACACATGCATAATAATGAACTAAAAGGCTAACTGAGATGGCGGAGAGCAGAGGAAATAAAAAACAGGACTGGGGATCTTGAATCAGATCATCTAATGATTGTTGAAACAAAGCTTGAACGAGACAACAAAAGCGTAACCAAGAAGAGGCTGCTAAACGAGCTTCAAGTGGGGAGGGAGAGCTGGAAACATGCAGAGCTATGTTTGGCCTTGGAGCCAAATTATCCCTTTTCTACCCTCCTGTCCTGGTGGACTTCCTGCAAAGATGGCAGTGGCCCAGGTGCTGTGGGGCTTGTCCATGCTTGACTGCTAGTCATAATAACCTGGTCTTTTAGAACAGACAAAAGAAAATATTTCTTCACTCTGCGTGTAATTAATCTGTGGGACTCCTTGCCACAGGATGTGATGATGGCACTTGGCCTAGATGCCTTTAAAAGGGGATTGGATAGATTGAAGATTGGATAGATTCATGGAGGAAAAGCCCATCACAAGTTACAAGCCATAAGCAACCTCCTGGCTTTAGAAGTGGGTTTTCTCTGTGCCAGGTGCAAGGGAGTGGCAACAGGATACAGGTATCTTGTTGTCTTGTGTGCTCCCTGAGGCATCTGGTGGGGCTACTGTGAGATTATTATGATTATTAACAGTATTTACTGGTATATACCGCTTTTCAACAAAAAAGTTCACAAAGCGGTTTACAGACAAAATCAAAATATTAAATGGCTCCCTGTCCCAAAAGGGCTCACAATCTAAAATAGATACAGGAAGCTGGACTAGATGGGCTTTTGGCCTGATCCAGCAGGGCTCTTCTTATGTTCTTATGTTTTTGAAGAGTAGTTCAGCAATGGAATGCCAGCCTCCTGTTTGACTCATACCTGCCCCTTTCCGAAAGGGGCACCCTCTTCTCATAAGCCTGGAAGATGGCAGGGCAAGGCCACCTGCACCCTTGACTGGAACTGTCAGCTCCCAAGGTGTGTTCTGCTTGGATACAGTGTCTCTGATTCTCTTAAAGCCACTGGTCATCACAACATTTTAATTGGCACAGTCCAGATAATATCTTGGATTGTGAACCAACTGTACGATGCTGGAGTCTTTAGGCGGCTGAAATACTGCTGCTTCTGCAGTCTGGTTGTGTTCATTAGCATCCAATTTATATAGTATTCTTCCAGGGGAAAAAGAGAAGCCCACGAGGCTTCCCTGAGGCCCGCTATTTCTCTGCAAAAACCATGAGCACATCTGTATGGAAAGATTCTTCATTCCTGACGTGTGTTGAGGGTAACTCTGGAGGGACAAAGGCTTTAGAAACCTGAAATTAATAAAAATTAAACCTCCTATGCAGAACACAGTGTTTAAAAGATGCGGGTTCTATTCATGACATGCTTGAAGTAACTAAAATGCTGTAAGAAGAGAGGATTGTTGTTTGTAACAAAAGTAAGCTTCAGTGCGAACAAGTGCTTCAGTGTGCACAGTGTGGTGATTCAGAGTCACAGGAAGATGATTCCTGCCCTGAGGAGGTTACAGTGGAAAACTTGACACGAGTGAGATGAAAGTGAGGGAGAACAGGAGGAGTGTACCAAACACAGACATAAGCTTAGTTGTAGTGGAGGATGAGGACTAAGGGGTTATGTCAAAAGACCCTATTCCAAGTCCTGATTATGAAGTCCTACCTAGAGCCTGTGCCTACCCAAGCCCCAAAGTTATATTGGGCTCTGGTCCACAGCTACTGTGGGTAGTTGGGGACCAGAGAGTAAGCCTTGATTATGACACTTTTTATTATTACCCAGAGAGGTCTGTCTTATCATTATTAACAACAACAATAATATTTATATACGGCTTTTCAACCAAAACGTTCAGAGAGCGGTTTACAGAGAAAATCAAATAACTAAATGACTCCCAGAAGGGCTCACAATCTAAAAAAAATGCAAAACATCAGCAAACAGCCACTAGAAAAGACACTGTGCTGGGGTGAAGAGGGACAGTTACTCTCCCCCTGCTAAATGTAAGAAGGAGCACCAACTGAAAAAGTGCCTCTTTGCCCAGTTAGCAGATATGTAACCCATGCAAACCAAACCAATGTTTTTTTTCAGCACGCCCTTAAAACTATTTTTTTTTTGTCCTGGTGCAGGACACTTCTTTTGTCCTGGTGTAACAGCTGGACAATTTTAGCTGTTTTATCTCTGATGTGTTATCTGGTATTGCTGTTTAAACCCTGCTTTTTTTTTTTTGTCTGTAAACAGCTCTGTGTAGTATTTTTTTTGGGGGGGGGAAGAGCAGTGCAGAAATGTATTAAATAAATCAGTTTTTCTCAAACTGTGGGTCGGGACCCACTTGGTGGGTTGCGTCCTGATTTCTGGTGGGTCCCAGGTGATGGAAAGATCAGATAAGTAATTGCCACAAGCCCTGAGGCTATTCAAAAACCAGATGGCTACTAATTGCCCTGCAAAGAGCTGAGCTCTTGCAGTTTGCGAGATAGCTGCTAATTACCCTACAAGCAGCTGAGCTCTTTACTTGTAAAGAAATAAATTTATTTATTTTATTTATAGATCACATTTTTTTAAAGTCTCATAAGGCTAGGTGGGTCCCGATAGAGTGTCATTTTAAAAAGTGGGTCCCAGTGCTAAAACGTTTGAGAACCACTGAAATAAATTCATGGAGAAGGAAATATGAGAGATGGCATCATGCGGGTGTTCTGAGAGTGAGGCTGAAGGAGCTGCAGAAGGAAGGAGTGGCCGAGTCCTTTTATGGAGTCCACCTGTTCCCCTGTGCTTTCATCTGTTCAGCCCTCTGATTCTACAAGATGTCCCTTCTTTCCTTTCTCTTGTAGGCTGGCCCCAGATGCCAGGTGGAACCCGCACCGCAGCTTTCTGGGCACGGGTAACTATGATGTCAACGTCATCATGGCAGCTCTTCAGAGCGTTGGGCTGGAAGCCATCTGGTGGGATAAGCGCAGGTAAGTGAAACAACCTCAGACTTCTCCCGTCTTTTCCGCAGCTGATGCTTACTGTTTACTGTCGCTGTAAGAAATTCCCTGCCTTGCCTTTCGGAATTCATAAGAATGTCCTTTCTAAGAGTGTTATGGCGCTATGTTATGTTATGGCGTGTTATGTTTCATTCTGTGAAACAGTTTTGTTCCAAAACGGCGCTGGCCTCCTTGGTAAGAAAGCTTCAAATGTCTCCAGGTATGCTTGTACTTTCTGGGAAGCATTTTTTTGTGGTTGAATGATGAGATGTGGGTGCAGGCAGATCCAAGGGAAGAGGAATATGCAGAGGCTGTGACAGAGTAATGGGTGACAGAGAGGCAGCTTAGTGTCAAATGAGACTGGTGTTTCTTCCTTGTCCTTTGGCAAAGGAGCAGCTCCCCATAACATAGTTTAACATAGGGCTTCTAGAGAGTCTCCCATCCAGGCACTGACCAGGTTGAGATCTGTTTAGCTTTAATGATATCATAGCATCCTGTTTCTTCAGGCCACATTCTGGCCCACTTGAAACTTGTGAAGTGGCCTCTTACTGAGTTAGGCCATTGGTCCTTTAGTTCAGTATTGCCTTCACCAGCCAGCAGACCCTCTCCAGGGTTGGGGTGTGTGTGTTTTGCCCAGCCCTGCCTAACGTTGCCAGGAATTGAACCTGGGACCTTCTGCCTGAAAACCAGGTGCTGTGCCACTGATTTTCAGCCCCATTCCCACTCATCTCTTTCCAGAATAATATGTTCTCCTTGCCAAGCCCTCTGTCTGTTGGGTCCACAGGTCCCTAGAGCAGCTTTCCGTGTCAGGGGTTCTTGGATTCATCATCAACGTCCCATCCAACGTGTGCCTGGGCTTTCTGTCCCTTCCTGTGAGGAGGCGCCACTGGATCGCCGTGCGTCAGCTTGACGGCACCTACTACAACCTCGACTCCAAGCTGAAGGCTCCAGTTCCGATCGGCGGGGAAGCCGAACTCAGGTACTGAGGGTGTAGCAGCTTTTGAGGCTCGACTGTGACTCTAGTAACCTGTTGGGGTGTGGCAGGAATGGGCTAGCCCTGAGCTTGAGGGTGAAGCCTGCTCTGGGGAATGGTCAGGGTTTCCTCTGGGGTAAACCCATGATGGGATCAAACCAGAAGGATATAGGTAGAAGGAACCTTGGGGTGTGTGTCATAACTCAGAATAACTTCTAGGCGTGTTAATCTGTAGCAGCAAAAACAACCAAGAGTCTTGTGGCACTTCTTAAGGTTCAACAAATGTGTTGTAGCATAAGCCTCAGTCATGGAATAACTCAGAATAGTGCTTTCTTCTCCCCCTCCCCTTTGTTTATGTTTGCAACCACTGATGTTGCAAGCATGAGGACTAGGATGCTCAAATCATCTGTGCTTCTGTTTCCACCCCTGACAAAGAGGTAAGCCAGCATTCTGAGGCCAGCTTGAAATGGACTAGGTCAGGACCATAATAATCGCCCTTCCCTGTAAGAAGGTCTCTTCTTCTTTTCACTCGGGTCTCCTTCTGAGGCACTGCTCTAGTGTGCTCCCACTTTCAAAGATTAGGTGTATGGTCATTGGGGATGGGGCCTTCTCTGTGGTAGCCCCCAATTAGGGTATACCCTCCTCAGAGATGTCCATTTGGCCCCTACCCTTCTATTTTTTTTAGGTGCCACATTAAAATAGCAGTGGTCACCTGATTGATAATTAAAAAAATATTTTTGTAATGAAAGTTTGCACAATAGATGATGATTTCTTCAACTTGCATATGAAGCAAGAAACATACTTTTACTGTTTATTGCATCCTCTTGGAAGAGGAATTTTCCTTTTCTCATTCACAGAAGGGAATTCCTCTTCTAAGATGGCATTTGAGAAGCACTTGTATTTTTTTTTTAAATTGTTTAAACCTACCATTGCTGCCTGACTGGGCACACTTTTTCCATGTTTGTTTTTTTAGTTGATCAGTTTTTGTTTTTTAATCAAGGATTAAAATTTTGCAGGCTCAGTGAAAGCCGTTTTATTCCCTTGAGCTTTGGGCAAGTAATAACATGATATCTTTGCCATTTGTTGCCTGCCTGTTGTAATATTGTGGGCTCTGTAGTTGTTTTGTGTCTGTGTGTTTTGAAATTTATGTAGCTTTTTCTTGATGGTTTATTTTGGACCATAAGCTGCCTTTTTACCCTGCCTTTCCACGTCAGGTCTTTAAGATGTCTTTTAATAGGTAAAATAAGCTTAAATAGAAGCTTAACTGACTTTTGTAGCTAGAGCTTTTGTGTGTGTGTGTGTGTGTCATTTTTCCCCAATCCATGTTGAACTGACTGCACAACATGGATTGGGAAAGGTGGGTGGGTGTACATTCATGCAGACAGCTGGAGGTTCAAGGTGGGATATAGCAAGCTAACAAAGTGAAGAGACGCCAGCCAGTAGGAATGCAAAGAATACATCCTGGCATCTGGGGCGAGAGACACAAATGCCAGACTCAAATCTAAACAGTTGCTGGAGCTTCAAAGCACTAAGCCTCAACAGTAACCTCTCAAACCAAAAAGCCAGCTAAGTCTCTCCAAAGGCAGTGCAGTGTGTCTTGTCTTAACGGCTGCTAAAAAAACACAGCACAGTAACTTTCCTGGAATGTTAATCATACTCCCCTTGGAATGTCACACCCTGGATGAGGCCTTACTGGTGCTGAGTGGGATTGGCAAGTTCCCTTGGGGCTAGAGCCAGGAGCGGTGGCAAAGTCAATGTTTGGACTTTGGAGGGTAGCAGGAGCAATTTCTAGAGGAGACAGGAAGTTCTGCCATTGGTCCATCTGGCAGTGGTTCTTCAGAATTGCAAATGGGAATCTTTCCCAGCCTGATGTGTAGATGCTGGTGGAGATTGAACCTAGGACCATCTGCTTTCGAAGTATTTGCTCAACCATTGAGCAAAGGTTGTCCTCCTCTGCTGGAGTTCTGGAACTGAGCGTTGGCACATCTACTGGGCTGCGGCTGTGCCAGTCTCTTGGAGCTCCTGTTAGATCCCTGATCTATTTTTCCCTTTTTCCACAGGATATTCCTGCAGGAGGTGCTGTCTGAGGGCCCCTGCGAGTTACTGCTAGTTGTGCCTCAGGCAGAAGAAGCCAGAAACTGGCTAAGCCCTGTCAAATGATCCTTGGCACCAAATCGCCCATTTGGGCACCTGAAGCACTCTGCTCTACCCCCTTCTGCTGGCTGCATGCGTCATAAGGAGGAGGCAGTGGTGTACTCCCATTTACACTGCCATTCTTGAAACGGACTTTCTAACACCTTGGCTCGCTCTCCTCCAGGAAAACAAGGACTCCCAGCTTTCCCCTTGCTTTTAAAGACTTGGCCTGTCCTGGGACACTTAAGGAATAAAGGATGTGGTACAAAATGTTGGAGGGTCTCCTCCTGACATGATCCATTAGGCTGTAGAATAGCCATGCTGGGACTTCCAACACTGACCAGCCAGATTACTTGCGGGGAGGGGGGAGTCGACAAGCAGGGCATGAGGATGGCAATCTCTCTCCCCAGTTGATCCCCAGCGTGTGGGAAATCAGTGGTATAAATACTGGGACAGAAGCACAACCACCATTATGTAAGCCCTAGTAGAGCTTTCCTCTCTGTATCTATGCGATCTTTTTTGAAAAGCCATTTCCTGCATTGCAATAAGTTCCCCTGGCTGGAGCAAGAAATTTCTTTTCCTTGCCTTTTTATTTCAGGGCTGACACTTGAAGCTTGCGTGTTTTTGAGAGAGGTTTCTGTGGAGGAGATAGAGGCAGGCAGGCAGATCTGTGTGCCCAAGAGCGAAAGATGTCCTGCCAAAATTCGGATTGGCAAGAGGAACCTTTAGGAGTCAAGAGGTGCTTTGGAGCTGTTGAACTTTGAAACCATGTGGTTTAACCGAGTGGGAAGAGTGGCAAGAGCAGCTTTTCTCTGCCTTCTCAAAGCTTTCCTGTTATCCTTCTCCCACAATGACGTTTGCAAGAAAATGAGATTTTCTGCGTCGGGTTAGAGCTCTGGAGTTGTTGAGTGACACCTGGAAGGGAGAAAAGAGTGAAGTTTTCTTAGTGTGAAAGTTAGCTTGAGGAACTACTGGAGACATGGATTGAGCTTTCATAGAGACTGGTGCTGTGGCTCTAATAAGTGGAAACATAAGACTGTAAGTACTAAACTGAGCTTCTGTGTCTTTAATAGCTGATATGACAAAAATTCCACATGTGAAGCTACTCCTACCAAATTCCACATGTGAAGCTACTCCTACCAAGGAGATGTTCTGGGAAATCACCCCCAGTTTCTACCTCTCCAGCTGTTAAACTGTACAGTACCAGGATCCTAGTTTATTATGCAAGTGAAAATCTCTGCTGCTTTTTTTTTTCTTCTTTAACGAAAATCAAGTTTTTAGCTTTTGTGTCTGTGGAGAAAAAGTTTGAAAATGTACAGGAAGCTTTTTGTGAAAGGTCAGAAGCTGACAAAGGGGCTCAATAGACCTTCCAGAGTAGACAAGCAGTTGAGTCTAGTGCACTGCCCCATTCCTCATGCCCCTGCCATACTGGTTGCCCCATATCTATTCCTTTTTGCCCCCCTGTGCTACCTTTGTCCGTGCTGCCTTTCCCGTGGAAGAAAGAAAAACCACAACCACCAAACCTTTACGTTCTTTGAAAACTGGAAAGGAGAAAAACTAAATTATAAGAAACAAATAAATGTCTGCCAGAGTTTGTGATTCTCTTGTGTGGAATGTGATTGCAGTATGTCTGTTGGTCGGTCTCTAGTACCGAAAGGCCTGTGTAAGGAGAGATGATAGAGTGGTGGGTGAGGCTCAATGTGACGATAAGTTTGGGGATGTGGTGTTGTTGAGAGCTTTCAATGTAAGGTAAGAAAGCAGTACTTTGGCAATGGGAGTAGAGACCATATACCCTCCAACAACACAAGTTGAAAATAGGTATACTTGCAGGCAGAGCCACTCAGAGGAATTTTATCAGGGGGTACAAAGTTTATTTTGGGCCCCTTCCCTTCATGTGAATTTGGCTCCTGGGGCCCCCTTTTTGCTCTGGGGTCCCGTTTTTGGGCCTGGGCCTGGGTACGATTGTACCCCCTTAATTAACCCCCTTCTCAGAGGCCCTGCTTGCAGGTATACAGGTACTGCCCCTATTCTTCAATTGAGATTCACTGCCTGAAGACTTACCCCATTGCTGAAGTCTTCTGTATGTTATATATGCTATTCATTTACTCTGCAGTAGCCTGTCTGGCTTCTAAAGCAATGTGCGTTTATTAAAAACTATCATTGCAGCTTCCTTTAAAAAAACACACAAAGGTACTACAGGAATGTTTAATCTCACAATGGATCTGATTCTACTTGGGGTTATAATTTTGACAATTCAAACATGTTCAACATGTACTGACTGTATAGGATGTGAGGCAGGATGAGAAGATCGAAGGGCAGCATACACTGGCATCTTGCATTTGCGCATGTGCAAGCGCACTAGAGTCAAGATGCACCAGCCCCTTGGAGGTTTAACTTCTAGAACAGAGGTTCTCAACCTGTGGTACGACAGGTTGTACCCTAGGGGTACTCAGACCAATGGCAGGGGGTACGCCAGAGCCTGCCCCTTATCTGCATCAATCAGTAGTTAATTACTTGTTAATTAGAACTTAAATGCAATCCCCCTATCTCTCTCTCTCTCTCTCTCTCTCTCTCTCTCTCTCTCTCACACACACACACACACACACACACACACACACACACACACACACACACACACACGAGTTAAGACTTTTTCACATTTAAAATTGTTTTAGTACTTTTTATTTAACGATTAATTCGCTAAGTAATTAATTAGCAGGGGGTACTTCAGAAAATCGGACGGTGATAGGGGGTACCCAGGCCTCCAAAGGTTGAGAACCCCTGGTCTAGAAAATGGAGCAAGAGACACTGACTGAAACCTGAAGAACACAAACGTGTGTTTAAATGGCATCACCCCAGGAGGCAGAGAAGAACAGAACAGGTACTGGTTTTTGAGGGACACATACCAGAATATAGGGACAGTTGGAGCATAAGTAGTACCGTATGTGAGTGGTTGGGCAAGGACAGGCCTGGCATGAACACATGGCAGCCTTGGGCAGCTGATGGGACCAATGAATGCCCTAACAGGGTCTGCTGTTTACACCTGTCTGGTTGGAAGCAATTAAATTTGGCTGCTGAATTACTGGTGGCTGTTATGTCCCCCTGCCCCTGATGTGGTACGAATCCTGGAGCTGGCCCAAGTTAATGAGCAGGAGAGAAGGGCTGGGGAGGAGCGCGTGCCTGTGAAGGTTCTAGCAGGGCTAAATATTCCTGGCAGTCCTTCACAGAATGAGCCCTAAGGTTGAGAGCAAGAAAGACTGATCAGTCTCTACTTTGATCAGGAGGCTCTTTGGTTTTCTCCAGAGGCCTGTGAGTACACGTGGGCCTGCCGTGCCCCTGCAGAAAGTGGGTCTGAACAGAGGCATCGTTGGGGGGGGGGGCTGGTTCTCAAGTTCCGGACCATCTGAAGTTCTGGAAAACATGGGTCAGGAGGCAGTGATGTGGGGCTAACGGGTGCAGCCAGACTGTCCCAAGCTCAAATAGACATTGGTTGCTTTATCCAAAACACAAACTTCTCTTAACTTTCACAAAAAGAATCATAAAGTTTCCTTTCTCCCCCTAACAAGGGAGGAAAAACAGGTAGGCTGTGGTTTAAGTTGGCAAATTTGACTCGGAAGTGGTGTGTGTATGTGTTTAATGCTTATTCTTTCAGTGTGATTTCAGCTTTCTCAAATTATATGACACATTTTGCTTTTGGGGTACACTTTTCATCATACCTTCCAGAGATGCCTACACCGACCACTGTGTTTTAACTTGTCTAGGCTTTTGTTTGTTTAGATTGTCCACCCTAAAGAGGAATCAAACTTTCAGTCTCTGACAAAGGTTCAGAAGATGTGCCAGGTGCCTGGAATCTTTTTAGCATTTTGGTGTAGTGTTAAAGTGATGAATTGGGGAGACCCAGGTTCAAATCTCCACTCTTAGCCATGAAGCTCAAGACGGGGTGGCCTTGGACTAGTCCAGGGGTTCTCAACCTGTGGTACGGGTACCCCTGGGGGTACGCGGACCTCTTGCTGGGGGTATGCCAAGCCCTGCCCCTTATCTGCCCCATCAGCAGCTAATTAAGTGTTAATTAACATGGATTTTAAATTTTAATTATTTTCAGAGCCCTTCTGTCTCTCTGATGTTGGTTTTGGGCTTATTTTTGTACTTTGGAAAATGTACTTTGGTGGGGTGGGGGAGGTAGGAGCTGATTTTGGGAAGTGTGACTTGGAGAAAAAAAGAGATCCTTGCATATCTCTCACACACTCACTCACACAGACGAGTTAAATAAGACATTTTTTTCACATTTAAAATTGTTTTAGTACTTTTTTATTTAATGATTAATTAATTAATTAATTAATCCAATTAATTAGCAGTTAATTAGCAGGGGGTACTTCAGGAAATTGGACCATGATAGGGGGTACCCGGGCCTCCAAAGGTTGAGAACCCCTGGTCTAGTCCATAATATAGGCCAATTTCATGCAGTGATGGGTGTGCCTCGTTCCTCACAGGATCACACAGTGCAATCCTATGAAAAAAAAATCAGTGAATTTAACTGTTGTTGTTTTTCAAAGGGAAGGAATTATCACTTTACAATACATTCTTGTAAAGTGATAATTCCTTCCCTTTGAAAAACAGTTAAATTCACTGATTTTCAGTTTAGGAGATCAAGGCTGCAATCCTAAACATTAGCTAAGGAGTAAATCACACTGAACAGTAGTGCTTACTTCAGATTAAACATGCATAGGATAGCACCGTGTGATCCTCAAGGCTGCTAGGCATTTACCAGCATTGCTAATTGTATAAATGTTCAAAAGCAAAGAAACATGAACATTGCAGTTTTGGCATCAGGCTCTAGGAGGCAGCAGGGAGTTGGATGAATTGATTTCCTGTCCCCCTGTTTGACCACAGCCTGAAGGTGGAAGGAAGGGAAAAGATTCAAAAATTAGAAAGGAAACTCTGAATCGCCACTGGAGTCTTAAGCTGCCCCAAATCATGTATTTCTTATGCAATATATTTAGCCCACTTTTCAATCAATATATTCCCAAAGCCGGGCGTAATCAACATTCAGCAGTACAGATAAAATCAATAACAAAACAAATAAAACAATGGAGGGACAAAGTGAAATGACAAAATGGCTTACCCAAATTCACATCACCTTTTGCAGTCCATGAAAAAGTGCATATGTAGAGGTGATAGTTCAGTGATGCTGTATCATGTTTGTTCATGGTGATTTCCAGCCAGGAGGAGCACAGGCGAGGTGTTCTCTCATCCATGAAAATGAGAGAGACAAGGCATTTCACTCACAACCCATCCCCATTTGTCCAAAAGTTATTGTTAGAGAAGTTTTGACCAAGTAAGACCAAGAGCTGATACTAGAGCTGGTTTGGGTTTCAAAATACCCAAACTGATATAAGAATGACTTGTAGAGAAAGGCCTTAACTATTCTCTTAAAATGGGCAAACTCCCAGATCTGCTGTACAGTACTAGGAAGCAGCTAGTACTTAACCATGTGCTATATGGGGCCACCACCAAAAAAGGCTCGTTTGGCAGTCACTAATAGCCTAACAGATGCTAGGACAGTCAAGAGAATTGCATCACTGGAAGGTATATATGGAAAATATAATAGGGTGAGGCTGTGCTATAAATAAAAAGGACAGGGAAGAAGGAAGACATATTCAGGTTCTGAGGGTGTGCCCAGATTTATGGGGAATTGTGCAATTTGTTACAGCTAACCGCATGAGAAGGAGCATAGTTCCCACATCTCTTCATGAAAACCGGAAGTTCTTCAGCCCTTCAGCTTTAATTATGATGAAAGCTTGTAGCTCAAGCCTGATATATATGTAATGTGGCCCTGTGCGTTTAACCAGTGTAGATTTCCAGGTAGCCAACTTCACGGTTTTTTTAAATAAAAAAATAAAAATTTTTAAATAAAAAAAATAAAAATTTTTAAATAAAAAAATAAAAATGCTTAGTATTTGCTTTGGTCCGTGCATGGACACTTAGCATGCCATTAATCTGTGGCACAGGATGTGATGGTCGCAATACCAACACTGCACCTATATGAATGGGTGCAAGTGCTAAAGATACTGGCCACATAGAGCACTGGCATGACGGAGCGCTTTCCATGGGGCAAGGATGCAGAGCTGTTTCAAGACCTTCAGATGCCTAAAGAGGGGGGGGGACAAATGCTTCCCCTACCACCACTGCCCCTGCTTGCTGCTATGCACTGCCTCATTCCATGGCTCAGTGTGGCATGAAGAACACCACTATGTTATCTTCGGCTTGCTGTATTTGTAAAGGAGAAGAGCAGAGTGGAAGAGAAAGTGTGGAGGAGAAGATTGTGGTGGGCTAGAGCATCTTCCTGCTCTAGGCTAGCACTCTGCTCTCTTCCCCTCGACGTCCTCTTCCACTCTGTGCATCTATTCCTTTTCTTATCCAGGGAGCAGGAGTAGTGGGGGTGAACGCTATTAAAGACGGAAGCGGCCAGTCTACTGCTTGAGGCAACTAACTGCCTCTTATCAGGGTTGCATCTAAATTACACCACATTAAGTAAGAAGACAGAGACCTTGTCATATTTGATCATCTGGTCAGATATCTCTTACTGTTTTTCTCTGTCAGTGACCTGCTCTTCCACTTTCCTTATTGAAATCTTGCTTGCTTGTATGTGTGTACAGTACTCCCCCCATATCTGCTGGGGATATGTTCCAGGCCCCTCTGTGGATACTTGAAACCGTGGATAAGAGCGAACCCCACTTCCATGGTTTCCTGAGGGGCCCCCGCCCTGCTTCCCCTGCGGGCAGGCATGCACGCTCTCTCAGTTCTTATTTTTCTTTCAGCAAGTTTTGTTTCTTCCTTAAAACAAACAGAGAAGCAGCCTCCATTGCAGGCAAGTAGAACGAGATAGTCCTAGAGAGGCTCTGCAAGGTTTCTGTTAACCTTGCAGAGCCTCTCTAGGACATAGTCTCGTTCTACTTGCCTGCAATAAGCAGCCAGAGGCTGCTTCTCCTGTTTGTTTAAGGAAGAAACGAAGCTTACTGGGGAAAAAGTAAAAGCCTGGGGGGGGGGGGTTCCCCGTCATCCATGGATAACTGAAACCGTGGATATCGAATCCGTGGATATGGGGGTCCACCTGTATTATACTGGAGAGGTCAAGTGCACAGCATTGAAACACATATGCAGACGCAGAGAGAGAGAGAGAGAGAGAGAGAGAGAGAGAAAACCTTTGCAGGCTGAACAGTAAAGTTTCTAGCTCAGGAGCTAGGCTTCATTTAATTTTATATTTTAAAAAATTCCTCTCGCACCTCATCCTCTATTTTTGACGCTGCATATAACAATGTAAAACCGTATAAAGCCCTATGGGCACAACCCAACAAAAATTAATTGCTTTGAAGTCCCAATGATTGCAAAGGGAGAGGTGCGAGCACTTGTTTAATCCTGTCCCCCCCTGCAAATCAGTGGGACTAAAAAGTGCTCAGCATATTTAGCTGTTAAAAAATATGTCTGTGCTGCTTTCTGTGTCAAAGATAAAAACCAGACCAATGCTGGTTTTAAAGCATGAAAAGGATAAACAAAAAACAGTAGAGCAGCTCAGAGGGTCCCTCCAAGTTGTCTGAAATAAAACAGACATTGCTTGCCACCAGAAAGCAAGCAGCACAGGGGCCAAACCTACATATGCCTCCTACAGCGAGGACCAGGATATAAATGTATATCCCACATTTCCAATCATCCGAGGAATCTTGTTCAGAGGTAAAAGAATATAAATACAATTAAACAACCATATACAAACATTAAAAAAAACACCTAACAATTCCGGATGCGAAATGGTCTCTGCTAAATAATCTTTAAGGTTATTTAAGAATATAAAGTATTTTATTCTTTATAGAGAATAAAGAAGGCTGGGCTGAGAAAGCATGACTGGCCCAAAGTCATACAGGTTGTAATCCTATCCAATTTATGCCACCGGTTGAGCTCTGCTCAATCCTATCCAATTTATGCCACCGGTGTAACCAGTGGTGCAGCGAGAACGGGAGGCCCCAGAACGGAAAGGGGATTCAAATCCCCTTTAAATCTCCTTTTGGAGGGAATTTGAATCCCCTTTCCGTTCTGGGGCCTCCCGTTCTCGCTGCACCGCTGGTTACACCGGTGGCATAAATTGGATAGGATTGGGCCCACAGTGAGGTTCATGGCTGAGGCGGGATTTGAACCCAGGTCTCCCTGCCTGGCCCCAGTTCAATATTTTAACCACTATAGTATAAATGGGCAGGTTTATATGGGAGAGGTGTGCAGGGCTGGCTTAAGCACAAGGCACCCTTGTGCAGCTGTTGAGGGCCCAGAGCCCTGGAGGGGCCCCACTGCTAACACATGCCTTGGGGGGCCCAGGGAGCAATTGGCAGCTGCCAGGTGGATGGTGTTCCTCTCCTTACCATGGCAGCAGAAACCGGTTTCTTTCATTCTTAGCTAGAACAGCATTCTAGCTGGCAGCCACTGCCCCCCCCCATGGTGCCCTCCCCATGGAGTGTCATAACTGCAGTAAGGGAGAGAAAGGCCCAGCTGGCTGGGAGGGGTCCCTTAGAGGTCACCTTGCCAAGGCCTCCTCTAAGCTGGAGCTGGCCCTGGATGATATCAATAAAATTGCAAAATGGTAAAAACTGTCAATAACAATCACTCATGATTTTTTTAAGAAGAGCGAGGGAAACTGGCCTGGTGCATGTGCAGCTGTGCACGTGACACAGAAAATATAATGGTGGCAGGATGAACATAAACCCGTGGAGGCGCCACATTTACTTCAGCGCTTGCCTCATTACCTCATGTTTACTTTGTAACTCATAAAATTGTGTCCCTGACAAAACTCTATCTGCGTGCGGATGCGTTTTGCCCATGCCGTTTGTGACAGGCACTTGTGGTCTCATCAGCTGTTGGCGTCTTTCAATGGCTCCGGCCCATCTGCCACTCAACACTCCCTCAGCCGGTGCCAAAGCCGCTCGGACAGAGGTGCTTTTGACTCCTTTTGAGACTGGGTGGCCGGGCCGGGCCTTTATTATGTGCCATGCTTTCTCCTCCAGCCATGGTTCTGCACCCCTACAGCCTGCCTGTGTACCCGCCGACACCCCAATGCTACTCCGGACTGGTTCAGGTACGAACATTTGTATTCATAGAATGTGCATCTCTCTCTCTCTCTCTCTCTCTCTCTCTCTCTCTCTTTGTGTGTGTGTGTGTGTGTGTGTGTGTGTGTGTGTGTGTGTGTGTGTGTGTGTGTGTGTGTGTAAGATCTCTTCGTCATTGACAGGGCCCAGCTGTGGCTGGCTGGTGGTCTTTAGGGGACAGCTGATAAAGCCCTCCCCCACAGATAAATCCCCTCATTCCTGAGTTATTTTTACAGAATTGCTCAGAGAGAGAGGGAGAGAGAAAGTCTTTTCCTTGTAAGGGGGTGAGAGATATTTATGGCTCCTGCCAGAACAAGGAGATTCATCCATGTTGTACCTGTGGGTTCCGTTCCGTGTATGCTTTGGATAGACTCTCTGCCAATGGAAGGAAAGTCCTGGATGAAGTCCCTATAGATTTAATTATGTGCCAGTCTCATAGTTTATCAATGGTGCCCCAAAGCAGCTCCTGACTGGGGTGGACTGTAAGGCAAAAGAAAATAAAACCTAGAATGTGGTTGGACAGAGCACACTGCTCAGACTCTGGGATCTGGCTTCATGCTGGAGCTTCACTGCCTCCCCCTCAACCTGCTGGGCAGATTCTTAGTAACACCATACCATCTCTGATCCTTTACGTGCCATAAGTTGGTAGCGGCTTCCAACTGCTTGAGAGTCAGATGCCAGTAAAAGCGCCACTTCTGAGATCATAACTTGTGGGGACACATGTCCAAGTAAACCTGAATACTGTAACCTACCTTGGAGGCTAAACCATTGCTCTGAACCACTTGCAGGGAAGGTTGGGGTATATCTGGAAATAAAAAAGTGAGTGGGCAAGTAAACTGGTAACTATTTTCAGGGTTACGTAAAAACATTTTGATGCTTCAAATGGCTGTACTCCATGTGAGGGGCACCCTAAGATGCCTTGCAGTGATGCAGACAATGCTGCCAAGGTGCATCTCGTGACTGCTTAGGGTCAACATTGTATAGTGGTTAGAATGTTGAACTGGGACCAGGGAGACCTGGGTTCAAATCCTGCCCCAGCCACGAACCTCTCAGTGTATGGACTTTGGGCCAGTCATGCTTTCTCAGCCTAACCTGTTTCACAGGGTGATCGTTGTTGTTAGGAGAAAAAAAAGAGGGGAAGAATCATATACGTCAGCCTGAGCTCCTTGGAGGAAATGTGGGATATGCATAAGTAATGTTGAGCTGCCTCAATTCATTGGTGCCTCAAGCAATTGCTTGAGTTGCTTTTGCTGTTGGGTCAGATCAGTCCTGGATATTTCCTCACCAAGAGGCCTAATGTGCCTCAGCCTCTCAAATTGCCTTTACATTTTCTTTTAAAAAAACCTTTTGGTTTTTATATTTTTATTTTTCATTTCAAATCCAAGTATGGGTGCATGGCACACAAGTACCCGGTAAATGAAAGGTGTGGTCAAAATGCTGCCAACTAAACAAGCTGGTTGAGGTGCTTTGGTTGTGATTCATGGCCCTCAGTTTCCCTCCCTCATCTTGCAAACAGCATAGCTGAACTACTAGCAGGTTTATTATATTTTATTTGAATGTTTATGCACCTTTTCTATGACAGTGAGGTGCTCACAAAATAGTGACAACAATTCAAACACATGAACGCCACAATTTAGAATTGGATAATAAAGCCACATAACCAACAAAACAGTAAGAACACATGAGAAATGTCAGTTAGAAATAATAGCCTACTAGGTCAGGCCCCAGAGATGGCCCAAGACATTTTTGGGGGGTGCCTGAGGGAGAAAAAGCAAATGATACCCTGCCAGGGTGGTGAAAATATAATGATAAACTATAAAGAATTGAAAATTTGTTTTCATTTAATGTTACCCAGTGGCGTAGCTAGGGGGGGCAGATGACCTCCCTGGGTGACACTCGTGTGTGTGTGTGTGTGTGTGTGTGTGTGTGTGTGTGTGTGTGTGTGTGTGAGAGAGAGAGAGAGAGAGAGACACCACCAGTGGCCAAAATTGTGAAACCTTTGTATTTATATGAATAATACCATCATGTTATATATCATTCGATGCATGATGTCATGACGAATGCAATAAAAAACCAATTTGAATTATCTGTATTCTATCAAAAGATATGGCCAAAAATAGCATGGGGTGGGGCAGTGACGAGGGGAGGGGAGGGTGATGTCCATTATGGGGATGACGTGATGAGTTCTTGCCCCGGTTGATGCGAAACCAAATGACGCCTCTGATGGTACTCACAGGGGCGGCCCATCCATTAGGTGAAGTGCTGTGTGTTGCATCCGTGGCAGATTGTGAGGGGACAAAATGAGTACTCTTCACCCCAATTCTGCTGCCACCACCACTGCCTCCCTCCAAACTGCCACGAATGCAACTTGCACTGATCCACTATCTGCCCACCAAAAGCAAGCAGAAAGTGAACCACCCACCTCTTTACCTTGCTCCCGGCACAGTTTCGTCAAATGCAGAAGTGCACGACTTCAGCTTTGATTTATAAGGACCATGCAAAAAGAGCTCCTTCATTTGCACAGTCCCTTTTAAATCAAACTGGAAGTCCTGCACTTCCACAATTGAAGAAATCATGCAAGGAATGCAGTAAGCAGCTGCTCTTTTTTTTTTACAATTGCGCAGAGGTGGCAGCGGACCCAAGGCAGCATTTGGCAGTGTTCTGGGTTGCGCCACCACTGGGTACCCAAATCATTGCTGCCTGAGGGTGGGGGCACCTCACCCTTTTTGCAAGCTATGAAAGGTCTATAATTCGTCAGTTGTTATATTTTTACTGTAAAAGGACATCATTTGCATTTTTTGCCCACCTCATAATACTGCAGCTAATCCCTAATGAATGCTAAAAATCTGGCAGAACAGAAAACTTCTTGATGAACTCTCTAAATGTATAGCTTATTCACCCAAGTGAATGGCAAAAGGTGTGGAAGAAGGTATCCTTTTTGAGACAAGAATGCTCTCATAATAAAGATATCCATGTACAGGTGAGCCCCCATATCCGCTGGGGATATGTTCCAGGCCCCTCCGTGGATACTTGAAACCGTGGATAAGAGCGAACACCCCCTCCATGGTTTCCTGAGGGACCCCCCACCCTGCCTCCCCTGCAGGCAGGCATGCTCCCCCCCCCCGCTCTTATTTTTCTTTCAGCAAGCTTTGTTTCTTCCTTAAAACAAACAGAGAAGCAGCCTCCATTGCAGGCAAGGAGAACGAGACTAAGTCCTAGAGAGGCTCTGCAAGGTTTCTGTTAACCTTGCAGAACCTTTCCAGGATTTAGTCTCATTCTACTTGCCTGCAATAAGCAGCTTCTCCTGTTTCTTTAAGGAAGAAACGAAGCTTACTGGGAAAAAAGTAAAAGCCTGGGGGGGTCCCCACGATCCGTGGATAACTGAAACCGTGGATAGCGAATCAGTGGATATGGGGGCCCACCTGTATATGGAAAAAATAAATTTGGTTTTGTATCTGGGCATTGCAAACAGATGTGTGTAAGGACCAAATGTTGCAGAACATACTAACTGTATCTCATCATTGTGTTTAAAACGTTAAAAAAGGTGTGGGGGGCCCCTCCAAATTTGATTGGAGCAGTGGTTTAAGCTCCTCCCATGCCTTTTCCCGAATCAAATAACCCCCTGAAGCTGTATGTACCTGTATTTTTTTTCTCCTATGGGATTAACAACATGGGGGGGGGGGAATTAGGTCAGGGAAATAGTGGGGGGGAAGGGTTAAAGCCTCAGGGGGGAAGGGTTAAAGCCTCCTTGCAGGACCACTGCTCTGATCAAATTCAGAGGCCCCCTGCAACTGTTCTAAAGTAAAATAATAATAATAAAGTCAGGCAATCCTATCATGGATCTTCTGTGCCACATGTGGTTAGGCCTCAAGAGTGCAGTTATATGTGTATTGTGTTAAGTTTTAATGCTGGAAGAAACCCTAAATGATCATCCTTCCTGCACTATCAGGCTGTTGAAGAGATTGCTTTTTAGCTGATAAACTGATTCATCCATTCAAGTCAAGTGAGTTTATCAACGGAAGCACAAATACATTCTTTCTAAGATCAAACCGTAATATCTCAGCCTGTCCACCCCAAGATTAAAGTGACTACAACAGCCTAGAATGCTTTAATGCCACAATAGATCTGGTACTGCTTATGATCAAATAGTTGCAAATAGGGACTGTTCTTGTACATAATGCACATGAGCATTATTGCAATGTGCTCCTGGCATTTTGGCACATTGCTCTGTGATTTGATGGACTAATAGGGGGCAAGGGGCGTCTGTTAATGCCAAAAGACTGTCAAATTCAAATGCATTTATGATTACAATGTGCATCATGCACATGTGCAAAACATATATGACTAGTTTTTAATGAAGCAGACATCTGTTATTTTCAGTTTGTTAAACTGAAACCCGTTAAGGGTTCACTAGTACAAGCACAACGAGAACAGAGGAGTTCTGAAGCTTCACAGAGCAATGTGCCAAAATGCCAGGAGCACATTGCAATAATGCTCATGTGCATTATGTACAAGAACAGTCCCTATTTTCTGGTAAAATACTTCCTCCTCTTTTGCCTTTTGGGAAGATGTTGGAAATACACTAACATCCTCCCCTGAGCCTCTAGAAATTATCTGAACGGTGGCGGTGGTAGGTTGACTCTAGAGCACATGCATACAAAAGCATGCACATGAATTAGACACAACATGCCAGCATACTGCTTCCCATAAATGCCTATCTAGATAGGAAATGTTGCTGAAGGTGTTTGAATTGTATTTTATGAAAAGACAAAATAATTTTTTAAAAGATGTAGGGAGTTCTAATCAGGCCATGCTTTGTCTCATTCACAAAACTAAGTCTGCAAATCAGCTGCAAAAGACAAGTCATCTCTAAAACAAAATAAGAGAATGGCTGTCCTAAGACTGTCACCCTGATGCCAGTTTTCAAAGCGAGGAAAGTTGTGGGCAATTCCCATAGGATATGGGAGATTTTTCCCTACTCTCTGTCCAGCTAAATGTTTAGGTCAAATTTCCAGTAAATGTCCTGCCACTGAACTGAGGTTGTTGTCCATTCTCCAGGATTGGCCTGTGAGTTTCCAGGAATCAGCATCAGACCAGGTGACTCCTGAAAGCAATCCGATATTTTAGTAGGGCCTCCAGGAATGTTCAGCCTTCTATCATGTTCAGTAAAAAAAAAATTCAGGAATAATGTCCGTCAGTTGGCAACCCTATGCTGAACAGGGAAAGGGCAAAAGCAAAACTGTCTTGTTTGGAGCTCAATGAACCAAATGGGGTTGTTGCCATCCCTCTAGGTTTGGCTTCTAGAGTCTCCAGCAATCAACATCAATCTCCAGGTGACTTTTGAAAGCAATCCTGGTGATTTTAATAGGGTCTCTGGCTCTGGGAATTCTTCCCAACACAACATCGTATTACAGAAATAAAATCCACTTTCGAGGAATAGCTTCAGTTTAGAACTGGCAACCCTAGAACCAGAAGGCATGAGAAAATCTTAAAGGAACTCGAATGATTTGAGATGAGTCTGAAGCATTGCAGGACTCAATGGGTTAATTGTGTTGGGGTGGGAAGGGGGCAGGCTGGCAGGAAGGGTCTGGGAAAGAAGAAGAAGAAGGGTTGAGAAGGGAGGTCCTGATAAACAGGGCTAATCTGGCTTCCTGCCAAAGGCACCTCCTGGGTCTAAGAAGGACCCCTTGAGACCTGAGACCATCTATTTATGAATGTGTATATGCCCAGTCACCCCTCTGTGGGCCCCTCTGGGGCTGTGAGTGACAAGAAGGTACTGCAGAAAAGTGGAGCTATTTATAAGGACGGAAAGTGGAGCCAAGCATGATAAGAAAGAAATGGCCTCTCTGAGGACTGCTTTTAATCAGCCAGAGATATATGTGCCTACGTACGTGCATGTGTTTGTGCTTCTTATGGTGATGGGGCAGGAGAGCAATGCAGAAAGCCTAGGAACGGTTGCGAAGCTGAAAAAAATGTCCGCTAGCTATTTACTTGCTTTGTTTCCTAAATGAGCAAACTACTTTATAGGAAACAGGTGGCTCTTAAAAGTACACAATCTCCCCACCCACCCCGATTGTCACAACCAGAAGCACCATGTGAGGCCCTCTCGGTGGCCACAAAGTTTCTAGGCTAATTTCTAGCACCTGTCTAGCTATGACTAGGGCCGGCTCCACACACACCTGTCCCTTTGCACTGGCCTGGCCAAGCGCTGCAAACAGGCTTATGCATGAAAGTAGATTTACAACCTATGTTTCTCACTTTGCTGAATATTGCGATTTCTTTTCCATTTTCCATGTCGCATGTCGTTTTATGCTTTCTTTCTTTCTTTCTTTCTTTCTTTCTTTCTTTCTTTCTTTTAAATCAATGGGCAGAGGAACTGGTCGTAGCAAACTTCACACCTCCCCTGTTGTGGTTCAACCCTGTTTCGTGACCTGGTACCTTTTTTAAACAACAACAACAAATAAATTCCCAAACACTGCCAGGCCGCAATATGCATTTCACCAAATGTGTGATTGTTGCAGTAGGGAGGAAAGCAATTTATGAAGGTGAAATAATGATGGAGGGTGGGTGGTGAAAATACAAAAAAGGTGGGAATAAATAATAAAAGGTGGGCCACAGTCAGTCTAGTCGTGAGTTCTCAAACACCGCCTCCCCCCTAGTAATCGTACCTTGGCAGTGATCTATAACACACTGGGATCTCTCACTGCAGTGGCACCATTTATAAAAAATAAAGCATTACAAAGATAAAGCAGGAAAGGGATGACGAAAACACTGCAAGGTCTTGATTGGCCACATGCATCGTCTGGATGGATTGTCAGGACTCAGGAGTACAGTACTGTATATGTACTGACGAGTCATTTCAAAAACCAAGAAAATCCCTGGTGTGGAGCCAGCCCAAATCAAACTTGCTGGCTCCCAAATTAAGGCTCATCTGTTACTACGTTAGCAGTCTGCTAGCAGTAGTGTATCTCTTGTTAATGCTGTAAATGCACAATGGAAAGTTTGCTCAAAGCAACTGTTGTGGAAATGTTGTTCTAACTAGCACCATGCTCGATGGCAATGTGGTGTGACAACTTCATCCCGTCATCATGAGAGGAATTCATGGCTAGGATGCCTTAGTCTTGATCCTACTGCCGCCTGCGTTCTTTTGATATCTTAGAACAGAGGTGGGCAGACTGCAGGCTTCTGGGATTTACTTTGCGCTTTTTACACCAGATCCACCAGCCTGAGTCAGGTGCAAAATAGTAGTAGCTTTGGGGAAAACAGAAGCCAGGTGCAAATAATGGTGGGTGGGAGCCAATTACTTACTGCACCCTATGAGCCACAACCTGGAATAATCTGCATATGCAAGTGTAAATCTATATCCAAATAATTATAGATCACGGATTGGTTTGAATGCAAACTAGGTCAAACTAGACTTGGCCAAAACTAGGTATGCTCTCTAACAGTGTAAAGAGGTTTGATGGTGTGGTGGTTAGTTTTATTATTGACAATTTATAAGTACTGTACTGTAGTATATAATAAATACCGTTAATAAATGTAATAATAAATACTGTTAATAATAGTACACTGGAGGGGGGCCCTGCAAAAGTGGCAAACCCATGGCAAGGTGATAAGTAAAGGTAAAGGTATCCCCTGCTCAAAAGCCAGTCCTATCTGACTCTAGGGTGCAAGGCTCATCTCCGTTTCTAAGGCCGAAGAGCCAGTGCTGTCTGAAGACGCTTCCGTGGTCATGTGGCCGGCTTGACTAACGGAACGCTGTTACCTTTCTGCCGCAGCAGTACCTATTTATCTACTTGCGATTTCTTGCTTTCAAATTGCTAATGCAGGCGATGAGAGGCTTTAATACTTTGTGCCCACCACCAGTTTTGTTCCTAATTGCTTGCCCTAGTTTTTCTGCAAGGGGAAATCCATTGACTTTCAATATGTCTTTTCTCACTATAAAGAGTGCATGGGGGGCACAGTTGGGGACAAAACTGCAAAAGAAGAAAAGTACAAAATCCCCCCTACTGCCCGTTGTGATTTTGCCACATTTCACCGCTACCCTGCTGCTCTGTTCATCAGTAAAACTAATCCCCTCCCCCCCATCCAGCCCCCTTACACAGTTAGAGGACATGTCTACCTTGATCCTGAAACCAGTTGGCAGAGCTCAGCTGCACAAAGACCAGGTCAAAAGGCAACCAACACAAAGACAAGGAACAACACAAAAGTGTTTAGCACAAGGCTAGCCATGGGAGAGAATTTTGTGTTACTTGCAATTTTCCGTGCTATTGTCAAACCTATTGGAAGTCAGAAACTTTTGCTGATCTCCTGATCACCCAGAGATCTACCAACTGATCCCAATCTAGGTTCTGCTCCACTCTACCCCCTAAAAAACTGGAACATCTTTCCTCCAGTCAGTATAGTTAAGGATATTTTAAAGCATCAACTATGGAACCCAAATGAATTTTAAATTGTGTTGTCATATGTGGGTGTTTTCACGTATGATGCTAATGAACACCTTTTAGTCAAGAATATATCATTCTGAGATGTTAATGTGGGAAGGAAAGTGAAAGGGAGCCAATTAACATAAGACTAAATTCTAGCAAATGTACTTTTTAAAAATTATTTCAATCACAGATGTGGGAAACCAAAACTACGCCTTTTGCTTCTGAAGTTAAAAGGACCGGGGTGGTGGTGTTGAGAACTAACACAAATCATATAAATGTAGGTGGAGAGTGAGTGGTGTTCTTCTGAAGAAGGAACAACCAAGGCTGCAAAGGCAATCTGAGGCCTAGTTTTTTCACGGTAGTGGTGGTAAAGCTATGCACTTCTATTGCTCTAGGCCAGTGTTTCCCAAACATTTTCGACCTGCGGCTCCCTTGACCATTGGTGACCATTGGCCGCGGCTCCCCATTATATGATGTTGATGGCTGCCAATTGGCATTGCACTGTTTTCCAAGAGGATTCCATGGCACTCCACGGCTCCCCTGGCTGGTTTCCGCGGCTCCCCTGGGAGCCACGCCTCCCAGTTTGAGAACCGCCGTGTCTAGGCCAAATGATGCATCATTCCATTTCCCCCCTTTTGGGGAGAGGGATTTTGCCTAGGAAAGGGTTAAACACCTTCTTCCCTTGCTGTGAGAAAATTCACACACACACACACACACACACACACACACACACACCACTGCATTTCAGTTATATGAAAAGTCAGGCAATTCAGCCACAGGTCTCCAGTGTAAGGTGTAATTTGGCCTTTGGATTGCAGGTGAAGGCTCTTGGGATGGAATTCTCCCTGATGAAAAAAATCATTCTTACACATATAATATTAGCATGTCAGGGAGAGGACTAAACTAGAATCCTTCTTCCTGACATCTAATTTTCTACTTGAAGGGAATTTTTAGCATTCGGGCATGTGAGCCCTCAGCTCCAGACTGACTAAAGCAGTCCAGTCAAGACACGGGTTCAACCACCTCAGCGACCAGGTTTGGTTTACACATGCAGACAAGCAAGGTGGGACTGGGAATGAGGTGGAAATAGTTCAGAGGCGGCAAAATGGACTGTACCACTTCAAAAAAAATAGCCTCCTGCAGCCTGGATGCCCCTTTGTGTAAAAATTCCCCTTAAGTACAGAACTGGTCCAGCAGGGAGCTGGCTGGACTAGAACCACTTTTTTACTTGCAGGAGTACTTGAGTATTTGTTTTTCTTTGTAATGAGAGAAGCATTAAAAAAAACAAACACCTCCTGGTGCCTCGAGTGGTGTGTGCCAAATGTGCTGACCCCCTTACCTGGTGATGATGTGCCAGTGTCTGATTCTCTCACACTCCCTGGATTGGAAAAGGAAGAGGGGGCAGAGCAGAAGAGGAAGTGTGGAGGAGAGGACACTAGTCCAGCCCACCAATTGCTTTCTCCTCCATACATCCTCTTTTGCACCACCACCTTTTCCAGTCAGAGGAGAAGCAATGAAGAAAATGGAGACAAATTATGAATAGAGGTGGGTGCCCCCCCCCCAATCTGCAACTTGAGACAGCTGCTTCAGTCAGCCTCATTGGTGGGGCAGATGGGGAGGGGGGGTACACTACAAGGAACCTGTCTGGCAGTGACCTGACCTGATATACTTCCCAGAGCTCCTGGGATAAAGGAGAGGATAAAAACGTAAGAAAATAACAAATGCAAACATTAACCCGTAGCTCTCAACTCTACCGATTAAGCAATAAAGCATATTGCTTAGTGAATTAATCCTACCAACAATGAAGCCAAGTCAAACCTCCCGTTCAGGAGATTCTGGAGGCGTGGCGAGCTTTGCCTTTCTTAGCCCCAAATGCATGTATTGCACACACACATTCCGCATATCTTCCTACTACTGCATTCTGCTGCTGCACTGAACCTCGCCGGCCTAAGCCCTTGGCTCAAATTAATCCCTGTCCCTGCTACTGGACAGGTGGGGCAGGTGCGTGGGCCGCAGGGCTGAGCCTCGCCAGTAAACTGCAAATTCCAGGGAAATCTACAGCTGTCCCCGTTATCGCTGCTGGGGTTTAAAAGCCCCAAACAGCTGAAAGACAAAGAGACAGCGGAGCAACTCCAAATAAGGGCCGAAGGGGGGGGGCGCTGATAAGAGGGCGGCCAATTGGATTGCTGACGTCTGCTCCGTTTTTCCCCCATTGGCTGCCGGCGTAGCACAAGGGATGCCTTTATAGTCCTGGGCCATCGGGAGAAGAGGGTGTATCTGTTCCTGAGCACCCTGCTAAAAGGGGGTAGGGGATGGGGCCTGTTGGTGTAGGTGGGTGAACGTCCCTACGTTGTTTCCGCGTTGTGATCGCTTAGAGTTGGGAGTCTGGAGTCCTGAGATCCCCTTGGCTAATGCAAAAGAGGCTGGGAGACAGAGCTGAAGGCGAGGCTTCCAAGTCCGCCTTTGTTTTAAGGGGTGCTTGCTACAGTGCAATCTTAAGCATATTTACTCAGAAGCCAGAACCATTGAGTTCAGTGGTGCTTGCTGCCCAGTAAGTGTGGTTTTAGGATTGCAGCCCTAGTAGTTGGGGTACTAGACTCTTGTGGCTCTCCCCACCCTCTTCCTTACTAGGAGCACATTTCTTAGTGCTGAATCTTTGGGTGTTGTAAATGAGGTGAGATGCTGCCCTCCCCTAATTCCATTCTCACTTCTGCTCTGCTCCTGGGATGGTGGCCCCCCTGTGCAAGCTATTTTCTCTCAGCCTCTGGTCTGCAATGTGGGCATCATAACTCTGATCTACCTTACAGGGATGTTGTGATGGGTTATTGAGACAATACCTTAGGAAGGTGTGACAAAGATGCTGTATAATGTTGTTAGTAGCTCACTTTAGGACAAGAGATACTTGGAGCCATTTAATATTGGGAGGAAGTGAAGGAGGTAATCTTGAATGGTGTCTAGCAGCTGTGTGTGTGTGTGTGTGTGTGTGTGTGTGTGTGTGTGTGTGTGTGTGTGTGTGTGTGTGTGTGTGTGTGTGTGTGTGTGTAGATCAGTGGTCTTGTCAAGCTTGTTCTGTTTCCAGTCTTGCTTGGCTTTAGAAAATGGGTTCCTGTTTTGCTCATGAGTTGCAATGATTGTCTTTCTGCTTTCCTTCTTTGCAGGGTAGCCCGGATGCTCCTGTGCCGCCAGCTGATGCCATGACACAGACGTTTCCAGCTCAGTACCCTCCGCCGCCACCCCAGGCTCGGCTACCTCCACAGTACCACCTTCACAGCACTGCTTCAGAATACCCATCCCCGACAGCACCGGATCATGGCCTCCGCATCTTCCCTGAGCAGGGAACTGCTGCTCCCGAACCTTTGCCATTACCCCCACCTCCTGCGGTAAGTGATGGCTGCAGTGTTGGCAAATGGCAGTGACCTCACTTGTTTCTGGGATGCTAGAGTGGTGAGACCCAGATGTCTACAAAGGAACCTTAATTATCTTTAGTGTTCCTTGCAATCAGCCTGGACTGGAACAGGTTCAAGGATCTGGCATAGAAAACAGTGGGCCCTGGAGGAGAGAATTGGGTGGCCCGTGTTTCACTTCCTGTGTCCCGAGCAGGAACTGTGTTGGGCAGTGTGGATTCCTGAGGAACTAACCATTCCAGGTTCTCTGGGAAAGGAGTGGCATTTTGGTGGAAGGGTCTAGAGACCCTAGAATGGGAGTGGATAAAGCAAGCCTTATGTGTGATTTTGCAGAACTTGGAGCAGTGGCTGTCCAGTATTGCCCTAGTCTCAGAACTTGTGTGCTTCTGACCATGTGCAGACAGTTGTTCCCCTCACCACAGCCAGCTTTTATATGTCTAGGGCAGGGGTTCTCATCCCCTTCCTGGCTGAGTACCACCTCCGGTGCCACTCTCCTGCTGCGTACCACCGGAAGTGACTGGTGATAACATCATTGCCAGTTACTTCAGGTAGGAGACTGAACGGGCGGGAGCCTCTTGGTAACGAAAATGCGCCACTGAAAGCGCCATGTCGGAGCGGGGTTCCAGCGGTCCAAGTACCACCAGCAGTTGGCCGAAGTACCACTGGTGGTACTAGTACCACTGGTTGAGAACCCGTGGTCTAGGGTTAGAGGGGAAAGGACCTCCGAAGCAAAGGGTGTGCCACTATGCCTTCTGGTGCAGATGTGAACTCTAGCATTCTTCATTTTAGAAATTAAGAGCATTAAGTTGGAGATAAATCTTCCCTATATCAATGCTGTAGATATAGTGGCCTGGCAGCCAACATTTTGGAAGATAAGTTCCAACCAATATGGAAAATTCAGCTCCCATCTCTATAAGCTCCTGTCTCTTTGGGTTCTCTAGTCCATAGCTTCTAAAACCTCTCTTGCCTGTTTGCCCTGTTTCATTGGTTGCTACTGTTGATACAGAATTGATCTTATCTCTAGACCAGGTGGGCCAACTTCCTTCAGCCCCACTTTCTCATTGGCCACCAGTTTATTGCTTATGTCTCTCTTGTTCAGACCACATGCTTCTAATCCTTTGCCCCTGCCAGTTCCCTAATCAGAATTGGGTCTTCTCTGCAGTTGCTCTTTTCTCCAGAAGGATACTCCAAAATCCCCACTGACACTGGAGAGTAACCCACAGCTGCTATTGATGAAAGGAAAATTAAGCATATTTCTGAAATTAAACTGTGTGGACGTACTCTAGAAGCCACGTGTCTGGATCTTCTTGTAGAATCCTTTGTTTAAAAATGGACATTGTTTAAAAATGTCCTTTATTAGTAAATAATAAAACAATAATACAATTGCTAAACAAAATATCAAATGTAGAAAGAAAATAAAGGAAAAGAAAAAGGGAAACTCTTCAAAAGAGGAATATGAACATTATATATATAATATATAATCAGTAAACATACAAATAAACATAGCCATATATAAAACATATATTAGTAAAGAATCTATACATTTCTAAAAAGGGCTTCCAGATATATATATAAAAAAATCCATGTGCAGTTGTCTTCTATAAGCCCTAGATTCAAATATTGACGGAGTTGAAACGTCCTCAGTCCTTTGAAAAATAGTGGGAGGGCACTTGTCTTTCCAACATTTCAGTATGAGTCTTTTAGCTACAGTAAGAGCACAAAGGGTCCATTTCCGTTGTCCTTTGGATAGCTTCCATAAAATAGGTAGATAATTCAAGAGAACATGCATATCCACAAATAACAATTTGTTTTAATACCTGGTTAATACAACTAAATAACCTCCATCCAAAAGGGTTGTATCGCTATACAAGACCAAACCATATGCCTAAATCACACTTCAGATTCGCCACAGCACCAACGATTAGATTCCTTGATAAAGCCCCCTTGCTATACAGGCATTTTGGTGTCCAATAAACTCTAAAAAGAATGTTTTGCTGAATCAGTCGCAGTGTAAGATCCATAGATATTATAGTGATAGTAACTAATGCTGTTTTCTATTGATTGTGTAAGATAGGACATTCCAGCTCTTTGTTCCATGCTTCTTTAAGTATCATATTTATTAAACAATATTAGATATACTGATATCGTAGGCATCTTTTTCTTAGTAGAATCTTCTAGGAAGCCTTCTTGGTTGGCACTGAACTAGGAGTCCAGCCTCCTGGGTCCTGTTATCATCTGTGCTGGCAGGATGTACAAAAACTGCCCTGGGAAAAGCCACAAGTCTTATGGAAATCCTTTTGGCTTTCTTTGAAATTCCTCTAATATTCTGCCCAAGCAGGAACTTGAAAGCTCTATATTCTCATCAAACGTAGATGGAGTTTGCTGGCAGCTTGACTTGGGTAGGCTGTCTAAAGTAGTATGTTACAGAAATGACGTAGAAATCTCTGGCCTCCTGCCCTGGGAACTTTCTTCGCCCAGATACCTGCTGCGTATGGTGACAGCTGGCAGGTCTCCGGCTGCCATATTTTTTTATATTATGATACACGGCACGTTGGGGTTCCAACCTTTGAACCAGCCCCTGCAGCTGTCCCTTTAACAGCAGTTTGATTTGCAGCCATGAACAGGTGATAAATGTACAGCTCCATCATGTCATGAAAAAACACCCCCTGCTGATTTCTGCATAGCAAATCCTCTGTCAAAGGGATGGGAAGCAGTCCAAGTCATTTTTGTTCTCCTCTGGCCATTTGGCAATCCTGATACGCATGTGTCCTGTTCTCAAGAAGGATGGTAGCTGATAACAGGGGCCTAAGCAACAGAACAGCTTCCTCTGTAATGGAGGGCTTCATCTGGTCTTTGGGCAAAGGTCTATCAGATCCCGAGGAGAGCTGCATGCTATTTCACCCCCTTGGCAGATGAGAATATGGTATGCTTGTGTTCTCTTATGTGAACAGGCCTGGTGGCAGAATCCTGAGATGATAGAATGGACTGTACCACTTCAGGCTGTAGGTGGAGGGGCAGAAAGCAAGTTGTACAGATAAAAACATGCTCATGGGAGGCATATCTGGTGGTTGGCATGCATTGCAATACATTTGGAAAGCCTTAGCCAGCCACAGAATGCATGTTTCCCTAATTTAGGATTTATATAGCAAATTTCAGGTGTTTGGAGCACTTCAGACTGTCACTCTTACAACAACCCTGCAAGGTAGACTAGTGTGTCGTCGGTCCCCCAATATTGCAAGTGGCAGAGTAGGGGAGAGAGGAAGGTTGAGAGGATAGTGGTTTACTTAGGACTGCTTACAACTGTACTCCAAAGCAAGTCTTGTATAGTTCATTGGACTTGCTTCGAAGTAAGGTGCATATAAGGATCACATCCTGGCCTAGTGTATTTGTGGTTAAGGTAAGATTTGAAGCAGGGACTTTGTTGCCTACCCCCCTAGCCTACTTGGCACACACTGTTCAAGGCAGGGGCACCCACAGCACCAGGAACAGTATGGAGCCCTGGGCTGTCATGGCTGCTTCTGGTTTACTGCAGGAAGTGGAACCGTGTATACATCTTGAAATACTTTGCAACGTTGCATAAAATTCTGAGTTGGCCCTACTAAAGGCAGAGAGCATTTGGTCTTGTCTGCTGGTTCTGGCGGGGCTAACTTCCCATGCAAACTGTGAATGTGCCCTATAATTATTTGCAGTGTTGCAGAGCATTTGAGGATACACACTTTATTCATACTAGGATGTCCTCTCTCTGTTTTGCAAAAGACAAGGCTGGCTCAGGACTTTGTGTTGCATTTTTACACTATAGTTACCACAAATTATCTTTTCAAAATCCAGCACTCCCATGTTGCAATTCTGAGAATTACAAGCACTTGTATACAAAAATAATGAAGCAACAAAATAAAAATCTGACACCTGTCAGACAGAACCTCTCTAGGGCATAATTTATATCACAGCTTTAAACTGGCTTGCTAGTAATTCCCTCTCCTCGAGGAATCCTTCTGGGGACTGTAGTTTTGGGTGGGATTGCATACAGAATTCTCAGCATCAATTCATTGCTGAGCTACAATTCCCTAGATACCCCAGAGATGCCATGACAGTTAACAGTGTCAAAGTGGAAATGTTTGTAGTGTTAGATTGCTTCTAGATGGTGTCTCTTCCAGCAGCTAGGATGAGCTACTGACACGGGATGTGCAATGTTATCAAAGAAGTGGTACTTCCTAATGCAGTGATTTGATTGGGTATAACTATTACTGGATTAGCCCCTTAACAGCAGCAATTAGCTGGTGATCATATTTGTCTCCACGTTATGACAAGTTTCACCTGATTTCTGTGTAGCGATCCTCGGTTAAAGGGGCAGGGCCAAGCCAACTTTTTTCCTGGCTAACTGGCAATACTAACTAGTTGGGATTAGATTTAGGATCAACATAGTCCCCATCTGGTTTGAAAGGGCTATTGTGGAGTGATCCCCTCCTGCTTATTGTATCTAGTCATTCAGGTTTTGCAGATTTTTGAAGCACCAAAAAAAACCCTGCAAAATCTGATGTCAGTATAGCGACCCTGTGTAAAAATGCCTCTACTGGTCTGCCTTACAAGATCATTGCAAGGATCCGTGAGATAATACCATGGCAAACACTTGAAAGTATTTGACATGCTATATACATTCTGTATTCTCATTATACCAAAGACATCAACAAAATTTAGGCTGCAATCCTATACACATTTACCTGGGAGTAAGCCCCATTGACTTGCTTCTGAGTAGACATGCCTAGGATTGCACTCTAAGGTTTAACAAGCTACACCTGCCCACATTCCTTCTTGTAAACTCTGTCCCGGGAAGAAATCTGGTAAGCCTAACTATGTGCAACTTGTTCACAACAAAAATCTCTAACTAGCCAACCTGTTGCCATACACCTGTCACTTGTTTCACCTTCTGTTAGACTAAAATAAGTCCCTGGCTAGTTGTCTACTGGCATCACTTGCCATATGTGATGATGTAACCAGGTGAGTGACTAGTCCCAATTCTGCCTTTTTATCATGTTCAGCTCTCTTGATCTATTGTATGTCTCTAGCCTGAGGGTGGGCAGGGGGGAGTATATGACAGGGGTGGCCAAACTGCGGCTCCTGAGCCACATGCGGCTCTTTAGCATGTTCTTGGAAATACGTTGACTGAGCTCTTTTTTTGCATCACAATTAATATAAAAGGTAAACAAGAAGTTTTCAAGCTTTATAATTTACCTGGTGTAAACTGAGAGTCCGCTGCTGGATTAAAACACAAGTTTAATGTTCATGGTGAGTAAATGTATTTAATAATTGAAATGCTTCTTAAATATTGCAGCTCTCAAACATCAGAAGTTTATTGTATGCGGCTCTCGTACATTAAGCAAGTTCGGCCATCCCTGGTATATGATATGGGTACATTTGGAAGGTTTTGAATTGGGACTCCTGCTTTTTTGTTCTCCAAAGAAGGCAACTTCTCATCCTGGATCAGAAGGAGGTGGAGGGGCCCACTTCTCCAGCACCGTAGGATCTATCCCTCCTTTCCTGCCCTCTGAGGCAATGGGGTCTCTCCTCCCTGGAGCAAGCGACTCGGAGGAGCTGGCTTCTGTGTCCATATTGGGTAACACTTTTTCTTCAGCCAAAACAGCTGCGTCCCTATCGGATTCCCTGTTCTCTCTCTCTCTCTCTCTCACTGCTACCCTCTGCCCTTCTCCATCGTAGCTGGCAGCTGTTTATCTCCACATGGGACAAGTGGTGTGTTGCTGATAGCCGTGTCAGAAGGACACTGTGTCCTCTGAGAGACGGTAAACAGGGAAGGCCTAAGGTGCTTTGGTGCCTGTAGTAGAAAAATCCAAATGGCACCCCTTGTACCACTGTGATGATGAGAAAATAAGAACAAATTATTGTCAGGTTGGGGATGGGGCTGTAGCATTGTGAAAGAGCACATGTTTTGCCTGCAGAAGGTCCTGGGTCTGTCCCTGGCATCTCCCAGGTAAGGCTGGGAAAAAAGACCCCTGTCTGAAGCTCTAGAGAGTCACTGCCAACTAGTCTAGAGCAGTGTTTCTCAAACTGTGGGTCGGGACCCACTTGGTGGGTCGCGACCTGATTTCTGGTGGGTCCCAGGTGATGGAAAAATCAGGTACGTAATTGCCACAAGCCCTGAGGCTATTCAAAAATCAGATGGCTACTAATTGCCCTTCAAAGAGCTGAGCTCCTGCAGTTTGCAAGCTTGTGTAAATATAGGGAGATAAATGTTTGAGCGTCTCATAAAGCTAGGTGGGTCCCAATAGATTGTCATTTTAACAAGTGAGTCCCGGTGCTAAAAAGCTTGAGAACCACTGGTCTAGAGAACACTGGGTCAGATGGACAATGTGATGCTTTGGTGTAAAGCTGCTTCATGTGATCATATTGACATTTGGCTGTTTTTCAGTGGCCAGATCTGCCACCTGGGGTAGGCTGCTTTGGAAGGAAACCAGATTAACAGCGCAATCCTAATCAACATTCCAGCGCTGGTGCAGCTGCAATTCAGCCCCTTGGTAAGGGAACAAATGTGCCTTCACCTTGAAGAAGCCTCCATGACTGCCCCTGCACTGCAAAATGCAGTGCACGGCTACATTGGCGCTGGAAAGTTGGTTAGGATTGCGCTGTAAAACTCCTTCACCTGCCTCATAGATCCCCCATTCTGCGACATTATAGGGTTGCCCACTGGCCAGATATCTGACCTGTTCTGCCTTTAACAGCAACATAAACTGCAGGAATCAGCAGGTAAAGTTTTTCATGGCATGGAGCGAAGAACCATCACCTGCCAATTCTTCCGCTTAAAGGCTCAGCTGGAAGGGCCACTTCAGAAGCTGGCATCCCTCCTTGCCAATCCAGTGTCTGCCTATTCTTCGTCCAGGCCACTTCTGATTTTTTTTTTTCATCAGAATCACAGTTTAAGTGGCTCAAAGAAACGGCTCCAGTTCTTTTCTGTAACTAGGTGTTCCCCGGTTAACGACGGGATACGTTCTGAAATCCCCATCGTGAACTGAAACTGTCATTAAGGGATTCGATGCTAGGGAAGACTCGCTTATCTAGCCATTAGCTGTTTGGCGCTAGATAAGGGCTTTGAAGTTCAGCGCTGGGGCTTTAAGCACAGTGCTGAACTTCAAAGCCCTTATCTAGCGCCAAACAGCTGATGAGCTGGGGATTGAAAATGACTTCTTTTAAATGCATTTTTTTTAAACTGGGGAGTGCAGTCGGATATGCGGATCATCGTTGAGTGATCCCATCGGTAACCAGTAACACACCTGTATTTGGATTGCCACCTTTTCTTCTGTCCCAGCTTCTGTGTTTAACAGCAGCAAGAAGCCTGTAAGTTAGCAAGTGAAGCTTGTTTTGAAAAGCTCCTTGCCCAGAAAGAAAAATGTAGCCCTTGCTTTTGTGTCTTTTTAAACATCCGCTTGGTACGCAGGAATTGGCAGCAGGGGAGACTCTAATGGCAGGGAAACAAGTTTTGTTGCCTGCTGCGGACTGTACATCAAGCAGCTGTTAAAGAACCTAATAAAAAGTTGGCAACCCTATATTGCATCAGTCTTTGCCCTGAGATGACCTGCCTCTTGAAGGTGCTCTATTTATTTTTGTGTGTGTGTCTATATGTGTATTCAGTGTTTAATGTGTCCTGCATTCTGCAGAGCTCCTGAAAATCTGCTACCTATGGCCCAGGTAGGGTTTGGTTTCTGTAGCTCACTGTCTAGTGTTCTTTCCTTTGCTCCAGATATCTTCTCCACGCTCCACTTGCCATAGTGGGCAAGCAAAGGCTTTGGGTAGTTGCATGCCTGCAATATATATATGTGTCCTTTTCTTTCTTTGGAAAGCTGCTGCCAGGAACTGGTTGCAAAACAACATTCCATGATTTGTTGCAAATGTTCCCCCCAGTGACTGTGTCTTTCCTGGACTAGGGCCTTCCCTGGGGTGTCGAGAGCCGCGCTCGTGGACTTCCCGTCAAGCTCAGGTTTTCTCCCAGGCATCTTGGACTCCATCACATTTCTCTTGTTCTAGTTTAATATATGAATAGTTAACCCCTTACTCACTGTGCAACTGCACCTGCCTGTCTTCTCAGCCTGACACCTCCCTCCACCCCCCACTGTCCTGTGCATTTTATCCTCCTGGCAATTGTTGGGCCTAGTGGGGAGTTTTAATCCCTGTTGAACTTGTCTTTATGAGCAAGGAGTCTTGTAGCATTTGAAGGGTGCATCTGGTGGCCGGGAGGGCATGTGGTGTATCGCTGGGGATTGGGGAAGTGTAATGGGACAGCGGGAAGGAAGGCTCAAAGGGTAAGGGGGATTGGCTACTGCCTGGTGGATTGTTTGCATTTGTGAATGGCTGGAATTTGCGTCTTGTGTGTGAATAGCAATATTTCAGAGCTCCTTGCTGCAAGCACAATGCGCTCGGGTAGGCACATGTATGACACAGCCTCCAAGCGAATGAGCAAGCAGGCGCTTTGCAAAGTGCACTATTGAGGAGCTCAGTGGCTCCTGCAGATATTACTTCCTGTGTGTTTAAAAGGAAATGTCTGTGGACAAGCCAAGTTGCCTAAATGGTGGAGGAGGGCAAGCTTGCCCTAAATGGCCCTGTTCAGCTTTTTTCATCAGGTAGACGGGCAAAGATTAGTCTTGGGTCGTTTTGGACTACTGTAGGGTCTCACTTTGGTACCAGACTCCCCCCTTCTCCATTTTTTTAAAGGGTTAGCATTCTTGTGACATGCCAGCCTGCCTTTGTGACATCATTAGGGGGGTGCTAGCTCAGGAATTTCGGGGTTTTGGATGGCTCTGACCTGGTAACCCCAGCCCCAGTTGACAGAGACACCTAATGGGTTCAGAACACCTCCTTCTCAACAAACCTGCCCAAGCTGCCCCTGGGCAAATGTTGCTTGTGCTGCTGGAGAATATTCCTGAGGACGAGGCATGTTGTCTAGAATCCGTTTCCCTCCCTTCCTACAAGAGTCGCTTTCGATAAATGGAGCACTCCACCGTAGAATGAGGAGGAAATATGTTGGCGGGGATAGGAGAGAAAACTGGACTTGGAGGGAACTTTTTCTGAGCGCAGACCCCATTCGCTAACCATTGATTCACTGGGTATGGCGATTGGACTCGGAGGATGCTTTCACTGAGTGTAATCCACTCCTATGGGTGAAAAAGGGTGAGCTTAGGAAGGGTGACTTTGATTGGAAAAGTGGCTGGAGGGGAAAGGATTAAGCAGCCCTTCCTCTGTTCAGACCAACAGCCTCCCTCCCCTACTTCTCACTGGAAAATAAGTTAAACTGGGAATCTGTTAATGTCATGTCTACAGTGACTCTAAAATAAAATTCTTTCGAATATACTTTTCTGAGAAATCCAGAACCACGTTTCTAATTTTTACTACACAACTTTGAATGCGTTATTGTTACAATTTTTTTCCTCACTAAGATGCTATTTTTTCCCCCACAATGTTGAAATTCAGGACACCCAAGGAAGTGAGAGAGGGTGCCTTGGCAGCACAAAAGTGTAATTAGAAGGCAAATTAGGAAGTGGGCAATGCAGATATTAAATTAGTTTCATTGGATAGAATAATAGGCCTCATTCTCATGAACAGAGAGGTAAAACTGCAGGTGGGGCCTTGCAGGACTGACTGCCCCTCCAGACAAAATAATTCCCTGTACGTTCTTGAGTCGAGAACTGTTTTTCCTCTCACATTATGGGTGTTAATTAACTTAGCAGGGTTAGGAGGATTTTATTATCGCTAATTACTGCTGTTGTGAAGGGTCACTGTGGTTATCTTTATAGGCAGACATTTTAAGCTTTATATAGAATTGCCACAGACTGTGCCTCTTGGCTCCACTGCGATACACATTCGCACACCCTGGCAATTGAGGACAATGGCCTGGGTAGGAAGACGTGAGAGGTAAAGAGCTCATGATGGAGGTATCGAACCATCTGGGCTGGAGCCAGTGTTTTTTAAGGCTTATGACTTTAGCAAAGGGTGAAAACTTCCTATTCGCCCCAATTCAATAAATTTGCTAGTTCTTAAGGTGCCACTAAGCTCTTTGCTTTTCCTTGCTTGTAGAAAGCTAGCTGCTGGGTGAAGGATCCTAGCCTTGCTTGTAGAAAGCTAGCTGCTGAGAGAAGGGTCCTAGCCCAACGGTTCCCTTGACATACTGGTCTTCTATGTATAGGAATGTTGGTTTTTATGGGGGAATTCCCCCCAGCATCTGAATTCCCCCTAGCATCTGAACCCCCACCTGCAGTCTGAAGTGGTCCTGTTACCACTTTACCACTTATCTGCTGTTTGTGAGAATGAGGCCATGGAGTCAGTCTAATCGCAGGAGGAGACTGCTATGCAAAGGGATCAATGGCATTGACTTATCCTATGACACTGCTTCACATACACCGACGTTGCTCACAATTCCCCCCCCAAGCCTCTTTGTAAACTCCTGTTGTTGTGCTTATCCATGTGCATGAGGATGTGCCCCAAACAGCCCCTGCTCCTCGGTACAAAACTGCAGTAGGAATTTCAAAGACAAGTTCAACTTTGCCCTGCTGCTGGGTTAATTGCTTCTGAGGCTTCCCCCCCCCCCCTTGGCACTTCCGATATTGCAAGAGAGGCTCCTTGCGCCTCGCCATGCCCTCAGAATGTTGCATCGTGGTGATTGCATTGTGAGTTGAATCAAACCATCTGCATGGAGAGGAGAGAGGTGCCGGTTTGGGGTGATTCTTGGTGTCACCTGGTCCCTGATCTTCTCCACGGACATTCCCACACTTGTGTCCTCTTGCACCCGATTCTGCTTCTCTCCACTAATGGTGTTCTGCTGGTGTGTATCTGTCCTGTTAATTAACCCCCCCCCCCCTTCCCGGCAGAATGTTTGCTGGTGCATTGGAACCTTTTCTGGATGGTGGGACAAGGTTGGAGAGAAGGAAGCCCAAGCTGGAAAGCAAGTAGATCTGATTTGGGTAATGGATTTCATAAAGGAAGAAAGTTGGTTCTCCATCTCTAGGACTTTCACATCAGCATGACAAAATAAGCCCAGTTTCTTCTGGCTCATCTTCCCATGCAGAGAAATCCAATTAAAATATTATCTAGAATTGTAATGCAATAGCATTTCACAGATAAAGATTCTAGCAAGATAAAGCGTCAACCATGTAAAGTTGCTGTCCCCATGCGACAGAGAGAGGGCTTCGATTGAACAGGTTCCGTAAGAACATCTAGTGAGCTCATGACAGAGGTGAGATTTGACCCCAGGAAGTCCTGACTTGTAGCATTGTCTCTTGGTGACAACACCACACCAAATATCAGGACCACTTCAGACTACAAGTGAGGAAGTAAATGTTTGAATATTTCTCCCCCACAAAAGAAAATATCTGTCTATGCATGTAGAAAGCTAGCATGTTGGGCATTTGAGTAGTCGAAATCTGCTGAACATGCTGCTTTTCTGTGTGCAGTGATTCCTGAGATTGGAAAAGAGGGTAGTGGAGCAGAAGAGGAAATGGGGAGCTAGAGGCTCTCTAATTGAGCCTCGGGTGTTTGGGAAGTCTTGGGCAGACCCTGTTTTATGCACTGACTCCCACACCCCTGAGAGAACATTCAAACAGGAGATCCTCATCTGACATAGTACTGTCCCAGAAAGCTGGCACCATGGCTTTACATTTATTATATTTATAATTTTATACCCCCTTTTGTCCCCAGACCATTGGAGGCAGCTTGCACTTTAAAAAAAAAGGATTACAATCGAAGGGAGTTGATGCCAAATGAACAGCGGAGGAAGTGGGAAATGAGCACATTCTGGTACCAGCTGTCTCATATGGTTACATAATGGTCAGGTCCAATTGCCATTGATGGGGGCTGTTCTTCAATGGTGGTTACTCCTGAGGAAGGTGATGCAGTGGATCTCACTGTCTTACCTCTCTTCTCATGATTTCTCTGCACGTGAAAACTGAACTCCCTTGTCTCTCCACTGTAGTTTTTCCCCCCCCCAAAAGGAGTTGGACCCAAGGTGATTGACGTTCATCTGAAAGGTCAAACCCTTCAGGGCTTGAGTCTATACATGTATGGTGCATCTGTTGCAAAGGATTTCACCCATAATATATTGGGGAGCTTTGTGCATTTTGCCAGTGAAGACTGAGCACAAATAGAGCCTTCTATTCCATGCACATAATATTATTATTATTATGAATACCACCAGTATCTAATATACCGCCTTTCTCAGTCATTGGATTTCTCCTCTGACTTTAAGTCAAGAAGGTTTACATGAGCAGGATTTCCTACCTAACCTCCCTTTTTTAGGATTTCCTAAACTCGCATGGCGAAAAGGCTCTTGCAGGTGGCTTTCATACTAGCTGTTCAGTCTGGAATTGCCTTAGTTCAGTCAAAGTTTATGGTGAGTCGAGATGAGAATTCATTAACAAATCATTTGTGTGGCAGTGTTTTCTCTGTTGTCCTATCTCTCTTTTTCAGACCTGGTTTTTTTAAAACTTAAGACGCAGTATCCACCTGTCCAATGCAGACAACAAAAGTGCTATTGATGCTTTCTGTGCCTTGAATCATTATAGCCTCAAATTCTTTTTTTTAAAAAGTGCTTAAATAGCAGTATTTTGTTACTGGCGATAAGAAGAGGCCATGAACAGAGTATGGTGCAATTAAGAGGCAATTCATCAGCAATGCTGCTGCTGCTGCTGCACTCAACAAGAAGCTGTAAAATGGGTAGAAACTGCAAGGTGGAAGCTGCTAAACAACATTGCAGAGACCCTTTCAATGGGACTTAGTTCTGAGTAAACATTATAGGAGGATTGTGGTCATGGGAACAAGCATTGTCAGATTATATACTGCAACATTAAGTGCCCTGTGGAACCACTAGTTTAATTCTGCTTCCAGCTGATTCGGAAAAGCTGTGTTCAAGACTGTAGTGTAGAAGCAACCTCTGAAGAACCAACGTGCAATGAAAGCTTCAGCTGTCC